>OY288262.1:37936887-39321887 GCA_958450325.1 Agrostemma githago
CCTTCTTTTTATTTCTTCTCCCATCCATATCTTTTCTTGTCTCGGCCCATGGTGACTTGACTACACCCCGGCCGGACACCTTCTACCCTTTTCTTCACTTTATTTTTGATTTTTAGCTTTATTTTCGTAGTTTCTTTCCTTTTTCTTTTATCTCTCCGCACACTACGATCGAGCATGAGGACATGGCTCGGTTTAAGTGTGGGGGAGCGATATTCTATCGTCGTTAGTTTTATTTTCTTAGTTTTCCGAAAAAATCTTCAAAAACCCTAAAAATTTGAAAAAAATTCACAAAAAGCAAAAAGATTTTCCTTGGCGTGTTTTCATTTTGTGTCATTGTGTCGTGTATTTGTTTTGTGTGCGTGTTTTGCCTCCCTTTTTCTCCTTATAGGTTGCCTAATCGCGGTTAGCTTTGGTGAGCTTTCAAGACTTCCGGTAACATCTCTTCATCCCTTTTTTCCCTCTTTGCTTCTTGTGAGTTTGGAGGAGATTTGTGATGATGTGTGCTCGGGAGGAGCTTTGTAAAGATTGTGGTGGATTTAAAGACTTGTTTGAAGATCGGGGTGGTGTTTGTTTTGTTTATGTGTTGTTTCTCCTTGTTTTGTTTTGTTTTGTCTATTTTTCTTTCATTTTCGTTGTGTCTTTGTTTTATGTGTGTTAGTTGCGTCTTGTGTGTGTAAACCGTTTTCAAAAACCCGGTTTAGAGGCTAGTGTGTGAGTGTGTACTTTCCCTTCCTAGTAGTGTAAATCGAGTCTTGGACTTTAGTCTAGTAGTGACCCTAAATCAATGATTTCGTTGGTCCTTTACCTTGAGTCCACCTAGCTTACTAGGGATTTACTACGGGATTTGCATTTTGACCTTTATGACCACCCACGGTGTGAAAAGGCCTTGGTTACCGAGTCTCGTCCCTTAGGTGACCGTGTTTAGGATTGCTCGACTAGTCCAAGTTCTCCACTTTTTGTGGGTTTGAAGAGGGATCGCGACCCCCGACTTACCCATTTACCTACCTCCCACACATATACACAAAATAAATTGCAAATTGTTGATTCTCTCTTTCTTGTTACACAAAGAAATGCCAAAAAGCCGAATCAAGCCAAAAAGGGCTAAGAAAAGAAAATGAAAGAAATGAAAGAAAGAAAAGATTGAAGAAAAAGAAAAGGCACAAAAAGCCAAAAGAAAATAGAAAAAAAGAAAAAAAGAATGGCATGGCAAAACAAAGCAAAAACGTCGAAAAGAAAGAAAATGCCAAAAGAAAACCCGTCTCACAAAAAGAAATCCCCACAAAAATAAGCCTTTTTCCGACTTTTGCCGTGAAGAGCCTACCAAAGGACCGAGTCCCGAGGAAGGATGATAGCGGCATTAGTCGGTCTTCCCTCATTTTCCATGTTTTCCACCTTTTTACTTGGACTAGTTAGGCGGTTTTGGACACGGGACGACCCTCTTGGCTCACGCTAAAGGGGGTGGGGTCTCACTTACCTACAGTATCAACTAACACCGTGGTTCTTCACTTTTCCACTCCGCCGATCGTCCCGTAGTACGTTTTTATTAGAAAGTTAGAAGGACCTAGGTAAGTTACCAACGTTTCTGTTGCTTTATCGTCATACTATTAGGGTTTAGTTCACCTTGGTTTGTATGTCTAGCTTGGGAACGTTGTCACTTGCCTCGAGTCCTAAACCGGTGTCTTTTCACCGCTTGTTGAGGGAAGCGGTATTTGTTTTCTTTTGGGTGCAACCGATTATTTGTTTGTTTGTGTGTTTGTTTGTTTATGTGTTGTTGCGTCTGGTTGCATCCACAGTTTTGTCGCAAGACCCGACTTGCCTTGCGGAGTGCACTTTTCCTCAAAGTGTACTCGCGTGAGTTGAAGGGGCGTAGGGTGCGCTAATACCCACTCGGATAGTTGAGTAGTTAGTATGTGCTTACTCGAGGGCGAGTAAGGGTTAAGTGTGGGGGAGTTGATAAGTGTGGTTTGTAGTGCCTATTTTGTAGTGTTTTGGTCCCGTTTTCCTTGTAGAATCGCTCCTTGGGAGCGGTTTAGGAGCTTCTTATGCTTCCTTTAGCTCGTTTCAGGTTCCCGAGACCGTTCATGAAGAGTTGGAGCGATTCCGACTCGATACATACACTTTTTGGAGCCAACGAAGTTAAGGAACGATCACTCGATGCCTTGGAGTCGACCCCGAGACCTTGGGACCCAATCCCGAGCCTCCGAGACCCGATCCCGAGTCCTGAGAATCGATGGGAAGCCCATGAGAAACAAGGAGGGACCAAAAAGTTCATATTGGAGGCCTACAAGACTCATCCCGGACGGGTATGGCCTCATCCCGTCCAGGATGAAGGAGGAAACGAAGATGGAGCTACTGAGGGTCCATCCCGACCGGGACCATGGCGTCCCGACCGGGACCGACCACGTCCCGACCGGGACCATCTCATCCCGGCCGGGATGGCCGTGCTGCAGCCCGCCTTCAATTCCTTTCTTCTCCCTTCCATTTGTAACCCTATATATACTCTTCCCTTGTTATGTTAAGTGGATGCACTTCATTAGACATTAAACCTAGACTACTTTAGGTTAGATTAGATTAGATTAGTGTAGATTAGTCGGTAATTAGTAGTTAATCCTAGTTTAGTCTTGTATTAAAGGAATTCTTGAAGATCTTCACCAAGATTGACAACCTTGGATGATTATTTTGGGTTTTCTCTTTTATACAAGTTCTTATTCTTCCTTCCATCCTCTAGTTTGGTATAATCCTTTCCCTTTTCTCTTAATCTTGTTTATGTTGTCCAAGTTTCAATCTTTAGTTCTTGTTTATTGTTTTGTTCTTCATTCTTGTTAGTTTTATGTATGCATCCTCTTGTTCTAGGTTTGGTTCATCTTGTTAGTGTTAGTTTAGCATAGATATGTTAGAGTAGTATCTTGCTAGGGTTAGTAAGGTGATTAGGGTGTTAATTGGATGATTAAGGGATTGTTGGAGATGTTGGTGGAAGATTTGGGTTTCCCCTTGGTTTGATGCATATCACATGTTTGTTGAAATGCTTGAATGACTAGTATGTGCGTATGCTTGTTTTTCTTGCTTTTCTCTTATGGATGATAGTTTGTTTGTGGGTTTGGTTCCCTCATTAAGTTGCGAGAGCCCGGTGAGGACGACCCCTAGGTCGGTCTAAGTTGCGAGAACCCGGATGCGACCTAGGCCTATAGCAAGCTAGTACTCCGTTTGTCGTTTGTGTCGCCAAGGTGGGTTTTAGGATGAACCTCTAGGTGAGTCTAAGTTGCGAGAGCCCGGGCATTACCTAGATTACCCTACTACCTCCTTCACTCTAGTTCTCCTTCGACCATTCCATTACCCCTTTGACCCCGACCTAACCCTAGTCTTCCTTCTTAGTGTTATCCTAGTTTCCCTTAGTCCTAGTTTTAGACCTTAGACTAGTCCTAGTCTTCCCCTTAGATTAGCTCGTCTCGAACCTAGTCCTAGACCCGAGCATACCTTAGTCCGACCTCCCGTCCCTGTGGATTCGACCCGACTTACCCTAGCTACCCACTACGTTTTGCCGGTTTTATTTGACGGTTGGGATTCACGACAAATCCTAACCATCACCCTCGTTGCCTGTTGTCCCACATGTACGTGGGTACGTCACCTTCGAACGTAGCTGATTTCCCAGCGACCCTGTCTCCAGTTCCCCAACGAGACGATCGCATATTCTCCGTGCATCCCAATGTGCGATAAATGGTATGTCGCATCTGCAACTCTCGCTACGGAAATCGTAGCGCTGGAAGTACGCAATCATTAGAATGGGGATGCATCCCCGGAGGTACTTGAGGACTTTGCTGGGGTCACGCGTCCCCTTACCCGCCCGCACCAGATCATGCAGGACAAAGGTACACCAGTCCTGTTCCCGAATCGAGTCCACGTCCTCCACTGCGGCCCGCAGACTCAGGTCCAGTGAGTTGTTCGTTGTAAGCGCGAGGAATGATGACAACGCGAACAACACAAACCTGCGGACAAAGTCATCGTCAGCGGTTTTGGTTACCATCAACTGTTCGTGCACCCTCCCTAATGTTATTGGCTTGCTGCTGTCCACCACACCGAAGTCTTTCCTCCAGGTACTCTTTAACCTGATCACGTCAGGTGAGTCTGCCCCTTTCTTGTTGCTGGTTGGGATTACTTTCAGCGGATGAGGGCCGAAAGGTAGCTGGAGGCAGTCGTGGATGTCGTACTTTGACATCATGAATGCCTCCTGGCTTGAGGCACGAAAAATATGGGACCCGTCAGAAAATGCACGGAGGAACATAACCGCGTGCTCAGTGGGTACCGATTCAAGCCTCAGATCCAACAGCCCACCGAATCCAACAGCACGCACCCTCTCTTTCTGATCATTCGATAATCGCCCAATTAGCTGGTGCAACCGCTTGGGCCTACATTGAATATCGGGCTGATCCTGTCGGCGGTCCCCCCTCTCTTCCTTTGAGACACACACACGTATGTGGGGTCGGCCATTGTATCAGATTTGACCCTCCTCTTTTTTTTCGGCCTGCTTTCCTCAACACTTTCTGTCCCACCCACATCCAGACCGGCGACCGGTGTATCAAAAGTCACCCTTTTTTTTTCTTTTGTCTGCCTTCGTCAACGATTTCTGTCCCCCCCACATCCGTCTCGGCAACGATGTGGTCCCCGGATGTATCTTCAACAGACTTTAGAACAGTCTTCTTCTTCTTCTTTTTCTTCTTACCCAAATTTTGGTCCACAACCAATCTATCATCAATTACATTTTCGCAGACCGATGTCTCTGCCATGGCTTTCTTCTTACTGATCTTCGCTCGAACTTTCTTCTTCGCACCCGACTTTCTGTTGCAATAATAACATGCGTAATGAGTGTGATTTTACAGTAAAAAGAGAGCGACTCTGCAACATAACGAATGTGACTATACAGCCTCAAACGTGTGACTATACAACCAACACTGCATGACTATACAACATAAAGCGTGTGACTTTGCATCATAACAAGTGCGACTATGTAGATTCAAAGGTGTGATTGTACATCATTCTGTTACTTCACAATAAAATGTAACGAGTGCGACTATGTACCCTCAAACGGGTGACTGTATAACCAATTCTGTATGACTTTACAACTCTGTGATTATACAACATAAAGTGTGTGACTTTGCATCATAACAAGTGCGACTGTGTAGATTCAAAGGTGTGATTGTACATCATTCTGTTACTTCACAATAAAATGTAATGAGTGCGAATATGTACCCTCATACGGGTGACTGTATAACCAATTCTATATGACTGTATGACTATTCAAATGTTAATTTTATTTCTTCCTACACCAAGTATGTGACTATAAGACTGCTTTTACGTAAGCTTCAACATGGAAGCATGCAAAACTTCAACAAAAAACTGTCAACTCGATGGCCCATGCATACTTACAATGACGACTATGGGAACTTCAACAAAGAAATAAAGACTTCATCTTTGGCTCTATAAATACACTACTGTACAACTACGACCCGTTCAACTCAAAATTAGGGTTATAACTAGAGGAATAACGATTAATCAAGAATAAAAACTGTATGAATATTAGTTGTCAGAGAAAAAAAACTTCATCTTCGACTCTATAACTACAACTACTATACAACTACTACAACTTCGAACTCAAAATTAGGGTTATCGGCTCTTTCAACATTTTTTATTGTTCATGCATGCCAGAGTTCTTCACCACATTTTAGGGTTCGTGAAAAAGGAATAAAAAAGGGTTGAACAAAAGGAAAATCAGAGGTCGAAAATCGAACATTCAACATACCTTTGTAGCATCACCGGAATTTTAGGTATTATCGGAGATGGAGAATCTGCGGAAACGGAGATGGAGATGGAGATGGAGATGGAGATGGATTTTTTTTTTAGAGAGAGGAAGAGAGCGTTGAGTGATTGAGAGCTGGTGAAATGAATCGAAATAGGTGCAATGGGGAAGTGCAATGGGTTGGGCGGGAGAATAGAGAGGAGGGAAATTAATTGGGGGTAGGTTGGGGGGGGCTATTGACTGATGATGGGTGATGAATGATGGCTGTCCGCAGCTTGTCAGTCCCGCAGTCCCTTTTTTTTTTTTTATACAATCTAAACTCATCCATTCACCGTCCATATTAAACTTAATGGATGGGTGAGATTAACACTAAGGGAGAGTTAGGGAGTTACTAACTTCCCTGATCCTCCCCCCCCCCCCCCCCCCACACACACACATACCCAAAAAAAAGTTAATTACATTTGAGAGAGTTCTATATATATATATATATATATACGTAATTATGAGACTATCTTTTGACTGTGTGTTACCATCTTTTAAAAAAGCTTTGTGCGTAATTTCACTATTTCATCAAAGAAATCTTTAAGTAAATCCTTAATACATTTACATAAAAAAAAATCAGTCGCATGCTCAGAAAAGTTTACCTATTACAACTCGTTCGCATGCTCGAAATATATTATAAAAAGCTCAGAAACTTTACCTATCATGTCGGATTAATTCGCACTAAGTATAAATTATCCTAATTCGCACTAGTTACAGTAATTGAAAGTAGAGCTTCACCTTTGTATAATTACCCTAATTATACGTAATTGAAAGCAAAAGAAACAAAGCAAATAGATAGTTGTCGAAATCGTATTAAAATCTAATTCATCAAAAACTCTCCCTCATCATTCACGCAAGAAGTCTAAAATAATCAAATACAAAGTTTAATCTTCCTAAAGTAGTTTTCTCAACACAAAAAAAGATGTTAAATTATACATCGAAGTATCATTAGCCACGTTTTTTCTTCTCGATGGCACCGTAACAACGTTTGATGCGTTTTTACGCCTGGATGGTACTTCCAATTGTTTCGATTTTTCGATTGTAGGGTCTTTGAGAAATTGAAGAAAGAGCGTCAATATCTTTTTGAAAGTAGAAGACCATAAGGGAAAAAAATGAAAGAGGAAGCGCCAGGTTTAAAAGAAAGTAGAAATTGGTTTAGACTTTTTTTTCTTAAGCATCAAGTTAGAGGAAACAGTTTAATTTTTACATGTATAATTGTTTGGTTGTACTATCCTACATACAACCAGGTGTATAGTTCTTTTTTTTTTCGTACTGCATGTTTTATTTTTATTTTTTTTGCAATGCTTTTTTTTTGGGTTGGTTTATTTCGGTTTCTGCTTTTTTTGTACTGCTTGCGGTTTTTTTTGTACTGTTTTTACACATGTTATTTTTTTTTGTTTCGTACTGTTTTTTTTTTATGAATCTCATCAAATCAAATTGGATTTATTGAATATGAAATTATTTTTATATCGATGGTAAAATGAAAGGAAAAAATTCTATAACGTTTGGTAAAATGAAGAAAAAATATGTATTATGCCAATGAAATAAAAAGAACGTATTGCCAACAAATTGAAAATTTGTCTTGAGTCAAAGTTTTAAAAGATATGTACTTTATTAAATTTGAAAAAAAAATATTATACTGTGTCAAATTTGAAAACAAAAAAAACATATGTATTCCGTGATAAAAGAAACGTATTGCGTTAATAAAGTTAAGAAAAAGTAAATCAAAGATTTAAATAAATTATGTACTGCATCAAACTTAAAAGAAAATGTAAATAAAAATAAAAATAATGTACTGCGTTGACTAAAATAGTTAATGGAAAAGAGAAAAAGAAAAGAGGGGAAAAAGAGAAGATGAATTTGAGGGAGGGGAAATATGAGGGGTAAAATTGGAAAAGCGGTATTACGTCGAGTATATTGCGTACTGCGAAGAGCAACACCCTAAATTAAAGCCTAAAGACAATATTTTAGGGTATTACTTTTTCCTAACGAAACTTTATTAATCCTAACGTAATAAGATCATATTATCCTTGTCATTCTCCAACATTCTCAACTGTTATGAGTCAGTTTTCTCTCAAAAAAAACTCCCAATTCATTTTTTTAATTAACCACCACCGGAAAAGCTACTGGTTGCCACGCCGCCGACTCACCCGGCTTTGACTTGTTTAATCGACTAACAAGAGGGATGATGTATTATCATGTATACGAAAGAGGAGGCCAAAGAAAGTAACAAGGAATCTCTTTGGCTCAATAATTGAAGGGATTTGTTCATGGCTATCAACGTATACTCCCATAATTTCATGTTGTAGGAATGCAACAGAGATGACACAACACCTATGTCAACAATATAATTAAAAACTTTAGCAATTTAATTTATAGGGTTTATATTTCAAGTGTTTTATTTTAATAAATTTGGGCAAAATCGAAAGAAACTGCTCTGTAGTTAACAAAAATGTTGACGGGAAGATAATGAATTGTTGAAAGAAGCAAAAAAATTTCGATGGGAAGATTGATTGAGAACTAGAAAGTTCGAAATGACGCAAATAATGAGGTTGCTTCCTTATACGATTGGCTTTCGATCGTCGGGTAAAGAGGAATATAGGTAATATGGAGTAAATAAGAAGTACTTCTACAAGTTAAGGTAAATTATGGAGAGGGTAAAATTGGAAAATTTGAGGTAAAATCGTTAAGATTGAGTAAAACATCGTTCGGAAAAAGTAATTCCGATAATGCTCTAAAAAAAATTGATAACATGGTGGATCGAACCTTGGTTCCCTTGACCGCGCGAAGTGTTTGCGTTGTAAGCATGGGCAATGTGTTAGCTGGTGGCATATTCGATTCGAAGCAAGGTGCATCGTAAAACTGATAACACGCAAATTTAGACCGTTTTACCCCTCATTTAGACTCGTATTTGACTCAATTTTGTGTACTTAAACATTGATATAACTCATTTTTATATATATATTTTGTATTTTGTGTGACACCTGCAAATTTCCTAGCTTTGCTATCTGTTCCGTTACAATTATATCGTAACTCTGTAATATTTCGTCAACTACATTTTTTCCATTTCGAGGTCTCTTTCATTATCGAGCCTAAAATTATTTATTTTCGTAAAAGAATTTAAATTATTCTATTTTTCATTCGAAAACTCATTTAATTCTTTTCATCGCAAGTATGTTTAATTATTTTTGAGAAATCATATTTTCTATGAACAATAGTTTTAAAATCGAGTTTGAACTATTTATTTTTCTAAAAATGCTCGATTAAATTTGTAATTAATTTCTAGCTCAAAAAATATTTTATTTTCGAAAAATGGCCGTTTAATTATTTTATTACGCAATTTCATAAATAATTATTTTCTAACGCGTTTTAATCCAATTTCTTCGTAAACGCTTATATTATTTTACGAATCTTCTTTTATCAACACTACATATTATTTTTATCCTATTTATTTTAAATCATATCATCATTTTTTTTAATCGGAAACTTATCACATCGATTTGATGTTTGTTCTTTCCATCTCAACCATCTCGTCTCCTAGTTGAGTTAAGAGACCTTGTAATTCGATTATTCCTATCTTTTAGCTTCCTAATTTCTCTTTATATATATTCTCTATTTTATTCACAACACAAGTCTTCTTTTCTCCTCTATTTTAAGTTAAACTTCCTCCTTTTTGTTCATCAATCTGATCCTAATTCGGCTCTAATTCTTTCCGATCTCGAGGGTAATTTAATTACTCTTATTCGTTCTTCATCTCGCTTTCTCCTTTATATTCACCTATAATGTGGTTTTAATACCATGTTTATTTATTTCGTAGGCTATCGTGCTAGATCCGACGGAGACGGTTATTTATTTGATTCGGATCTCGGTTAAGGTAACATTGACACGTTACTCGGTATTATGTGATATTATTGTTGTAGTTACATGTATAAAAATTAGATTTTGTTGGACAATATATTTATGTCTTGTTTTAATAACAAAATCTTTAAAATCATAAGTTTTCACATGTTGTGTTATTTTAAATCGTTTTTACGAGATTTGTGAATAAGTCTTTTTTTTATTATTAAAAAGTATTATAAGGCCGAGACTAAAACATACACCTAATAATTTTACGTAATTACTAAATCATACCCAGCTTTTACTAGTTCATACCCAAATTTTCATTATTTTTTCCTTCATTACCCTTTTCTCTTAAGAAAAACTCTCTTTACTCATTCTCTCAAAACCTAACCAATTGATTCTCAAAAACTAACTAAATTATTCGGTAGGTTTACGGTTATGGATCATAATTCACATGTTAGACAAGTAATTTTTTTTGTTTTTATTAATAACGTCACTTTTTAATATACTTATTGTAAATCATCTTATTGATTACGTAATTTTGTATTCAATTTCTTTTTGAAACCCTAATTTTATAGTATTCAATTTCTAATTAAACCCTAATTTCATTAAGCCCTAACAAATCGTAATTCATATACAGTATGACACAATTAATAATTACTTTTTAAATATAGTTATATTATTGATTTTTTTCTAATTAAACCCTAATTAGAGTGGTTGGAGGTAAGGTGGTGGAAATGGTGGTTAGACGGTTGGAGGTAAGGTGGTGAAAATGATGGTTAGGGTTACGACCGCCGACGATAGGTAATCAATTGATTGAGAAAAATTGAAAACGAGGGAAAGTAAAAATTATGGTGGTGAATTGATTGAGGAAAAGAGAGATTGTGGTGGTGATTTGATGGAGGAAAAGAGAGAGGGGAAAAAGAGAATGTGGTGGGTATAAATTGATTGAAAAAATGAGGAGGGTAGTTTAGGAAACGTGGGTATGAAATAGTAAAAAGTTGGGTATGATTTAGCATATCCCTAATTTTATTTTATAATTTTCGTGATTTTAAAGTATTAATTATCAAATTGAAAGTTTTATTGTTTTTAATAAAGTTACAGCATGTTTCAGAATATGATAGTGTTTTTGTGCGAATTAATAATATATTTTAAAAACTTTATTTACGAAAACTTTGAAAAGAGACTACTATTTATCTTAAGTTTAATTTATCTCTGTTTAATTTTGTAAATTAATTCCAAGTAGTTTGGTCAGAATAAATTGTTTATTAACAGGTGTCAAATTAATCCGCGATTCTGTCAGTTGTGATAAGATCTAAATTGAAACAAATGTTAAACTTTTTATTTAATCTTGGTAATTTACGTATAGAAACTATGAGGAGTCTAGTTAATGTTTCCAATTGGATTTTATTTAAAATCAATTTTTAAACGTGTATTATTAAAGATATACAATCGGGTATCTAATTCCGATAGTTTTTAAATATACGAATAAAAACCCCTGTTTTATTTGGAATTTGGATTTTCTTCAGAAATAGAAGTTGTAACTAAGTTTCTAAAGTTTTTAACCCCCCTGGATTTACGTTTTTTTTTATTTTTAATTATTCAATTACGAATTTTATAGTAAGACAGTGCAAATCTGGAAAATCTGTTAATTTGTTATTTAAATACATTTAATTACTTAGACTTCAACCTTATTAGAAATAATTATGATTTTGACTTTACTTGACTTTTAATCATGATTTATATATTTATATAATAAATATATTGTTTACGTCTCGAGGCGTAATATTAATTATTTTATATAACTCCTATTTTAATTGATTTCTATTTATATAATATTACCTTCTTTTGGAAGTTATTATTATAAGAAAGTTTATATTTTTTTTATAAAGTTTTCTCTTTTGAAGAACAAACTATATTTTTATTGAATTTCGATAGTGGCTTTGTTTTGGAGTTATAGAATAAGAAAAGTGTACGGGTAGAGTAATACAGTCTAGAGTATACGTTTTGCCATCAGCTATAAGGCTAGTGTATCCGAGCGGGATGCATTGGTTGTTGAACTGGGCACGTTCTTGTCCAGGAGTGTATGTTCATTTTGACCTTAAGCTCGTACCTCGCATGTAAGACGCCGTCGGGTTGAACTGGGCACATTTGGTGTTCCAGGAGGGGTGTGCATATTTACTTAGGCTAGGACCTCGCATTGATAAGTCGCCGTCCTATTATGGTTGAGTAGCCTAGTTAGAGATCGAAGTTTGATTTGTTTGAACTAAGTTCTCGAAGCTAGTTTTTAGTATTCTCCTAGTGAAAGTCTATTCTGTAGTACTGATTCATATCCATAACGCCGTTATTATTATTGGTTGGTATTGACTTACAGGTTGGAAATCGTTTTGAATTATTTTACTATATCGTTTTAAATGTTTTCCATTTTGAACTATTTTGATATAATAGTAATTATACTTTAATGTCATGTAATGTGGCTGGGAGAACGTCGTCGTTACTCCCCACTGAATTGTGGCTGTTATGATTATAACATGATAGGTATTTGCTGCTGGGTTTGGGTGTGAGCTAGCGAGTGGCATGGATCCTACTCTACTTCATTTATATTAATTTTTGGATTGTTAAACCCATTTGGAGAATTTTTATTTTTAGTCTTTTTTAAAAAGTGGCATTTGTATTGACTGACCGTTCTTTTTGTAAAATTTAGAACATCAGTGTGTTTTAATCCCAAATCTACAGTGTTTCCGCCACTGTATTGCGTTATAATTTATAGGGGATTACAGTTGGTATCAGAGCATCGTTGCTCCCGACGCTTACACCTGATTTTAGGAAAAATGCCCGTAAATGATTTGAACATTAGTAAAAGATTAGTGAGAGATGGGTAGAAACCAAGTAAGGACTTAACTGTTAGGCTTACATGTTCTTGTAACTCAATGATTAGCATTGAATATATGTTTTATATGCCCCAGAAGAAGATGAGTGGACAAGACGTGGACTTGATGCTGCTCTACATCGGGACAAGATCTTAGTAGTCTAGGATCATTGATTCTTTTCTTATAGCCTCAGCTTCTTCTAAAATCTTCTCTTACAAATTCTCATCTCCATTCTTGTGGTAAATCTCCGTTATATTCTCCTACTTTACCACCTTCCTTCTTGAGATTCTTTGGTAAGACCGACTCTTGTCTTAGTAAACCTTGTTGGAAGTTAAAAATATTTGAGGATTAGTAACCCTTTATTACATACGATTGAGGATTGTGAGTTGTACCTGTTTCCTAACCTGGTAAGAGCTTTTGAGGATTGATATGATGGTATTAGTTAATCAATGGAATTAAGATTGTACCTTAAGTGTTGACCTTGGCTTATAGGTTACCTGATTATATTATATGGAGTACATAGAGTTAAATCAGTTTTGGATGGTAAGATTATATTTTATTCGACGGATACCTAGTACCAAGCTAAGTGTGAATAATAATATTATTTTGGGATTAATACCTAATGCGTACTTAATGGATGTATCCTAGACGTTTAAAGATCATAGAACCTCGTTTAGATCGTTAGCCTGCTGAGTGTTGTGGTACCATTTCGGGTTCTCATTAATGTTTTTAGTAATTTTTGTTGACATAGATTAAGCCTTGGTTTTATGGATTATATCGTGGAGTGTGATAAGGTCAACTTATGAACTTTTGAGTTAAGTGATCTAAACTTGTTTTGAGGAATACTTTAGTGCAAACCACCTTGATAGAATTTACAGTTAGGAACTCTTAAACCAATGAGATTGTGGCTTCGTTGGGATATTAATCATATAGTGATTGCAGCCTTGTGATTAGAACTTTATTTGACTTTTAAGAAACTTTATCCCAATCATGTATTTGAAAACATGTTGGTGTGATTAATTTTGAGGATTTCGTGTTCGAACATTGTTGATTGGTGAATTTTGATTAGTGTTTCATACTCGGTACCATGGAATATACTCGAGTACAATCTGGTGAGCTTTGAATTACTTTAGAACCTTGTTGGTTAACTGGTTCGGTCTGTTGTGGGTGGAATTCTGGTAGCATGATTATGTGACTTTGTATTCGAGGTTGTAGCAATTGATAATTTTGGAGGTTGTAGACCGTGTAGGACTACCTAGTGCATGATATTAATGGACTTAGTATGTTTGATGGAAATAGAAACCCGAGTTTCGTGAGAGTCGTAGGTGGAATCTCGATTTCCTTTCTGCCTTTTTCTAGTTTCGAAGACGAAACTTTTTTTTAGTGGGGATCGAGCCTAAAATTATTTATTTTCGTAAAAGGATTTAAATTATTCTATTTTTCATTCGAAAACTCATTTAATTCTTTTCATCGCAACTATGTTTAATTATTTTTGAGAAATCATATTTTCAATGAACAATAGTTTTAAAATCGAGTTTGAATTATTTATTTTTCTAAAAATGCTCGATTAAATTTGTAATTAATTTCTAGCTCAAAAAATATTTTATTTTCGAAAAATGACCGTTTAATTATTTTATTACGAAATTTCATAAATAATTATTTTCTAACGCGTTTTAATCCGATTTCTTCGTAAACGCTTATATTATTTTACGAACCTTCTTTTATCAACACTACATATTATTTTTATCCTATTTATTTTAAATCATGTCATCGTATTTTTTTTTAATCGGAAACTTATCACATCGATTTGCTGTTTGTTCTTTCCATCTCAACCATCTCGTCTCCTAGATGAGTTAAGAGTCCTTGTAACTCGATTATTCCTATCTTTTAGCTTTCTAATTTCTCTTTATAGATATTCTCTATTTTATTCACAACACAAGTCTTCTTTTCTCCTCTATTTTAAGTTAAACTTCCTCCTTTTTGTTCATCAATTCGATCCTAATTCGGCTCTAATTCTTTCCGATCTCGAGGGTAATTTAATTAATCTTATTCGTTCTTCATCTCGCTTTCTCCTTTATATTCACCTATAATGTGGTTTTAATACCATATGTTTATTTATTTCGTAGGCTATCGTGCTAGATCCGACGGAGACGGTTATTTATTTGATTCGGATCTCGGTTAAGGTAACATTGACACGTTACTCGGTATTATGTGATATTATTGTTGTATTTGCATGTATAAAAATTAGATTTTGTTAGACAATATATTTATGTCTCGTTTTAATAACAAAATCTTTAAAATCATAAGTTTTCACATGCTGCGTTATTTTAAATCGTTTTTACGAGATTTGTGAATAAGTCTTTTTTTTATTATTAAAAAGTATTATAAGGCCGAGACTAAAACATACACCTGATAATTTTATTTTATAATTTTCGTGATTTTAAAGTATAAATTATCAAATTGAAAGTTTTATTGTTTTTAATAAAGTTACACATGTTTCAGAATCTGATAGTGTTTTTGTGCGAATTAATAATATATTTCAAATACTTTATTTACGAAAACTTTGAAAAGAGACTACTATTTATCTTAACTGTAATTTATGTCTGTTTAATTTCGTAAATTAATTCCAAGTAGTTTGGTCAAAATAAATTGTTTATTAACAGGTGTCAAATTAATCCGCGATTCTGTCAGTTGTGATAAGATCTAAATTGAAACATATGTTAAACTTTTTATTTAATCTTGGTAATTTAAGTATAGAAACTATGAAGAATCTAGTTAATGTTTCCAATTGGATTTTATTTAAAATCAATTTTTAAACGTGTTTTATTAAAGATACACAATCGGGTGTCTAATTCCGATAGTTTTTAAATATACGAATAAAAACCCCTGTTTTATTTAGAATTTGGATTTTCTTCAGAAATAGAAGTTGTGTTTCTATAGTTTTCAACCCCACTGAATTTACGTTTTTTTGAGTTTTAATTATTTAATTACGAATTTTATAGTAAGACAGTGCAAATCTGGAAAATTTGTTAATTTGTTATTTAAATACTTTTAATTACTTAGACTTCAACCTTTTTAGAAATAATTATGATTTTGACTTTACTTGACTTTTAATCATGATTTATACATTTAAATAATAAATATAATGTTTACGTCTCGAGGCGTAATATTAACTATTTTATATAACTCCTATTTTAATTGATTTCTATTTATATAATATTAACTTCTTTTGGAAGTTATTATTTTAAGAAAGTTTATATTTTTTTATAAAGTTTCCTCTTTTGAAGAACAAACTATATTTTTATTGAATTTCGATAATGACTTTGTTTTGGAGTTATGGAATACGGAAAGTGTACGGGTAGAGTAATACAGTCTAGAGTATACGTTTTGCCATCAGCTATAAGGCTAGTGTATCCGAGCGGGATGCATTGGTTGTTGAACTGGGCGTGTTCTTGTCCAGGAGTGTATGTTCATTTTGACCTTAAGCTCGTACCTCGCATGTAAGACGCCGTCGGGTTGAACTGGGCACATTTGGTATTCCAGGAGGGGTTTGCATATTTACTTATGCTAGGACCTCGCATTGATAAGTCGCCGTCCTATTATGGTTGAGTAGCCTAGTTAGAGATCGAAGTTTGATTTGTTTGAACTAAGTTCTCAAAGCTAGTTTTTAGTATTCTCCTAGTAAAAGTCTATTCTGTGGCACTGATTCATATCCATAAAACCGTTATTATTATTGGTTGATATTGACTTACAGGTTCGAAATCGTTTTGAATTATTTTACTATATCGTTTTAAATGTTTTCCATTTTGAACTATTTTGATATAATAGTAATTATACTTTAATGTCATGTAATATGGCTGGGAGAATGTCGTCGTTACTCCCCACTGAATTGCGGCTGGTATGATTATAACATGACAGGTATTTGCTGCTGAGTTTTGGTGTGAACTAGCGAGTGACATGGATCCTACTCTACTTCATTTATATTAATTTTTGGATTGTTAAACCCATTTGGAGAATTTTTATTTTTAGTCTTTTTTAAAAAGTGGCATTTGTATTGACTGGCCGTTCTTTTTGTAAAATTTAGAACATCAGTGTGTTTTAATCCCAAATCTACAGTGTTTCCGTCACTGTATTGCGTTAGAATTTATAGGGGATTACATTTTGTATTTTATAGTTTTAGTTTAGTTTATTCGTAATTATCGTCATTTTCGTAGAATTTGGTACTGCTTTTGTTTAATTTTATCTTTGTAGGTACCGTGTTCGTGAATTGTGAATAAAGAGATCGAGTCAAAGTGATCTGAGTCAAATCCGACCTTTGACCAACCCATCCTAATTACCCTTCTCATCCACCATCATAATCTACAATCCATTTCATTAACCCATTCCGTCTCTCCAACCCATTTCCCATTCACTACTCAACCCATCATCTAAACTTGGTCAAATCAACCCAAGACCTTCAATCACCATCAACCTACAGTACACCTTTAACCCAATTCCGGCGTCGACTCTGTTCACGTCCACCTCGACTCATACCCAAAACTCCGGCGTCAACCTCGCTCGACCACCTTGAGTCGAATCCTGCCGGCACCTCATCACTCGCCTGACCTCCATACTCCATCCTAATTCACCTTTGTTCACCAGCTCAGGCAGAACCAGCTCACCACTGATGTGCGTCAAATTTGGACCAATTTCCACCCATCTAAGCTCGTTTTCCTATCACTTTCGCGAGATGTGCGATTATTGCCTTATCTGAGCCTTTATCGCCTTAGCGTCTCTCGTGTGCATTTTATGTATTTTTGGGTAGCTTTTCTATTCATTTTGATAGGAATCTTTCCGAGAGCATATCCGAGCCTTATACGAGCACATGGGAGTGGAACACCGTCCGAGAGTTTGTCGCCGAGCCGGGAAGACTGAGCCGGAAGAAGTGAAATTCAATGAGAAGAAAGAGAGAATCCATCGACTGAAGTTTCACCCGATTTTTTTTTGTCGGGTGAAGTTTCACCCGACAACATTTCTGCATCTCTAAGGGTCCTCAAGAATAATGGTTGACCGGGTGAAATGACCGGGCGAAACTTTTACCCATCGGGTAAAGTTTCACCCGACGGTAATGACATCCCAAATTCTGCACTATGGAAGAAAGACTTATCAGGCGAAACCACCGAGTGAAGTTTCACCTGACGGAAAAGCCACAAGAATTCCAGAAAACCGTAAAGTAAAGTTTCACCCTATGAAGATCCGAAGGGTGAAGTTTCACTAAGCAAGCAAAACTCATTTTTGGGCTTTGTCCTAATTACCCATTAAGGCTTTGTATAAATAGTTAACCCTAGATTTCTTTAAGACATCATCATCTAAGTAGATCCCCATTTTTAGTAGTAGCCTCCATTTGAGAAACTTGATTAGATCTAGAAAACTCTTTTTAGCTTAGATGATCTCTTCTACATATTGGAATCTAGCAATTACATTAGTCTAGATTTAGATTACATTGAAGATTAAAGGGTCGCAAGGATTTGGTGACAAGATTCTTGTATTTCTTCTTCAAGCTTCAATATTTATGTCAATCTTCATCTTCTTCCTTTGAATTTCCTCCGTGGTTGGTAACTTCATTTCTTCTTTTTCCTCTTTAATTAGTTTTCTCTTTAGTTTCTCCTTAATCTATTGTTTGCAATTGTTATGTTTATGTTTATGTTATCCAAATCTCCGTCATTGTATTATATTCAATTCCTTGTCATTTCTAGTATGGATTATTCTAATTTATCTTCTTTGTTTATTCCTGTTATTAACCTTCAATGAATGTTGAGTAGATTTTAGTTGAGGGGTTAGGGGAGAATGAAATTGGGTAATATGGATTGAAAATCATTGTGATTGGTTACACTTGAGTTGAATTGTATGTCTATTTGGAATTGTTGTATGCTTATGGACTTTACTTTATCACTTTAGTCGATTTGCATTCACCCTCGTCAATAAGGGGAAACTTGGGGCTTGGATTATTTCAATTAGTGACTTAGCAGTTTCACCTTGAAAGTGGGTCTTAGCAAAGTTGGGTAGAGGAACAGAAAGATGACTCGTCCCTTTTCAATTGTGTATCAATTGTTTGATTATTTGTCATTTTACCTCATTTATGATTCCCCGACTCCCCTTAACTTCCTTCCCATTACTGTCCTCTGTTTTTAGTCATACTTTAGTCTAGTTTAATCCTATTCCAACTTCCCCCTTTTTAGACCCCAAACGCAATTAATCCTAGACTTGACCATTTACATTTACCGTCCCTGAGGTTCGACTCCGACTTACTGCTACTATATAGTAGTTAGTTGGATTTAAAAGTATTATTTGATTGAGGGTTAGCGACGACCCTCCATCAAAATGGCGCCGTTGCCGGGGACGGTAGCTAATTGATTAAGTTTTTGTACTAATTGTGTTTGGTTATTTGCTTTCATTTTGTTTTTCTCCCCTAGAGTCACTTGGTACTAGGAATTTCATCGTTTGTTGAGTTTTTGCTAGGAATACTTTTTATTTAGGTTGCTTGATCGCCATTCAGAGAACTAGCATCTTAAAGATCTCGTGTGCCGAAGCAACAACCCAATATTGTTATCTCACACCAATCATCATCCATTTATTAACACTTCATAATTGTTGTGACAAGTCTCCATCTCCCAGCATTTAAAGACGCAAGCATGACTACGCTCGGTTCTCACTCTCAACCGTCTAACAAGGGGATTTCTTCCCCCGTTTTCATCGGAACTATTCCGAAAGGCTTTGAGTTTAAGCCTTCGGTGATTAATCTAATTCAGCAATATACTTTCCATGGGTTACCGGATGAAGACGTTATACAACATGTGTGATTATTCAAAGAAAGCCTAATTGGTATCAAGCTTGAAGGACTTACCAAATTTCAATTCCATCAGATCCTCTTTCAATTCCCCGAACTTTACGCAATGAAGAAAGAAGATGGCTTCAAAGTTTCCCAAGTAACACTTTCACACTTGGAAGCATCTATGCAACGCTTTTCTCGAGAAATTCTTCCCACCATCGAAAACTAACCAATATAGGATGGAGATCCAGACGTTTAAGCAACGGGAGAACGAAAACTTGAGTGAAGCATGAGACCGATTCCTAGGTCTACAAAGGAGTTGCCCACATCACGGTATACCAAACTGGCTTTTGCTTCACACATTTTTCAACTTCTTATCCAACATCACGAAAGAAAGTGTTAAAGCAGCGGCAAGAGGTGACTTTTTTTTTTACTTAATGGGATTGAATCACAAAAGCTTCTCGAGAAAATGGCAAGGGGTAGTACGCATTCTAGTGGAGGTCAAAGAAATAAATCGAGGGGAGAGTCAGAATCATAAAAAAGTATGAAGCCCACTCTTGAGGCAAGAATCGATGACTTGATAAAAAGGTTTGAAATGTTCACTTCTAGAGACGATCCTCGACCTCGGGTTCGGCCACCACCTAGAGAAATGACCCCGCCGAGATAGATTACTCAACCGAGACAAGCACCATTGACGCGCCCCTATCTAGGCTCGGTCGTTAACGATGGATAGGGGGTCAAACAATATTTATATGACTCGCAAATAACACAAAAACAAATAAATGTAGTCGTGGTAAGTCGAGATCGGTCCACAGGGATGGCGGTGAGTTAATCGAGTAAGAGCGACGCGTTTGGGGTCCAATTGGGGGGTTTTGAGTCAAGTCTAAACTAGAGTGCGATAAATGACGAAGAATGATCAATAAGGCAAAGGTGTTAGAGGGAGTTGGGAATCAGAATTCTGTAGACACCTAGATTTGGACTTGGTGGCTGCAGAAGTGCCCGACAAACACCCGATGATGATCGGACTGCAACGCAACGCGAGATTACGATGTTTTAGATAGTTTTTCTATAGAACGGATAAAATAATTACTCAGAAAAATTAATTTAATATCAAGACAGTCTTAGTCGTGTCATTACGGTCACATCGACACTAGTTATAGTCAATTCCGACACCGGGCCCCGAATCGGTCGCGAAATTTGCAAAGTCAAACCCGAGTCAACGCGTCGGACCGAGCGAACCTCGAGACGAATAACCAAAGCCCACCCGACGCTCGACGCGCTAGGGTTATGAGGAAGCCTTAACCTCCAAGAAAACCTAAGATACGTATATTCTCCGTTTTGGAAAGTTTTGAAATCGGATCTTCAAAACTTCAATCGCTTGAGCTTAGGCGCCTGAGAACTGAACTGCGTCGCACCAGGCTCTCGAGTTCTGAGTCGCCTCACACCGGGCGTCCATATGGGTGATGTGAACCGAAAACCACTATAAATACCCCCCCCCCCCCCTCACCTCATTCATTCGACACACAACTTCTCATTCTCTCCTCCCTTTACTCATTACGAGTTTCTCTCGCTTGGGCTCGCACTCCGACACCCAAAGCAAACGATCTACTCGATCGTAGTCCCGTTTAGCGTATACTCCGAGGGTGCAACTCCTCACTATGTGATTTACTTACATTTCGCATTTACCGCTTTCGTATGATTTATTGTTTTTATGACCTTATAATCGCATGCTAAATCACCTAACACGTAATTCAAAATGTAAACAAGCTAAAGCTGAACAAAGTGATTATCGGGTTCCGTATTAGTCTCGATGCTCACCATAGATGGATCGCATCCCTATTAATATCGAGAGGACGCATCTTAAGCAGAATACCAGGTAAGGTATACCACGAGAACGACTAATACCCGTATTACCACGTTAAAACTGATTTGCTAATACATATAATATTAGTACTCTCTACTCTCATAAGTGCATCTTTTCATGGCCTGCTTGTCACGTGAAATCCCATGTAAAGAATGTAAACACATCTACTTCGACGACAAACTTTACTTGTCCTTAAACAACCAACGTAGCAAAAACATAGGGTTAAAACAATGGATGTTACAATACTTCCGCCACAACAAGGGAAGAAAGTTATCAGCCCACCGATTGATTAGTAAAGGCCGCTACGTGCGGGCGGGATTGTGTGTCGATGTCTAGCGGACGTTGGCTTTCGAATACTTACCGTCACCTCTTACTTAGAATCGACGGTTTCTGGATGGCCGAAACCATTGGCAATGAGAGTCATTCCAGGCATGGAGTGCATAAGGGTACAAGTCTTTATATTTAGGTCCCGTGCCACTCAACTTTGAGCCGGCTAGGGATCAAAGTTGACTTTAACGGTTTCCGAGTCCCCATAATTGAATCGGTGGTGACTTCACTAATCGGCAACGAATTCGGTTCACTAAAAAGGTCGCCTTACCAAACATATCGGTCTTTAAACATTTACAACCACGACTCGATCGATCCCAACGGAAACACGGGTGTCCCCACCCGTCTAGTACAAGTCCAGATCGTCATTTGAATCGAGGTCCGAGACTTCGCCTCGAACGCGAGATCGGACAGGCCCCCGACCAAGAGGGGGTCGCGTGGGTGGCCGCCGCGATGAAACCGGGTCGGTCCCGCGCGGGACGTCGGGCAGTGCGGATAGACGTCCACAAATTCAGGTTCTATAAGTCGAGGAATTATGGGGTCGATCACAAAGTCTATAGAGAGAGAATGCCACCTTTCGATTGCTTCACCCAACTTATATAGATCCCGCTTTCGCGGCGAAAAAGGCTAAGTCTCAAGTCAAGGTAACTCTTACCCCGGGTTTCCCGATAAAGAGTGAGTCTCAAATCGAGGTAACTCTTACCCCGGGTTTCCCCAAATTGATATAAGTGACTCAAGGACCTACATCTTAGATAGTTCGATTATTGACCTGTTAGTTGACTCCTTGACCCGAGTAATATTTATTGTGAACCTGTGACCCTAGACTTTTATGTTATTGATTTTCCCTTTAATAATTAGTTATCAACCTACTAAAGCAAACAGAAAAACAGTGACCCGTAGTGTTAAGTCTAGACCTTAGAACAAGTAATTGAGTCTCGTTTCCTTGTGGTTCGACCCCTACTTCACTATCTGCATTAGTTAGTGGACCTTAGGGTATCTTTGATTAGGGATACGACTAACCCTTGCTCGCTCCATCCCGTCAAGCCCAACACGACCGCTCCTCTCCACCTCCGTCATGTCACACTCGCACCACCACCAACCCCTTCGCATGCGCCACATGCAGTGCGACTGATCAACACATTTTATATCGTATTTTATTGTCCCCCGCCAACCATTTTTGAGCTTTTCTTCTTCCTAATTTATATGTTTAATGTCGCTTTTTATTAGAAAGTCGATACTGCCGATTCTCGTGCTATTTTGCAGCGTAAGTACAATTTCGAGCATATTTAAAAGTAATAACCCAGATAGCCAAGACGAGAACGGAAGTCAAGGAAGAAAACGAAAAGCCGAGACACAAAAAAAACTCACTGTCGAGTTCCAGCGTGTCCACTCGATCGAGTAGTGCTAATGCACTTGATCGAGTGCCTCCTACTTATGCCCAACTGGACTGCATTGAAGAATTGGTCATATTCCTCCTTTTGGGCCCAGAACGAACCAGAGTTGGAGCAAATGCTAACCCACTCGATCGAGTACCACTATGTGCACTCGATCAAGTGCATCAAATCCGGGCTGCACATTAATTTTTAATTCACTTAGAAATTGGCCTTGTTTCGAGTCGAACTGATTTCCTTTAAATCAGTTTCCTGACTCAATTGTCAGACACATTTGTATTATTTTTCACAGCTTTTGCTTTTTCTTTTCAAACATTCACACATTACGTTACTTTTGGGTTTTCGCGAGATACATTGAACCTTGTTCTTCATTCTCAGATCTTGAATTCTTCGGTATCGATTTTCTTATTTTTAATTTCAATTTCAGTTTTCTACTTTAATTCTTGCCTTAATTTCATTCTTCGTTTTCGTAGTAATTGTTGTTCCGTAATTCATATCATTTATCGTTTTCTAGCGTGGAATTATTATTGCTTTCCGTAGATTAATTCGATTCACCTTCATTATGTTTAATTACGATTCGTCTTTTTGTTTATTTGATTATTCTTAATATGAGTAGCTAAATTTTACTTAGGGTTTAAGGGAATCGATGCGTATTATTATGATTATAGTCAGTTGAGCTGTTTCCAATCATATGAACTGTCGCCTGAATATCGCTTAAATTCTGATTGATTAATTACTGGCCAGAATTAATTAATTAGTATCACAATTAGGACTTTTCACCGACCGAGTTAGGGACTAATTAGGTCACGATAGTTTCGGTATATTAGCTTAATTCTAGCGATCGCAGGTTAAGTTTAGTTCTAAAGTTTGTAGAAGTACCGACCGGACTTACATCTTAGATAGTTCGATTATTGACCTGTTAGTTGACTCCCTGACCCAAGTAATATTCATTATGAACCTGAGACCCTAGACTTTTCTGTTATGGATTTACCCTTTAATAATTAGTTATCAACCTACTAAAACAAACAGAAAAACAGTGACCCGTAATCTTAAGTCTAGACCTTAGAACAAGTAATTGAGTCTCGTCTCCTCGTGGTTCGACCCCTACTTCACTATCTGCATTAGTTAGTGGACCTTAGGTATCTTTGATTAGGGATCTAACCCCTGCTCGCTCCATCCCGTCAAGCCCAGCACGACCGCTCCCCTCCGTCTCCGTCATGTCACACCTCGCACCACCAGCAGCCCCTCCGCGTGTGCCACCTGCAGTGCGACCTCTGTTCCGGCGAATTCGCACCACCAGTCCACCAACGTCTACAGCTTACCTAGATTCCGACCCAGCTCACAGCGCAGCACACCAGCGAGCATTAGCTTCGACCTCCACCTTCTTCGACGAGCTAGAGCACCAACACTAGATCTGAATGTCCTCCGTCTTCGGCCCTGAACTCACACACCTGCAACCGGGCCCAGATTCGAGTTCGGGAAATAAGAATCATCAATTAAGTTGGAGCAGCAGGGGAAATCGAAGAAGTACGTGGGGTGTAGTTTAGCCCGGTGAAGAATGGTCGGGCGAAAGTCGGAGTTGCGTAAGGCAAAGTTTTGGCCAGTGGTGGGTTGTGCGAGAACCGCTGGGTGATTTATCACCCGATGAGGCAAGAAAGAGTGAAGGGAGTGCGTGTTTGCTGATTGATGGCCCATGTTTTACCTCAATTTCTTTTTTCCTTTTTCTTTATATATTTCTATTATTCTTTTCTATTTCAGTTTACAACATTACGACCCTTAATGATACTCCCCTATAAATATGTAAACTCTCATTTGAGGGAAATCATCTCATATTAGACATCTAGGGTTTAGACATTAGATTAGGGAGATATATTAGGGAGCCTCTCTCTCCATTTCTCTAGTTTAATTAGTCTAGATCTACTTAATTAATTAGCTTGATTAAACTCCAAGATTTAATCTTTTTTTAATCAAGTTATTAATCTTTCTTCCTCATTCAATTTCCTTCATGTTTGGTATTCTCTTTTTCTCATTTTATTGTTTTTATCTCATGTTTCTAGTTGATTGATTTATTTCTTATTTAGTTCATTGTTTAATGTTATTGCTACTCTTATGTTTATTTCTATGATACCGATTTGTGGGTAGAATAGTTTTATGTTTAGTTCCTTGATTAGTGTAGTAGTTTTCATCATGTTTAGTATTTCATTATTATTAGTGAATTGTTTAGTATACTTGATTTCTAGCATGATTAGTGAGTAGATTACTAGTTAGGGGAGGAAGAATTTGGTGTCATGAATTATGGAGTTTTTGTGATGGATACACTTGGGTCGATTTGTCTAATTTGGGATTGTTGTATTCGTGTTGACCTTACTTGATCAATATTGTTGACTCGTATTCACCCTTATCAGTATGGGGAAACTCTGGGTTTGGGTAATTCCGATTAGTGACCTAGCTTAGTCGCCGCGAAAGCGGGCTTTAGCGAGGTTGGGTTAGGAAATCCGGATCACCCGCGTGACAAGTGGGGACTAAAAAGGGTAACTCGCTTTTTATCGATTGTGTATTGTTCGCTTGATCCCTTGATTATGTATTATGTTTCTAATTCCCCAACTCCCCCTAACGCCTTTCCTTTACTTCATTTCCTTCAATTATTCTAATATCGTTCTCATTAGTTTAGTTCGTGACCAATCTAAATCCCCCTCAGATCCCAATCAATAGACTATACCTGGACTCAACTTCACATGTGTTCCGTCCCTGTGGATCGATCTCGACTTACCGATACTACGTAGTAGTTAGTTGAAGTTATAAATTTTGTTTGATCGTGTTAGATAGGCGATAATCTGGCCCGCATAAAGGACGTTTAAGAAACAACGTCGACAACTCCGTCAAGCAACAATTTTTAAGAAGTAGTGAAAAGATATACTCTTTGTTCATACTCGTTATGTGTTCGACTCACATCTCACATACAAATGAGCTGGGGCAAGATGGGGGAGCCCCTGTTGCAATGATCAAGTAAAATGGACACCCTAACAAAGTCCCTCTATCTACCTCCAGGCAAGCAGGGGGGCACGGCCCCCGGACTTCGACCAGAAGTCAGGGACAGGTCATGCGTCAAAGCCGAACCAACAAGGCCTAAGGCACACTTAGCCTTGTATAAAAAACAAAGTCCCTCTGCCTACCTCCAGGCAGGCAAGAGGCATGCCCCCGGACTTCGACCAGAAGCCAGGGACAGGTCGGGCATCAAAGCCGAACCAACAAGCCTAAGGCACACTTAGCCTTGTATAAAAAACAAAGTCCCTCTGCCTACCTTCAGACAGGCAGGGGGCATGACCTACAGACTTCGACCAGAAGCCAGGGTAAGGCTGAGCGTCAAAACCGAACCAATAAGGCCTAAGGCACACTTAGTGTAGACACCCTGATTTGGACCTGGTGGCTACAGAACTGCCCGACAAACACCCGATGACGATTGGACTGCAACGCCACGCGGGATTACGATGCTTTAGATAGTTTTTCTATAGAACGGATCAAATAATTATTCAGAAAAATTAATTTAACATCAAGACAGCCTTAATCGTGTCATTACGGTCGCATCGACACTAATTAGAGTCAATTCCGACACCGGAGCCCCGAATCGGCCCCAAAATATGCAAAGTCAAACCCAAGTCAACCCGTCGGGCCGAACAAATCTCGGGACACGCACCCGAAGCCCACCCGGCGCTCGACGCGCTAGGGTAAATGGGGGAGCTTAATCCCAAAGTCAAAGTAGATTACGCATCTTCTCCGTTTTAGAAAGTTTCGAAATCGGATCTTCAAAATCCCAGGCGCCTCACATCGGGCATCCTAGTTTCCATGCGCCTGACCTCAGGCGTCTAAGTTCTGGTGCGCCAGGACTCAGGCGTCCTAAAAAGGCGAATTGAACTACACGAGCAACTATAAATACCCCCCTTCATTTTGTTCATTCGACGCACAATCCATTCTTCTCTTCTCCCTCTTACTCTTTACGAGTTTCCCCCTAAACTTAGATTCGCACTCTGACCCTAAGTAACGATCCACTCGATCGTTGTCCCAATAAGCAAATCAACGCTACCCCTCACCTTTGAGCACTCCACTTGATCCCGAGGAGCCTGTATTCGACTAGCCAATCCCGAGTCTAGAAGCGGAGCTCTGCCGGATTAACCACAGAACCATCCGTAGTAACGAAACTCTGCCGAAATCACCACAAGACAAGCTAGGAGGATCCGCCACGAAGTCGAACCGTCACTAGGTTGTCGTCTAAACAAAACTTTACATTTCTGCACTTTTTATTATGCACTTCGATAATGTCAAACGTGAACACTAGGTCCATGGCACGTTATAAACATGCGTAACGTCCCCAACTTTAACCATAAGCACTAAAATACCCTAAATAAACCCGAGTAGTTCCGAGATCCGTTCTCAAATTTCTACGCATCATGTCTTGTTTAGTGCATACTCCAAGGGTTCTACTCCTCACTATGTGATTTACTTACATTTTGCATTTACCGATTTCGTATGATTTACCGCTTTTATGACCTTATAATCGCATGCTAAATCACCTAACACAAAATTAAAAACATAAACAAGCTAAAACTAAACAAAGCGATGATCGGGTTTCGTATTAGTCTCGCTGCTCCCGTACACAGTTCGATTCATCCTTATTAATACTGAGCCGATGCATCTTAAGCAGAATGCCAGGTAAGGTATACCACGAGAACGACTAATATCCGTATTATCACATTAAACTTGATTTGTTAATACGCTACTCTCCTACGTGCATCTTCTCATGGCCTGCTTGTCACGTAAAATCGCATGCAAAGAATGTAAACACATCTACTCTGACGACAATAAGCTTACTTGTCCTTAAACAACCGACATAGGAAAGACATAGGGTTAAAACAATGGATGTTATAGTACTTCCGCCACAACAAAGGAACAAAGTTATCAGCCCACCAATTGATTAGTAGAGGCCGCTACGTGCGGGCGGGATTGGGTGTCGATGTCTAGCGGACGTTGGCTTCCCAATACGTACTTTCACCCCTTACTTAGAATCGACGGTTTCCGGATGTCCGAAACCATTGGCAATGAGAGTCGTTCCAGGCATGGAGGGCTTAAGGGTACAAGTCTTTATCTTTAGGTCCGTGCCACTCAACTTTGAGCCGGCTAAGAATCAAAGTTGACTTGAACGGTTTCCGAGTCCCCATAATTGACTCGGTGGCGACTCCATAAATCGGCAACGAATTCGGTTCACTAAAAAGGCCGCATTACCAAACATATCGGCCTTTAAACATTTACAACCACGACTCGATCGATTCCAACGGAAACACGGGTGCCTGCACCTGTCTAGTACGATTCCGAATCGTCATCCAAATCGAGGTCAGACACATTCGCCCCGAACGCAAGATTGGACCGGCCCCCGACCGGGAGGGGGCCGCGTGGGTGGTCGCCGCTATGAAACCGGGTCAATCCCGCGCGCGGGGGCTTTGGGCGGTGCGGACGGACGTCCACAGTTTGGCGACTCCGCTGGGGATTTGGAAACAAGCTTTCAGCGGTGATGTAACTCGAACGAGGTCGGTGAAGCTCATTTCCTAGTCCCTTGTTGTGGTCACTACAGGTTTTGGCCCTAAAAAGCCCATCCCAACCGATATTAGGACCAACCGACCTCTTCGCGGTAAGATCAATTCGGACACGCAGAGAGACCCTCGGTTGACGCTCCGGTCGTCCAAGGTAACTGTGTATTCCGTGGATATACCAAATGAGTGGTTCTAAGCAAACGGTACGACACTCACCTCCCCAGGTGACCTACCGTCACCTAATCAAAGACTATTCGTGGGTGGTAGCCTACCCTAACCTACCCGTGTCTGCATCCTGCGTGAGTGTAAGCATTCCTAGTTATGTGTAGCGTGTATGAGCAACCCAAATAATACACTAAAATCTGGATTCAACCACGACAACATATTCAACCACACCAAACTCTATTTTCGAAAAAAAAAAGACATCTTCTTTTCAAAACCGTCTTGCAAGCGCCGATGCTCCGATCAAATTGAAATTATTTTCAAAAAAACATTTTAGCACCGTCAGCATGACGAATTTTACACCCCATCTTTTCAAAAGACCCCTTTGAAGCGTCATTACTTTGGCCAAAGTGAAACTCGTTATTTTCAAGCAATGACAAGGACCGTTATTACCACCAAAATCCCAACCAATGGGATCAAGGCACCTAAGACGGTCACATTTTATTTTTCAAAACATCTTTTTGCACATACCGTTATCACAACCGAAACTTCAATTAATGAAGTCAAGGAACCCAAAACGGTTATACCCTCAAAATATTTTTCACAACGCACCACCACCACCGTCGAAATGCCAATTAATGGAATCGACAAGCACGGGTCGCCCATTTTAAAAGTTCTTTACAAACACTTTCACTACCTAAATTCTATAATCAGTGGTCATACTTTCAAAGCACCATCACAGACATCACGTTCTCTCATGAACACCGTCTACACCGCAAATTTCTAACTAGCTAATTAATAGTAGTCTCGATAAAAAGCACGACATCGTTATTTTCAAAACCGGTTCCTTCATAACCACGCTTCTTTTGCAAAGCCACGACTTACACTTTTGCTATCGTCGAGTCCTCGACGCTCACATAGCAACACTTTCTCTACACATCACAAACGATGTCATTAAGACCATCTTAACACCAATTTTACAAACTCTCGCCTTCGAAAAAGTTTATTTTCAAAACCCATAAGTTTTCGAAACATCAAAACTCTTTGATTCCGGGCCGGGATCGAGATCAATTCCTTACGTCGTACAACCGTGTGATTAACTGTCTGTGTTAGTTACTAGGGTCGCCTCTGTTCGAGGTCTTACATTTTGGGTCGTCTCACTTCGAGAAATCCTCTTCTTTAAATCTCACTCCCGAGATTTATGTCAAATCATCTCGTTCCAGAGATACGAGTCTATTAGGTGCTTCACCGGATACACCAAGAGTCTAAAGCACTCGAGTCCCTGATCCGATGGCCGCAACCCACGCGCAAATCAAGGATCTCGTCTCTGTGTCGCTCGATCAACGCAATAATAAATATTTTTTATTTTATCAAGTCCAGGAGGTGCGAGGGGGCCTGTCCTTCACCTCCCCATCAAACAATATCTCGGGCGCTTAGCTCGTTTATTATTATATCAATAAAACAACGAGTTTTTTTTACAAAATGCCTTAACAGTTGCTCAATTTTTAATAATGCACTTTCTCGCTTGAAACTCGATACTATGCCATTTATCGATAACAATTAATCAAAGCGTAAGGGCTACAACAAACGGCCCACTTAACTTCACCCTAAAAAGAGATCAGGAACAATTACTCTAAGCTTAATCCATAACTGACTTCCCTATCCAAAACACAACTAACATAAGAAACCCGCACAAGCAACAACCAATAGGCGACCACAAGCCTATATCAGTCAAACTAGACTTCCCAGTTACCAACAATGCAGCCGAATACGAAGCCTGCCTAATAGGGCTAAAAGTCGCCGTAACTCTAGGAGTTAAAAACCTTAGAGTCCACGGAGAATCATCCCTAGTAGTTAACCAAGCCACGGGCACCTAGAGGGTCTATAGCGAGAGCCTAGCCCCATACCAAACCGAAATAGAAACAATATCCCAGGAATTCACTGAAATCAACTTTATACACATACCCCGCGAAGAAAACCAATTCGTTGACGCACTATCCAAGTTAGCCTCACTAATAAACTTGCCCGACAACCTTTTCTCTATGTCTATCTGCGTAGAGAGAAGCGAACAATCCGCCTACATCCACAACATCGAAACCGACGACACCCCCGAAAAATCCTAGTACAAAGCGATCCTAGACTTCAAAATCGACGGATCATACCCACCCAACACAAACACCAAAAACAAAAGAGCCTTACGGATACAAGCCGTCCACTATGTCCTAAACCAAGGATTACTATACAAACAAACCCCATAGGGAGTACTCCTTAGGTGCATAAACAAAAATCAATCCGAAAAGGTCATGGAAGAAGTACATGTTGGGGAATGCGGACCCCACATGAGCGCACACCTATTAGTCCGAAAAATAATGAGAGTAGGCTATTACTGGATCACTCTAGAGGCAGACTGTCGGCGTCATGTCCGCCACTGTCACAACTGCCAAATATTCGCCAGCATCCAACACTTACCACCATATCCACTCCACACTATAACAACACCCTGGCCCTTCTCTACCTGGGGAATTGAAATCATAGGAAAGGTACACTCATCCGGAACCGGCGGACACTGTTTTATACTGGTGGTCGTCGATTACTTTACCAAATGGGTAGAAACAGCCTCTTACACCGTACTAACCTCCAAACAAGTGGTCAAGTTTCTACAAAATAACATCATCTGCCGCTACGGCATACCTCACGAAATCATCAGTGACCAGGGGGCTCATTTCAGGGCCGACACCCAAAAATACTTAGACAAATACAAAATTCAAAGACACAAATCCTCACCCTACATACCTCAGACAAACGGGGCTGTAGAGGCAGCAAACAAAACTATCACCACCCTCCTTAAGAAGATGATAGACAACTACCTAGATTTGCCAGACAAAATACCCTTCGCATTATGGGGATACCGAACCTCCTACCGAATGCCCACCAAAGCCACACCCTATTACCTGACCTACGGCTCCGAAGCCGTGCAGCCCATAGAGCTAGAAATACCCTCACTAAGGATATTAGCCAAAAGCAACATTCCTGAAGAAGAATGAAACCAAAAATGTTACGATGAGCTAGTACTCCTAGATGAGAGTAGAATACACGCACTGTCCAACGTGCAAGCCTACCAACAACGAATATAGCGAGCCTTTAACAAACGAGTTAAATCCCGAAACATACATGAGGGAAATTTAGTAGTCAAATCCATTAGAGCACCTCTTCTCGTCGACCCTAGAGGGAAGTTTAAACCAAACTGGGCGGACCCTTACCTCGTCAAGAAGATACTCACGGGGGGCGCCGTGATCCTTACCGACCTAGACGGTAAAAAATTCTCGACCCCATGGACCAACTCAAACGATACTATCCCTGAACTCCCCGACAACACCATCCTGATCTACGAACAAGGGCGAAAACACTTAAATATATTTCGCATCGATAATTGGCATAACGAGTCTAAAGCAAAATCACTCACAGTTAAAATGAACTACGAACATGGTTTGATTCCGTCAAAACACGGATACGTAGGCAACCCTTCCAAGGGTACAACCAACAAAAATGACAAAATCAATTACTCGATTCACATGCAAATCGGAACCTCTCTGTTGCGTCCCAGTTAACGAGTGATTTCAATGACGAAGCACAAACAAGGAGCCGATGACAGGATGAAAACCCGAAAGGGCGCCCCGGGCAAAGTGAAGAAATGAGTTGCTAGCCGTCGGTAAAAAAAATGACGAGCTGAGGACGGAGTGAAAACCCGAAAGGGCGCTCCTGACAAAAAGAAGAATCGAGTTACGAGTCATAAAAAAAAGGCAAAAAAAAGGCAAAAAAAAAGAGACAAAACAAAAGGTGAGCCGAGGACAGAGTGAAAACCCGAAAGGGCGCTCCGGGCAAAATGAAGAATCGAGTTGCGAGCCACCACAAAAAAAAACAATGAACAAAAAAAAGCGTGTAACAACAAAAATCAGTTAAATCGAGCCTTTGTCGAGGCCCTTTACATCGAACGTCCCAAAATCCGGCTACCCCAGAAAATGACAACGTGTCAAAACCCTACAAAAACTAGTACTAATACGCTACATAATATCAATTAATAGAACATAATACAAAACCGCTGGGCTCTACCGGTCCAACTTTTCTATTTCCTTGTCATGCAGGTGCGCTTGTTTGGGTCTTTCACCATCGACCCCTTCTAACGCAAGCTTCCACCGCCCTAGCCAAAGGCGAGCCCAGCCAATCGTATTTCCTCTCATCTCTCATATTTTCAATATGGGTCTCGTCGGTCTTGGCCTGTATAGATGAACTGACGGTACTAGGATCGGTAACGTTGTCTTTGGTTAGGCACTTAGTGACGTCGCCTTGAGTCGCCTCCTTATCCTCTGGCACAGCGGTCTTCCTAACTTTCGACTTGCTCTCTCCTGACGGGTATTCACAAACTCCCCACCGGAAAGAAATAATGTCGGTCGGTCGAGCACTCTCTATAACAATAGGACATGAAAACCTCTGTCCCCAGGACATCCTAAAATCCCCAAGAGATTTATCCGTCAAGATATGGTTACCCAGCGGAGTCGCCAAAAAGTGGACGTCCGTCCGCACCGCCAGGCGCCCCGCGCGAGACTGACCGGTTCATCGCGGCGGCCACCCACGCGGCCCCTCCCGGTCGGGGCGTTGTGATTAGAACTTTATTTGACTTTTAAGAAACTTTATCCCAATCATGTATTTGAAAACATGTTGGTGTGATTAATTTTGAGGATTTCGTGTTCGAACATTGTTGATTGGTGAATTTTGATTAGTGTTTCATACTCGGTACCATGGAATATACTCGAGTACAATCTGGTGAGCTTTGAATTGCTTTAGAACCTTGTTGGTTAACTGATTTGGTCATGTTGTGGGCGGAATTCTGGTAGCATGATTATGTGACTTTGTATTCAAGGTTGTAGCAATTGATAATTTTGGAGGTTGTAGACCGTGTAGGACTACCTAGTGCATGATATTAATGTGGACTTAGTATGTTTGATGGAAATAGAAACCCGAGTTTCGTGAGAGTCGTAGGTGGAATATCGATTTCCTTTCTGCCTTTTTCTAGTTTCGAGGACGAAACTTTTTTTTAGTGGGGAGGATTGTAACACCCGCAAATTTCCTAGCTTTGCTATCTGTTCCGTTACGATTATATCGTAACTCTGTAATATTTCGTCAACTACATTTATCCCATTTCGAGGTCTCTTTCATTATCGAGCCTAAAATTATTTATTTTCGTAAAAGGATTTAAATTATTTTATTTTTCATTCGAAAACTCATTTAATTCTTTTCATCGCAAGTATTTTAATTATTTTTGAGAAATCATATTTTCTATGAACAATAGTTTTAAAATCGAGTTTGAACTATTTATTTTTCTAAAAATGCTCGATTAAATTTGTAATTAATTTCTAGCTCAAAAAATATTTTATTTTCGAAAAATGGCCGTTTAATTATTTTATTACGCAATTTCATAAATAATTATTTTCTAACGCGTTTTAATCTGATTTCTTCGTAAATGCTTATATTATTTTACGAACATTCTTTTATCAACACTACATATTATTTTTATCCTATTTATTTTAAATCTTATCATCGTATTTTTTTTAATCGAAAACTTATCACATTGATTTGCTGTTTGTTCTTTCCATCTCAACCATCTCGTCTCCTAGTTGAGTTAAGAGTCCTTGTAACTCGATTATTCCTATCTTTTAGCTTCCTAATTTCTCTTTATATATACTAGGATCCAATACCTTAAAAGATATGATATGGATCGCAATATTTTGGATCCTGAGGATAAGAATCAGACTTTGATCCTTTTAAAAATAGGATCCCGTCTATAAGATCATGATCCAACCCTTATCCTACCCTTTTAGTTTTTTTTTTTGCATATTATTGTAATTTATAAATTTAAGCCCGAGTCCTTTTTACATATTATTGTAATTTCTAAATTTAAGCCCGAGTCCAAATGCATATAGGCCCTATACACAATAAGTTTGTGTTTCTTGTGAACTTTGTTTCTCTTGAATAATATGATAATTGATCTTTGTGGTTGTATGGACTACTGATGTAGACGTGTAGTAGTATTAGTATGAACTGTGAACTCCATTTAACTACTTCACTTTGTTTGAACATTGTACTTCATCCGTCTCGTTCATTTGTTATTCTTTGATTAAATTACTTCTGATTTGTTGTCCTTTGATTAAAATACTCCTCACAATAAATATAAAAGAACAACAAATGAACGAGACGGAAGGAGTATAATTATTGGTTGCAATGGTGATTGGTTTGAACTTTTTTTTTCTATGAGGTATGTTCTAAATTGTATATAAATGATTACATAGGGTGAAAATATAATCTAGAACCATAGATTAATTTAAAAACGAAAAGATCCTGATCCGATTCACATCCTATTCGGATCCTTAGGATCCGAATTTGGGTTCTTCGAAAAAGTTTTCATTTGCGATGATACAAGTAGAAGTTGAGGTTAGGAAATTCAATCAATTGCACGAAGTCTTAATTTGCGATGAATTTGAAATCAATTGCACCAGTGATGGTTCTTCGGAAAAGTTCTAATTTGCAATGAATTGCATCAATTGGGGTTCTACGGAAAAGTACTAATTTGCGATGAATTTCAAATCATTTGCACTAATTAGTGTTTTTTCGAAAAAAATCATCATTTGCGATTATACAAGAACCCTAAATAATTAATTAACACTAATTAGCCCTAATTTTCAATCAATTAATTACAAGATTCGTATATGATAAAATATCGATCATCGAACTATGATCCATAGTGAATTCGTACATAATGATCGATCGATTTATAGGATAAATGAGGTTTAAGTAAAAAAAATTGATGAAAAAATTGGTTTAGAATAGAAATAAAATAATGGGAATTCTTTAGAATAGAGGGAGGGTAATAACGGAAAATTTTGGAAATTTCAAGAATGATTGAGTATCATTGAAGTAGGAAAAAGTAATTCCGTAATTTATACGTTGCCTACTGTTGTGTGCCAAATTTGGACCGTTTTTCCTCCCATTTAGACCCTTTTTCCTCTGTTTTGTGAGACTTGAGTGCGATTATCGCCGTATTTTGCGTAATTCTCACATTAGTGTCTCTCTTTTGCATTTTACGTGTTTTTGGTAGTTTTCTGTCTATTTTGACAGGATTTTCGACCGAAAACGTGCTTGAGCTTCTACGAGCAGGAGAGAGATACGGTCCAAGAGCAAAGCACACAACTGAAAGTTCAAGTAATCCAATTGATCGATAAAGAAAGAGACCGGAAAAGAGTCAGTGGACCACCGGGTAAAGTTTCGCCCGGTGAGTCACCACCGGGCGAAGTTTCGCCCGGCGATATTTTTCATCCCCCCAAGATTTTCACGGCACGCACGACCGGGCGAAATTTCGCCCACCGGGTGAAATTTCGCCCGATGGAGAAACCGGGCCGGAAACGCCAAAAATGAAGAAAATCTCACCAGGTGAAATTTCACTCGGTGGGATTATTATGTCAAGCCGCGGGGCGAAATTTCACCGCATGAAGATGCAAAGGGTGAAGGTCTAGCTAAATGAAGAGAAATCGGATTTGGGCCTTGAAGTTTGTGCAACCCATTAAGAACTCTATAAATACTTAACCTAGGGTTTTGTGCCTCCTTGAGCCTTAAGTGTGCCTCTTAGGAGTAGGGTAGAAAGCTCTCTAGTAGTAATAGTAGTTTGTAGTAAAACTCTCTTAGAAAATTCTCCAAACAATTAGTAGATCTACTTAGTATTAGTATAATTACTCCATAATTAGTAGTAAAGTTTCCATCTTTATTGAAGAATTGGTTTTATTGTTGAAGATTCAAGGGTTTTACAAGGGTTTATGTGACAAAACCCTTGCTTTATTTCTTGAAGATTCATATTTATTCTATTGAAGATTGAAGATTTATGCATGGATTAGTGACAAATTCTTGTGTATTTCTCCAAGATTCAATCTTTTATATTAATCTTCATCTTCTATCTTAGTTTCCTCCATTGTTGGTAAAATTCTTTCCTCTCTATTAGTTAATTAGTTTCGTTATTGTAGTTTTCCATTAGTTAGTTTATGTCTTACTCTCACCATGTTTAGTCTTTCTCCTAGTCTCCTTAATGTTAGTTTTATCATGGGTAGTGAGTAGATCTTAGTTAGGGGGCTAGGGGGCTAGGGGAGGAGGAATTATAGATAAAGATTTCATCTTTGTGAGATTATTGCATTTGAGGGTGATATTGTCTTGATGGGATTTTTGTGTTATGTTTGACTTAGCTTGATCACCTAGGTTGACTTGACTCACCCGGACCAATATGGGGAAACTCGGGGTTTGGGTAATTCCGTCTAGAGACCTTAGTTTATTCGTCGCGAAAGCGAGCTTAGACTTGGTTGGTAGGGAAACCGAAAGGTGGAACCTCCCTTATACATCTTGTGATAATTCTTGCGTTACTAGACTCTTGTCTTTATTTCCGACTCCCCGACTCTCCCTAACGCCTTTCCCACCAATAGTTTCTGACCTTAGTTTCATAGCTCGTTTAGTTAGTCTAGTTCGACTCGACCAAAACCCCCCCTTCTCGACCCAATCACTCCTAGACTTTGACTTGACCGACTACCCCTCGACCGTCCCTGTGGATCGATCCCGACTTACCGCTACTACGTAGTATTATTAGTATTCCGGGGTTTATAAATATTGTTTGACCGCGTTGGATAGGCGACAATTCGACGCGCATCAAAATGGCGCCATTGCCGGGGATGGTGATCAGTTAGTTGAGTTTTTGTCATTGTGTTTGAGTAATTGCTTTCTTCTCCTTCTACCCTAGTACCGCTCGGTGCTAAGAGTCTCATCTTTGAATTGAGTTGTGTTCAGGAACAATCATATTTGGCATTGCTTATTCCATACCGGTGCAAGCGAGGCGATATTATTATTTCGGACTTCAAATCAACCAAAGTGAACCCTCATCCATATCTTACACCAACTTTCCACCCATCCACCATTCTCAAAACTCTCACAAAATTCCCTTTCTCTCTTCTCCCTTCAAAAAAAAATCACCTCCACAAACACACATGCCTACTTTGAGATCTCACTCCCAACCCACCCATGAACAAACTTCTTTTCCCGTCGCATATGGAACCATGCCCGATAACTTTGAGCTCAAGACTTCTTCAATTGCCATAGTCCAACAAGACAATTATCATGGGCTTCCACAAGAAGATGCTCTAGAACACATAGCGATATTTAAAGAGAAGCTAGTTGGAATGAAGTTAAATGGACTTACTTCATGCCAATTCCATAGACTTTTGTTCCCCAAAACCCTTCGTGATGATGCTAGGAGATGCCTACAAAGCCACCACGATGATACCTTCCGAACTTGGAATCAATTAGCCAATGCATTTCTAGAAAAATACTATCCTCCTTCCAAGACCTATCATTATCGAATGGAGATTCAAACCTTCCGACAAGGTGAAAATGAAAGCATAAGCGAAGCTTAGGATCGATTCCAAACTCTACAAAGGAAGTGCCCACATCATGGTATCCCTCATTGGCTTTTGCTCCAAACATTTTTCTATTCCTTATCCGCCGATGCAAGGGACATTCTTAACGCAACCGCAAAGGGCGACTTTTTCCTACTTAACGAGAATGAACCCCATGAGCTTCTTGACAAGATAGCCAAAAGTGACATGTGTGCTAAGGAATTTCAAGAGGGTGAATCTAGTGGAGACTCGGAATCGTCAAATGGCATGGAGGCCACTCTCGAAGTACAACTCGCTCAACTACTTGAGAGATTTGAAGCTATGGTTGCTAGGGACACCTTCCAACCCGAAATGAGGCCCCCACCAAGAAGAGTCTCTCCACCGAGAAGAATCACCCCACCAAGAAGAATTACACCACCTAGGCGAACATCCATCTCGCCTCCAAAGCCGTATAGGGTAGATATCCCTTGTGATCATTGTGGAGAATACAATCACGACTCCAATTTTTGTGTGAAAAAGGAGAGCATTCATCAAGCCAACACTCAAGAGACATATGAAAAGCCTCAAACGAGCAATCCTAATTTGGGGACCGGATTTCATTCCACGTCGACTCAAGGATCATATCCTTTTCCAAGAGCCCCCAATCAAAGGGTTTATTCTGATTCATATGGACCTCACTATCAACCGAGACCTCCTCACACAAATCAATTCAATCAAGGCTATTTCTATCCTCGAGGACCACCTAGACCGAACTATGGTCCTCCTTTTGGAACTCATCCTCCATTTAATCAAGGACCTCCTTTTAGAACTCAACCTCCATTTAATCAAGGTCCTCCTTTTGGAGCTTATCCACCGCCTAACCAAGGTCCTCCAAGGAACTTTCAAGGTAATTCTCAACCCTTTTATGACATTCAAGAAACTATCAAGTTCTTGTTGAGAGAGAATGCATCAAACCGAGCTAGACTTGAAGCTTTAGAGGCACGAGCCATGTCGCGAGCTCGAGCACCTCAAGAGCCGACCGATTCTTTCAATCAAGCATCCGTGAATGCCATTAAGGTAATGAGCAAAAAGGAATCGGTGAAAACCTTAGACTTACAAGCTCTTACATCTCATCTCTCAATCAATGAATTCGATGAGAATGTGGTCAAGGATGTAACCGAAATACCAAGAAGACATCCATCAAAGTATCTTGTAGGAGACCTTGCGTTTGTCATTGAACAAATTCCAATAGAGGATACGAACTTACTCTCTAGGATTGAAGTACCTCCTTTGAATGATAAGCCACCAATCTCATTTGATGATCAAGCTTTGGGCATGATAACCTTCACCGACCTTATTGAGAACATTGATACAAGCCCTTCTATGCCTACCCCGTCCGATTTTATCCGAGACATCATTTTGAAACCCGCCGAGAGGGAAAGAGCTCCCATTTCTCCAAGAACTAACCCTAGAGTCACAATTCCTATCAAATTAGGTGATCCGGGTAGTTTTGCCATTCCATGCTCAATTGACCATGTCTTGATAGATCGAGCCCTATGCGACCTTGGTGCCGACATTAGTTTGATGCCCTTGGCCATCGTTCGTACTATTTATATTAAAGATTTGGATCACTTTCCCGTGAATATGCAAATGGCCGATGGAACCTCTAAGGAGCCCTATGGATTGGTCCGTAACCTCATGGTTAATGTGGGGAATTTGTATATCCCCACCGATTTCGTCATTTTGGATATGCCAATCGAGGAGCGAAATCCTATCCTTTTGGGACGATCTTTCCTAGCTACCGGTGGGGTGATTATCGATGTAAAGCGAGGACGTTTATCCTTCAATATCGCTAATGAAATGGTTCAATTCATGCTTCCCGCATTCCTTCCCGAAGATCCTCCTAATTTGGAGTTTTGGAACCAAATGGTGGAGTTCCCATCCAATGAAGAACCTTCTACCGAAGATCTTGAGTACGATGATGAAGAAGATGACGGTGCCCTATTTATACTTGGTGCAACCTCCGATGAAGAGATTCCCGACGAATTCGCAATGCTTCCCGAGGTAGCACAACTTATGGGTATGCCGGAATTTAGAGAAAAGCTCAAGATCGGTAGTGTGGAATTTGGAGCCAATGATCAAGACCCTCCGGGTCGCTTCTCAAGTAACCCCAGCTAATCTCAAACTATTCAATTCGGTTTGGTGGTGTCCATAATAACCACCCTTGTAAATATTTGTATATTCTCGTCTCTTTTTATCCTCTTCGAACAATAGCTTTTAGATTTTTCCTTTTGGGAGTTTGTTTTGTCTTTGGTACTTGCAGGAATCATGAAGATTTCTCTCGGAATTTTTGGGGTTGCGCTTAGAACGATTATGAACAATTTGGATTGAGAAGATAAGTTATATTTTTGAAGAAGCTAAGGATGTTTGGACCAAGTTTTAGAAAAATTTTCGTAGCAAGAAGCTTATTCGGAGTGGAGGATCTCACCGGACAACATTTTGCCCGGTGGAATTGTGGCCCGAGGTCCGTCGGGTGAAACTTCACCCGATGGCGACTTGCTCGAACCTAAGGAATTGACGGAAAATCCGTCGGGCAAAACTTCACCGGTGGAATCTCACCGGGCGAAATTTCGCCCTACGGTGAAAATATTTTACGACTTGGAATTTGACGGAAATCCGACCGGGCGATATTTCGCCCGGTGGAATCTGACCGGGCGAAATTTCGCCCGGTGGTGAAGCAGCGCGGAAACGACGAAAACCGACCCGAAGTCCGTCGGGCAAAATTTCGCCCGATGGTGACCCACCGGGCGAAACCTCACCCCGCGGCAGCCTTACCCAACCAAACCCCCCTTCCCATCTTCATTATTCACTTTTCCTATCTCTCTCCTCAACCAAACCCCAAAAATCCCAAACAAACCCCAAATTCTCCACCTTAAACCACCTCTAATCCCTTCATTCCTCCATTAAAACTCAATCAATTATATATTCCTCATCCCCATCACAAACACTTCCTTGGAGTTTGTTTTGAGAAATCGTTCAAGTTCCGACAAACCCCAAATCGAGACCGTCAACACATAATCATCAAATTTCAAGCATCAAGGATGAGGAGGGTGAAACAAATGGCTAGGAAAAGGATTTCTTCAATGCTTAATCGAAGTTCGGGGTCAACATCATCCTCAAGGTCCGAGGAGCAAGCGGCCGAGGCTCGGGACGAATCTATCCCGATGCCTGTTCAAACGCAAGGATCCGTTCCGAGCGAACAACCTGTTCCGCTCGAGGTATGTTACCCGAAAATCCGTCGTAATTTCCGTGAACCTTTGTCTGGTCTCCATTTCGCTAAAAAAGCTCATGTTGATAAATGTAAAAAATTTTGGGTCTGTCGTCTCGAGCCGACTCGTTGGGCGGCTCGAGATGTACTTGAGCGTATGGGCATAGAACCGCAGGTACGAGCAATGTGCCGAAGTCTTGGTCTCATCAATTTTTATGCTTCTAAGGAGGAAACTTTTCAGAAATTGACGTGCGAGTTTTTCGCAACTTTCGAGCTAAGTGGTGATGATAATGCCACTGTCTCTTTTCAGTTGCGAGAAACTTCGTACGTCCTCAACTTGAGAGACTTTGGTGCACTGCTTGGGTTACCTTCTTCAGTCCTTGGAAAGCCTAGGGCGGGCCAGACTCGGGACGATAAATTCGGCCGAGATCGATTTTGGTTTAAAATAGCCCGCCAAAGGCCTTTCAAGGGAGGAAAGATGCGTTCTTTCTCTATCCGAAACCCCATCCTCCGGTATGTGGCGCGCATTATAGCTAAATCGTTCTTGTCGAGATATGATACGCATCACAACTGTAGTGCTTTAGCTGTTCAGCTTTTAGAGGATGCAGTTTTGGAGAGAGGCTCGTCTATCGATATGTCTGAGGCCTTAGCTACTCATTTCGTTCAGATTGCGAAAGGGCGGCCGCAAGAAAATCTCTTGTGGCGGTGTTGTAATGATGTTAGCTAGAGCCTTAAAAGTCGATTTTAGCGATTTGGCACTAGTTGATGGAGCGGGAATTTTCATAGATGAAGTTTATTGTCCTTTTCTTGTGTGGCCCCAGAAAGGGGATTATAACAGTTTGTTTCTGTATAAGATTACTGAGCTGCGAGCCATTGTCATGCCTAGCACCAATTGGGTTAGGCTAGATATTGAAGAGAACTTCGGCATGCCGAAGAGGTCCGAGGAATACATTCTGGATAACACCCGAGGTAAGTTTCGTATAGTTCAATACCCCGAGGGACCCTTAGACTTTGGCGACGATGATATAGAGGTCGTAGACGTGTCGGAGGAGGAACGGGAGGTTGAAACCTCTCGGGATGAGGGTCGTAGAACTTTACCGTCATCATCACACGGACCCTCTTCCTCCCACCAGACCGAACCCCAGACCTCACAATTTTTCACACCCAATTTCTTAGACTTTGAACCACACCGACACTCAACGTTCACTCAGTCTACCCCTGGTCTTCAGGAGGTCGTCAACATGAGTCCTCCACGACACTCTTCGTTCTTTGGATCGGAGAACTTTTATAACCAATGGGGAGAAGTCTATGATTGTACACGTCAGACTTGGGAGAACTCAACAACCTCACTAAACCTGGCCCAAGATGCCTACAATTTGGCCCGAGATGCGCGCGATACTGCGCATGGCTCGTACGCGTACTCTAGGGATGGTTTTGAGTACGCCCGGACTAGTTTTGAGATGGCTAGGGACGCCGCTAGGGATGCCCAAGCGGCGAGGTTGGCTGCGGAGGAGAACCAAAGGATGTTGCAGCAGCAACAAAACTATTTTGATCGATTTTTCGGTATGCCTCCGCCAGGGTCTTACTACCCACCACCTCGTCCCCCAGGTCCTATGTGAGTGGTCGAGTGTCGTTAGTGTTAGTGTGGGGGTGTTAGTTGTCGGTTGTCAGTCGCCAGTAATCTGTTCTCTTATCTCAGTTATCTCGTTCACTATCTGTCCTTGCAGCGCCAATTTTTGGCATTTGATAAATTATGGTTGTTGATTGATTTGTAATTGATTATTTTGTTGATTTGAGGAATTGTAAGCCCCTCCGTGACCCTACTTGGATCGGTACACACGTGAGGTTTTATTGCAGGTGCTTTAGAGAAGAAGGACCTGATTATTGCTTCAGGTCTTCGGTGACTTGATCGCACCAAGACCATTTGAAAAATCCAAAATTTTCTTTTTCTTTTGATTTTCCCGATTTGTGCGGAATCCGGGCGAGGTGACGTGATTACACCTACGCCCTTTTTCTTCCCTTATCGATTTTTCTTATTTTTCCTCTTTCTTTTTCATTTTTCATTTCTTTTCTTTTTATCCCCTTAATTTTTCAAAAATCCAAAAACATTTGAAAAATCATCAAAAATCCAAAAACATTTGAAAAATCATCAAAAATCCAAAAACATTTGAAAAAACCACAAAATTCAAAAAGATTTTCCGTTCTTTTCTCTTTTTCTTTTTCGATTCTTCTCCTATTCGTGCATTGGGGACAATGCACAGTTTTAGTGTGGGGGAGGGATCTACTATCCTTTTCTTCATTTTCTTTTTCATTTTTTCCTTTAAAAACCAAAAATCCAAAGAATTTTCATTTTTTTTCTCTTTTTAGTTTTCTTTTCCTTTATTTTTGTTTTTTGTGTCACTTGTATTGTCTTGCATTCTCCTTCTTGTAGGTACACCGCCAACCATTTAGCATGGATATGTAAGGTAGCCGAAATGAAATGAAGACCGCGCGGTAATACTTTCTACCTTCGTTTTATCCCTTTCTCTTATGCATGGAGTTTGGGCGTATATGCTATTTGGAGGTTCACTTGGTGAACATTTTGGAATTAGTGGTTGTGGATTGTGTTGACTTAATGAAGTATGGAGTGTTTGGCTATACTTGTGTATTTGTGTTGTTTCCTTGTGTCTTTGTCGTTTTTGTGTTCTTTTCTTTTTTTTGTATAGTTTGTCTAGGTAAAGTTTTCGAAAACCCGATTTTGAGATTAGGCCGAGTGTTTATTACTCACTTGTTAGTGACCATTTTTGATTTTTGGACATAATTCTAGTAGAATGACCTTGAACCAATTTTTGCATTGGATTTTTACCATGAGTTCATCTTTTCTACTAGGAGTCTACATCAGGATTTGCATTTGACCACCTTGACCACCCATGGAGTGATAAGGCCTTGGTTACCGTTCCCCATTCTCTTAGGTGACCTTACTTGAGAAGCCACATTTAGTCCAAAATTTTCATCCTTTTATGGGTTCGAAGGGGGTGCACACCCGACTAGCCTATCTCTCTACCATTCATCCATCTCCACAAATAAGTTTGCAAGAATATGCTTTACCTTGATCTCAAATGAATCATCTAGCCAAAAATGGGCTAATCAAAGAAGGAAAAAAGGGAAAAATGAAGAAGAAGGGCAAATCAATGTTGAAAAAAAAAAAAAAAAAAAACCCTCGATCGAAATAATGGGGAAAGAAAAGAAAAACCGAAAAGAAAATCAAAATCTCAAAAATCGTTCCCAAACCCAAATAATCCCTTGGTTGTCTTATTGCCGTGAAATGCCTACTAGAGGACCGAGTCCCGAGGAAGGAAAATAGCAGTAATTTGGCAATCCATACCATTTGCAAACACTTATCCATCTTTTTGTTCTAATTGGCTTTCTCGAGTTTGGAACGACCCTCTAGACTTAGCTTAGGAGACGGCATAACACTTACCTACAGTGCTTACTAACTCCATGGTTCTCACTTATCCATTCCATCTATGGTCCCGTTGTAGGCATCTTTAGTGGAATTAGAAGGACCTTGGTAAATTTTCAATGTTTTTATTGTTTGATAGTCATCCTATTAGGATCTTGTCCATGTCAATTTGTGTTACTGTGGACATGACATAGGTCCACCCCGACGCGGCCACGCGCGGGTTTGGGGAGGCGAATGAATCTCCATATGAGATGGTCAAATTGAAATTTAAATCGAAGTAGGAGTCGCCACCGAATTTTGTGGTTATTCGGAACCGTTCGAGCCCACTCTATGTCGTAGTGGGCCGTATACAAAATACGGCCCATTTCCGATGTCAGAGTTTATTGGGCTCGTCCCTTTGCATATCGATACCGATGCCGACTGGGCGGTTAATCGTATATTGAATGACTCTCGTTGCCAATGGATTCGGACATCCGGAAACCATGGTTCTAAGTAAGGGGTGAGGGTACGTGTTGGGAAGTTCACTAAGAACACCCAACCCCGCCCGCACTTAGCGGCCTTTACTAAGATATCGTTCGTTTTTGGTGTACACGGGTTAGTTCGACGGTTGAATGATATGCAAACATTATTTTCCTAAGCATGTGAGAAAAATAAAGTGGGTTGCTAAGTCGTTTAATGCATGTTTAAACTAATAACGTCAAAGTTATTTTAGCATGTGAATTCATTTTAGTCTAATAAAACGATAAATAAAAAAGCTACAAACACGAGAAAACGAGTTAGTAACGATGAATAAATTGAATAAAGATGTAAATAAATAATATGCATGATTTTAGAAAAGATTTGATGACACGTGATTGATTAACACGTGTTGATCGAGGTCAAAAAAGTATTTATTAAAATATGTCGCGAAAGTCGCATTTTAATATAAGGTTCGAAAAGAATTAAAAATAGAAAAGCGAAGAAAACAAAAAAAGGACTCGGCCGAATCAGGCCGCCGCGCGAGCCGCCTGGATGGCGCGCGACTCGCGTGGCGGTCTGTCCGGGTTTTTTTATTTTGTTCGAAAAATCGTTAATTCTTATAAATCGCGTACAAATATGGATTAATTTATACTCGATTTATATTTTCGATATTCGTCGTATTCGATATTCGATTATGAAATCGATATCGAATACTCGGAATGACTTTAGAAAAAGTTTTGAAAGAAAGTTCGTTTTGAACGAAAAAAATAAAAAAAAGAATTTTGAACGAAAAAGATGTTAATTCTCTCCGCGTTAAAAATCGTCGAATTTTGTTTAAAAAGATGTAACGATTTTATTTAGCATCAACGAGAATAAATTAATTTAGTTCTTGTAGATACGATATTCGATTAGAGAATCGGTATCGTATTTTAAGAACGTTATATGAAAATAGTTTTATTATCGAAAATAAATAAAAATATGATGCGATGAACGACCCATATTAATAATTAGACGACCGACGAACAAATAAATAAAACGACGGACGAAAGAAAAAAAAACGTGAGATTAGGGAGAGAGGAAGGAGAAAAGACGGGTTTGATTTGCACCCTCAACCTACATGCTTTGTTTACTCGGAATAGGGCTCGTCGGACGGTGGCTTGGGCACGTGAGCATCGAGATGATGTGGGTGAGTTAAGGTGTCGGTTTTTGGGACGTTTTTGTGTATGTATGTGAGGCGTGGATCGGCCGGATTGGACGGGATGGATTCGTCGGTTTTTTGGTTGCTATTTCGGTATTCCTTCGGACGTGGATTTCGAGACTTATTTTTTAGATACGAGTTCTGAAAAATTATTGTGCGTCGGGATTATGGTGTTGATATTTCATGTTTTTTTTTTTTGAATTGTCGGACGTAAGGTCCTATTTATAGGAATTGCGGTGGTCTTGCTTGTGTGACAAGAAACACCGGTTTGGATAGGAAAACGAGAGTTCGTGAGGAAATAAAACTTCTCGTTTCTTGGTGAGTAAGGTAAGGATACTCGGCTGGTGGGAGTATTTCGGCTGTTTCAGCCGAGTCCTGGGAGCTTGATCGATCTCTGATTCGGTTTCCGGATAGAATTCCTACTTAAGATCGAATCCTATCCCTAAACGGATTTGTTTAATATTATTTGAAGCTGATTTTTTTGGTGTTTGAGTCCAAATCAGCCGTGTAGTGTCATGGCCAGCTCGTGTGACTCGGGAAAAAATATCTTTGACCGGGTTTGACTCGGTCGCTAAAAGACGGTTTTACCCCTGGTGCCGGAATCGACCCAAATTAGTCTTATTTGACTCGAAACGACCTACTGGGCCTGGATTTGAGGTCCGTTTTGTGAAATTTGTACTCCTTAACAAGCCTAAACCAAATGTCCATGATTTCGAGCCCATATCCGAGTCCATCAAAGCATGTTCGCGTCCTATCATCATTGGGTGTTTGGTGGGACCTACTATAGACACCTGGCGGTCAAAATGTGGGTGTCTACAGAGCCCCCACTCTGACTGAGGCTTGGACAAGGCGAAAGTCAGAGTAGCTACCAGGCCAATCGAAGATTAAGACCTGGCAGACTTCCGATCGGGTCGTTTAGAGTCCATTAGACTTGCGTGAAGGGCTCGCCAGCCATAGGATAGAAATCATACCTGGATAGATGTTGATAATGGCGCGGGGACTTTCTACTAAAAAAGTCTTGGATTTGTCTTGTTGCAGACAATTTCCATTTTGAAATTGCGCGGGAGCTCCTATTAGAAGCTGTGGATGTACCGCTTACTGATACATCTGATTCCTCAGCAAAAATGTTGCTTGAATTTTCACTGAGAACTTTGAGAATTCTCCGGGAGTCTTGGGATACCTGTCTGTTTTGCATGCAACATACAGATAAAACATCGACTCGTGCTGGGGAAAAAAAATGATTTTTGACTGAATTTTGGAAAGAGATTTTATTATTTTTTTTTTTTGGCGGAAAAACTAAAAAAACCGAATTTTTTTTTTTTGAGGCGGAAAAATAAAAAAAACCGAAAATTTTTTTTGAGGCGGAAAAATTTAAAAAACCGAAAAAAAAATTTTTGAGGCGGAAAAATTAAAAAAACCGAATTTTTTTTTGAGGCGGAAAAATAAAAAAAACCGAATTTTTTTTTTGAGGCGGAAAAATTAAAAAAACCGAATTTTTTTTTTTGAGGCGGAAAAATTAAAAAAAACGAATTTTTTTTTTGAGGCGGAAAAATTAAAAAAACCGAAATCTTTTTTGAAAATGGCGGAATTATGAAGGAAAAGGAATGCTTGGGATAACTTGATTCCTGATCAGATTCTGACACGGATTCCTAAATTCCTCTGGTTAGGCCTGTATGCCGACAGACTCGACTCTGGACGCGAGAGGACGAGTTGACAGATGCGACTTGGGCTCTCTAAGGGTTAGACCGTGACTCGGTAGGGGATGGGCCACCTAAGATGACAAGACTCTTAAGTTGCGCTATTCCGTAGCCTAGGCGAGTGGCAACATGGTCGAATCCTCAGAGTGAGATTGTTTCCGTACGACAGGGCTTTGTGGTAGCAATGCCATAGACTGGTGTTCTTTTGCATTTTTTGGTTTCGGGGCATGTTCCCAAAGTGGGTATTGCTTCGAGTCCTGACAGGTTCTTGTCTTCGACTGAGCCGAGTACTAGGACACACTATAGAAAGGAGGCTAGTTTTTTTGAAAGTATATTGGATGGAGAACTTCTGCCTAAGAGAAGCCCCCAGAACGACAAAGCTAGCTGTTGAGAACATGACAGTGTCGTGACCGGAATGATGATACTTTTTGAATTTGTGTCAATGTGGGTGGTTGTGCCTTTGTTGAAAGGCTGCCTACGTATTCACGTGTAGTGAAATCAAACCAAGCCGTAGTTCAGTGTTGAAAGATATATTGTGGTGCCTAGTTTATTAGGGCTTTATGTGTAACTAGCCATAGCAATGGTGTAGGCTAGGTGCATTCCCAATGATGTCTTGACCAAAGGGCTAGAATAGCTAGGATGTTGATCCTGTGACTGTGAGCATTTTCCGGGGTAGCCCCCAGGGGTGGTGTGAACTATTTGGGCATGTTCTATGCTGACCGCAAGTTGAATTCCCGTGTTTGGGGTTGGTAACTGGTTTAGATGTTTTTGAAAATGTGGTGCTAGGAAGTAAGTGGCTTTGGTGATTCGAAATCTGGAGCTCGATTTTGCGGAGCTAAGGCTTCGAGGGTAAGGTATTGTAATGTGGTAGGAAAGGGGGAAGTCGAGTAATAATGACTCGAACTTCGATCGGGCAGGTTTGATAATGCGGGATCTGGTTTCCATGTCTGGCCCTAATGGTTAGGGTATCCTATGGAGCTTGAATCCTCTAAACTCTGGGCTGTCTCTAGCCTTGGTCTCGAGAAGGTCTTGAGGGTTGCAATGTGGGAAGGCTAGATGTGGTGCTAGCTGACCAGCTTGATTGTTTCCCCCCTATTTGATGATATGAGTTTGATCTTGAGTTGACCGTTGACCACGGTCAGGGGTATTTGAATATTTTTTTTTTTTGGCTGACCTCTTAGCCCCGGTCATGGGTTTTTTATTTGAGTTGACCGTGTCTGGTCGAGGGATGTTGATAATTCTTTTTTTTTGATCCTGGCCAGCTTTTTTGTTTTGGCCTTTTGCTTTTTCTCTTGGACTTTTGATTTTTTTTTTATTTTTTTTTGTCGGTCAGACTAACACCTAAGGTAGGGATTGGTTAGTCTTATTGGATGAGTGTTTATTTTGGGAAATGGGCTTGCCTCCCGTCTTGAACCCAAACTAGATTCGTCATAGGATTCGATACCGCTCCTGCTACGGGTAATTTTGTGGCTTTCTATGTCAGACATGGAACAGGTAAAGGAAAGCACGGGTCTCGATTTCCTGCAGTCATTATAGATGTGCCTGTAATAGTCACGTGCATGTGCTCACAGTGTATGACGGTGTTCATCATGTTCTCGGGAACACATAAGGAAAGTATATATGAGAAATAGAAAAGCTGGTTTTTATTGAATTTTGAAAAAGAAGACAGAATACAATTGACTCTGACTCTGACCTTGGAATAAATAATATATCCTAGACTCGGACTCAGACTCGGACTTAAATCAAATCCGGACTCTTGGATGCATGGGAGGTAGATTGGATGCTTTGCTCACCGGGCCCTGTGCGGTCCATGAGGGGCTTTGCAAGTGATAATGTTTCCAAAACGGGAGTCCTCCCGGCATCGAGGAAATCTTGGATGAGGTGTTTCAGTTTCCAGCACTGCTCTGTATCGTGTCCCCTCCCTCTATGGAATTTGCAATAATGATCGGCATTCCATGCCTTGGAACGTTTTTCTAAAGGTGGGTCGACTGTTGGGCCTATAGGTGATATTAGGCCCTTCGAAACCAATCTTTGGAAAGCGACGGTGTAGGACATATCCAAGTGGGTAAATGTCCTTACCTCTGACTGGTTATTGATTTTCGGAGAGGTGACTTGAGGGTTACCTCTCTCGATCTTGCCATCTTGAGGGCATCGGACAGTTTCGTAAGAATGTTCACCCTTCAAATGGCTCCGTTGGGTGATCGGCTGCCTTACCCGCTCTAGCTGTGTTAGACGGGATCGGGTTCTTACAAGGTCTTCTTCGATGGTTGTCACCCTGGCATTTAGGTTATCTAGGGCGGTATTGATTTTTGAGAAGATATTGTTAATGGAGCAAGATAGCATAAGCATGCTTCCTTGGATGTCCCCTTTCTCGATAGCGCGGACTTTGTCGTGGTTAGGTAGTATCTCGTTTATAGGGTCCCTGATCGGAAGAAATGACGGATGTTAAGAACTTGCCTAAGCTCGGTTTTGCGCAAATGCAAGAGAGGGAGTCAAACTAGACATAGCCCGGGGTGACTAAAATCCTCGGATCGGGAAACCCGGACATTGACCTAGACAAGGTAACGACCGCGAGTTAGACTCGAGCTGCATAAGGGTGAGTCCGAAAATGGGGCGACCGTGTTTGACAGCATCACGTGCTCGGACCAACCGTGGTGACCTAACCCTAGGTGACTCGAGTGTTCGTAGTATAGGTACGACTCGAAGAAGGCATCGTAAGGACGCTGGTGTAGGATGGACATGGGGTACTCCCTAGGGTGACCATGGTTGACTGCTCGGGTGGAGGACAGCCCCCGAGTGAGACTAAAGACTCAGATGGTGTGACACCTAAGTGACTCGAAAGTGGGATACGTGAGACAACACGTGTAAGACATGACCCTTAGAGCAACCGTGATTGACCGCTCTGATGAAGGGTAGCCCCCGAGTGGGGGTGAAGACCGACTCCTAGACGGGTGACTCATGGACGGTGGGCTTTCTTTAGGATTTCGGCAGAATGGGCCTAGTCCCGTGTGAAGAAAGACCTACGTGTGAGCTAATCCCCAGACTTTGGACTCGATTGTGTAAGTGGGCTTCCCTTTGTAGGAGTTTGTCCTACGTAGGTGAACCGTGCCTTGACAAATAAGACGGACCTGGGATGGGGTGGAAACCCGTGATGTAAGATCGACGGAGTTTCGACGCTATAGACTCTTACTACTTATGACAAGACCCGACACTGCTAAATACGGATGTCCTAAGAAGAAGAAGGTTTGAAAAGAGGATTTGAATTTTGAAAACCGAGCAAAGTCGGATTGGAAGGCCCGATTATTTTTTGAAAATCGAAAAAAAAAAAAAACGGTTTATCGGGCCGAGTTTTGAATTTTTGAAAAGGTTTGGACAGCATACCGGCTAAAAATAGGCTATTTTGAGTCAAAATCATAAGTCCTAAATTCGGTAGCTTTCCGGGTTTGAAAAATGGATAGTTTTCGAAAAAAAGATGCAAGTTTTTTTTTGAAAACACGGTTTTTTGAAAAAAAAAAAGGATGAGACACGGACCAAGTAGCATGTAGTCACGGAAACAGTATAACGACGCCATGTATGCTCTTAGTCTAAGTCTCGGTCGGTCTAATAGGGTCTATACCAACAACGATGGCTTTCTCGTACTGAGGACGGACTCCCTAAGCCGAGTGGGTCTTAGGACATGCCGCAAAACCTAAACGAGTTCCACCATCGATGTCTTTAGTGGGTCCAAGTAGGAACGCACCGTGGTATAGTGGGACGTCGGTCACAAGTAACCGGCCCGGGAAAGATCGGGTTATGCATGGCCCATTGAACTAAAACGTGTACATTACTATTCGAACGATTTCTTTTCGAGTCTCACCCTAGGGATGCCGATGGTAAGTGACTCATCAGTTGATCCCCAGCGGAGTCGCCAAATTGTGGACATGACATAGGTCCACCCCGACGCGGCCACGCGCGGGTTTGGGGAGGCGAATGAATCTCCATATGAGATGGTCAAATTGAAATTTAAATCGAAGTAGGAGTCGCCACCGAATTTTGTGGTTATTCGGAACCGTTCGAGCCCACTCTATGTCGTAGTGGGCCGTATACAAAATACGGCCCATTTCCGATGTCAGAGTTTATTGGGCTCGTCCCTTTGCATATCGATACCGATGCCGACTGGGCGGTTAATCGTATATTGAATGACTCTCGTTGCCAATGGATTCGGACATCCGGAAACCATGGTTCTGAGTAAGGGGTGAGGGTACGTGTTGGGAAGTTCACTAAGAACACCCAACCCCGCCCGCACTTAGCGGCCTTTACTAAGATATCGTTCGTTTTTGGTGTACACGGGTTAGTTCGACGGTTGAATGATATGCAAACATTATTTTCCTAAGCATGTGAGAAAAATAAAGTGGGTTGCTAAGTCGTTTAATGCATGTTTAAACTAATAACGTCAAAGTTATTTTAGCATGTGAATTCGTTTTAGTCTAATAAAACGATAAATAAAAAAGCTACAAACACGAGAAAACGAGTTAGTAACGATGAATAAATTGAATAAAGATGTAAATAAATAATATGCATGATTTTAGAAAAGATTTGATGACACGTGATTGATTAACACGTGTTGATCGAGGTCAAAAAAGTATTTATTAAAATATGTCGCGAAAGTCGCATTTTAATATAAGGTTCGAAAAGAATTAAAAATAGAAAAGCGAAGAAAACAAAAAAAGGACTCGGCCGAATCAGGCCGCCGCGCGAGCCGCCTGGATGGCGCGCGACTCGCGTGGCGGTCTGTCCGGGTTTTTTTATTTTGTTCGAAAAATCGTTAATTCTTATAAATCGCGTACAAATATGGATTAATTTATACTCGATTTATATTTTCGATATTCGTCGTATTCGATATTCGATTATGAAATCGATATCGAATACTCGGAATGACTTTAGAAAAAGTTTTGAAAGAAAGTTCGTTTTGAACGAAAAAAATAAAAAAAAGAATTTTGAACGAAAAAGATGTTAATTCTCTCCGCGTTAAAAATCGTCGAATTTTGTTTAAAAAGATGTAACGATTTTATTTAGCATCAACGAGAATAAATTAATTTAGTTCTTGTAGATACGATATTCGATTAGAGAATCGGTATCGTATTTTAAGAACGTTATATGAAAATAGTTTTATTATCGAAAATAAATAAAAATATGATGCGATGAACGACCCATATTAATAATTAGACGACCGACGAACAAATAAATAAAACGACGGACGAAAGAAAAAAAAACGTGAGATTAGGGAGAGAGGAAGGAGAAAAGACGGGTTTGATTTGCACCCTCAACCTACATGCTTTGTTTACTCGGAATAGGGCTCGTCGGACGGTGGCTTGGGCACGTGAGCGTCGAGATGATGTGGGTGAGTTAAGGTGTCGGTTTTTGGGACGTTTTTGTGTATGTATGTGAGGCGTGGATCGGCCGGATTGGACGGGATGGATTCGTCGGTTTTTTGGTTGCTATTTCGGTATTCCTTCGGACGTGGATTTCGAGACTTATTTTTTAGATACAAGTTCTGAAAAATTATTGTGCGTCGGGATTATGGTGTTGATATTTCATGTTTTTTTTTTTGAATTGTCGGACGTAAGGTCCTATTTATAGGAATTGCGGTGGTCTTGCTTGTGTGACAAGAAACACCGGTTTGGATAGGAAAACGAGAGTTCGTGAGGAAATAAAACTTCTCGTTTCTTGGTGAGTAAGGTAAGGATACTCGGCTGGTGGGAGTATTTCGGCTGTTTCAGCCGAGTCCTGGGAGCTTGATCGATCTCTGATTCGGTTTCCGGATAGAATTCCTACTTAAGATCGAATCCTATCCCTAAACGGATTTGTTTAATATTATTTGAAGCTGATTTTTTTGGTGTTTGAGTCCAAATCAGCCGTGTAGTGTCACGGCCAGCTCGTGTGACTCGGGAAAAAATATCTTTGACCGGGTTTGACTCGGTCGCTAAAAGACGGTTTTACCCCTGGTGCCGGAATCGACCCAAATTAGTCTTATTTGACTCGAAACGACCTACTGGGCCTGGATTTGAGGTCCGTTTTGTGAAATTTGTACTCCTTAACAAGCCTAAACCAAATGTCCATGATTTCGAGCCCATATCCGAGTCCATCAAAGCATGTTCGCGTCCTATCATCATTGGGTGTTTGGTGGGACCTACTATAGACACCTGGCGGTCAAAATGTGGGTGTCTACAGTTACCAACTTGGTAGTGTTCTCTCTTGTCTTAAGCTCGAATCGGTGCTTTCTCCGCCATTTCGATGAGGGATTCGATGATTTATTTTCTCTTTGGTCGCGATTATCTTTATTTGTGTCTTCTTTGTTTTGTGTTTGTGTGTGTGTTAGTCGCAACCCCATTTTTGAGCAAGACCCAACTTGCCTTGCATGGAAGTACTCTACCTCATGGGTATCTCGATGTGAGTTGAAGGGACGGAGCGGGCCCGTTAATTGCCTCGTATCGGCTTAGCATAGTCTAGCTTAGTAGTAGTAGCTAGTTTCTTTTTGGGTCATTGCTCGAGGACGAGCAACGGTTTAGTGTGGGGGAATTGTTATGTGCCAAATTTGGACAGTTTTTCCTCCCATTTAGACCCGTTTTTCCTCTGTTTTGTGAGACTTGAGTTCTATTATCGCCGTATTTTGCGTAATTCTCACATTAGTGTCTCTCTTTTGCATTTTACGTGTTTTTGGTAGTTTTCTGTCTATTTTGACAGGATTTTCGACCGAAAACGTGCTTGAGCTTCTACGAGCAGGAGAGAGATACGGTCCAAGAGCAAAGTACACAACTGAAAGTTCAAGTAATCCAATTGATCGATAAAGAAAGAGACCAGAAAAGAGTCAGTGGACCAACGGGTAAAGTTTCGCCCAGTGAGTCACCACCGGGCGAAGTTTCGCCCGGCGACATTTTTCATCCCCCGAAGATTTTCACGGCACGCACGACCGGGCGACATGACCGGGCGAAATTTTGCCCACCGGGTGAAATTTCACAGTGGGATTATTGTGTCGAGCCGCGGGGCGAAATTTCACCCCATGAAGATGCAAAGGGTGAAAGTCTAGCTAAATGAAGAGAAATCGGATTTGGGCCTTGAAGTTTGTGCAACCCATTAAGAACTCTATAAATACTTAACCTAGGGTTTTGTGCCTCCTTGAGCCTTAAGTGTGCCACTTAGGAGTAGGGTAGAAAGCTCTCTAGTAGTAATAGTAGTTTGTAGTAAAACTCTCTTAGAAAATTCTCCAAACAATTAGTAGATCTACTTAGTATTAGTATAATTACTCCATAATTAGTAGTAAAGCTTCCATCTTTATTGAAGAATTGGTTTTATTGTTGAAGATTCAAGGATTTTACAAGGGTTTATGTGACAAAACCCTTGCTTTATTTCTTGAAGATTCATATTTATTCTATTGAAGATTGAAGATTTATGCGTGGATTAGTGACAAATTTTTGTGTATTTCTCCAAGATTCAATCTTTTATATTAATCTTCATCTTCTATCTTAGTTTCCTCCATTGTTGGTAAAATTCTTTCCTCTCCCTCTTCTCCATTAGTTAATTAGTTTTGTTATTGTAGTTTTCCATTAATTAGTTTATGTCTTACTCTCACCATGTTTAGTCTTTCTCCTAGTCTCCTTAATGTTAGTTTTATCATGGGTAGTGGGTAGATCTTAGTTAGGGGGCTAGGGGGCTAAGGGAGGAGGAATTATAGATAAAGATTTCATCTTTGTGAGATTATTGCATTTGAGGGTGATATTGTCTTGATGGGATTGTTGTGTTATGTTTGACTTAGCTTGATCACCTAGGTTGACTTGACTCACTCGGACCAATATGGGGAAACTCGGGGTTTGGGTAATTCCGTCTAGAGACCTTAGTTTATTCGTCGCGAAAGCGGGCTTAGACTTGGTTGGTAGGGAAACCGAAAGGTGGAACCTCCCTTATACATCTTGTGATAATTCTTGCGTTACTAGACTCTTGTCTTTATTTCCGACTCCCCGACTCTCCCTAACGCCTTTCCCACCAATAGTTTCTCACCTTAGTTTCATAGCTCGTTTAGTTAGTCTAGTTCGACTCGACCAAAACCCCCCCTTCTCGACCCAATCACTCCTAGACTTTGACTTGACCGACTACCCCTCGACCGTCCCTGTGGATCGATCCCGACTTACCGCTACTACGTAGTAGTAGTATTCCGGGGTTTATAAATATTGTTTGACCGCGTTGGATAGGCGACAATTCGAGGCGCATCACCTACTCATCATCGCCGCCTCACCTTTCGCAAATTAGATGATATACTCATTCCCTCTATACGTACATGCTCGGATTAAGAATTAGAAGCGAAACTAAATTTTTCGTAAATTCAAGAACCAATCGGAAAGCATTTCTTTGTGATGATTAGACTAATACAATGAGGATAGATTAGAAAATTAAATCAAAGTAGAGGACGACCTAAACAACCAAAATACTCTGATTAAAACATGATTAAATATAAACACACTAGCACACTAATTTAATTAATTAAAAACCGAAAAGCTTTGAAAGGAGAAAACCACCACATTCAATCCCCGTCCCGGAACAAATGCCGGAGGTGGGGCTATAGTACGCAACATGAGCCAGAGTGACGTGTTATCGGCATAAAAGACCTCAATCGCAGACTCCAAAGTGTGTGGGACGGAAGTAACATTTACCGAATTATCTCCTAATTGGAGGAAAGAGAACTTAAGTCTCTTCTTCTTCTCATTGCCAGAAACTTCATAATTGGCCAATTTCACCAAGTCTTGAATATGATCCTTCGACAGTTTTACTGCTCGATTGTGTAACATGGTAAGTAGTGTTTTTGGGGATCGGACGGTCGTGAATTGTATAGTACATTCTAATAACAATTTCAAACTCTTTCGACTCCACCATTTCCTTGAATGTTTTAATGGTCGGGGTAGGAGCTAGTGGCAAGTTGTCGTTCCCATTCCCGTCCCCCCCCCCCCCCCTCATCCACCTCCTCCTGGTTCCCGGTTCCGTCGACTTCTTCTTCGACTATCTTCGGCTCTTTCTGGTTCTCAATTCTGTTCAGGGACGAATTTGAACTCGTCGTTCTTAAAACCCAAATCATTATTTAAATGAATGTATACTAATTTTTTTACCCGTGAAAATCATGAATATATTTCAAAATAACTGTCACATTTGTTTATTTAAATTTAATTGTGACAAATAATTGTGAGAATATGACCCATATTGTTACAATTATTTGTCAAAATGAAATTATTACAGTTCTTTTAATACTTTTGGGATAAAATTGTTTTTACGAAAATATTTGAGTGAAAGAACTCTCTGGATGTCACCATTGCCGAGAAGTCTTCAACCGTTAGTGGTGGTGCCTCTCTCTCTTCTCCCTCTCCCTCTCTCTCTCCCTCGCTGCCGTCATCGACGTTGTCCTCGTCATCCTCCTCGACGGTGACCTCTGACACGTTCCCGCCGCCGTCGGAGAAAGGAGGGAGGGGTAGGTTAGGCGAAGTGAAAGGAGGTGAGTTTGAACGGAAAGCATGGTTCGACCACCTGAAGGGTTGTTGATGATGACGACGGAAGGTAGTGTTGTTGTCGCCGCTGGTGTAGTGGTTTTAAGGGTTAAGGAGTTGGAACGACCTCATCTTTTACGGTAATTTGGAGAAAGAAGTTTAAGGTTTGTTCGTCGTCAATGAAGTTTTTTTACTGTAAAAGGAGAAAGACTGGGTGGGTATTTACTATGTATATGTAGAAGATCAATACAAGTAGTAGTAGTAGTAGTACGGTTACTCTATTGTGCGCCTACTACTTGCGACCTGGCGTAAATTAGTGTGGAGTACAGTACATTTAGATTGTACATACACTATTATTTTTATGAGATGAAAGTTGAGAGTCCAATTTTAATTTGTGTTTAGAATTCGACTTATTTCATGGAATAGAACTCGTATAGTATCGTTTGTCGTATATATTGAGGTTATAATCTTTTTTCCTTTCTCAGATCAGGACGGACTGTTGTCGTCTTGTCAATCAACTAGCAAGCTATGAGGCAGTTGATCATTGCATTTTACGTTTTATGTCATGTATTTTTGATGTTTTCGCTTATTTCCGTTGTATTTTTGTAAGATATATTCCACGATTCTTAAAGAAACGTGTCCACCGTCTAGTTCAGGAAGCACGGGTGTGATAAGGGGGCTTTGTTTGGCTGGCGTAAAAGCAAAGAAAAAAAAAATCGACTCGTTAAAGGTATATTACCGACCAAAGTGAACCTCACACCCGGAGACCATGGACATGACTCGATATGTATAGATCAGACTTAACAACAATATACATTATTTAAATTTCGACCGAACTCATACCAACTATTCATTTTAACTTTATTCACAGTGACGTGTGACACGGCCTCACGTAAGACTAATTGTGACGTAAAATGGACGGTATTTTAATTAAGTAAATACTCCTACTTATGAAAAAAAAGGATTTAAATTAGCGATTCAATTAAACGATGAAAACAAATCAACCACAATTGTACGAGTGGGGTCCACTAGATTTTCTGCGAAAACCAAGGGATGAAGAGTGGGATTGGAGAAGGTGAACCAAACGGACAAAAGAACATGACGTGTCATTAATACAACTGCATGCAAAAAAAAATTCCTTTTAATCTTTGTAATGATTACATTTTACCCACTCCGTCTCAGTGAACTATTTACGTTTGATTTCCGACATTATTCATGGAATGGAATAATCTATAGTACAATTTCACTTTCGCTTCTCGTCGTCCATAATTTTAATTAGTGTCGTCCGTATTTTACCTAATATACCAATTTTACCATTAATTTGTTTAACTCTTTTTACCCACTCTCCCCTTTACTCATCTTATAATCTTATAATTACCTTAAAGAAGACACCACCCCAGCTGACGTGGCACATCTAAGATCGCAGGAAACCTCGCTCTGAGCCCTCACATTAATTGGACAAAATCGTCCTATCACTTAAACCATTCTCCATCTCTTCTTTATTTTAGGGGCAAAAACGTCATTTCCTTCATGTATATATACCAGTATATTTTTCGTATTTAGTATATATGTACGCCCACTATACGTTTATTTTGTATTTTACGGTTTTATGTATACGCTTACTATAATGTTATTTATTTTCTTAATATAATATTACATCTTACCTTCATTTCCTTCATGTATATATATATTTTGTATTTAGTATGTTTAATATATAGTTTATGTATTTCGTATTTAGTGTTTTATATTTATTATTTCGTTTTTAGTATACAATAAAACTATACGTTTATTTTATATTTTACGGTTTTATGTATACGCTTACTATAATGTTATTTATTTTCTTAATATAATATTACATCTTACCTCATATAATACGTTTAAAATATATAATTTTATATATTAACATACGATACATATAATTATACATATACATATACATACACACATATTAACATATATATATATACATACACACATATTAACATATACATATACATATACATACACACATATTAACATATACATATATATATATATATATATATATATATATATATATATATACTAACATATACATATACTTTTATTAACATATACTAACATATACATATGCTTTATATAATTATACATATAAAGAATATAATTTAATCATTAAAAATATAATTACACATATAAAGAATATAATTTAATCATAAAAAATATAATTACACATATAAAGAATATGTTTATTAGGAAATAAATCCCTGAAATGATACTAAATCGAAAATTAAATATGACAGATATTCTGTATCCGTCCCAAATATGATTTAAATTCGTTATGGGTTTATACATTTATCACATAACTCGAGGTATTCAATTTACTGTAAATCACTCGCATTCAATACAGTTATTTATCTAGAGATATTCATAAGAATATCTCTCGATATTCTCCCATAATAATAATATAATCCTATATGTTCATACCACCTAACTACACCTTATATATATCATTCCCCATCACTGTTATTCGTATCAAAACTATTCATATCTTTATTATCCCATAATAATCCACCATTTTCCACATTATGTCTGCTACCGATTTAACGAACATTTCGAAGTTGGAGCAAAGCAAGCGGCTGAAAGAGATGGTCGTAAGGGTCGTCCATCGCTGGACCCGACCGGTCATGAAGGACAGAAACAAGGTCGAGTCTATCGAGGTTCTCATGATCGATTCTGAGGTATTATGTCAATCATATTTTTATGTTAACCATTCGCATATTAATTCATTATTCGTTTATTTGCTATGTATTTCTTATGTTCATACTTCATATACTTTTATTACGTTTTTTTTTTACGTAGATGATATGTTATATCAAGGCTGGCAAAAAAAAAAAATATGTTATATCATCGAAATTGATCGAAATTGATATGTACGTTTATTAATTTTATACTTTTATTAATTCATTATCTTTTATTAATTGATATCTTAATTTACCTTAAAAGTGGTTGATCCGGATAAAATAAATATCTTATGGTTATAGTAAGGTTATAGGAAATAAATATGATCTTATGGTTATCACAATTTAGTAAGATTATCACAATGGGAAGATTGTCGCGCATATATAGGAAATAAATATCCTATGGTTATACATATATAACCATAAAAGTACTCCGTATATAACAAATAAACGAGTGATTATACATATATTACCATAAAAGATGCTTAATTATCTTAATTATACGAACTGCATATTATCACGTATATATAGGAGATAGATATCTTATGGTTATACATATATAACCATTTAAGTAGATATTATATATATATAATAAATATATATTCTTTCAAGTAGATATATGGATACTACAAATATAACGTAAAGATTTACTATTTACTTAATGTATAAATTAAGATTAAGATACATATAATTTTGTGGTTATATTTTTGATTGCACACGGAATAAAATAATGTATAATAATGTCTATGACAACTAATAATGTATAATTTTGTATAACAGACGGGATATGTCAACCCGGTGTATAATTACATATACACATTTTATATCTAAATAAATATATATTTACATAAAATATCATTATATAGAATATAATTACATATAAGAAAATAAATATTAGGAAATACTATAACATATAATTACATATTAGAAAATAAATATTAGGAAATACTATAACATATAATAAATATTAGGAAATAGATACTATATACATATACTTTAACATATAATTACATATACACGTTTTATATCTAAGTAAATATATAATTACATAAAATATCATTATATAGCATATAATTACATATTAGAAAATAAATATTAGGAAATACTATAACATATAATAAATATTAGGAAATAGATACTATATACGTACATATAATTACATATACACGTTTTATATCTAAGTAAATATATAATTACATAAAATATAATTATATAAAATATAATTACATAGTAGGAAATAAATATTACGAAATACTATAACATATAATAAATATCAGGAAATAAATAGATACTATATACATATACTTTAACCTATAATTATATATACACGTTTTATATCTAAGTAAATATATAATTACATAAAATATAATTATATATTAGGAAATAAATATTAGGAAATACTATAACATATATTATTATAATCTATAACATATAGTATTATAACATATATCTATATTATAATATGTCATACATATTATGAAATAAATAACTAAAAAATATATAACCATAGAATTAGTAATCGTTAGGAAATAAATATCTTATGATTATATATTATATAACCATAAAATTAGTAAATCGTTAGGAAATAAATATTCTTTACTCATATATTATTCACATTATTCACGTAATGTTAATGATTTAGTCAAACTATTATATTTTAGTATTTTACTCATTATTCATTACTCATTAGTATTTTAACACCTAATGTGTAATACGTATGATAGTAAATCGAAAACTTTACATAAAGAAGTTATCTTTAAAGATAACAATTCCTTAAACATAGGAGACCTTAAAGATTACGTATGATACTATTTCTACTCACCCTTGACTCCAACTAATAAACATAGAATTTAACATATAATACATTATATATGATATAAATTCCTTATACGCTAACACGGATATTTTTTTTCGTAATACATAATATAGACGTAAACTATTTTGCGATCAACATTTCAGTAATATACAGTTATGTATCTAGAGATATTCATGAGAATATCCCTCGATATTCTCCCATAATAATCATATGTTCACATTACCCAACTCCACCTTATATATACCGGTCTCCATTACTGTTCTTTGTATCATAACTACTCCTATCTTTATTATCCCATAACAATCCATCCTATTCAACACTATGTCGACTTCCGAGTTAACGAACATATCGAAATTGAAGCAGGGGAAGCGGCTGAAACAGATGATTGTAAGGGTCGTCTATCGCTGGACCCGACCGGTACGCTCATGAAGGATAGAACCAAAGTCGAGTCTATCGAGTTTCTCATGATCGATTCTGAGGTATTACGTCTACCATGTTTTTACGTTAATCCTTCGCATCCGATCATTATTCGTTTATTTGATATATTTTTGTTATATCTATACTTCATATACTTTTATTGCGTTTTTTATTTACGTACCTTTATATGAACTGTATCATAGGCTTATTTTTCGTACCTATATATGAATCGTTTTTTTTTTTTGCGTTGCCAAATCTCTATCTCTATTATATAAAAGATAAGACCAAGAATAGTGAGGGGGAAGCATGAGGGTACACAAAATGTATTTTGGAGCTGTCTCATTAATTGGACAAAGTCGTCCATTCACTTATTCATTTTCCAATACTAGGTAAAATATAGGGGTAAAATTGTCAACACAGCAGATATTTAAAAATATATGTAATATTTTTTTAACTCATACTCAACTATTCCTTTTACTCATTTCCATTTTAAACGTGTTTATATATATACTATATATATTAGTTTATATTTAGTCTATAAAAATATACTTCAGTCTATATTTAAAATCCATTATTAGTCTATATTTAAAAATCCATAAACTCATATGACATAATCTATCATAAAATATTAGGGATTATCATATATATGGGTAGATTTATGACATTATTATTAGGGTTTTTCTACATGGCGCCCCTGAACTTTTCACTTTTCTACGTGGTACCCCTGCTCTTTCTATGTGTATACATGATACCCTTGAACTTTACTATTAATTTAATTGGTACCCCTTAAAGGTTTTTTTCATCATGTTTTGTCGTTAAATTGTGTTTGTAGCTTAAATAAAAACTTCGATATCATTTAACTTAAATAATTAACAAGTAATTGAGCTTAAATTAAGTGTTATCAGTTGATTTGGCAATATAACACCAAAAATATACTCATTTTAGATTTGGTGCATAACTGCGAAAAACATACAAGAATGTTAGTTTAAGTTCAATTTTAGATTAATTAGGCATGTTAAATGACGTTTAAGTTTTAATTTTGAACAAAAAAAGGTAGTTTAGTGCCAAAGTTTGATGGAAGAAAAAGTTTAAGGGTACCATAAGGTAATAATAAAGTCTAGGGGTACAAGCGATGTTTATAATAAAGTACAAGTCTACCATGTACACATGTAAAAATGGTAGGGGTACCAGGTAGAAAAGTGAAAAGTTCAGGGGTACCGTGTAGAAAAACCCTTATTATTAATATCGAGGGTATCTTACAAATTGTAAATATATCATACTCTGTATGTTTCAATATTTACGGAATCTTACACATATACTGTATCTTTCATGAAAACAGAAATTATATTTAACAAAACTTACGAAGCTAATTTTAGTATATTCCATTTTGTAAATCTTTTTAAATTTGGGGGGAAAATGTTTTTAATTACGGTAGATATTTATAATTTTTACAACAAGTCAACAACTGATATAAATTTTGACTTAATTGATAGAGTAAATCAATCCTATATCTTACGCTACCCTACTACTTAGTACAGATCTAATTGTTTTCAATCATTCTCACAATAAATTCTAATTGTTATTGGTTATTTTTGCAGGTTGTGAATTTACTTCTCCAAATCAGGAATAACGATTTCATCACTACAAAAGTAAGACATTCATAACCTATGTTCAATTATTTTTAAATTTTAAACGATTCTAATCGTAAGTTTTCGGGGTTGTTTTGGTTCTACGGGTGCAAGTTTACACTAAGTAGAGTAGATTTGTATAAGTTTAGTTACAAATTAAAGAAAACTTGATAATAACACATGTATAAGCAAGCGTGAAATCGGATCAAAGTTAATAGATGAGGTAAGAAAGTAGAGCTAACATAGAAATGTTGAATATATCATTTTAGATATATCGTTTTTGTTCCAAAGTATTATTATTCAACCCCGTGATTTATCGCGGGTGTTATACTAGTTTAATTAAAATTACCTTCCAACATTTAACTCATCGACTTTCATCGTGTTTCAATTGCAACTAGATGGAAAGCCCGTGCGATGCACAGGCCGATTTTTAATGACGTTGATAATGACATCAAATTAGTATGCATAATAGTAAACGAATACTATCCACATACGTGAATGTGTTTCTAAGTTTGTAATATCTGCGGTAAATGTCAAATTAAGGTGTACATTGTACTACATAGTAAGAAAGACTAATTAATATACATCGCACACAAGTTCAACTACATATTGGTACCAATATTCATTTATATCTATGTAAAGTAAGAGAGCCAATTTGACATAGATATTTCTAAAATATATTATACGTTGCCGTGTATATATAACGATATGAGTAATTAAATTTCATGATAGTATAAAGACGTGTGTTTATTTCTTACATAATAATGTATAATTAGTTGATCTAATAGGAGATTAGGATGATAACTTACCACTCCTAAATTCGATTAATGTTGTATTAGTTTCATTTAAAAAATGTTGTTCAGATGATTAACTAAGTACACAAGATTGTGCAACACTTCAAGAAAAATTCTACAAATTGTCGAATATTACTCTTGAATTAATTATATTATTAATAATAAATTCTGGTCAAATATAGTGATGCACGAGTGCACGACCGCTTGTTAATGACGTTGATAAGGACACTAAGTTGATCAATTACATGATTAATGGATGACTTCGGGTTTGGGTAGAGAAAAACAGTTCATGAATTTCCAAAAACGGGTAAGTACACTGATGATGTACGCCCGTTATTCCCATAAATATTTTTGGTTGATATCTAAGAATGAATGATTATTCTCATTCATATAATAGAATTTCATCACCTGGCCTTATTATAATTTCTCGATGTGGGATAATTTTAATTAAATTTATAACCTTAAGAGTTTTTGCAAGACTCAAAAGATTTTTTGTTAATATCTAAACACGATTGATTCTTTTATTTATGCTATAAAATTTCATTAACTCGTCATAATTTTTCGATGTGAAATAATTCTAGTTAAGTTTATAGTCCTAACAACTCTTTTTACAACTCAAAAGATTTCTGGTTAATATCTAAATTAAGATGAATGATTACTTTTATTTATATAATAGAATTTCATCACCTTATTATACTTTCAAAAGATTTTTGGTTAATATCTAACAACGAATGATTTATCTTATTTATGATAAAGAATTTCATCACCTCGACATAAATTTTCCATGTGGGATAAAATTCTATTAAATTTATAGCCTTAAAAAAAGACGAACGATTCTTAAGTACTCCATATAATAAAAATTCATCAACTTATTATATAATTTTTCGATGAGGAATATTTTTAGTTAAATTTATAGTCTTGAGAGTTGTTATAAGACTCAAAATATGTTTGGTTAATATCTAAAAACGAATGATTTTTCTTATTTATGAAGTATAGAATCTCACAGACCAATCATATCGCTCGAAAAAAGAATCAAAATTTTTTATGTGGAATAATTTTATTTAAGTTTATAATCTTATGAACTTTTTTAAGACTCTAAAGATTTTTTGTTAATAACTAAGAATGAATGATTGATCTTAATTTATACGAACAAACGAAACATAAAATTTCATCAACGTAGTATAACTTTTCAATGCGAGATAATTTTGAAGTGTTGGTTGATATCTAATTAACCGAATGATTGCTTTTATTGGGATAATTTTTACTTAAGTTTGTAATCTTAGAAGTTTTTTTTAAGACTCAAAAGATTGTTGATCGATATCTCAAAACGAATGATTGTCTAATTTATAATATAAAATTTATCACTTCATCGTAGTTTTTCGATGTGAGATAATATTTACTCAAGTTTATAATTTTCGAAACTTTTTTTAAGAGTCAAAAGATTTTTTGTTGATAACTAAAAATGAATATTGATTGCTCTTAAACTTTTTTTGAGACTCAAAAGATTGTTGGTTGATATCTAATAACGGATGATTGATTTTATTTATATAGAATTTCATCACCTCATCATAATTTTTCGATGTGAAATAATTTTTACTTAAATTTTTAATTGGTCAATATCTCAGAACAAATTGCTCTTATTTATATAAAATTTCATCAACTCATTATAATACCCGTATATGATTATTTTTTCCCTACACAAATTTCTATATATTCTTTATTTAAATAAAATAGTATATTAAAACTATAATAATTATTTTAAAAAATTAAAATTAAAATTTTATACTTTTTGTGGGTGATAACTCACTAATTATTCATATTTTCACCCCGTTTTTATGTGTCGTTAATATAAGTTATAATATTCTTTGAGCTATATAGTATACTTTTCGTTAATTTGGATATTCACTCAGGTAAATATTATTTTAGTATAATAGTGATTAAATTGTACTAATTATGATATAGATACAAATTGAGCGGATGAATAAGAAGCTGAGCGAATCCATATAAAGAATGGTTGTCGTTGATTAAGGATCGGAAGCAAGGAAAATAAGTCAAGTCTCAAACTAAAGACCACTTGCCAAATTGACAAGCTCACACCACATCATAAGACCCGAAGAAAATATTGGACAACCAAGGAAAATTGAAGAAAAAAAGGAAGGAAAAGCTAATATAATTCTTGTACAAGATTTGGAAAACGGGTGTACAACACTCACAATTATAGGAAAGAAGAAAAGGAAAATCACACCACCCATATCTATGGAATTTAACGAAGATACGAGGCATCAAATATGGAAACACAATATTCTCATCTCATCGGTTTCCATATTTCTACCCAGAAATCGTACTCCAAATCTTTCCTAAATTTTGACCCAATGTAACTATAGATACCCGGTTCCCAATCATGAAGAACGGAAGCAAGCAAACACAAAAATACCAAACCTTATTAGTAATTGAATTTGACGGTTTTTGGAGCTCGGAGCAGTCCGTCGGGTGAAGCGGCTTCAACTCGAGGGAAGACGGAAGTACTACTACTTGTGGAGGTGTCGAAACCGAATCAAGGAGGAGTCTTTGGGCCTAGATATTAAGTTCTCTACTCCTTAATACTTGTTAATTTCAGTTATTAATTTTGTCTTGGATCTTATATGACGTTAATCGTTCAGTTATAAAATCAATTAGTTTTACCAATATTATTTTGTTAGTATTCAATTTTATACTCGTCCTTAGACTATGTTTATCCACAGACTCATCTTTTTCTCTCAGACTCAGCCACCTCAGCTTTCCACTCACTTTTCATTCTTCAGACTCAGACTCAGACTTCCTACAAAAGTACACTTTATCCACAGACTCATCTCAGACTTTCTCACCTCACATACCTTATTTTATATTATTTTTTAATTCATCTCACCTCAACTTTTTAATTACCTTTTTTTTTTTATTTACATCATTTCACCCCAACTTTCTACCTAACTTATTTTTTTTATTTACCTAGTCTACGTTGATTTTATAACTCGAATAATTACAATTAAATAATTAATAATTAAATAAATCTTGTGACATACTAATAATTTTATTTCTAAGTGATAATTATTAAAACTTGTGACATACTAATAATTTTATTTCTAAGTGGTAATTATTAAAGATAACAATCGGGTGGATGAGTTGAGTTCCGGTTGGGTTGTCGGTAGACCTGGCAAACAAGTCAACCGGGTCGGGTTTGGGTCAGGTGAGTTTCGCGTTGACTTTGAGTCGAACCAGATAATTTCGGGTTTGCTATTTCATCTTTTTCAGAGATATCGACTCATTTTTTATAATAATAGTCGGTCAATTTTGGGTTACCTCGGGTCAATTCAGGTTACGAGTCAACCTCGAATCTTTAGTTTGGATATCAGATCGGGTTCGGGTTGGCTTATTCGGGTCGGATCATTCGGGTCGAGTAAGTTTTGTCATGTCTAGTTGTCGGGTCTGGGTCAGACCGGATTATTTTGGCCATGTCATTTTGTATTGAAGTGAAATGAGTTAAAGTGAAATGAGTTCAACTGAACTGAATTGAGCTGAGCTAAACTGAACGAAAGTAGCCTGAAATTTAACGACGACGACGACAACAACAACAACAACAACGGTTTATTATTGTAACAAGCTTACTTGTTCCAAAAAAATATTAATTATTATTGTAACAACAAATAATAATAATAATAATAATAACAACAACAACAACAACAACAAATAATGTTAATTATTGTATCAAAAATATTAATTATTATCATATTAATTTAATTATAATAAAAATATTGTTAATAAAAATATTTTGTAATAATAATAATAATAATAATAATAATAATATATTTATAACAATAATAATAACAATAGCAATAGGAATAATAATAATTAATAATAATAATAATAATTATTAATAATATTATAATAATACTAATATTAATATTAATAATCAATATTAATATTTAATAGTAATAATATTAGTAACAATAACAATAAAAAGAATATTAGTGTTTATTATTAAATTAATATTAATTATTATAAAAATGTCATTAATATTAAGATTTAATAATAATAATAATAATAATAATAATAATAATTAATATTAATATTAATAATAATAATAATAATAATAATAATTAATAATAATAATAATAATAATAATAATAATAGTAACTTATTTGTCTTAACTGAACTAAAATGAACGGAACTAAAAAGAACTGAATGAACGAGTCTGAGGATGAGTCTTTGAAATCCAAGACTCAACTTCAGACTTATCTGAGTCTCAGACCGTCTCAACCACTTTAACCAGGTATGAGTCTCAGACTCAAAAAATCTGAGCCTCAGACTTTTGTTCAGACTCAGCCTCAGACTCCCTTTAAACTTAAATCCGTCTGAGACTCAGACTCGTACCAACCACATTATCCAGGTATGAGTCTCAGACTCAAACTCAGACTCAAACTCAGACTTATACTCAGACCCCTTTAAACATAGCCTTATTGTTCAATAGCTAGTTGTATTATTTGGCGCGGCGTTAAATTATACAACCGAGTAGCAACTATATTAATTTAGGACTGCGAATTGTCACTAGATTAATCTAGGAGTATAATTTGATCTAGTTAATTTTAATTGACTAGGATTAATGATGTCTTTCTCGTCCTTAATGCGACTAGTTAACTTACGGAGCGTCGAAACTTACGTAATAATTAATTAGTTAGTATTGGTGGTCGAGCGGCTCGACACCAATTATAAGTAAGGAAAGATAGGGAGATTTAGCGGCTAAATTCTCTACAATTAATCTAATAATAAAATAATATGGTTACGACGAGTCGATTTAGTAACTGAATGAGTAATTGAATTTAAGAAGTATATGAGCCGAATTATTATGCTTGTTTCACTTGTATATATTAGGATATTCATTATAGTTATTATGGACTAGTTTATTATTTATTCATTTAGATTATTCGAGACAATTAATTAAACCCCCCATTCCGTATATATTCTTGTTAATATTGTTAATATGTTATTCATAATCGTAAATATATAGTGGACTAGTTAATGAATAAATCGTCTCTCCGTGGGATCGACCCTTACTTGTACTATACTACGTAATTTTTAAGATCGTTAGTGTGATAAGAGTAAGGTTATAAATTATTAATTTGAGTGCGGTAACGACACGTACCAATGGGTGAATAATAAATTATGAAACAGAATTGACTAAACGTTTCATGCTGTCGTTGTCCAATTTTTGTTGCCTTATGAGGTGATAATTATCGGTTTATATAATGATAATTGTTTGAGTCTTAAATGGAGTAGGATTTTTTTTTTCCAATACAAATTTCTATATTTTTTATTTAAATTTTTAAAAAAATCGAGTCTTAGGTGTAGTAGGATTTTTTTTCATATACAAATTTTCATATTCTTTATTTAACTAAAAAATATATTAAAAAATTTGGACCAATCATATCGCTCGAAAAGTTCCTACTTTATTAATATATATTGATCTATTTTATTCACAACACAAGTCTTCTTTTCTCCTCTATTTTAAGTTAAACTTCCTCCTTTTTGTTCATCAATCCGATCCTAATTCGGCTCTAATTCTTTCTGATCTCGAGGGTAATTTAATTACTCTTATTCGTTCTTCATCTCGCTTTCTCCTTTATATTCACCTATAATGTGGTTTTAATACCATATGTTTATTTATTTCGTAGGCTAACGTGCTAGATCCGACGGGGACGGTTATTAATTTGATTCGGATCTCGGTTAAGGTAACATTGACACGTTACTCGGTATTATGTGATATTATTGTTGTAGTTGCATGTATAAAAATTAGATTTTGTTAGATAATATATTTATGTCTCGTTTTAATAACAAAATCTTTAAAATCATAAGTTTTCACGTGTTGCGTTATTTTAAATCGTTTTTACGAGATTTGTGAATAAGTTTTTTTTTTTATTATTAAAAAGTATTTTAAGGCCGAGACTAAAACATACACCTAATAATTTTATTTTATAATTTTCGTGATTTTAAAGTATGAATTATCAAATTGAATGTTTTATTGTTTTTAATAAAGTTACAGCATGTTTCAGAATCTGATAGTGTTTTTGTGCGAATTAATAATATATTTTAAAGACTTTATTTACGAAAACTTTGAAAAGAGACTACTATTTATATTAAGTCTAATTTATGTCTGTTTAATTTCGTAAATTAATACCAAGTAGTTTCGTCAGAATAAATTGTTTATTAACAGGTGTCAAATTAATCCGCGATTCTGTCAGTTGTGATAAGATCTAAATTGACACATATGTTAAACTTTTTATTTAATCTTGGTAATTTACGTATAGAAACTATGAAAAGTCTAGTTAATGTTTCCAACTGGATTTTATTTAAAATCAATTTTTAAACGTGTTTTATTAAAGATATACAATCGGGTGTCTAATTCCGATCGTTTTTAAATATACGAATAAAAACTCCTGTTTTATTTGGAATTTGGATTTTCTTCAGAAATAGAAGTTGTAACTAAGTTTCTAAAGTTTTCAACCCCACTAGATTTACGTTTTTTTTATTTTTAATTATTTACTTACGAATTTTATAGTAAGACAAAGCAAATCTGGAAAAAATCTGTTAATTTGTTGTTTAAATACTTTTAATTACTTAGACTTCAACCTTTTTAAAAATAATTATGATTTTGACTTTACTTGACTTTTAATCATGATTTATACATTTATATAATAAATATAATGTTTACGTCTCGAGGCGTAATATTAACTATTTTATATAACTCATATTTTAATCGATTTCTATTTATATAATATTATCTTCTTTTGGAAGTTATTATTTTAAGAAAGTTTATATTTTTTTTATAAAGTTTTCTCTTTTGAAGAACAAACTATATTTTTATTGAATTTCGATAATGACTTTGTTTTGGAGTTATGGAATAAGGAAAGTGTACGGGTAGAGTAATACAGTCTAGAGTATACGTTTTGCCATCAGCTATAAGGTTAGTGTATCCGAGCGGGATGCATTGGTTGTTGAACTGGGCATGTTCTTGTCCAGGAGTGTATGTTCATTTTGACCTTAAGCTCGTACCTCGCATGTAAGACGCCGTCGGGTTGAACTGGGCACATTTGGTGTTCCAGGAGGGGTGTGCATATTTACTTAAGCTAGGACCTCGCATTGATAAGTCGCCATCCTATTATGGTTGAGTAGCCTAGTTAGAGATCGAAGTTTGATTTGTTTGAACTAAGTTCTCGAAGCTAGTTTTTAGTATTCTCCTAGTAAAAGTCTATTCTGTGGCACTGATTCATATCCATAACGCCGTTATTATTATTGGTTGATATTGACTTACAGGTTGGAAATCGTTTTGAATTATTTTACTATATCGTTTTAAGTGTTTTCAATTTTGAACTATTTTGATATAATAGTAATTATACTTTAATGTCATGTAATGTGGCTGGGAGAACGTCGTCGTTACTCCCCACTGAATTATGGCTGTTATGATTATAACATGACAGGTATTTGCTGCTTGGTTTGGGTGTGAGCTAGCGAGTGACATGGATCCTACTCTACTTCATTTATATTAATTTTTGGATTGTTAAACCCATTTGGAGAATTTTTATTTTTAGACTTTTTTAAAAAGTAGCATTTGTATTGACTGACCGTTCTTTTTGTAAAATTTAGAACGTCAGTGTGTTTTAATCCCAAATCTACAGTGTTTCCGCCACTGTATTGCGTAGAATTTATAGGGGATTACATTTTGTATTTTATAGTTTGAGTTTAGTTTATTCGTAATTATCGTCATTTTCGTAGAATTTGGTACTGCTTTTGTTTATTTTATCTTTGTAGGTATCGTGTTCGTGAATTGTGAATAAAGAGATCGAGTCAAAGTGATCCGAGTCAAATCCGACCTTTGACCAACCCATCCTAATTACCCTTCTCATCCACCATCATAATCTACAACCCATTTCATTAACCCATTCCGTCTCTCCAACCCATTTCCCATTCACAACTCAACCCATCTTCTAAACTTGGTCAAATCAACCCAAGACCTTCAATCATCATCAACCTACAGCACACCTTTAACCCAATTCCAGCGTCGACTCTGTTCACGTCCACCTCGACTCATATATACCCAAAAGTCCGGCGTCAACCTCGCTCGACCACCTTGAGTCGAATCTTGCCGGCACCTCATCACTCGCCTGACCTCCATACTCCATCCTAATTCACCTTTGTTCACCAGCTCAGGCAGCACCAGCTCACCACTGATGTGCGTCAAATTTGGACCGATTTCCACCCATCTAAGCTCGTTTTCCTATCACTTTTGCAAGATGTGCGATTATTGCCTTATCTGAGCCTTTATCGCCTTAGCGTCTCTCGTGTGCATTTTATGTATTTTTGGGTAGCTTTTCTATTCATTTTGATAGGAATCTTTCCGAGAGCATATCCGAGCCTATACGAGCACATGGGAGTGGAACACCGTCCGAGAGTTTGTCGCCGAGCCGGGAAGACTGAGCCGGAAGAAGTGAAATTCAATGAGAAGAAAGAGAGAATCCATCGAGTGAAGTTTCACCTGATTTTTTTTTTGTCGGGTGAAGTTTCACCCGACAACATTTCTGCATCTCTAAGGGTCCTCAAGAAGAATGGTTGACCGGGTGAAATGACCGGGCGAAACTTTTACCCATCGGGTAAAGTTTCACCCGACGGTAATGACATCCCAAATTCTGCACTATGGAAGAAAGACTGATCGGGCAAAACCACCGAGTGAAGTTTCACCTGACGGAAAAGCCACAAGAATTCCAAAAAACCGTAAAGTAAAGTTTCACCCTATGAAGATCCGAAGGGTGAAGTTTCACTAAGCAAGCAAAACTCATTTTTGGGCTTTGTCCTAATTACCCATTAAGGCTTTGTATAAATAGTTAACCCTAGATTTCTTTAAGACATCATCATCTAAGTAGATCCCCATTTTTAGTAGTAGCCTCCATTTGAGAAACTTGATTAGATCTAGAAAACTCTTTTTAGCTTAGATGATCTCTTCTACATTTAGGAGTCTAGCAATTACATTAGTCTAGATTTAGATTACATTGAAGATTAAAGGGTCGCAATCAAGGATTTGGTGACAAGATTCTTGTATTTCTTCTTCAAGCTTCAATATTTATGTCAATCTTCATCTTCTTCCTTTGAATTTCCTCCGTGGTTGATAACTTCATTTCTTCTTTTTCCTCTTTAATTAGTTTTCTCTTTAGTTTCTCTTTAATCTATTGTTTGCAATTGTTATGTTTATGTTTATGTTATCCAAATCTCCGTCATTGTATTATATTCAATTCCTTGTCATTTCTATTATGGATTATTCTAGTTTATCTTCTTTGTTTATTCCTGTTATTAACCTTCAATGAATGTTGAGTAGATTTTAGTTGAGGGGTTAGGGGAGAATGAAATTGGGTAATATGGATTGAAAATCATTGTGATTGGTTACACTTGAGTTGAATTGTATGTCTATTTGGAATTGTTGTATGCTTATGGACTTTACTTGATCACTTTAGTTGATTTGCAGTCACCCTCGTCAATATGGGGAAACTTGGGGCTTGGATTATTCCAATTAGTGACTTAGCATTTTCACTGCGAAAGTGGGTCTTAGCAAAGTTGGGTAGAGGAACAGAAAGATGACTCGTCCCTTTTCAATTATGTATCAGTTGTTTGATTATTTGTCTTTTTACCTCATTTATGATTCCCCGACTCCCCTTAACTTCCTTTCCATTACTGTCCTCTATTTTTAGTCATACTTTAGTCTAGTTTAATCCTATTCCAACTTCCCCCTTTTTAGACCCCAAACGCAGTTAATCCTAGACTTGACCATTTACATTTACCGTCCCTGAGGTTCGACTCCGACTTACTGCTACTATATAGTAGTTAGTTGGATTTAAAAGTATTATTTGATTGAGGGTTAGCGACGACCCTCCATCAAAATGGCGCCGTTGTCGGGGACGGTAGCTAATTGATTAAGTTTTTGTACTAATTGTGTTTGGTTATTTGCTTTCATTTTGTTTTTCTCCCCTAGAGTCACTTGGTACTAGGAGTTTCACCGTTTGTTGAGTTTTTGCTAGGAATACTTTTTATTTAGGTTGCTTGATCGCCATTCAGAGAACTAGCATCTTAAAGATCTTGTGTGCCGAAGCAACAACCCAATATTGTTATCTCACACCAATCATCATCCATTTCTTAACACTTCATAATTGTTGTGACAAGTCTCCATCTCCCAACATTTAAAGACGCAAGCATGACTACGCTCGGTTCTCACTCTCAACCGTCTAACAAGGGGATTTCTTCCCCCGTTTTCATCGGAACTATTCCGAAAGGCTTTGAGTTTAAGCCTTCGGTGATTAATCTAATTCAGCAATATACTTTCCATGGGTTACCGGATGAAGACGTAATACAACATGTGTGTCTATTCAAAGAAAGCCTAATTGGTATCAAGCTTGAAGGACTTACCAAATGTCAATTCCATCAGATCCGCTTTCCCCGAACTTTACGCAACGAAGCAAGAAGATGGCTTCAAAGTTTCCCAAGTAACACTTTCACACTTGGAAGCATCTATGCAACGCTTTTCTCGAGAAATTCTTCCCACCATCGAAAACTAACCAATATAGGATGGAGATCCAGACGTTTAAGCAACGGGAGAACGAAAACTTGAGTGAAGCATGAGACCGATTCCTTGGTCTACAAAGGAGTTGCCCACATCACGGTATACCAAACTGGCTCTTGCTTCACACATTTTTCAAATCCTTATCCAACATCACGTAAGAAAGTGTTAAAACAGCGGCAAGAGGTGACTTTTTTTTTACTTAATGGGATTGAATCACAAAAGCTTCTCGAGAAAATGGCAAGGGGTAGTACGCATTCTAGTGGAAGTCAAAGAAATAAATCGAGGGGAGAGTCAGAATCATAAAAAAGTATGAAGCCCAGTCTTGAGGCAAGAATCGATGACTTGATAAAAAGGTTTGAAATGTTCACTTCTAGAGACGATCCTCGACCTCGGGTTCGGCCACCACCTAGAGAAATGACCCCGCCGAGATAGATTACTCAACCGAGGCAAGCACCATTGACGCGCCCCTATCTAGGCTCGGTCGTTAACGATGGATAGGGGGTCAAACAATATTTATATGACTCGCAAATAACACAAAAACAAATAAATGTAGTCGTGGCAAGTCGAGGTCGGTCCACAGGGATGGCGGGGAGTTAATCGAGTAAGAGCGATGCGTTTGGGGTCTAATTGGGGGGTTTTGAGTCAAGTCTAAACTAGAATGCGATAAATGACGAAGAATGATCAATAAGGAAAAGGTGTTGAGGGAGTTGGGAATCGGAATTCTGTAGACACCTAGATTTGGACCTGGTGGCTGCAGGAGTGCCCGACAAACACCCGATGATGATCGGACTACAACGCGACGCGAGATTACGATGTTTTAGATAGTTTTTCTATGGAACGGATAAATTAATTACTCAGAAAAATTAATTTAACATCAAGACAGCCTTAGTCGAGTCATTACGGTCGCGTCGACACTAGTTAGTGTCAATTCCGACACCGGGCCCCGAATCGGTCCCGAAATATGAAAAGTCAAACCCGAGTCAACGCGTCGGACCGAGCGAACCTCAAGACGAACAACCGAAGCCCACCCGACGCTCGACGCGCTAGGGTTATGAGGAAGCCTTAACCTCCAAGAAAACCTAAGATACGTATACTCTCCGTTTTGGAAAGTTTTGAAATCGAATCTTCAAAACTCCAATCGCTTGAGCTCAGGCGCCTGAGAACTGAACTGCGTCGCACCAGGCTCTCGAATTCTGAGTCGTCTCACATCGGGCGTCCATGTGGGTGATGTGAACCGAAAACCACTATAAATACCCCCCCCCCCCCCACCCCCCGACCTCATTCATTCGACACACAACTTCTCATTCTCTTCTCCCTTTACAGGGAAACATAAAGGGCGTTGAAGGTGGGCGCAGGACCCTAACAACTGGGGCGTGAGATAGCAGTGTCGAGACGCTCAGATGGGTAGGGACATGAGCCTTGGGAGGACGACTGCCCTAAATCTTATGCAGGGAGTGCATCCTGGACAGGGCCCGAAGCTTCGTCAGGCGCATCCTGTGATGACGCAGCAGCCCTAGCCTCATCCATCTGGAGATACTTCTCATTGAAGGTCGATGATGGTAGGTTCATGACGATCTAAAGTAATTGATTGTAGTTGGTGACTAAGCTAGGAATAACTATAAAACCAAGGCAAGGGAAACTAAGACGATAATGAAAAGGGAGGATTAACAATAAGAGAAGAGGCTAAGGTCAGGTCGGGTTCAAGGGTGTCTAGGCGATCAAAGAGGACAAGGGTGTCGGTGCAATCCACTAGCCTTGGTTACGCTCGGGCTTTCGCGCTTAGACGGCCAAAGGAGTCTCTATACTACGCTCATGTTAATAACAAAGATAACCAACAAACCATTATGCAATAACACACAAAAGAAAGCAAGGAAACATGGTTTTCTCAATCACAAATCTACTAGGCACTTCATCGAACATGTTATGTGCAAAATGATAGGAGGCAAAGTAAATGACAACCAAACACCACTAATGCCACCCTAATCACCCATTAAGCAACACCCAATCCCCCTACTAACCCTAGCAAAGAAATATACTCATTCATGTTCAAGATAGTAAACCCAACAACCATCAACACAAACAACATGACTAATGCATTCATATTGAAGTAATGGAGAGTACTTAGCATAAACAATGAAGGAAAACAAACTAAAGATAGGGAAAAGATAAGGAAGGAGATAAATATACCAAACATTATAAATGGAGGAACTTGGATTGAGAAAAGGAGAAATAGGAAACTCAAATCTTCAATTACAAACCGAGAATCCCAAAAATTAAACTAGATTAAACACTAATTGAAGAGTAATTAGGAAATGATTAAGCTAATCTACACTAATCTAAGCTAATCTATCCTAAAGTAGATCTAGGGTTTCATGTCTACTAATGATTACAAGAGGGACTATTTATATGGTAGGAAGAAAGGGGATGAGGCAAGGAATCAAAACGAAGCTCAAACAGGCCGTCACGGTCGTGTTAAGATGGTCATGGCCATGACCAACACCCATCCCGACCAGGACCATTTCATCCTGACCAGAACGGCCTTTCTAGTCATGGTCATGTCTTGTTTGACACGGCCGTGAAGGATAGGAGTGAGCCAGCTTTCTGTTGTCTCTTCTGTCACGATCTGTGTCCCTTAGGAAAGCCTCTAAGAATGCCCCAACTTGCTCTTTCTTGGTTTCTTATCGATGCTCGGTGTTTGGGATTGCCTCAAGTGACCTCCAAGGAGCTTGGGATTGAATCTAAGGCCTCGAGCCACCATTGCTTCTCTTCTTTGCTCCATATGCGCCGGAAATGAGACCAAATTTTTCCTTTTATCTATGATTAGCCTCGGAAACCTAAACCATACTAGAAGAAGCATAAGTAGCCTCGAAACCACTCGAAAGAGCGATTCCGGTAAAGAAAGAGGGATAAACAACGTGAAATAAACATTACAAAGCAAGCTTATCAGTAGCTTCGTCGAAATCCGGCACCATCGTTTTTATGACCTCCACGCAGAAGTCACCAGTTGTGGCAGCTCCATCGCCGAAGGCCTGTTTTACCTTCGCATTGGCCTCATCCACGATGATTTTTTTTCCTTCAGCCACATCTCCTACCGTGCCTCCAGCTCTTGACATTTACCTCAAGCCCCTGACAGCTCACATTCCATATCAGACAGCCGGCCCTCTGAGCTCTTGAGATGCTTTTCTAACTCCGAGGAGCGCTGCTTCACAAGGGTCACCTCTTTCCTCACCTCCCCCAGCTCAGTCTCCAGCCGCGATGCCTCGCCCAGGGCCTTCTCCCCCTGTTCTTTCCAGCTCGCTGACTGACGCCAAGCCTCCTCAAGCTCGCGCTCGCGCTCTCGCTCAGCCAGTTTGGATCGCAGTGTGGCGATGATTGAGGCATCCCTCTCAACCGCCGCCAGCCGGTCAGAAAGGGAAGACCCCGGCAAAATGGTCAGCTCCTCATCGTTCAGGCGGTTAATGGCTCCCAGCTCAGCAGAGGCCTAGAAGACCACCGAGCAGCGGTAAAGGAGCTGCTGAGCCTGAGCATTCGCCTGTTCCAGCACCTTGGCAGTTTGATCCAAGGTAAGGGTAGGAGAGTCAGACAGAAGGGCGGAAGCATCGACGCTATCAAAAGTGAATTTCCAGTCCACGGGGCCCTGTCCCATTAATGAATCAGGTGGGTTGGGGGCATGACGTTTGGGCGCAGGCGTACTGACCTCGGCTCTTTGTCTTTCCTCTTCCTAATGAGAAGAGAGACTTGATCACCGGCCTCCTCGACAGATGGTGTGGTGAAGATGACAACAGTTGAAGGTAGGCCAGCTGCAAGGGAAGTCACGCACTCGATAGTGGTCGGAGGGGAAGCTGAAGGACTTGTAGCCCTGTCACGGGCAATTCCGCCAACAGGAGTTGACTGTGGGGTCAGACCAGAGGGCCCGCGGGGAAGGAGCCATGTCTTCCCAGTTGCCAAGGACTTCACGAAAGTCATGAGCCCCTCTTTCTTCTTGTCCAAAGAAGCGGTGGGGCAAGAGGTGGAAGGCGAGAATTCTTTCTTAAGCCCAAGGTTCCTCAGGTGCCAGCGAGTCCACGCAACACTGTAAGCGTCTGCAAAAGTAAACCACGCAAAGTAAGCATATATACATACATGTCAAGGGAATAACGCATACATAGGCAGGACCCCTAACTACCTAGGGCACGCGAGGGATTCAGCCCTAGAGGAGTCAAGAACCCATCGGCCGCTATAAGCTCTGCCGGAGGGAGCCATTTCTTCGGGGCCACATTGTTCCCATACTTCACACACCTGAAAAGTGTCATTATTTTCTTCTCATCAGGGGTCAACTTCACCTCCATCCCCTTCATAGCACATCTAGGGTGGTACTCCTCATCCGTCTCCAGGAGAGTATGGATGTTATTCCGAAACCGGCGAGGAATTGACCTCCCTCCCCTCGCCACGTCGGATGTAGAAGAAGTTATCTTTCCAGTGTTTGACGCTCGACAACACCGGCCAGAGTGGAGAGTAGCCCCTCATCCGGTTCAAGGACTAATAGCCGGAGGGGCCTTCTATCATTGTGCCCATTGACAGACATTGATAGAAGGTTCTAGCCCCTCGAACAGGCATACCCAAGCATAGGATACCAGGGTCCAGATCAATACAGTCGTCAACTGAGCAATGACCACTTTCATACGTTTATAGGCCTCCTCAAAAAAGGGGTGAAGGGGAAAACGCAACCTATATTCCAAGCATTTGTGGTACACTGCGACGCATTCCTTCGGCGGATTGCAGATCGTGTCTTTCTCCCTGGGCACAACGATCGAGTACTCCAAGCCGAGGTCATAGTAATTAGCAAGATCTTCCGCGGCATTGGCAAGAAGATTCTCATTGCGAGTCGCCGCCTCAAGATATTGGTGAAGGGGGACTCTATACTTGACCTTATCAAGACGGTAGGAGCCCTCAACCACCTTTCCTCTCGAAGGACAAGCCACAAAGACCGGAGCAGCCTCCAGGGTCTCTGAGTCTGAGTATGAGACGTCAGAGGGAGTGGGCTCAGGAGAGCTTGCTCCTCCACTTTCGTCAACGACCCGGTGCACCGTAGTCACCGCCGAAGGTAGCGGGCGGGCTACAGTGACACCCTGGTCCGAGATGGTAGGCGGGAGAGGAATATAGGCCCTCTCCCCATCACTACCCCCCGAAACGTCAGGGAAAGGTTCGGGGAATAGTAGCGATTTCTGACGAGGTTGTGTCATTTTATATCAAATCAGAAAAGAGCAGAAAGAAAGAGCGAAGAGGATCGAGTTTCTAACCTATTTAAGCCTCCAAAGTCTCCCAGGGAAGATGCTTGAACAACAAGGGTAAACGCGCGCTCCAGAAATGAAGAAAATCAAGGAAAGAGATGAAGATGGGTAGGAATTTGTGAGAATAAAGAGGGAAATGAATGGGATAAGGGAGTATATATAGAGGAAGGAGGCGAAAAGCCCCCCACTACCTGGACATCCCTGTGACATCCCTACACGTGTCACTCTCCAAACTTACGTACCCACCACATCCCAAGGTGTTGAAATTCAAAAAGGGAAAAAAACTGAAGAGTCATATTACGTCACTCAAAATAAGCACAAAAAAAGAGAAATAAAAATCAAAATGATTATCTTTCCATTGATAAAAGACCTGTAAGGGTCGGAGTACAAGACCATTACATATGCAAAATAAGTTAAATAAGCTAAGTCATGTCTTGGGCATGGCTCAGCTAAGAGGAGGACAAGAGGGATCTCAGTCCTCGACCCCACTACTCCCCCCCATCAGAGTCCGGGAGAGGATGTTCCCTAGGGCTGCCTTGGTCTTCACCATCAGACCCCCAGTTCCAGTCATCGGGAATGTCCATGGGGTCATACACCCCCTCTTCATCACTCTTATTCTCCCCATCCTCCTCCATGTCATCCCCATATCAATCGTCATCCGAGCCGCTTCTGCCATCGTCATCCCAAGCATCGCCAAGCTCAAGGCCTCGACGATAGTCAGGATCGTCCCTCATCTCCCAAAAAAAGACTAGCAGTTCATTCACGTCCGCATAAGTGAGCTCCGCTGGAGGGGAGCGAGGAGGAGAGCGAGGTGAGAGGCAAGGACTCCACTGATTACCCTCATCTTGAGGGGTGACAGGAGTCGCAGGGGAAGACCCAGAATCCGGAATGTCCGGATCAACATTTTCTGGCCTCAGCCAAGGAAAGCACCGGCGACATCTTTTGTAGTCGCAACCCCCGACCTGGGTGCAGGGGCAAGGCCTCGACCTCATATAAAAGGAATCTTTCCTGGGACGACAACTGACCACGGGAAGTTCGCTGGAGCCTGGGGCGAAGCGCGACCGGCAGGCAATCAGCTTACATCGGTCAATGATCCTCCGAACCAGCCGGGGATACCGGAATTTGAGGGGAGGACCAACATATCTCGTGACTTTGATGTTAACCCCCCTCTTGAAAATTCTATCAACGATCCAAGTCATGGTTATCAAAGAAGAGAACAGAAGGCAAGGATGTAAACATTTTTCAGAAAAGTAAGGAGGCCCTCGCACAAATGAACCCATTTTATACCCAAGGGGGAAGAGGGTTCAAGGCATTTAATGGTGCCTCAACCATCCCTGAGACGGACACCACTAGGGATGGCAATGGATCCGGGATCCGATCCGGATCCGCAAAATCCGATCCGCACGGATCGGATATGGATCCTAAATTTTGAGATTCGTTGGATATGGATCCGGATCCGGATCCGCTATTTTTAAACGGATCAGGATCTGGATCTTAATAATTAAATCCGGATCCGGATCCGCAAATCCGTTTTATTAAAAAACTAACAATAATGAAAAACTTAAAACTTTAATTTGTATTTTTTTTGGTTATTTCTAACGCTTTTTTCTTTTAGTTTATTAATATTTGATTATGAATCTTTATATTCTATTTTATTTGTAAAATTGTGGAAATTAATATGGTCGCAAATACGTATTAATTAAAAAATTAGTAGAATTTAAGTAGAAAATTGGATCCGCGGATCCGGTCCGGATCTGGATCTGGATCTCCATTTTTTAGATACGTCGGATCCGGACCGGATCCGGATCCGCTACTAGGGGTGCGGATCTGGATCTGGATCCATGCGGATTCGGACCGTTGCCATCCTTAGACACCACGCGTTATCAACGCGCATGTCTCGAGGGATTTTCTGAGAAGAAATCATTTCAAGAGGGGATATTCTGACACCTCGGTCACCCCAAGAATCTGAAGCAATCCACCTTGGGAATGAACAAAACATTTAATGCAAGAAGATGATGGGGGCAAGCTCCCACCTGAGAGTAGCCCAGTTTCCCTGCCGCTGCCTGGCGACCAGCCGGACATCGACAGCCAACCAGAGCTCCGCTCTCCCTAGCTGCCAAGGGGCAATTGATGGGGTCGACAACCCGCTGACCATCATACGTTCAACTCGAACCCGGATCAGTCCCACTCCAAGGAAGGTCCGGAACCTTCGAGGCTTACACAGGGGCTTCAGGCCAGACCCCTCTGGCCGACCCCCAGGAGTGCACTAGTAAGAAAGCTCCACTGTCCTCGGCGCGACCCCCGGTCGGGTTTGCCGAGCACTAGTCCACCCTTGTCGGGGGCATCCCATGACCCTCGGACATTCCGACCTGAGGGTACGCTCCGTAGCTAACCCTCCGACCCCTGCCTAAGGTAAGTGACACGTCTAGGTCACGTGCCCACTCTCCCTCTCTCTTTCCATCTCTCTCTTAGGAAATATATAAATACCCTTTAATGTCCTTTCATTAGAGATAATCAATTTTCTCTCACTAAGTTCTATCTCTAAAAACGTCACCTTGTTCCCTCACGAACAAGGTTCATTAAGCGCATTCTCAAGATTAACTTAGGCATCGGAGAGGGTCCCCTCGGACAACCCCGATGCCCTGTTTGCTCCTTGTGCAGGCAAGGTCGACCCGCTCCACCAAGGAGGTCGTATTCTAGAGGAAGAAGGAAGTGAGAAGCTCGGACAAGGACAAAGTTCGAGTGCAATCCAACTACGATCTAAACCTGATCTGGATCCGATTGTTTTCTACCGGAACAAATATTATTAAATATTAGGGTTATTTAACAGGAATAATACCAACTATGGGTGGTATTCCATAAATAAAACCAACTTTAATTAATACTGGAATAAAATCATTTATGAGACATATTATACACGAATGGAATAGTTTTACCTGCTACCGCTTATGCCAGTCAATATTTCACAAATACAATTTTCAACTTCATTAGCTTCAGTAATCACACACTACATTAATTTTTTAACTTCATCATCTTTCCCATTCTTATTCTGCTTCCTCAATTCATCACTTCATCTTCTTCTTCCTCAATTCATCTCGTCGAAGGTAATTTTTTTTCGAAACTTTTGTTTGTTTATCAAGTGTCAGCTACGTTCGTCTTTATAATTACCATTAATATTGTCGAAAACTCATTTTCAGAGGTTATAGTTGTACAGTATTGTTTTCATTTCCCCAAATCGATTTTTCTGGGTTTCCTTTTCTAATTTAAGGCTTTCTTATTCTGGGTCTAATTTAGGGGTTTTAGAGTCCTATGAATTCGAAGAACATGAATTTGATGGGTCGATTTGGAGAAATTAGGGTTTAGGAGAGAGAATTTGGTTTACGGGAAAATCGAGTTTGTTGTGGGAATGAAGAAGATGAAGATGTGTGTTAATTAATAATATGGGACCCACAAAAACCTACTTCATTCGGTCATTTAAGAGGCAATTTCATTCGTGTATAATATGGCTCATACATGGTTTTATTTTCGTATTAATTGAAGTTGGTTTTATTTATGGAATACCACCCTGGTATTATTTTTGTTAAATAACCCTAAATATTGTTATTATTATTATTATTATTATTAATTATTATTTTTATTATTATTATTATTTATTATTATTATTTATTAATTAATTAATATTAATATTAGTATTAATTAATTAATTTTATTGTTATTATTATTATTACTCATTACTTAATATTTATAATAATATTAATATTAATAATATTAAATATTAGTATTAAAATTATTATAAATTATAATAATAATAATAATAATAATTAATAATTAATAATAATATTCTTTTTAATAATTAATATTTATAATAATATTAGTATTATTAAATATTATTATTGTTGTTAATTATTATTATTATTATCAACAATTAATATTAATATTAATAAATTAATTTTTTTATTATTATTACATATTACTATTATTAAGGTTATTTATTATTTAATATTAATGATATTTATCATTAATTATAATAATAATTATTATTATTATTATTTATATTAATTAGTATTATTATTATTATTAATTATTATTTTTAATAATAATAATAATTATTATTATTATTATTAATTATTATTATTATTATTTATTAATTATAAATTATTTCTTTTATTTATTACTTTTATTAATTATTTTTATTGAATTGAACTAATAACGATGTTGAACTATCCTGAATTGAAATAAACGTGACCGAACCGAACTCTTGATCTAAATCGGCTGGAAAAAGAAGCGGATCTAAATTGGCTGGAAAAAGAAGCTGAAAAAAAATCTCATTATAGGATACTAGATTAATACCCTTGCAAATTGCACGGGTATTATGTAAATGAATGATGTAGATATTCAATATTATTTGAATGTTCAAACTCTAACCCGAACAATCTACAATATTAGAAATACACGTGAAGAATACACATGAAAATCAATATACGGAAAATAATCATTGACATATTCGATACCATGTTTGTATCTGTATCTCTCAATAAAAAAGGGACCTCTGAATGAAACCGAATGAAAACCAAAGCGTAACTTTTATCTATCAGTAATAACACCATTCGTGTATAAAAAAAATACTCCGTAGTATAAATGAAGGCTAGGTAGGGTTTGAATCAACTGGAGTCATATTTTGGATTTCCTATAGATATGTACACTTGCAATGTGTCTACAATGATCGCCTTAAAAACTATACGAGTGAGATTTTAAACTCTATTTATACAAAATTGCTTGATTGTATTATGTAAGTCTATCGTCATCAAACATTTAGTATATACCCTTTCGATTGCCTATTTTCTTCCCTCTTTCATTATTGGGCTGAGTTTGTTTTCTTCTCTCTTTCCATTTAAGAAAATTATCCACCCCTCATTAATCTATACAGAGTATAATACTTGTATAAACTCGTGTATATTTGTTTATATTTAAATAATATATGAAATATGGAGATTTTAAGCTATGTTTAGCCTACATGTTCGACTATAAGTATAAAAAACTTTAATTAATATAGTAAGTTTTATCATCAACATGTTTATACCTATAGTGTTTTCAAATGTTTTAAGTTGTTTAAATAAATGATATTATAATCAAGATATTTTAAACCCGTGTCTTTATAGTATATGAATATTTAAATAATTGGTATTATACTACTATCAAAATATCTCATTAATATGAAAATTATGATTAATATTATATTAGATCAATCGATTAGATTAGATTATACTCTGTATATTAGATTAAGAAGAAAATTGTGGTATTTTAGGTAAGTGCGTTTTGGCGCCAAAAAAATAATGGTGTGATTTCTGTATTATATATTACTGTAGTAAAGATACCATCAAGGCATCAAGAGGATATTATAACTAATAAAAGATGTCACGTGCTTACATCATAAACAGCACGACATGTAATTACGATATATAGATGTTACTAACATAATGATTATAATTCCTAATTAAAAAAAAATGAAATCGATAATTTACTCATAAATATGGACGACGCTACGTGAATAAGCTAACGACTCAAAGTAGCCCAAAACAATTAGGCCTTTTAAAGTTTTTATTTATTTACGGTGAGTGGAAGACAAAAAGAAAAAGAAAATCATTGATGAGCAGAAAAGGAATCGGGTCAAGTGCGATCGTGGACTAAAAGTAGAGACAATTTTGAAAATTGAGTAAGATGGATGCTAGTCATTATGATGGTATGAATCTCCCTCTCCCTCTCCCTCTCTTATTAATTACTGTATTATTAGTATTAGTTTAATGGGATGTGGGTTTAGTTCAGTTTAGTTTAGATCTAGAAGTAGAAGTAGAAGTAGAAGTAATGATTTGGAATTTGATTGTCCAATGAATTAATTTGATGAAATCAAAGACTAAAGAGAATGGTGATGATTACTACTACTACTCCTCCTACTCCACTTGGGCATTTGTGTTTGAGCTTATTAGAAAGAAAGACCAGCAATGAAGATTTGGGTGTTTGTTTTGGTGTTCTAGTTGGTCAAAGCTTGCTTCTTTATTTTGGGTGCTTTTACTGCTGCTGCTGCTGCTGCTGCTGCTGCTGCTTGCTTCATTTCATTTGGTCAATTTCTTTTTTGGGTATATCTGGGAGGCAAATTCTTGTTTGTCTTAAGGTTATGACGGGCAAAAGATTTTTGACATTTCCTTCCTAGCTGGGTATATATCTGTCGCAGGGAAGACCAACAGTGGGTGGGATTGGGGATTGTGTGCTCAACCCTTTGCTACTTGCTTCATTGCTACTTACTGTAAGAAGTGGGGGTGTATGAAGGAAGGTTGACAGATGCAACAAGTCTTCGCCCCTCTCCCTCTCCGTGTTCCATTTGTTCATTCGCTTATTTGAATGAATTCTACGATTCATTCCGTCTTCTTTACAATAACAACAACATTGCATCTATCTTGTTTCTCCTTCAATTCTACCCCTCATTTTATCATTGTTTACACACTCCTCGCCATCTCAGCATGAGTCTTTCTTTTTCTTGCACAGGACTTCATTTTGTTTCAGACCCATTTCACTTGAGTTCAACAGATGAGAGTGACGCCAACAGTGGAAACTCATCTGACTATCAAACTTGCAACATATCAGATTTTCTTCTTTCAGACATGATTTTTGAAGATTCAGCCTTCGATGCCACTTTCCTGTGTGACGATATTCCTGACACCCTATTACTTCCTCATCATCCTACTTCACAATCCAACATCTTGTTTGATGTTTCTGAACGCTACCTTGCGCTCCCCTCACTTGACGATTCTGTGGAAACCAGCGAAATGCTTCATTCACCATCATCAGACGAAGCAAGGGTGGAATGTGGTGATGACGACGCAAGTTTTTTGTTAGCTATTCATCAGATTCGCCCCAGTGATCAAGATGTGTATCTTGAACCTCCTACCTACTCGGATGAAGCAGGGTATTTCGACCCACATTCATTTATTGGAAATTTGCCTGATCTGTCCGAAGTTGTGCCCAGTGGACGACCACATATATTGCCTAAGGAATCACGGGAAAGGAAGCCTATTACTTTAGTACTTGATTTGGATGGTGAGTTTTTTTAATCTGTTAAATATGGGTGCTGGTGTCTACCTGATTTTGTTTTCCTTTTACTACTTGAATAGTTGAGGATATATGAATGGCTGACATGCATCAGATATTATTGCGGAGTTATTAATCTCAATGTTGTTATTGCGGAGCCGACCCCAAATCTTTTCGGGACTAAGGCTCTGATGTTGTTATTAATCTCAATGCTGTTGACCAGCATCTGCCCACATTATACATCCTTAGATACTTTTCCAGTTGCGTTGTAAAATTGTGAAAGGAAAATGTTCACTTTCTATACAAAGTTGTAATATGGAAATTATTTTATGGTGAATCGAATCCATAGTTATTAATGTTGTTTATGTTTTTTTTTTGGAAACATAAATAACATGGGGGGGGGGGGGGGGGGGGGTTGGTTAGAACATGGGAAAGGGAAAGGGAATAAACATGGAAAACAAGGGTAAAGGAAAGCAAATTAAAGGGATTCCCTTAGATTTCCCTTGTTGTTTGTTTAGAAATTACATGGAATAGAAATGACGAGGTGGTGATGGTGTCGGGGTGGCGGTAGTGACGAGATCAGTGGTGGTGAGATTGGTGGTGGTGGCAGTGGTGGTTTCAGGGTGGTGGGTGATGGAATCAAAATCCAAACCCTAGGGGGGTGGGGGATTGAAATTAGAGGATTATGGGGGGTTTGAGAGGGAATGCAAAAAAAGTGAAAACAAAAAACTACAAAGGAAATGAAAGATGTTGATTCCCTTTCCCTTTTGTGTAACCGCTCAACCAAACGCCCCCTAACAGCTATGAGTTTGGCTCAACGTTGGCTCTACCAGCATTTGTCTATATTTTTATGTTTCTATGTAGGAAAAATGCATATTAATGAATTAAGACAATTACGAGGATAAATATATTTCATCAAGTCATCAAGTAACTACGGAGTATAAGCTATCTCAATGTTGTTTTATAATCATTTTAGTTTCCAAAGAAAACAAGAATCACTTCTATTCAAATTAGCATTATGACTTTGGTGGTTCTTTAAATGCTATTCACCTCCTATTTATGCTATGGAGTTGAGGAAGTCCAAGGAATTGAACAATAATGCATAAAAACATCTTAGTCATTGGTTAAGATTAAGCCAATACTCCTGATTTTGTAACTTGTTTTCCCCACAATGCAGAAACACTTGTCCACAGTAGCTTGGAACACAGTGAAAATTCAGATTTTACCTTTACTGTATTCTTTAACATGAAAGAGCACATTGTATATGTCAAAGAAAGGCCCCACCTTCGGACATTCTTGAAGAGAGTTGCAGAAATGTTTGAAGTAGTTGTTTTTACTGCCAGTCAAAGCATCTACGCTGAACAACTATTGGACATTCTGGATTCTGATCAGAAGCTTATTTCTGGTAGAGCGTACCGCGAGTCATGCATTTTTTCTGATGGCACTTATACGAAAGACTTGACTGTGTTAGGTCTTGATCTTGCTAAGGTTCTAATCATTGATAATTCCCCTCAGGTACGAATTTACACATTCTGCCTCCTTGAATGTAATGCTCTTGGATTTAATCCTATTGATGCGCTCTCTATCCGCTTTAACTTATTAGTATGCTGGTCCTGTTATCCTCATTATGCTAAACCTCTCGTGGAAAAATTAAAACTTTTGCATGGTAAGTGCATAGGTGGTTTGTTTAATCTTATAAAACAGGGGTATCCTATTGTGCTTCATGCAATTTAATTATTAATTGTATCGAATGGAGTCGTACGTTTTCAGAAGTTCAGGTGTCAGCTATCGCTTTCATTTGGGAAAGTAGTACTTGAACGAGTAAAAGTAGGTAGTTTCAGTGAACTTATGCAGGAGAAATCTAACAGATCTAGGGCTGGAACCATATTGACAGCCCAATTTTCATGAATGGTGTAAAAGTTTTTGTGACTCTATTTTTTGTTGCTCTGCCAGGTTTTCAGGTTACAAGTCAATAATGGGATCCCAATAAAGAGCTGGTTTGATGACCCCTTAGACAATGAACTAATATCTTTAATCCCTTTCTTGGAGACTTTGGTTGATGTTGATGATGTGCGTCCTCTCATTGCAAAGAGATTCGGTAACAAGGAATAAACTCCCTTGTTCTCGCTATTTAATCTTGAGTTTACCAGTGATTAACCTTTTCCTCACTCCATTTTTGTGAAAAGCAAGCAAGAACTCAGATGGTCCATTCTTCATTTATCTTACCTGATATAATTTATAGGATAATTAGCTTTTCTGCTTGAGTTAGGTTCACTGTCTGCCATCTTCATTTTCTGATGCTGGCTTACATCTCATGGGTATCCAATATGCCGAAGGTGGTTCCAGGGAAATTCTCTGATTCTCCTGTACAGTTAAAGATGCTATTATTTTGCGTGAATTTGTATATAATTTGTTAGTGGCTTCAATGATTGTGATCATAAAGTTATTTTTCATAGACTGATAAACATGCGTACAAATAGTCTATTAGCGCTCTTTTGGAATTTTATGATAGATTGGTTTTTCTCTAAAATGATAGTGTGTTAGTAAATCAAACATTAGTTTCTGACCATATATATAGAATCTAAAACAGAATCCAATGAGAATGGATGTTAATGATAGAAACTTTAATGTCACATTGGTTAAATTAAAAAAGAAATTGGAATATAGTATATTAGAGAACATAAGGGGAAAAGTGATGCCTTGCACCTCCTATCCCCTTGAAAAAGAAGAAACTGAGAAAAGAGGAAAACTAAATTGAAAAAAAGGGCATTGGAGCGATTTGAGAGGAATAATTAAGGAGAATGGACAAGGAATGAAGGAAAAGTTAACAGACCACATGAGTCGAGTGAGGGACATATGTTTGCCTATACTAAAGCATCCCCTAACCTAGAGAGGATACAATGAATTTAAAAGAACACTCGAAACAATGTGGGAAGATGCAAGATGCTTTGAGGAAAGGCGAAGAACAATTTTTTTTCATTTTCTCTTTTCATGCTTGTAAATTGCTGGTTTATATATATATATATATATATATATATATATATATATATATATATATATATATATATATATATATATATATATATATATATATATATATATATATATATATATATATATATATATATATATATATATATATATATATTCTTTCCTCTGATTTGCTTCTCTTATGAACTATATTTATGAGAGAGCCCTTTTTTGAAAGGTAAGGTATCTGGTACTACATAATACGTATGAAATTTTGGAAGCCTTGCTTGTTGACCCACTCTTTTTGGGACTAAGGCTCTAAGGTTATTGTTGCTTGTTGACACAATATGCTCAAGGATTTTTGAGATATGTCTCTCTCGAATTTATTGAAGGATTATCTCTTTATATTCCGTACAAATGGGATGTATGATCTATCTTAAGTATTAGTTGGCTAACATAGATGGTTGGGCAAGGACTTATCTTATACTAACGCTAATATTTGTGACTGAATGTTTAAATCAGAGCATTAGAGCACTTGATCATTTGTTGAATGGGTATTCTATAAGAGATTTGGTTGAGGACCAAAATAATATGTTTGTCTGGCGCTGTCTCCATCTTTGGATTATGGTTTTGAGTTTTGACCCAGAGTGCTATTTCACTTGGGTTTCAATGAGCCAGACCAAGCAGATGTTGAAACTCCATGCTAAACTTTGCTGGCACTAGAAGCCTGAGGATTTACCTCTTATGCACTTGCCTCTATGGTGCTCATGGCTTTATGTGACCATGAAAGTATTGTTCAGTTGGAGGCATTCGTACCCATCCTCCTTTATGAATATAGAAAAGACTTTGTCCACCTTACTTCTTGTGAAGTTACCTGCCTTTGTTAGGATGAAGATGAGCTTTATCACCTTTGGTTTAAGGTAAGAATAAAGGCATATATTTACAGCTGGACCCTTTATATCAATCTTTTGTGGTATTATGTAATACATCTCTTGGATTCAAAAGTGCGCACTGCAGTAGCTCTGGACTCTGGTGCTGTAAAAGAATGCCACAAATACTGGGTACTTTTCTAATTCTGATTTCAGATTGCACTACATTGGATCATACTCCCTCCCCCATATGAGTTTGGCACAAGGTTTTAAGAAAAGTGAAGAAGTAAGAGGGTCTTGTTGATATGGTCTATGTGGTGAGGGAGAAATACTAATGAAAAATTTCCTTAAGGAGAAATGGAAACTCAAAAAAATTCCGTAAAAGGAAATGTGGCTAAATAAAAAAGGAGGGAGTCACAGTCTTTATTTTGTAAGCAATATGTTGTCTGCATGACTCATTAATCTGGTTTTTTCATCACCAAGTATAATATATCATACGTATGATGTGAGACATGCGCAAAGCTTCTTAGCCTATGTAATACTATGTGTAGAAGGAACATTAGAAGCAATTACCTACTCACTTAGAATTTAAGCTGCTGTGAGTTTAGTTTTCTTGTTTGCTATCTTTTGCATTGTTGTGCTAGCTCTCGTATGTCCTCAGAATCCTTTGTTGGAGCAGCTCTTCTAGTTCTCATACCTTAAATGCTTGATTTTACTACTATATGTGCTAATAAAACCTGCCAGATTGGTTAGCTATGTGTGATTGAGAGCATATATATTGTCTTCTTGATGCTGAAAGAACACTTTAGGTTACTTTAAGTGAAATGTGATGGCAAAAAGGTGTGAAGAACTGGCAGTGACATGTACATTTTGGTATGATCAACCATTTGAGGAGGACAAAATGGTTGAAATAGAGTTAACTTCTGAAGTTTTAGTGTTCAGAATCGTCATAATTGACTAGAAACGTATAATCTTTGTGAATTTAACCATCTGGCATAATTTTGTTCAGTGAAAAATTTCACATTGTTGGCCCTATTTAAAAAAAACTATGTGAGGTATTGCAATAAATGGGTGTAAGCTTACAAAGAGGCTGGTTATTTTAGTGGAATTGTAGGTTGTGGTACTCTTACTCCTTTGCAAGTATCGGATACGACACAATGTCAGAGTATCATATACTGTCATGGAATGCAAAAATTTCAACTTTTTGGTCTAAATTAGTCAAAATGTCGTGTCGTGGTGGACACGCAACACGCAAGCAAAGTGAGTGCTGGAGTTGGAATTGGAAAGGAGCTTCTACGGTTCTACCATTGAGGTTGCCCTTAGTATATCCATAGGCTTCATATTCCAACAGAATCCAAACACAGACCTAGATCCTGATAATGCAATCTTAGAACAAATAATGAGATAGTGTTTTCCCCACACTGCACATTTTTGTGTAGCTCGTATCATTTGGTTGAGAAAAGTGGTAGAACACACTGCACTAGGAGATCAGTTCTTTGTTCTGTCATGCTCATTTGTGTGCCCCCTAGTCAATGTAATCAGGTATATAGACCATTTACTCTCACGCCTGACCTGCAAGCTATTGTTTTATTCCTAACAATGTTGCCTGCTCATGCCCATTTGTGAGAAAGTTCTCTGAAGTTGAGGAGAATGCTTGATGGAGCTATTTTCTATGTATTTGGTACAAAAGAATTGGAGGCGCATGAGTGTGTTAGGTCGTCGGTCGGTCTTGTGAATCAAATACGGCTACAATTATTAGATGTATACGTCTCAGACTCTGTTATATCATTGGAATGTCAAATTTTTGCGGTTGAAATGAAATGTGTTTGGTGTATCATGTCATAGTGTCAAGTGTTGGAACATGGGTAGACTGTAGAGGAGAGGAGATAATATGCAGCAGCAGCAGTCACAAGTGCATTGAATCAGACTGTCCTTGGTGCTGTAAGCTAATTAGCCATCATGATATAGACCAACGTTTTAACCATGGCCTCATATATTCAAAAGTCTCATCGGGGGAGTCTGGTCGTGTGTCTTTGCTCATTACTTATATATTTAATATATATGCATTAGTACAATCAGACTACCATTTGTGTGCAGAATGATTACTGTCTTACATAACCTATTGCAGATTATGTGAGGGGCTTATTGGATCTGCTGCTTCTGGAAAACTAAATAGGTATGTAGGAATAAAATTCTTGTGATTTCCGGTGAATGAATAGTAAACTAGGTATTTCTGCTAACTTGTGTTGTCACAATGATGATATTGATGGCTGAGAGAGATTTCAATTGATCACATAACATGAATGTGAATTTTTCAGTTTTAGTGGCTTGTTAGCTTTTGTTGATTTTTTTTTTATATAGTTTTGAGCGAAATGGTGTTACTAATTCTGTTTTTTTTTTTTTGAGCGATCTTTGTTTGGAACATAGTATTACTTGCCAAAGCTTTCTTTGGATTGTGACCGGCAGTTCGAAGAACTGGAAGCAACGAAAGGGAATTTATCTGACAAGTTTTTATTATGGTGACATTGAGGGTCAAAACATTTTCTTATATATAATATATTTGTTTTATTTTCTTTGGGCGGGGTTGTTTAAAACACATTTTGGCTGACTTTGTACTCGTAATAAATGAGATTTGAGACGTGAAGTAGGTACGTAATTCAGTTTTTGTGAGAATAATGAGATGATATTGAGAATCAAATAGATGAAGTTAATCATAGTTGGTTCATTGATGTGTGAAAGATTGGTGGAACATCTAGTCCTCTTTCTTCTTCTACTTGGCGTTAATGGTGTTGGATTCACAATATTCTCATAAAAGACCATGATTAACAAGGGTAAAACTTCGAGAGAAGAATCCTCTTGATACGGTGGAGGGATTTTGATTTGTGTTGGGGAGAAAGAAAGAATTTATCGAAATTTCACAACCCGTGTTTTCTCCTCCACTCTTGATATCACTTACGTCTGCCTTTCTTTTTAGAGTTTGTATTCCAAACAGTTTTCTCCGGAAGTGTTGCCGTTGTTATCGTGTGGTGTTTATCTGAGGCCTCTCAAGTGACTAGAGAGTTTTTAATGTAAAGAGTATTACGATTGATGTCGATAATATTAATTTTGGCAAGGAAATAGTATGTAATTAGTGATTATTAGGGAGGCTTATTGTGACGTTGATTGGGCAAGTTGTCCGATTAGTCTTTGTTCTCTCACTACATATTACATCTTCCTCGGGGTTCATCGATTTCTTGGAAAACGAAAAAAACACGGCACTGTTTCTCGATCTTATGCCGAAGCTGAATATAGAGCCATGGCTTCTACTACTTGTGAGATTTTGCGGTTAAAAGGTTTGATTCTTAGTCTGGGATTCAAACATTCTACACTGGTTTCTCTTCATTATGACAGTCAAGTTGCTTTACAAATTGCGATCAATCCTATGTTTCATGAACGTATCAAACACATTGAAATTGATTTGTCACATTATTCGTGATGAAATCATCCGTGGTACAATCGCGTAGTCCTATGTGCCCAATAAGTCTCAACTAGCCGATATTCTCACAAAGAATATTACGATTGATGTCAATAATATTAAGGGAAAATTGATAACTTATACCTCCAATAACTTCATTTTTCAAACTTTATACCTTGGATAATTTTTTTTCAAATTTAGGGAAGGATACGTGTAATTAGTGATTATTAGGGAAGATATGTGTGATTAGCAACAATTAGAATCGATTAGCTGCATTTGCTAGCTAAATGATACCCGAGTATGCCTGTAAGTTGTATACTATTATGTACTACCTCTCATTCATTGGATTCCTATCATTTTATTAAAATATCCCTCACATATATTCAATAAATGGTAGGAATCCAATGAATGGGAGGGAGTATATAGCTATTCCGCTGCTTATCAATACACACAAAAATATGCTCCCTTCATTTTGTTCATTTGTTTGTCTTTTATATTCATTGTGATGAGTATTTTAATTAAAGGCAAACAAATGAATGGAACGGAGGGATTATTCGATCGCATATTTCTTGTACAATTAAATTCCATTAATTTTCGTTTTTAACCTGTATAGTTACTTATACGAGTATGACATTATATTGTAATGCATCGGTATTGTAAGAGGATTCAATAATCTTCTGTTGACTGCAACTGCCAAAGCATTACTAACCACCTACTTTAATCACAGTGGAGATTGCCATAACATCTTCCCTGAAACTAAAATAATCCAAACTTACAGAACAGAATGAATATTGACTTCTTATGGGATTCCTTCATTGGAACGCATTACACATTACACGTAACATACATCATCATAATCCATTAGTATTACTCTTAAACCCAGACCTACACCTTGGATACACGATACACACAGAAAACGACAAAAAAAAAAAAAAAAAAACGCCGTCATGTTTTGGATAGCCCATACATAGAGAGAGAGAGAGAGAGAGAGAGAGAGAGAGAGAGAGAACTGACATTCTTCCCTGAAGCCTCGTCATTCACTTATCTCTTCATTCAATTTCAGGCAGCTGATCCGTAGCCCCGGATGAAGAGCCATGCTGGTCGATTCCCATGTTCTGCCAAACAAAAATACAAACACTACACTTAGAAACACCCTCTAATATTAAACCAGCTTCGATTCTTTTCATTTCCAAAAACGAGAGAACTAATTACTCATAAGAACATTCAAGCACAAGCAGTGACAAAGGAAAGTACCCCAGACATATATCAGACCCAAACCACCAACCAGGACCACTACAGCCTTTCCCTATATACATCAATTGAGTCATGCATATGACTTGGGCTCAGAACATTGAAGGATGGAGGATGCATCTCTAGTACTACTTGAGTTTTATCCTTTCCCAAACCACCTTATTTCAATATTTATTTATTTATTTATTTGCAAGTACTCCAGTAGACAACACAACTACACAAGTACTTTGATTCTGAGAGTGAGAAAGGATTCAAATAATTCATACTCAGTCACAATTAATGACTCTTGACATCATACAGCACAGTTACTCCAATAGGCAATAGCTCAAAAGTTTCTGCAGTTAGCGGGTTAAGGGATCAAATACGCCTCCTTGCCTGAGTTGCCTCTGCTTCGACAAATAGAGACTGATGACCCAATAATTATTTTAATTGCGTCTACTTCACAATAAAGAAGCAGACAATAGTGAGCCATCTTGCTTATCCATCATAGTCCAAAACCAAAGGCCACTGAGCCTCTGGCTTCGCGGAAAATAGGAACTCATATTCCATAAAGCGAATCCTGACATTACGAGTTCAAAATACACCCAGGTCCAAGCTCAGTGGTCCGACATTAGAACCACCACTGAGGAGCTTGGTCAGAAGCAACTTCCGACGAAAGGGCCGTCACTTACCTTTTACCATGATCAACGGGATCTCCCTTAAACCATAAGCACTAAGACAATTATGAAGGGTGAATGCATAAAAAAAAAAAGTTAGATAGGCGAAACAGAGTGGACCCATGTTAGTCAACATAAAGGCCTTTGCAACTGAGCAAAAACAAGGATCATATGCAGAAGCATGGGAACTATTACGTCGGCATGTATGACATTGTTAACATGGGGACAAAAAATGTCTTACAAGATGAAAACAAAAACACGACATCTTTAAATGGAATGGGTGTGACAGATAATGATGTCTCTCTAGAATGTTATAGGTCAATCAGGACACAATTGATAGCGAGAATTCTACATGTCAACAACAGTGATAATCAAAGTGGCGTCATCTAGGAAATCTTAAAACACAAACTGATCACAATATGGTACTCCCTCCCATTCTTTGGATTCCTACCATTTGATTAAAATACTACTCACATATAATCAACTTATGGTAGGAATCCAAAGAATGGGAGGGCGTATTTCCCTATAACCTGTCAACTATTTTTTTCCTTTCAGGTTATAGGAGAAAAGGTGATGTTTGTGAAAGTAGGGACTCTCAAGTTTTTATCAACATATCCCCCATATACCGCAAAAATTGATCACTTTATTTGGACATCAATACTAATAGAAGGGAAAAAACGTTGATATCCCTCTTAGTTTATATTCAACAAATATGGCATCCTCTCAATCATTACTTATCTTATTTGTATTTAGATTCAGGGTAGAATGTGGATCACTAGTGAGCAATATGACCATGTGTGAAGTCTAATCTCTAAGATTCAAAACATTAATTGTGGTATGATTCGATCCAACGATTGGATTCATCTTTAAGAACGAGGCATAAGAACATAAAACCAATCATGTGGTATGGAAAACCAAGATTGTTCACAGCCTTAGCCCTAGCGAGCGGACTAATTACTTCCCAACTAGACCTCATATAAAATGAACTTTTAAAAATCGCTGCCACAAGACAATTGAGCCTCCTCACATGTAAAGCATATAAAGTATAAACTACAACACATGGAGTCCAAATCAATTATCAAGTGTTCTCATGATTTTTTTTTGAAGGCCAAAGCTTCACATAAGGTCATAGGCATATTGGCTTTCAAATGGAGTGAAACTTTAGACAAAACCAAATACTCCATACTATATACTCCGTACATGTTAGATATCACTTCTTGAAACCAAAAAAAAAAACACCTCAGCTGACAGGTCAGTATTTCTTAGTAACACTAAAAGAGAAGAATTTAACTATTGTGCCAAACATGGATCACTTCTAGGTGGTATGTTGGCCAGAGAGCAGCTAAAAGTAAGATTCATTGAGTAAATGCATGAAAAATTATCAATAGAATCACCAATGTGAGGACAACAGAACTGTCATAATTTCAGTTTAAAGCAATGGTTATTAGTCATTTACTGCAGAGTTTGTTTTTACTTTTTAATCTCTGAGTTACCTCTGTGACAACATTTTTGACGGTAAATGTAACAGCAGCAAAGTGGAAAATTTTTAAATACATCACCTAAAAAGGATGGAAATATCATTTTTGACTGTAGGTATTGTTTATTTATCACAACAAAAACAGGCAATGAAAAGTCTATCAGGTCTTACGTGTTTTGTGAAAAGTGTTTTGATTTTCACCGCTACTTATAAATCTATAATATTCAATCAGGAAGTCCTGCACAACTTGCTAAGTAAAAAATCATACAATGACAGCTAGGGGGAGTAGTGAAACACCTGTTCATGGTTTAACTTCATCAAGTCAACTTGTGATGGACCATCATCCTTCTGAGAAGATGAATCCTCATTCTGATGATGTTCGCCTGATAACATGTGTTGATCCATTTGTTTATCAGGGAACTCAGCTTGTTTCTGGGATAATGTTTGATCTTGAACAGATCCTGATTGTTGTTGTGACTGCTGATAATGGTGTAGTTGCTGAAGATAGAGCATATATTGTTGTTGCTCTAGTTGCTGGTACTGATATGATTGTTGCTTCTGTTGCTGACCAGGATTTTGCTGATGAGTCGGTACATGTTGCTCTTCAACTGGATTTTGCTGATGAGATGGCATTTGGTGTGGCACTGTCAGCTGAGATACAGGTTGTTGCTGTTGCTGCTGGAGAAGCTGCTGCTGCTGATAATAATATTGCCACATCTGATTAGGAACTACTTGACCTGAATTCTGTTGATGAGTTGGCACATGTTGCTCCTGACCTGGATTTTGCACCTGCTGTTGAAGCTGCTGAGTTGGCAGCGTCTGTTGTACTTGTGTCTGCTGAGATGCTGATTGTTGTGGTTGCAGGAGAAGCTGTTGTTGCTGATAATAATACTGCCACATCTGATTGTACAATTGAGTGTTCTGCAGATCCCCATATTGCTCATTACTAGGCAATGGATATTGGTTGACCTGAGCTTGAGGATACATGTTGGGTTGCTTAGGAAGCAAGTCGTGAGGAGTAGATCCAACAACCCGATTTTGAGCATTATGCGGCTGTCCTTTGTTGCCAATGATGGCTATGTGATTTTGCGTTCTGCCATCTCTATGACCCCGGGAATTATCTGGATACCGAGAATTATCTTGATATCGAGAATAACGGCGGTTAGGTTGACGCCTGTCTCGATGCCAACGGTCTTCTGAATTCCAGCGGGGGTTATGCCTTCGTGGAGAAAGGGACCGCTGCCTATGGGGTCGGCTATCTGAATACCCATGAGAACTTCTTCTGGGAGAAAGAGACCTATCACGTCTGTCCACAGAATTTTCAGGAGAACCATACTCTGAACGACCTCTACTAGATGAATTGGTCCGGAAGCGGCTACCTTCTCTATCCAAAGGTTGAGTCAAGGATAATACTTGTGAGGAATCTTCGTGGTGTCTATGTGTAACGCCAGCATTTTTATCCGAAGGGTTTACAGGACTTGTGATGGGGGTCCCTTCTGGAGAGGCCTCAACAACTAGAGTTTTACATTCGCTAGCATAACGAGATTCATCAATCCTCGGATTTGATGAAAGACCATCTTGAAAGATTGGCTTCTCATGTTGAGCTATCGGCTCTTGCTGTTTCTTCATGCCATTTGAGCCACAATCATCAACAGATTGTGGAAGATTTTTGTTGCCATGTCTTGTAGCTTCATCTTTAATATGCGACTTTGAGGGTTCTGAGTGTTCTACTTCTACCTGCAAACAATCTAGACCTTCATCACCCTGTTCAAACTGTGCCTGGTCATTCATAGTCTGTTCAGTATTATCCACGTTCTTTCCTGATGACTTTTGAGAGTCGAGGTCAAAAAAATCAGGTCTACCTTCAGCAACCATCTTTAGTACAGCGCCAGCTTTAGCACAATTCTTGAGAGAAGACTGCTCTCTGACTAAATGAGGAAACAATTTCAGATGGCGGATCCATGCCTTCCGTATATCGTGGATGCTTCCACAGGAATCGATGAACTGTAAAGGTAAAAATCAAAGATTTTAACAGGAAAGCATAGCCCAAGGATTTTTAATCGGTTAAACAAATTAAAGGGCTAAAACCAACTAGCCACATGAGCCACAAATCTTATTATGACTAAAATAAATGATTGAGAGGGATAAATACTTAATTAAAAACTTAACATAACGCTCAATTCCTATTTCAAGAGTGTAAGAACTAAGAAGGGTGTCATCAAAATCCTAGCAGCCTCAACCCATAAGGAAAATAAGCAACATCACTAGGCACCCCCAAAGATTAAACAAAGAAGCTAGAAAAACACTACCTTAGTAAAATAAAAGAAATATGTAAGAGGAGCCCTAAGAAGCTTCCTCAGATTAATCATGCCTACAAGTCGTAAAACTAAAAGAAGGCCAATTTTTCATAGAAGACAGAACGGCGTACATCCAAATTATCAGTGTTGTGCAACTATCTTTCCCACAGATTTGAATAACTGTTACCTAGCATAGATAATCTAATATAAAATCGCTGTGTATAATCAACATTATAACAAAGCTCACCCTAGTGCTACACAGGGAACCTTAGAGCCATTCTGCCCTCTAAACATACATAGACCAAGGTGTACTAAAGCCACATGAGAAGAACTATTAACACGATTTTTTTTTTTTGCTTTCACTGTAGGTAAACTACTTGCTTCATAAATCATTGCAAGAAAAGAAAATGATTTAGTTTAACATTGAGCAAGAGCGTATTCTCAGAAAGGCTTAAGCAACAAAAGAAAATGATGACCAAATTCACTTTTTTATATAGGAAAAAGATGTATCAACTATCAATGGAGCCAAAAAAACAAGAGGTTAAAGCATCCTCGTAGGACATAAAATAAATCGTTCTATGTTTGCTGTAAAATTATAACAAGGATTTCCCCAAGAGCCCTTGTTGCTTTTGCCCATAAAGAGGCAAAGTAAATTATCCCCCCTAAAGGAACTTTTGTATGAGACAGTTGGGAAAAGACGAGAGTATTCACTCAAACAAAATAACAAGTAGCAATAAAGCAGAATGTCAAAGAAGTATCTCCGAATTCTTTCCTAGCCAAACATAATAAATCTGTACTCTGTACTTCTGTAACATGACGACAGGACTTACAAGCAAGATTACATGCTAAACATTGTTTAAGAGAGTTCTTGTCCAAGAAAGATCGAGTACATCACCTCCAAATATAATGTGGAAATTTGCTCACGATCTTTCATGGTAAAATCACTTGAGACATCTGGCTTAAAAGCAAGTGCCCGAGCAATAAGGGAATCCACCAGGTCAACCTGCTTTTCCCCTTCATGCATCGATGAAAAATATAGAAGTTCCTGTGAGGTAGGGTAATCACTTTTGTTAATAGTCACAATTTAAAATCCCCGATAGTTACAGGTCTTGTGGCCTAAGAGATTGGTAACTTTCATGCCCCAAACAGTCTTCTATAAGTCAAAAAGACTTGGAGAAATATACCTTGAGGAGTAGTTTTGAGCAAGGCACACGCTGAATCCCATCCAGCAAAACTTTTCTTGCACCTTCCACATTATTTGTTACCTATCAATTGAACAAAAGATCATCAAACATTGCTGCGGGTGTCAATCACTAATTACAGGATAAAGAGGAGGAAAGATAGTCATATACTTCTACCTACTTGGTCATGTTTACCTTTGCTTTTTGAACAAAGATCGTGGAGGAGACCAAATGTAGATATTGTTATCAAATGACATGCGGGCCAAAAGGCAAGTGGATGATCAATTGACTCAATAGAAGCATTCTGAACATTTAAAGGTGATATGACTCCAGACACTCCAAAATGAAGTAGGAAACCAAATGAATGGAGGTAAAGGGGGTTCAAAGCAGCATTAATAAACTATGATAAAATATTGAAAGATGCAAAGAGATCTACCACAGGCATGCAAGCTCGTCTAGTAGTAAGTGAATGGTTGGAACACGGTGTCAAACTTGTAAAGTGTAGATCACTTTAAGCTGCCTAGTTAGAAAGTAAACTAGTGACATCAACTCTCTAGCTAAACATCTTATCAGATTATATTAAAAAGGAATACTTCCACTTTGGTTTTATCAAGGGATTTGCTGAATAATATCCATGTTTTACTAAATCATACCTTTCCTCTCCGATTTTACCCCTCTCGGTTATTCACGTAAATATCTCTCTTTTCCCATTCTAAAAAACCTAGCCACCACGGCACCACCCCCTTACACCATCTTTCTCATCAGAGAACTGGGGTTCCTCCCTCCCTCCACCCCTTGCCGCCCCAGCCACTCCTTCTCCCTTCCATGCCACTGTCACCCCCTCCCCACCCGACAACCACCTCCTTACTCCTCTGCCATCCACCGACCCACTAGCCCATCCCAGCCCAGTCCAGCCATCACCGGCCACCATCTACAACACCTTCTCGACCCAGCACCTGCCACCACATCCCTTGTCAGATCACTAAAAGGCATGCTCTCCCCAATATCATATGCCACATGGTGACATCTGACGTCACCAATAACCCCGCCATTAATATCATCAAAAACCCCAAACATCGTCAATCCATCATCAGGCAAGTTGTCAGCCCCACCACCAATACATTCAGTTCCACCTTTCTTTACAAATTTTTGAGAATTACTTATGGCGAGTTAGGGGTTATTTCCGGTGAGTAAAGGATTGAGTTTCCATTGTGTAAAGGTTGTCTCTGGTGGAGGAGGGTGGTTGGGTGGGAGGTTGATTGGGGTCGGGATGGGGTGGTTCATGGTTGGATGGGCAATGGAATGGGTTAGACAAATGAAGAAAATAGGTATGATCTAGGAAGGGTGGTAAATGGAATTTCCGTGAAAGTGGGTATAATCTAGTAAAAAAAAAGGTGTGATTTAGCAATTGCGTTTATTAATTCCACTTTAGCAGCATGAATTTTGAGATGTTTCTCATCTCGAGGCCAACTGCAAACCTGCTACATTTTATTGTTTTAACCGTAGAAAATATTATTTTGTTTGCAAAATTATGTCAAAACTCGAGTTTATGTTTACTTTTAAGGGAAAATTGTCACTTAATACCTAATACATGTCACCTATTTTGACAGAACTACCCATTCACCTAGCCTAAGTTCCCAGCCTAAGACATTTCTCCAACAATTTAGAGCCACATTTAAATTCCCAAATCAATCTACCAATTAAAAGCCTAATTCTTTTTACTTCATCTCACAATCCTATTACTTAAAAATCAAATAGAACTTGTTTCCATTATCAAATTCTCTCCTTTTCTTTCTCATCATCTTCATGTACGTTTCATAACTCTTGCATTTTTGGAAAAATTGTTGACTCCTTTTCTTTATCTTCTTCATGTACTTCTTTTTACTCACTCAGAAGAAATGGTAGGTTGGTTTTGTCATACGTCAATCATAAATTTTATATTACTCTGCACACTAAGATCTCAACATTTTGGATAATCCTATCTTTGGCTTTCATTCATGAAATTTGACAGAATTAGTTAAAGAATTCTTTGATAGTATCTCATTCTATTTTTGGAGATACCAACCAATTCATTGCAAACACCAAAGAGTGTGTCAATGATAAATGTGTAATAGGGAGAAGAAACAAGGTAAGAATTTTCTTTGATTAGAAATGCAAATTAAACAGGATAAACAACTCATTGTATACCTGAGATAAAGAAGAATTCAAAGGATGGTACTTAAGATGTAGAAGTCTGATGCGGAATAAGAGGATCTTTGTATGCGACCATTGATGAAGGGAGCGAAGGGAAAAGAATAAGAACGATGGGTTAAATGAAGATGCACAAGAAAAAATAACTGGGGTAAAATGGAGGTGAGAGAAGGATAGTTTGCAATGACGAGAAGGGCATTTTAGGGGGGGAAAGTCAAAGTGTTAAGACTAACATTGGAGGGAAATGTCAAATCTAAATGGAACTTTCAAAGCATAGTGGTCCGACCTCATTTTAGGTAGCAACCGGTTAACAAAAATAAAGGTTCTAACAGGTAATAAGTTTTGAATTTTATTATCAGGTACTAATATGTAAAAAGTGATGTAAATACCCCCTCCTAGTTTTCGTTTTCTTCCATCTTTCCTTATTGAGGTTACTTTGATTTTCTTCCCTCTTTCCTTTTCTGGTTCTACCTTCAATCAATTGTTTATTCTTTACTTAATTATATATTCTTTCCTTTAACACACTAACCCATTATTTTTCCACTTTTTTACTTACTTGTTTGTACCTTTTATCATTTGTTTATTTATTTTCCTTAATATTTGTGCCCAACAGAAAGGGAAGAAACGGAAAAAAAAAGTGACAGTTCTTGCCTACTTTAATGCTTATCTTAGCAGTTTACAAAGTTGATAGAAAACCATTAGATTGGATAAAGCTCATTGTTATATACATTAAGCCACCAAATGAAAAAAAATACTGAAGTCAGGAAACAAAAATGGGAGATGGTCCAAACTTCAAGATACCAAAGTGAAAATGGTTAGTTTAAGTGGAAGAGCTACTTTACTCCAACCATGAGGAGGGGGGTTTAATTTTTTTTTTGCAACTAAGTGTGCGCTTCTCCATACCAAAAACAACATATCTTAGGGCATCAAAACGAAAACATTCCTTTTTAAAATATTAAATTCACAATATGCTACGTCTCTAGTAAAACACTTACATCAACACACAACATTTACTTCGAGAATTGACAAATCAAAAACTTCCAAGCCACTCAAATAATCTCATGTGATATGTTCTAGTTAATTCATGCAGGTATGTAATCAACAGCAGTAGTACAGCTAATGAAAAGTTCTGCCTTTTAAGTGTGTTATCTAACCTCCATGATGGACAATCGCATCAACCGCACCACATAATGGACAATCGCATTCAACCAAAACTAATAATGTCAGTAACTTTCTTCAAAAAAAATGTCAGTAACTTTGCAGTGGGGATCTCTAAAAAATTCCTATTCTAAAGATCAATAAATTATACTTCCTCCGTATCTTCTCACATATATTAGACAAAGGAGAAGAACATTAAGATAAGGAGGGAGTATTACTAGTAAAGATAACGAATCAAGGCCAAGATGATACAAAGAATAACAGCCTACCGTGCATTGGAAATGTGCATAATGCATATACAACATTGGGAGTGTGTCAGGACTCTTCACCGCAGCCAAAACAAGCGCTTCCTTGTATATATCAGATGCTCTGACATGGTTCCCCTGAGTTTTGGGAATCAAAGATCTACCTTTAATTTACTGTAATACAATGCAGAAGCAATATGAAAATATGAAAAATTAAGCATCTCTTACCATGCGTTTTGCCAGATTAGCCTTCCTCCTAACCATGTCAACGAAATGGGATCCAATATCTTGGTCACACTGAAGAACAGCTGCATGTGCACCTTCAATATCACCATTCTTCTCCTTAAACCAAGCATTGAAAAGATGAATCCCTGGGGAATTCTGCAGCAGCCACATGAGCAAATACATGAAACCTTTTGCAGCAACACATATTCCAATTACCTCAAAGGCTGTCGTCCATGAAGAGGTACAGGAGGTCAGACATGCAACTTATCTCCTGTTTAAAACAGAGAGGGATTGTGTGTCGGATGACCCATAACGACTATTACGTCACAATTTGCATCAATTTTACTGCTACTCATAAAGGGAAGCATAGAAAGTATTGTGAGTTATTTATTCCATCATATTCCAAAACCAAAGACAAGTCTTTCGTCCATCGGAAAATGGAAAGTAGATCCTTAAAACCTCCAAAAATCTATGAAGCACGTCAGTCAGAGATTCAGAGCATCCTACTGAAAACTGGAAAGCATATAGCCAGAAAGACGTTACCTCAAACATCTACCAGCATAAGAATGTTTGTATATATATATATATATATATATATATATATATATATATATATATATATATATATAGGATCCTTTGAGGCAGCTCAACTCGCCGCACCCATTGAGGCACAATCTCAACCATTAGATTAAAATCAAATTAAAGGCTAAGATTAAAACAAAAACTCATACATAAAAAACATTTCCCCAATTTTTTTCCCGGGGAAAAAGATCGATATTTTTCGGAAATTTTTTTTTTTTTCTTTTCCGGAAAAAAAAAATTCGGAATATTTTTTTCCAAAAAAAAAAAAAATTTCGAAAAAAAAAAAATCCGAAATTTTTTTTCCAAAAAAAAAAAAATCGAAATTTAAAATAAAATTGGTGTATATAAAAACAATTTCAGTGTACATAATAACTGTTTTAAGGTATATAACAATTCTATTATATCAAATAATTAAGTACATATGCCAATTATTTCAGTGTATATATGTTGATTAATTGGTGTACATATTAACCATTTGAGTGTATATAACAATAACTATTTTACTGTATATATATTTAGTTCTTAAGTGTATATATATATATATATGTAGTGAGTTTAATAGCGTATATAATGAGTTTTTTAGTGTATATAACAGTTATTTTGATGTATTTTCATTGTTGATTAACTGATGTACATATTAATTATTTGGGTGTATATAACAATTATTTTACTGTATATATTGAGTTCTTAAGTGTATATATATGCAGTGAGTTTAATAACGTATATAATGAGTTTTTTTAGTGTATATAACAGTTATTTTGATGTATGTTCCATTGTTGATTAATTGGTGTACATAATAACTATTTGAGTGTATATAACATTTTTTTATTTAAGTGTATATAACTTTTTTTTTACTGTATATATTGAGTTCTTAAGTGTGTGTATATAGTGAGTTTAATAACGTATATAATGAATTTTTTTAGTGTATATAACACTTATTTGGATGTATGTCTCATCTTAATCTAATGGTCTAGATTGTGCCTCAATGGGTGTAAGGAGTTACCCTGCCTCACCGGAACCCACCTCTATATATATATATATATATATATATATATATATATATATATATATAAAGTCAAGGGTACCAAAATAAACTAAATATGTATCCATATTCCATACCACCAAAAGAACAGCTCTACACCAAGCCCGCGCGTAGAGCACAGATAGCAACTAGTTATAAAAAAAATACAAAGCAAAACACTAAATAAAAAAAATCTAAAGAGGACCAAAAATTTTCAATTCGTTTTACTCTATATAGAGTTATTTTAGTTACGAAAAAAATTATTAATATAAAGCTTTTTTGCGACAATCAACATTTCCCCTTTTGACCCAAAAAAATGGGTTCGTGTGTATATTGATCTATATATCTGCTCAAGTCATTATCTATTGTACTTTGCCTTTATAACATTTACTATTTGGAGAACAAGGTTAGCTCAAGTGGTAAAAGCTCCCTTACTCCAACCTTGGGGGTTCAATCTGCGAGACTGCAACTAACTGTTCACTTCTCTAGACAAAACATTTAATATTTGGAGGTAAGCGTTAGTTTGGACACAATACTTGGAGGGAAGAGAGAGGACAGAATGAGAAGAGGATGAGGGATGGGACATTGTCTTTTTCCCTCTTGAGTCATTCAAAACTGTTCCTATGCTGGAGGTATGAAATAGCGTATTCAAAATTAACACACCTTTAAGAAGATATTGGTTGCGCGGTCCATAGCATCTCTTGCTATCTCCTTCCCTGCATTGGCCTCCACGAAGTCAACATAGCGCATCCAAAACTCAGGATAATGAGCACAAGAAACTAAACATCTTTCATACAGCTTCACCGCCTACGGCCAACAAAGCAGAGATTAGTTCAATCTTCAATAGAAAACAGAAGGCTGAAACACCTCAAACATTTCGGGAACATAGTCATATACCCAGTCAAAATCACCTTCCATCTCAACAAGATCCAAATACCGATGCCAATTCTGTAGTTGGTTATCATCAAGAGGCTTCACATGAAAATAAGGCCTGTGTATATTTTGTTCAAACTTTCGCAATTTTGCATCCAAGTCACACGCTTTTTGATAACTACGTTCTCCTAGTGATTTATATATCTGAAGTGCCTCAATTCTAGTAGATGGATCAAGCAAATTACTGATAACATGGGAGATTTCAGCATTTGCCAACATCATAGTTTCATCATCTGATTCACGCTGCGACTGCAACCATGTATGAGAACCTTCCTGACGTCCTGCCTCCTCCTCCCATATGGCAACCAATTTCTTGAAACTGACTAACAAAAAAATTGCAAGAATAAATTATGTATGCATGGGCCAAATTAGCTTCAGCTAAGTGCAACGCTCTTCTACTAAAACGAATTTAGGTTTAGATTAATAAAGAGCACTAGGACATAGAAGACATGTGATTACAAGGGAATTATGGTGGCAACTCTGGCCATATCATAAAAATGATCATAACATAATAATAGAACACCAAACTAATAGTCCAATTTAATACAGGATCAACTCCAGCTTTTATGGAAGAAAAAAACAGTCCAAGCAAAACCATATAATTGTCGTTTAAATGATACAGCCATGCTACACTGATAACAATACACTACAATTAATACATATGAAGTTATAACGTCAACAACTGATGAACGCTGCAACTGAAAGAAAGGTATGGCCACTGCCACTTCAGAAGGCTTTGAATGACTTATAGCTTAGTAACTATGGCACTAAATTTACCTCAAAATAGAAGAAGCAAGGCTAGATTTAGTCTGCTCGTGAGTACTTGTTACTTCCACCTTATTGAAATTATTATCTTTTAGCCTTTTAGGCATCTCAAGTCTATTGTTTTCCCCTTTCCACTCCATAGGCTACGGAAAACCATATGCTGGAACGCGTACACCAAGAGGGAGGCACTTATATTGAAAAACAGGACAAACACAAAAATAGTATTGTCTTCATGATCCATCAAATCACCAGTCTAACAAGAATTGGAGCATGTAGCCTTTAAAATAATGAAGTGCCAAGGTCACAGTAAAATCCTTGAATATGTGACAAATCCTCAATGATCGTCAGTCAGCAAAAGGGTAAAGACTATGGGCAGACACTCAAGATTGTGGATTAAAACAGGTTGGCCAACAAACCCAGAGATATTGCATTTTATTCATTGAGTAGGAACACAACTAGAATAAATACAGCCTAACCACCCACATCCTTGCATATAGTTCGGATAAAAAGTAGAGTATGACAGAAAAGTTGGCACACCTTTCATAGTACAGTTGTAACTTCCTCGTTGGAAACTTCAAAGTTTGTATATAAATGTTGGCCAAAGAATCCCAGCGCTGTTGAGAATACTCAAACTCAATATATTTATCCCATAAAAGGTCACATCGGTAATCTTTCCCCACAAATGACAGCCCCCTTTCAAACAACCTGTTAAGCAATAAACAAAGTGTCACTATGGCCACATGCGACCTCAAAAAGAATAAAACAAAAAAACGCAGCACAAATTTGCCATAAAAATTCAGCAGGAATATTCATATTTATTAAATACTATAAAAAAACAAAATTCAATAAACAGTCCAAAAGTAACATAAGAAACACCTCATATTCAGTGATTTATTCCCATTAGTACAGCCTGGGCAGCCAATCACAAACTACCTGATTACCCTGTTTACAAGGTCATTATCATACAGCCCTAGTTGTGTAGTACGTTGGCTGTTATGACATCAAAAATACGTGCATGTAGCAATATAGGGCCTGTAACAATCAACACATTACTCTAGAACTGGTAGTGTAAATGTCTTTCATGCAGCTTATTGTGAAAGATTATGTCATACCTGAACTACTACACTAGATACTCCCCTCATTCAAGACCAAATACAATATGATGTCATTTCACATACATTAACATATATTAAGGCAGGCAATAAATATAATAGAAGTAAAAGTTTGCAAGTGGGGTTCAACTGTTCAAGTTAGAGCCAGGAAATAATGACAGGACATAAACCCAGCGCGAAATTAACGGGTTCGAGTTGATACTTAATGATCCATAAACACGACACGAGATTTAATTGGGTCAGGTTTGGGTTGAGGTCTCAATGTAAACCAGACACGAATAACCTATTTACGAAACTTAAGTGGCTCAGTTTTGGGTTAAAGTGTTCGTGATTCGTTTACATGTGAAACAAACTCAAACCCAAGACGACCTGATCTATCTGTCAGGTCTAGCTCAAATGGGTAAAAATGTTGCCAAAAAGGGAAATGGTGTATTTGGAATGAATGGTCAAAAGAGGAATATGTTGTGTTTGGTTTTAAAGAAGGGAGCAGATGATATAAGAAGTGATGTAACTATGTAAGGCCTTAAGCCAAACATAGTATAATTGTATGGTGATTCTTCTTTGATTGATAGAATTACTTACCTGTTCACCAAATAAAACATGTGCCTTGTATCAGCACACATCTGGAAGAGACAATGACAATAAGTGAACAAAGGGGACAAAGCAAGTGTAAAGACTCGTAAATGTGAGAGGGGCTTCCTGACTTGATTTTGCCAAACAAGGTGTTCTAAAATGTGACAAACTCATACGGAGTATCTTATATGCCAACAAATTATTAGCAAAAACAACTTGTGCAAAAAAAACACTAATGATACAAAAAAGATCAATATCTTCAGATCTTCCCACCTCGACATTATTAGCTAAATCACCGACGCGTAATGGATCATTTTTTCACTTCAATGAATTATAATGGAGATCTTGGGATAACAAGACTCCCATCTCACCCTCGTCTCGACAAAGTTGACAGTATTAGTACAGCACAATCCAACAAACGCCAAAAATAAAACAGACCACAGCAAAATCTCAATATAACCCCCAAGCCCAAGTTCAACAGAGTTTATTATCAGCAACATCCAAGCATCTCATACTTTTTTCTAATTCCATTTGAAATTGAGTAAAAATTTACGTGAAAATGCAAGCTTGAGTTGCGAGTAATAGTCAATAAGTCAACCTCATATCATAGGTTGGACGAATTTAATTTTATCTCAACTCAATGATTGATTTTCAAGTTTAAACCATACATACATTTAGTATAATCAGAAAATTATGAAATGACTCACCTAAGATAGGGGGACTCACGATATATATATATATATATATATATATATATATATATATATATATATATATATATATATATATATATATATATATATATATATATATATATATATATATATATATATCGTGAGTCCCCCTATCTTAGGTGAGTCATTTCATAATTTTCTGATTATATATATATAGATATAGTCCATCTATCTTAGGTGAGTCGGTCCCGCAATTATGAACCATTCGATCTCACCCAAATCAAGGTCTGAGATTAATTTTCTTGATCAAACAAAAGTGCACAACTTAGTCTCTCGTCAGTTTTGGCTGAACTTTTAGTTACCATGTACAAATATAATTTCTCTCTCCTCAAAGTTTTAGATCACACCACGGCCCCCAAATTCATCTACAAAATTGTCCTTGATAGTTGATTCTTAATCCCTTTTTCACAATTCAAGCATTAACACTTTCAGTTGGTCTCTCTTGCGACGGATATATCCGTCACAAGTTTAAGACGGGTCAAGTAGATACCACTTGAGGGGAAAATAACAAAGGCACCACCAACCTCACTTTTGTCTTATCTTACTTACTTGTACCTATTTGACCCGTCATACGTTTGTGACGGATATCTCCGTCACAAACAAGAATTTGTGTAACACTTTATGATTAATTTGATACCTTTTTTATCCATTAACACTTCAAACTTGCTGCATATTTGAAGATTTAATTATCAAGTGTGCTCAATGACGAATTCCTCGCTAGCATACACAATTCCAGCAATTTATGATTAATTCGACTGAATCAAACGCGATTACAATATGCATATCGTAATGTTGATTACCGTAACATTTTACAGTGTAGAGTTTACCGTAATAGTTTACAGTAATATTGATACAGTAACACTGTTAGAGTTTACCGTAACAGTTTACAGTAATATTGATACAGTGACACTGTTAGAGTTTACCGTAATAGTTTACGGTAATATTGATACAGTAACACTGTTAGAGTTTACTGACTGTTATATAATATTGATACAGTAATCATATTACTATAACATCATGACTTTAGCATTGAAAATTTAACAAGTTGCAACAAGAAAAAAACACAAGTGGTTACTGTCAGTTAATTACTTTTGATATGCTAGAATGTATGCTTCTTACTTTATTACACCACAACAAAGAACAAAGTCTACAAATAATCTACTTCGAATACACATTTAATTCGCAAAATAGTGTTAAAACAACTTAGAACCACTGATGATCCAAAATTCCTATATGGAAAAAATAAATATCTATGTGAAAACAAAGGAACTACGGAGTATGAGATAGGATAGCATGCAGGTCACAATGATTTTAAAATATGAAAAACAAAAGACTTGTTATTGACAATTGACACGTGCCTATCCCACACTATCAAACCATATGCTTCATCCTAACAATTTAATAAGGAAGCCATTGACAATCGAAAATTTAATTCTTTCAAAACATAGTTTAATTATAAAAATGGAAACAGAGTGATAAAATTGAATCAATAATCAACTTTGATTTGTTGTAGATATCCTTAGCTTGCTTAATTGTTTATGGAAAAAGCAACTACAAGAAATTGTTCTGAAGTTTTTATTTTTTAAATTTGATATCGTATAAGGGAAACACTAAAGATAAAAAGGAAAAGGGAAGGAGGAAGAGAGCGTCAATTCAGAATGGGCTATCTAAAGCTATGTGTGTTTGATTGTATAAATCCAGATCGTTGATCTTATTAAATCCCACGGTCCAAAAACACATGACGGACTCACCTAAGAAGGAGGGCTCACCGGATGCTCACTCTATATATATATATAAGTGAGGATCCGGTGAGTCTCTCATCTTAAATGAGTTCGTCCCGCGATCTTAGACCATTGGATCTAAGAGATCAAAGGGCTGTCATTCAACCACGTCCCCAACTAATTTGATGGATTAAAAAATATTCATATACGTTTCTCCCCTCCTAGTCTTCTACCACCTTGACTCTCATTCATTATACTATTAGAAAAAAAAAATTCCTTCCTACAATCTTCACTAATATTCAGAAAAGGCAACTAAAGATCTTCAGCTACGATTTTTTTGCTTCCCTATGTCAAAGAATGAAAACTAATAAATCGATGAAATTTAATTTGCACCATATTTTTTTACAAGTTTTTGGTGTGATTGATGTTGCTACATAATTTTAAATTGTTATTTTGAAGTTGTTGATTTTCGATTAATTAGTCTTCGTCGCTATTTATTTTGTTGTTCTTCCTGTTTTTATGTCCGTCCATTGTTGTTTGTCGAAATCTTGCAATTGTTTACCACTTCAACAAAATTGTTAATTGACAATTGTCGTCATGGTGAAGTATGTACTTTGCCTTTGATTATACTAGTACAATGAACTAGATAATGTTTCGAATGGTTTTTGTAAAGTAACAATGTTACAGTAACTCTGTTACGGTAAACTGTAACAGTGTTGAAGTGTTACAGTAACAATATTATTATAACTTACTGTAAATTACGGTAAACTGTAACAGTGTTGAAGTGTTACAGTAACAATATTATTATAACTTACTGTAAATTACGGTAAACTGTAACAGTGTTGAAGTGTTACAGTAACAATATTATTATAAGTTACTGTAAATTGTAACAGTGTTGAAGTGTTACAGTAACAATATTACTATAACCTGTAACTGTGTTACGGTAACAAATTTTAATGTAATAGTGTTACGGTAAAAATATTACTGTAATAGTGTTAGGGTAACATACGAACTTCTTACAGTAACAATCAACGAGGTAACGATAAACTCATTGATGTAAGTGACCCACTTAATGAATTCACCATTGATCTCACTTGAAAATTAATTCTTCATATTTGCTGCAATTTTGAAGTATTAATTAATGGATGACATGAACAATGAGATTTCAGTGGAAATTCGGTTAAATTAAAGCAATATGTAATTTTAAAGTTAATACGGACGTGTTTATTATTTTGAGAGAGGAAGTGGTCTTTAAGTAAGGTGATGGCTGCTGATAGGGATTGAGGTTTAAATAAAGTGAGTTAGGAGTAATCTCCGCCCTTCATTTGAGTCAGATCCATTGGTGGAGAATTGCGGGAAAGACTCACCTAAGATAGGGGGACTCATGAGATACAATATATATATATATATATATATATATATTTAGACTTTTTTCGAGCGATCTCATTGATCCGTTCAATCAAAACTCAAATTAGGAAAGTATCATAAGTAAATAAAAAATCAATTAGAGAATCTTTTAATTATTATATTAATATGATGTTTTACAATTCTAAGGTAAAAATCTTTAGAGTTCATTTTTTAAAAGTATTATCGTAAAACAAATTATAAAAATGAAATATTTAGATTCGTGGCAAAAAATGCTTTCATTAGATTATAAATTTCATACTATTTGTTTCATAATATGTGATGAAACTATTATATAATATCACAGTTGTAAAATTATCCCACATCGACAAATTATAATATGTGATAAAATTTTATATTATAAATAAGAATAATCATTCGGTTTTTAAATAACGACCGAGAAAAACTTTTAAATTATCCCATATCGAAAAATTATGATGGGATGATGAAATTTTATATTATAAATAATAGTAATCGATCGTTCGGTTTTAAATATCAACAAAACAACTTTTGAGTCTTAAAAAAACTTTTAATATATAAGACTCCAAACTTAAAATCATCCTGAAAAAGTGATGAAATTCTATACTCCCTTCATCCCACTATGATGTTCCCACTTTTATTCCGATGTGAGGAATATAATATTCAAATGGGAACATCTCTTTGGGATGGAGGGAGTACTTCTTATAATCAAGAGTAATGTATGATGTATTTTTTTTAATTTTAAAACGAGCTCTTAACACTATAAACTTAAATAAATTATCCCACATCGAAAAGTTATGATAAGTTGATGAATTCTATATTATAAATAAGATTAATCATTCGTTATTAAATATCAATAAAAAAAACATTTAAGTCTTAAAAAGTCTCTTAATAAGACTACAAACCTAAGTAAAAATAATCTCGCATCAAAAAATTATAATAAGGTGATAAACTTTATATTGTAAACAATAGTAATCATTCGGTTTTAAATATCGACAAAAAAACCTTTTGAGTATTAAAAAAGCTTTTAATATATAAGACTACAAACTTAAAATCATCCCACCTTGAAAAATTATAGTGATGTGATGAAATTTTAGATTATAATCAAGAGTAATGTCAGAGTATCATGTATTTTTTTTCTTTTTAAAAAGAACTCTTAAGACTATAAGCTTAAGTAATAATCTCACATCGAAAAATTATTACGAGGTGATGACTAATCATGTGTTATTAAATATCAATCAAAAACTTTTACGTCTTAAAAAATCTCTTAATAAGACTGCAAACTTAAGTAAAATAATCTCGCATCGAAAAAGTATAATAAGGTGATGGAACTTTATATTATAAATAAGATAATTCTGTGTTCTTAGATATTAACCAAAAATCTAATGAGTCTTAAAAATATATTAAGACCATAAACTTAAATAAAACTATCCCACATTCGAAAAATTATAAAGTTTCATCAAACATAAATCTTTTGAGTTTTAAAAAATTTCTTAAGACTACACTTAAATAAAAAAAATTATAACAAGGTGATAAAATTTTATATTGTAAATCAGACTAATAATAATTCTTCCTTAGACATCAACAACAATCAACTTCAAGTATTATGAATTTCTACTAATAAAAATAATTATTGTTTTTAAATATCAACCAACAATATTGAGTATAAAAAAGTCTCAATAAGACTAAAAATTTAAAATTATCCCACATCGAAACAATCAAAATAAGGTACGGTGATGATTCTATATTATAAATAAGACTACAAATTTTAGTTAAATTATCCCACATCGACAAATTATAATAAGATGATGGATTTCTACATTATAAATAAGACTAATTATTTGTTAGACTATATACTTAAGTAAAGTATCGCACATCGAAAACTTATACTCCCTCTCTTTTGAGACTATAATAAGACGATGAAATTCTATTATAAATAAAAATAACAATTTCTCCAAATTATGAGGAGATGAGGAAATTCTATATTATAAACAATTATCACATATCGAAAAATTATAATGAGGTAATAGAATTCTACGTAACCAACAATCTTTTGAGACTTAAAAAACAGCTCCTAAGACTAAGACTAAGACTGCTATATAGTTAAAGTTGGAATTCTATATATTATAAATAAGAGTAATTATTCCTCTATAAATAAAAGTTTTGAATTAGACTATATCTAAACTTCAAAAAAAACTTAAGTAAAATTATCCCACATCGAAAAATTATAATAAGGTGATTTTTTTTATTATATAAATAAGACTAATCATTCATCAAAAACATATACTCCAATAAGATGATCAAATTCGATTATATAAATAAAAAGTAATCGTCTATCTTTTAACTTAGATATAAAAACAAACTCTTTTAAGTCTTAAAAATAGCTCTTACAACTATAAACTTAATTAAGTAAATTATACCACATCGAAAAATTATGATGAGGTGATGGAATTTTATATCATAAATGAGTAATCTTTTGGTTTTAAATATCAACCAACAATCTTTTAAGTCTTAAAAACCTTTTAAAAAGACTACAAACCTAAAATTAAATTAAATTAAATTAAGGTGATAATTTTATATTATAAATAAGAGTAATCGTGCGTTTTTCTGGGTCTTAAAAGCGGATCTTAAAACTATAAACCTTGAGTAAATTATCCTATATCGAAAAATTATGATGAGGCGATAGAATCTTATATTATAACTCAGATTAATCTTTCGTTTTTAGATATCAACCAAAAAATTCATTCGTTCTTAGATATCAACGAACGTAAAATTATTTCCACATCTAGAAATTATAATAAGTTGATGAAATTTTATATTATAAATAAGAGTTGTCATGTATTATTTTAAGTTTTAAAATAAGCTATTAAGACTATAAACTTAGCTGAAATTAAGTTTGATTACTAATATCACATGATCATCTTATTTATTATAATGATATAGATTGATTAAGTTTCTTATTTAACGAATATACTTCATCAATGTAATTAAGCCCATTAACCCGTGCAGCGCACGGGCTTTAATAATGTTGCGGAGTTAAGTATTGCAGAGTATAGGTACACTGTCTGTAGATGTTTTTTGTTATTTATGACGATAAGTCGCCAAGTCGAGGGCCATAATCTCTTAGGAAAGTCATCCCCATGCTCCATCCTAAATCTCGATATACAATACAGGGTCCTCTAGATGATGTTGTTAATTTGCAATAAGGAGATTTGAAGAATTATTCTTTCTTGTAGTGTTGATGTAGTATTAGACCGACCCCAAATCTTTTTGGGACTGAGGCTCTGATGATGTTGTTGTACTGTTAATGTAGTACTCGTATTAGGCAGAGCCGAATGTGACCTTACATTAACAATTGCCTTATTTCTATGATAAAGTTAAATAGATAGTTTAAGAGTTGAAAAATACTTTGTATGTATATAACGAGAGAATATATTTAACATCAAAATTAATTTTGATAATGTAATAGTTATAATCATAACAAACAAAATTATACACCCTCTATTCCATTCGATTATATACATATTCCATTTAGCACCATTCCGTTCAACTGTATACATTTATATTTTGGTCCAGCCTTTTACTTAGTAAATGACTATACTACCTTCCCTAAAATTAATCCCATCAAAAGTGAGCCCCACATTAAAGGGTAAATAGATAACTTTAACACTCAAAGTCACATGTTTTCCTTTACTTAAATACTTGTGCAAAAAGTAAATGTTTACAATTGAAAAGAAAGGAGGGACTATCAAAGATTACTCAACTTAAGTGTGTCCTCGTCGATTAAGTCAGCATAAGATACAAAATTGTCACTATAAAATGAGCGGAAATCTTTTGAATCATGATTACAATGGACCTCAACTAATACGATATTCACATCTTATATTCAGAAGTCAAATTAGATTTTGAACAATGGGCAAAACGTTATTTCGGCCACGGAGCCTATTTGGAATCACGCACATAATACCACATACATGAAGCAGCCTCCTTACAAGTTACAATTACAAGGCTACTGGTGTGCCCTAGTTCAGGGTCTAGAATTGGACCATATTAGTGAGATGAAGAAAAGGTGCAAAAGGGATAGGGCATAGAAGAAACATGTAAACTCCAAGTCAGGAGTGCATCATCTTTATATGTTCCGTTATAAGCAAATGTGCCTTAAATATAGTTCTCTTTATTGATAGATGGTTTTATAAGAGAAAGCTTCAAAGAACAAGGATCATGACCGAAATTATGTTATCTCAATTCTTTTACAAAATGGGAATAAAAGTATTAAGAAAAGCACACATTGCCTAAGCCTAAACGTAACAAGATAAATAACTGGACCTCAAAGTGTAATCAATAGAATGATGAATCTCACAATACGGTCGAGAATTTTGCTCTAGCACCACAAATCGTAACTGCTAAAAAAAACATAAAACCTAAAGCAACTTCCACTCTTCCCAAAATCGCATATTTATTAAGCGATTATAAGATACATTCCTTCGGTCAACCTTACGTCATATATGGTTATAAGGTATTACCTAGCACCAGGGACGGATGCAGGATTTTAGTTAAGGGAGGGCACAATTCTTTTTCGTGTATTCCGTATTTTATTTTCTAATATTAAGTTATCCAATAAAAATAATCGGCTTTATACTACAACAATGTTATGTTGGTCCATTTGGTGTGGTTAAATTATATAATATTTAAGTTCCATTTATGCATAAAACGATAAGTAGCCTAATGGTTTGGAATTGTGTACTTTGGTTATGAGGTCTATGGAACGATCCTTTGTAAAAACATGAGAGCCGTCTACCACTACACCACTATTAGTATTAATGTTTAAAAGAGTACTAGTAAAAATATAATTCTGGAACTTGGAGGTAGGCACTTGCCTCCTAGGCCTACCCTCAGATCCGCCCCTGCCTAGGACCATAACAATATACTGAACACCAAATTGGACAATCGAGCTCATTGGCCATATACCCTAGAATTTTGTTCCTTTTTCACGACAACAGTTAAAATATCAGCAAAATAACTAACAATAATGGTTGACTTCAGCAGCATTTATGGACGGAGATCAAATGAAAGGCTATCGAGTAAAGGCAATCACCAATTTTCAGAGCAGAAGTAGTGAGCTAGAGACCTAGAGTCTAGACACTTCATTTTCTCGCTAGTAAAGACTAACACTTCAGAGTAGATCCTAGCACTAAAAATAAGTGTTTTGCTTGGCCTTGGCCTATAATATTTACAACCCCTTCCGCTGCCAGCCTGCCACCACCCGAGAATACCCGAGAATTGCATCAGGGGAAAAATAATGGTCACCACTAAATTTAACCATAACACTCTTGGTCACCCAAAATTACTGGCAAGTTACACACCCAAATACTTGCGGAGTTACGCACTCAAATTTAATGGCAATTCCACCACCACCATGGAGTCACTCATCTTCTACAAGATCTGGCGTTCCATTCCGCAGTCGGTCTTGCAGGATCAAATTAGGAATATAGGGATAATTATATTGTGTCATAGTATTGTTAAGATTATTATTTATCATGTTTATCATATTTTAGATTAGCTTTAGATCAAGTATATTTTTTACGATCTTCTAATAATTATTATATTTAGTATCATTATTTAATTTAATTGTCCGTGTACTCCTATATATTGGAGACTCATTTATTGACAATATTCGTATAGTTCTACGATTTTCAACAGCCTTCACCACCAAAAAGTTATGTGGACTGTAGAGGAACTTGGACTATATATCACCAATAATAATTTACATGAGCACCAAAATGACGAAGCAAAACTAAAGCAGACAGATATATCAAAAACTTATGTCCCACTGAAATGACACTTACAACATAAGAATCGCATTTTAATACACATTAAGCTAAACAAAGGCTTTTACATAAATACATGGATGTGCAGTGCATCACATTTCCCTTCAATGTGCTAGTGGCAAGGATAAGTCAGTTAAACAACTACATTTTCAGACAGAACAACATTAACCCAATGACTTACAATATTTCCATATTTCTGCAAGGTACGGACGGGGAGGGGAGGATGTATAATATTTATTTTTTGAAAGTTGAAAAATATTTTTTACCTGCAAATATCAGACGAATCTGCAAAAGATGAGATGCTGAAGCAACAATAATCAACCCATATACCGACAGAATATGGCACGGATTCAACAGCTCTTTCAAAAATTTGAACAACATTTTCCACACTGCAAAGGCGTGCGTGATGCGCGGCATATTTTTTCCAGTATCCGTAGCAGAGGGGGAACTCGGACAAAAAAGAGTCATACGCCAGACTGATTTTATCTACATCATCCTGCAGTATGAATATAAAAATCATCATCCCACCAAAAGATTCAATGTCACACGATGCTTGAAACTATCGCCACTTGTGTACTATAAATGACACGATCACACGAATTTCACTAACAAACATATATACCCTTTTGCTAACACATAGTAGATGATTGTCAAATGACCCTTGTAAAGAGGCATTTTAGTAACCCTGATTAATTGCGTTCTAATTGCACTTTCTATTTATTATAGAGAGGCAGAAAAAAACTTTAAACATCATAACAGGTGTGTAGGAACAAGCATTTATGTTCACAAGGTATAACATACAACCCTCCACTATCCACCATGCCTAAGAAGCGCCATCGGAAAGGTATGGTGTGATATTAATGCTGTAGTTCTTCAAAAACATACTATAAAACATGTTATTGACTATAGTTTTAGGGTTCACTTGGGATGAAGGTAATGAATGGGGGTAATGGAACTAAAATGAACTAGAAAATGGAGGGAGTAGTGATGGAGCTAAGCGAAAATGGAGAAAAAGAGACAAATATAACCTCTTTTAGGAGGAAACAGTTACTCCCCTCTCCCCCAAGTAATGTATTACCCCCATATGGGGGTAATTGTTCCTCCCTCACCCTCTCTTTACACCATAAAATATCACCACTAACCAACACTCTCCTCCATTTTCTTCTCATTTTGAGTTCCATTACTCCCAATTCATTACCTCCATCTCAAGCGAGCCCTTACACTTAATGTTTTCTCACTGAAACACATCTATCCAATTACCTCAAATTCAAATAAAAAAGAGCAAGTGAGTTTTATCAAAGACAATGTTCACTCTAGACTCTGGAATCCTTCAGTTTTGCAAACTTCACTTTGGCCATGTAATGTTTGAGTTTTCTCCAACTTAACCACACGGATCGAAGGCATTCTCAGTAAGAAAAAAACTGGATTAGCGTACAATTTTTAAGAGAATTGATCTTGAAATTGAAATTGGTTATGTGATGCGTAAAGTTGGATACTTTGCAGAAACATTTGTTTCTTCTACAACCCAAATTGAATATAATTACAGAAATGAAAAGAGCGCAGACAAAATGTCGTAAACAATATTGTATCAGCAAAATTTGCACATAAAATGTAGGTATTGAAATTGAAAGTGTGATGATATGTATGTGAAGGAAGGAAAACCCTAATCATACATTGCAGATTGATTCGACAGTGGAGATGAGTGCAGTCCATCCATCAAAGTCCATGGAATCTTGAGGAACGACTTGACTCAGCTCAAACTCTTGAAACCCATCTCCATCTGCATCTGCATAAGACAATATGGGTGAATTGATAAAATGTACTCCAGTATAGTAACATTTTGAACGAAGGAGAGGTAGTACCGTTGGAGCCGACTGCCATAGATGAAAGCTTAAAAGATTGTAGAGGATATGATTGCGATTGCGAGTTCGCGAAAGTTGGTTCAAGACATTAGGGTTGTACTGGTAGTGGTTCTACTCCTCCTCCTTTCGTTGGCCTTTGGGGATGTCATTTTTCAAGGAAAATAAATCGATTACATTTCTTTATACTCCTCCCTCCACAGATGCATGGCACAGAATAAGAAATAAGTAATGAAATGTGGTAAATTATTTGGTGGGATTCAAGATGTCAAATCAGAAAAAGTAGTCAATAGGAAGAGAACATGATGAACACCATTCATGTTTCTCCTATATACTTTCCTGATGGGTTTCCGAGAACATGATGAACACCATAATATATTGTGAGCACAGGCACGTGACTATTGTAGGCACATCTATAATGACTGCAGGAAACCGAGCCCGTGTTTTCCTTTACATGTTCCATGTCTGACGTAGGAAGCCACAAAACTACCCTTAGCAGGAGCGGTATCGAATCCTATGACAAATCTAGGTAGTCTCCTAGTTTGGGTTAAAGACGGGAGGCAAGCCCATTTCCCACAGTAAAACACCCCTCCAATGAGACTGACCAATCCCTACCTTAGGTGTTAGTCTGACCAACAAAAATTCAAAAAACCCATGACCGGGGCTAAGAGGTCAACCAAAATTCAAAAAACTCATGACCGGGACTAAGAGGTCAACCAACATTCAAAAAACCCATGACCGGGGCTAAGAGGTCAACCAACATTCAAAAAACCCATGACCGGGGCTAAGAGGTCAACCAAAAGATATTCAAGAACCCATGACCGTAGTGAAAACGGTCAAATTCAAAATTATCAATACTCATACCATCCAATAGGGGAGTGACAATCAAGCTGGTCAGCTAATACCACACTCAGCCTTCCCACATTACAACCCTCAAGACTTTCCCGAGACCTAGGCTAGAGGCAGCCCGGAACTTTGAGGATTCAAACTCCATAGGATACCCCTAACCATTAGGGCCAGACATGGAAACCAGATCCCGCATTATCAAACCTGCCCAACCGAAGTCCAAGTCATTTTTACTCGACTTCCCCCCTTTTCTACCACATTACAATACATTACCCTCGAAGCCTTAGCTCCACAAATCAAGCTCCAGATGTCAAAACATCAAAGCCACTTACGACCTAGCACCACATTTCCAAAATTATCCAAACCAGTTACCAACCCCGAACACGGGAACTCAACCTGCGGTCGGCATAGAACATGCCCAAATAGTTCACACCACCTCTGGGGGCTACCTCGGAGAACGCTCACAGTCACAGGATCAACATCCTAACCATTCTAGCCCTTTGATCAAGACATCATTGGGAATGCACCTAGCCTGCACCGTCAATATGGCTAGTTACACACAAAGTCCTATTAGACTAGGCACCATAATATATCTTCCAACACTGAACTACGGCTTGGTTTGATTTCACCACACGTGAATACCTAGGCAGCCTTTCAACAGAGGCACAACCACCCACATTGGCACACATTCAAAAAGCACTATCATTCCGGTCACGACATTGTCATGTTCTCAGCAGCTAGCTTTGTCGTCCTGGGGGCTTCTCTTAGACAGAAGACCTCCGTCCACTCACATAATCCAAATACTTTCAAAATCTAGCCTCCTTTCTACAGTGTGTCCTAGTACTCGGCTCAGTTGAAGACGAGAATCTGTCAGGACTCGAAGCAATATCCATTTTGGACTGTACCCTAAAATCAGAAATCCAGAAGGGCACCAGACTAAAACAGTCTCATTACAGACTACTGCAATTCCCCTATAACAGATCGTTCCCATTTTGACTTCGACCATGTTGCCGCTCGCCTAGGCTACGGATTAGCGCAACTCAAGAGTCTTGTTAGGCGGTCCAACCCCTCGAGAGTCCAGTCGTGTCAGTCAACTTGTCCGGTCACGTCCAGAGTCGAGTTTGTCGGTAGGCCTATCTCTTCAAATTCTACTTTGAAATTTGCAAAATTTAGCCATTTGAAAAAAAATCCTTTTCGACAAGGTCAAATTTCGGTCTATTAAAACCGCAAATTTCTTTTCTACCCCCTTCCGTTTTGAAAACCTAGCACGTGGGCTGCTTTCAGGATTTCGATTTCAAAATTCAAAATTTCAAAAACTTCAAAAAATCATTTTCCCCAGCGCGAGTCATTTTACTACCTACGTGTTGCATGCAAATTTTATATGTGACTTATACAGGTACGACTCAAGCAGGGACATGCAACCCACTAAACCTCCCCAGAGGAAGCCCAAGGCGGCATTTTCACGGGATGGGCCCACACATAGGCACACCGGGACTTACGCGACAAGTCCAAGTTCCCCACGGAGATATCATCATCAGCTCATGTATGATTTCTGTCTTATGGCTGGCGAGCCCTTCACGCAAGTCTAATGGACTATAAACGACCTGATCGGAAGTCTACCAGGTCTTAATTGGCTTGGTAGCTACTCTGACTTTCGCCCTGTCCAAGCCTCAGTCAGAGTGGGGGCTCTGCAGACACCCACATTTTGACTGCCAGGTGTCTATAGCAGTTTCCGAAAAACACCCGATGATGATCGGACGCTAACGTGTTTCTACGCGCTCGAATATGGGCTCAAAACCATTAGTTGCTGGCTAATGCATCTACGGAGTACAAATCTCACAAAATCAACCTCAAATTCAGGCCCAGTGGGTTGTTTCCACTCAAACGAGACTAATTTGGGTCAAAACCGACACCGGAAATAAAACCGACTTTTAGCGATTGGGCCGGCCAACCCCAGTCAAAGTCGTTTCCGAGACATACAAAACAGCCATTCAAGCATCAAAAACCCAGCCCAAACACAAAAACCCAAAAGATATCCAAAGCCACGGTCCAAAAGCTGACCCGCGCACTCCAGCTGAGCCACTCGATCGAGTGCTCAGCCCACTCGATCGAGTGGGCCCTTATTCAAGCCCGGCTGTATGCGCTTGGGCCACTCGACCGAGTCAAGGGGCTACTCGGTCGAGTAACCCTAGACAGGGTACATGGGCAATGCCTATATATACACCCCCATGCACACACTTAAACACAACTTTTTCGAAACCCTAATTCAACCCCATTCTATACTAATCTACATCCAAACCCTAACCCTAGCGTTTAGGAATTCGAACCCTAACCACCACAACTTAACCTACATCTCGATACTCTCGTGCAAGCCACAACTACGAGTCCCGTCCGAGAACAAGAACATGTAGGTTGAGGGTGCAAAACCCGTCTTCTTTCCTTCCCCTCTCTCTCGTCATCTTCCTCTTTCTCCTCGTTTTTTTGTTTTTATTTATTTATTTCATTATCGCATTCGTAGTATCGATAATATAATTAGTATAAAACATTAAAGTATTCGTCGATTCGTGTCGAGCGAGAGTGATGGTGGGATAAGGAAACCCGAATATACAAGAGTATTGCACTCAGCGTTGCCGGTCGCTTATCCCATCACCCTGATTGCTTGATTGTTGAGGCGAATTAACATCAACCATAATTTTCTTATTTCGTCATTATTATCGCAATTTCCATCAATTCTAGGACCTTTTTTTAAAAAAACATATACCTTTTTTTAGTAAGGATCGAAACCCGTTGATGCGGATCCGACATCAAACAATTCGTAAGAATTAATTATGATGTCGGGATGCAGAGGGAATCAAGTCGAGTTTATTTAATTCAAGTGTCGATCTTTTAGATTCGATACCAATTTCGTAATTGGATGTCGAATCTAACGGTCTAGTCAAATAAATTAACTAGCGCGATTTTCGTTGATGCTAATATAAATGTCCTTTAATTCAATTGAATTAATCATGACATTAATAAACGCGGAGAAAATTCATATCGTGCTAGTTAACTTAAAACGACTTATAGTTTTTTTCTTCAAATTTCACTCTAGTATTCGATACCGCTTCAATAAGCGGATATCGGACACGACGAGAACCATAGATATAAATTGGACATAAATTATACAATATTTATGCCCAATTCATCGAATCATCAAAATCAAAAGCAATTTCGAAACCGATAACGAGATGCAAAATGAACCCTAGTTCGTACAGGGGACACTCGACCGAGTGTCTAGCCCACTCGGTTGAGTGGCATCCCAAAAATCGAAACAGAATGCTTTTTCGACCTCCACTCGGTCAAGTCTCACAGTGACTCGGTCGAGTTCGTCAATAACTCGATCGAGTAGGGTCCAAAATACGGGACAAAAGCGTTTTCAGAGGTCCACTCGGTCGAGTCTCGCAATGACTTGGTCGAGTGGCCCCTGTATCACGTCTAACCGTGAGTCCTACAATCCATTCGAGTCTCGTTAATATCTTTTTCACGACTTAAGTCGACACGTGTCTAATCAATCACGTGAAAACTCCACTTTTCAAAAACTATGCATCATCTCATTTGCATCATTCTATATTTGCGCAAATCGTTAATATCGTCATACCGTTACTAACCGTTTGTTCTTTTGTCGATTTAATTCTCGTTTATTTTATTGTACTAAAATGAACCCGCATGCTAAAATACAACGTTAATTTTAGTTGCATTAAATTGACATAGAAACCCCTTTCAATTCCTCACATGCTTAGGAAAAACATTGTTTGCATAAGCATTTTCATCGTTCAACTAACGCGCGTATTCAAAAATCATTCGATATCTTAGTAGAGGCCGCTAATGTGCGGGCGGGGTTGGGTGTCCTTTGTGGGCTTCCCAACACGTACCCTCACCCCTTACTCAGAACCTCGGTTTCCGGATGCCCGAAACCGTTGGCGCACGAGAGTCATTCAATACACGATAACCGGTAGTGACGGTATCGGTATCGTAATGCAAAGGGACGAGCCCAATAAACTCTGACATCGGAAATGGACCGTATTTTGTATGCGGCCCACTACGACATAGAGTGGATTCGAACGGGCCCGAACTCCCACAAAGTTCGGTGGCGACTCCACTTCGATTTAAATTTCAATTCGATCCATTTTCATATGGAGATTCATTCGCCTTCCCAAACCCGCGCGTGGCCGCGTCGGGGTGGACCTATGTCATGTATATATATATATATATATATATATATATATATATATATATATATATATATATATATATATATCTATATATATATATATAATTAAAGGAAGCTTTTTTTCGATGAAATCCAAATTTTATGAAACACTAAGGGGTCGTTTGGTTGCCCTCTTAAATCATGGAAAGTAGAACTTTCCCTGAATTGATAAATTGTGATGGTGTTTGGTTGACCACTTCTCGGGAATTGCCACTTCCTAGATAATGGGGAAAGTTACTCACCAAACCCCCTGGTGGGTAGAACTTCCCGCATGAAGTCATTTCCCACATGGCAACCAAACACTATTTTTGTAATTCTCATGATATACAAATTCACGTGAATTTAAGTTTCCGGTAACTCTATCTTCCCATGGTGAACCAAACGAGCCGTAAGAATTTAAACATTATCCATATTAAAAGTCTATTGTTTTAGTATTAGATAATAAATAAAATTTCTTTGAATTTAAGTTTTAGAAAAAAGACTCAAACAATTACAGTATCATTATATAAAGGGAAAATTGATACTTTATACCCTCAATAACTTTCATTTTCAAACTTTATACCTTAGATAAGTTTCTTTCAAAACTTATACCTACTTATTCTATTAATTTCATAATTAATACCTAATCTTATTTTCGTAAAAAAAAAATAACGAAATGAGTTGAAATGTCTCGTTTACCCTTGTTAAAAATTCAATTCACGCATCTCATACAATCCATTTCCCCAAATTTCCATTGTATCTATGAACGTATCTAATTGAATCGTTGATAATTTAACTCGATTTTTTTCCGGAAAATTTAAACCCTAATTGAATCGTTGTTGCTTTATTTTGTAATTAATTTATACAAAGTACTCCGTATTGAACTAAAATTAATATCTGAGAATCTCTTTTGATGAGTTTTTTTTTTGAAATCCCCAATTGGGATTCTACTCATTATTAATAGCGTTCTCGAACGAAACCAACCTTGCAATATCCTCCCATACAACGCGACCCGGAACAGACACAAAATGGGCTACCTCATGAGCTACCCTATTAAATTTACGACCAAGGAAAGACCAAGCGACCTTATCGAAGCAACTCAACATCGACCTTATCCCGTCCAAGATGAGGAACAACATACTCCGGCCTCCTTTGCCCTCCTGCAATGCATTCACAATAACCTGAGAGTCACTTTCGACAACCACGTCCCTATGCCCTCTCGTCTAGCTTCCTTCAAGGCCTCGAACACCGCCTCTGCTTCCGCCTCGTGGGCTGCCAGCTCCGCTGTCTTCATTGCGGCTACAGCACACCTCTCTCTGCTCCCCTCTGCACATCGCCCCGAAAGTCGACCCCCTCCCGCTTCTCGCGCCTGCATCGCAACTCACCCTCACCCACCTCTCTCCAGTTGCCTCCTCCCCCCCTTCAATACCACCCTCCTTATGCCCCTGTTTCCTGCCTCCCACTTCCTTCTTACTCCATTCACCCTATTTTATTGCTGTTTATGAGTTGTGTTTTTTTGTCATAATTTTATCTTTTTTTCGCTGAAAACTTTCTGCTCTTTCTTCTAACTCCGTAATTGGAGATGAAAGCACACCAATTTTGAGGGACAAGATAGAGTGGGAACAAGGAATAAACCCCCTAGCTATTCGAAAGAAATTGAATACGAAGTATATGTATATCCTACTAGCTACAAGTCTACAACTTCTTAATAGATGTATATTTTACAAAAACGACAATGTATATTTTGCATATTTTACAAACAATTTTAATTTGAAATCTGGAAACTAAAATCTGGAAACCCCTAAATTTTTGATTGAAATTTGTAATAAAACAAATTTACAATTAAAAATGGAAAATCAATAATGAGTGAAACACTAAGTAGTTGAAAATTGATGCGTTAATTTGTGATTTACAGACTAAAATGAGATGATGAAAAAAAAATAAGAAAAAAAAGTTACTTGAAGATGAAGATGAAGATGATGAAGATGGACATGAATATGAAGCAAATGTGACTTAGATGACTGAATTAATGGGGTGAGGGGTATAATTGGAAGAGAAAATATGAAAATTGTAATTAAAATATTTTGGGTGACGGTTTCCGTTAAATTTTTGACGGAAATATGATTGAGGTATTAATTACGTAATTATTAAAATAAGTAGGTATAAGTTTTGAAGAAAATTATGTAAGGTATAAAATTTGAAAATGAAACTCATTGAGGGTATAAAGTATCAATTTTCCCTTATATAAATCATCAATTATCACCTTAAAAACAACAAAGTTTGAATAGACACCACGTGGAACGCATATTCAGTTCGATTTCATAACTTTTTAATATTAATATTTATTACCTATTAATATAAGGCCTCGTTTGATTCATCCGAGAACTTATTTCCTGGAGGAAGTTGCAATTATCAGGAAGTTACTTCCCACATCAACTTACCGGGAATTTGCAATTTTTGTTTGGTTGACATCCTGGAATTCACACTTTCCGGGAATTGAATTACCGTATCTTGTTTGGTTATCTCAAGCTAATTCTCATGATTTTGATTACAATGACTATTATGCCCTTTATTAATCAAGGGTATAAAAACTTATGAATTTTTTTTTTCAGCAAAAAAAAAATGACAAAAAAAAATATTATATAACAAGATCGAAGAAAGTAATTTACCATGAATGATTTTGGCGAATAAAGTGCTTTTTTTAGAAGAAGAGTTGAGAGGAAATCGTAGATGGAGAATTGAATGAGAAATTAGGGTTATACAGTGAGAAATAGATGAGTAGAGAAAGGTAAAAAAGTCATTTGAAGGAATTGGGATGTGGGAAGTGCAACTCACTGAGGGGAGGTCGGCGAGCAACTTCCCGCATCATGCAGGAATTGAAACTGATGGGGTAACTTTGAGTTCCCCATTTTTGTACTTTTGGGATAACCAAACAACTCCAAGAATGCAATTCATGGGATGTTGCAAATTCCCGGGAAGTAAGGGGGCAACCAAACGAGGCCTAAGTAGATACACATATTCAGTTCGGAGTATATTTTATTAAGATAAATATATCTTATATATAAGTGGATAGGAGTATATTTTATTAAGTTAAAATTATCATGATAGAATTAGATTTACATTTTTGATAAAATTAGTGTGAGAAATTACAATTTTATGTAAAAAGCATTACATTTCGTTTAACAAAATAAATTATCGTTCCTATGATTTTTGATACGGAATATTAGATAAAATTACAAAGTAAATAATTTTTTCGACTTTTATACCTTTTATAATACCGTTCCTAGTGATGACACTTGAATTGTGGGTCAAAATTTATAGGTGTTGACCTACGAAAAAATGGGTTGGATGTAGAGGCGAATCTGAGGGTGGGCCTAGGTAGGCACGTGCCCACCCTGAAGTTTTGGTACAAACAATTTATGAGGTCTTACCTTTACACATAGTTTGAGTAGTTGAATTGGCGAGGGTGTCAGTATGTTTTGTTTACTGCCCCAGGTTCGAGTCCTTTGTAGTAAAAAAAGAATTTACGTTGGAGAAATTTTACCCCATATATACAAGCATTAAATTAATTTTCATGATCAATATATTACTAATATTTAATACTCTATGTCTCATTAGAACTTTTGGAATAAAATTCCAAAGAAAATACTCCATCCGATTCAGAATGATCTTCCCCTTTGATTGAAAAAAATATATAAATAATACGGAGTAGTTCATTTTTTTTATTATTATACAAAAGTGCTTTTGGAAAAAAAAAAGCATTTTAATATGTTAGATAATTTATCGGGTGAATAAAAACGGTGTCTACCTGATAAAATATAAAGAGGTTTAGGAAATATTATAATAACTTTAACTTCTTGAATATGAATACAAATCGTCGACCCATATTTATAGTATCATCAATATATCGTATCTAACTTAAATTAGTAAACTAAATCATATCTTTCCTGTTTACTAAACCATCACACAATATTGTCCTTATTGTGCGTTTCCTAAACCTTCTCGAATACCGTACTACGGTATCCTCCATTACCTATATTCTATTTAGTTTCCTAATCTTCACGCAATATTGTCATATTGCGTGTTTTCTAATCCTTCATGCAATATTGTCTTATTGCGTGTTTCCTAAACCTACTCGGATACCGTAGTACGGTATCCGACATTACCTATACTCTATTACTACCCTATATCAAAATCCTGGATCCGCCCCTAGTTGGATCAATCGGGTTTACGAGTCAAGAATATACAACTTTAGTCTCACGTATATAAGTAAGCAATCTACTAAGAGCGTTAGATAATTTAAGTTAAAATTAGATACAAAACCATATTCAAATAAAATGATTAATATAAGTAAAAATTAAAAATTAACTACACTGAATTAATCAATATAGTTAAACGAGATATTTAAAAAGTTTAAATACTACAAATTTGATTAAACTATTTCAACTAATTCAAAATTTTAATGAAGTTAAAACACTTAAATAGAATAATTGATTAAATAATTTAAAACAAATGAATATTTTTTCGAGTGACATGTAATCTCAAACATTTTTAAACTACATAATTTATTTAAATAACTTTATACATGTCGGGTTAGAATACAGATCGGTTAAAGTATCAATCTGGTTGTACGGGTAATGAGACGGGTTATGGTTAGAATACGGGTGAAAAATAGTTTCAAACGTCAATTTTTTATATTTGTAATATTTTTGATATTAACTTTTTATTTATTTTAATAATATTATTTTATAAACCTTGATTATAATGTTTATATTTTAATGAATTTTTAAAATTATTTTATTAATTATTTTATTATCAAAAGATTAAAAAAATGTTGTATTAAATTGAATATTAGTTTATATTTGTAATTTAAAATATTGAGTTACGGATCAAGATTTAGAGGTCTTCAATCTTGACCTACCAATAAACGGGTTGAACATGTCAGATTTACGAGTCAGGTCAAGTTTTGTCAAGTCTAATAGTAACGTTACTATTTAACACGATAATACAACTTTAATCTCCCAACAAGTGTATTAAATTGAATACTAGTTGTTTATATTTGTAATTTAAAATATTGAGTCACAGATCAAGATTTAGAGGTCTAAATCTTGACCTATTAATAAACGGGTTGGGCGGGTCGGGTTTACAAGTCAGGTCAAGTTTTGTCAAATATAATAATAACATTACTATTTAACACGATAATATAATTGTAGTGTCCCAGCAAGTCTTCCTTGTGATGGACATATCCGTCACAAATTTGCTACGCGACAATCACTAACCATGTGGATAGATAAGACAAAATATGTAGTCATTTCCTAGCCATTTTGCTTTTATTTTTTCTTCCCCACGTAGGTAATACTTGACCTGACGCAAGCTAAGAGAAAATATACTTTCTCCTTCCATCAATGCTCTACCCATTTGATTATTTTATACCACCTAAATGAACATATAATGGGTAGAACACTTATAGAAGTAGGAAGTACTAAAATTGCTTTCTATATAAAGTAAAAATTTGTGTTAGTCTACCTATGTACAACTGTACAAGAGAATAATGTACTAAAATTGCTAGATAATTTAAGTTAAGATTAGACACAAGAGAACTGAATGTAAAAAAGGAGATGGACTGTCAGCTCAATAATGTTCACAAACATTTATTGAACAAAATGCAGAAATAGCAGGAACCAAATGTCAGTGCAATAATGTCGACAAATATTCAGCAGCAAACAGAATGAAAAAATATAGTATACGTGTACTCCGCAGTACAGTGTTCATTGGTGCCAAAATTTACTCTTTAGCATACTATGAGTTACTTGTAATTATTTGAGGTAAGGTAACATAAATGACAGTTTATTGTACAACAGGCTTAATCAAAATTTCATTTTTTTACGAGCTATGGGGTTTGATGGGACGTGTATAAGTCGGGTTATGCTCTATATCTCTCCTGTTACGTTTGAGGTGTTGGTCAATGGGCAACCGTCTCGGGAATTTAGGCCGCGCCGAGGACTGAGACAGGGGGACCTGCTGTCGCCATATTTATTTATTCTTTGTGCGGAGGTACTTTCTAGCCAAATACGAAGGGTTGTTGAAAATAGATCCTTACGTGGGTTAAGGATAGCACATGGCGGGCCGGTTATCTCGTACCTATTTTGTGCAGATGACAGTCTTGTGTTCTGTCGGGCTCGAAGTGACGAGGCTATGGTGATGAAAAGCGTGCTAGGAAGGTATGAAAATGCTTCGGGGCAGAAGGTCAACTTGGACAAGACTACGATATCTTTTAGTAGCGGGGTGGGTCAGTTACGTCGGGAGGAGATAGCTGAAGAAATGGGGGTACGGGCTGTTGCTAACGCAGGTCGGTACCTGGGGCTGCCGACTGTTGTTGGAAGATCGAAGGCGGTGTTAACCAGAATCTTGAGAGATAAGTTACATAAAAAGCTGAAAGGATGGAAGAAGATGCTCTTGTCGAAAGCGGGTAGAGAGGTGATGATAAAGGCCGTAGCCCAATCGATTTCTACCTATGTCATGAGTGTTTTTTAGCTTCCGATTTCTTTTTGTGAGGAATTACGGTCTATTATATCGAGATTTTGGTGGGGTGAGGAGAATGGGAAGAAGAATTGAAAATCTCTTGGGTAGCTTGGCATAAGTTATGTCAATCCAAGGATCTTGGGGGATTAGGGTTCAGAGATTTCCACAGGTTCAATATGATGCTCCTTGGAAAGCAAGCTTGGCGGTTGATGACGGACCCGGGAAGTCTTGTGAGTCGGGTTCTACAATCGAAGTATTATAGAAACGGGTCTTTCCTACAAGCGAATTTGGGTCATAATCCAAGCTACACATGGAAGGGAATTTAGGAGGCAAAAGAGGTGGTAAGACAGGGCCTACGACGTAGAATTGGTAACGGACTGAGTACGAGAATTTGGGGGGCTCCTCGGCTGCAAAACAATAACTCTCGCCTGGTCTTGTCTCCGTGCCCACAAGGAGGAGGAGAAATGGTGGTGGCTGACTTATTTAGGGGACCGGGGTATTGGGATTTGGGACGTTTAAGGGAGTATTTTCTTCCGTTTGAGCAACAGATCATTAGTAATATGAGACTAACCTCGAGTCAGGTGGAAGATGTTTGGTGTTGGGATCACAAACAGGATGGAATTTATTCGGTTAAATCGGCCTACAAATTGCTCACAGGTGCGGTCATGAATGATCAAGGCCCTTCGGATTTTGCACGAGAGAAAAGGTTGTGGACAATGATTTGGAAGGCGAAAGTGCTCCCTCATATTAAAGTCTTTTTTTGGCAACTTTGCTCGGAAGCTTTACCAACAAAAGGAGACATCGCCCGACGAGTACCCGATATAAATCCGCTATGTCCGTTGTGTCAGTGTGAGGTAGAGACTTGTCTCCATCTTGTAAAGGGGTGTGGGTGGAGGTTTGGGGTGTGGGATGGGTTGGGACTGGAGATCAAAAAGGAGAATGGGCATGAGCGGGTGAGGGAGTGGGTGGAGGATGTGTGGAGGGAGACCGAGGAGGGTGAGCATGAGTTGTTGATGACGGGGTGTTGGGTTATATATGGGAAGCGAGGAATAAAGCCATTTTTGAGGGGAAAGGGTGAACAGCGGATATGGTGGTAAGGAGGGTTAGAGATTTGACTAATGAGATCGGGAGTATTGACGGGGAGAAACAGGGGAGAGGAGGAGACCGATCACAGCAGGGGAGATGGAGAAATGCGGGAAGGATGGGGTGGCAAGCGCCTCCTAGGAATTTTGTCAAAATAAATTGTGACGGGGGACTGTATGGGGGAGGACGTAGCTGTGGGGTGGTAGCGAGGGGAGAGGACGGGAGAATGCTGTGGGGTGTTAGTGTGCGGGTAAGGGGGGAGATGGAACCAAGAGAGGTGGAGGCGGAAGCTATCTTGCGGGGATTGGAGGAGGCTAGAAGAAGGGGACACCGGAATGTTATTGTGGAGAGCGATTGTAAGTCGATCATCGATGATCTCAAGCTAGCTAGGCATGGTCGTAGTAATTTGTTCCTGATAGTTGAGGAAATTCTAGAGTTATGTTGTTCCTTTGAGGTTATTTCTTGGTCTCATGTATCCCGGGTTGGTAACCAAGTAGCCCATTCTTTAGCGCATAACATGCGAAATGGGTTTGGTTCTACGATATGGGATGACAGAGGTCCGGAATATGTTATGTCTTTGGTTCATTCTGATATTCAGTCAATGAGATAAGTCCCAAATTCGGGATTAAAAAAAAATCATTTTTTTGAGATGTTAATCGAAAAACTGAGGCAAGGAATTCCACCCAGTCCTTTGCATGGATATGAATGAGTAGTTACAGTAACATCAGCAAGGTAGCTACAAGAACACAACTTTGAATTAAACTTAAAATCAGTAAATACCCATAAATTTAGAAACTTAAACTAAGTAGATTCGCAAAAAAAAAAAAAAACGGAAAATAGGAAAAATAGGAAGAACAAGAAAAGGAAAAGGAATTTATATCAGAGAATCTAAATGTCATGCATATGAAGCAACGATAATGGGCAAACGCAACATTTTTTTGGAGCATTTCGTGATTTCTGTGAGATAACACAGTAAAAGCTGATGAAGAGGTAGAAAACTTACACTTTTAATTGTTCTTGATCCTTAGTTAAGGCTTGATAAAGAGGTAACACATTTTTTCTCTTAGAACTAGGGGCTTATTAATGAGGGAATGGTCAGGGAAGGTAATGGGTTGGGGGAAGGTAAAGGGCTGGTGGGGGAAATTGAGTGTGACCTTTGGTATATGTGATCAGGGGGAATTAATTAGCACCAAGTGTTCGTTTAAGGGAGTTGATTTGATTTGGGGTGTAGCTAGGTACAATAGAAAGTAATAGGCAATAAGTGTTCGTTTAGTTTTTGTTTATAAAGTGTGTCGATAGCTTTGGAGCGACTCACATTCGGGGCATAGATTTCGGGTTGAATTCGGGTTGTCTCGGGTTATTGCGGATTCGATCATTTTTGGGTGTGGTATTTCCATTTTTTATAGGGATATTGACTCGTTCTCTGTAATAATAGTCGGGACAGCTTCGGGTTAGGCCGAGTCAACCTCGGGTCTTTGGTTTGGGTGTGCGGGGTTTGGGTGTCGAGTCTGGACATTCGCGTCGGGTCATTCGGATAAGGGTAGTTTGTTAGAGCATGTACATCCATGGATTCAAAATGGATCCATGGGAAGGATGGAGTGAAAAGAGTCCCACATCCATGGATTATCTCTCCACCATGATGGAGAATGACTTTGAATCCTTCCCCACAGAGAGAAAAGAAGAAAGAGAGAGAAAAATTGAAAGTTGAAAGTTGTTGGGTTTGATGTGCTTTTATTTTTTTTAATAAAGGTTGCCCTATCCTCCCTCCCACACTATTCTTCCTTAAAAACAAAAAAAGTAATGCATTGAAATTAATAGTCCCACATTATAAACACAAAATATAGTATACAATTGTTGTACCATGCGACAGACCTAATTTATGGTAAAAAGCAGGCCCGTCGATTAGCATGGTCACCCGGTTCTTGGAACCGGGGCCCAACTCGTAAAGGGACCTCCTTAGGATAAAAACAAGTATATAATATAAATGGTCATGGGTATTGTCAGTAGTGATGCTAGTACCGCAGTGGCAACAGGCATCAACCCAAGGCTTTCTTTGTCCTGAGGTCAGGGGTTCGAGACTTCAAAACCTACAGTTTTTTGTGGGATCCTGTGTATGCATTTGTTTTGTTTCCCTCCTTTCCTACGCCAATATTCATTGGTTTTGTGTGGGATCCTGTGTATGCATTTGTTTTGTTTCCCTCCTTTCCTACGCCAATATTCATTGGTTTTGTGTATGCATTTATTTTTTTCCTCCTTTCTTACGCCAATATTCATTAATCTTACAAATTTTCATACACCAATATTCATTAATGTTACGGGTTTGCGGTGTATATGATCTTTAATATAGATATCTTTTTTAACTATATTTTGTGAATGATTTATGATAATCTCTTTATATAAAAAAAATAAGAATCCTTGTAAGAAGTATTATACTTATACAAGTATGAGATTTACGATCCATAAAACTATGTAATTTATGAAATTAATAAATTATTTCATACTACTCGTAGTAGTTAATAATGTCTCATCTATGGATCGTAACTCCTAAATCTCAAATTTTGACAAATTACCTAAATATTACTCTCTCCATTCATTAATTTTTTGTCCTATTTCATCATTATTTGTGAGGAATATTTCGCAAATAGTCATAATAATCGGAATATATTTGGATCTTGACACTTAAAAAAATTGAAAACTATTTTCAATTTGTGGACATATTATAGTACTACTCGTATTATTTGTCAACCTAACCTAAAAATTTGAGAGACGTTGTTTAATAAAGGGCCTCAAGAAAATATTTAGCACAGGACCACTAAATATCATTTGACGGCCCTGGTAAAAAGAGTATAACTTTATGTTATTTGGTAATCACTTTAAGTTAAATTGTGACCACGTTTTAATATGAAAAAGTGGTAACTATTTATGTGAAAGTGGTAACTAACTAACCTAAAATGATCACTTTTAATCATAAATTGCAAATTTTTATTATTGTCGCATGGTCCAACGGTTGTACACAATAATTACCGATAAACACAAATTATTAAAAAAAATATATATATTATTAAAAATATGTACACGAATGTGTATTATTAAAAAAAAATCTACGACTTCAAAAAAATAAATTTATAGATACATTTTCATTTTTCTCTCAATTTTTTACATTTTTTTTCCTGTTAACTTACCATCTTAACAAATTACTACTCCGTACTATTAAGTTAATAATTTCAACTCAAAAAAAGGGATAACAATAAATATAATTTCGATTGTATTTATCTGACATATCACGAATATAGTTGATTTCTCCGAAATAAAGGTCTAAAAAATCCCTCGATTAATTTCATCCCTTGATTTATGCAATCGATCTCTTGTTTCCGTTTAAATGTTTTTATTCATCATTCGCATTGCATTATCAAAGCATTTTGTATTTCGTATTTCGTAACGCAATTCGTATTTCGTAACGCAATTTAATTGAAGTGTAGGCGTAATATGTCACTATTGTTTATGTAATATCTAATTTCCCGATTAAATGTTGTAATTTATAAAATTCTTCTCGACTTTTAGTTCCAAGTTATATTCAAAATCTAAAAAAAATACAATAAGGTAAAAAAACTCAAGCGAAATAACCGATTCGTAAATCATCGTTTTTATTAAAAAAAAAAAAAGTTCCAAACTTACGAAATATAATATAATCATAATGTATAAAAAAAATGGGGTGAGATAAGTGGGACCCACTATGGAGAGAAAAATGAATTTATGAATGTAGGAGTATTTTATAAGAGAGAGAAAGTGGGGAGAAAGTAAATGTGGGACTATTAATTTCAATCCCCTGAAAAAAAAAAATATAAGAGAGAGAAAGTGAGATAGAAAAAGTGAGGTGGAAGATGTGGGACCCCTATGGAGAGAAAATGTATCAATGAATAACCATGGTCTAGGCATGGATTGAAATAAAGGGTTGGACCGAGTTTCGACATCTCTCGAATTTTTGGGTCACCTCTGGAGGTACTTCATTTACAACGTATCGTAAACCTGAAAACACAAATGTCAACATCGCCACGCTTTGTTAAAAAATTCTAAACTGGTCAACAGCGTGCAGATTTTTTTCCACTCCGTAACAATAATTTGGCGCACATACTTTTTTTACCAACTTGTCGTTCGAGGCTGACTTTTTTTGCCAGTTTGGGGGTGACTTTCGGCAAATTCTTCCGGTTGTACCGAAGGGCACTCGATCAGATATTGTGTTTGCATCCTTTTGTTCATCGAGATATGGTCTTCATGTAAAGTTTTGAAACTTACAAAAAATATGCGCCTCCAAAATTGGGGGCTCAATCTCTACCGTTCAAGAGATTAAAGAATTTTCCGAGTGGATTTTAAAGATCGGGGATGGCCTAGCGGAAGGGGTGAATGATGGGGAAGTCCAGTTCGAGTTGCCTCATGACATTCTAATCACATATGAAATCGACCCAGTTAGGTCTATTGTAGAGAGCACCTACCCTTTCTTCCAAGACAACCATAAGGACCATCAATACCTCCAGGAACGTGCAATCCTTGCACCTACGCACGAGATGGTTGAGTCAGTTAATGACTATATGTTGTCACTAATCCCTGGCAAAGAGAAAGTTTACCTTAGTGTAGATGAGATCAGCAAAGAGGAGGTGAATCTTGAGGCCCATCAATTGCGCTCTATCGAATTCCTTATTAACTCAATTAAATGCTTGGGCCTTCCTAATCATCAATTACGGTTAAAGGTCGGAGCAATTATCATGTTACTTAGAAATATCGACCAATCACGTGGGTTGTGTAACGACACACGATTGTTGGTAACGAACTTAGGATCTCGCGCGATCAGGGGCACAGTGCTAACCGGGAAGAACAAGGGTGATAAAGTGCATCTTGCGCGGATTACATTGAGCCCTTCTTACTTGAGCAAATATCCTATTCATTTTAAAAGGAGACAATTTCCGGTCACCGTCTGTTTCGCGATGACCATTAACAAATCTCAAGGTCAGTCACTCTCACATGTTGGCCTTTATCTACCCAAACCGGTATTTACTCATGGTCAACTTTACGTTGCTATTTCTCGAGTGACGAATAAAAAAGGCTTGAAGGTTCTCATTTGTGGTGACGAAGGGCATGCACCGAATGTGACAACAAAAGTAGTGTATAAAGAAATATTCCAAAAATTATGATGTAGTAGTATTATAACTTAATGTATGACTGTTATATATATGTAGGCATTTGTTTGCGATAAACAATGCACTACTTTTATATGTTCTACGTGTGCATAATGTAAGCCGGTAGATGTGAAGTCATGTAAATCATAAATCGTCGATTGATCTTTAACAGCAACCCGTGCATTGAATGCACGGGTTTCATACTAGTCTTCTCTATAAAAATCATCGTGTAAGAGACTCTTTATAAAATATCTCGTACAGTAGTTTCTTTACTCATACTCATATCTAAGCTTTCCTTTGTCTACAGACTCATCAAAAGCTCCTTAATTATGTTATTCCATACTTGTTCATTCCGATTAATCTCAAGTTAAGTACGGTAATTGGCAAGGGGAAGAATTGATATTTGTGTACATACTCCCTCAATTACTAAATATAAGTAGTTTTAACCATTTGCACATTTATTAAGGACAACACTTTAAATGGTACGGAGTATTAATTTGCTTTGGAATGAAATTGAAAAATGCTCATATAAACCAATAAAAAAAGAGAAAATGCACAAAAAAAACGCAGAACAACTTACATAAAATAAGTTTCTTTTTATATCCAAAACTACTTATATAAAGTAATAGAGGGAGTATTTATTAAGACATTCCAAACGTCATTGATGTACAATTGGCTACTACTCAACTCTACTAGTCTAATAATTGGACTACCATTCGTTAATAATGATATTTATGAATGGATACTACAGTATGTGTTAGATAAGTCATATGTGTACAAAGTTGATAAAGCAATGCTTTCAATTCATGCTTATATAATTTGAGTTGTAATGTTTCTCAAATCCACAAGGGTGATCCTCAAACTTTTTTAGAAAGTAAACCGTACCCTTTGTGCGGGGTTAACACTAGTACTTCTCGAAAGGGTAATCCTCAAAATTTGCTTCGGCTGAAATTACTCTAGATAAATGCTCTAATGGACGGACTCTTTGTTAGTCTGTAGTCTCAGGGTCTCCCAAGTACAAAGTCATCTAACTTCTCAACCTAGTTAGAGCCAGCGCAAGTTATTTTTTCCCTAACCAGCCACCGAAACAGGATTACGGTTGCTTCAGAGATCTGATTCTTTTCAAAAACGTCCTTACTGAATTATGACATAATTCGGAGCATGAGGAAACACATTTGTCCCCAAGGATGGCTGCTCAACCCGATGGCGAACTTGGGCATGCGTCTCAGCTTCATGCTGGAACATCTTCACCACCTCTTCAAGTTCCAACTTCCTCACCTCTACTTCCGCATCAGAGACGGGTTGCTTCAGCCCCAAGTAGATTATACCAAACACAATTAGAATGATCCCCAGAAGAGTTAGGAGTCCTGTAAACAGAGCAAACGCGTATGGCGTGTCCTGAGCACCGGGCATTCCATCAACATTGATCCCAAACAGGCCAGTTATAACAGTCAAAACAAGCCCACATCCACCAAAAACAGTTAAGTTGTGTGTAACTTGAAGACTTCGGTCCTGGAACAACATAAAGCAAAAGGAAAGTAAAAAAGCTGTATGCCATCGCTAGTTGCCCTCAAATTCTTCCAACTGTAACGAACCCCACAGGCTTACTTAAATTGGGGAGTAATTGTTACAGTGTAATTATAGAAAAACAAAGGAAAATATGATGTGGGAATAGTGGATAGAGAAAGAGAATGAAGGTGTAATTGTGACCCTTACCCCCACTAACGGGTGAGAGTTGCTCACCTCATTACTTAGGGTAATGTTACCCACATAAAGTGGTTCTTTCCTGATTCCCAACATCCCCTTCATTCTCCTTTCATGATCCCTTCACTACCATCACTTTCCTCCACTCCTCCATCATTTTGACCTGTATCGCCTTGTAACAATTAAATAAAGCTTAGTTTAAGCTGAGTATGGTTATGCTTCATCCAACTAACAATTGCTAATCTTCCCAAGGGATTTTCAAAAAAGAGTATTACTCGAAATAGCAGCATGAGTCAGTTGGTTCAGTGGTTAGACATCAGTAGGGTCATGGGTTCAATTACACTGACAAGCATTTGTAATATAAAAGGGAGCAAAAAGGTACTACTCCTATCAAACAAGACAGCAAATATTGGAATGACAATAAAAACTAATAAAGTATGGCCTTCCACTCAGCCAACCCGACTTAAACATAAGAGGAACTCTAAAGCAAATGCAAAATAAGGAGCAACAGCTACTTAATGGAATCAGGTATAGACATGTACAAACCTGCAACCAGGCGCGAATGCTGCTCTGCATAACATCTTGAATAGTGAACAAGCGACCACGAACTGCTTCTTGTTCATCAATCATTTCCCTGGTGCTCCTCCTCACTTCTTCTAGTAAAGTTCTAACTGCATTGCCACGTAATTGCTGAAGAAGCTCAAATATGATCTCTTCCCTTGCATGGAGTGACCACTTTACTCTGATAACCTAAGTCCCAAAATCAAATACTATCATAAATACAGATGAAACGTAACTAGAAGATTAGAGGTAACAAGCAAGTTGCTCAGAAAAGAGAAGAAAACTGAGATAAGAATGTCTAAATTTACAAAATGTCATACGGAAACGAAATAAGTATTTACACCGAATTGGACATTGAACATCGAATACTTCGGATTTAAATAGGACTCTATTATAAGAAAGCCAAAAAGGAGAGTATGATATAGGTGTGGTTCAGAAAAAGACCCTTTGGGGTTTTGTAATGGTAAGGTGATAACAAGAGACTTCAATGCTAATGAAAATAGCAAGTACAACCATCTTATGCATGAAAGTGATGATTCTTACAAGGCTTCAGGGAGACTATTCAACTTCAAGCTTTGAAAAATAACGCCAAAACCTATAATCCTCACACATCCTAGTTGAGAACCATCTCACCCAAGTTACCCTTTATAGATGAACTCAATGTTTCAAAAAAAAGAAAATCGCTATGCTCATCACCATGGGCAAACAAAATGGACATGTTGATGTACCAAGTTACAACTTAAAATAGCCACATCAATTCAAAATCACCATCTATTGTTGCCAAGAAAGTCAGAAAACTACCTTACAGTTTTTGTCAACCAATGATAAATGTTTCAGATATATGATCCTGGTTGGTTCTGTTAAATACACTAAAGGCCTCTCCTATATTCAATTTCTATTCGCTTAATCTGAAAAATATCTATCAATAGATTTTATAAACAAAAATCCTACAGAATTAAAAACCAAACACAACTTCTGAAAGGCTATGTGAAATGTAGTTCATAAGTTTAACTAAGCAGATCCTAAGTCCCATTTGACACAGTATTTTAGAAAGAAGCAGTTAAACCACATTTAATCGAGTAAGTAGTAAGCATCACATAAGATTAAATAAAGAGCATTACCTGTCTCGACAATTTTTTAACTTCTTGGTTTAGAATGACACCGAAAAGATGCATATCTTCATGATTCCTCCTACTCGTACACCCAAACATTATTTAGAAGTCAATCTAAAGCCATCTAATATGATTGACATAAAAAGACTAATATAGTTAGCAGATAAAAGGAATTTCCGCCCTTCTTTTGAAGATGAGTATAGCCTACTAGGTTTACATTCTACATACTTGGGTACATTATTTCAGATCTCCATCGTTTTGTGTTGCATTAAGTGTTGAAAACTCTGTTTACTTAACTTTAGAAAACTTGGATATGTCAACGTCTTTTGACCAATCTATATACTAAGTACTAACATTCTCGGCCTCATAAACTATAAAATCTGCATATGATAACTGATGGATAAATCTGCTAGCTGAGGAAATGTCACCATATGAAATAAAACTCTGGTGTGTCCAGTAGAGTTTGTCAGTGTACCCTAATGCCAGTTAAGACATGTTAACACTTGACCGTATCGGAGTGTCCTAAAATATAGTAGTATGTCAAGCGACTTGGAGAGTTACTCATTTCAACATATTGAGAAGATTGAGATACCTATTAACGAACATGAGTTCTGTTTCGTCGGCAGCTCCAAATATATATTTCCTATAGAATCTGAAGAACAAAGACACAAATAAAAAGTTGAATCAATCTTGAAACAATGTTGCAACATATACAGAATTGAATGTGCACTGATGTGCACGAAAACAAAACAGCACCAAAAAAAGCAGTGCCTGAAACTCTACCATAGCTAAAAGTTCAGGACTTCTTGAGTTCTGGATAGTAATATAAATTATTCCTTCCCCAGCCTTGGTATATACAACAAGGCGACGGCGGCAGCAGCAACAACAACAACAACAAAAACCACCTGTATAGTTGTATGATTGTATCTATTGTGATTGACAATTAGACAGTACTCCGTATTTGCTTCTATACTCTGTGTCATATTGGTCCCTTGAATTACATTTTCTTACCCCATTTTCATTTTGTGAACCTAAAAGATAGCCCACATTACTAAGTCCCATGCTACACTTCAGAGTTCAGACATACAAATAAGAGTAAACTAACTATTTGTGCAATCTATGTTGTGAATTAGCAGCGATTCACGGATAGTACTCATCTGTCGTCTTGCATGAGTTTTCAGAAAGTTGAGCCCAAGCAAAGCGATTGAGATTTCAAAACCACACGCTCTCAATTCACTGGATGCCACCCCCCACTGTGCCCAAAAGGTCATTCTGAAATAGTAGTTGATCAATGCAATTTTTTAGGCAAAGTTCTTTGTGGCCACGAGGCAAACAATTGTATATGTAGATTGTAGAATCACATAGAGAGGCGGAGGAGCGCAAAACACATAATCAGGATTCCATAGAAACCCGAATTTAAGCACAAAATCAGGATTCCAAAGAAACCCGAATTTAACACAATTACTGATAAATTTATCCCCGGGCTATATAACATTTAAAAATGGTGAAAAGCAATTTGGCGTTACCTATCATCCCATCGAGCAAGACGAGATGCTAAATGCCCAATGAGTTCATGAGCAGTTTTTGGTGCATTATAACCACCTCCAGCAAGAAGCTCCTACGTAAAACAATTTATAATTCATCAATAATTAGATAAATGCACAAGAGAAAATGTGCATAAAAGTCAAACCAATATTCATAAAGAGAGACAGACCTGAACTTCCATTACACCCAATACATTTACGTTTGATGCAGACCCTTTAACATGCATTGCGGTCACCAAGAAATTTTGGGCTTGCCAAGAACGGAGAACAACAGGAATATCATCTTCATCGTCTGATGGATCGCCTGCTGACTGTCCCAAAAGCTCAAACAATAGCCCGCCAGCAACTCTCACTGGAACCTAAACCATACGTGAGCAGAGTCATGAACACAACTTTGAATGTTATGCAAATGTTAACACCAAAAGTGTAAACATAGTAGCACACAGTATCACAACACCAACAATGCTACCAATTTCAGTATATGTACACAACATACGCTCTTGATGAGTGTTTGATACATAGATTTTAAGCAAGGGCCATGATAAACCCATGGAAGTTGAGTGAATTCCTTAATGTTAACTCTTTTAGGAAACAAAGATTTTTTAGTGAACCTAAATGACATTCGTGCTGGCAAATTTTTATCTTCTCGTAGTTTAGAAAATCTCCGTTATATTGGCACTCTACATTTGAATCATAAACTTGCTGCTAGGACAGTAAATAGTTAAATACTCTTCACGTTTTGAATCATATTCGAAAGGAAGGCAGTCCATTAAAAAACAACTAGTTTTAAAAACCGTGAAATTCACGGGTCAGTAATATCAAATTGTGATATGTATTCGTATTTAAAATTTGAAATATTAACGGAGTTAAGTGCCATTGTTAAAGTTACTTATCCCCTCATGTTAAGAGAAAAAAAAAGTTGTGATATCTAGTTCAAGATATAAGTTGAAGTGTCGATAATCTCACACATTATTGTCGCTTAAACTATAAATTCCCTTAGTAAGTGACGTAATATTAGGGGGGTAAATTATTCCTAATCTTTGATTTCAGTAAAAAAAATCAGGAATATTATATAGTATTCTCATGAAATTTCGGCCATATACAATTGTCTATTAATTTATTTATTTTTCAATGACATTATACATAGATAATAAATATGATTAAATTTATATGGTATATTAGATATATTTAGACCTGTCAAAATTTGACCCGTTGGGTCCATTTTTAGGGTCATGAACCCGTTTTTTTTCAATCTGCAACCCGTTATGACCCGTTAATTAAGAGTCAAAACCCGACCAAACTCATTCAACCCGTTGAGTCAATGGAAATTTATTAAAATTAATAAAAAAAAATATAAATATTTAGATATTATATTTGGATTTATGATTAAAAATTAATATTTTTAATATTTTAAGTTATGTAGATAAAAAAATATTCAATTTAATAGAATAACTTTTTTAATGATCAATTAATAATAAAATAATTATTAAAATAAAATTTAAAAATTGATTTTAATATTTTTTTAGAATATAAAAATTATAAATAAAGAGTATAATAATAGTAATATTAAAATAAATAAAAATTTATTATTAAAAATAATATTTTCCTTAAAAAACGGTAAAAAAGTAAGCGTTCGGAATTATTTCTTACCCGTATATTAACTCTAACCCGACCCGTTTACAACCAGATCCGCTCGACCCGTTTGACAAGTCTACCTATAATCAATTAAAAATATTTTGACTCCTAATAATCTTATAAGTAATATACCAGCTACAATACAAAAAAAAAATCATTTCTTTCGGAAAGTTAATGTATTTACGATATATACGTACATGATTATAACTCTATTAAAAATATTTAGATTTTGTTTAATGTCAGCAAATTTCAGTATTAAAAATTAATATTGCTATTATAATTTTATGTTCTAAGTAAATAAGTGACAGAATATTAGGGGTGAACTATTTTTAATCATGTTTTGAGGCATAATCAGGAATATTCGATAGTATTGATTTTTTTTTGTAATTAATCATATAATGTTAATAAATGGGTACATTAGGTTGTTATATATACGCGCACTAATATAACAACTCTGGCACAATGACATTGCTATGCATCTACGCTACACCATGTAATCGATCAGTAGATGTATCACATTGATATATATATATATATATATATATATATATATATATATATATATATATATATATATATATATATATATATCAATCAATGAGATACGATATATTTCTTGCTAATTATGAACAACAATCTTTATTCAAATATACGAAATAAACTAAAAAATTACGTGAGAATATTATATTGGTAAACAATTGTAACTAATATATTATTTTCCTTAAAAAAATTATAAATAAGGTTTTTTAAATAAAATATTTAAGAAAAAATCAGGCTTTTTTAAATATATTTAATATTCATAACAATGTTAAATGAATAATAATTGAACATAAATGTTACTACCTGCGTCCCAATAATTTCAATGTTAAAAATTAATACTGCTATATCAAGTTTTGGTATTCTAAAAATAAGGTTTCTTTTAAAAAATATATAAGAAAAAAACCAGGATTTTTAAAATATATTTAATATTTATAGCAATGTTAAATGGATAATAATTTAGGATGATTAATAAAATTAAGTATATGAATAATAAAATTACATAAACGTTATATAAAACAGATTGAGTTGGTTGCATATATATGTAGATGATTAGCAATTTTTAGTTTTTATTTTTAGCAATATTGATTCTAAGATGTCAAAATGTTTATGAGCATGTCATGTCGGAGTGCATCCACGTTGCCATGTATGCAGTGAATGCACTCAATATATATATATATATATATATATATATATATATATATATATATATATATATATATATATATATATATATATATATATATATATATATTAAACCGTCCGAACCAACTAGTTACACTTTTAAGGACTCTATTTACACTTTTAAAGTTTAACTAGTTACACTTTTAGTGACCTCAGTTACACTTTTAAGAACCCTAGTTACACTTTTGAGAAAAAACAAAAAATGAGGCGATAAGGGGGTCGCTAAAGAGTGTAATTTCTAACTACTTAAAAATTATTCAAAAATTAAGGGAATAATGGGACTTCAACTACTCTTCAATTTGTTTTAACCTTAAAAGTGTAACCGGGATTCTTAAAAATGTAACCGGAGTCTTTAAAGGTTAGTTCGGGCAGTTCGTACCGAAGTAAGGTTCGGATGAGACCTTTCCCTCCTTCCCCCTCCCCTCCCTTTCCCTCTCATTTTATTATCCACAACACACCCTAAAGGGTGATACTGATTTAGATATTTATGACTCCCATACTGTAAAGTGTAAATTTATTGATACACCGACTAAAGAAATGGGATGGTTTAAGGATCATAAAATTTGACTACAATCTCATTGCACTCAAGATTCAATGTTTTCGTGACCAGGAAATAGTTTACAAAGAAACAGATATTTAACATTCTTTCCTGGAATTCTGAGGAAAAAATGTTTGCCCAACTTGTACTTTTCTTTTAAAAAAATTTGTTACTAGAAGACCCACAATAATTACCAACTTAAACTTTAACCACTAGGCAACTAAAATCTTAGCTGAAAAGCCACAGGGCACAGGGCGATGGGGTCCCAAAGTGACCAGGCGAGGAGAGGCAAATGCATGCATCTTATGGAGACAAGATGAGCAGATTTTTCAAAAAAAAAAAAAAACATGTAGATTTTTAATATAATATGCTGACGAACAATAGTTCCTTTTGTTTTCAAAGAGGTCTAACATGTAAATAAGTGAAAATTAAGAATAAGTGGTAAAAAGAGACAAGGTAAATTAAAGGATTAGGGGAAAAAGATGTGAAATTGCATAGTAATGCACCTCGAAAAAATGTTTTTAGTTTCATCTGCTTGTTGTTTAGCTATAGAAAATAACAAATCTTTAAGCAACAAAAACCCTTCTAGAATTCATGTATCTAAAATAACAGACAGAAAAAATTATAGCATGCAGTAGGCAAAACAATATGTATCACCTCATAGAGAAGGAACTTCATTCGCTCACTTATCAAACGACTCTCATCTCTGAGAGCAACGCTGACAGCAGGATGTAACCACTGAGCACCGCTCAGCCATGACACAGAATGTGGATGGCCTGCATCAACATGGGACCACCACACAGGACCAGCAGGTCGCTCCCAATATGGAGCTGCCAACTCTGCTACGGTAACATCATTTTCCTTATCTGAGAATTCAAATTCCATAGAGCTGAAGTCAGTGCCTGCTTGTACTTGTCGAACAAGTTCAGAGATTCTCTTCCATCCAATTGGTACCCAACGGTTTTCATGGACCTGGTCCATTTGATGAGTCAGGTTTTCATGGACCTGGTCCATTTGATGAGCCAGGTTTTCGTCACGGTCAACTAGGTGAGCAACATTATCAGGTTCTAAGCTCATGAGGTATAGAGACTCGGGGTTATAGACCCCATTCTGAACATATGCATCCGTGTCTCTGTGTGTAGATGCTTGCTTCTCCAAATCATCACGTTCCAGGTTTTGAGTGGGTAGGGACTTGGTTACAGCTTTGGTTTTCGGCAGTTTGCGCCGACCTCGCACATACTCGAAAGCACAAATGAGTCCCTCTGTCCAGAGATCCATCCCAGGTATGGCGTCTTTATGATGAGCATGTTTTGACATTTCCAACTCTGGCATGCTACTACTCCTGAGATTTGGGCGGTCATCGCTGCTGCGACTCATTTTTGTTTCTGAACAAGTAGAACACAAATCATATGCCGAATGCAGTATCAATGTGTTAGGAGGAAGTTGGCCGCAATTGCCAAGATACTGCCACAACGTCTAAAGTATCTTCTAACGGCATAGGATAGCATTCCTTGTGGAATATGGTCCACGTTTTTGCAATAGCATAGACCTTGGAGTCCCACTGTATGATACCATCAAAATAGGTGAACAAACTACTAGCAGATTCAGTAGCAGGGATAGGGATGGAAGTGAGAGCAACAAAGACACACACACACACACACACTAATGACCTGAATATGAGAAATTAGAGTATAAGTAACATAAAATGAAAAGTAACACAAGGTCTACAAATTCATCTTGATTCTGGAATTTTGATGCAATTCACTAATGCTTCATCGTCATCATATATATGATATATGATATATGATAATGTGTTGGACATTATTCAAGTAGAAATTAGAGAAGATGAGAAAAGAAAGAATTAGAAAGAAATCGCAGGCTATTAAACCCTTAATCTTTTGATTAGCAATCGATGATGGCGTACTGTAACCCGGAATTAGAAATTAGAATGTTGTTACCTCACTTACAGATGAAGATGATGAAACTTGACCTAAGAAGGAACATATCACATATGGATGCTGGGAATTTTTGTGGAGAAATACTACTCGTTACTCGTAGAAGAGAGTTGTCAGCAGTGGAAGTGGTTGGTTGACAATAGGATTACTCTCCAATATACTCCCTCCCATTGATTTTTATTTATATTCCCTTCTACTTTTGGGTGAAAAAAGAAGGGGTGTGGGAAAAAGAAGAATGAGATAGAAATATCAGTTGGTCTCTACATTCGTTGCAACCTTAAGAAGGGTTAAATAGATATCATTTGAGGGGAAAAGACAAAGGTTTCACCAATCTTAATTTTGTCTTTTCCCTTCAAATGATATCTACTTGGCCCGTCACTTGTTTGTGACGGACAAGAATTTGTGTAGAAATATAAGGATAATTCTGATCCAAAATAAAAATATTTCAGCCCAATAACAAAACAGGGAAATAAATAAAAATAAGAGGGACTACAGTAATCACTTTTAAGTATTCCCCTCTAAGAGCACCTCCATCCCCCATTCATTCTCCACTTTTGGAGGAGAATGAATCTTTACATATTAAAAAGAATACTCTTCAAAAAATGGCCTTAGGAACAGTTCCCCTTCTTAGGAACAGTGTTTTCCATGTCCCCCCATCCATGTCCTCTACTGGCTTGTTGGCGTGTTCTGTGCCTTTCATTTCTTTCTTCAGTTTTTGCCTTTTTCCTTCCCGTCCTTTTCTCCATCTTTCCTTCCTTCCTTTCTTCCTTCCTTCCTTCTCGTCCATTCATTTCCCATCCGTCCTTCCACTGCTTCTTCTTCACGCTTTCCTGCTTCTCTCTTCTTCACGCTTTCCTCACGTTTTTTTCCATCCTAATTTTGGTTGTCTCAGTAAATTTGAATTGAAGTATGATTTGAGTTTTTATTGAAGTATAGTTGTCTCAGTAGATCTTTAATGATTTGTTTTTATTAATTTGATTTATTACTGATTGATTAATTTCTCAATTTTTTTTTTAAAAATTTTGAATTTATTTTTTGTGGTGTGATTTTGACATTGTTGTGCAGTTGATTGATCAGAATGAGAGCCAAAAAAATCCATGGATGTTGATGATGGAACTCTTGAGATTGGAATGGGTAATTCTTTTTTTTTGAGATTTTTTTTCATTGAAGTTTTGATCTTTTATGTTTGAATAATTCATTTGTTGATCAAAGTTTTGATCTTTATGCTTTTGATCGTGTTTATTTTGGTAATGAGTGCCAAAAACTCCATGGATGTTGATGATGGAACTCTTGAGATTGGTATGGGTATTTCTTTTTTTTTTTGAGATTTTTTTCATTGAAGTTTTGATCTTTTATGTTTGTATAATTCATTTGTTGATCAAAGTTTTGATCTTTATGCTTTTGATCGTGTTTATTTTGGTTTATTTGATGATTATATCAACTGGGGTTAGTTGTATTCGTATTCCGAGACCTCGCACATATAGGATGATATAATTACTGTGAGACCGTCTCATCGGAGAATTTGTGATGTATGATTATGGTTTCATTATGTGATAAAGTTGCATAATTTGATCATATGTTAATGATTCTAAAGGGATGCTGTCGAATTCGAGAAAGATTAGCTGTGTTTGAACTTTGACGCTATGATATGTCTCATTATCGCGTTCCATTCTGTGTCTCATTATCGTTAATGAAAGTGATGTCTCGTGTTAAACTGTTAATGATTGTGTTGTAATCTGAACAAGAGACGGCACACAAAAAATGGATAGAGGATCCATACGCAGGAGTCGAGGTTTTGAGATAACGGGGGAATGTAGTTGACTTGACTTTGTAATGAGATCATATGATGGGTTGGAAAATTGGGTTTAATTCGTCATGGTGTGAGATGAAAGATTCGTGTTTTCTCGGATTAGTAGTCGTATTTTCTGTTATAGTAGTCATAGGAATCGCTATGACTTGACTTTATCGTGCTATTTTGAGAAGATATTCCGTAATTCCAGTGTCAAGTCTCTGAAACCGATAACAAAGAGTCAAAGATTCAAGCTTTGTATAATTTTGGTAGACTCATTGCATTCTCGAATTCTGCAGAATACCGAACAGTCTCAGGAGTCGCTGGGCCACTTGTGATTCTCGACAAAGTTAAGGTGTGCTTCAGTCTTCAGTTCACTGAACCGTTTATTTTAGTCAATCAATTCGGCAAGTTCCAAAACATGGGACAAAGGTTCGAGAAAAATATTAGTTGTATCGGATTTTCTAAGTTGTCGAGATGATAATTATACATCCAATTTTGGAAAGTAATATTTCAAAACAAATAAAAGCTTATAGTCTGCAGTGAATGTCAATTTTCGGTTGCATTGAAGAAAGTGATTTCTGTAATAGTGTAGGTACACTATTTACACTGATCAACCATTAGGCGTTGGGACTTCTATATCCTGTAATCTTTATGGTCTGATTGTTTAATAACAAAACAAATAAAAGCAGGATTGATGGTATTTGGCCAAACAAGTATAAGCCTTTTCTTTTATAACTCTGTAATTGGAATTACTTGTATTATGTGTCTCGGATTTTCGTCCATGTGATATTTATGCCAGGACTTACATTGGCATATAAAATATATTGTTTTTGTTCATGGTTGATCAGGATTCTTATCAAAGACAACGATAATCAGGAGGAAGACAAGCCTAAAGATGGGAAAATTGTCAAGAATCAAAACGATGATTCTACCGAAAATGTAAGATCCACTGACGTTCTACTTATTTTGCTGATATCTGCATCATGCCAAGTGGTTGGCATATGGTCAGTTGTGTGAGGCTGTTTATTACATGAAGCAGCTGTAAGAAACCGTAGTCAAGTTTGAATGTAACAATTTCGTTTCGTCAAGATAATTGAAGATACTGTGTATTGATCTTTGGTTCCATAAATTCATTCTCTACTGGGTGATATATAGTACTGCAGTAGTATGTACTATAGCGTCTTACCGCAGTTAACATTATACCTCTCTCATTGCTTTGCTTTGTTGATGATATTGAGCCTTTTCATATATTCCTTTGCATCATTTGCGTGAACGAAAAGGGCTTTACTCTAGGACACTAGACCTACTTTTTACCATGCTTATCGTTATGTTCTAATATGTTTTGTTTGTCAGGAACTTTCTTCAGGCCATATTTCTAAGAAAATGATACTCAAGTTTATCAAGTCATGGATGTCATTTCTTAAGTTGCCACTTCCGCTTGAAGTCTACAAGGAAGTAAGAGCAACTTCTCTTTGGCTTCTTTGCGTTCTTGTCACTCATCTGTTATTTCTGATTGTATATTTTATTGTGTTTTCGTTCCTTATAGAAAGAAAGAAAAAACTATTATTGGACCACCTCAGAACATGTACGCACCTACACAATACAACACATCAAATATATTGGCCTAAGAGCTGTTGCAATGTCAAATAGTGCACTATTCATATACGATAGTATTATGTTCCTAATGTTGCTTTTATACTAGAGAGTAACATCCCCAGAAAATGACCCGAGTTAACTTTTTGATGCTGTTATGTTATCTGTACCACTCAAAAGAAAAGGGTTTTCGTTGGAAGATCCTCTGATGTATAACCACTCTGGCTTTGGATACAATAGTACCCACTCTGGCTTTGGATACAATAGTACCTCTTCTTTCCCAAGACAAAGTTGTAGAGTACATTGGTTTCTTGAATTAGACCTGCTTATGTCGGGCTGCATTCACGTAGTGGTGTTTTTTCACACAAATTTGCATCAGGAAACTTTGCGGAAAGACAAAAGTGCGTCTTCTCATTTCTGACTTCCTCTTTCACATCCCATGATATTCAGGTGCTGATAGGCACAGTTGGATCAAGACTTTTAAAGAATGACTTACAGGCATGGAAGATATTCCATATCGAATCATAGGAGAGCTGACGGGTTGACTTATCAAAGACTGGGTGGATACAGACTGAGAGCCGAAAAGATCTTTAACAGCTACAATGCAATCAACCACCTTGGCAGTCGAACTTTCGCTATTGCCTAACAAAGAAACAATATTAGCAGGAGCAGTAGAGAGTGTTACTGAAGATATACAGGTATACTCGAGAAAATGTTAACAGAAAGTGAAAACAAAATCAGAATACCTGTCGAAGTATTGGATGCCCAGGCCAAATTTGATGGCTGATGAAGAACAAGGGGAAACAGCAATAGGAATTAAGATGAAGAGAATTTTTGAAGTGTAAGTAAAAAAAAAAACGAATCACCAAAAAAAGATGAACTCAAAAACGCTGATTAGGGAGCGTACTGAGCGACAACAAGAGGGTACACTTAATGATTCAGGTGTCCATATGCAGTTTATTGATTCTGGATCATTTAGGTAAATTTTCACTGAAATTTACAAATTTATATTCTGAGCTTTGAGGTGGTGCTAATGTTGCTAAGCAATGTCAGTAACTTTAATCATTGATGAAATCAAACTGAATGATTAGCATATTTGGTCTGATTTGAAAAATGTTTGTGGGGGATACCTTGACAGTTACGGTCTTTATGTAAACTTTGATCAAGTTTGGTTGAATTTGGTTAGGATTTAAAGCTTTAAATAAAATTTGATCAATTTGAATGTCATTTGGGTAAACCTTTTAGGGAACCCCTTAATTGGTGTGATTCTGGTGAAATTTGTTTGGGATCCCTTGAAAGTAACCAAGTTTGTCTCAATTTTGATCAAGTTTGAATTCGTATGATATGATGCAGGCGCTTAAGCATAAAGAAGAAACTGCATAATGAGGTATATATTTTTGCTCAGCTTTATTACTCTGATATTTAGGTCTACACATCTGAAAATGTAATCCATGTTTTTGTTGATTGTGTAGCTAAGATTGTTATTGTAGAGGAGAATTATTGTGTTTGATTTGTTCAGTTGTTCTATTAGATTGTTGTAGGTAGTAGTTGTACTAGATAGAGTAAGTTTTATTTGTTGAGTTTGAGGTCGAAGACTAGATAATTTAATGGAATAGAGCCTTTATAAATATGTGACAGTGAGGAGACAGCCGTTTGAACGATGAAGAATCTTCAGGGAGTAATAGCATAGTAGGCCTTTTGCTCTTGTATCCTACTTCATGAATGTCCGACAGATATTGTGATTCATTCCGCAACGTAATTTATATCCTGACATAGTGATCTTAGGGCTGGCGTTCGTGCTGTGAAAGGAGAGGTAACGATATGCAAAAACTTACACCAGAGAACTCAAATTGCTCATAGTAGGTAGTTTTTTGCGTTTAAAAGATAATGATTGTTTATGCTCTCTTAACCAGTTTGGCGAAAGAACTTTATTTCCTCGAAAAAATGCCGAAGACTCTTGGCTGGCACCATTTAATTGCTGGCTTCGTTTACGTGGTACCAAGACCATGGGTCTTCGAGTCGAAAAGGAACATGTGCGCTCAAAACACAATTATTTTACATACTAGCTCTATCCGCTTTGTAACATCGAAGTATCGAACTTGTAAAATAAAGATCTTGATTATATTCACTCAATATTTCTAAATTTTAATATAAAAAAATATATTTACGTTCCTCATACAAAAAGGCTTCATAAATTAATATTTCAACATAAATGGAGAAAAACCTGGTCAAAGCGGAAAATTATAATTTTATCTTAATACCCCTATATTGTACGAGTAGTAATACTATTTCTGCTTCGCATAGGATAATGTACAAAAAACGGCTGGCTTTCTCGCCTCGCATCCACGAGTTAAGAAGGCTTACTATGTTGAACTTCGTGACCATCCTAGACGATCTTTGCATTTTTCACAGGTGTTCTTCTACCCCCGATTACTTCTGAATTCATCTCCAGTCTATGAATATTTGTTTTAGTTTCCCTGATCGAGAAGAATAAGAAACTGTTTTCATTACGAATGTTGCCATTCTTTGTAGGCAAAAGTTGCAGGATCTGTGCTTAGTTTCGTGGCCGGTTTCATCCCTCTTGCGAGACACGTTGTGAAGACAAAACAATATTCCAGCATCACCGTCATTTTTGGTAACGATCGCTCTTTATCTCATCCAAATATTTCAGCATTATCGTCAGTCACTGATAAGCATGCCGTGCTTCATGTCTCACGCTGCCATACCAGCCGCAGACAAGGAGGTGAGAGGCGAGAGGTTTGACTGAAGATCTGGTCCAAATTTCTGTAGGCATCGAGGATGTAAACGATTTGATATCGGATTTGGATCATGCTCTTATCACAGGGCATGTTGTTTAATGAACAACTTACATTTTGTTTGCCTTTCTATAAGAAAAATCTTCACTTCACGTAATTCTTTCTTTTTTTATGAAAAATTTCATGTAATTCTTAGAATGGGTAATTTATCATCTTGTGTTTTACAATTTTCATTTGTTATAAATCTTTCTTGTTTTCCTAATCTTGTGACATGAATCACCATTCCCAAACCAGTCTGACAGACTCTTATGAATCCAAATTGACTTAATCCAAATCTGATCCGGTTGAACCGCTAACCAAGAAAGTTTCTTCTGCTTTCCATTATTGTCTTCACAACTAAAATGACGATGTTCGAAAATGATATCAAATACTGAATCAGGAAAAAACAACACCTTGAATTTCAATCAAACAAAGACTTCATACAGCAAAACTATGGTCCACATTAGTGAGTCATAGGAATGTCTTAATGTTAAGAAAAATCAAAACTTCAACCAGTTATTTGAATCATAACACGACAAATATAATTTATATGCTTCCCAAAATTAATTATCGAAAACTAGCCAGCACGAATTTCCATGAGGCATTGAGGCCTTCACGTAATTTAATTTGCTTGACGTTTATATTCATTGCGAAGATTATTTTAATCAAAGACAAACAAATAAACGAGACAGAGGAGCATTATTTTACTTCCTCCGTCTTTTATGTTTCTCCCCATTACTTTTTACACATGGGATAAGAAAGTGGATAAAGAATTTTAAATTACTGTAATAGATGGTGGGTCATATGAAATATTTGTGTCCAGTTAATTTGATCCAATAAGGATAAAAAGTAAAAGTAGTTGAACAAATAAGGAAAGAATAAAAACACGAAGAAACATACAAATTCGCTCTAAAAGGAATACAGGAAAAAACATAAATGACGGAAGAAGTAATAAATAGTAGAATGATCTAATTAACTGTAATAAAATATTCTATGTAGTACCTGCATCTCAAAAACAATAAACATCTTAATTAAGCCGCCCTCATCAATTGAGTTGTGAAGAGAGATCTTCCTCCAGACGGGTGAAGAGAGAGAGAGAGAAGAGAGAGAGAGAAGGGGAGATGGGGGGAGGGAGAAAGGGGGAGGAAGAGAGAGAGAGAGATAGACGGAGGGGAGATAGGGGGAGGGGGAGAGAAAGGGAAAGAGAGAAGGGGAGGGAGACAGAGAAGGAGAGGGAGAGGGAGGGGAAAGAAAGAGGGAGAGGAAGAAAGGGGGAGGGGAGATAAGGAGGAAGAGGGAAGATAAGGAGGCAGAGAGAGAAAGGGAGAGAGGGGGAAAGGGAGAGAGGGGGGAGAGATAGAAGAAAAGAGAGGGAGAGAAGGATAGGGGGAGGGAGAGAGAGGGAGAGATAGGGAGAGAGGGAGAGCGTTCTACTGTTTTTTTACTTTGCAAGATTTGACCTTTTGAGAGAGAGAGGGGGAGGAAATAGGGGAAGAGAGAGAGAGGGGAGAGGGGAGAGGGGGAGAGGGAGGGGAAAGAGGGGGAAGGAGAGGAAGGGGAGAGAAAGAGGGAGAGAGGGGAAAGAGAGGGGGAGGAAAAAGGGGAAGAGAGAGAGGGGGGGAGAGAGGGAGAAAGGAGGAGGAAAGAGGGGAAGAGAGAGAGAGCGGGAGGGGGAGGGGAGAGAGAGAGAGCGGGAGGGAGAGAGAGAGAGGGATATTGAGAGGGAGAGGAGGAAGAGAGAGAGATGAGGAGAGGGGGGGGGGGAGAGAGGGGGAGAGGAAGGGGGGATAAGGAGAGCTTTCTACTATTTTCTGACTTTGCAAGATTTGATCTTTTCTTGACCTTTTGGAAGAGAGGGGGAGGGAGAGAGGGGAAGAGAGAAGGGAGAGAGGGAGAGGGGAGAGAGGGAGAGAAGAGGAGAGAGAGGGGGGAGGGAGAGAGGGAGAGGGAGGGGAAAGAGGGGGAGATAAAGAGGGAGAGAGGGAGGAGGAGGGAGAGAGGGAGGGAAAGGGAGCGGGGAGAAGAGAGGGAGAGAGAGAGAGAGAAAAAAAAGAGGGGGAGAGAAAGAAAGAGGGGGAGAGAAAGAGATGGAGGAGGAGAGGGAGGGAAAGGGAGAAAGGGAGGGGAAGAAGAGAGAGAGAGGGAGACGGAGGGGGAGAGGGAGAGAGGGAGAGGGAGGGAGAGGGGGAAGGAGAGAAAGAGAGGGAGAACTTTCTGCTGTTTTCCGACTTTGCAAGATCTGATCTTTTGTTGACCTTTTGGGGAGAGAGGGGGAGTGAGAGAGGGAAGGACAGGGAGAAGGAAAGAGGGGGAGAGAAAGAGAGGGAGAGAGTGAGGGATGAGGGAAGAGAGAGAGAGAGAAACAGAGAGGGAGAGGGAGAGAGGGGAGAAATAGAGGGAAAGAGGGAAAGAGGAAGGAAGAGGGAGAGGGGGGAAGGGGGAGGGGAGGAAAGGGAGAGGGGGAGACGAATGGGAAAGGGAGACGGAGGGGGAGAGGGAGAGAGGGAGAGGGAGAGAGAGAGGGAGAGAGAGGGGGGGAGGGAGAGGGAGAGAGAGAGGGAGAGGGGGGAAGAGAGGGAAAGAGGGGGAGGGGGAGGGGGAGAGAGAGAGGGGGGGAGAAGGAGAGAGAGAGGGGGAGAGGGAGAAGAGAGAGAGAGGGAGACGGAGGGGGAGAGGGAGAGAGGGAGAGAGAGGGAGATAGGGAGAGAGAGGGAGGGAGAGAAAGAGAGGGAGAGGGAGAGCTTTCTGCTGTCTTCTGACTTTGCAAGATCTGATCTTTTGTTGACCTTTTGGAAGAGAGAGGGAGGGAGAGAGAGAAGTACAGGGAGAGAAAGAGGGGGAGAGAAAGAGAGGGAGAGAATGAGGGATGGGGAAGAGAGAGAGAGAGAGACATAGAGGGAGAGGGAGAGAGGGAGGGATAGGGAGAGAGGGGGGGGGGGGATGAAAGGGAGAGGGGGAAAGGAAGGGGGAGATAGGGATAGCTTTCTGCTGTTTTCTGACTTTGCAAGATTTGATCTTTTTTTGACCTTTTGGAAGAGAGGGGGAGGGAGAGAAGGGAAGAGAGAGAGAAGGAGAGAAGGGGAGAGGGAGGAGGGAGAGAGGGAGAGGGAGGGAGAGGGAGGGAGAGGGAGAGAGGGGGAAGGGGAGGGAGAGGGAGAGAGAGAAGAAGAGGAGGAGAGAGAGAGGGAGGGAAAGGGAGAAAGAGGGAGAGAGAGGGAGATGGGGGAAGAGAGGGAAAGAGGGGGAGGGGGAGGGGGAGGGGGAGAGAGAGAGGGGGGGGAGAGGGAGAGAAAGAGGGGGAGAGGGAGAGAGAGGGGGGAGAGGGAGAAGAGAGAGAGAGGGAGACGGAGGGGGAGAGGGAGAGAGGGAGAGAGAGGGAGAGGAAGAGAGAAAGGGAGAGGGAGAGGGAGAGTGAGAGAGAGAGGGAGAAGGGGGAAGAGAGGGAAAGAGGGGGAGGGGGAGGGGGAGAGAGAGAGAGGGGGAGAGGGAGAGAGAGAGGGGGAGAGGGAGAAGAGAGAGAGAGGGAGACGGAGGGGGAGAGGGAGAGAGAGAGAGGGAGAGAGAGGGAGATAGGGAGAGAGAGGGAGGGAGAGAAAGAGAGGGAGAGGGAGAGCTTTCTGCTGTCTTCTGACTTTGCAAGATCTGATCTTTTGTTGACCTTTTGGAAGAGAGAGGGAGGGAGAGAGGGAAGTACAGGGAGAGAAAGAGGAGGAGAGAAAGAGAGGGAGAGAATGAGGGAGGGGGGAAGAGAGAGAGAGACAGAGAGGGGGAGGGAGAGGGAGAGAGGGAGGGGGGGGGGGGGGGAGAGGGGGAGGAAAGGGAGAGGGGGAAAGGAAGGGGGAGATAGGGATAGCTTTCTGCTGTTTTCTGACTTTGCAAGATTTGATCTTTTTTTGACCTTTTGGAAGAGGGGGGAGGGAGAGAGGGGAAGAGAGAGAAGGAGAGAAGGAGAGAAGGGGTGAGGGAGAAGGGAGAGAGGGAGAGGGAGGGGAAAGAGGGGGAGAGAAAGAGGGAGGGAGAGGGAGGGAGAGGGAGAGAGGGGGAAGGGGAGGGAGAGGGAGAGAGAGAAGAAGAGGGGGAGAGAGAGGGGGAGGGAAAGGGAGAAAGAGGGAGAGAGAGGGGGAGGGAAAGGGAGAAAGAGGGAGAGAGAGGGAGATGGGGGAAGAGAAGGAAAGAGGGGGAGGGGGAGGGGGAGAGGGAGAGAGAGAGGGGGAGAGGGAGAAGAGAGAGAGGGAGACGGAGGGGGAGAGGGAGAGAGAGGGAGAGAGGGAGAGAGAGGGAGGGAGAGAAAGAGAGGAAGAGGGAGAGCTTTCTGATGTCTTCTGACTTTGCAAGATCTGATCTTTTGTTGACCTTTTGGGAGAGAGGGGGAGGGAGAGAGGGAAGTACAGGAAGAAAAAGAGGGGACAGAAAGAGAGGGAGAGAGTGAGGGAGGGATAGGGAGAGAGGGAGAGGGGGAAAGGAAGGGGGAGATAGGGAGAGCTTTCTGCTGTTTTCTGACTTTGCAAGATTTGATCTTTTTTTGACCTTTTGGAAGAGAGGGGGAGGGAGAGAGGGGAAGAGAGAGAGAAGGAGAGAAGGGGAGAGGGATGAGGGAGAGAGGGAGAGGGAGGGAGAGGGAGGGGAAAGAGGGGGAGAGAAAGAGGGAGGGAGAGGGAGAGAGGGGGAAGGGGAGGGAGAGGGAGAGAGAGAAGAAGAGGGGGAGAGAGAGAGAAAGAGGGGGGGGGAGAAAGGGAGAAAGGGAGGGGGAGAAGAGAGAGAGAGGGAGACGGAGGGGGGGAGGGAGAGAGAGGGAGAGGGAGAGGGGAAGGGAGAGGGTGATGGAGAGGAAGAGAGGGAGAGGGAGAGGGAGAGCTTTCTACTGTTTTTTGACTTTGCAAGATCTGATCTTTTGTTGACCTTTTGGGAGAGAGGGGGAGGGAGAGAGGGGAATAGAGAGAGAGAGAGGGGAGAGAAGAGAAGATATATATATATATATATATATATATATATATATATATATATATAGAGAGAGAGAGAGAGAGAGAGAGAGAGAGAGAGAGAGAGAGAGAGAGAGAGAGAGAGAGAGAGAGAGAGAGAGAGAGAGAGAGAGAGAGAAGAGGATAAAGGGGGAGATAGGGAGATAGGGAGAGAGAGAGAGGGAGAACTTTTTGCTGTTTTTTGACTTTGCAAGATTTTATCTTTTGTTGACTTTTTGGGAGAGAGGGGGAGGGAGAGAGGGGAAGAGAGAGAGAGAGGGGGGAGAGAGGGGGGGGGGGGAGGGAGAGAGAGATTGAGGGAGAGAGAGATGGGGGGAGTGGGGGAGGGGAAGAGAAGGGGAGAGGGAGAAAGTGGGAAAGAGAGAAGGAAGGAGAGGGAGAAAAGGGGGAGGAGAGGGAGAGGGAGAGAGAGGGAGGGGGAGGGGGAGAGAGAGGGAGAGGGAGAAAGGGGTTAGATACATTTGCAGTGGCTGGGTGTTCAACAATGAAGCGGCCGACAGACTGACAACTAAGTCAGAGTCCATAAGACATAATAAACAACGATTACCTTTTATCTACAATCACTTCCACGAAGTTAAGACCTGCGATACACAAATGGCAGCTACTAATGAAGTGTTGTGCAGTGCAGATTTTATGGAGCAGATCTTCACAAAATTGCCGACTCGCATCGACAAGGCTAATGTTGCCGTTGTTTGCAAGAGGTGGGCGCAACTGTTTCTGATTAAGGCAAATGCGCCAAGACTAGATGTGGACTACAATAGAAGCTTGTGGACAGAGAATCGTAATGGTGTGGCAACCCTTTACCGAGGTAACATAGCAATTTCAAAGCGGCGCCGATGCTGTGAGACAACTAACGTCTATGCTAGGGCTATACTCCACGGTTTACAATCAGCATCAGTGAACAGGCCACACTTGCAGGTGATTCGAACTAAGCGGAGAGAATGTGAGGAGCGCATTTTTCGCCGCCACCCGTACGATGATTTTGACGGAGCGTCTGATATTGCATTAATGCTCCGCAGTCGAAGCGACGTAGTTCACATTGACTAATAACTTCAAGTCCGTAACAAAATGAATAGCATCATACGGTAGGTCAACTTCTATGGTAGATCGGAATGCCGCAACTGCGTGCTCTTTTTAAGTCTCGAAACTACCCTTTAGCTGTACTATGATTACTGGACTAAGGTACACCAACAACTCCACTACCTGCATGTCTTTATAGTTCTCCGGATACAATGCGTTGTACTGCTCTAACGTACTTTTGGATTCACGTCTATTCACATCCTCCTTTTTCACACCATGTCTGGTCCGCCACAGCATCTCTTTTCTGCTTACAAATGCTATTCCCCTTCCCTAACACCGTAGACGTAACCTGCGTAGTTCTGTTTCCGCCTGCACCACTCAAGTGCTGCATGGGCAGACCCATTCGCATCACAAGCTCACTGTAAATTTGTTCTTGTTTGTAGTGCAGCGGACTGTCTGGTACCCATACATTTCTATGCTGCTTTCCTTCTTCATTTAACCCTAATGAGTAGTTGGCACTCCCACCAAATTCCAAAATCGATAGCTGATGCTTTATATGACCCTAATATGTTACTCCGATACGTTAGTCAACAGACAAAAAGACTTCTGATATGCAATTATCGTTCAATACAACGGCACTCCTCATAAAAGGGGAAAAAAAACTACAGATTACTCAATATTAATGAAATACACCACTCCCACATTAGTCTATACGTTACTGTGTCACAGTCACATTGTGACGCCTTCGAATCCATGGTAATTAATAGCAGTAATTGTCGAGATTAAACCTTCACCCTCGTATACCTCATCTATTACAGAGGATTTAGGTAAACTTCCAATTGACGACGGTAGTTCACGGAGCAATAACAAGGCGATATTACACTTGGCGACTAACCACACGCCCGCATCGCGCGCGGTCTTCAAATATTTTGGCAACTATAACACTACCGTACTCTGATATTTGCGGATGCTCTTCCACTTCTTGCAATTGACGACGACCGCTCAGAAAAAGTGCTCATACAACAGTTTGACGATCCTTAAACCATACCTAACTTCCACGATGTACTGATAATCGCAAGCCAATCGAGATATACAATTATGCATCCGACTGCTCCCACAGAATCTCAGGCAACGGACACAAGTTAGCCTAACAAATCTGCAAACGAAAAAAAAACATCCACCATCAAATCGCAAAAACGGATTGTGACTAACCATACGTGCGCATCGCGCGCGGTCTTCAACCATGCGCGGTCTTCACTTTAGATAAAAAACTGATATAATATTTCTCCATTCATTTTAGTTAAGAACAACTATTTGATTGGACTTTTACCTTGCCTCCAGAATAAGAACCAAATTCCTCTACAGTTGCTTGAAAAAAAACCCGCAAAGGCCAAACTTCGTCAGATATATCTCCAAATTCTCTGCGGTCATACATGTACTATACCCTTATTCGATAGTACACTTCAGCCTAACTAGATTTGATTCTACGGTTCCATCACATAATGACAATTCAGTTCTAAAATAACAACCACGCTCATATGTTGCGACTAGGAATTACATCTAACTAAATTCAGTATCCGGGACCCTAAATATTATAAAGTATTTAACTCGAAAAAAGAATATCACGGAAACGTATAACCTATTTTCGCGTTTGATTGCAAAAAAAAGGGGGAACAAGGAAATTGGAAAGCACTACTAACAGTTTCCTAACACATTTACGTACTCCCTCCTATCCAACCCATTGTACCCATTTGACTTTTTGCGATCTACGAGGTGACACTTTGATCGTATTTTTCTCCATTTGTATAATATATTTTTTGTTAACAATATTTTTTTTTGAAACTTCAATTTATAGTAAATATAAATATGGTTATGTTATATTTAATTTTTTCAAATTTAAATTTTTATTGTTGATGTCAAAATTTAATAAATTTGACTCAAAATAGTCCATGGGTACAATGGATTGGATAGTAGGGAGTATTAATTTTAGCGCCGGCTAAACACAAGATTGTACAGCTCATGGACAATTAGATTTTTCGCGAACTATGAAAGCGATTCAAGTAGTGGCATCTATAGCTCACTTGATAGGACTTGTAATAGGGTAAAAACACGCCGTACTCGATAGAACGCTCTTACAATTCGTGTGCCGTATTTAGCTTCCAATATGTACTGCTAATCACATGCAATACATATATTAGATTCGGCAGACAACTTCTCGCACAATATCACAAACAACAACCACACATTGGCCCAACGATTTTGCATGCCCAAGCCAAACAACAACCACCGTCAGATTGCATACAAAAAACGTACCTAGCCATATGCGCGCATCGCGCGCGACTTGCAACTAGTGAAAAAAAGGACTCCATCCATGAATAATTCATTCTCCATGGAGAAGGAGAATGTTTCATTCTTGGTGAAGAATAGATTGAAGAATGAAAATTGGTGGTCCACCACATGTTATGTAGTTAATGTTTGCTTTTTTTTGTTTTTTCGTCCACCAAAACGATGTCGCTTTGGTCAATAATAACACTAAAACGCGTCATTTTGGACTTGTTTTGCGGATTTTTTTGGCAATGTCAAAGTTTACGAAAAATAAATAAAAAATTTTGAGATTAAAATTAATTAGAGAAATGTAGAAAATAATAAGTAGGGTAGTATAAATGAGTCGAAAGTAACTCGACAACTTTGTGACAAACTAAGACTCTGATACAAAGTTGTTGAGCTCTAGTACAAAGTTATCGAACTTTAATACTAAACTTATTGAGCTCGACAGCTTTGTTACAAACTCAGCAACTTGGATGCTTATAATATTTAATTCAATATTTGTAATCTGTAAATAAAGAATGCAAAAATCGATTACTTGAGTGATATAATAAATGAGGTGGATAGTGTTGGGACCCACTGAAGAATAAAAATTTCATTCTTGGATGGGGTAGTATTTTTAGAATAGAGAAATTGGGTAGATATAATGAGGTGGAAGGAGTATGTCCCACCCAAGAATGGAAAAAACCATTCTTGAGATGGGGATGCTCTAACCCTGCTCTTCAGGATACCATCATTCCATCCCAATCCTACCCTACCAAACATCAAATTTCAACTTTAATTTTTATTCGTTACAAAGTTACAATGGGTTAAATATCATATACCACATACCCAAAATAAGACAAAGTCAAAATACATCGGAATAACAAATACTCCTCACAAAATTTTAGCCCTATGTGTCGTATATTTGTTTGTCTTTAATTAAAATACTCCTCACATTAATATAAAAGACAAACAAATGACAAGACGGGAGGCCAAAGCGCACCAAACTAGCAACTACATGTTCCTCATCATCAAAAAAAGAAAGTTTATGAGCTTATTCTGTACGAAGTAAATAGTTTTGTTTCAAAATATTTTGTAGGTAAAAATCGACGTAGTTGTCCTGATTACAACCAACACCCAATTTTTTGAACAACTAGTAATTGTTTTTAAAAAAATGTAAAGCGTCTTGAACTTACAAGGAAAGTACCGAGCTTTCGGGTAAAGTTTTCATGTACTATAAACTTTTTAGTCTTTACAAAGTATGAAATATTCTGACTAATAAGTAATTTTTTTAAAGTTTTAAAGATGTATTTTGAATTTACAATTTAAGTCTTCCAAGCTTTATAATAAATTTTATGAGCTTCCAAATTTTCGAGCCGTGTAGGAAATATTCCAAATTTAAGTAAATGATTTTTTCGAGCTTCATGCGTACAAGCGGAATGTTGTGAAATAAATTTGAACGTCGTAAGTAAATTAGTGAGCCTTAAAATACAACTTACACAACGTTTTTGAGACTGCGAGTCTTTTACTCCGTGTATTCCAAGTTTCCGAGTAAAGTTTCCGTGCTCTGTAAGTTTTTGTTACGACATGGCCATTGAATGCAGCAATATTTGATACTCACAATAAAAGACATTCCCAACTGTCCTAGTTAAATTGTACGGAGTAACATCTACAGAAATTTCAAATTTCTATTTATACAAATACATGGAGGATACAGACTGATTCACAGACAGACATTAAAGAAAACCTTGATTGATCAAATCAATAGCAAGCATGGCACAATGGCAGTAGAAATGACGGCTAAAGTAGGAACAATGGAAGCTAGGTCGAATGATTTTTGTAAGCTTCCTACCCTTGTAAAGTGCTGGAATGCTAGAAAAGCTCCTATTGCCAAAGACACCAACGCACCTGCCTGCGTTCCCCTGTCAACAGTAAGATACGTCAGATTAACAACTTTATACTGCGACTCCACAACGCTGGTATCTCTCCTATGTGAATGAGACGATCCTGTAGTATGCGATTGAACTCGATCATATATAAGGGGGTAAGCTAACCCTGTTGAGATGTTAGTACATACATCGTCGACAATTGCTCAGCTGATACGGCATGCACCATGCATGTTATTTTAAATGAATTTCTTTGTTACACTACCTATCCAACTGGTTTTATGTCCTATGCAAAGGCCAAGGGCACCTCGGCTCTATGTTAAGAGTTGTCATAAATTTATGGGAAATTACTTGTCACATACATACCTTAAGTTCATTGCTTCCCGCGGAGCTACAAGTACCAGGACTAGTGTGATGAAAGGCAGTTCCAGTTCACCTATTATTATTGCAACACAAGAGAAGACAAGTCGACCAAAAACAAAGTTATATGTAGTTCCAAAATACTTACCTTCAATTTGACTTGAAGGAAGGAGAGTAAATGATTTTTAGTTCCAAAACACGTACCTGGAATGAAGAAAAATAGGCGTACGAGCAGGGCCAGTGAAGCGGACCAAGCACCATACTCTCCCCTGAAATCAAACATAAATATTATTCCGACAAAGCAAGGGAATAAAAAACAAGTCAGGGAGAAACTGATCCGGACAAAAAAAAAAACAGCCAAAAAGACGAGTTCTTAGAGCTTACTGCATCCATGACATGAAACTTGCAGGTGCTTGTAGAGCAAAGAACGGGACAAGAAAAGCTTTATTTATTGCAGTGCCTTTCACAAGCATCAATATCCTGTACATTCAATTATGTGAGTTCTGGTTACTAGTAACAGGGCTTTTTTAATTAAGCTGATTGTTGGAGGAGGGGTCCTGGTCCTGTGTCAGAATAATTATTGCTCCGTACGTATAATTTAGCGTGTAAGAATGAATTTCGTCCCCATCCGTCTCCTTTCTATTTTCCAATAACACAAGTTACTAACTAAACAAGGAACACTAGTTTCCTCCCTTTGCATCTTTCCCTCCAAATCCCCCTGTCAAAACAAGGTGATAGAGTTGCTAGGTGGCTAGCATAAGCAGGGGGTAAAAAGCCAAAGACTCTACAATTGTAACCAAAAATGCTGCTATCCAACGCAGCGCAATAGAAGAAGCAAAAACGCTAAAAAAACATCGGCCACAATCAAACACACTCCTAATAGTATTTCTATGATTCCATTGGACTTCAAGGGTCCATCCATACATGAACTTCCAGAGGCTAAATGAGATATAATTTCAAGGTTCCCCAGCTAAGCTAAAAAAATATTTTGTTGCTGGAATCAAGTGATCTAAATAGCCCATATGCTCGACGATGTGGAAGGGGGTAGTTGTGGTCGACAGGACATCACTTAATAGCTCCATGGTAGTGTTTTGAAACTTCATTGCTGACTGTTCGAGGTCATTGCATCAATTTTTAAAAAGGTGGTAAATTTGCCCCGACATTGATTTACCTGTGTAACTGTGAGGCCTTTCATTTTGAAAATTGGAAACTCTAACTTGTCTCACACAGCATACATAATGCAATTGTCTTGCAACATTATCAAATTCAGCGAAACGAGTGATGCATGTTCGATCTTAGAAGAAAGTGCTGCAAATTTCAAAGGATTGGCAAAAAGGAGAAACATATCACTTGCATCTCTAAACTATATTCAACCATGGAAATCCCATATCGATATTTTTCCTTGTCACAATATAACCATGCGAACAACATTATTTTCAAAGAAATGACGTGATGCGAGACGAAAAAAATAATACTCCCTTCATTTGCCTATTTTCTTCCCATTTGCTTTTTGAGGATCAAAGTTAGCAAACTTTCATCATGAATATATTGGAGAATAAAAATGATTTATACATAAAACTCAAAAGTTCATATTTATTATCAAATTATCTTTTATAAAATATAAATTTCGTCAAGAAAAAGTTTCTTTTACATGTCGAAAAATGCGGTCAAAGTAACGTCTTGGAGACTGTGAAAAAGCAAATGGGAAGAAAATAAAAAAATGGAGGGAGTAACAGACACAAATAAAGTTAACACCAGATTTATGTGGTTCACCACACCGACTAGGAAACAAATTTCACTATGTTGGAGATAATAGTACAACGATAGATTGTAGTGCACACGCTCAATAGCTCATCAGCTAAAGTCAAAAGTACTACCAATAAATTAGTAATCTCAACCAGAAAAGCGATTATCCAAACAGAGTTCAACTTGCGACAAACTCACCAACGAGACGAAGGACAAATGATCTTGGGGTAAACTACATAGATCCAAACAAACCCCAATGATCACTCCAACGATCTCCAACGAAGAAAATGAGGGTAGAATCACCAAATCAGTGGCGGACCTAGGATTTTCTGCCTAGGGGGGCACAAAAAAAAATTCCGACATTTTTTAAGTTTATAAATTACCCCACATTTTACGCTATTATTTTCTCTATAAATTAATCCATATTTTACGCTATTATTTTCTTTATAATACTTGAAAGTTTTGAAAAATAGTTTAGATATAATACAAATCTTCCAATAATATGTAACATGAAGTAGAAGGTGGTAAAGTTGGTTGCGTTGACAATATTTCATACAAGTGACTCAAGTTCGAATCCCTTTATCGGCTTGAGCTCTAGACCTATTGATCACAAGGCAAATGTCCAAACCAACTCATCAACAACCACTAAACTGATATTGCAATCTAGGTCCGCCCCTGCACCAAATAATAGGGATCCAGGACAAATTGAGTGTCTCCTAAAAAACTTCACAAGTCAATCCTCTAATATTTGTGCTCTCAAATATTACATCTTTCTTAATTAACCTAAAAACTACTTAGTCTTTATATAATATTATTCCACCCAAATTAGATAATGTTAAACTATACATAAACATTTCTACACATTCAACCATTGTCCTACGTTTTGGTTGAGCTGTTTTATGTATGAGAGTCTGAAGGTTTGAATTTCAACCCTCTTCTTTCTAAAGTCGAATATTTGGCACCACGTATGGGAAGACGCAATGAGCATTCATGTGAGGGGTGGGTTAGAGTATCAACCAAGAAGTTAGGGCCAAAAGGCAATGACCTGAAGACACCTACAAAGAAACTAATCTTACACACACAACTTCAACTACCAACCAAGAAGTCAAAGCCGTGTGGGGTCACTTAGCAAACAAACATCAATGAAAAAGATGAAGTACATATATGCTCTAACATGTGTAGTTCTAATTCTAATTAATGTATGTATGAGGGGAATAAAGAAGACAAAGAAAGAGAAGTAAAAGATGAAGAAAGAAAAGACGAGGACTAACGCAGCAGAAACAGTGGAAAGCCATTGGAGATTGTGAGGCGAGAGAAGAGAATTAGCAGAAGAAGAAGAGGAGATGTAACACACTGCTCCTCCTCCTCCTGATGATCTCTTCTTAGGCATCATCCTCAATTTCTGCTGATACAATCTGTAAAACCCACCACCAAAATAAACACGTACGCCTCATTAAATACTAAAGCCAATAATAGCCATGGTTAAAGTAAAACGACTCACCACGTCTATGGTCCGAGTCTCTTCTTTTCCTCTCTTTTTCCAAAATGACTAAAACACCCATTTTATTTAAGTTATTGATCAATACTTAACCAGTTCTTCGCAGGGGCGTATTTAGGGGGGGCAAGTTCTCACCCACAAGATCTAAGAAATAAATTTTTATATGCAATAAATTGTACTCCGTAGTAGATAGTTGGTTGGTAAAAGGTTATATTTGTATTGAGAGCTGAAAAAATTCTGGTGCCCCCTGCGTCCGCCACTGATTCTTCGTATAGATATGAAACTCCTTCTAACGTACTTGTCACCCCATCACTACACTACTTAGATGAATTATCGGTACCCGAATGAAGTCATGGGGAGACAAAAATAAAAGTAAGACGAGGTACACACAATTCAGAAATTTAATTAGCATTATATACATTACTCCCTACAACATGTATTCATGCATATGCATTATGATTTATGACAAACCCATAATAATATAATAATGGTAGGTTGAATTAAGAAAGTTGGTGATTAGAAGGTACTGTACTGTACTGTACTGTACTGTAGTCTGTAGGACTCCATACATACCTTAAAGGATTGATGAAGAGAGTAGTGGTTGGAGGAGAAAGATTATTGAGCAGTAGGGGTTTGTTAAAACAATTAGGTACAAGATGTTGTTGATGATGACATTTGGGTAGTTTGGGTGATGAAAGGCACAATGTTTGCATTTTGCTTCCTTACTACTCGATTCGATCTATATATGATATTAATATAATAATTACTCTTATTAATTAAAGGAGTACTGCTACTCACTCACTAGTAGAGTAGTTAATTAATAAAATTTCAGGAGTTGAACACTTGAAGTGGTGAAGAATGCTACTATTGCCTATTGCTGGGTGATGAACTTTATCGTCAAGACTGGAAGTGACAGGTGGAAATGATGACTGTCACTTTAAGTAGAGTGACCCATTCAAAATCCAAAAAAAATACTAGCTGCTACTCCCTAGAGGATAGGATTGGGACGGTCCAATATCCCTTCATGCTTTTTCCCTTTGCCGACCTAACTAATATGGACTAATGTAATCCGTATTTGTTTACGGTTTCCGTTTAATCTTAAAACTGATCATATATATATATATATATATATATATATATAGAGTTAAGATCGGGTGAGAACCCATACTGTGGTGAGAACTGTGAGAACCCTTTAAAGTCCTTAGATCTCAGGTCAATTTCACGGAAAAAAAAAAGTTTGCAGGGTTAACGCTCATTCCTCCCTCTCTCTCCTTTCCCTCTATTCCTTTTCTCCCTTCCTTCATCACTTTACAAAATTGAAGAATAATTTCAACAAAATTCACCAAAAATCAAGAAAACGCAAATTCACCAAAAATCAAAAAAACGCAGATTGAGGCTTCATTCATAAATTCAAATTCACGAGGTTTGTTATCTAATATGAATAAATTAGGGTTAGGGTTTTGATTTCAGTTTCGAATTATTCGATTTAAGTTTTGATTTGATGATTGATTTTAGTTTTTTCTTTGTTTAATTCTACGATTCCAGCTTAAAATCGTTAAAAGTTTGTCTAATTCTCTGTTTGTCTGATTCGATTAACTTGTGCAATTTGAGCTTTAAAGATCCTACCTTTTTTCAATTTTTACTTTCTTTTTATTTGCATCACCAGTTCATTAATTATTAATTGTTAATTGTCTTGATGTTAAATTTCGAACTTTGATTTTTTTTTGTTTTTTTGTTGTTGTTTGATTGCTTGGTAGAATTCTGAAAAAAGTACACTAAAATAGATTATGGAGTATATTTTTGATCGATTGATTGAACTTAACGAGGCTTGACAAATTAATTTTTCCGCTTCTTATTATTGCAGCAGTATAATGAATTCAGAAATTGTTGCGACTGATACAAGTGTTCCTCAAGTTAATTCAGTAGTATCCTATGTTTCTTCAAATGTGGTTGTGACGGAACAATTCACTGAAGAAAATGCTATTATATAGACACAAGCATTGAACCGATAGAATAAGTGAAAAATGGTACGCTAAAATAGAAAAGGGGTACGCTAAAATTGAAATCGAAAAATGGTACGCTAAAATAGAAAAAGGGTACGCTAAAATTGAAATTGAAAAAAGGGTACGCTAAAATAGAAAAAGGGTACACTAGAAATGAAAAAGGTACGCTAAAATTGAAATTAAAAAATGGTACGCTAAAACAGGATAAAGAGTACGCTCAAATAAAAAAAAAGGGTACGCTAAAATTGAAAAGGGTACGCTAAAATTGAAATTGAAAAGGAGTACGATAAAATAGAAAAAAGGGCACGCTAAAATAGGAAAAATGGTACGCTAAAATTGAAATTGAAAAATGGTACGCTAAAAGTGGAAAAATGTATGCTAAAATTGAATGAAATTGAGAAAGAAATTGAAATCTAAGTTGTTAATTAAAATGATTGAGGATGAAATTGAAATGTATTTTCACAATTAAACCTTTTAAAAAGATTGAGAATGAAAACGAAATGTTACCTTAATTAAAACATATAAAAAAAATGAGAATAAAATTGAAATTTGTTTCCAAAATTAAAATCTAGTACTGTATTTATTAGACTGCTACAAGAAAGGAAAAAATGTAAAACTTAAATGTAAGCATGGGTGTTCGATCCCATGACCTCCTAACCATTAGGTTCATTCCCAACCAACTGAGACACAACATGAAACTAAGTATTTTACATCGAAAATAATAATTAACGCAATGTTAAGGACATGGGTTGTGGCCGCATCCCACAATGATTTCTACTTGGCTTCCTTACTTGATTCAATGGATGTAATTGGTTCTCATGGTTCTCATTATACAAGTGGTTCTCATATGATCCTAAATCTATATATATATATATATAGAAATAGGATCTGGGGTAAACACACCATGTAAATACCCTAATATTTGATCAACGGTGGAGATTACATCTAATAAATACACAAAACTTGTTTCCACATGAGTCATTCTAATTTTTCTTTCTCTCTCCTCATTTTGTTTTTGCTACTCTCTTTGCTGCATCTACTTCTTCAACCTCTTCAACACCATTTTTCGATTTGCTTCAGTTCCTTCACTCCGATTTCCTCTAATCTTCTACTGCGTTTTTCATCGTCATAAATTTCCCCTAATTTCCTCAATATCGATATTTTCGTTTATCTATTACTTCAATTTCTTCAATTCAATTTGATATTTTGCTCAATATATGTTAGTATAAAATTTGATTTCTTCAATTCAATTTTGATTTCGATTATGTTCATTGTGATCATAATTTTTGTTTATTCTTCCGATTTTCTCTAATATAGCTTCATTGTTTGGTTTCAACAATTATTTTTGAGTTGTTAGGGTTTTTAATTTTGGATGATAATTGTGTATGTATAAGATAAGTATTAACATGATAATTACAATATTTCAATTATATAAGTATTCCAAGCTATAATATCAAGAATTCCAAGATATAACACCAAATATTCCAAGATATAACACCAAGTACTCCAACTATTATAACTATCGTATTATAAACATCGTATGCTTTAATCGTCTGAGTTGTATACTTGTATGAATGTCTTCAACGTCATATCGTCCCATCCTTTTGATTGAGTTATAAAGATTTCCGAGTGACTCCTGCATATATATCATATTTATTAAGCAACTACTCTAATATTCAGTTACTCCAACACATATATTCAAGCACTCCAACATATATACTCAGTTACTCCAACACATATATTCAATTATTCCAACACATATATTCAATTCTGAGTTATACATGTTCAGCTATTCTATTCCAGAATCACAGTTATTCTAATGCTCATGTTCAGCTATTCCAATATTAGACATCAGTTACTCTATGTTCATGTTCAGTTATTCCAACATATACTCAAGTTTTCCAATTACTCCAACATATATACTCAGTTACTCCAACACATATATTCAATTACTCCAACACATATAATCAAGTATTCCACCATATACATTATAATACTCCAACACATATATTCAAGTATTCCAACATACATATTCAAGTATTCCAACATACGTATTCAAGTATTCCAGCACATATATATTCCAACGTACTAAGTACTCCAACATATATACTCAGTTACTCCAACACATATATTCAGCTATTCCAACACATATATTCAAGTATTCCAACACATATATTCAATTACTCTATAAAATTTTGAGATACGTATACTCAAGTACTCTAAATAATCCAACATATATACTTAGTTACTCCAACACATATATTCAAGTATTCCAACACTTATATTCAAGTACTCAATGAAATTCTGAGATACGTATACTCAAGTACTCTAATTACTCTAACATATATACTCAGTTACTCTAACATATATATTCAACTATTCCAACATATATATTCAACTATTCCAACATATATATTCAAGTACTCTATAAATTCTGAGATTACCTTCAAGTTAATACATGTCTTCTATGTTGAAATAGAAATTCATCATAAAGAATTCCGGAAAAACGAATATATGTTCATCAACAACGAATAGTTATTCAAAAATGAATATATGTCGTGACAAATTACCTTGAAAAACGAATAGGTATTCAAAAACAAATAGGTATTGAAGCATAACGATATTACCTTCATGTTCATCAACAATAGGTTCATGCTCGGTGGAATTCGTTCTCATAAAAACGAATTTCGTACAAAATTTCTGGAAAATTGAATGAATTGAACGGATTTCTGAAAAATTGAACGAATTGAATGAAGTAATTTTCAATCAAATCTTACGATTGAGCAATATGAACATATGATTGAGCAATTTTATGATTAATTAGACATTTCAATTTGAAAGATAAGATCAATTTTTGAGGAAAAAAATTGGGGGTTTTACGTAACCCTAAAGACAAAGAGATGAGAAAGAAAAAAAGGAGAGAGAAAGAGAGGAGGGATGGAAGGATTTTTGGGAGGGTTTTGTTATCTTTTGAGGATTAATCTTGACCGTCGATCTTGTAAGATCTAACGGACCTGATTGTTAGCGTATTTACACCAAATTTGATGTTTACACCAAATCCTACCTATATATATATATATACATATATATATATATATATATTAGTGCCCGTAAGGGTGTTGCCTAATGGTTAAAACTTGTGGTCATCAGCCCAAGGGTCTCAGGTTCAACTCCCTTGAGAGTTGTGTCAGAATACGTATTACAATAGCCTATTTATAAACTGTACAGGTGGGTGAGATAATAAAAGAAGATGAATAATGTTAAGCCTAAATATGATACGACATGCTCTTTTTTCCATAAATTTCCTTTCAGGATCAGTCGTGGTCATATAAACTCTACCGATGGTGTAGACGAATCCCTTGCTTCATCCAAATATGTAAAAGATCTTAGCCGCACTTAAAAGCCGAGTACTCTACCGTTGAGTTAGCAACCCCCAAAATAGCTATGTTATAAAGATACAATCGAAATCAACAAAATTTGAATCAAACGATTGAATTAGTAAGAAATCAAAACAAAGTTTTCGAGTTGAGATAGAACCCATGTTGAGATTGGATACTAGATCAACAAATCGTCCGGGAAGATGAGCCTTGGTGAATAAATCCGCCTTCTGTTTTTCGGAAGAAACCGAAACGAGGGACAAATTGAATTGTTTTGTAGCAAGTGTTGACGGGTGAAGTGGCAATCGACCTCAATATGCTTCGTTCTCTCATGGAAAACATCATTGTGAGCAATTTGAATGGCACTCTTATTGTCACAGTAAAGAGAGGTCGGTGATCCTTGACTTGCTCCCATATCTGATAAGAGCCACCGTAACTGTGGACATGACATAGGTCCACCCCGATGCGGCCACGCGCGGGTTTGGGGAGGCGAATGAATCTTCATATGAGATGGATCGAATTGAAATTTAAATCGAAGTTGGAGTCGCCACCGAACTTTGTGGGAGTTCGGGCCCGTTCGAACCCACTCTATATCTTAGTGGGCCATGCACAAAGTATTTTCCATTCTGATGTCAGAGTTTATTGAGTTCGTCCCTTTGCATTTGATACCGATACCGACATTATCGGATACCGTGTATTGAATGACTCTTGTGTGCCAATGGATTCAGACATCCGGAAACCATGGTTCTGAGTAAGGGGTGAGGGTACGTGTTGGGAAGTTTACAAAGAACACCCAACCCCGCCCGCACTTAGAAGCCTCTACTAAGATATTGTTTGATTTTGAAATACGCGCGTTAGTAGTTCGGTTAAATGATATGCAAACAGTATTTTAGACTAAACATGTGAATTATGTTTGATCTACGTCGTTTAATGCATCTTTGAATCTATGTCGAAGTTGTATTTAGCATGCGAGGTCCGTTTTAGTATAATAAAACAAACAACGAATAATAAGATACAAAGAGAAAGAACAAACGAGTTAGTAACGGTTTGTAAATTGAATAAATGATGTAAATATGATATGATGCATGGTTTTGAAAAGATAATTCACGTGATAGATTTGACACGTATTGACCGAAGTCATAAAAATATTTGTCGAGACTCGAAACATGCTGAAAAGCTCGTTGTTTTGCTAAATCAGGAGCCACTCGGTCGAGTCACCGAGGGACTCGATCGAGTGGTCTCGGAAAAAGGGGTCTGCCTCGGTTTTTGAGGTGTCACTCGATCGAGTGGGCTAGGCACTCGATCGAGTGCCCCCTGTACGGACTGTTGTCCGATTTTGATTTTGTTCTCGAAATTGTTTTTGAAAAATCGACAATTTTGTTAAGCCGGGTAAAAATATAATACGATTTTTACTCGACTTAAATTTGCGATACTCTTCATATTCGACACTTGATTATGGAATCAATATCGAATAATCGGAGCGACTTTTGAAAAAGATGTTTTTGCAAATTGTTTGAAAACTGATAAGTGCCATTTGTAGTGCCTATTTTGTAGTGTTTTGGTCCCATTTTCCTTGTAGAATCGTTCCTTGGGAGCGGTTTAGGGGCTTCTTATGCTTCCTTTAGTTCGTTTCAAGTTTCCGAGACCGATTTGGAAGAGTTGGAGCGATTCCGACTCGATACATACGCATTTTGGAGCCAACGGAGTAAAGGAACGATGACTCGATGCCTTGGAATCGACCCCGAGACCTTGGGACCCAATCCCGAGCCTCCGAGACCCGATCCCGAGTCCCGAGCCTCCGAGACCCGATCCCGAGTCCCGAGAATCGATGAGAAATCCATGAGAAGCAAGGAGGGACCGAAAGAAGCTTAAAGAAGGCCTACAAGGCTCAACCGGTTCCGGTTGAGCTCAACCGGAACCGGTTGAGGTGCACAAAAGAGAGGTGTTCTGTGAAGGGTCCATCCCGAACGGGACCAACTCATCCCGAACGGGATGAGCTCAGTTCAGGCCGCACTCCTTTCTTTCTTCTCCTTTCCACTTGTAACCCTATATATACTCTTCCCTTGTTTTGTTAAGCTTATGCCTTTCATGAGAGACTAAACCCTAGATAGTTTTAGCATAGATTAGCATAGATTAGTGTAGATTAGCCTTTAGATTATCGTTAATCATAGATTAATACTTGTAATTTGGGAATTCCTCAAGATCTCCACCAAGCTTGACAAACTTGGATGTTTGTTTTGGGTTCTTCCATTTATGCAAGTTTCTTTCTTCCTTTCATCTCTAGTTTGGTATAATCTTCTTTTCTCTTCTCCTAATCTTTGTTTTATCATTAAAGTTTGATTCTTTGTTCTTGTTATTGTTCATTGTTCATTGTTTGACTAGTTTCATTATGTTAGTTTTGTTGTTTGGTTTGATTTCTCTTGTTAGTGTTAGTTTTAGTTTAGATATGTTAGAGTAGTATCTTGCTAGGGTTAGTAAGGTGATTAGGGTATTAATTGGATGATTAAGGGATTGTTGGAGATGTTGGTGGAAGATTTGGGTTTCCCCTTGGTTTGATGCACATCACATGTTTGTTGAAATGCTTGAATGACTAGTATGTGCATATGCTTGTTTTTCTTACTTTTCTCTTGTGGGTGATAGTTTGTTTGTGGGTTTGGTTCCCTCACTAATTTGCGAGAGTCCGGTGAGGACGACCCCTAGGTCGGTCTAAGTTGCGAGAGCCCGGATGTGACCTAGGCCCCGATATCACGCTAGTAACCCCGTTTGTCGTTTGTGTCGCCGAGGTGGGTTTTAGGTGGAACCTCTAGGTGAGTCTAAGTTGCGAGAGCCCGGGCATTACCTAGATTACCCTACTACCTCCTTCACTCTAGTTCTCCCTTGACCATTCCATTACCCCTTTGACCCCGACCTAATCCTAGCCCGTTCTCCTTTGTTTGCTTTCTCCTTAGCCGTAGTCATAGTCTTAGCCTTCTCCTCCTAGATTAGCTTGTCTCGAACATAGTCCTTGACCGTAGCATACCTTAGTCCGACCTCCCGTCCCTGTGGATTCGACCCGACTTACCCTAGCTACCCACTAGGTATAGCCGGTTTTGTTTGACGGTTGGGATTCACGACAAATCCCTCCCATCAAATTGGCGCCGTTGCCGGGGACGGCGTAGTTTAGACTTTTGTTTTCTTAGTTTTGGACTTTGTTCTTGATTTTTGTGTTCTCTTCTCCTTGTGTATCTCCGTTTCTCTTCTTGTGTGTTACTCTCCCTTCCTAGTGCCTCACAAGCACTAGGCTACTAACGTTTGCTCAAGTGCTTCTAGCTCATCCTAGGTACCAAAGCAACGTTATGGACATGGCGCGTCCAAGCTACCATCAATCATCACGAGACAACTATGGGGCGCATTACCAAAACCCACAACTTTACCAACCATATCAACCTCATCAACAATCTTATGAACCCTCTTCTTATGGTTATCAAGAAAGTTGTCAAGGATCATTCCAACATCCTAACAACTACCAAACACCCTCACATAACCCACAACCGCAAAATTCCAACTTTGAGACTTGTCAAATGATGATTCAATTGCTTAAGAGCCAACAAGAGTCGATAACTCTATTGCAAAAGAATCAAAAAGCGATGGTGGCTCAAATAATAGGGGTTAAGGAGGAGTTCAAGGCCCAAATTGAGGTGCAAGATGCTCGCATCAATGCACTCATGGCTCATATCACAATGTTGGCCACTCGAGCTCCACAACATGTTGAGGAAGGTTCATTTGGGCATGAAGGTCGGGTGTCTCAACCCAATCTTGAAGCTACAAGTGAAGAAGAGAGGGTCGATCATGAGACCATTGTCGAGTGTTGCTTAGGTGGTGAGGATAGGGGAAGAGTAGAGGAAGTTGAAGCTTCAAGGGTCGACAATGAGGAGGGAGTTGAACATGATTATCAAGATAACTCTTGGGGAGCCAATGTATTGGCTATAAAGTTGGATTTGTTTGATTTTCTTCGTGATGAACCGGATGGTGACAATCCAAACCCAAGTGAAGAGATGACCCCTCATGACCATATAAACAAGGTGAGTGAAAAGGAGCGCAACACTTGGGAGAAAGAAGTAGACGCCTTGGAACTTGCCTTGTATGGGAAATTGGAGGATCCTAAAGCCTCCAATGAAGAAAACTTGATGCCTTCTCCTCCTCTACCGCACTCGATGTCTAGTCCTTTGTCTTGTGAGACGGTTGGTGAAGAGAATCCTTGTCGGGCGGTGGAAAAGAGTTCCACTCTCGACCCCGTAGAAGAAGCGACACCCCTAGGGTGTGATCTCCCACATCATGACACCGAGCACGACTCTAGACCACTATACCTACCGGATGGTCATAAGAGTCGTAACTATGTTGGTTCCGAAGACCCGGAAGATCACAATAACCCCGAGCATAATGAAGATGATCGCTTCTTCCCTCCGACTTGGAAGCTCTTAGGAGTGGCTAGGCTCGGCCATGTGAGCTTCAATGAAGATGTTGCTAGGGCATTTGACTTACTCCTCCGAGCTCTTGATGGCTATGGAGGTGTAGTTGGAGAGAGTATTTTAGTGTAAATATATTTTCCCTTTTCTTTTGTGCTTGTATTTGTGTTTATGTTTGTTTGTATAGTTTGGTTTCTAGGATTTGTTAGCCTTTGTGGAACTCTTGTTCATTTGGATTTTTGATGAGCGATGTGAGGGAGGGAATTTGATGTTGTAATTGAGTTTATTGTGATAGGTGTGAAGGAAAATTGATTCCTAGAGGAGAGTAGATAATGATAGAGCTTGGATCGTGAGTTTGGAAGTCGGTTTTTGAAGCTTTGGTGAAGCTTTTGGGGTTTGTGGAAGGTCGAGAAGATCCATCCCGACCGGGAAGGAGTCATCCCGATCGGGATGAGGGTACCAAAATTCGAGCCTGCTGGAGTGTCATCCCGACCGGGATGGGGGCTTCCCGATCGGGACGGGTGTGTCATCCCGATCGGGACCATCCATCCCGACCGGGATGGTCTCTTTTCTCCTCTTTTGGCCTCTTCTTTGACATTTGAGCCCACCCAACCATTGTATACCCCCACCCAACCTCCCTACCCATCCTTGCTCATGTCATATGACCATTACACTTCATTTACATACCCTCACCTCATTTCTCTATCCACTTGGCACCGACTTTCACATCACTTTCCACCCCCTCACACCATTACTACCTCAACCATGCGGTATTATCGAGAATGAAGAAGAATATCAAGGATGAAGACTAGCTATGTGCTTACATTGATCATCGAGACGATGGAGCGAGTGAGTTGCTAACCTATTGTTACGGCAACTATCCTTTCTTTCACGTCTTTTATAGCTTGTTTTCTTTCATGTTTATTCCCTTCCCCTTGTACACTTTTGTGTCTTGATGTCATGGTGGCCCTCGGAGCCTTGGTATATGTTGCTCCCGACTCTCGATGACGTGACTACATCGAGAGTCATTTCAAAATCCAAAATTTACAAGTTTTTCACCCCTTTTGTTGGATTTAGTCGGATTTAGGCGGAATCCGGGCTAGGTGACTTGATTACACATAGCCCTCCCCTCCCATTTCCTTTTATTTCCTTCTTTTTTTTTTCTTCCCCCCATCCATATCTTTTCTTGTCTCGGCCCATGGTGACTTGACTACACCCCGGCCGGACACCTTCTACCCTTTTCTCCACTTTTCTTTTTGATTTTTAGCTTTATTTTCGTAGTTTCTTTTCTTTTTCTTTTATCTCTCCGCACCCTACGATCGAGCATGAGGACATGGCTCGATTTAAGTGTGGGGGAGCGATATTCTAGCATAGTTAGTTTTATTTTCTTAGTTTTTTCGAAAAAATCTTGAAACAAATCCTAAAAATTTGAAAAAAAATCAAAAAGATTTTTTCTTTTGTGTGTGTTCCTTTTATGTTTTTGTATCGTGTTTTTGTCGTATTGTGCGTGTTTGCCTCCCTCTTTCCTTATAGGTTGCTTAAATCACCAATAGCTTTGGAGAGCTTTCAAGACTTCCGGTAACATCTTTATCCCTTTTTCTTCTTTATCTCTTGCGGAGTTTGGAGGAGATTGTGATGTTGTGTGCTCGGGTGGAGCTTTTTAAAGTTGTGGTTGATTTGGCGGCTTGCTTGGATGATCGGGGTGGTGTTTGTGTTGTTTATGTGTTCGTTTTGTTTTGTTGCTTTTACTTCTTTTTCTTTCGTTCGTTTTCGTCGTGTCTTTGTTTTGTGTTGTGTTGTGTGTCTTGTGCGTAAACCGTTTTCGAAAACCCGGTTTAGAGGCTAGTGTGTGAGTGTCTATTTGCCCTTCCTAGTTGTATAAATCGAGTTTTGGACTTTAATCTAATAGAATGACCCTAAATCAATGATTTCGTTGGTCCTTTACCTTGAGTCCACCTAGCTTACTAGGGATTTACTACGGGATTTGCATTTTGACCATTATGACCACCCACGGTGTGAAAAGGCCTTGGTTGCCGAGTCCCGTCCCTTAGGTGACCATGTTCGGAATCGTTAGATCAGTCCAAGTTCTCCCCTTTTTGTGAGTATGAAGGGAAGACGTCGTCCCGACATACCCATTTCCCTACTTCCTACACAAATCCACACAATAAAAATGCAATTTGTTGAAATCCAAGTTCTCCCCTTTTTGTGAGTTTGATTCTTTGTTCTTGTTATTGTTCATTGTTCATTGTTTGACTAGTTTCATTATGTTAGTTTTGTTGTTTGGTTTGATTTCTCTTGTTAGTGTTAGTTTTAGTTTAGATATGTTAGAGTAGTATCTTGCTAGGGTTAGTAAGGTGATTAGGGTGTTAATTGGATGATTAAGGGATTGTTGGAGATGTTGGTGGAAGATTTGGGTTTCCCCTTGGTTTGATGCACATCACATGTTTGTTGAAATGCTTGAATGACTAGTATGTGCATATGCTTGTTTTTCTTGCTTTTCTCTTGTGGGTGATAGTTTGTTTGCGGGTTTGGTTCCCTCACTAATTTGCGAGAACCCGGTGAGGACGACCCCTAGGTCGGTCTAAGTTGCGAGAGCCCGGATGCGACCTAGGCCCCGATATCACGCTAGTAACCCCGTTTGTCATTTGTGTCGCCGAGGTGGGTTTTAGGTGGAACCTCTAGGTGAGTCTAAGTTGCGAGAGCCCGGGCATTACCTAGATTACCCTACTACCTCCTTCACTCTAGTTCTCCCTTGACCATTCCATTACCCCTTTGACCCCGACCTAATCCTAGCCCGTTCTCCTTTGTTTGCTTTCTCCTTAGCCGTAGTCATAGTCTTAGCCTTCTCCTCCTAGATTAGCTTGTCTCGAACATAGTCCTTGACCGTAGCATACCTTAGTCCGACCTCCCGTCCCTGTGGATTCGACCCGACTTACCCTAGCTACCCACTAGGTATAGCCGGTTTTGTTTGACGGTTGGGATTCACGACAAATCCCTCCAATCAAAAACCGAACTAAAACAATGTAGATTCTCTCCGCGTCGAAATCGTCATATTTTGTTTTTAGGACTATGTGACGATTATCTTAGCATCAACGAGATTAATTTGATTCTTATAGATACGATATTCGACTATAGAGTCGGTATCGTATTTTAAGAATGACCGTTTTAATAAAACTTAGATAGTTGCGATAATATCAGTATTAGAAACGATGAAAAAAGAAATAAAAAAAAACGTGATGACTGACTCGATAATAACGGACGAACGACACAAAGGAAAAACGAGAGAGAGAGAGAGAGAGAGAGAGAGAGAGAGAGAGAGAGAGAGAGAGAGAGAGAGAGAGAGAGAGAGAGAGAGAGAGAGAGAAGAAAAAGGAGAAGACGGGATTGAATTTGCACCCTCAACCTACATGCTTTACTTTCTCGGAACGGGGCTCGTCTAGTTGTGGCTTTGGCACGGGAGCGTCGAAATGATATAGGAAGAGTTATGGTGGTTTATGATTGAGAAGGGATTTGAAGAGTTTTGCTCTCGGGTCTTTGACGAGTTTTGATCTCGGGATTGTGTATGATTAGGGAAGAGATTTGACGAGTTTTGCTCTCGGGTTTCCTAAAGGATTTCTAGAGGAGAATCGGGACGATGTTTTTGTATAGTTTGCCTAGAAACTCGGGTTGTGAATTGATGTTGGGAATTGTTGATATTGATTGTCTATGATTTGTGTGTGTGCAAGGAGGTCTATTTATAGGGGAGCTTCCCGACCTTGGCTAGGAGAGGTAGCTTTTCTTGGGTGAGAAGAAACACCGCTTTGGATAGGAAAAGCATGTAATTTGAGTGGAAACACGATTCCGTTGCTTGGTGGGAAAGAAATCCTCATCCGGTTGGGGAAGGAGTCACTCGACCGAGTGACTTCTGGTACTCGGTCGAGTGCCCGGTCTTGAAACCGGTTCAGCGTGTTTCGTGAGCTCACTCGACCGAGTGGGCCGGTCCACTCGATCGAGTGGGTCTAGCTCGGGTAAGAGGCTCCTTTTAGAGATCAAACTCTATCTCGGACGGATTTGTTTATTATTTTTTGTGGCTGATTTTTGTAGTATTGGTCTTCAAATCGGATTTTTGGGGTGACGCGGCAGATATTTATGCCTCGGGAACGTCTTTGACCGGGGTTTGACTCGGTCGCTAAAAGATGATTTTGCCCTTGGTGTCGGTTTTGACCCAAATTAGGCTTATTTGATTGGAAACGACCCACTGGGCCTAAATTTGAGGTTGGTTTTGTGAGATTTGTACCCCGTAAAAAGCCCAAGCCAAATGCTAATGATTTCAAGCCCACATTCGAGTACGTTAAAGCATGTTTGCGTCCGATCATCATCGGATGTCCTTTGGAAACTGCTATAGACACCTAAAGGCCAAATGTGGGTGTCTACAGAGCCCCCACTCTGACTGAGGCTTGGACAGGGCGAAAGTCAGAGTAGCTACCAGACCAACCAAAGGTTAATATATGGTAGACTTCCAGTCGGGTCGTTTATAGTCCATTAGACTTGCGTGAAAGGGCTCGCCAGCCATAAGATAAAAATCATACCTGAGCCGATGATGATAACTTCGCGGGGAATTTGGACTTGTCGTGTAAGTCTCGGATGCGCCTATATGTGGGCCTCATCCCGTGAAAATGCCGCCTTGGGCTTACCGCTGGGGAGTTTAGCGGGTTAAATGGCCCTGCTTAAGTCATACCTGTGTATAGTAAAGTTTTGCATGTAACATTTAGGCAAAAATGACTCGCGCTGAGGAAAATGATTTTTGCTTTATTTTGAAATTGAAGCCCTGAAAGGAACTCACGTTCTAGGAGATAGGTTTTCAAAATTGAAAAGGGTAGAAAAGAAATTTGCAGTTTAAATAGACCGAAATTTGACCTTGTCGAAAAGGATTTTCTCAAATGGCTAAGTTTTGCAAATTTTAAAGCAGGAATTCGAGGAGAGAGGTATACTGACAGACTCGACTCTGGACGTGACCGGACGAGTTGACAGACACGACTGGACTCTCGAGGGGTTGGACCGTGACTCGGTAGGGGGTGGGCCACCTAACAAGACTATTAAGTTGCGCTATTCCGTAGCCTAGGCGAGTGGCAACACGGTCGAATCCTCGGAATGGGAAAGATATGCTATTCTAGGGACTGCAGTAGTCTGTAATGAGACTATTGTAGTCTAGTGCTCTTTTGGATTTTTTTTTTCGGGGTATATTCCCAAGGTAGGGTGCAACTTCGAGTCCCTGACAGATTCTTGTCTTTGACTGAGCCGAGTACTAGGACACACTATAGAAAGGAGGCTAGATTTTTGAAATTTTTTGGACTTTGTGAGTGGATGGAGAACTTCTGCCTAGGAGAAGCCCCCAGGATGACAAAGCTTGCTGCTGAGAACATGACAGTGTCGTGACCGGAATAATGGTGTTTTTTGAATGTGTGTCAATGTGGGTGGTTGTGCCTCTGTTGAAAGGCTGCCTACGTATTCACGTGTAGTGAAATCAAACTATGCCGTAGTTCAGTGAATTGAAAGATATATTATGGTGCCTAGTCTAATAGGATTTTGTGTGTAACTAGCCATATTGACGGTGTAGGCTAGGTGCATTCCCAATGATGTTTTGATCAAAGGGCTAGAATGGTTAGGATGTTGATCCTGTGACTGTGAGCATTCTCCGGGGTAACCCTCAGAGGTGGTGTGAACTATTTGGGCATGTTCTATGCCGACCGCAGGTTGAGTCCCTGTGTTTGGGGTTGGTAACTGGTTTGGATAATTTTGGAAATGTGGTGCTAGGTCGTAAGTGGCTTTGATGTTTTGACATCTGGAGCTTGATTTTGTGGATTTAAGGCTTCGAGGGTAAGGTATTCCAATGCGGTAGGAAAGGGAGAAGTTGAGTAAAAATGACTCGAACTTCGATCAGGATAGGTTTGATAATAATGCGGGATCTCGTTTCCATGTCTGGCCCTAAAGGTTAGGGTGTATCCTATGGAGCTTGAATCCTCAAAATTCCGGGCTATCTCTAGCCTAGGTCTCGAGAAGGTCTTGAGGGTTGTAATGTGGGAAGGCTAAGTGTGGTGCTAGCTGACCAGCTTGATTGTCACTCCCTATTCGATGGTATGGGTATTGGTAATTTTTGAATTGACCGTACCCCGGTCCAGGGAATTTCACTTGAGTTGACCGTTGACCACGGTCATGGGTTTTTGAATTTTTTCTTTTTTTTTTCTTTTGGTTGGTTGACCTCTTAGCCCTGGTCATGGGATTTTTCATTTGAGTTGACCGTGCCCCGATCAAGGGATTGACCGTATCTTGTCGAGGGATGTTGATCATGGCCAGCTCTTTTATTTCGGCCCTTTGCTTTTTCCATGGACTTTTGATTTTTTTGTCCAGCTTTTTTTGTTGGTCAGACTAACACCCAAGGTAGGGATTAGTCGATCTTATTGGATGGGTGTTTATTGTGGGAAATGGGCTTGCCTCCCGTCTTGAACCCAAACTAGGAGATTACCTAGGTTTGTCATAGGATTTGATACTGCTCCTGCTAAGGGTAGTTATGTGGCTTTATATGTCAGACATGGAACATGTGAAGGAGAACACGGGTCTCAATATCCTGCAGTCATTATAGATGTGCCTATAATAGTCACGTGCATGTGCTCACAGTGTATGACGGTGTTCATCATGTTCTCGGAAACACATAAGGAAAGTATATATGAGAAAGAATATTGAAAGCCGATTTTATTGAATTTTGAAAAAGAGGACAGAATACAACTGACTCTGACTTTGACTTTGACTTTGGAAGAAATAGCACATTCTAGACTCGAACTCAGACTCGGACTTAAATCAAATCTGGACCGTCGGATGATGTTGTCATTAGTCGTCGGCCTCTAAGGACTCGAGTTGATGTCCAGTATAGCCTTCAGTAGAAGCTTCACCCAGATCTTCATTATGTCGAAGATCGTCTTCAATCCTAATGCCCATTTCGGTAAGCACCGCAAAGTTTGAAATACCGGCATACCTAAGATGGACGCGGTAGGAAGGTAGGAGGTTGTTGATGAACGCCTCCACTAGTGTCTTCTCGTTGGGCTTGTCTACCAACTTCACACTTTCGGCCCTCCACCTTTGAAGGTACTTGGTGAAATCTTCTTTGGGCTCTTAGGCCATAACCTCCAGAGTACGCATCGTAGTCTGGATCTCGGTATTATCAGCGTAATTCCAAGCGAACTCTGTTGCCACATCATCCCAAGTCTTGTACTTCTTGGAATCGAGCCTGTAGTACTAGGCTTTCGGGTGCTTCTCGAGGGAAGAAGCAAACAAGTGCTTGAACATGGTAGATTTCACCCCATTGACAGCCATGAACTCCTTGAAAGCCCGAATGTGATGAACCGGGTCTTCAGTACCCTCAAACATCGGTATGCCCGTAAGGTTGAGGTTGGCGGGTAGCTCGTCATTCAGAGGCGAATAGGAACGCGCGTTTTCCGTGTGGATCGAGTTATTTGTTGACAAGTGGACCTGTTCTTCCAGCTTGCGGACTGCGCTGACCAGTTCAGCCAAAGGCCCAGTAGTCTCAACCCCACAATTAGGAGTCCCTTGTTCTATGGCGCTCAAACAGGTAGCAATAGCTATCTGGTCGGACTTGATAGCTGTTAGTAGTTGGGCCTTAATCTTAGCCAATGAGGCGGTCAAACTGTCCAAAGCTTCTTGCATCTTGCCTATGTCTGGTTATCGGTGGCCTGTCTGTAAGAATACCGCGTAATCAGGAAAGTTGCTTTGGAACTCAAATTCACCAAGGCATAGGAAATAGCGCGGGAGGAGAGACGACTCCAGTTTGACTCGGGTTAGACTCTCCTAAGACAAATGTGTAGGGTACGATTCTCGGAGTGACTGTGATTAATCGCTCCGTCGGAGAATAGCCCCCCGAGTGAGACTAAGGACTCGGATAAGACTCAGATGGTGTGACATCTAAGTGACTCGAAAGTGGGGTACGTGAGACAACACGTGTAAGACATGACCCTTAGAGCAACCATGATTGATCGCTCTGCTGAAGGGTAGCCCTCGAGTGGGATTGAAGATTTTGTTAAGACTCGAGTGTGTAAACGGGCTTTCCTTTGTAAGAATATGTCCTACGTAGGTGGGCCTTGTCTTAGTTAAATAAGGCGGACTGGGATAGGGAGGAAACCCATGATATAAGATCGACGGAGTTTCGACGCTAAAGACCTCGGTGACTTACGACACGACCCGACACTGCTAAATACGGGAAGTCCTAAGAAGAGGAAGTTTTTGAAATATGATTTTTTTTGAAGGCCCGAAAAATTCGGGGGAGGACCCGATTTTTCGAAAAAGACGGAAAAGTGTATCGGGCCATGGGTTTGTAAGTTCGAAAATATTTTCGAGTTTTGAAATGGGCAGAATACCGGCTAGAAATAGGCTATTTTGAGTAAAATCGTAAATCCTAAATTCGGTATATGTCCCGGGTTTTGAAATTGGATATTTTGAAAAGGATGCAATTTTGGAAATGACGGTTTTGAAAAATGACACGGAAACCAAGTAGCACATAGTCACGTAAGCATTATGACGACAACATGTATGCTTTACACTAAGTCTCGGTCGATCTAGATGGGGTCTATACCAGTGTACATAGCCTATCCGAGAATCGGGGTGGACTTCCTAAGTCGAGTTGAGCTTAGAACATGCCGTGAAACCCATACGAATCGACTATGAACACCTTTGACATATCCAATTTGGACTACATCAATGGTATAGTGGGACGTCGGTCGCCAGTACCGGCCCGGGAAAATATAGGGTTATGCATGAACCGTAAAACTAAAACGCGTATTGTACTAGTCAAACGATTTCTATTCGAGTCTCACCCTGAGGATGCCGATGGTAAGTCACGTATCAGTTAATCCCCAGCGGAGTCGCCAAATTGTGGACATGACATAAGTCCACCCCGATGCGGCCACGCGCGGGTTTGGGGAGGCGAATGAATCTCCATGTGAGATGGATCGAATTGAAATTTAAATCGAAGTTGGAGTCGCCACCGAACTTTGTGGGAGTTCGGGCCCGTTCGAACCCACTCTATATCTTAGTGGGCCATGCACAAAGTATGGCCCATTCCGATGTCAGAGTTTATTGGGTTCGGCCCTTTGCATTTGATACCTTACCGACATTATCGGATACTGTGTATTGAATGACTCTAGTGTGCCAATGGATTCGGACATCCGGAAACCATGGTTCTGAGTAAGGGGTGAGGGTACGTGTTGGGAAGTTCACAAAGAACACCCAACCCCGCCCGCACTTAGCGGCCTCTACTAAGATATCGTTTGATTTTGAAATACGCGCGTTAGTAGTACGGTTAAATGATATGCAAACAGTATTTTAGACTAAACATGTGAATTATGTTTGATCTACGTCCTTTAATGCATCTTTGAATCTATGTCGAAGTTGTATTTAGCATGCGAGGTCCGTTTTAGTATAATAAAACAAATAACGAATTATAAGATACAAAGACAAAGAACAAACGAGTTAGTAACGGTTTGTAAATTGAATAAATGATGTAAATATAATATGATGCATGGTTTTGAAAAGATAATTCACGTGATAGATTTGACACGTGTTGGCCGAAGTCATAAAAATATTTGTCGAGACTCGAAACATGCTGAAAAGCTCGCTGTTTTGCTAAATTAGGAGCCACTCGGTCGAGTCACCGAGGGACTCGATCGAGTGGTCTCGGAAAAAGGGGTCTGCCTCGGTTTTTGGGGTGTCACTCGATCGAGTGGGCTAGGCACTCGATCGAGTGCCCCCTGTACGGACTGTTGTCCGGTTTTGATTTTGTTCTCGAAATTGTTTTTGAGAAATCGACAATTTTGTTAAGCCGGGTAAAAATATAATACGATTTTTACTCGACTTAAATTTGCGATACTCCTCATATTCGACACTTGATTATGGAATCAATATCGAATAATCGGAGCGACTTTTAAAAAAGATGTTTTTGCAAATTGTTTGAAAACCGAACTAAAACAATGTAGATTCTCTCCGCGTCGAAATCGTCGTATTTTGTTTTTAGGACTATGTGACGATTATCTTAGCATCAACGAGATTAATTTGATTCTTGTAGATACGATATTCGACTATAGAGTCGGTATCGTATTTTAAGAATGACCATTTTAATAAAAATTAGATAGTTGCGATAATATCGGTATTAGAAACGATGAAAAAAGAAATAAAAAAAACGTGACGACTGACTCGATAATGACGGACGGACGACACAAAGGAAAAACGAGAGAGAGAGAGAGAGAGAGAGAGAGAGAGAGAGAGAGAGAAGACGGGATTGAATTTGCACCCTCAACCTACATGCTTTACTTTCTCGGAACGGGGCTCGTCTAGTTGTGGCTTAGGCACGGGAGCGTCGAGATGATATAGGAAGAGTTATGGTGGTTTATGATTGGGAAGGGATTTGACGTGTTTTGCTCTCGGGTCTTTGACGAGTTTTGATTTCGGGATTGTGTATGATTATGGAAGGGATTTGACGAGTTTTGCTCTCGGGTTTCCTAAAGGATTTCTAGAGGAGAATCGGGACGATGTTTTTGTATAGTTTGCCTAGAAACTCGGGTTGTGAATTGATGTTGGGAATTGTTGATATTGATTGTCTATGATTTGTGTGTGTGCAAGGAGGTCTATTTATAGGGGAGCTTCCCGACCTTGGCTAGGAGAGGTAGCTTTGCTTGGGTGAGAAAAAAACACGTTGGATAGGAAAAGCATGTAATTTGAGTGGAAACGGGATTACGTTGCTTGGTGGGAAAGAAATCCTCATCCGGTTGGAGAAGGAGTCACTCGACCGAGTGACATCTGGTACTCGGTCGAGTGCCCGGTTTTGACACCGGTTCAGCGTGTTTCGTGAGCTCACTCGACCGAGTGGGCCGGTCCACTCGATCGAGTGGGTGTAGCTCGGGTAAGAGGCTCCTTTTAGAGATCAAACTCTATCTCGGACGGATTTGTTTATTAATTTTTGTGGCTGATTTTTGTAGTATTGGTCTTCAAATCGGATTTGTGGGGTGACGCGGCAGATATTTATGCTTCGGGAACGTCTTTGACCCGGGTTTGACTCGGTCGCTAAAAGACGATTTTGCCCTTGGTGTCGGTTTTGACCCAAATTAGGCTTATTTGATTGGAAACGACCCACTGGGCCTAAATTTGAGGTCGGTTTTGTGAGATTTTTACCCCGTAAAAAGCCCAAGCCAAATGCTAATGATTTCAAGCCCACACTCGAGTACGTTGAAGCATGTTTGCGTCCGATCATCATCGGATGTCCTTTGGAAACTGCTATAGACACCTAAAGGCCAAATGTGGGTGTCTACAGTAACCATATAAGTTCAGAGGTGGTTGTAGACACCCGCATTTTGCCTGTCAGTGTCTATAGAAGGTTTCGACAAACACCCGATGATGATCGGACGCGAACGTCCTTTTACACGCTCGGATATGGGCTCGAAAACGTTAGTATTTGGCTTGAGCTTTTTACAGAGTAAAAATATCACAAAACTGACCTCAAATTCAGGCCCAGTGGGTCATTTCCAATCAAATAAGACTAATTTGGGTCAAAACCGACACCGGAAATAAAATCGTCTTTTGGCGACCGGGTTAAACCCCGGTCAAAGCCGTTTCCGAGACACAAACCAGCAGTGCAAACTTCAAAGAATCCAACTCAAAGTCAAAAACTCCAAAATATCTCACCCGTGCTGATCCACTCGATCGAGTGTCAACCCACTCGGTCGAGTGGGGCTCCAAAAGGCCCGCAGTTTGCCGTATTACGGGCCACTCGATCGAGTCCATGGGGGCACTCGATCGAGTGACCCTAGGATGGGGAGGTTGGGTTTTTCCTATAAATACATCCTCTTTTCAACACAATTAACATAACTTTTTTCCCATACAACTTTCAGCCATAATCACCATCACCTCGATACACCCAATACACACATACCGAGATTAAAACTCGTCAAAGACCTGAGAGCAAAAATCGTCAAATCCCTTCCCAATTATACACATCAAAACTCTCCTATATACATCTCGACGCTCCTGTGCCTAAGCCACTACTATACGAGTCGATCCCCGAGACAAAAGCATGTAGGTTGAGGGTGTAAAACTCAATCCCGACTTCTCCCTTTTCTCTCTTCCCTTCTCTCGTTTTTCTCGTTTTCATTATCGTCGCGTTAACGTTTTTTTATTTTATTATTTCGTTTCTAATATCGTTATTATCTAATCAATGTTAAAACATCGAGCATACATCGATTTATTAAGGAATTTCATATCGAGTATGTCTAAAGATAAATCCCGTTCTAAGATCCTCCTAATCCCTTTACAAGTAGTAACAGAGGTGACACCCTTCCGAGGAGCGCCGCCCTAAACACTCAATGGCCCAGTGCGATCGCGGATATTTATGGTTAGGTGTACTAGATCTCATTTTTAAGGTTAGAACGAAACCTATTGATGCAAATCGAACATCACATAATCCGCAAGGATTAATTACGATGTCGTGACGCGGAGGGAATCGATTTTTGATCTAATCAAAACAATAAAAAACGTTATCGTAAAGATGCGATACCGACTCCATAGTCAAATATTATGTCTAAAAGGATTTAATCGATAAACCGTATTAGCACGAACCCGTTGACGCCGAAATAATTGTCACATGGTCCGAAAGGACTAATTACGACATTACGACGCGGAGGGAATTATTTCGTCCTAATTCAGTTTAAAACGTGTGGACATGACGTAGGTCCACCCCGACGCGGCCACGCGCGGGTTTTGGGTTAGGCGAATGCACCTCCATATGAGAAGGATCGAATTGAAATTTAAGTCGAAATGGAGTCGCCACCGAATTTTATGGTTATTCGGAACCATTCGAGCCCACTCTATATCGCCATGGTCCATACACAAAGTATGGCCCATTTTGGTTTGAGAGTTTATTGGGCTCGTCCCTTTGCATATCGATATAGATGCCGACTTGAGCGGTTAATCGTATATTGAATGACTCTCGTTGCCAATGGATTCGGGCATCCGGAAACCACGGTTCTGAGTAAGGGGTGAGGGTACGTGTTGGGAAGCCCACTAAGGACACCCAACCCCGCCTGCACTTAGCGGCCTCTACTAGGACATCGTTTGACTTTTTAATATGCGCGTTAGTGATTCGGTGAAATGTTATGCAAACAGCGTTTTAGCTAAGCATGCGAATTAAATGTGAGCTACGTCAATTTAATGCATCTAATTTATTGTCGAAGTGATTTAGGATGCGAGGATTCATTTAAAAGCGGTAAAACGCAAATAAATAAAGCAAAGCAAAAATAAATCGATTACAAGTTACACGGGCGGAATACAACCCGGAATTCACAATACGGCGTACAATAAAATAGAATAACCGAGATATACAATTGAAATGACGAGCAATAATTATAAACGGACCCGTGTATAAACTAGACCGTGATTTTGTGTAGGTGGACGAACTTTAATTAGTTACATTATATTGCGTATTAATCAAAGGACGGAGGTTCGAGACCTAGACGTGGTGCTAGCCCGATCTCGAACCTCGATGCCTTGTCCCGACTTATCACCTCGAGAAATTGAGTCTAAATTAATTTTACATCGGATACGACTACAGAGTCGTCGACATAAAATTAATAATGTGAGACCGTCGATCAAAATCGTTTAAGTGGAGTGATATGCATGAATTTTGGAAAAGCTACGTGATTAACTTTACACGTGTCGACTAAGTCGCTTTTAAAAAGACGAGGCTCGAATGATATAAAAAATAAAGAGCTCTCGGTTTCTGGGCTGCAGGACCCACTCGGTCGAGTCATGGCTGGACTCGGCCGAGTGCGTCCTGGAAGACGCTACTGCCCGTAATTTAGGGTGCTACTCGATCGAGTAGCAGGTGTACTCGGTCGAGTGGCACCTGTACGAGTTGTGACTCGTTTATTTTAATGTGTTTTAAATCGATGATTGGCCGAGTCAAATAAAAATATTGACGGATTTAGATTTAACTCGGTTTGTCGGTATTATAATCATGTCTTATATGATTATAATACCGTTATCGGAATTTTGTAAAGAAAGTTGTTGTTAGATAAAAATTTGATTAGTGACGAAATTGCGCCCCTCTACGTTACAACGTCGATGTTAATCCTTACGGATTATGTGACGTCGGTTTTCGTGTCAACGGGTTCCACACTAATTGGAAATGGGATTAAATGCGTTCAACTATGACTTTAGGTTGATTATCATAGTCCAACGCATTCGAAACCGAATTTTCAATACTAAAATGTATTTACGCGATGTTATGACGATAATGATGATAAAGAAAAGATGGTGCAAAAATGAGGACGCGAAAGTACGACAATATTAATGCTAGTGTCACTATTATGATTACGATTATAAATACGATACGAAAATACGATCAATAAAATGAAAATGAGACTAAAAAAAAAGAGATCGAGATGGGGTTTAGGACACCCTCAACATACATGCTTAGTAAGGACCTCGGAAATGGACTCGTAATAGCGGCACGGGCTTGGGAGTATCGAGGATGTATGCGAGTTATGGTGTGTATATGTGTGTGTATGCTTCACCGGTTCTCCGAGGGACAGGGGGCTCGGGTTTGATGTGTTTTGCCTAGGGTTGCTAGGGTCGTAGTGTTGTGTGTATGGGATTAATATGCATGCGAAAAGTTGTAAAGGTTGTAAGAATTGTGTAGTTGCAAAAGGTGTTCCAAAGTGTGTTGTGCATGGGGGTCATGGGGTATTTATAGGGAGCCCCGACCCTGGGTCACTCGACCGAGTGGCGCGGGTGCACTCGGTCGAGTGCCCTCGCGAATGCACCTGGACGGTCCTTGTGAGGCTCCACTCGATCGAGTGGTCAATCCACTCGACCGAGTGGATCAATTAGGTCGTGCTAAATCGGGAAGGATTGGCCTTGATTTGCTCTTGATTGATTGCATTGTTTTGGAATGATTTTGGCTGATTTTTGGATTGTGGCGCAAGTTTCGAGACGCATCCGGTCGTTTTTTGTGTCGGGTTTGTCTTAACTGGGTTTTGACCCGGTCGCTAAAAGACGGGAATTATTGTTGGTGCCGGTTTCGGCCCAAATTAGTCTTGTTTTACTCGGAACGACCCACTGGGCCTGAATTTGAGGTTGGTTTTGTGAGATTTTTACTCCGCTAAAAGTCCATGTCGGATATTATTGATTCCGAGCCCAAGTCCGAGTATACTAAGTCACGTTCGCGTCCGATCATCATCGGGTGTTTTTTGGAAACTGCTATAGACACCTGGCGGTCAAATTTTGGGTGTCTACAGAGCCCCCACTCTGACTGAGGCTTGGACAAGGCGAAAGTCAGAGTAGCTACCAAGTCAATTAAGACCTGGTAGGCTTCCGTTCGGGTCGTTTATAGTCCATTAGACTCGCGTGAAGGGCTCGCCAGCCATAAGTCAGAAATCATACCTGAGCTGCTGATGATACTTCGTGGGGAATCGGACTTGTCGCATAAGTCCTGGGTGTGCCTATATGTGGGCCCATCCCGCACCATTCCGGGGAAAATGTCATTTTGGGCTTCCGTTGGGGAGATTTTAGAGGGTTGCATGTCCCTATTTGAGTCGTACCTGTAAAAGTCACAAAAAACGTATGCGACACGTAGGTAGTAAAATGACTCGTGCTGGGGAAAATGATTTTTTGAATTTTTTGAAATCTTTGAAAGTTTTTGAAATTTTTTGAAATTTTGTGAATTTTCGACAGACTGCTCGGGATGACTAAATTCCTGCGTCTGTGAGGAAGAATCATGGGTCGGGCCTGTATGTTCTAGGCCCGCTTGGGCCAAAGAGGCGCAGCTGCAGGGGATGCTCCAGGGTTTTGATGTTATAAATACATCACCCTGGTTCCTCTTTTTGTCACAATTCTCAAAAAGCTTCCTCTTCTCTTTTAAAAGAAAACTTTTTATTCCTCTCAAGAAACTTAGCATGGGTATCGACCGTCTGATCAACATGCTGCAAGATTGGGCACACCGTTTAGGGATGCGAGCAAGGTAGTTCTGAGGCAGTCTGGTATATTCCAACTGTTCACGTTTCGTCAGTTGCACGTGGACCGTCACTTCCTTGATGCCTGTCTGACCTTCTGGGATGACACCTATCACGTCTTCGCCTTTCCTCGGGGCGAAATCTGTCCCCTCCCCGAGGAAATCGCTGCCATAGGAGGGTGGAACCCATTGCTCCGCCCTGCTGTCCCTTTCTCCGTTCGGGACCCTAGGAGGAAACTACGGGAATTTTTGGGGCTTTCCCATGATGAAGTATCCCGCATGCTCGAAGGGGATACCGTTTCTCTGCTTGCCTTAGCTGAGAAGTTCATGAACCCGTATGACATCCGGGTTACGCCCATTCATAGCCGTAGGGCGTTTGCCTTCTGTATGCTGCACGTGTACGCCTTTGAAGGCCATATGGACCTGCTGTCTTGCATGGGTAGCATTCGTCTTCTCGTTGTTGCTGATCTCATGGAGACGGAGTGTAGTCCCGCATCGTTGATTACGGGGGAGATCATTCAGGGTTTAGACAACCGGAAGAGGGATGAGTCAGCCCGTTTTACGGGGAGCACCCGTCTACTGCAGGTATATCGCTTTTTTTTTTTTTTTTTTTTTTTTCCGCGATATACTGTTACAGGGGGCACTCGACCGAGTCGTCCTGGCACTCGATCGAGTGCCCTCGTAGAGGAGCATTCTGCCGTGTTTTAGGGGTGTTACTCGATCGAGTGACCCCGGCACTCGATCGAGTGCCCTTATGCGGACGCCTGAATTCGTCCGAAATTTCATAAGCGTTACTTTTTTTTTCAGCTCTGGCTATTTGAAAGGTTGTCCAAGATCGAGCCTCCTCCCAACCCGAGTGAATATTGGTTCAACCAGGTGACGACGAGGAGACGGCCCACCGATTCATCTTGCCTCGTCACTCAGAAATATTGGGAGGAAGAACTAACGTTCCATCGTGGTCCGCTGATACGATGGGTGGTTTTATGGTGGCCTATTTATTCCTGGACGGGTTTGGCACCTGACGACAAGGCACGTTACCAGGTGATTCTGTCCTTTAGCAACACAGTTCACCTCTATCCTGACCGCATACTCAGGCAGTATGGGCGGACACAGCGTATCCCTGAGAATGAGGCAGTTGTGAGTGCACCTACCCCACTGACCGACATTTTGTGTGACACCTGGATTCAGAGATGGTATACTAGAGTTACTTGGTCCGTTCCCAAGCCGCTTCATTCTGCCTGGGTGTCTTATTCCTACGAAAAGTGGACCAAAGCCGAGACTGCCGAAGCTCGTGCTGCTCTGAAGATCGACGAGGCCTTCGACCTGCTTAGGCGAGAAAAAGTCAAAGACAATCGGGATTTCTTTGCTGAAGGGGAGACTCAAACTCCCATAGTCCGTCTGAGGCCAAGTCAGAGAAGAAGAACTGGGACTCGAGCTAGGGGGTCCAATGCTAGAGGTGTTCAGGGGGAGGTGAGCCCTTAGACCGATTTGGAGAGGAGACTAGGGCCGAGACTTTCAGCCCAGGACCGACTTGGTCCTAAGGATAGGTTGCCGGAGCATGTACGGGCTCGACTTGGGCCCGTGACTATAGCTGAAGATCCTCTGTCGAAGAAGAGGACTCGGGTTAAGGAAGTTCCCGTTGTCATTCGGGAACGCCCGCCCCCGCCGCTGCCCCGACGTCCGCGGGCTCCTCAAGACCCGAAAGACAAAGGCAAGGGCAAGATGCCCGGATATGACTAGTCTCTCTTTTATTATTATTTGAAATATTATTACTATTTTTGTAGTGTTTTTTTTTTGGCTTTTTGTGGCTTTTTTGTTTTTGTAACTTTGAAATACCGAGTTTATCGGTGTTTTTTTTTTTTGGGAATAATAAAAGTATTATTAGTGAAACCGTTTCTGTCTTTTTTCGTTATTGCAGTGGTTGTGCCCTTTTGAGGGGTTGCCTACGTATCCACAGTTAGTGGAATCAAACCAAACGTAGTTCGGGCGCAGATTTTTTTGCAATTTCGAATACACCAAGACTATGAGTTCAAGATGTGCGACAGTAGGATAAATAATCCTAACTTATTGACTTGCTTTATAAACTTTGAAAAAGTGTTTAAATAAATTTTTGCGAATGACATTGAGATAAGGTTTAGGGGTAGTAGCGCTTTAGCTGGTCTAGGTTGGTCGGGTTGACAAATTCATTTCCGTCCAGATCTGTCAGCATTATTGCTCCTCCTGATAGAACCTTCTTGACCAGGTATGGCCCAGCCCAATTGGGTTTAAATTTTCCCCTTGGGTCAACCGGTAGTAGGGCACAAACCGATTTTAGGACCAAATCGCCTTCCTTGATGTTCCTGGGCCTAACTCTTTTGTTAAAGGCCCGTTTGATTCTCTTTTGGTATATTTGGATGTTATTGAGAGCCCGGGACCGCCGTTCGTCTAAAAGAACAAACGAGTCATATTGAGCTTGAACCCAATCTGCTTCGGGTACTTGACTTTCTAGCAGGATCCGGAGGGAAGGTATTTCCAATTCGACTGGTTGGACCGCCTCCATCCCATATGTCAAATAATATGGAGTTGCCCTGGTCGCAGTTCGGATCGATGTCCGGTACCCCCATAGGGCGAAGGGTATTTTGTCGGGCCAATCCCGATAATTATCAGCCATCTTTTTGAGTATGGTGACAATTGTTTTATTAGCAGCTTCTACCGCTCCGTTTGTTTGGGGACGGTAAGGCGAAGATGTGTGCCTCTGGATTTTGTACTTTGCTAGCAAAGTAGCGGTTTCTGCTTGGAAGTGGGTCCCGTGATCACTGATAAACTCGTGTGGGATCCCGTACCGGCATATAATTTTATTCTGGATAAATTTGGCCATGTGCTTGGCGTTCAAGACACGGTATGATTCAGCTTCGACCCATTTGGTGAAATAGTCGATCGCCACCAAAATAAAACAGTGGCCTCCCGTTCCGGAAGGATTCACCTTTCCAATTATGTCAATCCCCCATGTCGAAAATGGCCATGGTGATGTCATGGTGTATAGTAGGGATGATGGCATGTGTTGAACATTACCGAAAATTTGTCAATTATGGCAGTGCTTGACATATGATTGACAGTCGGCCTCCATACTGTTCCAGTAGTATCCGAGCCTCATGATTTTTCGGGCTAGCATATGGGCGTTCATATGCGGACCGTTTTCGCCGTCATGTACTTCGGCCATCACTTTTTCGGCCTGTGTTTTGTCGATACATAGGAGTAAAGCCCCTTGTGCCGTCTTTTTGTATAACTGACCGTCGTCCGTACGTATGAATTGGGTGGCCAGTCTTCGCAGGGCTTTCTTGGCCCGATTTTCAGTTCCTGGTGGATATTCTCCCGTAGTCAAATAGGTTAGAACAGCCTGATACCAAGGTTCTGGATTGGTGATCTCAATATCTTGAATGGCGTTGACATACGCCGGCTCGGACCGTCTTTCGACACAGATTTGCATACTGGGCATATGTTCCGGGATGTTTAGTAAGGATGCTAATTTGGAAAGTGCGTCCGCGAACTGGTTTTCTTCACGTGGGAGGTAGATATATTCTACCTTCTGGAATTGTTTCTCTAGAATCCTTACTCGTGCTTGGTAAGCCACGAGATTGACATTCCGAGTTTTCCATTTTTGAAGAGCTTGATTGATGACTAAGGATGAGTCCCCGTGAACCCGGAGATTCGTAATGCCCAAATCAGTAGCCGCTTGCAACCCGTGGATGCATGCTTCATATTCGGCCGCGTTGTTGGTTACATCAAAGTCTAATTTGATGGTCAACGGGGTGTGTTCCCCTTGGGGTGAGATTAGGAGAATACCGACCCCAAAGCCTCGAAAATTGGATGCTCCATCGAAATACAAGTCCCATGTTTCGGTGTCGGTATGGAATATGTCTTCGTCAGGAAAGGCCCAAGTATCGGTATGGCCCTCTTCAGATATCGGACTATCAGCGAGGAACTCGGCTACTACCCGGCCTCTGATGGCTTTTAATGGTACGAATTTGAGGTCAAACTCAGCTAGCATTAGAGTCCATCTGGACATTCTACCGTTAATAATGGGCTTTTCGAACAAATATTTGATCGGGTCCATTTTGGACAGGATATGTACCTCGTGACTGAGCATGTAGTGTCTGAGCTTTTTAGTGGCCCAAACTAGATCTAGGCATGTCTTCTCAAGCATTGTATACTTGCACTCATATTCTAGGAACTTTTTACTGATGTAGTAGATAGCCCTTTCTTCTGAATCGACTGTCTGGGCCAGCATAGCCCCCATGGCCGTCTCAGTCGTGGTTAGGTATAACGATAGAGGCAAACCGGGTTGAGGTGACATTAATACCGGCGGAGCAGACAAGATCTCCTTGATTCTGTCGAAAGCCGCTTGACATTTATCGTCCCATAGCACCCGTTCTCCTATCTTCAGTTTCTTGAAAATGGGCTCACATACCATGGTTAGCTTCGAAATAAAACGGCTGATGTATTGGACTTTCCCGAGAAACCCCCTTATTTCTTTTTCGGTCTTGGGAGGTTGCATCTCGGTGATGGCTTTGATTTTAGCTGGGTCGACCTCGATACCACGTTGGCTAACGATATGGCCCAGTAATTTGCCCGATGTTACCCCGAAACTGCATTTTTGAGGGTTTAACCTCATATTGTACTTACGCAAGCGGGTGAAGAATTTTCTTAGGGCAGCGACATGCCCATCTCGGTTTTTAGACTTGACGATCATGTCATCGACATAAACTTCCACTTCCCTATGCATCATGTCATGTAATAAGGTCGTGGCTGTTCGTTGATAGGTGGCTCCGGCATTAATGAGGCCAAATGGTATAACGGTATAGCAATAGGTACCCCACGGTGTGGTGAAAGTGGTTTTACCCATGTCTTCTTCTGCCATTTTGATTTGGTTGTATCCGGCATACCCGTCCATAAATGATAGAAGGGCGTGATCTGCTGTATTGTCCACCAATATGTCGATGTGTGGCAACGGGAAATCGTCTTTTGGGCTGGCCTTGTTAAGGTCCCGGAAATCTACACATACCCGAACCTTTCCGTCCTTCTTGGGTACCGGCACGATGTTCGCAACCCAGTCTGGATATTCAGACACTTGTATAAAGCCTGCTTTGAATTGTTTGTCTACTTCTTCCTTGACTTTGAGAGACCACTCGGGCTTCATTCTTCGAAGCTTCTGTTTTACCGGCTTACACCCATCTTTGATGGGTATACGGTGTTCGGCTATTTCCCGGTCTATACCCGGCATGTCCTTGTAGGACCATGCAAAGACATCCTTGAATTCTTGGAGGAGGCTTGTGAGTTGTTGTCTCTCCTCGGGATCTAAGGATAACCCTATCTTAAGCATCTGGGGGCTCTAAGGTTGTTCCCACATTGATAGACTCAGTTTCTTCGATTACCGGGTCTCGGGATTCCCTCTGCTCTAGCTGCTCGATCAGATGTGGGGGTAGGGACACCTGTTCATCGGGTTTCTCAATGTCATTGCAAAAAGTATTTTTGAAAGTATTTTGAAAATAAGCCAAGTCATAAGCGGAACGGTTTTCGTTATTATTGATAGAGAATTTGGAAAACAGCTCAAAGAGAGCGGCCATCTGATCATTGGTCAGAGGCGGGATTGGGAGTGCTCTCGGGACAGACCCCGAGGCTCCGGTGGCAGTGACTATAGGGAGAGGGGTTACAGTTTGGACTCTAGCATCAGACCCCTTAGACTCGAATACAGACTCGGACTCAGACTCTGACTCGGACTCAGACTCGGACACAGACTCGGAATCGGTGTCTGGCACGTCTCCTTCCCCGGTGGTCAGCTTGTAGACTCGACCCTGGTCGTCGGTCCACTTGACGGTCCTCTTCCAGCTTCTTTTCCCGGTATCAGCACCGACTTCCGAGATCAGCTTCGAAGGGTCGAACTTGTTGCTTCGAAGGATCAGGTTCACTAAGTCTTCTTTGGGGTTCGGAACAGCTTTGTCTTCCCCGAATAAGAGTCCTAGCACGGGTTCGGCATTGTCAGTACCCTCCTTGGATTCAGCTTGGATGAGGGTGAATATGTCATCTGGAATGTAGTTGCATTCCCGAGCTAAGTCAGCCTCGGGATATGTGATAGTTGGTTGATATAGGCCAACTTGAATAGCCCCAAATACGGGTGTGACGAAGTAATCACTCAGCCTTGGGCTATAAGGGCCCAAGTAGGTACCCTTGATGATGTTGCAGGCCTTCTCAATTCCTGCTCGGACCACATTTCCCGGGGTTATAGCATACCCCAAACCGAAGTGAGATTCCCCGTCATTTAGAACCTCAATAATCTTCCCGGATGGAAGATATGGCCTCGAAGTAGCCCCCGGTAAGTACCCCAAGTTTTGTAGCATCGTGTCGATGCTCGTGGTGAAGTAGGGCCTAAAAAGGTATTCTTCTTCAATCATCCCTACAAAATCGAACCCCCAAAGGTCGGTGCGGTCCGTAGTGTTACAGCTAGCCACGGTCATTGGGGTTGCTTCTAAGGTGATAATACCGTCTTGCAGGGGCATTTTGATCTTTCGGTGCAGAGTAGAAGATACCGCCTTCACAGCATGGAGCCATGGTCTTCCTAGGAGTAGATTGAAGGAAGAGGTGACATCGATCACCTGGAATTCTAGCTCTTTTTCGATTGGGCCGGTCACAATAGTCAGCTTGACGGCCCCGGAAACTGCTTTTGGGCTTCCATCGAAAGCCTGGATAGTGTGGGCAGTTGGTATGTAGTCGGCCTCAGTGATCCCGAGGGCTTTGGCAGTCCTTAACGGGAGGACATTCACAGCGGACCCGTCGTCAACTAGGGTCATTGGAAGATACTTACCCCGGCAAATTACCGTGATATACAGAGCCAAGTTATGAGAGGCCCCGAACGGTGGTATGTCAGCATCTGAGAAGGTGATTGATGGGCCTTCTCCTTTGGTCCTGCTCTTGATATAGGGTAAGATAGTGGCTACCATTTCAGTAGGGGTGACCTGGGAATCAACCTTGATCTGATCGAGAGCCTTAGTAAGTGCCTCTCGATGTTCTTGTGAGCTAACCAGGAGTTGCCATATAGTGAGGTCAACTCGGGCCCTTTTCAATTGTTTGACAAGAGCCGTATCGGTGTTTGGTTCTTCAATGGCTTCTTCCGTCCTGGTAAGTTCAGTGACGGTTGCCTGGACTGAGCCGTTTTTGGTGAGGGAGTTACTGGCTAAAGCTTTGGATTTAGCCTTCCTGACTTCTTCGAGGGTAATGGGGACAGCTTCCCCTTTGGCGAGGTATACATCTTCTTCATCATCGAACCAGATCCCATTGATTTGTGGGATGAAAGGAGAGATAAGATGAGAACAGTCTATCACCTCACCGGTGAAGATGGCATGAGAGCTAAAGGGGTTGTCCTTGTTGCTTGGCTTGTCCCCGGGTAGCGGTATTTTCTCGCTCTCAATTAAATCCTGAATTAGATGCTTCAGCTTCCAACACTTCTCGGTGTCATGCCCATTGCCCCGATGATATTGGCAATAGGCTTGGGCATTGTAGCTTTTGGAGCGTTTTTCAACTGGAACTTCAGGAGTTGGGCCTATCGGCTGGACCAGGCCTTTGGAAGATAGCCTTTGTAAGGCATATGTGTAGGTAGTCCCTATATCAGTGAAGACCCTATGAGGGACGTTTCTTTTGGATGAGGTATCCAAGAGATTAACCGTGTCGAAGATGCTTCGGGTTGCGGCCGGAGGTTTGGTAGTGGATGAGGAAGCTCCTTGGTAACCCTTGTTAGAGGCCTTAGTCAGGCTCTCCTGTCTTAGATCATCTTCAATTCTCATGCCCATTTCAGTAAGAGTGGTGAAATTGGGTATGACAGCATACCGGAGGTGAACCCGGTAGGAAGGGAGGAGGTTCTTGACAAAGGCCTCCACTAAAGTCTTCTCACTGGGCTTATCGACCAGTTTGACACTCTCGGCCCTCCAACGTTGGAGGTATTTAGTAAAGCCCTCCTTAGGTTCTTGGGCCATAACCTCTAGGGACCGCATGGTGGTTTGGATCTCGGTGTTATCAGCGTAGTTCCGAGCGAATTCCGTAGCCACGTCGTCCCAGGTTGAGAACTTCTTTGGGTCTAGTCTGTAGTACCTGGCCTTTGGGTGTTTCTCCAGAGATGCAGCAAAGAGGTTCTTGAACATAGAAGAGTCCACTCCCTTAATAGCCATGAACTCCTTGAAGGCCCGCACATGTAGTAGCGGGTCTTCAGTCCCTTCGAACATAGGTAGGCCCGTGAGATTCAGGTTTGCGGGCAGTTTGTCACTTAACGGGTTATAATCCCGACTATTCTCTCAATGGATGTTGTTATTCCCGGTTAAGTAGACTTGTTCTTCCAACCGGCGCACTGAGCTGACTAGTTCAGCCAACGGCCCTGTAAGCTCGACATTTGGAGTCCTGTGCTCCACCGTAGCCAGACGAGCAACAATCGCCACTTGACCAGCCCTCATTTCAGTCAGTTGGGCATCAATGTCGGTCTGTTTCTCGACCATGGCGTCCACAGAGGTTTTCAGATCAGCTAAAGCAGCTTCCATTTTGCGGGTGAGCCTGGTGGATAGTGGCCTGTCTGTAAGAACACCACGTAATCAGGAACCGAACCCAGACCTTGGAATCAAAACAAGTACTTCCCGAGCGACCCAAAAGAAAAAAAGGACTTGAGAAAGACATCTAGACGGATGACTCGTAGGTGGTGTGACTTCCTTAAGATTTCGGCCTTGGTGAGCCTAGTCCCGTTCGAAGGAAGGTTCACGTGAGACTAATCCCCAGACTTTGGACTCAAGTGTGTAGACGGGCCCTCCCTTGTAGGAGTATGTCCTACGTAGGTGGGCCTTGCCTTAGTCTAATAAGGCAGACTGGGGGTGGGGAGGAAACTCGTGATATAAGATCAACAGAGTTTCGACGCTATAGACCTTGATGACTTACGACACGACCCGACACTGCTAAATACGGGAAGTCCTAAGAAGAGGAAGGTTTTGAAATTTGATAGTTTTGGAAAACCCGAGAAAATCTCAGGGAAAGGCCCGATTTTTCGAGAAAATCGGAAAGGGTATCGGGCCTTGGTTTTGATGGTTCGAAAATATTTTCGAGTTTTGAATTGGGCAGCATACCGGCTAGAAATAGGCTATTTTGAGTAAAATCACAAGTCCTTAATTCGGTATGTGTCCCGAGTTTTGAAAATTGGATATCTTGAAGTTTGAAAATTTGAATTTTGGAAAAAAGAATTTCCAATGATTTGAAAATTTGAAGATGAGATCCCGAAGATTTGAAAATCGAAAACGGCATCTCGAAGATTTGAAAGTTGAAAATGGCATCGCGAGGATTTGAAAATTGAATTTTGAAAATTCGAAAATCGAATGGTGGATCGGAAATTCGAATTTTGAAATGGGCAGCATGCCGGCTAAAAAAATAGGCTTGTTTTGAGTCAAATATTAAGTCTAAATTTCGGCAGCTTTCCGAGTTTTTTGAAAATTTGAATATTTTTGGAAAGATGCATTTTTTTTAAATGACGATTTTTTGAAAACGACACGGAAACCAAGTAGCACATAGTCACGTAAGCATTATAACGACGCCATGTATACTTTACACTAAGTCTCGGTCGGTCTGAATAGGGTCTATACCAGTGTTCACAGTCTAGTCGAGAAACGGGACGGTCTTCCTAACTCGAGTGGAGCTTAGAACATGCCGCAAAGTCCATACGAGTCGACCATGAACACCTTTAACGTATCCAAAGTTGAATACGTCGTGGTATAGTGGGACGTCGGTCACCAGTACCGGCCCGGGTAAATATGGGGTTATGCATGAACCGTAAAACTAAAACGCATATTGTACTCGTCAAACGATTTCTATTCGAGTCTCACCCTGAGAACTCCGATGGTAAGGCACACATCGGTTGATCCCCAGCGGAGTCACCAAATTGTGGACATGACGTAGGTCCACCCCGACGCGGCCACGCGCGGGTTTTGGGTTAGGCGAATGCACCTCCATATGAGAAGGATCGAATTGAAATTTAAGTCGAAATGGAGTCGCCACCGAATTTTATGGTTATTCGGAACCATTCGAGCCCACTCTATATCGCCATGGTTCATACACAAAGTATGACCCATTTTGGTTTGAGAGTTTATTGGGCTCGTCCCTTTGCATATCGATATAGATGCCGACTTGAGCGGTTAATCGTATATTGAATGACTCTCGTTGCCAATGGATTCGGGCATCCGGAAACCACGGTTCTGAGTAAGGGGTGAGGGTACGTGTTGGGAAGCCCACTAAGGACACCCAACCCCGCCCGCACTTAGCGGCCTCTACTAGGACATCGTTTGACTTTTTAATATGCGCGTTAGTGATTCGGTGAAATGTTATGCAAACAGCGTTTTAGCTAAGCATGCGAATTAAATGTGAGCTACGTCAATTTAATGCATCTAATTTATTGTCGAAGTGATTTAGCATGCGAGGATTCATTTAAAAGCGGTAAAACGCAAATAAATAAAGCAAAGCAAAAATAAATCGATTACAAGTTACACGGGCGGAATACAACCGGAATTCACAATACGGCGTACAATAAAATAGAATAATCGAGATATACAATTGAAATGACGAGCAATAATTATAAACGGACCCGTGTATAAACTAGACCGTGATTTTGTGTAGGTGGACGAACTTTAATTAGTTACACATTATATTGCGTATTAATCAAAGGACGGAGGTTCGAGACCTAGACGTGGTGCTAGCCCGATCTCGAACCTCGATGCCTTGTCCCGACTTATCACCTCGAGAAATTGAGTCTAAATTAATTTTACATCGGATACGACTAAAGAGTCGTCGACATAAAATTAATAATGTGAGACCGTCGATCAAAATCGTTTAAGTGGAGTAATATGCATGAATTTTGGAAAAGCTACGTGATTAACTTTACACGTGTCGACTAAGTCGCTTTTAAAAAGACGAGGCTCGAATGATATAAAAAAGAAAGAGCTCTCGGTTTCTGGGCTGCAGGACCCACTCGGTCGAGTCATGGCTGGACTCGGCCGAGTGCGTCCTGGAAGACGCTACTGCCCGTAATTTAGGGTGCTACTCGATCGAGTAGCAGGTGTACTCGGTCGAGTGGCACCTGTACGAGTAGTGACTCGTTTATTTTAATGTGTTTTAAATCGATGATTGGCCGAGTCAAATAAAAATATTGACGGATTTAGATTTAACTCGGTTTGTCAGTATTATAATCATGTCTTATATGATTATAATACCGTTATCGGAATTTTGTAAAGAAAGTTGTTGTTAGATAAAAATTTGATTAGTGACGAAATTGCGCCCCTCTACGTTACAACGTCGATGTTAATCCTTACGGATTATGTGACGTCGGTTTTCGTGTCAACGGGTTCCACACTAATTGGAAATGGGATTAAATGCGTTCAACTATGACTTTAGGTTGATTATCATAGTCCAACGCATTCGAAACCGAATTTTCAATACTAAAATGTATTTACGCGATGTTATGACGATAATGATGATAAAGAAAAGATGGTGCAAAAATGTGGACGCGAAAGTACGACAATATTAATGCTAGTGTCACTATTATGATTACGATTATAAATACGATACGAAAATACGATCAATAAAATGAAAATGAGACTAAAAAAAAAAGAGATCGAGATGGGGTTTAGGACACCCTCAACATACATGCTTAGTAAGGACCTCGGAAATGGACTCGTAATAGCGGCACGGGCTTGGGAGTATCGAGGATGTATGCGAGTTATGGTGTGTATATGTGTGTGTATGCTTCACCGGTTCTCCGAGGGACGGGGGGCTCGGGTTTGATGTGTTTTGCCTAGGGTTGCTAGGGTCGTAGTGTTGTGTGTATGGGATGAATATGCATGCGAAAAGTTGTAAAGGTTGTAAGAATTGTGTAGTTGCAAAAGGTGTTCCAAAGTGTGTTGTGCATGGGGGTCATGGGGTATTTATAGGGAGCCCCGACCCTGGGTCACTCGACCGAGTGGCGCGGGTGCACTCGGTCGAGTGCCCTCGTGAATGCACCTGGACGGTCCTTGTGAGGCTCCACTCGATCGAGTGGTCAATCCACTCGACCGAGTGGATCAATTAGGCCGCGCTAAATCGGGAAGGATTGGCCTTGATTTGCTCTTGATTGATTGCATTGTTTTGGAATGATTTTGGCTGATTTTTGGATTGTGGCGCAAGTTTCGAGACGCATCCGGTCGTTTTTTGTGTCGGGTTTGTCTTGACTGGGTTTTGACCCGGTCGCTAAAAGACGGGAATTATTGTTGGTGTCGGTTTCGGCCCAAATTAGTCTTGTTTGACTCGGAACGACCCACTGGGCCTGAATTTGAGGTTGGTTTTGTGAGATTTTTACTCCGCTAAAAGTCCATGTCGGATATTATTGATTCCGAGCCCAAGTCCGAGTATACTAAGTCACGTTCGCGTCCGATCATCATCGGGTGTTTTTTGGAAACTGCTATAGACACCTGGCGGTCAAATTTTGGGTGTCTACAAAACGATTCATAACGTCTTTTCTAAATCTTCGATAATCGATCTCGTAAATAATAAGCATACATATCGCGAGTATCGAAAATTAAGCCAAGTATAAATTATACCGTATTTTTACACGGCTTAATAAATCATTGATTTAAAACTAAAGAAAATTCGAGACCGACGTTTCCCAAAACGAACTGTTGTTCGCATCGGGGGCACTCGATCGAGTGCCTCAGCCCACTCGATCGAGTGGCACCCCAAAATCGAGGTAGGGGATTTTTTGAGTGGCACTCGATCGAGTCCTTCCATGACTCGATCGAGTGGCCTTTGTCACGTCAAACCGTGAGCCCTCCACATGCCTTAAGCCTCGATAAGCTTTTTTAACGAATTCGATCAACACGTGTCAAGTCCATCACGTGTCTTACTTTCTTCAAAATCGTGCATCATACCTTTTTTTATCATCCAATATATTTACATTCCGTTATTGTTGCAATTGTTATATATCTTGTTTGTCGTATTGTGTTTCCGGGTTGTATTCCGCCCGCGCATTTGTAATCTTTTGTTTTAACTTTTATTTTCGTTGTTTGTTTTATTATACTAAAATGAACCTCGCATGGTAAAATAACTTCAACGTTAGTTTAGATGCATTAAATCGACATAGCAACTTATTCAATTTCTATATCTCGTAAAATATTGTTTGCATAACAATCAACGTCAAACTAGCACGCGTACACGAAAAACTGACGATATCTAAGTAGAGGCCGCTAAGAGCGGGCAGGGTTGGGTGTCCTTTGTGGGCTTCCCAACACGTACCCTCACCCCTTACTCAGAACCATGGTTTCCGGATGTCCGAAACCGTGGGCACACGAGAATCATTCAATACACGATTCCCGATAACTCGGCATCGGTATCGCAATGCAAATAGACGAACCCCTAAACTCTGATCTAGCATTAAAAGCGGGCCGTGCTTTGTGCACGAGCCGCCTAAATGTAGAGTGGGTTTGAACGGGTCCGAATTCCCACAAAATCCGGTGGCGACTCCTAATTAGATTTAAATTTCAACCCGAGATCCATCTTACCACGAGATTCATTCGCCTCCCCAAACCCGCGCGTGGCCGCGTCGGGATAGACCTATGTCATGTCCACAATTTGGCGACTCCGCTGGGGATACCTGATGTACCACTTGTCATCGGGGTTCCTAGGGTGAGACTCGAAAAGAAATCGTCTGAATATTAATGTACGTATTTTAGTTCGATGGTTCATGCATAACCCAATTTTTTCCCGGGCCGGTTACTTGTGACCGACGTCCCACTATACCACGGTGCATTCCTAAATGGGTGCGCTAAAAACTTCTATGGCCGAACTCGTATTGATTTTGCGGCATGTTCTAAGACCAATTCGGCTTAGGAAGTCCATCCTGATTTACGAGAAAGCCGTCGTTGTTGGTATAGACCCTATTCGACCGACCGAGACTTAGTGTAAAGCATACATGTTGTCGTCATAATGCTTACGTGACTATGTGCTACTTGGTTTTCGTGTCATTTTCAAAAACCGTCATTTCAAAAAATGCATATTTTCAAAAATATTCAATTTTCAAAATTCTGAATGCTGCCGAAAATTAGACTTACGATTTGACTCAAAACAAGTCTATTTTCTAGCCGGCATGCTATCCATTTCAATATTCGATTTCCGATCTTCATTTGATTTTCGAATTTTCAAAATTCATTTCGATTCTCAAATCTTCTAGATGCCATTCTCAATTTTCAAATCTTCAAAATTCCATTTCGATTTTCAAATCTTTGAGATGTCGTTTTCGATTTTCAAATCTTCGGGATCCCGTTTTCGATTTTTTTTTCAAATTTTCGGAAATTTATTTTCGATATTCAAATTTTTAAAATTCCAAATATTAAACTTTTTCAAAAAAAACTCGGTTCTATCGGCATGCTGCCAATTTCAAAAGACGGGACCGTCACTCTTTTTCTTTATAAAAAAAACGCAAAATTACTCGCAGCCATTCCAACATTTCAAAATGCCCGATCCTATTGGCCCACCACCAATTTTAGGACTGTCCTCTCAATTTTCAAAATTCAATCATTTTTTTCAAAAACCTTCCTTATTTCAGGACCTACCGTAATCCGTACGCCGGGTCTTTTCATAATACGTCGAAGGTCCGTAGCGTCGAAACTCCGTCGATCCTACATCACGGGTTTCTTCCCCATCCTAGTCCGCCTTATCCTAAAGGCATAACCAACCAACACGAGTCATACACTCGTAAATGGAAGGTTCGTCCAGACACTCGAGTCCTAACTAGAAAGTCTCACGCAACCTTTCCCTCTAAGAGGACGGTCCCCACGACCTTTCCTAAGGGAATTTCGCCTATCTTTCAAACCGTTAGTCGAGTCATCCCAATTCAAGAACCTTTTAATTTAAGGGTCCATCCTAATCACAGGGTCATCCTTATTCAAGTCAAGTCGAGGGTCTCTAGCGTTGAAACTCTGCCGATCTTACATCGCAAGTTTCTTCCCTTACCCCGAGGCCGAGTCAACCTTTTACCCGACATAGCCCTATAACAAAAGGTTCGTGATCCATACATCTAAAGGTCACTCATCCACCACTTGAGTCTTAACAAAGTCTTCTATCCCACTTGGGGGCTACCCTTCTGCAGAGCGATCAATCACGGTTGCTTTAAGGGTTATGTCTTACACGTGTTGTCACACGTACCCCATTTTCAAATCAATTAGATGCCACATCATCTGAGTCCTTAGTCTCACTTGGGGGCTATTCTCCGACGGAGTGATTAATCGCAGTCACTCCAAGAATCGCACCCTACATATTTGTCTTAGGGGAGTTTAACCCGAGTGTGGACATGACATAGGTCCACCCCGACGCGGCCACGCACGGGTTTGGGGCGGCGAATGAATCTCGTGGTAAGATTGATCTTGAATTGAAATTTAAATCGAAGTTGGAGTCGCCACCGAATTTTGTGGGAAAGCGGGTTTGTTCGGTTGCTGAAAGACGGTTTTGCCCTTGGTGTCGGTTTTGACCCAAATTACTCTCATTTGACTGGAAATGACCCACTGGGCCTGAATTTGAGGTCGGTTTGGTGAGATTTTCACTCCGCTAAATGCTCGCGCCAACTATTATTGATTCCGAGTCCAAATCGAGCGCATTAAGTCATGTTTACGTCCGATCATCATCGGGTGTTTTTTTGAGAACTGCTATAGACACCTGACGGTCAAAATGTGGGTGTCTACACCGAGTCGAACCGGAATTGTCTTTCCTCCTGCGCTATTTCCTATGCCTTGGTGTATTTGGGTTCCGAAGTAACATTCCTGATTACGTGGGTATTCTCGCAGAGTATGACGCCCGTAACCAGAAGTGGGGACATGGAAAACACCATTAATAAACTGAAGGCTTTGCTAGAGACAATGGTTGGTAAGCAGGCCATGTTTGAAACCCAACTAGGGTTCATAAGAGCCTACCTAGAGGCCACAAACGCTCGTTTAACTGCCATTGAACGGCAGGACCTCGATTCCGGGCCAGTAAATACTGGGCCATTTACCAAACTGATCAGCACAACGTGCGTGAGCTCGAACAACAGTTTCACGCCCTTCAAGGGAATAACATTCGTATTGAAAACTCCCGAGACTATACACGCACCCATTAGTGAGAAAATACCAAAGAATCTCGACTTAGAGAGGTTACCCATATTCGAAAGGACGGAGGAACCATTATTACACCTCCGAGCTTTCAAACAATTCATGGCAATCAAGGGGGTCAAAGTCGACATGTTCAATTTGTTCGGCGCATCCCTTGGGAAATACTTAAAAGCCTGGTTTTATAGGATTAATGCAAAAAGATTCCCAACTTGGGAAGATCTGGCTACCGAGTTCGCTAAAAACTATTCTGATAATACTGAACTTCAAACCACCATGCAGACCTTAGAAGTCATGGCCCAAGATCCAACAGAGGGTTTCACCAAATACCTTCAACATTGGCGGGCTGAGAGTGTTAAACTGGTCGATAAGCCCAGTGAGAAAACTCTAGTGGAGGCCTTTGTCAAGAACTTCCTCCCCTCTTACCGCGTCCATCTTAGGTATGCCAGCATTTCAAACTTTGCGGTGCTTACCGAAATGGGCACTAGGATTGAAGACGATCTTCGACATAACGAAGATCTGGGCGAAGCTTCTACCGAAGGCTATACTGGACATCCACTTGAGTCCTTAGAAGCCGAAGACTAATGACGACATCATCCGAGAGTCCAAATTTTATTTAAGTTTGAGTCTGCGTCCGAGTCTAGGATGTACTATTTCTTTCAATTTCAAAGTCAAAGTCAGAGCCAACTATATTCTGTCCTCTTTTCAAAATTCAATAAAAACAACTTTTCCATTTTATACGCTTTCCTTATGTGTTTCCGAGAACATGATGAACATCATCGTACACTAAGGGCACATGCACGTGACTATTATAGGCACATCTGTAATGACTGCAGGGAGTTGAGACCCGTGTTTTCCTTTACCTGTTCCATGTCTGGTATAGAAGCCACATAACTATCCCTAGTAGGAGCGGTATCGAATCCTATGACAAATCTAGGTAGTCTCCTAGTTTGGGTTCAAGACGGAAGGCAAGCCCATTTCCCACAATAAATGCCCCTTCAATAAGATCGATCAATCCCTACTTTAGGTGTTAGTCTGACCAACAAAAAAACTGGACAAAAAAAAATAAAAAGTTCAAGGAAAAAGCAAAGGGCCACAATAAAAGAGTTGACCACGACCAAAAAGAACTCTCAACATCCCTAGACCAGAGTACGGTCAATCCGAATGAAGAATCCCATGACCGGGGCTAAGAGGCCAGCCAAAAAAATTCAAAAACCCATGATCGTAGTTAACGGTCAACTCAAGTGAAAGTCCCTTGACCGGGGTACGGTCAATTCAAAATTATCAATACACATACCATCAAATAGGGGAGAAACAATCAAGCTGGTCAGCTAACACCACATCTAACCTTCCCACATTACAACCCTCTAGACCTTCTCGAGACCTAGGCTAAGAGACAGCCCAGAATATTGAGGATTCAAGCTCCATAGGATACACCCTAACCATTAGGACCAGACATGGAAACCAAATCCCGCATTATTAACCTATCCCGATTGAAGTTCGAGTCATTTTTACTCGACTTCCCCCTTTCCTACCGAATTACAATACCTTACCCTTGAAGCCTTAGCTTCACAAAATCAAGCTCCAGATGTCAAACATCAAAGCCACTTACGACCTAACTCCACATTTCCAAAAACATTCAAACCAATTACCAGCCCCAAACACGGGAACTCAACCTACGGTCGGCATAGAACATGCCCAAATAGTTCACACCACCTCTGGGGGCTACCCCGGAGAACGTTCACAGTCACAGGATCAACATCCTAACCATTCTAGCCCGTTGAACAAGACATCATTGGGAATGCACCTAGCCTACATCATCATTGTAGCTAGTTACACACAAAGCTCTAATAAACTAGGCACCATAATACATCTTCCAATTCACTGAACTACGGCTTGGTTTGATTACACTACACGTGAATATGTAGGCAGCCTTTCAACAAGGGCACAACCACCCACATTGACACATTCAAAAAGCACTGTCGTTCCAGTCACGACACTGTTATGTTCTCAACAGTTTGCCTTAACGTCTGAGGCTTCTCTTAGGCAGAAGTTCTCCATCCACTCACATAATCCAAATGACTTTCAAATCTAGCCTCCTTTCTATAGTGTGTCCTAGTACTCGGCTCAGTCGAAGACGAGAGTCTGTCAGGGACTCGAAGCAACACCTACCTTGGGAATATACCCTGAAACCAAAAAAATCCAAAAGAGCAGTTGTTGTGTGCCAAATTTGGACCGTTTTTCCTCCCATTTAGACTCGCTTTTCCTCCGTTTTGTGAGACTTGAGTGCGATTATCGCCGTATTTTGCGTAATTCTCACATTAGTGTCTCTCTTTTGCATTTTACGTGTTTTTGGTAGTTTTCTGTCTATTTTGATAGGATTTTCGACCGAAAACATGTTTGAGCTCCTACGAGCAAGAGAGAGGTCCGAGAGCAAAGCACACAACTGAAAGTTCAAGTAATCCAATTGATCGACGAATAAAGAGACCGGAAAAGAGTCAATGGACCACCGGGTGAAGTTTCGCCTGGCGACATTTCTTTTCATCCCCGAAGATTTTCACGGCGACATGACCGGGCGAAATTTCGCCCACCGAGTGAAATTTCGCCCGATGGAGAAACCGAGCCGAAAATGCGAAAAATGAAGAAATTCTCACCGGGTGAAATTTCACCCGGTGGGATTATTATGTCAAGCTGCGGGGCGAAATTTCACCCCATGAAGATGCAAATGGTGATGGTCTATCAAAATGAAGAGAAATCGGATTTGGGCCTTGAAGTTTGTGCAACCCATTAAGCAACTCTATATATACCCCTCCTAGGGTTTTGTGCCTCCTTGAGCCTTAAGTGTGCCTCTTAGGAGTAGGGTAGAAAATCTCTAGTAGTGATAGTAGTTGTAGTAAAACTCTCTTAGAAAATTCTCAAAACAATTAATAGATCTACTTAGTATTAGTATAATTACTCCATAATTAGTAGTAAAGCTTCCATCTTTATTGAAGAATTGGTTTTATTGTTGAAGATTCAAGGGTTTTACAAGGGTTTATGTGACAAAACCCTTGCTTTATTTCTTGAAGATTCTTATTTCTCTTATTGAAGATTGAAGATTTATGCATGGATTAGTGACAAATTCTTGTATATTTCTCCAAGATTCAATCTTTTATATTAATCTTCATCTTCTATCTTAGTTTCCTCCATTGTTGGTAAAATTTCTTCCTCTCCCTCTTCTCCATTAGTTAATTAGTTTTGTTATTGTAGTTTTCCATTAATTAGTCTATGTCTTACTCTCACCATGTTTAGTCTTTCTCCTAGTCTCCTTAATGTTAGTTTTATCATGGGTAGTGAGTAGATTTTAGTTAGGGGGCTAGGGGAGGAGGAATTACAGATAAAGATTTCATCTTTGTGAGATTATTGCATTTGAGGGTGATATTGTCTTGATGGGATTGTTGTGTTATGTTTGACTTAGCTTGATCACCTAGGTTGACTTGACTCACCCGGACCAATATGGGGAAACTCGGGGTTTGGGTAATTCCGTCTAGAGACCTTAGTTTATTCGTCGCGAAAGCGGCCTTAGACTTGGTTGGTAGGGAAACCGAAAGGTGGAACCTCCCTTATACATCTTGTGATAATTCTTGCAATCCGCATCTTTACCTTAATCTCCGATTCCCCGACTCTCCCTAACGCCTTTCCCACCAATAGTTTCTCACCTTAGTCTCATAGCTCGTTTAGTTAGTCTAGTTCGACTCGACCAAAACCCCCCTTCTCGACCCAATCACTCCTAGACTTTGACTTGACCGACTACCCCTCGACCGTCCCTGTGGATCGATCCCCGACTTGCCGCAACTACGTAGTAGTATTCCGGGGTTTATAAATATTGTTTGATCGCGTTGGATAGACGACAATCCCACGCGCATCAACTGTAGAGTACAGCATTGCTACTGCTAAATCCTATCATTCCCCTATAGCATATCCTTCCCATTTCGATGTTCGACCGTGTTGCCACTCGCCTAGGCTACGGGATAACGCAACTTAAGAGTCTTGTCATCTTAGGTGGCCCACCCACTACCGAGTCACGGTCCAACCCCTCGAGAGTCCAGTTCGTGTCTGTCAAGTCGTCCTGTCACGTCCAGAGTCGAGTCTGTCGGTAGGCCTCTCTCTCTTCAAATTCTTACTTTGAAATTTGCAAAACTTAGCCATTTGAGAAAATCCTTTTCGACAAGGTCAAATTTCAGTCTATTTAAACTACAAATTTCTTTTCTACCCCTTTCAATTTTGAAAACCTATCTCCTAGCACGTGAGTTGCTTTCAGGACTTCGATTTCAAAATGAAGCAAAAATCATTTTCCCCAGCGAAAGTTAGTCTATAGATAACTGCATTTCTTATGTGATATCTTGCTATTTGCTATTTCCGCCTATGTATCTAACATTTCAGGTACCAGTTTATGCTTCCCAACGGAACATCAAGTTTTTATCCCCCCAGCGTGAGTCGGTGTCTCTCCTGGAATATTATCTCCAAAAATGGGATGTATTTGCAACCAGATACACCCAGGGCTTCAGAAGCAAGCTCCTGCGTAGTTCCGAGATGGGATGTGTCTGCAAACAGATATACCCAGGGCTTCAGAGGCGAGCTCCCGCGTAGTTCCGAGATGGGATGTGTCTGCAAACAGATACACCCAGGGCTTCAGAGGCGAGTCCCCGCGCAGCTCCAAGATGGGATGCATTTGCAAACAGATACACCCAGGACTTCAAAAACAAGTCCCCATGGAGCTATCCCAGATAACAGAACTCATGAATGATTTCTATCTTATGGCTGGCGAGCCCTTTTACGCAAGTCTAATGGACTGTAAACGACCCGACCGGAAGTCTTCCAGGTCTTAATCCTCGATTGGCCTGGTAGCTACTCTGACTTTCGCCTTGTCCAAACCTCAGTCAGAGTGGAGGCTCTGTAGACACCCGCATTTTGTCTGCTAGTGTCTATAGCAACTTCCGACAAACACCCGATGATGATCGGACGCGAGCATGCTTTTACGCACTCGGATATGGGCTCGAAAATGTTAGTATTTGGCTTGAGCTTTTTAAGGAGTACAAATATCACAAAACTGACCTCAAATTCAGGCCCAGTGGGTCATTTCCAATCAAATAAGACTAATTTGGGTCAAAACCGACACCGGAAATAAAACCGTCTTTTAGCGACCGGGTCAAACCCCGATCAAAGCCATTTCTGAGACACAAACCAGCCCTGCAAACTTCCAAGAATCCAACTCAAAGTCAAAAACTCCAAAATATCTCACCCGCTGATCCACTCGATCGAGTGTCAACCCACTCGGTAGAGTGGGTGTAACACCCCTAATTTTATAAATTAAATTAATTAAATTTTATTCTTATTTTATTCTGTTTACGATTTAATTCATATTTCTTAAAATAATTATAAAACAGATTCATTTTTTTCAATCGTTTGAACTCGTAAAGTCCTATTTACCTCGAAAAGTCATTTTTATGCTTAAAATGTATCTTACTTTCATTTCATTCGATTTACACATTTTATTTCTATTCGAGTTCCATTTTGACGGTTTATATTCCCGAGTTTATCTTTATATAAACTTGAATTCTTATTTTAAACTCGAAACCCATTTTAATTAACTCATTCGCAAGAATTTTTTTTAATATCGAGAAATTGCTATTTTATCTTTTTCTATGCGATTTCGTACATAACTATTTTTGAAAAGTGATTTTAATACTACTTTTTCGTAAACATGTTCTTATACAAGTTCCGTCTACATATTATTATTATTTTTTTTTTAAAAAAAGTGATCCATTTACTATTTTAAGCGCGAACCGGGCTCAGATTGTAGCAGACCCGACTGTTTCCCTCATTGGACTGAGATATTTTCGTGGTTCAGTTGAGAGAGTCAAAACCGACTCGATTTTTCCTCATATCTTCGCTCCACTTCCCCTCTTTTTGGCAGACGGTTTGAGTTAGTAGTTAATGACTCTCTCAAACTCCTCTTAAACCCCTGCAATCATCTTATTGTAGGTATTCTCCTCTTCTTCTCTTCTCTTCAAAAAAAAGCAATTGAACGTACAACGACAATACTAAACTGTTCTTCAACTCTCTCAATTCCGATCCTTTTTTCTCGATCCTTGTTCATCCTATTCAAAAGGGTAACAATTGTATTCTTAATTCCTTCTTCCTACTTCTTGATTTATGATGCTAATAAGGGTCTTGTACCTTATTATTTTTTTTATAGGCTTTCGAGACAACCTCGAGGAGGACGAGTATATTATTGACACGGATCTTGATGAAGGTAACACATGATGGCATGACTCGGTATTGCATATATATGTTGTAGTTGTTTGTAGTATCGTTTTAAAATCGAATCTTTATACGAATAGACATGTTTTAATTATATTACGATAATATGCTTAAATCGATTTCATGTTTGTATCGCTTTTAATCTTCTCAATTTATTTCACATCGGATCTTCTTAAAGTATTATAAGGCCGAGATTAAAACATACAAATAAGACTTTATTTCTGATTTTTTGTGATTTTAATATAAAGTGGCAAAGTGAAAGTTTTATTGCTTTAACGAAGTTACAACATGTTTCGGAGTTTCTTAATGCTTTTGTATGATTTATTAATCCTGTTTAATTACTTTATTTTCAAAAACTTTGAAAAGAGGCTACTGTTTATTTTAAGTCTACTTTATCTATGTTTAATTTCGTAAAATAATTCCAAGTATTTTGGTCACAATAAATTGTTTATGAACAGATGTCGAAACAGTCCGTGAATCTGTCCGTTGTTGTAAAACTAATTTAAAACCTTTGATAATCTTTGAATTTATTCTGGGTAATTTATGTACCTAAACTTAAAAGAGTCTAGTTAATGTTTTCAATTGGTTTTTCTTCAAAATAAATTTTTAAACGTATTTTATCAATGAGATACGTCGGGTGTCGAATTCTGTCAGTTTGTAAAAGTACAAATAAAAACATTTTTTACGTTTGAAATTTGGATTTACTCCAGAAATAAAAGTTTTATCTAAGACTTTAAAGTTTTCAACCCCATTGATCTTACTTAGTTTTGATTTTTAATGATTTAATTATGAATTTTATAGTAAGACAGTGCTGTTCCGGAAAATCTGTAAATTTGTAATTTAATACTCTTAATTACTTATATTTCAACCTTTTGCGAAACAATTATGATTTTGACTATATTTGACTTTTAATCGTTAAATATATATTTATAAAATAAGTATAATGTTTATGTCTCGAGGCCTAATATTAATTATTTTATATAACTCAAATGTTGAACGATTTCTAAGTATAATAATACCTGTTTTGGAAAGTTAATATTTGAAGAGAGTTTCCAAAATTAGAAATTTTTCTTTTAAGAACGTTTTGATAATCCTATCGAATTACGTCAACGGTTTTGTTTTGGAGTTATGGAATAAGAACAAGTGTATGGGTACAGTAATACAATCTAGGGTATACGTTTTGCCATCAACTATAAAGCTGGTGTGTCTATGTGAGACGCATCGGTCGTTGAATTGAGCATGGTTTGTGTTCAGGAGTGTGTATATTTTGACCTTAAACTTAGATATCGCATCGTGTAAGTCGCCGTCGGGTTGAACTAGATTACGGTTGGTATCCAGGAGGGGTGTACATTACTTAAGCCAGGAACTCGCTGCACGCAGTCCTGTTATAGTTGAGTTGCCTAGTTAGAGACCGAAGTCTAATTTGTATGATCCTGGTGAAAGTCTATTCCGTTACACTGATTGATTTCCATAACGCCGTTATTATTATGGATTAACATTGATCTGGAGGTTGGCAATCATTTCGAAGTATTTTACCGTATCATTTTAAATATTTTTCATTTTCAACTATTTTGGTATAATAGTAATTATGCTTTAATATTATGTAATATGGCTGGGAGAACTGCCTGAGTTGCTCCCCACTGAATTGTGGCTGTTATGTTTATAACATGACAGATATTATTTGTTTCGGGGTTTGGTGTGAGCTAGCGAGTGACGTGGATCCTACTCCGCTTGAGTTATGTTTATTTATGGATTCTTAATCCCATTTGAAGAATTTTTATTTTAATCCAAAAGGCCCGCTATTTGCCGTATTACGGGCCACTCGATCGAGTCCATGGGGGCACTCGATCGAGTGACCCTAGGACGGGGAGGTTGAGTTTTCCTATAAATATATCCTCTTTTCAACACAATTAACATAACTTTTTTCCATCCCATACAACTTTCATCCATAATCACCATCACCTCGATACACCCAATACACACATACCGAGATCAAAACTCGTCAAAGACCCGAGAACAAAACTCGTTAAATCCCTTCCCAATTATACATACCAAAACTCTCTTATATACATCTCGACGCTCCCGTGCCTAAGCCACTACTATACGAGCCGATCCCCGAGACAAAAGCATGTAGGTTGAGGGTGTAAAACTCAATCCTGACTTCTCCCTTTTCTCTCTTCCCTTCTCTCGTTTTTCTCGTCTTCATCATCATCGCGTTATCGTTTTTTATTTTATTCTTTCGTTTCTAATATCGTTATTATCGTTATCATCTAATCAATGTTAAACCATTGCGCATACATTGATTTATAAAAGGAATTTCATATCGAGTATGTCTAAAGATAAATTACGTTCTAAGATCCTTCTAATCTCTTTACGAGTCGTAGCAGAGGTGGCACCCTTCCGAGGAGCGCCGCCCTAAACACTTAAGGGCCAGTGCGATCGCGGATATTCATCGTTAGGTGTACTAGATCTCGTTTTTAAGGTTAGAACGAAACCTGTTGATGCAAATCGAACATCACATAATCCGCAAGGATTAATTACGATGTCGTGACGCGGAGGGAATCGATTTTCGATCTAATCAAACAAATAAAAAACGTTATCATAAAGATGCGATACCGACTCCATAGTCGAATATTATGTCTAAAAGGATTTAATCGATAAACCGTATTAGCACGAACCCGTTGACGCCGAAATAAATGTTACATGGTCCGAAAGGACTAATTACGACATTACGACACGGAGGGAATTATTTCGTTCTAATTCAGTTTAAAACGATTCATAACGTCTTTTCTAAATCTCCGATAATCGATCTCGTAAATAATAAGCACACATATCGTGAGTATCGAAAATTAAGCCAAGTATAAATTATACCGTATTTTTACACTGCTTAATAAATCATTGATTTAAAACTAAAGCAAATTCGAGACCGACGTTTTCCAAAACGAACTGTTGTTCGCACCGGGGGCACTCGATCGAGTGCCTCAGCCCACTCGATCGAGTGGCACCCCAAAATCGAGGCAGGGGGTTTTCGAGAGGCACTCAATCGAGTCCTTCCATGACTCGATCGAGTGGCCTTTGTCACGTCAAACCGTGAGCCCTCCACATGCTTTAAGCCTCGATAAGCTTTTTTAACGATTTCGATCAACACGTGTCAAGTCCATCACGTGTCTTACTTTCTTCAAAACCGTGCATTATACCATTTTTTTTATCATCCAATATATTTACATTCCGTTATTGTTGCAATTGTTATATATCTTGTTTGTCGTATTGTATTTCCGGGTTGTATTCCGCCCGCGCATTTGTAATCTTTTGTTTTAAGTTTTATTTTCGTTGTTTGTTTTATTATACTAAAATGAACCTCACATGGTAAAATAACTTCAACGTTAGTTTAGATGCATTAAATCGACGTAGCAACTTATTCAATTTCTATATCTCGTAAAATATTGTTTGCATAACATTCAACCGTCAAACTAGCACGCGTACACGAAAAATGGACGATATCTAAGTAGAGGCCACTAAGAGCGGGCGGAGTTGGGTGTTCTTTGTGGGCTTCCCAACACGTACCCTCACTCCTTACTCAGAACCATGGTTTCCGGATGTCCGAAACCGTTGGCACACGAGACTCATTCAATACACGATTCCCGATAACTCGGCATCGGTATCGCAATGCAAAGGGACGAACCCCTAAACTCTAGCATTAAAAGTAGGCCGTGCTTTGTGCACGAGCCGCCTAAATGTACAGTGGGTTCGAACGGGTCCAAATTCCCACAAAATTCGGTGGCGACTCTTAATTAGATTTAAATTTCAACCCGAGATCCATCTTACCACGAGATTCATTCGCCTCCCCAAACCCGCGCGTGGCCGCGTCGGGGTGGACCTATGTCATGTCCACAGTGGTATCTGCTAGAGCTCGGTACTCGGCTTCAGTGCTTGAGCGCGATACCACATTTTGCTTTTTGCTATGCCATGAAATAAGCGAGTCACCAAGAAAGAAACAATAGCTAGTAGTAGAACCTCTATCGAAGGTATCGCCCGCATAATCGGAATCCGAGTAAGCATGTAGTTCAAGGGGGGAATCAAACGTAAATCGAAGACCGTGAAACATTGTTCCCTTGACATAACGAAGAATACTCAACACGGCAACATAATGTGTAGTACGAGGAGAAGACATAAACTGACTTACAATGTGGAACGCATATGCTAGATCTGGACGAGTAACCATCAGGTAAATGAGGCTTCCAACAAGCTGTCTATATAGAGTATGATCTGACAAAGGAACTCCATCAGTAGGTGTGAACTTCACATTTGCTTCAATCGGAGTGGAAACAATTGTTGTATCACTTAAATTTGCTTTAGACAAAAGCTCACTCGCATATTTTGTCTGGATAAGAAGGTAACCGTGTGCATCGGATGAAATTTCTAATCCAAGGAAATAATTCAAATGTCCAAGCTCTTTCATTTCAAAATTTTGGTTAAAAAACAACTTCAAAATTTTGATGTCATCTATATCATCACCTGTGATTATCATGTCGTCGACATATAGCAATAAAAGTATAATTCCTTTTTCCGGGTGGCATAAAAAAGGGGCATGATCATATGGACTAGAAGCAAAACCAAGACGATTAACAGTAGAGCTAAATTTTGCAAACCAAGCTCGAGTAGCTTGTTTCAACCCGTATAAAGCTCGACGAACGCGACAAACCTTTTTTGGAGGATGATCATAGCCTTGACGAGGTTTCATATAAACTTCTTCGGTAAGGTCACCATTGAGAAAAGCATTCTTTACATCCATTTGAAAAAGGTTCCATTTCTTACTAACAACTACAACAAGTAAACTTCGCACAAATGTAATACGAGCTACGGGAGCAAACGTTTCTTCATAGTCAATCTCGTATTCTTGCTTGAAGCCTTGTGCAACAAGGCGAGCTTTATACCTCTCGATAGATTCATCGGACTTGGTTTTTATTTTATAGACCCACTTACTCCCCACAAAGATTTATGAGGTGGCAAGTCAACTAAATCCCATGTATCTGCTTTGAATAAGGCATCTAATTCATCCTTCATTGCTTGTTGCCAATTAGGATCCGTGCTAGCCTCTCTATAAGTAGTAGGCTCATAGAGAGATTCAATAATAGCATAGGCATGATAGTCTTTGTGCCAATCAGAAGGACGACTTACTCTTGACGAATGTCTTTGAGGGAGATCGGATGGAATCATCTCTTCGGGTGTGTCACTAGGAGAAGGGTTATTAGCATTTTGATTCCCAGCGTCATCGATGGAAGAACTTTCTATGTTTGAGGGTATATTGTGGCTTTGTGTGGAAGTCTGAACTTCAGTACTACTGTCAACATGGAACAAATCATTAGAAAGATCAGTAAAGTATGACGTAGTGGGTTCGGAAAAATGAAAAGAAGAAACGGAAGAAAACATTTTATGTTCCCAAAATACCACATGTCTTGAAATTCTAACTCGTCTTGAGATAGGATCCCAACATTTATATCCTTTTTGTGTATTCCCATATCCAAGGAAACAACATAACCGAGCACGAGGTTCTAGTTTTGTATGTTCATGAGACTGAAGAAGTACAAACCTCACACAACCAAAAACATGAAGAAAGTTATAATCAGGAGTTTGACCATACAAGCGTTCATAAGGGGATTTGTTACCAATCACTGGTGATGGGTGACGATTAATATTATATACGGCAATGAGAGACGCCTCACCCCAAAAATATTCCGGACAAGTTGCAGAAATAGGTAATGCTCTTACCGTGTCTAGAATATGACGATGCTTTCGCTCTGCTCGCCCATTTTGTTGTGACGTACCTGGACAAGAGTATTGTAGGAGTGTACCATTTTTGGTCACGAAGCCCACAAAATTCTTTTCTCTATACTCCATTGCATTATCTGCACGAAAGATTTTGATCTTGCAACCAAATTGAGTACTTATCATAGTAGCAAAATTATAATACAATTGTGGTAATTCAGACCAACTTTTAAGCAGGTATAACCAAGTATATCGAGAATAGTCATCAACAAAAATCACAAAATACCGTGATCCATCGTATGCAACATTAGGAGAAGGACCCCATATATCTGAATGCTCCACAAGATCAAAAGGAACAGCGGAAATAAATTCATTATTATTAAAAGTTAAAGCATGATTTTTGGCAAGTCGACAAGAAATACAATCTAATTTTTCTAGTTTAACTGATCCTAAGACGCCACTAGAAATTAGAGAATTTAATCTAGTTGGAGAGACATGGCCTAATCTGGAATGCCAAACTTCCGGAGATACCACACCAACATATGAATCAGACACTAATTCTTTTTGAGGAGCATTGAGAGAAACAGCTTCATAGAGACGACCAAGTCTACTCCCGGTCCCTATTATCTGACCATTCAGTGGATCCTGCACACAACAACTATGTTTTGAGAAGTGTACTTCCAACCCATTATCGCATAGTTGACCCACGAAGATAAGGTTTAATGAGAGTTCAGGAACAAGAAATGCATCACTAAAAGACAAATTCATGGTTGAGACGTCACCAACATGAGTAATGTTCATTGGTGAATTATTAGCCGTTCTAATTAATTTTTTTTAGACGAGGCTTTCTTATTTATAAGGTTTGCAATATTAGAAGTCATATGGTAACAACAACCAGAATCAAAGAACCAAGGTCGAGAGGTACCTGTAAGTGTAGGATTTGGAGTACCTGAAGTTGGAGTAGCTGATAGTACAGACATGGGCGTACCACCACTCACCTGACTAAAAAAATCTTGTAAATCATTTAAAGTAATAAATGGTTGAGAAGAGTCAACAACTGCACTAGAGGTGTTGAATCGTTGCTTTAATGGCCTATTATAAGTCTTGTCTTTCTTGTTTTTAGCTTCAAGCTTAGGACATTTAGAGATTAGATGACCAGATTGCTTATAATAGCGACAACTGGGCTCGGTCGTAGTAGAGGATGAGCCTGTTTTGGTGACAGATGTTGTTGCCATTACAAGATAGGGTATGTCATGCTCCATGTTTGGTTTCATAATTTTGAGATGTGTCTCCTCTGATAATAACTCAGTAACCGCACTTTCAAGTGTAGGGAATTTTTCTCTATGAAGTAGAGAAGCGCGTACATGCTCATAATCATCATGTAATGCCATAATAAACTGCATACGTCTCATATATCACGATAAGTGCAAAACTTGGCAATATCCTTAGCATTTTCAAATTGCGGTTCCGAGAGGGCTAATTGGCCCCATAAGGAATGCATTTGGGCAAGAAAATCATTTATAGACTGCTCCTTTGCTTGCTTCATGGTGCGAGGAAGAGAATCACTGAGTTGATATTGATGTGCAATATCAGTGATTAAATATCGAAGAGACAATAAATCCCAAACTTGCTTGGCAGTTTCAAATCTACCAAATTGAAGTTTTATAAATGGAATGCAAGTATTCCTAATCCAGGTTAGTATTTGGTAATTTTTACTATCCCATAACTCAAGTTTCTGAATAAAAGAATCATCAGTTTCATCTTTTTCCTTAATGGGTTTTGTAATGTTGCCGGTAGCATAACGCCAAAGTCGTCTACCCTTCAAAAAAATGGACATCTCTTGTGCCCAAGATACATAATTTGTACCATCTAATACAATTTTAATAGGTTGATGGACATCCATCTTCTCCATCAAGACTAGGGATGTCAACGGGTAGGGTTCGGATCGGGTGGAACCTCACCTGAATCCATCACCCAACTCCACCAAGTCCACCCGATCCATCCATCACCCGCTTCACCCTTCACCCGAATCCAATCCATCTGTCATCCGCGGGTGATACGGATGGATCGGGTGCTTAACGGATTATGAATATTTTTGTAAAAAATACTAAACATGTCCCTGCAAATTTCTAAACTTTTAAATTGAGTACAATTTCGATTGGTCTCATCCAATTACTTAAAGACGGGTACAAAACAAGTTCAAAATTTTAAAGTTGTCAAAATGTTGCACTACTTATCTATTACAATATCAAGTACTCCGTAATAACCGATAAGCCCAAAACCCAAGATATATGTTTCTTCATTTAAAATGACTGAGAGTCGACGCCTTGCTTAAAAAGTCGGGTCTATGGCTTCATCTTCATTCTAACAGATCAAGCAAAATAGAATTGTAAAGATTTGGACAGAAATAATTTACCAAATAAAAAAAAGCATCATAAAAAAATCTCATAACTAGTTTAACAACATATAAAAAAACATCATAATCATCTTAAACAACAAATAAACGAATTGAAACTGTGATACTAGCAAATTTAAAAAAAGTTTATTCTTTTCCTTTCCACTTTGCAAGATCTGAACTTAAACATCAACTTTCTAGACAAATGAAAAAAATCTATATATATATTAATTTGATGCATCCACTGCTGACATGGCAGCGTGGATGCATCCATTTGCTGACATGGCGATCTTACATTCATCTATATAAAATCATCTCATCCCATATTATATATTTAGTAAGAAAATGCTAATAATCATCCTATTATATATAGATAACATCCCATACGAGTATTTATAAGAATAATCTGTATTTATATTATACGGGTACTCATACGAAAATAATTATATAATTATTCATATAAAATTTATTGTAAATTATATTATACGAGTACTCATTCAAGTATAATTATATAATTATTCATATAAAATTTATTGTAAATTATTCTGTAATTTAACATCTTAAAATTCTGTGATCTATATTACTCAAAAACATAATTGCTACTCCGTAATTGTTAATCATCCTACATATATACGTTTTCAACTTAATCCATTTTATGTAACATTTACGTCATTTATTTACTTTTATTATTTATATAACGTATACTCCAACATTTACGTTAAAGTATCACTATTAATTTTAACATTTCAAATTTCACATTATTAGGAATATTAAATATATTTTTAAAAAAATATATTAATATTTTGTTTGATAAATATTTAACATTAAATACATTAATATATTGAAGATTGTAAAAAATAATATTTCGGGGACTAAATATTATTTATACTCTATACGAAATACATAAAAAGATGTCATTTATAAATTATACTCTCTACAAAATAATTATCATAAAAGATGCTATTCAGATTGATTGTATAAATATTGTATATTTTGTATAAATTTATAAGCATAAAAATACTAAAGATTATATATTTTGCTTAAGTAGATACAATATAAAGTAGATTTTCAACATAAAGATTTCTTTATAATTATGCTTATTTAGATTGATTGATTTACCATGCTTATTTAGATTGATTGACTTATCATTTATATATTCATATAACATTTATATATTCATATAACAGCATAAGAGTATCATTATCATGCTTAATAGTAAGCATATTAGGCGTAACTGCATAAGGATATCCTATTGATCTTATTTACACCAATATATTCAATTCACAAATAAAAATAAATATTTCTCTTAATTCATATTCTTAAACTTATTGATTACGGATTGAATGGGATGGGTCAGGTTTCGACTCTAAATTAACGGGTCATAATGGGATCGGTCAAACGGGTTGCGGGTTGAAAAAATGGGTTCACGACCCTAAAAAGAGTTTTGATTGCAAACATCAAAACTGAATCTAAATATTTTAACTGATTTGAATAATTAATTCCGTACATATTCGATCTTATAAAAAGTTTATATGTCTAAAAATAATAGATCAAAATTGATTGAAAGATATTTAAGGGTAACATTAGTACCCGGACTATACTTTTAATTCCGTTTAAGGGTCTGAACTTTGATCTTTAACTTTACGGTTACGGGTTGAAAACTAACAACATCAATTAAAGTTATTCAACCCCTCGAAAATAAAGCGGAAGTGTAATATGTATACCTGTCAAATGGGTCCAACGGGTCAGGTCCAAATATGGCTCGGATCAAATATAAGTCGGGTTATACGGGTCACGGTTTGGATTAGGGTAAAAAATAGTTTCGAACACCCCTATTTTTTATAAACTTTTTAAGTCCAACAAAAATATTTTTTATATTATTTTTTTAATTTTAATATTATTATTGTACTCTTTAATAATGTTTATATTTTAAAAAAATAATTAATTCATATTTTAAAATTATTTTATAATTAAATGATAAAAAAAAAGTAGTATTAAATTGAATATTTACAATAAAAAAATATTTTTTTAATTATAAATCCAAATATAATATTTAGGTATATATATTGTGTTTAATTTTAATAAATTCTCACAAACCGAACGGATCAGGTAAGATATCAACCCTAAATTAACGAGTTATTTTGGGTTCACTCAAACAAGTTGTTGGTCTAAAAAACGAGCTTATGACCCTAAAAAGGGGGAGGGCTCCATTTCTTTTCTTTTAACTAATTGTTGGAATAGTATGACGATGTTCCACACCATTTTTTTAGTTAATCAATGTGATGATGCATGTACATAGTACTATGAATACTTTTTTTCTAATACATATTTTAGTTGACTTCATATATAATATATCTCATTCATAGTTTTTTAGTTTTATTTCAATTTATATAACATAGCTATAAACTGACCCGTGAATCTTCACGGGTGATAAAACTAGTTAGACATTAATACAAACCTTTAGTACTAGTAGAAGATACGAAAAATCGAACCATACTCTGAGACACTGATTATACAAATGAAAAATCGAGAATACCCTATGAAAAATCAAAAATCCCTAAAAATCGAAAATATAAGTGAATGTAAATATACATGACTAATTAATAAGAAAAGAATGTAAAAACTTACCCTTTGACCGTAAGAAATCATAGGAGGGAGATAATAGGAGATTAGGAGTAGGATTGAGAAGAAGAGGATTGAATCATGATTGAGGTTGAGGAGGCGTTTCTATTTTCCAGGGTTTGAAATTAGAGTATGTTTTGTGAGGGTTATTTTAGATATGTTTTAAGGTTTTTTTTTAACGTAATATATGGATCGGGTGGTGGGTCGGGTGGTGGATCGGGTGACGGGTCGGATTATAGACCACCCGAATCCGACCCGAACCCGAACTCGTACCCGACTCATCCATCATCCACTTTAGATCCGTTTATTACGGGTTTTCATCCGTTTATTTATATTGGGTGGATCGGTTTTTTTATTTGGTTTCGGGTGAAATTGACATCTCTAATCAAGACCAATAACAATAAAAAATTGATAAAGAAGAAGGATGATAAAGTGACTGGAAAATAACACCTGAGAGGTAGATTGAAAAGCCGACGACGGAGAAGCGGAATACGACGGAGATCACAGCAACAGAATCATGCGCAGAGCCACAAACCTTCAACGAACCCGGAATACGACAGAGATCACAGCAAGATTGAGTGAAAATTGTGGTTGAAAGGATCTAATACACCAAGCAATTGGTAAAGTTTAGTGTAATAGAAATGAATTAACAGTATTGGATTTAAAAATAAAATAAAAATTGCAAATGGAATGAGAAGCAATAGTGAAAAAACTTCTCAAAACGCTTGTATTTGGGTGAAAATGACGGTGATTGTGAACAAGAAAAGTCAAACAAAACTTTTCTTTAAAATAAATCAACCGTAGGATAAGAAAATTGCTCTGATACCATATTAATTAGAGAGAATTGATATGTATATTATTGAGAGTTGTGTCAGAATACATATTAGAATAACCTATTTATAAACTGTACAAGTGAGATAATAAAGAAAGGTGAATAATGTTAAGCCTAAATATGAATATTAGCCGTTGGAGTATTATACAGTATGATAATAACCTTGCTTAATATAAGAAAATCACAATATTTTTGACAATCTATAAGAAAAATATAACCACATGACATCTTGTTTGATTCCTTACAAGTACGGAGTACTATACATCAAAAATATCAAACTAAAATATTTTTTTACCAATGTTAAATGAAAGCAAATGTGAAAAAACAAAAATCGGACAATTGGGTATGAATGGAGAATGGAGAAAGTTGATGTGACATACGGAGTATATCTGACTGCATCCTAGGCATATGAGATTTATTTTTACCCATGATATGTTAAAAAATTTCTTCTTTGGAAGCCGGTAGAGTTACGTTGGGATCACTCACCGCGCGTCAAAGTGTCCAACTCCAAGAATTTCTTTTTTCTAATTTTTGCTTGATTCTCATCATTAATTACCCCTTATTAAACTACCTTTGTATTAATTTCCAACCATTTTATCAATTAAACTTTATTTCCATTTAATATTTTTTCCAAATCTGATTTATAGTTAATACTTTTTTTTTCTTTATTATAAATAGAAGAATTTTGTTGATGAAAAAAAAAACAGTTTACAAAAAAATTGGTGGACAACCGAGATACTATTTGGGCAACAATCCCCTTGGGTCTTAGTTATAGTAAAGTTAAGTCTAGTATAAATAAAATAAAAGGAGTCATGCGTGCTCCGACATCCCGAGCCATCGAATTTATTTGAATCCTTTTAAGCAAGCCGACAACATCTGCCTCCAGCTCTCCCAACGAAGAAAATAGAGAAAGGCAAGAACTCCTAGCTAAGCTCCGCATGCAGACCCAGTACTTAACGCACTTGCGCCGAGCAACGTCGCCCACAACACGACCTAGCATGAACTCAGAAAGCCCAGACTGAGTCAAAGGATAAGACTCGGTAAGATCAACACACACATCACGATCCTTGTCCCAAGAATAAAGCAGCAAATCTGCGGGACGCAAAAAGGACATGTCATGGTCGTCGATCAAACCAATATCGACCTCTTTAGCCGCAGAGACCCCAGATCGGAAACAGATGTCTAAAAATGTATCTCGGAATAGGTTATGTCGATGTTTTATACCGACAACTCCTGCACATGACACAACATGATCCCCAGATATTGTCGCCAACTACTCGAGAGCAGGCAGAATATGGTCCAAGTACGGAAAACAAGAGAATGCCCAACCGATAGTTAAACACACATCGGTACGTCCGACCGTTCATAATCTGGCCCAACCCAAAAATAAGGACAACACGCAGCCAATTAGATGCATGACTGCCTTGCTGGGACTTTCACAATGCAACCTGACGAGGGGTCAAGGAGAAATCCGATTCTACAGTAGCAACAACCCTCGTGAAATATATATCTACCAAAGACTTCATAAGTTTGGGGGCAGCGATTACACTAGGATTACATACATCAGAACCTAAAATATCCTTTAACCTACGCAAGGCCGCATTAAAAGCAGGGCCAGGGGCCAAAACACTAGTGGCACGAAGCAACATAGCCTGCAAATCCGCAGATTGCAATCGAGATGCCAAAAAAAACATAATGAAGGACATCTCCAGCGGCATACACCCCAAGCCCTCCAAACGAAAAGGGAAGGGTGTGTGGCAATCTGTCACTGTCAGTCACCAAACCCAGGCCGAAACACAATAACAATATGTTCTAAATGATAACGAAGTGCCGTGTCAAAGGCAAGCTTAGCCGACTCAAAAACAGTCGGTGAATAAGTACGTAAAGCAAAATAAAGTTTGGAAATAACTGTACAAGTCCGAAGTGACAACTCACACTGCGGATCATCAAGCAGAGCGACGTAATCCATAAGCGCGATAGTTCTGGTCACTCTACTCATCACAAGCTCACTGCTAAAATCATGACAAACACTAAAAGGCTCGCCAAGGACTTTGGCACCACGCAAATGCCTGACAATAGCAGGGGAAGAGTCCAGGAAGCCGGCTCTTGGGATCTTCCGAAGGCCAAAAACCTCGGTTCTACTGAACCCCGACATAAATCTATTGACATTTATTAGTTTTAGTATTTATTTATACCTCCGACTCATGTATTTCATATTTTGTACTAAAGCAAATATGCGGTACATATATCCAGTATTTTGTGCTGAGGTTATATACGGTACAATAGTCTGTACTTGTACGTATAGTAGCTTGCATTTATACGATATACATACGAATTCCTTATTTGTATGTTCATGTATATTTATTTATTATTTTGGGTTATTTAACAGGAATAATACCAACTTTGGGTGGTATTCCATCAATAAAACCAACTTCAATTAATACGGGAATAAAACCAAGTATGAGTCATATTACACGAGAATGAAATTGGCTCTTAAATGACCGGATGAAGTCGATTTTGTGGGTCTCATGCTATTAATTAACACCCATCTTCCATCTTCTTCATGCTATTAATCTTCTTCATTGCCCTATATCAAATTCTCTCTCCTAAACCATCATTTCTGCAAATCCATGGATAACTCATCAATTTCATGTTCTTCGAATTCATTGGGATTGAACTCGAAAGATTTTTTATGCAGCCACAAGTTACGGGCAGTGATTAGGACTATCAAGAAGGGAGAAAATTTTGGGAAGAAATTTTATGGATGTCCTTTATGGCCGGTAAGTTCAATAATTACGATTATTGTTATCAATTAGTTTAGTAATATCAATTTAACTAATATCCTTTACCATTGTAGCATAGTGGGTGTAGCTACTTCTTGTTGGTGGAATCAAATGCTCACCCTCAAGTAAGTGGTTGCGAAATTGGTAATTTGATAAATTCAGAGTTGGAGGAAAAAGTCATGAAACTGAAGATGAAGAAACAAGAATTGAAGACGAAGAAACAAGAATTGAAGATGGAGGTTATGGATCTCAGGGCAGATTTGAAGAAGCATATGAAGAGAGAGAAAAAAATAGTTGTTGGGCTGTCGGGTTCCTGGATTTTTTTTTGCAATATGTCTGTTGTTTAGGAAGGAATAGCATCGTTTGTAATGTAGCAGTGGTCAGTTTGCAGCAGTAACTGGGTCGTCAAATTGTAGCAGTAATCGGTTTGTAATTGTTCAGTTTATGGACAAGTTTTCCAGTAATCTATGTTTGAAGTTTTACATTACAGTGTATCATCACAAACAACATTCAAGTAATTAATGGCGGAAGTAATAAAATGGATCGAAAAGAACTCGAAATCGAAATTTAGATAAACTGGGATAAACTTTTGCATTCTAAACATTCTCATTGTTAATAACAAAATGGAGCCTTAATATTCAACCAACAAAGTAGCATCTTGAAGATTGCCACTGTCACTAACAAAATACAGCCCTAACATTCGACAAACACAGTTTTTGAGTGCTAATTAAAACTACATCAGAACCGATTAGTGAATGCGTTTCCTACAGTTATTGAAAGCCAAAATATAACAACACAGTTTAGTAGTACTAATTAACATGGTTATTAGAAGCTTGAGTTGATACTTTCGCGTTCACGGACCTTGGCCCCCCTGAAGTTCCTGGCAGATTAGTGAATGCATTTCCTGCTTCATCAAAGAGCACACCCATTCCAACTGGTGGTCTGAATCTTCCTCCAAAACCACCTCTTGCAGCACCTGTTCTCCGCCCTCTTGCAGCAGTTCTCCCCCCTCTTGCAGCAGTTCTTCCTCCTCTTCCAGACCTTATGACTCTGCCACCCCTTCCAACTCTTACTTCTTCTGCGGTTGTATCATGATGATTGTCGGATACAGGAGGTACTGCACTTGTGGAAGCCTCTACGATTGTATGGAGTCTTGGTCTGCCTCTTCCCCTTTTTGGTTGTGGTGGAACAACTCTGTCTTTATCAGGACACCTTCTCTTGTTGTGAGTTTTCAACTTGCAAATGGAACAAGTCATTTCAACCCCGTGCTTTGTAAGCTTGCCACTCCGCTTTGGATCCTCAAAAGGGTCCCTTCTTCTGTTCTTCCTCGGCCTGCCAGGTCCAACTTTTATTGGAGGGGGGTGCAGTTGTTGTTCCACACTTGGCCAGTGCCTCTGATCTGCAAGAGACCTAATAGACCCACTGTATGTCTTAATGTAAGTCTCCCTCTTGTACCAATCAGAAACATAGTCCTCCGGGTGTGCATGATTATAGAATATAGCGGCCGCAGCATGACAACAAGGTATACCGTCAAGTCCCACTTTCTGCAGGTACACGTCCTTGCTTCTAAATTAACAGTAAGGTAGTCTATCCCTTGTCTTACCTGAAACTCAGTGGCAGTTGATGGCAAAGCGTCACACAAAGCAGCTTCATCCTTGATCTTGTCTAGCTTTTCTTGAACTCTTGGGCATAATAAACATGTCATCTTCTCCATTTATGTCCTCTTCTTCATCATTCTCTGCATTAATGTCATCCTAATGTACTCAAGCATATAAATAAGATGTTTTGACCTCGCATTAATGATGTATGCGTTGAAAGTCTCTGCCATGTTATTCACAACTACGTCTGTAGTCGTGCTTGTCTTGATGGAGGACTTGCAGAACACCTCTGGCTTGCAAGCTAAGAATGCCTCAGCAGCCCTTGGATCTTCCTCCTTCATTGAGTTAATGGCATCCTTGAAATCAGCTGAGTTGTAAGCATTGACGCAACTCCAGAACATAAGCTTCATGTCATCGCCTTTATAGATTTTGTGCCAGTGGGCAAATATGTGTCTAGCACAATGTCTGTGCTCAGCCATTGGAAACTCTTGAGCTACCATGGTTAGTATGCTCTGCAACATAAAAATTTATATAATGCATCAGTTTTCGTATACAAAGCTGCTTCAAAACATAAGAACAGAAAAAATATTAACATAAGAACAGAAACAGTTTCAAAACAGTTTCAATGTATATAATGGATAAAAATAGAGGGTGTAATAGACCAACAATGAAGAGAGGAAGCAGAATTTCATGTAAACACCACAATGTTAGTATTAGTATAATAAGAGGACTCATATAAGCCGACACTTAGAACAATCACATCATTCTCAAATCCAACAGAGGCTCATATTTCAGAGATGGAACATGCAGAATTCTACATTGCTGCATCACACAACCCACACAAATCATGAATTCACATGACATTCATATTCATAAAACAAGATTGAGCTAAAAACCAATCAAAAATAAAACAGATGTTATGGCCTTTGGAGGCAGGCTTGTGAAGGAACAAGTACTATGATTTGTGTCTAATGGATATTAACATAAGGAGTTATTAACATTCATATTAACATAAGGAGTTACTGTCAGTTTCAATGCATATAATGGATAAGAATAAAAATGTATATAATCAGAAATAAGAACAAAAAAAAACAGTTTCGAAACATACCGGATGCTCATCAGAAATAAGTGTCCATCCTTCACCCCACACATTTCTTCAATTCCTTAAAGAACCACTCGTAGCTCTCGTTGTTTTCACCTTCGACCACCGCCCAAGCTAATGGAAACATTTGCTCATTTCCATCCCTCCCTACTGCACTAATCAACTGACCACCCAAGAATGTTTTTAAGAAGCATGCATCTACGCACAACACTTTTCTGCATCCACTCATCCAACCTTCTTTCAAGGCATCAAAACATACAAATAGTCTCTGAAATACAGGTGGATTAGAAGACCTCACAGAAGGGGTAGTGTACAAAGTGAAGACACTTTATGGGTTTGCTTCTTGAAGTGCTGCTAAGTATGCCCCTACTTTGCTATAATGCTCCTTCATTGAACCATGTAGCATCCTGTGAGCATAGTACTTCACTTTGTAAGCCACTCCTCTAGTGATTAGCACTTTGTAGGCTCTCCTCACTGTCTCAGTTATCTCAGCTGCTGGCCAGTGAGGTCTTGACTTAAAAACCTGAAGTAGTTGCTTAGCTAACCATGACGACTTCAGTTGTGTGTTCCTCTCCATGGTTCTCTAACAAGTGTGCTTTGGATCTACACTCTTAACTACAAAGCAAGCCCTTCTAGTATCCCAACTACCATAAAGCTTAAAGGGACAACCAGTTACACATCTAACCCTAAGCTTCTGGCCCTTTTTTTTGTGGCTGACATCAACTTTCAAATTCCTACCTTGAGCAACTGCATATCTTGTCACACAGTCCCTAAAAAATTCCCTACTAGGAAACCTTATACCAACTTTCCAACTAAGTTTTGAGAAGTCAGTCTTCTCATTCACTACTAGCAAACTGGACCTTCTTCTATTTCCAGGTGTGTCTTCATCATCACTTTCGCCAGGGGTGTCTTCTCCCTCACCGCTTTCATCATACCCACTGTCCTTACCACCATTGCCACCCTCACCAGCCTCACCACCCTCAGTAGCTTCACCACCCTCAGTAGCCTCACCACCCTTTGTTCTGTCTTGACCAGTTAACAACCCACAAGATGCTTCTACTTGCAACTGTTTTGCAATCTTCACAGCATTTGCATTCCAATTTCTCACTTTCTCCCTTGCTTCCCTATACTCTTCATCATCTGAGTTATTATCAGACTCCACCTTCTGCTCAACAAAGGCCTCCCTCACCTCTTTCTCTGCGTCAGAACCACTACCACCACCCTCTTCCTCTTCTAGTTCTAGATCAGTAAGACCACCCTCAATATCTTCTACTTCTAGCTCTTCTAATTCATACTCATAAACAGAGTCATCCTCACTCAAGCTATCAGAACTCTCCCCTGAACCTTTTTCTGATGCATTATCTTCACCTCCAGATGCATATAAATGTATGGCATCACTCAAACTAATATCATTACAATCATACAATGGTGTATTTGAGCTTATTTTTGTAAATCTGGGTGAGGATCTGAGTGGGGCTAGGTTTGAAGTGCTCTTTCCAGAGGCTTTCTTTGGAGTTATTTCCTTTGCTTTACTTTTGGAGAGAGAATTACTTTGACAACTTTCTTGTGATTTTTGGACACATATGGCAGTGGAATCTTTATTCCCCTCACTAAATGTATAAGAGGTAGGTGGTCCCCTGTTTCTCTTGGAAGTTAATGGCTTTTCTACAGATTTTGGCTTTGGTGCATTGATGTTGGGTTTTGTACTGACACACTCTGGTTCTGGTTCTTTTCTTCTCCTTGGGGTAGCTTTTGGCGAGTGGGTACAATATTGGGTTCTACATTTGGTTCCTTAAAGGGTTCCTTTTGCACTCTTTTGACAAGAGATTCTAGGGTGGTAGTAGTCACTTCCTTACTTAACTCAATTAAGTTCAATAGTTGAGCCACATCCTTCTCAACAATTAAGTAACACTCCACCACTCTCCTCTCTACTGCAACACCTAACATTGTATATGCATCCTTGTCATCTAACTCTCTCTTTAGTCTAAAGTTTTCTGGGTCTTTGTAGAAGATTGCATCTTTCTTACTGCTAAAACCACCACACTTATTTGCTTCCTCAATAAGTGTAAACCAACAAAACTCATCTACCTCCACCGGAACTGTCCTACTAAGCTTTCCGGTGTAAACTAAACCCACCTCATGCTTGATAAATGAACCCCCATAACAAAACTTCAAGGTCACAGTACTCCATGGATCAACCTACGTTTTCAATTAAACCAATTATAAAAGAACACTAATTGGACACTTAAAACCCCAAATTAAACCCAGAAAAATCGAAAACCTAAAGTTAAACCTAGAAAAATCGAAAAAAATCGAAAACCCTAAGATCAACCCAGAAAAATCGATTTAGGGGAAATGAAAATAACACTAATCGTTGACATTGCTGAACCAAAAGATTGAGGAATGAACTTGACAATACCCCTGAAAATTGATATTCGACAAAATTAAGGACAATTACCTTCGACTAAGTTTGACAAAATTTTGAGAAAGAAAAAAAAAGTTTCGTAAAAATTACCTTCGACGAATGATGAAGTGATGAATGGATGAAGAAGACATTTTGAATTGATGAAGCGAGAAGGTGAAGTTTACAGTTTGGGAGTTAATGAGGTAAAAGTGATAATGAGGTTAAAAGTTTGGGAGTTTCATAGTGTCAGTAAAATTTGTGTCTGTGGGAATATTAACAGGTTTAGGCGGTAGTAGGTAAGCCAATTTCTCGTGTAATATGACTCATACTTGGTTTTATTCCCGTATTAATTGAAGTTGGTTTTATTGATGGAATACCACCCAAAGTTGGTATTATTCATGTTAAATAACCCTATTATTTTTGCTATAGTACATCATTTCCGTTTACTCTTTTTTTTTAAATATTATTTTAATAGAAATATATGGAGTATTATTTATCCATGAACCTTATGCACTGTATTATTTTATATTTTTCATTTATTCAATTATTTTATAAATATTTAAAATTTATTGCACTACAAGAATTAACGAGACGGGCGACTGATCTTAGCCACCGTCATCTATCGCTAAAATAGACGCACGACAGATGACAGTCGCTAAGAAACAGTCGCACCAGATAGTCGCTTCGGGCGACTGATATCGGTCGCTAAAAAAACGCGTGACCGATATTAGTCGCTAAAGTTAGCGAGGACATCAGTCGCTAATGACATGTTCGTAGCGACCGACATCAGTCGCTAATGGCGTACACTTAGCGACCGACATCGGTCGCTAAAGGGGGTGACGTGGTGCCTTTTGAACGTTTTATAGCGACCGTTATCAGTCGCTAATTTATTTATTTAGCGACCGATATTGGTCGCTAACAGACCTGTAATAGGCCGATTCTATTTGTTTCATTTCTAGCCAAAATCTGCACAAAAAAACAAACCAACAACCAAAATACGTCCCAAACATCATTCCAAACATTCTAAACGTTATTCCAAACGTTACGCCAGCTTCACACTCCAAATTTGGCAACCAAGTAAGTAAATGTCGTGAATACACTAAATTAAGAGTAATGTTACAAACTGTTTTCAATAAACATTCACAAACTACAAACTGTTTTCAATCTACTCAGCTAACAGGGAAACTAGCTGAAGAACCACTACCACCTCCATTGAAGGGGTCTCTAGGATCTTTGTGCCGGGGAATGGGGCCGGAGTTGCAGTTCTGCTGCTGCATGCTCCTCAGTCAGGATAGCTCTTCTAGAATTTGCAAGCTAACCACATCCTGTCGCTGGATACGCTCATGCGCCTTCAACCTCTCATCCTACTCCCTCATCCTCTCAGCCAAAGCAGCCCGTTGCGCCCTCTTCTCTTGCAGTTCCGACCTCATCTCGGTAACGACGGACGGTACGTATTTTGTCGAGGTCGAATGCCCCCCCACCCCGAGCGTTGGGTGGTGTCCAGTATAGGGTGTGAGCGTTCCCCGTACCGTACACCACTCCCTTGCTGTACCCTTGCACGACTCTGAACCATACCTCGGTCGGGTCCACACCTTCAGCGTCGAGCGCGTTAGTGGCCTCCAAATATGCTCGCTAAAAGAAATTGAAGTGATGATTAGGTGAGATGTAAGGAACAATGTAAAGAAGCCTTATGTTAGAAACTTACCCAAATTGCGGCGTCCCTCTTCGTAACGAAGCTTCGACTGTTGGAGTCCCCCTTGCTCTTCGTGTCAAGAAACAGCTGCACAGGTTCGGGGAGTTCTCCTGTTTTCTTCTTTAATGGTTGACAGTACATGTAGATTTTTTATTTATATTTTTAATGAAAACATTAAATAAGAATTCAAAAAAGTCAAATGGAAGGAAATACTTACCGCCATAGCCCGCTGATGCATCGACTGCGACCCACCGTAGTGGGTGACCTCCACTTCCGCCTCAGGGTCTCCTCTCCGCCTCTTATTTTTCTTCGCTTGGAGAGACCTCTGAAGAAACTTAGGGTCGGATCGGGCTTTGTGGAAATGTTCAATGGCGGCACCTACAATTCATATGAAGAGATCAGTAAGCGAATTGAAGATATATACAACTTTTTATTCAAGTACGAACACGAATTGAATAATCAAACCTTTAAGGTATTTGTCTGCCTTTTCCTCGCTCGCCAACTTGAACATGTTGTCCTTGTACCTTGGCTTCGCGACGTCCATGTATCGGTCCCTCGCAGCCACCTCGAGGCTTGGGTTCCAATAATGTTTCAACTGCAAGATCATTTGTTGTTAGTGTATTAGTAATCCGTAAACAATAAAAGTTAATTACTAAAACCAAAAAAATGGTGCACCTTGAAGTTGTCGAACCACTTCTCCTACTGCTGTAGACACCCGCATTTTGACTGCCAGGTGTCTATGGCAGTTTCCAAAAAACACCCGATGATGATCGGACGCTAACGTGTTTCTACGCGCTCGGATACGGGCTCAAATCCATTAGTTGCTGGCTAACGCACTTACGGAGTACAAATCTCACAAAATCAATCTTGAATCCAGGCCCAGTGGATCATTCCGAGTCAAACAAGACTAATTTGGGCCGAAACCGACACCGGAAATAAAACCGACTTTTTTAACGACTGGGTCAAACCCGGTCAAAGTCGTTTCTGAGACTTACAAAAACAGCCATACAATCATCAAAAGTCCAAGTCAAACACAAACCCATCACCAAACCCAAGTCACGGTCCAAAGTCAACGGACTCACGCGACCCAGTTGGGCCACTCGATCGAGTGCCCGACTCACTCGATCGAGTGGGCCTGTTTCAGGCCCGACTGCAGGTACAACGGGCCACTCGACCGAGTCAGCTGGTTACTCGGTCGAGTAACCCTAGCCGGGTGACCTAGCCTAGCCTATAAATACACACCATGCAACACACATTCACACATCTTTTACAACTTTACACATCTTTACACAACCCTAATTCAAACCCTAGAAATACACTAGCAAACCCTAAACCTAGTTTTAGGAATCGAAACCCTAACCACCATAACTCGACCTCCATAAAACCTCAAAACTCCCGTGTTGAAGCCACGACTACGAGTCCGATCCGAGACAAGAACATGTAGGTTGAGGGTGCCAAAACCCCTTTCTTTCCTTCTTCTCTTCCTCTCGTCATCTTCCTCTTTTTTCTCGTTTTTTTCGTTTTTTTTATTATTTTCTTTACCGCATCATAATATTGATAATACCGTTAGTATCAAAACATTAAAATACTTGTCGATTTGAGTCGAATGTGAGTGATGGTGGGATAAGGAAAATCAAACATACAAGTGTACTGCACACAGCGTTGACGGTCGCTTATCCCACCACCCCGATCATTTGATTATTGAAACAAGTTAACCTAAACAATAATTTGTTTATTTTTTTGCATCGTTATTCAAATCGCATATTCGCAATCGATTTTTTTAAAGCAACCATTGTATTTTAATAAGGGTCGAAACCCGTTGACGCGGATCCGACATCACAATCCCTAGGGATTTATTTCGATGTCGGAGAAGTCGAGGGAATCAAGTCCTTTAATTCAAGCAAAGTGTCGATCCATTAGATTCGATACCAATTCCATAATTGGATGCCGAATCTAGCGATCAAGTCATATAAATTAATTAACACGATTTACTCATATCGCGATAATTAATTTAAGACGACTAAAATTACTCTATTTTTTTATTTTCACTCTAATATTCCATATCGATTCAATAATCGAATATGGGAAACAACGAGTATTCAAAATTAGAATCGAATATAAATTCCGCAATATTTATATTCGATTCAACAAAATTCGCGATTTATAAAATCCGAGTCGAGCATAAATTATGCAATATTTATGTCCGATTCGGTAAAACCGTCGAATTATCAAAAATCAAAAGCAATTTCAAAATCAATAATAAAATTGCAAGCGAACCTGGTTCGTACAGGTGTCACTCGACCGAGTGCCTCGGCCACTCGATCGAGTGGCATCACAAAAATCGAGCAGAATACGTTTTCCGACCTCCACTCGGTCGAGTCTCGCAATGACTCGATCGAGTGGCGACGTACTCGGCCGAGTTGGTCAGTAACTCGGTCGAGTAGGGTCATGAAATCCGGACATAACCTTTTTCAGAGGTCCACTCGGTCGAGTCCCTCAATGACTCGGTCGAGTGGCCCCTTTATCACATCAAACCGCGAGTCCTACAAGTTATTCGAGTCTCGTTCACATCTTTTCATGACTTATGTCAACACGTGTCTAATCAATCACGTGAAAGCTTCATTTTTCAAAACCATGCATCATCATATTTGCATCATCTCATCTCACATTTGCATAAACCGTTAAATATCGTTACATCGTTACTAACGCGTTTGTTATTTCTTTTGTCAATTTAATTCTTGTTTATTTTATTGTACTAAATGAACTCGCATGCTAAAATACAACTTTGACGTTAGTTTTAGTTGCATTAAATTGACATAGAAACCGACGTCCCACTATACCGTTGATGTACTCCAATATGGATATGTAAAAAGGTGTCCATAGTCGATTCGAGTGGGTTTCGCGGCATGTTCTAAGATCAACTCGACTTAGGAAGTACGTCCCGATCAACGTCTAGACTATGTACACTGGTATGGACCCTCTATAGACCGACCGAGACTTAGTATAGAGCATACATGGCGTCGTTATAATGCTTGTGTGACTACGTGCTACTTGGTTTCCGAGTCGCTTTCAAAAACCGTCTTTTTTTTCAAAGATCGCATCTTTTTCAAACTATTCAATTTCAAAACCCGGGACACATACCGAATTTAGGACTCATGATTTTACTCAAAATAGCCTATTTTCTAGCCGGTATGCTGCTCAATTCAAAACTCAAAAACACTTTCAAACTTTCAAAACCCGTGGTCCAATACCCTTTTCGTTTTTTTCCGAATATTGGGCCCTCAACCGAGTTTTCTCGGACCTTTCTCAAATACAATCAATTTTCAAAACCTCTTTCTCCTTAGGACTTCCCGTTTTTAAGCAGTGTCGGGTCGTGTCTTAAGTTGTCAAGGTCTTTAGCATCGAAACTCTGTCGATCTTACATCAGGAGTTTCTTCCCTATCCCAGTCCGCTTTATTAGACTAAGGCAAGGCCCACCTACGTAGGACAAGCCCCTGCAAAGGAGGGCCCGTCAACACAATCGAGTCCGAAAGTCTGGGGATGTCTCACGTGAACCTTCCTTCGAACATGACTAGGCCCACCCGCCGAATCCTAAGGAAGGCTCACATTTCACAAGTCACCCGTCTAGGTGTCTTTTCCGAGTCATTTCCCTTTTTAGTCTTGTTCGGGATGTACTTTCTATTCCGGGATTTTGGGCTAGTTTCTGGTTACGTGGTGTTCTTACAGACAGGCCACCCGAAACCAGATACCAACGCAAGATGGACGAGTTGAAAAATGCTTTGACCAAGATCGAGACTCAACTGACGGCCATCCAGGCTAATCAAGCGACTTTATCCACCTGCCTGAGCACCGTAGAGAAGACGGTCCCTGCTAAAAGAGCTGAGCGCACTGGGCCCATAGCCGAATTGATCAGTGTTGTTCGTAGGCTCGACGAGCAAGTCCACTTATCGACGAACAACTCGATCCACACCGAAAATGCTCGTACTTATTCACCTTTGAATGACGAGCTTCCTGCTAACCTCAACCTTACGGGAATTCCTATGTTTGAGGGTACCGAAGACCCGGTCCACTACATCCGGGCTTTCAAGGACTTCATGGCGGTCAAAGGGGTGAAGTCGACTATGTTCAAGCATTTATTCCCTTCCTCCCTGCAGAAGCATCCTAAGGCCTGGTTTTACAGGCTTGACCCCAAGAAATACAAAACTTGGGACGATGTGGCGACCGAATTTGCCCATAACTACGCCGATAACACTGAAATCCAGACTACCATGCGTACTCTGGAAGTAATGGCCCAAGAGCCCAAAGAAGGGTTCACAAAATATCTGCAAAGGTGGAGGGCCGAGAGTGTGAAGTTGGTCGACAAGCCCGGCGAGAAGGCCCTAGTGGAGGCTTTCGTCAAAAACCTCCTCCCATCCTACCGGGTCCACCTACGGTACGCTATCATCCTAAACTTTGTTGTCCTCACTGAAATGGGCACGAGAATCGAGGATGACTTGAGACTAGAGAGCCTGACTAAGGCCTCTACCAAAGGCTATCAAGGGGCTAGTTCGTCTACAAACAAGCCCACACCTGCAGCTGCAGCCCGCAGCATCTTCGATGAGGTAAATCTGCTCGACACCTCATCCAAAAAGAATACACCAAATCGGGTATTCACAGATATAGGGACTACCTATACTTATGACTTGCAAAGGCTATCTTCGAAGGGCCTGGTCCAACCGATAGGCCCAACCGCAGAGCCTCTAGTAGAGAAAAGGCCCAAAACTTATAATGCCCAAGCCTACTGTCAGTATCACCGGGGTAACGGACATGATACTGAAAAATGCTGGAGACTAAAACATCTGATCCAAGATCTTATCGAGAGCGGAAAAATCCCGTTGCCCGGAGACAAGCCGAGCAACAAAGAAAATCCGTTCAGCGCCCATGCAATATTCATGGGGGAAGTAATCGATTGTTCCCACCTCATTTCCCCATTTATCCCACAAATCAATGGGATATGGTTCGATGACGAGAATGATGTTTACCTGACAAAAGGGGAAGCTGTCCCCATTACCCTTGAAGAGTTCCGAAAGGCTAAGTCCAAAGCTTTAGCCACTAACCACCTCGCCACTGCTGGGCGCGCCACTCCAACACCCGTCACTGAACCTGCCAGGACGGGGTCTACCCTCGAAGAGCCAAGCAATGACACGGCTTTAGTCCAACAACTGAAGAGGGTTCGAACTGATCTGACTATATGGCAACTACTGGTTAGCTCACAGGCACATCGGGAAGCACTGACTAAGGCCCTCGATGAAATCAAGGTCGATTCGCAAGCTACCCCTGCTGAAATGGTAGCTACTATCATGCCCTACCTCAAGGGCAAGTCTAAGAACGAAGGCCCACTCATAACCTTCTCCGAAGCCGATCTACCACCGTTTGGGCCCAACCATAATCTGGCCCTGTACATCACAGTCATCTGCCGAGGCAAATACCTCCCGATGACCCTAATCGACGACGGATCAGCCGTGAATGTCCTACCTCTAAGGACTGCTAGAGCCCTCGGCATCACTGATGCCGACTACCTCCCGACAGCACAGACTATCCAGGCTTTCGACGGAAGCCCAAAACCAGTGGCCGGGGCCGTCAAACTGAAAATTATAACGGGCCCAATCGAAAAAGAGTTAGAGTTTCAGGTGATTGATGTCACCTCATCCTTTAACTTACTACTAGGAAGGCCTTGGATCCATGCAGTCAAGGCCGTGCCCTCTACCCTACATAGGAAAGTCAAGATGCCACTTCAAGATGGCATCATCACACTAGAAGCTACTCCTATGACCGTGGCTAGCTGTAATGCCACAAGCCGGGCTGAACCACGAGGATTCGACTTCGTGGGTATGATCGAAGAGGAATATCTCTTCAAGCCTTACTTCACCACTAGCATCGACACGATGCTACAAAATATGGGTTACCTACCCGGAGCCACCTCAAGGCCGCACCTTTCGGCAGGGAAAATCATCGAGGTCCTGGATAACGGAGAGTCCCGGCTCGGATTGGGATATACCATGAGCTCGGAAAATGTGGGCCGAGCCGGTGCAATCAAATTCGTCACTCCCGTATTTGGGGCGATCCAAGTGGGCCTCTACCAACCCACCATCACATATCTCGAGACCAAAACGGCTCGGGAATGCAACTATATCCCCGATGATATACTCACCATTATCCAAGCCGAGTCCGAGAAAGGTGAGAGCGACTCAGAGCCCATGCTGGGGCTCCTATTTGGAGAAGACAAGACCGTCCCTACTCCAAAGGACGATTTGGTCAACTTGATCCTCCGCAGCGATCGGTTCGACCCAACCAAGCTAATCGTCGAGGTCGGTGCCAACACCGAGACAAGGGCTTGGAAGAAGACCGTCAAATAGACGGATAGTCAAGGACGGGTCTACAAGCTGACCACCGGCGAGGGAGACATGCCGGATACTGAGTCCGAGTCTGAGTCAGAGTCAGAGTCTGAGTCTGAGTCTATAGGGTCTGGTGCTAGAGTCGAGTCTGTAACCCCCTTTCCCTTAGCCACGTCCACTGAGGTCTCAAGGCCTGTCCCAAGACCTCTCCCTATCCCGCCACTGACCAATGATCAGATGGCAGCTCTATTCGAGCTATTTTCCAAATTTACCATTAATAATAATATTGAAAACCGTTCTGCTTACGACTTGTCTTATTTCCAAAACTTTCTCAATTTCAAAAATTTTATATGCAATGACATTGAGAAACCCGACAAACAGGTACCACTGTCCCCACATCTGATCGAGCAGCTCGAACGAAGGGAATCCCGAGATCCGGTAATCGAAGAAACCGAGTCCATCAATGTGGGAACTACATTAGAGCCCCAGATGCTTAAGTTGGGCCTATCCTTAAATCCCGAGGAGAGAAAACAATTCGCAGTCCTCCTCCAGGAATTTAAAGACGTCTTCGCATGGTCCTACAAGGACATGCGGGGTATAGACCGGGAAATAGCTGAACACCGAATACCCATCAAAGATGGGTGCAGACCGGTAAAGCAGAAGCTCCGAAGAATGAAGCCTGAATTGTCCCTCAAAGTCAAAGAGGAAGTAGACAAACAATTCAAAGCGGGCTTTATACAGGTGTCTGAATATCCAGACTGGGTTGCAAACATCGTGCCGGTACCCAAGGACGGCAAAGTGCGAGTATGCGTGGACTTTCGGGACCTAAACAAGGCCAGTCCAAAAGACGATTTTCCGTTACCACACATCGACATATTGGTGGATAATACGGCCGATCATGCCCTTCTATCATTCATGGACGGGTATGCCGGATACAATCAGATTAAAATGGCCGAAGAGGATATGGGTAAGACCACCTTCATCACACCATGGGGGACTTACTGTTACACCGTCATGCCATTTGGGCTTATCAATGCCGGGGCCACTGATCAACGGACCGCCACTACTTTGCTACACGACATGATGCATAAGGAAGTGGAGGTCTATGTGGACGACATGATCGTCAAGTCCAAGGACCGAAACGGGCATATTTTGGCCCTAAGGAAGTTCTTCACTAGACTACGCAAATACAATATGAGACTGAACCCACAAAAATGCAGTTTCGGGGTAACGTCAGGCAAATTACTGGGCCATATCGTTAGCCAACGCGGCATCGATGTCGACCCAGCTAAAATCAAAGCCATCACCGAGATGCAGCCACCCAAGACCGAAAAGGAAATAAGGGGGTTTCTCGGAAAAGTCCAATACATCAGCCGTTTCATTTCAAAACTAACCATGGTATGTGAGCCCATTTTCAAGAAACTGAAGATCGGGGAACGGGTGCTATGGGACGACAGATGTCAAGCGGCTTTCGACAAAATCAAGGAGATTCTGTCTGCTCCGCCGGTACTAATGCCACCTCAACACGGTCTGCCTTTGTCGTTATACCTAACAACGACCGAGACAGCCATGGGGGCTATGCTGGCCCAGACAGTTGATTCAGAAGAACGGGCTATTTACTACATCAGTAAAAAGTTCCTCGAGTACGAATGCAAGTACACCATGCTCGAGAAAACGTGCCTAGCTTTGGTTTGGGCCACTAAAAAGCTCATACACTACATGCTTTGTCACGAGGTACATGTTTTATCCAAAATGGACCCTATCAAGTACCTATTCGAGAAGCCCATCCTCAACGGCAGGATGTCCAGATGGACTTTAATGTTATCTGAGTTTGACCTCAAGTGTGTACCATTGAAAGCGCCATCAAAGGCCGGGTAGTAGCCGAATTCCTCGCTGATAGCCCGGTATCCGAAGAAGGCCACACTGACACTTGGGCCTTCCCTGACGAAGACATATTACATACCGATATCGAGACATGGGATCTGTATTTTGATGGAGCATCCAACTTTCGAGGATTTGGGGTCGGAATTCTGTTAATCTCACCCCAAGGAGAACACACTCCTTTATCCATCAAATTGGACTTTGATGTGACCAACAACGCAGCCGAATACGAAGCATGCATTCATGGGTTGCAAGCCGCCGCTGATTTAGGGGTAACAAACCTCCGGGTCCACGGTGATTCATCATTGGTCATCAATCAAGCACTCCAGAAATAGAAAACTCGGAACGCCAACCTCGTGGCTTACCAAGCACGGGTAAGGGCTCTAGAGAAACAATTCCATAGGGTAGAATATATCTACCTGCCTCGGGAAGAAAATCAATTTGCAGATGCACTTTCCAAGTTAGCATCCCTGCTAAATATACCGAACCACCTTACCAGCATGCCTATCTATGTTGAGAGACGGTCCGAGCCGGCTTATATCCATGTCATTCAAGATATCGAGATAATTGACCCAGAACCTTGGTATCAAGCCGTCCTAACCTACCTGACAACGGGAGAATATCCCCCAGAAACTGAAAACCGGGCCAAGAAGGCTTTGCGAAGGTTGGCAACCCAATTTGTCCGTACAGACGACAGGCAGTTGTACAAAAAGACGGCACAGGGGGCTCTCCTCCTGTGTATTGACAAAGCACAAGCAGAGAAGGTTATGGCCGAGGTACACGACGGTGAAAACGGTCCGCATATGAATGCCCATATGCTATCCCGTAAAATCACGAGGCTCGGGTATTACTGGAACACCATGGAAACAGACTGCCAGTTATATGTCAAACACTGCCATAACTGTCAGATCCTTGGCAATGTACAGCATATGCCCTCTTCCCTATTATATACCATGACATCACCATGGCCGTTTTCGACATGGGGTATTGACATAATCGGAAAGGTGCATCCTTCCGGGACGGGAGGTCAGTGCTTCATTTTAGTGGCCATCGACTACTTCACCAAATGGGTTGAAGCCGAGTCATACCGTATCTTGAACGCCAAGCACGTGGGCAAATTCATCCAAAACAAGATCATATGCCGATATGGGATCCCTCACGAATTTATTAGTGATCACGGGACCCACTTTCAAGCCGAAACTGCCGCATTGCTGGTAAAATATAAAATCCAAAGGCATACATCTTCACCCTACCGACCTCAAACAAATGGAGCGGTAGAAGCGGCCAATAAAACAATTGTCACCATACTTAAAAAGATGGCTGAGAATTATCGGGATTGGCCCGACAAAATACCCTTTGCCTTATGGGGGTATCGAACTTCAATTCGCACCGCAACCGGAGCAACTCCATATTATCTGACATATGGAATGGAAGCAGTCCAACCAGTCGAGCTAGAGGTGCCATCTCTCAGGATTTTACTTGAAAGCCAAGTACCTGAAGCAGATTGGGTCCAAGCCCGATACGATTCGCTAGTCCTCTTAGACGAACGGCGATCCCGGGCTCTCAATAATATTCAAGTATATCAAAAGAGAATCCAACTGGCTTTCAACAAAAGGGTTAGGCCCAGGAACATTAAAGAAGGGGATTTGGTCCTGAAATCGGTTCGTGCCTTACTACCGGTTGACCCAAGAGGAAAATTTAAACCCAATTGGGCTGGGCCATACTTAGTCAAGAAGGTCCTATCAGGAGGAGCGGTGATGCTGACAGACCTGGACGGGAATGAGTTCGTCAACCTGACCAACTTGGACCAGCTGAAGCGCTATTACCCATAAACTCTTATCTCAATGTCATTTGCAAAAGTTTATAAAAATTTGTCTTTTTATAAATTTTCAAAATTTTAGACAAGTCAATGAGTTAGAATTAATTATTCTACCGTCGCACATCTCGAATTCATAATCTTGATGTATTTCGAAAATTGCAAAAAAATCAATCAAATCAAATTTTGAACTACGTTCGGTTCGATTCCGCTAATTGTGGATACGTAGGCAACCCCTCAAAAGGGTACAACCACTGCAATAACGAAAAGACGGGAACGGTATTCAATAATACGTCTTTCATTAAATCTCAATAAACTCGGGAATTACAAAAAAAAAGAAAAAAAAACGCGCCAAACACGGCGGACAAAAAAAAAATCACACCAAAAAAAAAATAGTATTAATATTCAAATAATAAAATAAGGGAGACTAATATCCAGGCATCTTGCCCTTCCCTTGTCCTTTGGGTCACGTGGGGCTCGAGGTCGCCGAGGCGGGGATGAGCGTACCCTAATCACGAGGGGAACCTCTTTAGTTCGAACCTGTTTCTTTGAGGACGGGTCTTCTATAACGGTTTTCGGTCCAAGTCGAGCCCGTACGTGTTCGGGCAGTCTGTCTCGTGGGCCAAGTCGGTCCTGCACGGCTAGTCTTGGGCCAAGTCTCCTTTCCAAGTCCGTCTGGGGGCTCACTTTTCCCCGAGCACCTTTAGCACTAGACCCTTCAGCTTGAGTCTTAGCCTTCTTCTTTTGTCCGGACATTAGACGAACTAGGGTAGCTGGAGTGTCTCCTTCATCAAAGAACTCCCTGTTGTCTTTAGCTTGCTCCCTTCTCAGCAGGTCGAAGGCTTCGTCAACCTTCAAAACAGCTCGGGCCTTGGCATCACCCGCTTTGGTCCACTTCACGTATGAGTCTGAAACCCAAATCGAATGGCGAGGTTTGGACACGGGCCAAGTGTGCCGGGTGTACCATCTTTGCATCCACGTGTCGCACATCACATCAGTCAGTTGGGTAGGGTCACTCACAACTGCTTCAAAATCTGGTATCTATTGAGCCCGTCCGTACTGCCTTAGTATGCGATCTGGGTAGAGATGAACCGTCTGCCTGAAAGACAAGATTACTTGGTAACGAGCTCTGTCCCTCGGGTCCAAGCCGGTTCAAACATAGATGGGCCACCACGGCACTACCCATCGAATGAGCCGACCACCATGGATTGATAATACCTCGTCCCAATATTTCTGACTAATTTGGCGAGAAAAATCAATGGCGCGCCTCCTCGTCATCAGTTGGTTATAACGGTAATTGCTAGCATCAAGAGGAGGATCTATCACTGATAGCCTCTCATAAAGCCAAATCTGAAAAAGGAAACAAAAGCATTAAATCCCGAGACGAAACAGGCGCCCGCCTGATGACACTCGATCGAGTGCCAGGATGACTCGATCGAGTGGCATCCCTGGGAGCGAACAGGAAGCTCTTATCGAGGGCACTCGATCGAGTGCCAGGGTGACTCGATCGATTGCCCACTGCAGTAGCTGAATTCTCGAAAAATTCAAAAAAAATCGAGAAATCAAGAAAGAAAAAATAATAAGAAATCCAACATACTTGCAGCAAACGGGTGCTTCCGGTGAGACGGACGGACGAATCCCTCTTGCGATTGTCCAAGCCTTGAATTATTTCACCCGTAATCAGCCAAGCCGGGCTATGCTCTGTCTCCATTAAATCAACCACGGTTAATAGACGGATGTGACCCATATATGATAACAAGTCCACGTGACCCTCAAAGGCATAAACATGGAGCATGCAAAAAGAAAAGGCCCTACGGCTGTGAACTGATCTCACCTAGACGTCATGCGGGTTCATAAACTTCTCGGCCAGATCGATCAAGGAAACTGTGTTGTCATCCCGGGCCATTCGAGACACCTCATTATGGGAGAGACCTAAGAATTCTCGAAGCTTCCTCCTCAGGTCGTAGACCAAATATGGGACGGCGGGCCGAAGCATTGGGTTCCATCCTCCCACAGCTGCAATCTCCTCAGGTAAAGGGCATGCTTCGTCCCGAGGAAAAGCAAAGACATGATATATGTCGTCCCAATAAGCCAAGCATGTATCCAAAAAGTAGCGATCAACTTGCATCTGACGGAAGGTATAAAGTTGGGCAATACCCGTCTAGTTCAAGGCCACCCTATCGGCATCCCTAAATTGTCGGGACCATTCCTGCAGCATGACGCTCAACCTATTGATTCCCATGGCTGATTTCTTAAGAGGATAAAGAGACTTTCTTTTTGCCTTAAGGGAAATAAAGAGACTTTCTTTAAAGAAGAGACTGAGTTGTGATGGGAGTTATGAAGAAATCAAGGGCAAAGGAGGGCTATATATAGCATTAGCCTTGAAAACTTTTTAGGAAAGTTTCCTAATTCTAAACGGAACCAATCCACAAGCCTAGTCCCGATACTAGCACGGAAATATTCATCCCGAACTTTCCTAATTTCTTTAGGAGTCAATTCTTTTCAAAAATTCCAAAATTTCAAAAAATTTCAAAATTTCAAGAAATCTCAAAAATTTCGAAAATTCAAGCTTTCAAAAAAATCATTTTTCCCCAGCACGAGTCATTTTACTACCTACGTGTTGCATGCATTTTTATGTGACTTATACAGGTACGACTTAAACAGGGACATGCAACCATCTGAATCTCCCCAGCATTTTCACGGGATGGGCCTACACACAGGCGCACCCAGGACTTACGCGACAAGTCCAAATGCCCCACGGAGTATTATCATCAGCCCAGGTATGATTTCTGGCTTATGGCTGGCGAGCCCTTCACGCAAGTCTAATGGACTATAAACGACCCGAACGGAAGTCTACCAGGTCTTAGTGGGCTTGGTAGCTACTCTGACTTTCGCCCTGTCCAAGCCTCAGTCAGAGTGGGGGCTCTGTAGACACCCGCATTTTGACTGCCAGGTGTCTATGGCAGTTTCCAAAAAACACCCGATGATGATCGGACGCTAACGTGTTTCTACGCGCTCGGATACGGGCTCAAATCCATTAGTTGCTGGTTAACGCACTTACGGAGTACAAATCTCACAAAATCAACCTTGAATCCAGGCCCAGTGGATCATTCCGATTCAAACAAGACTAATTTGGGCGAAACCGACACCGGAAATAAAACCGACTTTTTTAACAATTGGGTCAAACCCGGTCAAAGTCGTTTCCGAGACTTACAAAAACAGCCATACAATCATCAAAAGTCCAAGTCAAACACAAACCCATCATCAAACCCAAGTCACGATCCAAAGTCAACGGACTCACGCGACCCAGTTGGGCCACTCGATCGAGTGCCCGACTCACTCGATCGAGTGGGCCTGTTTCAGGGCCGACTGCAGGCACAACGGGCCACTCGACCGAGTCAGCTGGTTACTCGGTCGAGTAACCCTAGCCGGGTGACCTAGCCTAGCCTATAAATACACCCCATGCAACACACATTCACACATCTTTTACAACTTTACACATCTTTACACAACCCTAATTCAAACCCTAGAAATACACTAGCAAACCCTAAACCTAGTTTTAGGAATCGAAACCCTAACCATCATAACTCGACCTCCATAAAACTCGAAACTCCCGTGTTGAAGCCACGACTACGAGTCCGATCCGAGACAAGAACATGTAGGTTGAGGGTGCCAAAACCCCTTTCTTTCCTTCTTCTCTTCCTCTCGTCATCTTCCTCCTTTTCCTCGTTTTTTTCGCTTTTTTTATTATTTTCTTTACCGCATCATAATATCGATAATACCGTTAGTATCAAAACATTAAAATACTTGTCGATTTGTGTCGAATGTGAGTGATGGTGGGATAAGGAAAACCGAACATACAAGTGTACTGCACACAGCGTTGACGGTCGCTTATCCCACCACCCGATCATTTGATTATTGAAACAAGTTAACCTAAACAATAATTTGTTTATTTTTTTGCATCGTTATTCAAATCGCATATTCGCAATCGATTTTTTTAAAGCAAGCATTGTATTTTAATAAGGGTCGAAACCCGTTGACGCGGATCCGACATTACAATCCCTAGGGATTTATTTCGATGTCGGAGAAGTCGAGGGAATCAAGTCCTTTAATTCAAGCAAAGTGCCGATCCATTAGATTCGATACCAATTCCATAAATGGATGTCGAATCTAGCGATCAAGTCACATAAATTAATTAACGCGATTTACTCATATCGCGATAATTAATTTAATACGACTAAAATTAATCTATTTTTTTTCCATATCGATTCAATAATCGAATATGGTATACAACGAGTATTCAGAATTAGAATCGAATATAAATTCCGCAATATTTATATTCGATTCAACAAAATTCGCGATTTATAAAATCCGAGTCGAGCATAAATTATGCAATATTTATGTTCGATTCGGTAAAACCGTCGAATTATCAAAAATCAAAAGCAATTTCAAAATCAATAATAAAATTGCAAGTGAACCTGGTTCGTACAGGTGTCACTCGACCGAGTGCCACGACCACTCGATCGAGTGACATCACAAAAATAGAGCAGAATACGTTTTCCGACCTCCACGCGGTCGAGTCTCGCAATGACTCGATCGAGTGGCGACGTACTCGGCCGAGTTGGTCAGTAACTCGGTCGAGTAGGGTCACGAAATCCGGACAAAACCTTTTTCAGAGGTCCACTCGGTCGAGTCCCTCAATGACTCGGTCGAGTGGGCCCTTTATCACATCAAACCGCGAGTCCTACAAGTTATTCGAGTCTCGTTCACATCTTTTCATGACTTAAGTCAACACGTGTCTAATCAATCACGTGAAAGCTTCATTTTTCAAAACCATGCATCATCATATTTGCATCATCTCATCTCACATTTGCATAAACCGTTAAATATCGTTACATCGTTACTAACGCGTTTGTTATTTCTTTTGTCAATTTAATTCTTGTTTATTTTATTGTACTAAATGAACTCGCATGCTAAAATACAACTTTGACGTTAGTTTTAGTTGCATTAAATTGACATAGAAACTCTCTTTTCAATTTCTCACATGCTTAGGAAAACAATGTTTGCATAAGCATTTTTTATCGTCTAACTAACGCGCGTATTAGAAAGTCACTCGAGATCTTAGTAGAGGCCGCTAGTGCGGGCGGGGTTGGGTGTCCTTTGTGGGCTTCCCAACACGTACCCTCACCCCTTACTCAGAACCTCGGTTTCCGGATGCCCGAAACTGTTGGCGCACTAGAGTCATTCAATACACGATATCCGATAACGTCAGTATCGGTATCAAATACAAAGGGACGAGCCCAATAAACTCTGACATCGGAAATGGGCCGTATTTTGTATACGGCCCACTACGACATAGAGTGGGCTCGAATGGTTCCGAATAACCACAAAATTCGGTGGCGACTCCACATAGACCTAAATTTCAATTCGATCCATTCTCATATGGAGATTCATTCGCCTACCCAAACCCACGCGTGGCCGCGTCGGGGTGGACCTATGTCATGTCCACAACTGCCATTGAGGCACCTTGGTCCAACTAGTGCAGTAAGTAGTCATGTCTTTCATGAAACTATCTGACACACCAGTCACTGGTGCTCGATCCCGAAACCTACACCAAAGAATGAAATAAGATGATGTCTCACCAAAAAATGAAATAAAATGAAGTTGCTAATGTGATTAAAGTTTGAAAACCAGTAATGACGTTGCTAATAATATAATGTCTCACCATGTCTTCTCGGGGCTCAGAATTAGGCGCCCGTCTATTTTCCGATATTCAAGCTGGTGAGCTTCTTGTGGTTGTCGAGGTTGCTCTCTCGTGACCTGCTGCTCCTCGACCGCCTCCTCCTCGTTCTGCTCCTGCTGGTCCTCCTGCTGCTGGGACCTCCTGCTCTCGCTCCCAATCCAGGTTCTTCTGCCCAACGTCATATCTGCGGGCGAAGATAGAAATTTAGAAATTGACAACATAATATTGAAATAATATACCCAAAATATTAAATATTCTGTTGTGGGACGTCGTGTCTTATCCAATCTTTTCTCATACATCCATTTTTGTTCAAGTCTGTTCATTTTTTATCTAAAAAATTTTAGACAATAACCAAATACACATTATTTCCTCTAAAGTAATTTACTAATATACACTAGTCACATATTTAGTAAAATTCTCAATTCACCTAAACATAGTAATATTTGCACTTAATCCGTCTAATTATATCACTAAATCAACCTAATTATATTTTCACTTTCAATTTCCTAACACATTAAGAAAAACTCAATTCATTCGACTATCCAACCATAAACCCTAACTTTATATAATTTACTTATTTCAATTTGGAGAACCTATGTGCAATTAACATGCTAACTACACTAAATATTCCGACAACAACAAGACTACACTAAAAAAACATCTAACTCAATAACTAATTTATTTATATCAATAAATACAATAATTAACAAATAATTTAAATTAAATATAGATAGAAAACATACCGTAACTAAGTAAAAATGGAGAAAAGGAGAAGGAATGAAGAGGAAGGATGAAGGGGGAGACGGGTTAGAGAGAATGAGGAGACGGGTTAGAGAGAAGGAGGAGACGGGTTAGAGAGAGAGATAGTGAAATGAGGGTTGTGCGAGGGGGAGGGGGTGTTCGCTGATTTAAAAAAATCAGACCCCTTACCGACCGACAGCGGTCGCGCAGCTTTTTAAATCAGTCGCTAAGGTTTGTTTCCCTGCCCTATCTGACGTCACTTATTAATAGAGTATAGGTAATGTCGGATATCGTAGTACGGTATCCGAGCAGGTTTAGGAAATACGCAATAAGACAATATTGCATGAAGGATTAGGAAACACACAATCGGACAATATTGCGTGAAGATTAGGAAACACGCAATAGGACAATATTGCGTGATTATTTAGGAAACAGGACAATATTGTGTCATTAAGATATGATTTAGTTCCTAAGTTTAAGTTCAATACAGATACTATAAATATGGGTCGATGGTTTGTATTCATATTCAAGAAGTTAAAGTTATAATAATACAAAATCTCTTTATATTTTATCATGGTATCAGAGCCTCTTGATTCTTGAGAACAACAAGAATAAACGTTCTGCTGCCCTGCCGGTGGGTTGAAAATACGGCACCCACCGGCGGGATTTGTTCATTGATATTCACACACACACAAAAAAACCTTTTTTTTACGTAGTTTTGTTAAAAATAAAAAGTAAAAACTCCTATTTCCCCTCTGAATTCGTATTCCACAATACCTCATTCTCCCGCAGATGTGAGGCTGACTATTCTATCTATGGCGTTTGTGAATTTGCTATGAGTTCGAGAAGGTTTTCAAGCAATTTAAATTGGCGGAAAGTTTTCCGTCTGAAATTGTCAAGTAGAAAACTTGTTGTTTAATCATCGACGAGTCGGAAACCTCGTTCGAATTTTAGTCGGAAGAGTCTATATGCCACCGTGGAGAAGAGAGCAATGAAGATTGAAGATATCAGTTTTTTTTTTTAATTTATGATAAAGGAATATCGTATTATCGTACCATAGACAAATGGTGACGAAAATTGAAGGGGAACGGGAATGGTCCAAAGACCATCTTCATGACATCACCTTCGAAGATATCAAAAGATCGAAGATATTGGATTTTTTTTAATTTGTGCAAACTCATGGAAATTTTAAAAATTACCATGAGTTTGAGGGGGGATAATAGAGTATAGGTAATGTCGGATACCGTAGTACGGTATCCGAGCAGGTTTAGGAAATACGCAATAAGACAATATTGCGTGAAGGATTAGGAAACACGCAATCGGACAATATTGCGTGAAGATTAGGAAACACGCAATAGAACAATATTGCGTGATTATTTAGGAAACCGGACAATATTGTGTCATTAAGATATGATTTAGTTTCCTAAGTTTAAGTTCGATACGGATACTATAAATATGGGTCGACGGTTTGTATTCATATTCAAGAAGTTAAAGTTGTAATAATACAAATTCTCTTTATATGTTATCACTTAGCGACCGATATCGGTCGCGCGTCTTTTTTTCTAGCAACTGATTTCGGTCGCTACCGTGACTTCATTTTCACCCCCATTCCGTCTCTTCGTCTTGCGACTAAAATCAGTCGCCCGAGTTACTTTCAGTTGCTAAATGAGCGACTGAAAGTTTCGGTCGCGCGTGTATGGTAGCTAATTAAAGTATTTCTTGTAGGGTTACCAAATGATTTTTTTTTTTACTTTTTGAGATTTTCTAGATGGTGTCACTATGTTTTTAGATTTTCTATATAGTACTCATACAGTTTTAGAATCACCCATAGTATCCTCCACTTTTAGTGTATTATGTTTCTATATACTTAATGACGTTTTCTTTTTTTTTCCATTAATTGTGTTGTTTATACAAAAAAGAGAGGTTTAAGATAAACATAAAATAAAGGTACAACCACTTAAGCATGGTTGACACAACTAACGGAAAGAGAAAGTCAAAGAAAACGAAAAACGTCATTAAGGGTATGAAACATAATATCTTAAAAGTGAGGGGTGCCATGTGCGATTATAAAAGTACAGATGCATCATATATAAAAATTAAAAATAGAGGGATACCATGTAGAAAATTCCTCAGTACTTTATCCATTTTTTTAGGGTTATTTCATGAGAATAATACCAACAATGTATGTGCTTATAAACTACGCCTAAGATCCCTCTAGGGTTTCCTTGGGAGGGTGTGGTCCCTAGGGTTCCTAGGTGTGACACTTGCGTTTGGCAGGTTGCGCACTCTTTTTTCTTCTTCTTTCTGTAAATTCTTCCGGGGATCTGTGCCCTATTTGCACGTGCGTAGTTTTCTGGTTTCTTTGTGTGGGATCTGTGCGCAATCATGGAGGGCCCAAAGCATGTTGCGTTATTCAATCTTAATGAGGAGCAGTTGGAGGGTCGCGATAGGGAGGAGGCTGCGGGAGAGGCGGGGTTGGAGTGGGTAGGCGAGGAGGGTGGGGATGGTGTGACGGAGCCACGAAGATGCATCGTTTGTCGTTTGTGGACTGAACGGAACATCAATCTGAAGGCTGCCATTGATACTATGTGTAGAGTGTGGAGGGTTAGGGCTGGCGAGATCGTGGACAGACAAACAAAACTCTTAACGTTCCAATTTGACGATGCCGCGGACAAAGATCGAGTTTTGAAGGAGCAACCATGGCACTTTGAGAGACATCTTCTGGTCATGTCTGATCTTGAGGGGGACGCGATCCCGACAGAGGTACCTCTTTTCTTTTCTCCTATATGGGCTCGTGTCTATGACCTACCGTTATGGGGAGGGGAAATATGGAGAATATCGTTAATATTGGAAATACTTTGGGGTCTTTCGCTGCCATGGACAGGTCTGTGAACCTATCTATAAACTGTTCTCTGCGTATTCGTGTTGTGATTGATGTTCGTAAGCCCTTGGTTGGACCTATTACTATGAGGCAGAAGGGGGGAAAGACTTGGCAAGCACGTGTGGCGTATGAGAGTCTCTCTCTCTTCTGTTACGTGTGTGGCCATCTTGGGCATGGGGAGAAGGATTCTAAGGAGCGGATGGGTCCGATTGGGGAGGGACGGAAGTTTGGTGACTGGTTGAAGGCATCCCCGTGGAAAATTTCACGTTCGAATTCTGAGACAAAGAACGGGAATGAATCGACCTGCTCGCGGAGATTGTTTGATCGTGAGGAGGAAAAGAGTATGGCCGAAGAGCACGAACTGAACAAGATGCTGGTCATGCTAAGGGGGGTGTCACTGTCGGATGAGGGATCAAGGGAGGGAAGTACTGATGCTGGGGAGTCGATGAATCAGAAGGGGTCACATAAGAACAGCAAACAACGAAGCTTTTCGAGTTCACCTTCTGGGTCAAGCGCGGCTGACTCTAATGTTGGGAAAGGGAATGCGAGACGGGCGAAGCCTTTTGTTGCTGTCAGGAAGTCAAAGGGGATGGGGGGACCTGCTCTTGATCTTTCGAAGAATGGTGGAAAGAATGGGAGGGGAACGAAGAGAGATAGAGACGTGGAGGGAGACCACGTCTGCGATTTGGAGTTGTTACACAGGAGGAAGGCGGGGAGGGGAAACGATGACATGGTGTTGGACGTCAACCAGAAAATAGCGGAGGCCGTTGGTGAGCGGCCCCGCGAAGAGCAATAAAAATATTGAGTTGGAACTGTCAGGGGTTGGGCAATCCCCTAACAGTTAACTCCCTCAGTGACAGATGTTGGAGGGAGTTCCCAAACATTGTCTTCGTCATGGAGACAATGTTGAGCGGGAGTGATCTCGCTCGTGTGAGGGGAAGGTGTGGCTATGTGGACGGAGTTTGTTTGAGTAGTAGGGGAAGATCTGGCGGGATTGGTTTCTGGTGGAAGGATATTAATGTGGAGCTCGTGTCCTATGATAAAAATCATGTCATCGTGACGATGAAGAATGGAGATGGAGATGCGATATGGCGTGCGGTGGGCATTTATGGATGGCCTGAGAACGAAAATAAACATAGGACTTGGAGCTTGTTGCGTAGGTTGAGTAGTATGTCGACTCTTCCAACTATCTTCTTTGGCGATTTTAATGAGATCTTGTGGGCTAATGAGAAGGGGGGGAGAACGCGGAGAGAAGCAAGTATAGTGGCCTTTCGTGACACGCTACATGATTGTGCATTGTTTGACCTGGGTTTTTCGGGCAACCCTTTTATCTGGCAACATGGAAGGTCCATGGGGTCGTTGATTCGAGAACGACTTGACAGAGCTGTTGCGTCCTCGGGGTGGAGCGAGATTTTTACGAATGCGTCTGTTCTTAACCTTCCCATTTTTGCCTCGGGCCATGCGCCAATTATCATCAGGGGTGAAGCGGAATCGAGATGTTGTTCTGTGGGAAGGAGTTTCAAGTTCGAACCTTTTTGGTTGTCGGACCCGGAGTGTGGGGAGGTTGTTAAGGAGGCGTGGCTCGAAAGTAGGGAGGAGGGGGTGCAAGGGAAGGTCAAATTATGTGTGGGGCATTTGCAGACTTGGGCTAGGAAAAGGTTTGGTGACATTAAACGAAGACTTCAAGAGGCAGAAGTTGAGCTGGGCAGGTGGCAAAAATGTCCGGCCTCAGCGGACATGCTCTTGAGATGCCAGCAAGCTGCGAAGGAAGTGGAATCACTCCGAGCCCAGGTCGAGACCTACTGGCACACCCGTGCAAAGGCCATGGAATTGAAGGACGGGGACAAAAACACAGCGTACTTTCATCACAAAGCGAAGCAGAGACGTAAACGTAATAAAATTGATGGCATGGAGAGTGAGGATGGAGGGTGGGTTACAAACGAAGGAGAGATCAGGAACTTGGTTGCAAATTTTTATGGAAATTTGTTCCAAACGAGTAACCCAGGGGAGGCCGAGAGAGTTTTTGCCCAAGTTCCGTGTGTTGTTAGTACTGAGATCAACACGGCCCTCAACCAACAGGTGAACAGTGTAGAAGTTCGAGCCGCTCTTTTCCAAATGCACCCTAATAAAGCACCCGGTCCGGATGGGATGAGTGCACTCTTCTACCAAAAATTTTGGGATTTAGTGGGGGTTGATATTTGCAGCCTGGTTGAGAAGTGGTGGGAGGGGAGCTTGGATTTAAGTGAGCTTAATTCTACGTCTGTCGTGTTAATACCCAAGACTAATAAGCCGAGAACTTTGTCGGAGTACCGCCCCATTAGTCTCTGTAACGTCCTGTACAAGATCATATCCAAGGTGTTGGCGAACAGGCTAAAACCGTTCCTCAACGGGATGATTACGGAGAATCAAAGCGCTTTTACCCCGGGACGACTCATCACGGACAACGCTCTTATTGCCTTTGAGACGTTCCACGCTATGAAGAGAGGAGGGGAAGGCCGAGGGGGTACGGTGGCGCTTAAATTGGATATGAGCAAGGCTTATGATAGAGTGGAATGGAGCTTCCTTGGGGAGGTTATGAACTGGTTGGGTTTTTCGGGCAGATGGAGGGAAAGGGTAATGGGTTGCGTGACCTCTGTCACACACTCGTTCTTGGTTAACGGGAAACCTTCTCGTGTTGTGCGACCTAGCCGCGGGCTGAGGCAGGAGGGCCCGATTTCGCCTTACTTGTTTCTTCTTTGCGCGGACGCTTTCTCACATATGATACTTCGGGGTGCGGAGAGTGGGGTCCTTCACGGTGCCCGGGTTTGTCGTGGGGCACCGCGTGTGAACCATTTGTTTTTTGCGGATGATTGCATCCTTTTTGCTAGAGCGTCGGGAAGGGAATGCTCCAAAATAGCTGAGATTGTCAGCCACTACGAGGAAGCATCGGGACAGAAAATTAATTATTCTAAATCCAAAATTATGTATAGCAAAAAGGTGACATCGGGAAGCAAGGAGAACATTAACCGCATCTTCCGGGTGAGAGAGGTCGATAAGTACGAAAAGTACTTGGGTTTGCCTACGATCATAAGGAAGTCCAAGAAAGCTATTTTCGGGGGCCTGAAGGAGCGTATTTGGAAAAAGCTCCACGGATGGAAGGGTAAGCTGCTCTCCACAGCTGGAAAAGAAGTGATCATCAAAGCGGTGGCCCAGGCAATTCCGACCTATCTAATGAGCCTGTTCGCGCTACCTGAGGGGGTTATCGAGGACCTTCACGGAGTCATGTCCAAGTTCTGGTGGGGGTCGACCTTGGAAAGACGAAAACTTCGTTGGTGGAGCTGGGATAAGTTGTGTCAGCCAAAGGGTGTGGGAGGAATGGGTTTCAGAAATCTTTGGGTCTTCAATCAGGCTCTGCTCGCCAAACAAGTTTGGCGACTCATGATCTTTCCGGACAGCCTGGTCAGTCGGGTCTTCAAAGCCCGCTATTACAAAGATGGGACGGTGTTGGATGCTCGGAGAGGGTATGATCCTAGCTACACTTGGCGGAGTCTGTGGAATGCGAAACCGATCCTTATGGATGGGCTCCGTTGGCGGGTTGGGGACGGCCAGAGTATTGGTGTGTGAGATGACGCTTGGATTCCGGGAAATAATGGGTGTCACTTCCCGACTCCCAATTTAGAGGTCGGGTGTAACAACCCTAAATTTTCGCGACCGAAATAGGAAAATTTAAAGCCGTTACTCCGCATTTAGCTCACAAGGCAAAATGCAAGGCAAAAGAATAGTATATGAAATAAAAGAAATATAAATCCGATGAATAATTAAATGAAAATGTTGCAGCGGAAGACTTAAGTCCCACAAAATCCAAAACGGATTAAAACAACTTCAACCCAAAATTCAACATAAATATAAATAGTTTGGAGGTAAACATTAAATAATAAAATTCTTCCTCGCTCAGCTTCCCGAACCAAATGCACCCATGCAGCATATTAATTGTACCTATCAACTGTACCCAAAACACAAATAGGTAGAGGTTCCAGCGGGGGAACGACCCAAAACAAAAGGACGTCAGCAAAGCTAAGTAAAATATGTTATATTGAAAACGTAAAACAATAATTATAATTTGTAGTAAATTGAAATCGGAGTTAAATATCATTGTCTCAATACCAAACCAGAAGTACTGTGAAGACAGTTGTCAAAACCAAAATCAACCAAAATATATTGTCACCACCTGTGTGCCAAGGTCCTACCCTTTTAGCACGATCTAGAGGTACCACCTATGCTTAGCTAGACTTACTATAGTGTGCACTACTCACTTTTGGGCAGTCAGTAGGATGAGGCTGCCAAAGGAGGAAGTCTAACTACCTAGCAAGTGGGGGGCCGGAAAACCCCACTTAACACAACTCGGGCCAGGAGTTCAGTTTCGGGACGAAATCTCAGGGACGTCTCAAACGCACCTTAACCTCATAGACCAATAGAGCTCCCAGAGTCTGTTATAACCACAAAAAAATTGTACCAAAATAATACCAATACGTAACTTGTGTCACAAAGTTCCAATATCCAAAATATTACAAAAATATCGTAAAAATTCACCATTGACAAAATAATTATAAAATCGTTTCAAAAATATAATTTAAACCGAACATGCTCTTTACTTAAAGGTGAAAAGGTCAAAACGTCCTTACCTCTCGAGACGGTAAATCCAAGCTAATATTAATCCAAAAATTCTTTCTCCTCGAACCCACAAGCTACAATAGTATAAATTGATTCAATATTCTAGTTAATATAACAACGGTCTAACCTACATAGTATTCGTGTATATATATATATACTATCGAAAACACTCGACCTCGAGACACGAACTATTCAACACCCACTCGATAATGCTTTAAAAAAAACTCCAAGACTAGCGATGAGACCACAACTTCACAGCAAGTGATAATTAAATCCACTCCTTGCATCAGCACTGCATCAACGCTGCATCATCCGCCATATTCACAATTTCCCCTTGAACGTTCATTCTACTCCCATATACGCCCAATTAAATTCACCCCTTATTTACTAATAAAACCCAATCAACAGATATAATCCTTCTTTCAGATATAGATAAATTGACAATTAAGAACACTAGAATCACTCTCATGTATTATTCAAACAGTACCCATAATTTTGAACCAACTCAAATTTATTAACCCTACGACTTACTCGCAAACTCGGTTTGTAAAGTTAAAAGAAAATGAATAAAAAGATCTTTAATCGAATTGGTACTTACAATTTAGTGAAGAAGGACGTGCTACTATAAACAAGAACGATGGACCGATTTCAAGATATGATTGAATGATGTCAACAACCAGGAAGCAAGGATTGGGGAAGAAAGAACAATGGTGTGCGGCAAAAAGGCAAAGGGATGAAAGAAACATGATGAATGAATGAATAAAGAGATACAGGGGTGTGTGTGTATATATATATATAGAGAGAGAGAGAGAGAGAGTTAAGATCGGGTGAGAACCCATACTATGGTGAGAACTGTGAGAACCCTTTACAACCCTTGGATCCTTTTCATTTATCTCTTTGACATTTAAATCCTTTTCATCCTCAATCACTGCTAATCTACTCCAATGATCGATATCATCCAGCAATTCCTACAATCAATTGGTAAGCATCTCTGATCCAATTCACCCCCTAACTACGAATCATGAATCCAGCCACCGTCGTAACGATAATTTAACGCAATATCAAATCCATGGATGATCAAAACTAATCAAAATCCTCAGCGTCAAATAATCATCAATTTCATGGATCAAAACCAGTCAATTATAATCAAAAAAAACCTAGAATTATAACAACATAATTAAAATTGATACCTAGAAGTGAAATGAGATGAGGATGAAGACGAAGATGAGGAGGAGGAGAAGAAGGAAGCGGAAGCCCAATCATGTTTAGATCGTATCTGATACTCTCGTAGCTGCTCCGCCAAATTATGCCTTGTTATCATCCTTGATACGACGTCGTTCCAACCTGAAACGAACAATTAGAGAAATATGTAGAGCGAATTGAGAATTGCGGCGGAAATTGGGTGGCGTAAGCGGTGGTGGGGGAGATTTGCGTCGCGTCACCTCGCCACGCCAACCACCGTGAGTAGAGAGAGAAGGTCAAAGTTGTCGATTTGCGTTGTCAATGTAGTGTACTGAATTGTACACTAATAGAAAAAGGGTACACTAAAATAGAAAAAAGGTACGCTAAAAGTGAAGAAAGGTACACTAAAATTGAAATTGAAAAAAGTAAGCTAAAAGTGAAAAAATGATACGCTAAAATTTGAAAAAGGTACGCTAAAATTGAAGAAGGGTACACTAAAATTGAAATTGAAAAAGGGTACGCTGAAATTTAAAAAAGGTACGCCAAAATTGAAAAAATGGTTCGATAAATTTAAGAAAGGGTACAGTAAGCTAAATTTGAAAAATGGTACGCTAAAATTGAAAAAGTTAAAAAGGGTACGCCAAAATTGAAAAAGGGTACATTAAATTTAAGAAAGGGTACGGTACGCTAAAATTGAAAAATGGTACGCTAAAATTGAAAAAGAAAATTAAATCGAGTAGGGTTTGAAGAAGAAGTGTTGTATTCCATATAAAATCCGTACAAAAGGAAATTAAAGGACAATATTTTAGATGAACTCCTAGGTTGATGAGGAAATTTGGAAGAAAAAAAACGATATCTAGGATTATTGCAATTATATTTGCCGACGATAATATTATTACTATTGTAATGAAATAATTAATTTAATCGAATAAGTTAACTCATAAAATAATTAATTTAAAAAAAATTAAAAGTTACTTAGGTTACTGAGGTTCAATACCAAATTGTGATAAATTGATGGATTGAAAAAAAGTCTATTGAATAATTGATGGATTGAAAATCGGATTCAATGGTCGATTGAAGAATTATTGATTAAAGGATTACGGGTCGAAGAATTTTGTAGAAGGAGAAAGAGCTACGACCTTACGGGTTGAAGCCTCAAGCAATTGTGATTAATTGATGAGATTGAAGAATTTGGAAGGATCCAACGAATGAGATTGAACACTATGATCTAATGGCTCATATTATAGTTCTCATGGTTCTCATTGAAGGAGTGGTTCTCACATGAACCTATATATATATATATATATATATATATATATATATATATATATATATATATATATATATATATATAGGTCGGATTAGGTGAGTCCACTTATATATGTTGAGTCCGTGAGTCCCCATCTTAGGCCTTGATTCAAGGTTATATTAATGGACAAGATTTAATCTCATAATTAAGGAAATAACTAACAAATTTGGTAAATATATCATTTCTCTCTCTCCTCCTTAATTATCTCAATAAAAATCTTTTATCTCTCTTATCAATCTTTTTAAATGTTTTTTCTCTCATACAACAAGTTTTTTCAAAATTAAGTTTTTTCATTTTCACCAAAAAATCATTATTTTCCTTCAGCCATTGTACGTATGTTACTATGTTACTGCCATAATCCATAAACTATGTTAGTTTAACTCATATAACGCGTTACTTTAACTCATAAAATCTGTTACGTTGTTTAATATATTCTCCTGCAAAAACTATTACTCTAACTCATACAATGTGTTACTCTAATTCATGAACTGTGTTACTTTAACTCATAAAATCAGTTACGTTGCATAGTCTCTTGCAAAAACTGTTACTCTAACTCATACAATGTGTTACTTTAATTCATGAACTGTGTTACTTGAACTCATAAAATCAGTTACGTTGCATAGTAGTCTCTTGCAAAAACAGGAGTTTCAATTAACAAAAAGAACAATGTTTGTTTTTATTAAGATACTCCAAAACAAAAAGTGGTACAAGATTCCAACTAAATCAACTCCATTACAATTCCAATGTTTCACACTTGTTACTCATAATGTCCTACTTATAATTCTATTTCTTCTTCATCCTTCTCGTTCTCTCCGTCTTTCTTCTTTTTCATCTTTTTCATCATCATCTCAGAAGCTTTGATTTAATCTCACCACCGCACAATGGAGGAAACTCTCACCCACATCCCTACATCATTCATGTGGATTAAAGTAACAGATAACAAGAGTTAAAGTAACAGATGAAGTGCATTGAAGTAACATTGAATTTAATTAACAGAGTATGCTTATACACCAGATATAAAGCAACAGAGGTCAGACATTAAAGTAACAGATAGTATGAATTAAATTAACAGATAATGTTCATTAAAATAACACCAGATATAAGTTAGTGCAAAAAATTCATAATGATAAAAATGAGAGTATGACGCAGTATATTACTATTTGATATTGTTTCCTATTTTGAAGTCATCACGTCCTATAATTATAGGAAGTAGTATTTTTTTTCTTTTTTTTATATGGCGTTACTCTTTGATGTTGTTTCCTATTTTGGTGGCAATCACGTCCCATTATTATAGGAAACAATATCTTTTTTTTATTTTATTTTTTTAATATGGCAGTTTCCAAAATTCTTAGGACACTACAATGCACTACAATAACAGATGAAAAACACTAAAGTAACAACTGGAGTGTATTAAAGTAACACGACATATAAAGTAACAGATGGTAGACATTAAAGTAACAGATGCTCTACACTAAAGTAACGCAGTATATGAACTACAATAACTCAATATATTGTAAACGTAAAAACTAATAATTGAGTAGCATCTTAATGACTTTCATGGCGATTTCGATATAAATTACAAAACATATATACTCACTGTTTGTGTGTTCTACGATTTGCATATGAATCTATGATGAATAACACGACCATGAAAACAATATCAACATGAAAATTGACGCAAACCATGAACACAAATTGACGCAAATTAATCAAAATAATGAATAAAAATTGACGCAAAACATGAAAGCAATATCGAAACTCACCATTGTTATACTCGATGAATTGTTTATCAACAGTTAATGAAGATGTCGCGATCATTGAATTCATAGTAACGGAATTTCGAGCACAGATTTGATTGAATGAATGAATGAACGTGATGATCGATGGGAGCGTTTTTTTTTAAGGTTTTGATAATGAACCTGTAACGTGAATGAATGAATGAATGAATGAGGAATAATTGTGATTATGGGAGTTATTGTTTCCTAAAATCATGGGAGTTATTTTAGGAGATATTGTTTCCTATTTTGGTGGCAATCACGTCCCATTATTATAGGAAACAATATCTTTTTTTTTATTATTTTTTTTAATATGGCAGTTTTCAAAATTCTTAGAACACTGCAATGCACTACAATAACAGATGAAAAACACTAAAGTAACAACTTGAGTGTATTAAAGTAACACGACATATAAAGTAACAGATGGTAGACATTAAAGTAACAGATGCTCTACACTAAAGTAACGCAGTATATGAACTACAATAACTCAATATATTGTAAACGTAAAAACTAATAATTGAGTAGCATCTTAATGACTTTCATGGCGATTTCGATATAAATTACAAAACATATATACTCACTGTTTGTGTGTTCTACGATTTGCATATGAATCTATGATGAATAACACGACCATGAAAACAATATCAACATGAAAATTGACGCAAACCATGAACACAAATTGACGCAAATTAATCAAGATAATGAATAAAAATTGACGCAAAACATGAAAGCAATATCGAAACTCACCATTGTTATACTCGATGAATTGTTTATCAACAGTTAATGAAGATGTCGCGATCATTGAATTCATAGTAACGGAATTTCGAGCACAGATTTAATTGAATGAATGAATGAACGTGATGATCGATGGGAGCGTTTTTTTTTTAAGGTTTTGATAATGAACCTGTAACGTGAATAAATGAATGAATGAATGAGGAATGATTCTGATTATGAGAGTTATTGTTTCCTAAAATCATGGGAGTTATTTTAGGATAGTAAATCTTCCTTTTTTTTTTTTTAATACAAAATATTAGGATGCATCTTGTCCTTCCATCCTCATCCCATCCAACGGATGGGATGAGGACTTAGGGACTCAACACTTATATAGGGACTCATTAGAACCTACCTCTATCTATCTATCTATATATATATATATATATATATATATATATATATATATATATATATATATATATATATATATATATATAGGATCTACTAATAGGATTTTTTTATCTTTCCTTATTGCGTTTGACTCGAAATCAAATCCAATACAACGTCGATTTGTAAAATTACGTTCCACTTTAAGAACTAAAAAAAACGATTTATTATAAGACGACCCAAAATACTTTAATATTTATAACGATATAAAAAATATTTTTCCAACTTAAAAACCCGATTTAAATAAAAGTAGAAAAGTCAAGTTTTATAATTGACTCGGGAAATAACGGGGTGTTACAGACTTCCCTCCTTAAAAGAAAACTTCGTCCTCGAAGTTTAAACTCATCCTCGAAATAAAGTTTTACATTACTCATGAATATACAAAATGACCCGCTCACTCCATATATCCAAAATCCACCAAAATTCATATCTCCAAAATAAATCATTTACTCCATATATCCAAAATCCGTCAAATTAAACACAATCTTAAAGATATCTCACATTTCTAAATCCTCAAAATCCATAACTACCTAATTCCTCAAATTTCAAAGTATACAACCTCACCACCACCTAAATCCACCAGATAAGATCACCTAATTCCATAAGATAATACCAAAGTTCGAAACCACCACAATTCTCATACTCCTCTAAGGTAAAGTATCACTTGCCAAGTTAAGAGCATGTCGGAAAAAAATATTTAAATTATTTCAAAATTTTGAAAATCACAAGTTCAACCATTTTACAAGTTCGTAATGCACAAAATCAATCAATCAATCAATCAATCAAATAAGTGCGTTTAGCACTATCAAACCAATAATATGTGTGTTGAGCACAAAACCACCAATACATGCGTTGAGCACAAACAAACCACAAATATGTCAATTTCAAGTAATAACAAATAACCAATGACATTGTGCTTATTAAGCATCGATAATAGCCAAAATATTCATATTTGTGATCAATAAATAGATATTAGCATGAAATCACACAAGAACATGCTTAGTTTATCACAAAAACAAGTAGTCATGCATATTTCTACCCACCTTGAAATGAAGCTTCGTCCTCGAAGCACGAAAAATTTACCTTAGGCAAAAAGATGAGGGTATTTGTCTCTCATGATTGGCTCAAGTTTCGCCCAAAATATTGGAATACATATGTTCGTTACCTAATATAATATCCATTGAAACCCCATGATGTCCTACCACATAATGTATATAAGTATCAACAGGTTGTTTATTCTCTCACATATCCTTCATGGGAATAAAATGTGCACTTTTAGTTAATCTATTAATTATACCCAAATTATATTATAACCTTCCTCTGACCTTGACAATTCAACTATAAAATCCATAAAGATTAATCTCCACTTCCACTCAGAAACTTCTTAAGGATCTAACTCTCCCAGATGTCTTATATGTTCACTCATAACTTTCTAATATATCAAGTATTGAGCCACAAAATCTATCATTTGTTTCTTCATACTAATCCATCAAAATGCTAATTTCAAATCCGCATGCATTTTATCACCTCCCAAATAACATAATACATCTTTTCCTTTAATTCCTTGTGGTTAGGTACGCAAATTCTATCTGAACACTTAATAAATCCATTCGCATCGCGCTTGACAAAGCAGACTCATTTTCACCAACCGACTTATCCTAGAAAAATTCATCACCACCTTTCAACTCTTTAATAACACTCATCAACTCGCTCTCAACAGATAACACACTAGACGGGGTTCCTAATTTTGCCGTTTTGACATTCTTTCCTCAAATGGTGCATCACTAACGGTATTGTATGGGAAAAAGTTTACTCAAGTCATCGGCCACCACATTGGTAATTCCTACACGATACTGAATATCGATCATAGTTCTTAGCAAATCCAACCAGCTTCTTTATCTCACGATTAGCTCCTAATGGGTAAATATATATCTTAAAATTTTACGATCATAAAAACTTCAAATGGTCCCCAAACTGTATGTCTCCAAATTTCTAAGGCAACTACTACGGCAGCTAAGTATAAATCATAAGTAAGATAATTTTCTTCATAAAGGTTCAACTGCCTAAATGCATAAGCAATCACTTTCTTATTCTACTGAAAAATACTAACTAATCCATTCTTAAAATGCATAGGTTAAACTTCAGAAACTTCATTTCCATCCGGTAAGGCCAATCCTAAAGCAGTGGTCAATTTTTCCTTATAATTCGATACGATTCCTCACACCCTCATCCCAATGAAATTTTATGGCTTTCTACATCAGTGCAGTCATTAATCTATCTATTATGGAAAAATCCTTCACAAATCTCCTATAGTAACCGGCTAAGCCCAAAAGCTACGAATTTCAGTCACAAATTTCAGGTTAGATCACTCCTTAACAATCTTAGCAGGATCTACTGATACTACATCCTTACATATAAAATACCCCAAAATTACTCGAGCTAGCCAAAATCACACCTCAAAAATTTAGCAAATACTATTTTCCTCTCAAGATGTCTAAGATAATTCGTAAATGTTCCTCATTCTTCTCTTCATTCTTTGAATAAATACTATGTTCATCAATGAATATCACAACAAATTTATCTAGGTAAGTCCTCAAAGTTCGGTTCATCTAAGTCCATAAACACATCAGGTGCACTAGTCAACCCAAAAAGGATCACAGTAAACTCACAATGACGATATATATCTAGTAGAAAATGTACTCTTAGATAAATCCTTAAGCGCTATCATTAATTGATGGTACTCAAATTGCAAATCAATTTTAGGGAAAATAAAAGCTCCCTTCAACTGGTCAAATAAGTCATCAATCCTAGGTAAGAGAATCTTATTCTATATAGTAACTTGATCCAATTCTCGATAATCAATACATAATCTTAAAGTTCCATCCTTCTTTTTCCACAAATAAATTAGGGTCACCCCAAGGCGGCACACTAGGCCTAATTCATCCCAAAATAACATCAAAGTAGGGTAATGAAAATTCTATCAGGTTTGTCTTAGAATCATGATCACCAATAAAAACTGACACATCCCTATAAATCCTCTTACAGTTTACTAAGTCCCCAGATGGCATGGCAAAATCATAATCCACAATTTCACTAGGTTAAACATTCATTTATCCACAAACTTAGTCGAAATAAAAGAGTGAGATGCACCAGAATCAAATAAAACATGAGCTGAAATAAAATTCGCTAGAAAATTACCCGAAACAATGTCTGTGTTTTCGGCTTCCTCCCTATTCATGACATAGAGCTTCCCAGTAGGCTTTCTGCTATTACTCTGTGCGGCATTTACTTGACCCGCGGGTTTACTAGCTGTAATGTTGGTCTGAGTCGGAGCTGGATTCCTAAAATTATTGTTAGTTGTGGACCTACCAAAATTTTGTGTGTTCCCCTGACCATCAAATCGATTACTCTGATTCACACTAGCACTAACAGTTTGCGTAGCACGAGGTTTCCCTGCCTTCTTGTTCCTACACTCGAATTCTCGATGTCCTAACTTCCCGCACCAGTAGCATGTCACCTTATTTCCCTGACAGTCAACGCCTGGGTGGTCTCCCTTGCATAACTTACATTAGTAATGTGGGGTAAAGTCATTAGTTGTTCCCTGGTTTCTACCTCTCCAGCTATTACCTTCTTCCTTCCCATTCCCTCCAAAAGATCGGGACTTGTGTTGAGTGTTATTGTTAGCATTGAAATTCCCTCTCTTCCCTGGGTTCTCAGATTGATTCCCCTGAAACTCCCTCTTCTTAGTCCCAGTACTTACCATCTCAGCCTCCATCTTTTGGTTACTCCTCTCAATATTAACAGCCCTAGCATAAATATCTCTTAATGAAGTGAATGTCTCTCCAGCAAACATACCCTTAATCTTCCAATCTAACTTATCCTCAAACCTAGATGCTTTAATCCCCTCAGTTGGCACTAACTCCTTAGCAAAACGATTAAGTTCAACAAATTTATTATAAAAGTCTTTCACACTCATCTCATCGGTTTGCTTTAGGTCTCCAAATTCAGCTAATTTTTGATGTTTCACATGTTCTGGGAAAAATTCTGCTTCTAATATTTCCTTGAAAGTATCTCAGTCCTTATCATATAGTGTGTGCGTGCCATTTGGATTTCTAATCCTAATTGGTTTCATAAAGTCCTCTTTCACAGTCTGCCACCAAATATCCGCCTCTTCTTTCAGATAGAAGATAGCGATCCTAGCCTGAAATTCATGTGGACAACCTACAGCTAGAAAAATTTTCTCCATCTCCCTAACCCAATTATCTAGTTCATTAGGATCCCCTTTCCCAGTAAAAGTCGGCGGTTTCTTCTTCTGTACCGCTTCAGACATTCCAGCAACAGTGGGTGTAGGATCATTCTCATTCTCAACTCTATCATTCATATTCTGGGTAACAGTGGTCATTTGTTGCACAGCTTGGAGAAGAGCTGCATTCTGAGCTACCAATTGTGCCATCATAGCGACCATATCATTGTTTTCATTTTCTCTTCGTGGAGGCATTGTTACTATAGATATAAACAATATTCTATTAAGTTCAAGCATAAGAAAGTTCAATCACAAATATTAATGTAAGAAGCATTCATCACTATCACAGTTCAATTAGGCAAGGATATTGACAGTACTAAACCATGACAAATATAAATATATATATAGATATAAATAACATAATTCATGCGTATGCAATGCACCCAATCCACCCATCACTCTTGGTTTAAAAAGAAAGATTTTTTTTTATTAGTAAAGTAGTATTATTATTATTATTATTATTATTTTTAAATAAAGTAATTTTTTTTTTAAACCATTTCAAATTTTGCAAAACTTTTTGGAAAGACCTATTGCTCTGATACCAACTGTAACAGCCCTAAATTTTCGCGACCAAAATAGGAGAATAAAATAGGAAAATTTAAAGCCGTTACTCCGCATTTAGCTCACAAGGCCAAATGCAAGGCAAAAAAATAGTATATGAAATAAAAGAAATATAAATCCGATGAATAATTAAATGAAAACGTTGCAGCGGAAGACTTAAGTCCCACAAAATCCAAAACGGATTAAAACAACTTCAACCCAAAATTCAACATAAATATAAATAGTTTGGAGGTAAACATTAAATAATAAAATTCTTCCTCGCTCAGCTTCCCGAACCAAATGCACCCATGCAGCATATTAATTGTACTTATCAACTGTACCCAAAACACAAATAGGTAGAGGTTCCAGCGGGGGAACGACCCAAAACAAAAGGACGTCAGCAAAGCTGAGTAAAATATATTATATTGAAAACGTAAAACAATAATTATAATTTGTAGTAAATTGAAATCAGAGTTAAATATCATTGTCTCAATACCAAACCAAAAGTACTGTGAAGACAGTTGTCAAAACCAAAATCAACCAAAATATATTGTCACCACCTGTGTGCCAAGGTCCTACCTTTTAGCACGATCTAGAGGTACCACCTATGCTTAGCTAGACTTACTATAGTGCGCACTACTCACATTTGGGCAGTCAGTAGGATGAGGCTGCCAAAGGAGGAAGTCTAACTACCTAGCAAGTGGGGGGCCGGAAAACCCCACTTAACACAACTCGGGCCAGGAGTTCAGTTTCGGGACGAAATCCCAGGGACGTCTCAAACGCACCTTAACCTCATAGACCAACAGAGCTCCCAGAGTCTGTTATAACCACAAAAAAATTGTACCAAAATAATACCAATACGTGACTTGTGTCACAAAGTTCCAATATCCAAAATATTACAAAAATATCGTAAAAATTCACCATTGACAAAATAATTATAAAACCGTTTCAAAAATATAATTTAAACTGAACATGCTCTTTATGAAAAGGTCAAAACGTCCTTACCTCTCGAGACGGTAAATCCAAGCTAATATTAATCCAAAAATTCTTTCTCCTCGAACCCACAAGCTACAATAGTATAAATTGATTCAATTTTCTAGTTAATATAACAACGGTCTAACCTACATAGTATTCGTGTATGTATATATACTATCGAAAACACTCGACCTCGAGACACGAACTATTCAACACCCACTCGATAATGCTTTAAAAAAAAACTCCAAGACTAGCGATGAGACCACAACTTCACAGCAAGTGATAATTAAATCCACTCCTTGCATCAGCACTGCATTAGCGCTGCATCATCCGCCATATTCACAATTTCCCCTTGAACGTTCATTCTACTCCCACATACGCCCAATTAAATTCAACCCTTATTTACTAATAAAACCCAATCAACAGATATAATCCTTCTTTCAGATATAGATAAATTGACAATTAAGAACACTAGAATCACTCTCACGTATTATTCAAACAGTACCCATAATTTTGAACCAACTCAAATTTATTAACCCTACGACTTACTCACAAACTCGGTTTGTAAAGTTAAAAGAAAATGAATAAAAAGATCTTTAATCGAATTGGTACTTACAATTTAGTGAAGAAGGACGTGCTACTATAAACAAGAACGATGGACCGATTTCAAGATATGATTGAATGATGTCAACAACCAGGAAGCAAGGATTGGGGAAGAAAGAACAATGGTGTGCAAAGAGATACAGGGGTATATATATATATATATATATATATATATATATATAGGATCATATGAGAACCACTTGTATAATGAGAACCATGAGAACTAATTAAATCCATTAAATCAATTGATGAACCTACGTAGAAGTCATTGTGGGATGCGGCTACAGGCCAGGTCCGAAACAGGCTTAATTATTATTTTCAACATGAAATACTCAATTTTATGTTGTGTCTCAGTTGGTTGGTAATGAAACTATTGGTGAGGAGGTTATGGGTTTGAATACCCATGCTTGCATTCTAGATTTTACGTGGCAGTCTAATAACTACATTTCTTCCTGGATTTTAATTTTGGAAACAAATTTCAATTTTATTCTCATTTTTTTATATGTTTTAATTAAGGTAACATTTCGTTTTCATTCTCAATGTTTTTTAAAAGAGTTTAATTGTGGAAATACATTTAAATTTCATCATCAATCCTTTTAATTAAGAACTTGGATTTCAATTTCATTCTCAGTTTTATTCAATTTTAGCATACCCTTCTTCACTTTTAGCGTACCATTTTTCAATTTCAATTTTAGCGTATCATATTTTCTATTTTAGCGTACCTTTTTTCTATTTTAGCGTACCTTTTTTCCTATTTTAGCGTACCCTTTTTCAATTTCAATTTTAGCGTACCCTTTTTCACTTTTAGCGTACCCTCTTTCCATCTTAATTTTTAATTTAGCATTTTTTAATTTTAGCGTACCCTTATTCACGTTTAGCGTACCCCTTTTCAATTTTATTGTACCCTTTTTCTATTTTAGTTTACCCTTTTTCTATTTTAGCGTACCTTTTTTTTTTTTTCTATTTTAGTGCTATTTTGGTGCACATAACAGTGAGGTGCTACTTGAACCATAATTGAATAATTGTAGTCCGTAAGATATATAGAATTAATATAGTAATTTATAGGTGAACCGTGTATATCTTAAGTTCCTAAGTTGACCGTGTATATGTGATACTAAGTGATTCCAATTTTATCGTTACTACAAAATTATTAATGAAAAATACACAAAAAGATGTGCTACACAAAAAGAAATGAAGAATACACAAGAATACTACAAAATCAAGAGTACCAATTCTTAATGGACGTACAAACCCTTAATTTGACATAAAAGAATCCCAATTACACAAAAATCTCAAATCAAGTGGACGTATTTAATGGTTTTAATGAAAATATGAACCCTAATTTAAAGAAATCCCCAATTGTATATAAATCCCCAATTTTATGAACACCGGAACCCTAATTTATTAAGATTAGACAACAAAACCTTCGGAATTTGCATTGATGAACAAAGCTTCATCTGCAGTTTCTTGATTTTTGGTGAATTTTGTTGAATTATTTTCTTCAATTTCAGCCATAGTTTATAAGAGAAGAGAGAAGGAAGCAAGAGAGAGAAAGAAACAGATTTGGTTTTTTTTTAAGGAAGAGGGGATCTTTTTAAGAATAATGTCAGGCATTAGATCTAAATAAGATCTAATGGTTCTAAAAAGTTCTCACAGTTCTCATTCAGAGATAGGTTATCACCCGATCTTAACTATATATATATATATATATATAGGATTTACTAATAGGATTTTTTTTTCCTTTCCTTATTGCGTTTGACTCGAAATCAAATCCAATACAACGTCGATTTGTAAAATAACGTTCCAGTTTAAGAACTAAAAAAACGATTTATTATAAGACGATCCAAAATACTTTAATATTTATAACGATATAAAAAATATTTTTCCAACTTAAAAACCCGATTTAAATAAAAGTAGAAAAGTCAAGTTTTATAATTGACTCGGGAAATAACGGGGTGTTACCTCTGGGTGGCCGACTTGATTAACAGAGAGATGAGGGAATGGAATGTGGACCTCATTAATGCGATTTTCACGCCAGAGGATGCTGGCCGGATTCTTGCTAATCCTTTGAGTCGGAGTCTTCCCCCGGATCTCTTATTCTGTTGGCCAAATAAACATGGGACATATTCTGTGAGGTCGGGTTTTTGGCTTGGGACGAAAGTTGATGCTCCGGTCTCCTTCCCGAGTCATACGGCTAGACAGGATCAGGTGTGGAAGCTGATTTGGAGGCTGCATACCCCACCAAAACTCAATCAGTTTCTGTGGAGGGCGTGTGCTAATATCTTGGCGGTTCGTGCTAATTTGGCTGTTCGTCGGTGCTTCCCCGACTCGATTTGTGAGTGCTGTTTGAAGGAGAGTGAGACGGTGAACCATGCTCTGTTTGATTGTGAGGCTGCAGCGGAAATCTGGGAGCAGGGCGAGTTCGATCCTCTCATTTCTGGATGTCGAGATCCCCTGTTTGCTGGCTGCCTCACCCACCTGCTGTCAAGAGTCCCTGGTCAGGATGTACCAAGTGTGCTGGCCCTGATGTGGGGGATCTGGTATGTCCGCAACCTCCGAGTTTTTGAAGAGAATCCTCCTCACCCGAGCAGCGTTATTACTGGTCTAACCACCATGGTGATGGCATATTGGAGGCAGAGGAAGGAGACTTGTTCGGGAGTCCAGGGAAGTAGCGGGATTGGTGAGAGGGGTTGGGTCCCTCCAACGGCCGGATTGATCAAGGTGAATACGGATGCTGCGGTCTTCGAGAATGGTGATGTGGGTCTGGGGGTGGTGGGCAGGGACGATCGGGGCAAGGTGACCTTTGTACGAAGCAAACGTCTTAGAGTTGGATGGGATCCGTCCTTGGCTGAGGCAAAAGCTTTGGAGATGGGGTTAGAAGAGGCTGTGAGGCTGCAGCTCCCAAATGTCATCATGGAGACCGATGCTATTAACGTGGTGAACAGCGTACGGGCAGTTAAGGAGAGTCGATGTCCAATGGGATTGGTGATCACGGATATTATCGCTTTAAGGTTGTTTTTTGTTTCTAGTCTTTGGTCTCATGTACGGAGGTAGGGGAACACGGTGGCACACCACGTCGCCCGTTTGTGTGTGAGGAGTGGAGAGGATTATGTGTATGACTCTTTTTTTCCGGAGGCTATTATCGCCTCGGCGGAACTTGACGTAATATAGTAATCCACCCTCCGGTTTCAAAAAAAAAAACTATGTGTATGTTTCTTAAAATAATCCAAACTATACCTAATCTCATTTTAATATGAACTACGCATTCATTAATCTCGTTTTGTTATGTACTCTCTCCCCACCACTAAGATTTTCCCACTTTCCTTAAAAGGAAACCCCACTAAGATTTTCCCATTTCAAAACTTTCCTTATTCGCCCATTATACTCTCTTTCTATTGGTTACTTTTTGTGATTTTACATCTTGAACCCCACCCAACAATTTACCACCTTTCATTACCCATTTCTTAATCCATGTGTCATTTATAAATGGGAACATCAATGTGATGGGGAGGGAGTATGAAATTATGACTTGCTATTACAGGTCATAGTGACTTGTTGTAACTTTCTAGGGTTTTATTAGGTCCGTTGCAGTTATCGTGAAAGCCAGAATAACAATAAAAACATTTTTTTTCATAGCTTCTATAAGACTAAATGATAAAGAAATGGAAGATGAATTTTCGAATTTTTTTTTAAAAAAAATTCCAATAGTAGAAAATGAACACGAAATGTAAATAAGAAGAAGAGTTAGAGAAAGAGTTGAATAAGGGAGTTTCAACAGCTAGTCAGTCACTCATAGCAAAACGTGAGGTTGATGAAGACATAGTTAATATTAAAATGAGATTACGTATAGTTTTTATTAATTTAAGAAGCACACGCATAGTTAGTATCATTCTCATTAAATAACCTTTTTTTTATATATATTTTCCCAATTTCAGTTTTGGTCAACTTTTTTTTTTATCTTCCCATTTCATTTCTTTCCATTTCGATCCATAATTTTTATCATACTGCCCTTACTATTTTGAACACTTGACACTTTTATTCATTTCTATTTACACACCCTTACCATTCTAAATAAGTACTCCCTCCGTCCCTAAATGATTGTCTCATTTCCCTATTATTTGTGAGGAGTATTTTAATGAAATGTGACAATCTTAGTGGGACAGAGGTAGTATTACTTAGATTTATCCTTTTATATTAATACAAAAAAATTTATGCCAAATATGAATGAAAAGCTAAAATAAAAATGGAGCTAAGTATTTTTTTTTTGGTTCCTCTACGAGTATTTATTTCCTCTTGTTTCAGAGAAGGTTTATTTTTGAATAAGAAGATTATAGTGGTAAATTGATCGACCTGGAAAACAAATGAAAAAAAGGTGGCGGCAAAATGGAATTGGGAAAAAATGGGGGGAAGTTTACAAAATCCCGGAAAGCTGCTTTCCCTTGCTTCCCGTCTCTCTCTCTCTCTCTCTCTAAAGGCTAACCCCTATTCACCTTCATCTTCGAGTAGGGAGTATTTTGTACCTTGAAACATCATTCATTCATTCATTCATTGTATCAGCTAATTCCTGCTTTCCCCTCACAATCACCCTACACTCTCCATTTTACTTTACTTAACCCTAACTTCAATCCGGAGTCATTGCTGTTGAGTAAGTTTTAGTGTAAATACTTGCAATTATTATTATTGTGAAGTGATTTAGAGTGTGCTTGCTTATCGTAATGTTGGTGTTACGGGGTTTGTTGAAGCTTCCATGAAAGGTGACGACGAGTGGATTAGGCAAGTGACAGCAGCAGCAGGAATTGCACCAGATGTTGAATCTGTTGAAACTCGAATTCAGCTGATAGCCAAGCTTCGTGTTGCACTTCCGCCTACGCTTTCGGACTTGCACCATCTTTTGGAATTTCTCGCTGTATCCTTTCCAATTCTTCTTCTTTTCAACTCAACTCAACTCATTAGCCCTTGTTCTTTTCAGCTCCAACCAACCAATAATCTCATCCTTGTGTAGTATAGTTGCCTCATTAATTTTAGTTTGTCTTTAATTTTATTCAGTTAGGTATAATTTTCTTATGATTCCATAGATGAATCAGTGGTACAGTATGATTTAATGTCCTAAACTCCTGATGTAATGTAAAAAAATACTCGTACTAATGATATAGCTACAACTATTAAATCCCTAGGCTTCTACTTCTACCTCTCAATACACTTTTGGCTGTTATGAATGCTAATGATAGAGGTGCTATTGTTGAGCCATTAGGCGTTCACCTCTAAATAACATTTTTTCTTATTTACGATTTTTGTTCACTCGTATAGTGAAATTTATATTCATTTTGTTTGAAGAATCAATGGAGAAACCTTAGGCTGTTCTAAAAACTTTACCCAATTTCAAAGAATATTAGTACCCCTACGTCCTGAACTGAACTGGTGAACGCATGTTCTGTTATTCTTCACTGGCTTCTCCAAGAAGTGCAAAGCCTGTACCCGTAGTTGTGTTATTTAAGTTTCTACCTTGACAACTGACTGGACATCATGGGAAGACTCTACATGTTTGGATGTGTCTCAATGCATGTTGAACAAAGCTATACTGGATGTCGCTAGCAAGTACCTAGATGGATGCAACTCAACTTGCCAGGAAAAGTTTCTGATCCTGGGAGCTCGGGTATGTTTTTCTAAATGTTTTTACGTAAGATACCGTGCTAGTCGTCCAGGTGCTTGATTTCTTCTTTGGTCATATGAAGGCAAATGAATGGTGTGGGAAGCATCTCAGGATGACAGTTATGTCAAATGATGATTCCCAGGAAGAAGAGCATTATAATCTGTTTTTTCAGGTATCCATTCTTTGGCCTTAGGTATTTTGGTGTTTTAAGAAGACATTTATCGTTTGGACATGATCAGCCAACTACTCTAACATTCATCAAAAACTGTATTTGTTTTTGTAACTTTTCAGTTGCTTTTAGAGTGCTTGCAATTTTCTGTTGGTTGCTCGTCCTTGGTTTCAAACAGCCCTACATTGGAAGATGATGCACTGATGATTTCTCTCGACAAGTTTATGTGTGAGCTACTAAGTTTGGTCAAGGATTTGGCAACTGAATTCAAGGTATGAAAATTGAGACACTTGATGTGAAGTTCTATTCCGTGATGCTTAATTGTTGGGGATTCATAGCCTCTTTCAAGTGTTGCTGATCTGATTAAAGCATTTGCTTGCTATGTTACTCTGACTAGGGTACAAGTGTGAGACATTATTACACATCCAAGTGTCGGTCTCTGCATGACTAAATTTTTTAGACACGGGGACCCTCTGCTAAATTGTGTATACGGGTGCCGGGATACGTCTTTGAAGCAAAAATACCTTTCTAAATTTGAAATGTTTCCATTTATTTGAAGTAAAAAATATAAAATGGATAAGAGTGACTAAAGAAAGAGAAACCAAAGGTACTTATCATGGTTTTTTCCTGTTTGAGCTGCAATATTTTCGGAAGAATCTTAGGCGAAGAAGTGCTTGAATGACTTAATCCTGGTCCTCCCTAAATTTCAGTGAGAAGGGTCCCATACAGCATACGTGCTGTGAGTGGGTACTTTTTCACAATAGAGCATATTGACTAAAATCGGAGGAGTATTACTTATTGGATGAGACATCTCATATAATGTCTTTTCGTAGTGATATTGGCGTCAATTATAGCTTAACGACTGTGATTAGGTCATCATGATTGATATCGAAATGAAGTTTCAAGCCGAGGTTTATTACCATGGGCTGGATGGTATGAATTACCTGAAATCTCTATCTTTTTTTTCTCATAGAGTTGCTATACTAACCGAGAAGATAAATAAAAAGTGTTCAATTCTGAGCATGTCAGGGAATGTCTTTTAAATTAAGCACATTGTGACTGTCTTGAGAGAAATTCCTCTTTTATCTCAATTTAAAGAAATAACATATTTAAGATATTTTTAGTGACATTTTACAGTATCATACAGAAAATTCAGTCGTTAACTTCAGAGTTACTAAAAGAGGCAGAGATGGTTTTGGAGTCTGCAGTGAAATTGAACAAGGTGTATTCACAAGAAGTAAATTGGGATCACATAAGCGAGGTACCTCAAGATAATGGCATCTGTATGGATAACAGAGGAACTTCTAATCGAGATTATGTTGGTAATCTGATTAAGCATACTATTGAGAAGTTGTCTGAACTGGGGGTCATAGCTGCAAATAGTGGTGGGAGTCTAGTAACTATTCTCAATTTGTCATGGAAAGGGGTTGTTTCCTTGCTTCAGCTTTGTGGAGGTGCTTTATCAGAGAAGGTCAACATAAGGGAACTTATTTTAAATCTCATCTCATTGGCCACTGACTCACTGAGATGTGCAGCTGAAACTTGGTGTTCCATATGTGACCAAACGGTATCAGCAATTGAAGCAAAGAGGGTATTTCTCCCCATAAAATTTTATTTAGTTAATGCTGTTAGAATATCTTCTCAATACCCGCATCAGGCATTTGCAGCATATCAGGAAGTAACTCGCTGTATCTTGTTGTTTACAACACTGAGATGTACGTTTAGCTCAAAGGGCAACTTGAAAAATGTTTGTGAAGCTTTGGAAGAGCTTTTGAAGCCGACATATCTCCATTTACTCAAGTCCTTGCTGAATTCTGATCAGCTATGTGATTCTCAGAAGCTCCAAATCCTTGACTGGTTGTTCAGCTTTGACAGTCATGAGCTTTGGGACCGTTCAAATCATATTTCTGCCTTCCAGAGCAGTTCTCTTGATGAACTATTCTCAGTAAATTGTGAAGCTATGCCTACAGCTCAAATATTCTTGCATGGTAGGGTTGTTCTCTTTGCTGATATGCTTAAAATCTCTTACGACGTAAACAAATTTATATTAATCGAAATAGCTAGAAAGCTTCAGTGGGTTTTGGATGTTTTTATGGACTATGATGTTTACGCTTTTGCTTTAGTTTTGCACATTCCAACATCATATGGAGAGAGTAAACCTTTGGAGCTGACATGTGAACCTTTCTTATTTTGTTTTTTGAACGCTGTCAAGATCTTTATGATTTTGGCTTCGGGGACTCAAGTATGGCACGTAATCGAATGGTTTCTACTTGATAACATAATTCATCCTCATCCTCTGTGCTGGGAAATCATTATGGAATTCTGGTGCTTTTTAGTCCGTCACATGGAGAACAGTACAGTCAATATGGTTGTAGACAAACTGACTTCTTTATACAAGTTTATTGCCCTTTTGGAATCACCTTTCTCTACACACTCTGGATTCAGGAAAATGGCCCGATCAATTTGCTTGCTTCTAGCGTCATGTAATCCATGTACTGTAGATCGTTTTTATATGTCCATCATGACTGGTGAAAGATCAGATCTCTCTGCTGTCATGTGTGTTGGTTTACTGATGGAAGGATTCCAGTTTAATCTATTATCGGACAAAGTAAGAGCTGGTGCGACAGAGAGAATATTCGAGGACTATATTCACTTTGTTGATGATTACATTCAAAATCCCATCAACTCTTGCAGTTCTCTTGTTTCTGGAATACCGGTTGCCGTACTTTGCTCAGCATTGCAATCAATGTGAGTAGTCTCTCTTACTCTTTGTAGAGTAGCGTTTATTTCTTGTTGAAATAGAAATGAACTTGTATAAACAAATTCTATTTTAGCAGACAATTTGAAGGTTGTGCACGAACTACGAAAGTCGGGAGTTTGTTTAGTTGCGACATTGTAAATCTTCCTGGTCCATTTCATACATTAGAAACTCTCCACTAGATCTACCCTTTCATTTTAATTAGATAAAGTATCTAATTTGATAACTTTCAAATGTGCATGGGTCTGGGTACAAATATATGTGTCATGCTTTGTATATTATGCACTCATTCTTACACTGAATGCTACAACCTTTTGATATCTGAATGCTATGGCTTAAACACATATAGATGTTACAGTCTTTGGAAATGTTCTTGAGATTATGCAGGTGAGGTATAGGTGAGATGTGGATCTCTGATCTACTTGAAAAATAGGTATATATAATTGGTTGGGTTAAGATGAGTCCATATTAGATTCCATATAATTCCAGTGTTCGTAAACACATGTCACTTTAACAATATTTGAAGTTTGAAAAATATGACAACAGGTCATGACACAATGGAAATTGAGGATTCAAAATCAACTTCCACTTCCATAGCAACAGTCGTCTTTACCTTACTGTGCTTTTCTTGTTAAGGACTGATAATCAACATATCTGTTAGTGAGGCTCATTGCATCCCTATCTTTGTTGTACAATCCGGAAATAGTCATTTCATGTATGATTTTTAATACATCTCCTTTAGCTCGTCATACGCACCTATGATGTAGTGGTAATGATGTTCTTCTCGTATTAACTTTCTAACTTTGCTGCATTATATTCTCTGCCATTGCATGCAGTAAGGTATTTACTGCTCAGAATTCTTTGAAAATCCAAAACATTGCTGTAATTGGAATTCAGTGATCAATACTTCATGCCATAAGTCTTTTTTTTGCCATGTAGGCAAATTGATGTATCTGGACTGGATAACAAAACGATTAGGTTCTTGTTAGCAGCTATTCAGACGTACAATGATTCTAAAGACTCTGCTGTCAAGAGCTACTGTTGCAGACTTGTTTGTGAAGCACTAGAGATAACATCAATTGCGAAGCATTTATTTGACAATGCTCCTATGGAAGATGTAATCAATGAACTCCAAAAGATATTTGCTCCAGACCATTCTAGCACTGAATCTGAATTACAGAAATGCAAGCCCGCCTTGGCTTCATTTATGTCTAGTCTGGCTCATATGGAAATGGTAGAAGGTGATGGAAGCATAAAGACTTGCGCTGTCTGCCTATTATTTCAAATGTTTCTTAGAGAGCGTCACTGGGCCCTAATTCATCTTGCAATTTCTGCATTTGGATACTTTGCTGCTCACACCTCATGTACTGAACTCTGGAGGTTTCTACCGCCAGATGCTGCTTTATCATTTGATGTTGAATCAGGGAAAAACGCAAATGGGGAAAGGTTTATGTCAGAATTGAAGGTGTTCCTAGACAAGGAAATGGCTCTTTGTCAAGTAGCAGCCTCCAGCCCTGAAGAACTTGATCATGCTGTGAAGGATGGAGTTGTTCTGAGAGAGCTATATCAGAAGAAGAAGAAGAAGAATTCAGATCTGAATGTCGATTCTGTGGAATGTGAAAGGCCTGAGAATAATGGCGGAAATTATTCGAATAAGCGGCAGAAGCTTCCAAATGGGTTTAGCAGAGGAATTGAGTTATTGCAGAATGGTTTGAAAATAATTGCGGATAGCCTTCCTGAGTGTGAGGAAAATGAGGAGGATGTTGATAAAATTTTGACCCATTTTTGTCGACTTGAAGATGCTGTGAAACAATTGTCAGGGTTGGCTGACAGTGGATGATCTGTGAACACCTTGATGTATAGTACATTAGGACATGAAGCATTCGTTAATGAGAGATGATGGGCACTCGTGTTTGCTCAATGTCAGTCAGTGATAGGGAGTATGTCTTTGCTTGGGTGTGGAATATAGTCTTTGCTGCTGTGTGCTGTCTGTCTGTCTGTCGTCACAGTTCTCTCTCCACGGCTCTTACTATGCTGAGGCTGAGGCTGAGGCTGAGGGTCCACATATTATTTGATGCATCATCTTGTTTCGTCTTTTCTAGCGACTTGGCATAATTAAACACTGTTACTCATTAATCCATAACTCTAACATCCATTCATTACTTATTTTCAACTTCTTTGAATTTCAGTTCAGTTCAGTTCAGGGAACTCATTTTGTCCAAGTACTTCAATCCACTCTACTTGAGTTCAAGTTCAACTTACTTAAATTCAAAACAACAGAATCTTAATAGTAATTTATTTCTAACTTGTGGCACACTTCATGAGTCAACTGTATAGTGTTTGTTTACCAAGTCTTTCAAACATTCCAAGGAAACTCCCTCCACTCACACTGATACTATCATGATTATTACTCTACTGGAGTACGATTCTACAAACTCAATGTGTTTCTTCTGATTCAACTCTTCTATAATTATTATATTTTCCCACTTGAAAATGTTACACAATGGAAATTGGTCTAATCTAATTCATTATGAGCAGTACTTTGGTAATACTGCATCGTCCTATGTTAAGGATACACTCAAAAGATTAAAAACCAAATTTCAAAAAGTTGGTTCTCATTTTCAAATGAAGTTACTATCATGTTATAGTAGGACTCCCTAATTCAACAACACTATGTAAGAATGGTGTGTACGGTATACCTTAAACCAACCGCTAAAATCTGTGAATGTAATATTAAATGTATATCTTAAATTCTCTTCGATCGGATCATATGTGTACCCTTTTATCAATTAGTCTAGAGTAAATTAAAAATTATTCCTTTTTAAAATACCATTTTGAAAATTATTTCTTTTGAAATTTTGTTAAAAATAACTCCCAAAATTGATCAAAACTTAAAAAATTACTCCAAAATATAATTTTTTGACGAAAATGGCCCAACTTTTTTACTCCCTATCAATTCATCCCACCCTCGAACCAAGAGTATTTTCATCCAAAAATAAATTTTAGAACAATTTTTTAACTTTTGCTAGATTTTGGGAGTTATTTTTAATATATTTTTTTAAAAGAGAATAATTTTCAAAAATAATATTTTAAAAGGGAGTAGTTTTAAATTTACTATTTGCAAGTGCTATTTTACTCAAAGATAACAAATATTTAGGGCATAAAGATTCACGTGAAAATTAAAGGATTAAAGGAATGAATTTTTGTTTTATGACCCTTTTTTTTTGCGTGTTTTGTCAACAATTACATTATATTTTTTTAGCCTTTATGTTGTAATAATAATACTTGTAAAAGGTAGTCTAATAAGTATTCCGTATATAAAACACTACAAAAAAAGAAAGGCGGGTGACCGTCACTAGCGTCCGACTGCGGTCACCATTTTTAATATGACGACCGAAGACACTCGTCAGGTGGGGGTCGACCTGGTTGTTGGCTTTTTTGGGAACATGACTTCAAGAAAACCGATTCTACGTTGATTTTGTTTTTTATGTTTTTGTCAAACTCCGATGAAAATATCGTGTTTCGCAAAAAAAAAAAATATCAAACGTTGTGTTTCACAAGAAGTTTTCATTAAAGGTTGTGTTTCGCAATTTTTTTTTAATTAAAGGTTGTGTTGGACAAAAAACTTCACAAAAAATAAAGGAAAAAAGAAAACGATTTAAGGTGTAATATGAATTTGACTATGACTATGGTACAGACTACCGAGCAACCAAACCAAATATTTATGAAACTAAAATATGATGTAATAAAATGAAGTAAGGTGAGTAAAAAGTGTGAAATCATACTACTAAGATTATAACTCGACCTGGTCTAACCCGAAATGAGTGGAAGTGAATATGAAGATTTTAGTGACCTTCAAATTATGATAAAACCTGCAACATATTTGGAGAAGATAGCCATTGTGGCTGCATATATTTTGTGAATGTAAATTGTGTCTTACACTTACATCCCTCCTCTATTTATACCCAAAATACTGTAAAACCTAGAAGCTCTAGTTACAGTACACCTTTCTTTTCTTTTCTGCTGCACCACTCACGTGAGTGCTGTAAGGATTGGCTTTGTCTTCTTCTTGATTGGTCAACTTTGTCTTCTTCTTGATGGTCCTTGTATGCCTCTTTACACTCCTCCTCAAGATGTGAGTGAGCTTGTTGTATCACTCCCATCTTGTGAAGTAGCTTAGAGTGTTGAGACACAGGCAAAGGTTTAGTTAAGACATCCGCAATTTGCTGATGAGAAGAGACATACATAGGCTTGATAACTCCCGTGGCCACCTTTTCTCGTATAAAATGACAATCGATTTCAATATGTTTGGTTCTTTCATGGTAGACAGGGTTTGCTGCAATGGATAGAGCTGCTTGGTTATCACATTTGAGAGAGGCTGCTTGAAGTTTAGTAAACCCCAGCTCTTTGAGTAATGAGAGAACCCAGGTCACTTCACAAGTTGTCATGGCCATGGCTCTGTATTCTGCTTCGGCAGAGGACCTGGCTGTAACAGTTTGTTTCTTGGATTTCCATGATATAGGGGATGCACCTAGCATAATACAGTATCCTGTGGTTGACCTTCGAGAGAAAGGACATGAAGCCCAATCAGAATCACAATATGCTGTAAGTTGAGCAACAGAGGAGTTGGCAAGGAGAACTCCTTGACCAGGGGAGGATTTTATATATCTTAAAACTCTCTTGGCTGCTTGTAAATGATCAGAGGTAGGGGCTTCATCAAGTTGGCCTTGGTATGTGTTGAATAAGGATAGATGTGTTCATAGAAAGTGAGGTCTCTAGTGACAAAGCTCCTCTTACTTTCCAACTCTTGCACCTTATACCCCTTTTGGTTTGTAGGGTACCCTAGGAAAACACATGCCACACCTCTAGGCTGAAATTTATCCCTTTGTCTTTCTGGATTATATGCCATTACAAGACACCGAAGCTTTTTAAATGATTGTAATCTGGAAGGGTTCCATGAATAATTTCAAAGGGTGTTTTGTTGTGAATGACAGGAGAGGGTAATCGGTTTACAATGTAGGCAGCTGTAAGAACACAGTCTCCCCAATATCCCAATGTCAAACCAGCCTGAAACCTTAGTGCTCTACTTATTTCAAGTAGATGCCTGTGCTTTCTCTCAACCACACCATTTTGTTGCTGCCTATCAGCAATGCTAGTCTGATGAATCATGCCATGTTTGGCAAAGAACTGTTTACACCCCTTGTCGCTAAACTCAAGCGCATTGTCAGACCTAATGATCTTAATACCTGCACCAAATTGTGTTTGTGCATACTTGCAAAAGGTTTTAATAGTCTCAAAAGCATCTGATTTATGCTCTAAAAGATAGACCCAAGTACCCCTTGACTTGTCATCAACAATAGTAAGAAAGTATCTAAACTTCCCTTTGTAAGCAACTTTATAAGGACCCCATATATCTATATGTATTAGATCAAATGGCTGGGCAGCCATGGTTCTACTTAAAGGGAAGGGTAACTTGGTATGTTTGGCCATAGGGCAGGTTAGGCATATTTCAGTACATTTGTCATGATGTTTCAGATTTAAACAGGAAATATATTTAAGTTTTGACATGGGAGCATGACCCAATCTGTAGTGCCAAAGAGAATAATCAAGCTTGTTTGCATTAACATTCACAGACTCAAGTTCATTACAAGCATATCTAGTCAAAGACTTAACAAAAGATGTTGCAATTTCAGAATTACAATTTTGTTTCCTGCCTAACACATGACTCTTTTTCTTGATTTCTTCAATGTTTTGTGACTGGATTTGATGAGTTTGATTTGAATGTAAATATAAACCATTAGCTGCCCATCGTAAAACCTTGAAATCACCTTTAAAACAATCCTGCACACAACATTTATTGTTGAGAAATGTGACACAACAATTGTTATCTTCCGTCAGTTTTTGTACTGACATAAGATTCTGTTTGAACTTAGGAACATATAACACATTTTTCAACACAAAATCATTTTCAAGTGTTATATCCCCTTTGTGTATGACATAAACAGTTTCACCATTCGGCAAATTAATCCTGGGTCGTTTTTCCAGATTCTTGATATTGGTCAAGAGAGACTTATGAGCAGTCATATGATCTGATGCTCCAGAGTTTATAATCCATTTATGTTTGGAAGTTTGGGAGAAATTACAGCATATACCTGCATAGTTGCAATCTAGTTCTTCATCAGTCTCCTCTCCTGACTTTGCTCCACTGTTACCAGGCACCAACCTCAACAAATTCTCTAATTGATGAGTTGCTGCTCCTATGCTTTAGCCAGGTCAGATTCTTGGTTTGCATTGGCTGCTGTCCTCTTGTTTCCTTTTCCATTATAGTTGGTATAAGCCTTTCCACTTCCTTGATTTTGCCTTGGATTCTTGGTATTTCCTTGACCTTTGGTTCCAGATTTTGATGTACGAGGCTTGGAATTGGGATAACCAATGACCTCCCAACACATCTCTGGCTTATGGTTTGTTCTTCCACAGTGGATGCAGCCTGGTTTAGGCTCTCTCTCCCAACACATCTCAGATTTGTGGTTGTTTCTCCCACAATGAATGCATTTAGTCTCACCAGGCTCCTTCTTTCCCAAGAATGCTGAACTCTCCATTTCTTTATCAGTGTTAAAGTGCTTGTTTTGTGACTCTTCTTGCAACAGGATGGAAACAGCAGTATCCACACTTGGTAACGGGGTCATGAGCAGAATATTACTCCTCAAGGTGGCATACTCCTTATCAAGACCATTGAGAAACTGGAATAATTTTCTCTCCTCAGACTGTTTCTCAACAGCATCAAGATAAGCTCTTACTTCAGAAGATATAGTCTTGATAACCGGAAAGTTGTTCATATTTGTCAGCTCGTCCCACACAATTTGTAGTTGAGTATAGTACTCCTCTATACTTCTGTGGTTTTGAGAGATCTCATAGGTATCCTTGTTTAACTTGAACTTTCTGGCTCCATTTGAGACAGTGTATCTCTTTTTGAGGATCTCCCAAATTTCATGGGCTGTTTCAGTGTAAATGATAACGTGTTTGATTCGTTCACTTACATTCTGTAAAATCCAAGAGATTACAAGGTTGTTTGCTGCCTCCCATGTTTCTATTTTAGCTTCATCACTGGCTGGCTTCTTTACAGATCCAGTAATGTAGCCCATCTTTCGCTTAGCAGATAACGCCAATTCCATCTGACGTTTCCACATGATGTAGTTCTCTGAACCAGTCAGTTCTGGTGAGATCTTTAACGTTTGGGTGCCTTCCATAGAGTTAGATGATTGAGACTCTTCGGACTCTTTATTGGACATGATGAGTTCTCAGACAAGATAAGGAAGATTTTGACTTTGGTAGATGTTTTTGTAGATAAAGGAAAAGATGCAGTCTTTAATGGACATTTGATGCAGGAAGTATCATGAGCTTAAAGGGGCTCTGATACCATGAAGATTTTAGTGACCTTCAAACTATGATAAAACCTGCAACATATTGGAGAAGATAGCCATTGTGGCTGCATATATTTTGTGAATGTAAATTGTGTCTTACACTTACATCCCTCCTCTATTTATACCCAAAATACTGTAAAACCTAGAAGCTCTAGTTACAGTACACCTTTCTTTTCTTTTCTGCTGCACCACTCACGTGAGTGCTGTAAGGATTGGCTTTGTCTTCTTCTTGATTGGTCAACTTTGTCTTCTTCTTGATGGTCCTTGTATGCCTCTTTACAGAATATGAGCGGTAAACTTGTACTCGACCCTTGACAGAATGATAATCTGTTTTCTTTATCTATGGAATTTGGTGGGTTCACAAGCATGTGGGATTTAATTGGTGTTTAGTGGCCACTTGGCTATTGCTCCCCTTGTTTAATTGGACTGAATTCCCACCATTTTCCATGATATTACAATACAACAAACAAAACGTTGAAAGAGGAAGAAACTCTTAGTCTTTGAGTCAAATGAGATCCATTGAATCTCACAAGTAAACCCACTTTCTGTCCTTCACCCATCTGTATCCAGAGTCAACTAGTTTTTGATTCCATTACCCAACAAAAACACATTACAAACAATCTCCAAAAATCCGTGGTCATCAATACAAGGGTCTTAGGTTCAAACCCGTGTAAGAGCAATCTTGTGGGTGTTGTATGACTTGAGACTATACTTTCTAGACTTCAAGTCTGTCACCTCCAATGAGGTAGGGTTACCTGGTGACCAAAGGTAGCGGCTGCAGGTTCAGAAAAAATAAAAAAAGTACACACACAATAACTAACTAACAAACATAGTACTCCCATCTTATAAATAGAATGAGTTCAGTGTGTACTTAGCTCTAACCAAAAAAATAATAATGGCTTCCGAAAATCCTCCTCTTTACATTACTTTTATGACGATGCTACTACTTTGTGCTACTGCTATACCATCTAATACTGTTTTATCAGCAGCACAGAATGAGTGGAACCTTGAACTCGAGGCCTTAAAAGCCTTCAAACGTTCCGTCACCAAAGATCCTCTTGGCTCGCTTTCTAACTGGAATAAAGACCATCACCACTGCAATTGGACCGGTATATCCTGCGACCCAACCAATGCTAATATCGTTGTCCAGATATCTCTACAGGAAATGCAGCTTGAGGGAACAATCCCAAGTTATTTGGGACACTTGACAAACCTGCAGGTTCTTGATCTAACCTCTAATTCATTTACTGCTCAAATTCCTGCTCAACTTGGAAACTGTTCTAACCTCGTAGAGCTTGTACTCTTTAACAACAATCTAACAGGCTCTATTCCGACACAGTTGGGCAACCTACACAAGTTACAAACACTAGACTTGGGGGATAATTTCCTTAATGGAAGTATTCCCGACAGTATCACAAACTGCACTCGTTTACAAAATCTCGGCTTTAACTCCAATGCTTTTACTGGGAAAATCCCATTTGAGATTGGGAACTTGGGTTCTCTTCAAATCTTTGTTGCTTATACCAACACATTGGAAGGCCCTTTACCGGAATCTATAGGAAAGTTAACATCTTTGAGAGTCTTAGATTTCAGCGATAACCAATTATCAGGCCAGATTCCTCCATGGATAGGGAAGTTGAAAAGCTTGGAAACAGTTCAACTTTTTGAAAACTCGTTTTCAGGTGAAATCCCACCTGAAATTGGCGATTGTAAGAACCTTACTCTATTAAATTTGTATAGCAACAACTTGGTAGGAAGCATCCCTGCAGAAATCGGAAATTTAGTTAGCCTTCAACAATTAAGATTATTTGACAACAAATTAACCTCAACACTTCCTCCTCTATTATTCAACTGTAAATCATTAACCCATTTGGAGATTTCAATGAATCAGCTAAATGGGACAATTCCTCAGGAGATTGGGTCATTACTGTCATTGGAAATGTTGATGTTACACTCTAACAACTTCACTGGCTCACTTCCTTCTTCTGTAACAAATCTCACAAATTTGACTTATTTCTCAGCGAGTTTCAATGCTCTAACTGGTGAATTACCATCTGATATAGGTCATCTTTATAACCTGAAGAACCTTACCCTAAGTGGCAACCTACTAAGTGGGACAATTCCCACTAGTATAACCAATTGCAAACAACTACTTGTCTTGACTCTTTTTAGCAATCGGTTTACTGGCACACTCCCTCGTGGTTTCGGAAGGTTAACTAACATTACATTCCTTTCAGTTGGGGATAATTCCTTGACTGGTAACATACCAGATGATCTCTTTAATTGCCCAAATCTCAAGACACTCACATTGGCCATGAACAACTTCACGGGGCAACTTTCCCCCCTTGTTCAGAAATTGGGGAGTCTACAGAGGTTGCAACTTCAGCATAATCTTTTAACAGGCACGATTCCACCAGAATTAGGGAACCTTAAGAGATTATTCTTGTTACAGTTAGACGGGAATAGATTTTCGGGACAAGTTCCCTCTGAGTTATCTAAGCTAAATCTTCTTCAAGACTTGTCTCTAAATGACAACGATCTAGAAGGTGAAATTCCAAAGGATTTGTTTCTATTGAAAAACCTCACCATCCTGGAGTTCCAGAACAATCACTTCACTGGTCCAATATCGGATTCAATCTCTGAACTTGGGAGTCTTTCAATATTAAACTTGAGTGGGAACAAATTTAATGGGTCGATTCCAGGAACCATGACCAAACTTGTCCGTTTGACAATGATCGACTTATCGTTCAACAAACTGACGGGTGTTATCCCAGGACCAGTTATTGCAAGTATGAAAGGCTTACAAAATTACCTCAACTTATCTCACAACTTATTATCTGGGAGTGTCCCTGAAGAAATTGGTATTTTGGGAATGGTTCAAGCCGTTGACTTGTCAAATAACAATTTGTCGGGATCAGTACCGACTACACTCAATGGCTGCAAAAACCTCTTTTCCCTCGACATGTCAGCAAATGGGCTTTCGGGCGCACTTGCTGACGGTTTATTTGATGACATGGTTTCTCTCACAGGCTTGAATATGTCATGCAATCAGCTTGATGGGCACATTCCTGACAGTTTGTTAAAACTTAAGGATTTGACAAATCTTGATCTTTCTCAAAACAAATTCTGTGGGATGATTCCAGAGGAAATGGGTAATCTTTCGAATTTGAAACACCTGAATCTTTCCTACAATCAACTTGAAGGTGCAGTTCCACAGTCAAGAATACTCCAAACCTTTCCACCATCCAGTTTTGCAGGAAACAAGGGGCTTTGTGGGACAAAATCTCTCGGGTTTTGTACGAAGAATACGTTCTCCAGCCCTTTTCACAGAAAATCACTATTGATTCTGATACCTTTGATTAGTGTTTCCGTTATTTTACTTATCGGGCTTCTCATCTTATTCTACAAGCATCATAGTCAAAGGAGAAGGGTAAAAAAGGAAGAAAATCCTGAAACTGATAATGGCCAAGTACTGGCTCTTAAGAGGTTTGAACCTAAGGAAATAGAAATTGCATGCGATTACTTCAGTGAAACCAATGTACTTGGTAGCAGCGCGTTAAGCACTGTCTATAAGGGCAGATTAGACGATGGACATATCGTCGCAATAAAAAAACTGAATCTGGTGGATTTTGCCAACGAATCAGACAAATGTTTCTACAGAGAGGCCAAAATATTGAGTAGATTGAGGCATCGAAACTTGGTCAAAGTGATTGGCTATGCATGGGAGAGCAGAAAATTGAAGGCTTTGGTTCTCGAGTACATGGAGAATGGAAATTTAGATCAAATTATCCATGATACCTCAGTAGATCGCACTAAATGGACCCTGTCAAAAAGAATTGAAGTATTTATTGCGGTTGCTGAAGGGTTGGCTTACTTGCACTTAGGGTATGATTTCCCCATAATACACTGTGACTTGAAGCCATCAAATATACTCTTGGATGCGGATTTCGATGTACATGTCAGCGACTTTGGAACTGCTCGGATACTCGGCGTTCATCAGAATAGTGATGGAATTTGTAACTCGATGTCTGCATTTAAAGGAACAATAGGGTACATGGCCCCAGGTATGTAACACATTGCACCCTTCTTCAACTGTTGTGCTTGTGTGTTTTGGCAGTCTGCAATTTAGTGTTATTGTCTTTTGACATTACCATATATTGAGTATTGACCACTAAACGGATGTACAATGTCGCTCAAAGAATGAATATTAACAATTTTAGACAAAATTTTAATAATGCACAGTTCAATCAATAAGTCTCATGCAAACCTGCTTACGTCAAACGACTATGGTAAAACCAGCAGGAAAAAAAACCTTGTTTATGGCTTGTTTGGATTGGGGGATTCGTTTATGTTGTGCACTTTTGACATTAATCATCACATAGACATATCAGCCATGTTGGACAAGGATTAATATAAACAGCATTTCAGATATGTATTCAATATGTATGCATCATTTTAGTATTGATTGCATTTCCAATGTAGTCGTGATTAATGAAGACTAAATACTTGGTTCTAGATTACGACAAAATAAAGTGAAACGGTCCAGTAGCTCGCTACCCTTCCTTTTACTTAGTAGTAGTCCTTAGATGCAAATCTAGACAATATTTTATAATGAGTTATCCAAAAAAAAGGGCATCTCCTTGACACCAGATAGATAGCTGGGATAATGTTGGTATCGGTGTTTCTAAGCTAATGTGATTGTCTTGAAACATGTGATTGGCAGAGTTTGCATCTATGAGGACTCTGACAACAAAAGTAGACATATTCAGCTTGGGAGTGATAATGATGGAGTTTGTGACACAGCGTAGGCCAACAAGCCTATCAGAAGAGGGTGAATCAACACTCACCTTGAGCCATGTTGTTGAGAAGGCCATCGTAGACGACGAGTTGCTTCATGTCATAGATCCTGCTTTAGCTTTGAATGTTACACTGGTTGAAGTTGAGACGATACAAAGCCTTCTAAAACTGGCACTATCCTGCACCTCATCAACTCCTGAAAATAGGCCTGACATAAATTACGTGCTCTCTTCACTTAACAGGTTTAACATACAGTATAAGATGTCGAAATCTTGATTTCAATACAAATAGTGATCAATTTATTAGGCTGTTCATCGAAACAACAAAGTTGTTATGGTCGACTACGTAAATCGAAGTTTTAAGCATGGTTTTTCATCTGTTTATGTGCAAAAGACAGTTGATTTTAGATTTGAGTTGAGAAAACTTACAAGGGTAAAAAGAGTTTGAACTTTTGACCCTGTTGTAGTGCTGTGTGCCCTTCCTTCCTGATTGCTGAACTACTGCTAGACATTGTAGGTGATCGACTAAGGCCCCCGAAACATTATCCTTTTGAAGACACAGCCATAGAACATGCTCATACTCTCTATATATACTTCCCACCACAATAATCGAATCAAAAGTCACACAAATTGACCACTAAATAGCAGTTATACCACACCAGCTTTTCGCTTGCTGATCTGATAGCTGGATTTATCATAATGGTGCATAAGTTTGCAATACCATGTTTCTGACCCTTAGTCGAACGCCTCGTGGACCACTAGTACACTTCGCGTCTAAAAGCAAAAGTCGTGTTCACAGTCTGAACAACATTAGTTGTAAAAAGTGATGACAATAATTTCTATCCAGTTTTCAAATACTGAAGCACAACAAACATTTCACATTTCCAAACATATCAAACAACATTTCTGAAATCCATAAATAATGACTTGTATCAAATATCATTGCAATTTCATTCATTCATTCATTCATCTTTTGTAAATATCCAAATTTGTTCTCAGATCAGGTTTATACATTCGCTCAACCAAGTCCAGTAAGTGATGTGAATTATCTAAAGAATAACTCATGAAAGGAAGATTAAATATGATTGATTAATAATTTTAGCAGCCAAAATGAGTGAAACCAAAGTGCAGCAAAGGAGTCATTCTTCTCTGCCTTGTATTACATAATTAAGCTCTAGGTGCTGGATTTGATTCCCTTTTGTATTCTTGGTATCCTGTCAATTGCTACGCATTCGGCATCCTCTTCACAGCAGGGCTGATGATACAAGGGAAGTGACAACCCTGAGTTTCCTTGTTGCTTAATGTATCATACATCCATGGGAGGATCATGCCTTAAAAATTCGTCAACAGTGGACGGAAAGTCGAGGACGAGGAAATGAGAGTGAGCATTGGTTGTTGTAGAGGCTGCCTTTGCCAAGAGTAAATGAGCGAGTGTGAAAGGCTCAATGTTATGATCCCGAAAATGGTTGATCCAAGCATCCAACCTCTCCATCTCCTTGCCACATTTAGGAGCCTTCATCCCCACAACCTTGTCATAAAACCCACCCATGCAATGGCAAGACGAACAACTCCCATTCATCTCCTCCTCACTTTCTGACAACCCCAACTCAAACAACAACAACCCTATTTCATCAACATCCTCCTTATCCTCGTCCTCGTCCTCGTCCTCGTCCTGGACGCAATCATTGACAGCTTCTGCATCTATTGACGGGGATTGTAGAGGCGGGTTTTCATGGGTTTGAGGGAATTCAACAGAGTTTGAACGAAAATCAATAAGGGTTCCAGTATTATCATAATTAGAATTATGGTGATGAAGAGAGAGGTATAATGGAGAGCTTAGAGAATCAGTTGAAGTATGAACAACTTCAACTTGTGGTGAAACACTGAGGGATGATGATGACGATGAAGTCTCAAGTTTCAATCTTTTTTCAACCTGGATTATTAAATTATAAGAGGAATGGTAGGAGATAATTAATGAATTTATATACAGTAGTATTTATTTTGAAACAAAAAAGTAGTGGTAAAGGATGAAGTAGTAGTAGGAGGTCGTACCTGTTTAAGAGAGGAAAAGAAATAGGAATGAAGCGTGGGGGTGGGGGTGGGGCGGCTTTTCTTCATGCTTACAGAGTTACAGTTACAGGTTGCGCCTTCTTTAAACTCACTCACTCACTCACTCACTCACTCGGGAGGATGACACTAGCCACTAGGTCTAGGGTTCTTCTTATTCATACCAATTCACCCTCTTTCGCTTGGAGAGTCTTTTGACTACAGTACAATTTTAAGAACCATGATGATGTATATATACTCAATTGTTGCTACAACCAGTCTCAGGGCATCAACAATTCGACGTTCATGATGCATGTTAGTAAAGATGGACGTATGTGAGTTGTTGTTCTGCAAATATTTTTTATTTGGTTCAACTTTTTTACGTACTGTATTAAACTCACTTTTTACTCATAACTACAATTATATGAAGGAGAAATATATATATATATATATATATATAGAGGGGGTTCTAATGAGTCTCTATATACTTGTTGAGTCCCTAAGTCCTCATCCCATCCGTTGGATGGGAGATGGATCAAGGGACGAGATAAATCGCTGTTTTAATAAAAAAAAAATATATGAAGATACTGCATCCTACAAAATAGGAAGGTGAATATTGAGTAACGTAACATTCTCCATCATTCAATCATTCATTCTCTCTTTCATTCTGAATATACGTTTCATCTTCTCTCGCGCATTCTTCTTCGTAGTTCTCTCGCCCATTCTTCTTCATCGTTCTCTCGCCCATTCAATCATCATTCATCAAAATCACATTCAGGCTTCATCATCTTAATCACGTCGCTGCCATTTATTTCAATACCACGCAATCAATAACGCATTCAGTCAATCCGCTTCTACAGTCAATAACTATTTATTTTCATCGCGCGCTGCCTGTGATTCAATCCGGCTTCTACTTCTCATTCAATGGCTGATTTGCAAATCGTGGAAAAAACAAACTGTGAGTATATATTGTAGTTTATAGTTGAAACGATATGCATTCATTGAGATGATACTAAATTTTTAGTTTCTACTTTTTTACGTTGAACTATAGTAATGCTGTATTATTTTAGTTCAGATACTTTGTTACTTTAGTGTATAATGTCTGTTACTGTAGTGACAAACTTCCATTATTTTCGATTGAAACGTCTATAATAGTAAAGCATTAGGGTTGTAAAAAAAGATATTGTTTCCTATAATAGTGAGAGTCATTAAAATGATACTAAACCACCATGCTAAATCACAAAGATATTGGGTTATTTTAGTTCACATAATGTGTTACTTTAGTGTAGAATGTCTGTTATTTTAATGTCAAAGCTTCATTACTTGATGGTCTGTTACTTTAAATCGTAAATTTGTTACTTTAGTTCTTAGCATTAGTTATTGTAGCGCATTAAAGAGCTATTGAAATATATGTAACCGCCGTATTAAAATAATGATTTAAAAAGATATTGTTTCCTATAATAGTGGGACGTGATTACCTACAAAATAGGAAACAAATAAAGAGAGTAGCTGCCCATTCAAAGAAATATACTGCTTCAAAATAACCTAGAAATCAAAGTACACGATTCAGTCAACGAATAATAATAGACGTTAGGCCATTAATCTTCAACCTTCTGCCGCTGCAACATCTCCTTCCATGGCTGATATTCAACCTGTCAAAGAAACAAACTGTAAGTTTTTTGTTAGTGATTTATACTGTAGACGGAAGCAATTAAAATGCTCCTTATTATTAGATTTTAGGCTCATTGTATGTAAACTGCATGTCATCACATACTTTTTAAATACGTGGATGAAATATGCGTGGAGTTATTTTGGTGCACAATATTCGTTACTTTAATGAACACTAGACGTTACTGTGAAGCCATACATCTGTTACTGTATGTCTATCTTATACGCATCTTCTGTTAATTTAATTACCTCACTGCACTGTTTTGTTTTTCAGTTGATGCAGAAGCACACGAATGGTGCAGGGATGTAGGTGAGACTTTCACGCCATACCTAGGGCAGATATTCAAAGACCAGGAAGAAGCGGTAAACTTTTATAAAATCTACGCATTGGCCTGCGGGTTCGATGTGAGGAGGTACACAACAAAAAGATGGCGGGGTGGTGAGATTAAATCAAAGCTGCTAGTGTGCAACAGGCAGGGTTTTTACAAAAAAAAAAAGTCAACGGAGATGGGGCATCCAAGGAGGGCACGTCGAAGGGGGAAGCAACTGAGGGGAAGACAGAGGGAGTCGCTGTGGAGGCACCAAAAAAGAAAACAAAGGTCCATCGTGTTGGCTGTATGGCAAGAATTAAGTTGTTCAGCGAAGGCGGGCCTCTTAGAATTATTAAGTTTCACAGCGGGCACAACCACGAGCTAATTTCACCAAAAGACAGAGAGTTCCATAAGTTATCGAGAAACCTCACGAAGTACCACAAGCAAATGATACTGAATAATTCACGGGTATGTGTTGAGTAACTTCTTGCAGGTTCAATCATTTAAATTGAGATCACTGCGTGTTTATGTTCACATTCACATTCTGTATTAACATTTCGTTACTCTAATGCAGATACTGAGTTACTGTGGTTTATGTGGTCCATTACTTTAATGAAAAGCCGTCTGTTAATTACCAATTTCTGGTTACTCAATCAACATGTTACTTTAATGACGTCTAACTATTATTTCAACATTTGTCATACGTTACTTTAATCAACGAATTGTTGCAGCTGAAGATCGGTGCAACGCAGACTTACAAGATATGTAAGGAGCAGGTTGAAGGGTTCGCAAACGTAGGTGCCAGCCTGGTCGACTTTAAAAACTTTGGAAGAGATATAAAGTGCTTCATCCATGAGAGGGACGGTCAGTTATTCATCGATCGTTTCAGGAGTATGGCGGACAATCACAAGGGATTTTTATTTGATTACGACCTGGATGAGGATGGTAGTTTGAGCAGGGTCTTTTGGGCTGACGGTATTGCCAGGAGGAACTACAGGTTATTTGGTGACGCAGTTTCGTTCGACCCAACATACGGGACGAATAAATATAAGATGATATTCACCACATTCACCGGTGTCGATCACCACAAACGATCGGTGACTTTCGGTGGCGCTCTCATCGCGCACGAGGATGAGAAATCGTTCAAGTGGGTGTTCGAACGGTTCCTGACGGCTATGGACGGCAAGGAGCCTGAGTACATCATCACCGATCAGGACCCCGGTATCATTGCATCGTTTGAGAAGATGTTTAAATCGGCGTGGCAACGATTTTGTATGTGGCATATCATGAATAAGGTACCCACTAAATACGGCGCCTCGCGGGCAGACTACCAGGAATTCCTAAAGAAATTGAATGCAATAGTGTGGGATGACGAGATCGATGAAGCAGAGTTCGATGAGCGGTGGATGGAAATAATGGAGGAGCACGACGTGGGTGATGTTAAGTGGTTTGAAACTGCGTTTTCTATTAGGAAGCAGTGGGTCATGGCGCACTGCAGGGGTCTGAAGATGGGAGGCTTAATGCGAACAACACAGAGATCGGAGAGCGAAAATAGTTTCTTCAAGCGGTTTGAGAACCAGCATGGAACGTTGGTTGAATTCTGGATGCGGTTCGAGAGCGCCATGGATCAGCAGAGGTATAACCAGAAAAAGCTTGACAGCGAGAATGTACAATCTCTGCCGAAGACAATGACCCACCTACTGATAGAACAGCACGCTGCAAGGGTATACACCCACGTGGTGTTTGATGAATTTCAAGAGGAGGTAAAGTGTTCAGTGGGGACGTGCAGTGTGAGAGGTTTTGCTGAAAGGGATGGGGCTGAAGTAACTACGGTGAGGGACGCCACAAGGGGTAAAGAATTTCTAGTCCACTACAAACAAGGTACGCAGTTGCCTGCTTGCTGTCTTATTTTATACGGGATTTATGAGTTAAAGTAACGGGATGAATGTGTTAGAGTAACATAACTTAGCAGTTAAAGTAACGCGGTTTGTAGGTTGTAGATAAAGCACAGGATGCAGTATTGAAGTAACAAAAATCACAAATTAAAGTAACACATAGTTTTAGTTAAAGTAACGCGAACTGATTTGTGAGTGGGTGGGTTGTGTATCTTAATGCTATACTAACCTCCTGCAGAAACGTCGGACGTCAATTGCACGTGTAAATTGTTTGAGACAAGGGGAATACTGTGTCGACACATAATTTGGATATATTCCTCGAAGGGCCTGACTAGCATACCCGATAACTACGTAGCTGGAAGGTGGTCGAGGGATGCGCTGCGCAAATATAGTGTTGTTGATGACGGTGTGGAAGGCGAAGAAATCGACAACATAGACGGAAAGCAGATAGAGATGTCTAAACTGTGGTCGGAAGTTCATGAGACGATGGGTATTCTACGGTCTGCTAATAAAGAAGATGTGGAGAACATGTCCGCTTTGATCCGCGAATTCAGGGTGAAGCTTAAGCCGATTGGGAGTAGCGAGACATTGAATAAAACCCAAGAATTGGAAGAGATGCTAGGATGTACGTCAACAGCAGAGATAACGATACTCCCGCCAAAGATTTCCAAGACAAAAGGAAGCAGAAAGAGGTTGTTATCGAGCAAGGCGAAATCAATTGCACTTGCAAAGAAGCCAAAGCGCATGTGCAACAATTGTAAGCAGATGGCGCACCACGACAAGAGGAATTGTCCCAATCCCTTTGCAACACGGCCGCCACCACCTGTCGAACCGTCTGAACCGTCTGACGATGAATCAGAATCAGAGTCAGAATCAGAAGAAGATGAGGACGAGGAAGATGTAGAAGATGTAGAAGATGAACCAGTATTCTGATTAGTGAAATTTTCTTCCTTATAGTAACATAGCTTGTTCTTTATGGTATTAATTTGGGAACATTGCAGTAACATGTTTTGTAAAGGTTTATTGAATTACAGATATTCATTCCTTGGAGATTATAATAAGTAGAGGAAGATGCAGTTAAAGTAACAGACATTATACATTAAAGTAACGCGATAGATGAATTAGAGTAACACGGGATATCATTTTTTAAGTGTTGACCGCATTGCAGATGTAAATTCCTTTCAGATATTAATTCCTTGGAGAATATAGTAGGTAAAGGAAGATTCAGCTAGAGTAACAAACATTATTCATTAAAGTAACGTGATAGATGAGTTGGAATAACACGGGATATCATTTTTTAAGTGTTGATCGCATTGCAGATGTAAATTCCTTACAGATATTAATTCCTTGGAGATTATAGTAGGGAAAGGAAGATTCAGCTAGAGTAACAAACATTACTCATTAAAGTAACGTGATAGATGAGTTGGAATAACACGGGATATCATCTTTTAAGTGTTGATCGAATGGCAGATATAAATTAACATGCAACGTAGAAGATGTAAGAATTAAAGTAACACATGACATGCATTGAAGTAACAAATTCTGGGGGTTAGAGTAACAAAGTTTGACGGATAGAGTGACAAAGTTTAAGGTATAGGTTAACCTTGTACAAAATGACACTTAGTTTTTTGGTTAAACCTTGTACAAAATAATACTCAGTTAATCTAACCATTTACTGACTACCGTTTCCGGCTCTTTCCTCGCGTACCCTTCAATTCTTCAATTAATTTCGGCCTAGCTGCCACAAACTTGTCTACGTCACCGATCAGCCGCCTTCGATAAATGTTCAGGTCTGCTAGGAGGATGGTTGCTGCAAGCTGGACGACCAAGTATCTTCTGTTAACCTTCCTGTGGAGGTCATCGTTATTGAATTCGCGGCCCTCGTACAGTAGCATATGCATCAGAAGAAATATCCCTGACTCGTCCTTGTTACATACTGTGGACTGCCAGCCAAGCTTAACAGAGCGGAACTTGTAAGACACAATATCCGCCGCACCAGGAACGTCATAGGCGTCAATGAAGTCACTCATTGACGCCACCTGAAAATCATTGATGATAGTGGTCAAGGAAATCACTCATTGGAGCACAAGATTGTGATAAAAAACTGATGAAATGAAGAATAGAGAGACTAACAATTGTCTTGATGGCTGCAAATAGATCTGTTTCTCTGATCGCTGTGTATCGACGGTGGTCGAGGAAATCGACTGTCTTCTTCTTTCGGTTGACGGCTACGCATGAGAAGTACCCGTCAACGTTGATGGGCACAAAGATCAGATCAGCGTCCACCTGGAATGTATCACCACAGTTATCCTTGAAAGTATGCCATTCGTTCAACAATGCGTTTGCGTTCTTTAACGACGCTGATTGATTTTCGGCAATAATCCTCATGATCGCATCCTGTAAAAAGGTTAGGATTGTGTGAATATTTGCAGTAACTACACGGTAACTAGTTGGTATCCTTGTTACTGCAACAGGTGTAGAGTGTTACTTCAATACAGTTGAAGTGTTACTCTAGTCAAGAGTTTTCTAAAAAGAATCAGAATATGAGGCAAAAATAATGCATATGTACAAAGTAACTCGTTAGACATACCGTCTGCCGTAGACCAAGGAACGCCATCTTAGGGTAATCATCCGACCCGCTGCCGTTCGCGACGAGACTGTTCAGGAGCATTGACCAACACTCGACGACAGAGGACGACATGTCATTACCCGGGAGCATGGACATCACATCACCCCGGGTCATTACAGCCAACGGTGAATACTCCGCAACCATGTCGCTGCATTCAGGACAGATCAGTATGCATTGCGAACAAGAGATAGGTGACAAAAATTTAAACAACGCTATATATTCCAAATATGTGTAGTGTTCGCCTTATTACCTGTTGTTGTAGTTTTTGTGCTGAAATAAGCAGTAGTCCACGACATTTTTCCGCAAGATTTCAACAAATCCCAATAGGGTCCTGTTGTTTGAAAGGAATGGACATGCCATGGGTGCATTGGGATCTGGATTGCCACAGTCAATGGAGCAGCCTAAGCCGTCCCCGTTCCCCCTAGATCGACTCCCAAGAATAGATAATTCACCGGCAGTGTCCGGTGATATATACGCGGCTTCTACAGCAGGTGTTCCTGGAGTGGATGGTAGCACGCGGCTCTTTTTAGACGGTTGCACGTCGGGGGTCGGCTCTCGTGACCTCTTTTCGGACTCACTGACGGGCGTGGCGACATCTGACATGGTCTTACTGATGGCAAGGTTGGCTTTGTCAGTAACAAAGGATGACACCCGCGAAATCAACACGTCCCTCTCCTTGTTAATGTCGCAGAGACACAGCGTCGCCGCGATTTCTGCCCTGTACAGATTGTTCGCCTCGCTCGTGCCCAAGGGACAGTCAAAGGCCTCCCCGGCGTACAACATCATGTGTATCATGAGGTATACGCCGCAATCGTTAGACGAGAACCCGCTGCCCTGCCATCTGAACGGGACGTTGACGAGAGGGAACGAGGAGACATTGGCCCCTTTGTTGATGCCTCGCTGAACCATGTACTTGCCCATTTCTTCAGCCTAGGTGGTATAAGATGAAATAAAGTAAATACATATATAAGACTGAGAAAATGAAGGAATGTTTAAATATATACCAAAATGAAGCAGACTTACCGAGAGCCGTGCCATCCCAACGTAAGGAAGACTTTCAAACTCCCCCTCGTCGTAAGACCTATTATCAAGGTATTCAATCCGTTTTGCCAAAAAATTGATACACGCGCAGCTGTAATGGTCATTGTTTTCTGACAGCACCGGAACGAATACCTGTAGGTAGGAAATGGGTATCATGTTGGTGTAGTTAAAAGAGAGTGGACACTAAAGTAACAGATAATATAAACTAGAGTAACAAGTTGAATGAATTAAAGTAACATCATATATACTGATAATAATGTAGATGATGCAGGTTAAAGTAACGGTTCTCATTGATTAAAGTAACACATATTGTTCACTAAAGTAACGTCGATTAACTGCTAAAGTAACATAAGATATGTTGGAGTAACATGCAGATTTGCAGGCATTCAAGTCTTACAAAATATGTGATCTGAAATCAAAAATACCAGGTCAGAATCTAGCTCGAGATTCCCTTCGTTTGCATCGACCCATATGTTCTAGAAGTTGAACAATGCTTCGCTCGTGTCCACAAACAAACCACGCTTTCTATTTCTCCAAATCTGGAGAGCTGTATCCTGCATGGAGTAACAGGTCGCTATCATTAGAGTAATGCAGAGAGTACATTACAGTAACACAGCCATAGAACTACAGTTATCATTTGGGATAAGCAATTAAATAAATTAGCTTACGCTGTGGCTGACACCGAAAAAGCATCGTGATGTCCGACGCGGTGCAGACTGGGCAGCTGTCAAGTGATTCATGAGTATGCACCAGCAGTCAATCACAGCATTCGAGAACTGCTCTCCGGGCGCAAGCGTGGCCAACTCACCACGGGGTATGTTGAAAAAGTCACTGAACCTCACAATCATTTCCCTGCAAATAATCGAAAGGATTATGAAACATTTAACAAAAAACGACAATAATGCGCACTAAAAAAGAATTAGGTGATGTAGACCACTTACGATGTACTGTATTTTTCATTTTTGTAGAAGACGTAGTCAATTACGTCTTTCCTCACAGACAAAACAGACCTGCAAAGCCTGCCGTCCCCACCCAGGAAGTCCGACACCGTGAGCTGGTCAGGATCTGGGACGTCACAGTCCCAAGAGCACCCAAGCCTCTCATCGACGACTTGCATGCATCCCAACAGCTTTTCAGAATGAAAAAAGAAAGGGTGGAAGACCTTCCTTCCGTCTACCACCACCGACAAACACTCACAAACATCCTCGTCTCCAATTCTGTCAATATCCCACAGAGAAAGCACTATCTGGCGGTCACTGCTTAAATTCAGTCCCTCCTGAATATCATTAACCTCAGCCGTCGAGTATGGCTGAATGTTAGGATCATCCTCCTCGGCTTGATTAGTATTTTTGGCCTCAAGTACCGGCCCCTGCTCCGACAACTCCCTAGCGCGACGCAGCGCCTCACAAACTTCATCCACCACCCGGTGCAGCTCTGCTCCTCCCCAGAATGCCTGGGTTGCTTGTGATGGCACCGGGTCTTCAGGTAATGGATTGCCCGAAGTTATCCTCCTGATCTTCGCAGCATGTGAGACCCACCAATCATGGAATGCGATTGCATTCCTTCCCATCATCAGATGAATGTGATGGACCTCCTGCAGGAAAGAATAATTATGTTGCAAACGTGTACCAAAGTAACATTGAATGATAAACTGAAAGAATGTGTAGTGAAAATAGAGTATACACTAAAGTAACAGATATTATCAACTAAAGTAACAAATGGTATGGATTAAAGTAACATCATATATGTTGGAGCAATATTGTGGACGAATCAGGTTAAAGTAACGGATTGTAAGAATTAAAGTAACACATGTTGATCACTAAAGTAACAGAAGATATGTTAGAGTAACATGCAGAGTTACAGACATCACAGATTTAAATCCTTACTGATTCCATGGTTTCCAACACAGACACAAATAGATTCATTAATGAATTATTGACATGATTACTTACGTCGACCGCCTTGGCTCTCAGTTCACTATCATCTTCAAGACCACGAGAAAGTTTGATGGTGGTGAACTTATCGTCCTCTTGTCTAGGCAATGAACCATCGTCAGTGTGACGGTTCTGTGTAATCTTCAATGGCGGTGACGGTTCTCCCTCCCTCACCGCATGTAAACAACGGGGGTACTCAACATCAGATCGGGTAAGCCGGCCCAGCCCACCACAAATGTACTCGCCAGCCAACCGTTCAAGAATGCGTTTATGATCCCAGTGCTTGATCAAAGGGAGATCACACGGGCACGGGAGATTGCGGTAGGCAAACCGCTGGAAGTATGTAATCATTAAAAACGGCACACAGCCAAGTAAATATGATCGGTTACGGAACACAAAATCCTCGCCCGCCTGCGCCAGTCCATCCAGTATGAACGTGAACCAGTCAAGGTTTTTAATCTGCTGTACATCTTGCACAGCCTTCAGTAGTCACAGATCAACCCCATGGTTGGACGTCGGGCAGAAGAATATCGACATGTTGTACAGAACGAACATCCTACAGAACATCTCTCCACCCTCTACATCATCCTGCAGTTTCCTAAGGACCTTTGACAGAGGGATTGCATCGCTTTCATTGCCGACATCAAAGTCACCTCTCCACTTTCTCTTCAGCGCCACCACGGACTCCTCTTCGGCCGCCTTCGATCGATCCATCGGCAGCAGCTCAACAGGGTCCGGTCCAAGTGGAAGGAGGAAGCAGTCATGTACATCGTGCTTGCTTACGAGGAACTGATTGGTACTGCATCTAAAAATCAGCGTGTCATTGCTGAATAAAGTCATGAAATCAGAAGCAAACTTTACAGGGAAGCTCTTAAGGTGCATTTCAAGTACACCGCCAAATCCGATCGCTGAAAGCGCCTCCCGCTGCCTCTGGTTTAAATTAGATATTAGATCAACAAGGAGCTGCGAGCTGCACCTTACAGAAGACGAACGGTCGACGTTGGCTGCATCTGTCAACCCGTTAGCTAGTGTCTTCAACTTCGATGGCTTGACAGCCGTTTTCTTTGCCCGTTGAACTCGCTTCTTAACCTGCCCCTCCTTCTCACCAACAACAACAATCTTACCTTCTTCTGCCATCTGAAGATATATTATTATGAGAATAATGCCAATGATACAAACTGACTACAGAATTACATACCCCTCATCCGCATAACATACCCCTCATCCGCATTGTACTATACTAAAGTAACATGTCATGTGATTTAAAGTAACCCAATATATGAATTAAAGTAACCCAATAAAAAAGTTCTAGAAAAAGGATCCTTGTCATGGATCTACGCATAGCAGTAACATAAATTATATACTAAAGTAACATAATATATGAATTAAAGTAACAAAAACACATACATTCTGTATACATTACATTAATATGTTATCAGTACATAAATTAAAGTAACCCAATAGATTATTCATTAAAATTCCGAATGATACCAGTCAAAATAACAAATTATGTTCATTACAGTAACGAAAATAACATGCAGGGGAGAAATATATACAATCAATCGCGCATTCTACATACAGGTTAACAGAAATAAAACAAAAACAAGACCTAATTTAAAGGTAGTTAGCATCACGAACAAGACCTAATTTACCATAAAAGTAATTAAAACAAAGGAAAAAACCCTTATTTACCTTAAGTTTGGAGTTCAAATATGGTGTACAAGACCTAATTTAAAGGTAGTTAGCATCACGAACAAGACCTAATCTACCATAAAAGTAATTAAAAACAAAGGAAAAAACCCTTATTTACCTTAATTTTGGAGTTCAAATATGGTGTAGCTGCGTGGATGTAGTCGGTATGAGCGAAGAGAACGAAGACGATCGATGATGAGCGAAGAGAAGACGAAGATGAGCGAAGATGAGAAGACGAAAATTAAGGCGGGAGTGTTTCAGAATATCAAGATAGCTCTGCTCTGAGATGAAACGTGGTGTGAAGTAAAGAGGTGTGAAGGTGTGAAGAAAAGCGGTGTGAAGGTGTGAAGTGAAGAGTTAGAGAGGTTGGGCGGGAGAAATCAAAGGAAGAGAGAGAAAATAAAATATATTTTCAAAGATATTATGGTTATTTCCATAATTACGAGATTAGATCTTGGCCATTGATCTACCATTGAATCGATGGCTGATATGGGGACTCACGGACTCAACTTATACAAGGGGACTCACCTGATCCCACTTCTATATATATATATATATATATATATATATATATATATATATATATATATATATATATATATAGAGTCAAGATCCGGTAGGAACTTATATCTCAATGAGAACTGTGAGAACCTTTTATAACCATTAGATCTTATCCAGATCTAACGCTTGACATTACTCTTAAATTTTTTTACTCCATCAAATTTCTTTCAGATTTAACGCTCCTCTTTACCCCCTCATTTTACAAATTTCTTTCTCTCTCTTCTTTCTCCCTTCATTCATCTATCATGGATGAAATTGAAGAAAAACATTCAACAAAATCCGTAAAAAAAAAACAGATGAAGCTTTGTTCATCGCAAATTCAGAAGGTTTAATAAATTAGGTTTCTTGTGTTCATAAAGTTGAGGATCTATATACAATTTGGGATTTATTAAAATTAGGGTTCATATTTTTGTTGTCTGATCTTTTTAAGGTTATGACTTAAGAAATTCGATGTATCGATTGGAAGAGGAATCACTTATTTTAAGTATGTTGTTTTTTTAAAATAAATTCATCTTATTTCTCGATTTTAATTGATGGGTTTTGATTTTTAGATGCTACTGTATTTTTTTCTTGGATGACGATGTTTTAATTAGGAAAGTCAACTTGATTTCTTGTTTTTAATTAATGGGGTTCTTATGTTTAGCGGCTAATTTGATTCACTTATCATATCATTTTAGTTGAATCAAAAATGAAAATGTAAGTAGCTAGCTTGTCATGCGATGAAGAGGAGTTGATGAAGAAACAAATGTAAGCAACTTTATTTGTTGTTCGAAGCACACTAGCTAGCTCCACAAAAGACAGAGAAAAGGAGTAACTTAGGAGAGGGATGAATGATGATGATGAATTGATGATGATGACGGCGACGATGATGGATGGATCCTGATTTGAATTAAAGGCAAGGGGTAGACACTAATAAACTCAATTAACATTGCTATTGATACAAGAGTACACCAAGGGTATACTAAAATTGAAAAATGTATGTTAAAATTCGAAAAGAATACGCCACAATTTAAAAAGGGTACGTTAAAAGTGAAAAAAGGTACGCTAAAATTTAAAAAGGGTACGCTAAAATTGAAATTGAAAAATGCTAAGTTAAAATTGAAAAAATGATACGTCAAAAGTAAAAAAGGGTACGCTAAAAGTGAAAAAGGGTACGCTAAAATTGAAATTGAAATTGAAAAAGGTACGTTAAAATAGAAAAATGTACACTAAAAGTGATAAAGGGTACGCTAAAATTTAAAAGGGTACACTAAAATTAAAATTAAAATTGAAAAAGAGTACGCTAAAATAGAAAAAATGGTACGCTAATAGTGAAAAAGTATACGTTAAAATAGAAAAAAGGGTACGCTAAAATTGAAATAGGGTACACCACAATTTAAAAAGAAAATTAAATCGAGTAGGGCTTGAAGAAGAAGTGTTTGTATTTCATATAAAATCCGTACAAAAGGAAATTAAAGAACAATATTTTAGATGAACTCTTAAATCAATCAGGAAATTTGAAAAAAAAAACGATAACACACCATTGCTGAGATTATTGCAATTATATTTGCCGATGATAATACTGTTACTATTGTAATGAATTAATGAATTTAATTGAATAAGTTAATCATAAAATGATGGATTTAAAAAAAAATTAAAACTACTTAGGTTATTGGGGATCAATATATACCCAATTGTGATGAATTAATGGATTGAAAAAAAGTCGATTGAAAAATTGATGGACTGAAGAATCAGATTCAATGGTCGATTGAAGAATTTATGGATTAAAGGATTATGGGTCGAAAAATTTTGTAGAAAGAGAAGAAGTTACGGGTTGAAGGATGAAGCAATTGTGATGAATTAATTAAATTGAAGAATTTTGAAGGATCCAACGAATGAGATTGAACACTATGATCCAATGACTCATATTATAGTTCTCACAGTTCTCATTGAAGGGGTGGTTCTCACATGAACCCTATATATATATATATATATATATATATATATATATATATATATATATATATATATTAATTTTAATAAATAGGGTTTCGACCCTAAATTAATGTTTCACTAGTATTAAACCCGTGATAAAATCACGGGGTTGAAAGATAAAAACTATTAGCATTATATTTTTTAATTCGTATAATTTTTCGGTATTAGTAGACATATATAAAAAAAAGAACACATTGTTGTACTTAAAAAAAATCAGAAGACAATTATAGAACTGTTTTAAGGCATCCCCGATATTGATACATTATATCGTGTTATCGCTTATAAAAGCGAATTTAGTTGCATTGTCATCCTTATTCAGACCGTTAACCCGATGACAAAACTTTGTATTTTCGCAATGTGTTTGGATGTATCACATATCTTTGTTTAATTCTTTAAAATTCGGGTTTGTATTACGAATATCGTAGGTATAAGTCGGATGTGCAAATTATTACGGAATAAGTCAGATGTGCAATACAGTAATATTATATACATTAAATCGGTAACTTGGGAAACCAGTAAATATATTATATGAGACAATGTCGCAGACGATCAAATTTTTGGACTTCGATGCACTTGACAAAGATAACATTCTACTGTTCAGGATTAGGTTGATTCTTTATCAAATACGGGAAGTCGGTCGATGGTATGGGGTGACCACAACGTGCAAGAAACTTGACAGGAACTGTCGATGTAAATAATCACTCGTTAGAAATACACTGTTAAATGCAACAAAGTGATAACAGAGTGTACAAAAAGCAATGCATTATCTTAAATATGAAAAGAAGGTAATATAATACGGAGTTGTCAAAAAGCATTAACAAACTGTGCATGTCCTCGAGTTTTATGGTGCGACATTGATAATCATTCTTCATCTCATTTATAGGACCTATCTCAAACAATTTCCGAACTAAATCTGTATAATAGTAAAGAGGAAAAAAAACATCATTAGATTTATTTTTAATGCATAAAACGAAATATGTGCAACACGTCTTATAGGGATATAAGACGTTGTATATAGAAAACTATCTAGCTTCCTGCCTATATAATGAGTTGTGGGAACTCGACCGTTGACGATATCCTCAAATTTGCAAGATGGAATTCATACCTCGGTATAGTATCCTCACCGACAATAGGTACAACATTGCTAGAATACTCGAATTGTAGCCAAAAAGGACTCGAAGAAGCCTTGTCAGATTAGCACATTTTCTCGTAACCATGCATACGATATAGAAATGAAATTTAAAATGATATAGATAAAAGTTACAAATGATATTACAATTAATTTCAAATATGACCTATTCGGATATTCAAGTAATAAATTATATATAAAACTATTAAACTGATATAGTAAACTTATGTTATTAGGATACTACTATTACGATATTCAATTACGATAGTAGTATTAAAAATCTTAAATGTGAAAGATAGATCTACTTCCGTTATTACTTTTAAGATATTACTTTTGCGTCGGAATCAATTATCAAAACTTCAATTGAATCAGTCTTTGTCTTGTCATTTTTAAGAAGACGGGTCCAACAATGAATGGTTGTAACCTTCTCACCCAGTTTGAGGCCGGAATTTTGAGGCCGGAGATGGTAACAGATGTGTCGCTTGACATGATGGGATGTGGACATTGGGGAATGAAAATGTTTTGAATGGGTAGTATACAATAAATGCAATCCGACAATTAGATTAAATGCTAGTTTATGAAGACCCAAGTCGTATCTTATTTAGCTACAAAAAATAACGTAAATATGCATTATATTGTGAACGTTGATCGACATTATATTACACAATATATTACCGTATATTAAATGTTCAAATTATCGTATATTACGTTCAAATTATACGTGTAATATTACATTGTGAATGTAAATAATGTAAATTGTATAGGTTCATTGCGTAATCCCCTATTAACTAAAAGGATATGAACTATTAGAAAAGTGATGAGGTGTCATCCTCTCATCAATTATTTTCCCTCCAAAAATCTAATTTTCAACTATGTAAACAACTAGTTTTGACCCGTGCAAATTGAACGGATGACATTGAAAAGATAAATAAAGTGTTGGAAAAAAAGACATGGTTATTATAATGATAAAAAAAATCAATAAATTGAGTCAAAGTTTGTAAAACATTTAAGTAACAATATAACCATAGTTCCGATAGAAATGTAATACGGAGTATCAATTTATATTAAAAAAATATATCAAATAAAACATACTCCCTCCGAGTTCCTATGTTCTAAAATGAAAATAGGAAAGAGGATTAAAGTCAGCTTAAAATTAGGGGGATCATAGGAACTCGGCGAGTATATGGCTATACCATCATTTGAGTGGTGTTTGACCTAGTTTCTTGAGTTGCTTTTAATTTTTTTTTAGAAACTAAAAGCTTCCATTTTGTCAAAAACATTTGTTGCAAAATAAAAAATTACTCCGTATTTTTTAAACAATTTTTACCACCCCAAGAGTAGAAACATCAATTTGATGCTTCTGACTTATACTTTTGTCTTTACGATATTTATGATCAAATGACTAATTTGTAATAATTCGTAAACATTTAAATAAAGTTGAAAAAATATTTGTTCGTTCATATTTTTTGATTTTCTACAAATAGAGACTCATCTTGCTATACTTTTAAAATCTACGAAGTATTTTTTTATCGTTTATTTGCTCAAATAAAAAGCTCTTTTTAATAGATAGTTTTGTAAAACGATAACCAAACCGATAGAGTTTTTCCGAGAAGCTGCTTGTGAATAAACTATTTTAAGAAACAAAAACTCTTTTAATTAACAAACTAGTTCAAAACCCGTGCCTACGCACGGTTTTTTAATTAATTTTGTTTCTGAAAGAGTTTAGTGACGTGATAAAATTATCACAAATTCTTACTTGTGACGGCCATATTCGTCATATGTGTATGACGGGTCAAGTACTACCCATATGGGGAGATAAGACAAAAGCAACATGTGGGAATGTCTTTTGTCTTATCTACCATATGTGTACTATTTGACCCGTCGCAAACTTGGATATACCCGTCACAAGCAAGACCTACTGTAAAATTATATTCCCTCCGTCTAAAATGACTTACGCCTTTTTTTTAGTGCTTCCGTCAGCAGTTCACCTCTCTGTTTAGTAGAGTATTTCGAAAATTAATTTATTTCTAAATTAGGGGATTATGATGATCAGTGATTCTTTAATTGGGATAGGAACGAAAAAAATGCTAATTAGATCGGGTAATCATACAAATTAAGAAGATCTTTGGATTAGAAAATAGTCATGTCAAATTTTGACTTGACTCGTAAACCTATCGCATCTTTTTAAGGTCAGGACCCTTAAACGTTGACTCACGATCCATTTCGCTTAAACCTGAAATGATCCGTTAATTTAGGATCAAAACCCGGGTTGACATGACATGTAATTAAAAAATAGTAATTAAAATAATTACTAAAAATTTATAATGTTAATATTGTAAATTACAAAAAAAATTAAAAAATATTCTAATTAAAGGAGTATAATTTTTATACCATTAAATGATAAGATATGGTAATTATTTTAATTTAATTACATTAACGATGTTAAGTATGATTACTATTAAATAAATGACTGGATTTTTAATTGGTAAAAAGTAATGCTTCGGAAATTATGTATCCGCCCAGTATTCTGAAATTATGTTTAGTATTAGTACTCCGTATAACGACTTTTGATATATATGTTATTTGGTTATTATTATGTATTCATTTGCCTATTTTGTAACCTAATACGAAGTACGGAGTAGTTTTTTAAGGATTATAAATTATTCAAAAAATTAGGAAATACAGTTGTTAGAAATAATTTCTTTCTAAAATTATTTTGGCGAATTATTGGACTCGTATTTTAAATAAAATTGTCTTATGATTCATTTAATTGAGCCTTGGAGTTGAAATGAAATTGTTTGATTAGAAAACCCACTTTCCATAATTATGAAAAGTATTTAGGCGGGAAAGTTAAAATGACTCTCTTGCCCTTTGGTTTTTGTTTTAGTGAATAGGGGATTAGTTTTGTGTCACACCTCGTTTTTACCTAACTTCTTCACGAATTAGTGCGTACGTATAAAGCTACGACAAATGATATGACAAAATATTGTACTCCGTATCAAATACTCAAAAATAATAAAATAACCACAATTATTATGATAATAAAACTATTAATTACTAATTATATTGTTCTTATATTAGTAGCTACGGTATCCTTTATTAACATATTAATCATTCAAGTGTTCCCTTGCGCAGTATTCCATTGAAAATTTCTAGAGAATTTGTTAATCTTCTTAATGATTCCCTTTTGTAGCAAAATAGTGTCACTCCAAAAAAAAACCAAACCAAATATCACATAATATTCTTGATAACATTGGCAAGGGTAATGATGAGGTGAAATGCACCATCGTGCAGTAAAGGGGAAAGGAAAAGATGTCGAATTCCATGACCCTAAATAGCTCTCATGCAATCAAAACTGAAATTAAGAGAACTATAGTACATAATACAACATAGTTTTAGACTTCGGTTGAGTAAAACTTGCAGGAAGCCGGCTAAGAAGCGTCGAGATTTATGATTTTAAAACACATCTGAAAACAAACGAACATTTGTCATTTACTTAGATCATCAATTTCAAGTAGCTAACCGAATTCAATGTTTTGGGGCATGATAGAACTCCTGAAAAGGAGGCTATAATGCGATATTATGTTATCCCCTTCTCTTTTAGTTTACGTACAAATAAGAAAAGAAAAAGAGAAGCCAATTAAGAGTTATTAACGTCTTCAAATTTGTCCGCTACCATAGAGAATGTTATACTCCGTACTTAGGCCCTGTTCTTTTCGGCTGAAACAAGGTTGAGCTGAGCTGAGCTGGTCTGGTCTGATAGGAGCTGAGTTGGTCTGATAGAAGCTGAGCTGAGCTGAGCTGAATTTATAAAAGGTGAAACTAATAATTTCTTATATAAATTATCTAATAATTTTAAGAAAAATATTGGAGCTGAGCTGAGCTGAGCTGAGCTGAGCTGATAAGAGCTGAGCTGGGCTGAGCTGATAAAAGCTGAGCTGGTCTGAAACGGGCTGAAATTAAGCCGAAAAGAACAGGGCCTTACTCGCAAAGAGGCATGTTACCTTTATAGTGGGCGAGTTCTCAATACATGTGCATGAAAGTAATGGCTGCATATGGTTACTCAAGGAGCTCTACTCGTCGATCGTCTTCATATATAGGAACTAAAACATATACAACATCCTTGAATTAAAGGCAAAATAAAAAATGAGTAGAATTCGACGTAGTCTCTATCCCGATACCAACGTTATGTTTGATACAGAGAGAGGACATGTGAATAAATAATGTGAAAGACTTATCAAACAAAGTTCCAACATTTTGAATTGATAACAATACACTCTTCACAAATGTACATAATCCCAAAGATTACGATTTTCTCAAAAAATATTAACTTAGAAGAATTGAATAAAAAATAATGGAGGCAGTAAAAGAACATCGATGAAACTTAAAAACTTAAAGGAAACAACTAAAGAGCTGACGGTAACATTTGCATCTGAGGCCTCACATAATAGAGAACCAAATTAAGGCGTTCTTTTCTTAATATCACTCAATATTTTTGGTGTGATTATCTTTCCGATATTGACGATTGATGAATAAACCGAAAAGGAAAAAATTGAAAGATGCTTAAAGTAAATCAATGCATTTGTATAATTGACCAATCAATCAAATAATTAATTAAAACCACTCACTCATCAAATTAACCGAATCTTACGAATTCAAGCTCACAAAATCAAAGCTCCACCCACACTCTTCGACACCGCAATTTTGATTTCATCTCCTTACTACTAAAAGGATAACAACACTAAGATGTGTGATGAGGTGTCAACCTCTCAAGACATGATTTCCCTCCAAAACATCATAGTTTCAATTAGGAAACAAATTAATATTAAAATTAAAATCCTATCTTATTACAATTACACTATGCACTCTCAATTCAAACTAAATAAAATCCTATCTTATAATTATAATATTCAAATTCAATTCAAAGTAAATATTTATGTAATCAAAGAAAATAATTGTGATGGGCTATTAAAAAAAATATGTAGATATTTATGATAATGTAACAAAATATAAATCTCACAACTATCGAAACTAAGTGTTGAAACCGTCTTACTTAAGCTTGGTCCGAGACACAACTATAATACGCCAAAAATTAAAAAAAAAAACATACCGTCATTATACGAGAAGTCTCATTAGGGAATTAGTGAGAAAAAAATATGTTCATCAAAAAATACATTGAGTAAGATTACTCGATTATATTTATCATCTTTGAAATTTTAAATGATTTTCTTAGATCAAAATGTAAATATTAAAAATGTGAAAAATCAAGAACTTACCGATTAGATATTTACAAATAATCACTAAATATAAAATTCTAAATTTACCGTGCATTATTGCGCGGGATCTATACTAGTATCTTTTCAAGTGATTTGAACAAATTATCTAACCAAATTCATTCGAGTGATCAAATATATGTCTGATCCTACCGACTTATCAAACCAAGATAATAAACATCTTCTCGAATGAATTCGGTTAGATAATTTGTTCAAATCACTTGAAAGGATATGAAAGCAAATGAACAATTATGTAAGATGCAAATGATGAGATGGTAAGACACAACAAAGCTTATTATAAATAACATATGAAACGTCGCAATTCATTAAATAAACTACATACTATAATACATATGAAGCATCGTACTTCACATAGTGGAATGAATTCCATGAAGTGGAGGCTGATTGCATACCAAAAACACGAACAAATTAAAGAGATGACAATGTATTCTCTCGATTCGTCTTGAATATCTGAAAAAGTAAGTGGAAATAGTTGTTCTACTTATCCAATTAAGTAAAAATGAAGAAAGCTCAGAAAAAGAAAGAAGTCACTAACAGGATGAGAAGATAGGATACAATATGATCCAAGTAACGTTTAGATTCCTTGGAATAATTTAGCTCAGTCCTCTCTTAACTGTCATCCTCACTCACTTGATCTATCACATCGGCCCAATTATTTACCAAATACATACAACATTACCTTCTAAATCGATATATCGTGTCGAGACGAAGGATGTAAATTGATTGACCTACAACATATGATCATGTTGACCTCTGCAAATTGTACAAATAGTATGCACGGGTCATATTTTTGTCGATAGTTTATTATTCTTTAGTATTTACCTTTGCTCTGGTTCTCTGTATAATTTGTCTTAATTCACTTGGTTATACATCATTGAGCTCAAACTAATTTCATTTTACTTTTATACTAACGATTTATTCTTTTGGACTTATATTCAGATAGTTTCAGTTCAGTTTAGTTAAGTTCAAGACACTTCCAGTTCAGTTCAGTTCAGACAGTTTCAGTCTAAATGAACCGGATCTAAGTCGATTAATTTGGTTTAGGTTCTAAATTCAAATAGAGTTTCCAATGTTAGGGACAAACTAAATAATACTCCCCCTATCATAGATTATTGATCTACAAAATATTGCCCCGGTCAATTTTGTAGACCTACCCATAATAGTATGATCAATGTTGACCCGTGCAAATAGTACATCTGTCGCCATTGATTGATCAATTAATCGATTGATTGAATTTTTGGGTAAATTCGGTGTTGTAAATCTAGCATAAAACCCTTATTTGTGTAAATTGGGTGTTGTAAATTATGTTATTTTCCTAAAGAACTATTAAATTCAAACTACGAAAGAAAATAACACGATCAATAAATGAAAAATCAATAAACAAATAATTGAGTGAGGGAGATAGAAAAAAATCATACCTTGTGAAAATTTCAAGTACATATTCGGTTTATTTTTCAGATCTAATGTGCCTGATTTCGATTCGTTTTCTGTTTTCTCCGTCATAAAGCTTCTTCATGTAAAAATTAAACTCAACTCATTATAACTCATTATAAGAAATGATGAAATAGAAATGGGTTTGCTTCAAATAGAAAAATAAAGATGGAAAATTGATTTACCTAAATGGATTTCCTTGATTGAATCCAAAGCTAGAGTTAACTTTTCATATCTACCCAATAACCAATGAAGATGATAAGAAACAACACATCTTAAATACGGAGTACTAATAATAAAAAATACATATTGAAAGGGAGGATATTGATGGGGAGATTATACCGGAGATCTCCAATGCCGGCAACGTCGCGATGACGAGAGCATCCACATGACTTCACAGCTCCGATTAATCGACACATGAAGTTCTCCAAGTTGATATGTAAGGAGCCATTGAAGAATGAAGAAATAGTAGTAATAGTCAATGGAAATTATTGGATGGATAAAAATTATAGGATAGGATTATTGGAGTTTCTACCACTAACTACTGAGAATCATGATAATGAGAATTGAGGGGAAATTGCCCGATAGTGATGCAACTGTTTCATAGGAGAAAATAACTGCTATTGATCAGTTTTTGTAAAGAATAAGGGGGAAAGTGGTATGAGTGGATGATACGATTTCTAAACTGCAATGAACCATCAACTGCAGGAAGTTTGTGAATATTTTTGACAGTTTTTCCAATTTTCCTATAGTTTTCAAGCGCCATGTAGGCTGCCACATGCGATCCACGTCATTGGTCCTAGTCACAATCCTACGTGGCTTAATGAGAAGCCTCTAAATGCTTCAGCTTTATATAATAATAAAGGATAGTTAATTAAGGAAACAATCAATAATAAACTTGTATTTATAAAATTGTAATTATAAAAATTAATTTTTACGATAAATAATAAATATTGATTAAAAAAACACATTAACAAAATCGTGCAACTTTTATTTAAATATTATTTTGACTTAATTTAATTAGTTATTGTTCTCTATCAATCAATTATTTAATTATATTAGTTACAATGTATTTCTTTTCTACATTTTTTAATCTATTCATGTAATACAAATACTTATTAATAACATAAGGAGTATAATAATTTTCAACTATTGAAAAATCCTAAAATGGTAGTACCAAATATTGGAGTATATGATTTATATTACTTTTTTTTAAATATCACCAAATATATAATTCTAATAAATATCACCGAATAATAGAAGTATATAATAGAGTATATTCCTAAAATTATTTTATCAGTTATTAATAACAATTTTACTCGAGATCCGTCGTTATAAATAAGACCTCCTAAAAATACTTTTTCAGAATGTAGGACAACATCATTTGATATTCTTTATTCTAAATATTAGTGACTAAATCTTAGCAAGTGTTACTAATATTTAACCTTTATTAAAAATAATCATCGAAAGTAACATTAAAATAACATGTTTATTCGCACCAATATCATTTATTAAAATAAGTGATTAAGAAAATTAAGAATAAAATTGTACTCCGTATTTATAATCGAAAAAAAAAGTAAGAAAACTAACATTTTCAATATGTGTTAATAACCCGTATTTGATCCGGCCCGAAACCCGTGTAAACCTGACCCGTATTTTCGAAACTCGAAATACACCCAACCCGTGTTTTACCCGAACCCGAAACCCAACCGCCCGATCCGTTTGACATGTTTAAGTATACGGCATACTATATATGTGAATACGTTTCAAGGGATTTTAGATTTTTTTTTCCTTTTTTAATGTGATGGTTATAAACTTTTTTTGTTTTTCTTTTTTTTTTCTTTTTCGTAATGAGGAGTGGGTTAATCTAACTTGTTCGACAGGTAACTGATATTTGGATCTATTAAAAAAATATGGTGGTAAAAAGTGAAATCATTTTGAGATTGTTGAAAGGTGGTATTGTTAATGAAAGATGTCAAAAAAGTGGGATTATTCCCATCAATTTTTTCAAAAACTAATTGTGACCATCTATTTAAACCGCATAACTCAAAAACCGTGCATCGGCACGGGGTCTATTCTAGTATATTGATTGAACGTGTAATATAACGTGAACATAATATTCCCTGCAAATCATGATTAAATTAAAATATAATTGCGGAAGATTGCATCATAAATTTAGTATCTTACCCCACTTTTTACCTTGTGAACGTAATATAATGTAAATTGTAAACTTACCATAAGATATAATTAGTAAGTGATACATAATTATTTGTGCATTATTTGTAAACCTATCATAACTGTAAACCTTCATAATTTTAAAACCAGTTAAATTCAAATTTTAAAAATATGATAGGTTATGATAAGATTATTAACGACTAAATTTAAAAAATTCGCCAAATTTATTAACGTATTAGAGCATCCCCATCCATCCTCCATTCTTCATTCTTGAAGGAGAATTGAGAAAAATGGTTCCTCCATCCATGGAGAAATCATTCTTCATGGAGAATAGGATATTCATTCTTTCAAACGAATGAAGTGGAGAATGAAAATCTTGGGTCTCCATGATAAAAATATTAATATTAAAATAAATTGAAGTGATGTGTAAATGAATGAATGAAGTAATGAAATATGTTGGGACCCACAGGAGAATAAAAATTTCATTCTTGGATGGAGTAATTCTTTTAAGATGGAAAAAGTATGATAAAAGTAATGAAGTGGATGAGGTGGGTCCCATCCAAGAATAAAAAAATCATTCTTGGATGAGGATGCTCTTAATAAAGTCGGTAATTGAAATATTGAAACTCTAATTATGAATATGACATTTAAATACTATTTTTATTCGAAGATTTTTACTCTTTTTTTATGAGATATCGTAGATTTAATTTAATTATTTTTATTTGTTAACATAAACTAATAAAAATGAAAATAATTATGTATTATTTTTGTTAATGTATTTTTTTATTTTAAATATTCTTGTATTATGTATTACTCTTTTTTATTTTTATTATGTACTATTTAATTTAATTATTTTTGTTAACGTAGATTTCAAATATTTTTGCCGTATATATTCCATACTATGTCGAACATATTGCATATTATTAGCAATTATTCGTGCGTATTATTAGCTAACAAAAATACCGTATACAATAATATTTACAGATTTGATTACCTGCCAAAACTACTCACCAATTTAAAAGTATATTATTAGAATTAGTTTTAGTCCGCGAATTACTTACGTATTAATATTAGAATCTATATTAGAATAATATTAATATTAAAATAATTTATTAGAATAATACCGTTTATTAGTATAAATAATATTAGTATATTAAATATATGATTCAAACTTACAAATATAAGGGTAAATAATATATAAATTATCAAGTACTAATGATTTTATTTTTGTAAGATATAATAATTACGTGGATAAAATATCGTGTTTGATTGAGTATTTAAATTAGTGAGCTAAAACTCGAAAATTACAATAATTTATGATAATTAAGTTAATACGTAACTTAATTAAATTAAGTTAACATACGCAAATCGTAATTGATATTACAATTTATAATATAAATATTTTTTAAGCATAATATAAGTAAATTCTCACAAATTGGTGGGAATGTAATATTGTGTAATGATTTATAAATATAAATTGAATAATATTCTGTAATGATGATTTCACCCCAGTTTTAAACATAGTATTGAAGAAGGTTAAGTGAATGGACTACGCTTTTGTCCAATTTAAGAGAGAGCTCGGATTAGAGTTTCGTGAATGTTGATGTTGCCACCTCAGCCGTGGTGGTCTCATCTTTTATAATATAATATAAATCAATAACACTTTTACTTCTCGTCGTCCATAATTTTACTTAACGTCGTCCGTATTTTAACTGATATACCTCTTTTACCCCTCACTTTAATTAACCCTTTTACCTATCCTCCTCCCTCTACTAAGGGCTCGTTTGGTTGCCCCCCAACTTCCCGGGAATTGCAAAATCCCATGAAATGCTTTCCTGGGGAGTTGTTTGGTTACCCCAAAACTAAAGAAATGGGGGAACTCAAACTCACCCCATCACTTGCAATTCCTGCATGATGTGGGAAGTTGCTCACCGACCCCCCTCGGTGAGTTGCACTTCCCACATCCCGAATTAATCCAATGACTTTTTTATCCCTTCTCCACTCATCTATTTTTCACTTAACCGCTGAATTACTAATTTCTAGGATGTTTTACTAGAGTTTCGAACTTTCACTATTAAATGTTTTTATTTTCATGAACAATGATTTTTCCAGAATAACGATTGTAACTCAGAATTTTTTTAAAAAAATAATAATTAATGTTCGTTATTTTTTACGCTGATAATGTAATTTGGTTACGACTGCATATTATAGTGAAGACAATTTCAGATATTTCTTAAGTTGCTGAAAAAATAAATTCATAAGTTTTTATACCCTTGATTAATAAAGGGCATAATAGTCATTGTAATCAAAATCATGGGAATTAGGCCGAGTCAACCAAACAAGATGTAGGAATTCAATTCCCGGGAAGTGTGAATTCCAGGATGTCAACCAAACAAATTTTTCAAATTCCCGGGAAGTTCAAGTGGGAAGTAACTTCCTGGTAATTGCAACTCCCTCCGGGAAATAAGTTCCCGCATGAACCAAACGAACCCTAATTCAATTACACTCAACTTCCATACTACATTCAACTTCCATCAAATTCTTAGCAAAATAAAAACCGATTTCAAGCAATCCAACTCCAAATTAATTATTAACTCATTCAATTTGTTGTTTATGAAGGAATGTATTGAGATGAAATCATTTTAACGAATAAATGAATGTGTATTGATATAAATTACGTATCATATACGGATATACCACATGAATGAATTAATATAAACTGTATTGAGATGAAATCAAAATAAAAATATACTGCGTATGTTGTAATTTATACTCATATTGAATAAAAATGGTCGTAATGCATGTGAAGTGTTTCATGTGAGTATGCACTACTCCATCTTACAATAACTCCAGATCAGACGTGAGCAGGGGCGTGGGAGTTCTGCGCCTGAACCCACGCCCAGGCTTAAATCTTCTACTTTTGTTCCTGGGTCGGGGCATGGGAGTTCTATGCCTGAACCCACGCCCGGGTGTAGATCTTCTACTTCTGTTCCTGGGTCGGGGCGTGAGAGTTCTATGCTTGATCCCTCGCTCAGGTGTAGAACTTCCACTTCTATTCTTGGGCCGGGACGTGGGAGTTCTATGCCTGATCCCTCGCTCAGGTGTAGAACTTCAATATCTGTTCTCACGTCTAGCGTTTGTTTCTCTTTTTTTTTCGCGATTAAAACTTCAAAAATGAAAACTAAGACGAATCATAATTGCATTGACAATGATAAAAACAAAAACTAACCAACTAACCTCGATAATGTTTTCGTTATAGGGCAAATTCAAATCAAAAGAAATATTATTTTTTGCGTTCGACATGTTCCGATCAATCGTCGAATAATTAAAAATTAAAAAAATAAGCGTTTTATTAATTTGAGAGTGAATGTTGTTGTTGTCCGAGTTGTAATTTAAATTAGGTTAATAAGTAAATAATTAAGTAGGGTAAATTAGATTAAAGAATAGTGAAGTTGAATTAAGTTAATAAATTATAAAAGGGTAAATCGATAATTTACTAATAAAATATGGACGACGTTAAGTAAATTTGCGGACGACATGAAGTAGCCCCCATAAATAAATATAAAGATTTCGGGTTTATTTCTTTTTCTTTTATCTATTTTATTGGAGAGATAAGTACGTTAATATTAAAATATTTTTTTGGACATCCAGAGTTGGTAAAAAAAATATTGTTCGGAATTACTCTTAGACCTGTATTCTAATCCTAACTCAACATGTGACTCGTCCTTTTCGGAACGACCATTCCGTTTGACAGGTCTACATATTATCCGCTCCCACTTTATTTTTTTATGAGTTAAATACCATAACTGACGATGTTAATTTCGAGAGCCTTAACTATAAAGTTAAAGAGTGAAACCCTTAACCGAAATTCAATGCAAAATTGGAATACTAATCTCATCTTTATCTCATTCCAAAACCATGGAGAAGATAGTATAAATTTTGAGTTTTGATAGGAAAGTGAATCTCATTAATTTATTTATAAAAGTGTAGGAAATCTGTAACGAAAGCAAAAAGAATTAAGTATAAAATCATTAATTGATTTGCCAAAAATGGGAAGGGGGAATCCAATCCAACGTTGGTTGTGTCCTTACTTAATCCTTATTATGGTTTGTTTGTTGGGCGTGGTTGAATGTTGAAGGGAGAGGGGGGTTGGTTTCTAGAAACAAACGCAAGAATAGCATCCCACATAGAAGCCTATTTATTCTCCTCCATCTTCATCTTCATCCTCATCCGAGAGAGTCGTAGGCTCATCAAACACACACACACACACCACCCCTAACTGAAATCCATCACAACTGATTGCATCGCTTAACAATTACTAGTACTTCGTAATTAATTTCCTATCGCATGCATGCATGCATCCATCTCCCTCCCTCCTCATCCTCCTAATTACCTTTATTACATTCTTAACATACATACATACATACAGCTGATCAATTCATAATTGCTTTATTACATCCATCCCTTCATTCCTCCTCCTCCTCCTCCTCCTCCATAATTACACCCGGTCCATACAACAACAAATTATACTCCGATAGCCTTTAGATTAGACGATGATGGTGAGTAGGAAGGATAATCAGAATAAGAAGGATGCCGATGATGAAAAAGAACAAGAAGGTACTACTGATACTAATACCGGTACTAGTGGTGGGAAAAATAAAGAAGGAGATTTGGTGCAGAAAGTGTCGTTTTACAAGCTATTCAGTTTCAGTGATAAATACGATAGGATGTTGATGATTGTGGGAAGCGTAGCCGCCCTATGTAATGGGATTGCTCCACCTTTGATGACTCTTCTTTTGGGTCAAATGATCAACTCTTTTGGCCAATCTGATCCCCATCATGTTCTTCATCAAGTTTCCAAGGTTTCTTTCCTTTCACTTCCTTCTTATTCTACACTATTTATTATTTACTCCCTATTTTATTTGCATCTACTCGGATTTTTCAAAGATATCATAACTGAAATACCCTAAAGAATACAGTACCTTAATATAATATTAAGGTTTCTTTCCTTTTCAATTCCTTCCCCATCTTTTTCTTTTTATTTATTTCTTGGGAATCTTGGGATAATATTTGGAGATATCATAATTGAAGAATACGATATAGTGAAATATATATTAGAATAATAATAATAATAATAATATTATGATTTCTGATATAATTATATCCTATTAGTATAGAATAGGAGTACAAAAGAAATAGTAAATTGTATGCAAAGAGATTGTATATTAGTCTTCTCGTAATACATGACTCGATATATATATATATATATATATATATATATATATATATATATATATATATATATATATATAGGGTTGTATTGTTTGGGAGATGATAACAGCCGTATCATAGAAATTTCATACATATTTAGTTTTGGATATTAGAATCATTGATATTAAGACTATAATTATTTTCGTAATTTTGCTTTTCAACACCAGTTTAAATACACGTTCATACTAAGACAGTGGGAAATTAAAATAGCACGCAATCGGTTTGGTAATTTATTATAATATAAGATAAGAAGGGTATGTCTGTATATTACTCCGTCCGTAATATATAATGGGAGGAAATGCAGGAAAATTAATTAAATGGGGCCGGTCTCATAAACCATGAAAGTTCAATAGGCACGCTGCATGCAGATTGAGTTGAATAACTGAAACCAGCAGTAGTATTAATATTATTGGAGTATTAGTTTTTTTTTTTTTTTTTGAAGGCCTATGAATTCACAGGCTTTGTTTGATCATGTGAGGCCAGGTTCAGACTAATAGTTGGCATTAGATCGCCCTTACTTTTCTAAAATACATAAATTTGAGACGTCTCACAATAAGGTAGTTAATTTTATATATTCCCTACTACCTAATCCCTATCTTATTCAATAATTATATTCCCCTTCCTTAAGAACTCCCTTACTTTGATTGTTCCCACCGGCTGCATAATCATATTTTGATTTTAGGGTGTATTGATCAATAACTAATCATATGTCTCTTTTTTGGCCTGGGCTGGTTGTGGTCATTTCTATATATATGCCAAGTAGTCGTAGTAATTAAGTCTTTCTAACGTGTTGTTGTGAAAATTGAATCCTTAGGTTTTCGTTAGAGTGATTAGATCAAGTGAGTTAGACATAATGTGAAATTTAACCTATCATCATAATCTCATGAAAAGTTGAATAATAAAACAAGTATCTACCAAAACCAAGTAATAAATTCTAAAATACTTCTTATATTTATACTCCCTCCGTTTTTATTCATTATTCTATGGAGTATTTCATTGAAGGAGTAACAAATTATTTCTCTCTCCGTTCCAACGAATTGTATACATTTGCTTTTTTGATACTATTTATAAGTAGGATGGATTTTCGATATAACTTCTACAATATATTAGATAAAATATATTTATGTGGATCTTATATAAATCGTCTAATCGAATTCGTTATGAATATCAAATTTTTATAATTTTTAGTAATACGTAACTGAAAAGCAAATGGTTGGAACAGAGGGAGTAGGAAAATTACGATGATTGAGAAAATTAATTAAAATTAGAGCGAGGGAGTATTATGTAGTATCTGTACGTAGATACCGTAATACACGTAGTTAGTTTGTATGATCCATATTCTGTACCAAATGTTTTCGAAAATATGGGGCGATATTGTGAAGGCATTTATTGTGTAGATTATAAAAAAGGAAAATGATACTGTATGATGCCAGGAATTCAGTATATTGGTAGTGATGAAATTCTCAAACTAGATAGCTATAAGGCCTACAACCCTAAAATTAAGGTAATTTTGACAGATAAACATGTTCATTCCCCAACATGTACCAATTTCTTACTCGTACATGAATACAGTACACTTCAATTCTAAGAGGATTTTATCGGATAGTACTGGAGTATTATCTAGTGGGGCGATGTTTTAATGCATAAAAGCACAAAATCTAAAAGAGAGGATATCTCAATAATTTATGGAGATAGAGATCCCTTTTCAGTATTACTTTTATGTCTTATTCGTATATATTTTATTATTAAATATATTTTTGTACCTGTTTTTACGATAAGGGTAATCCTTTTATATTTGCATACTTTTTTTATGTCAAGCGTAACTATTTTTATTCTGTTTCGTACCACGGTTATCTTCATTTGTGATTGATATTTCAATATTCATGAGTTTTTTTTGTCAAAAGGCACCTAACATTTATGTCTTCTGTAAAAAAAACACCTTAACTTTTTTTTTTTGCCCAAAAGCACCTTAAGTTTCCATTTTTTTTGTTTAAAGGCACCAAAGCCCCAATTCCGTTAAAAAAAACGTTAGATTTAACGGTTGTTTCATTTTTATTACTCTTAATCCCTTTATTCGTTGCTCAAACTCAATTAATTCATTCATCCCCTTTATTCATTCCTCGTAATCCTCAATTCTTTCTTCAAGAATTTTTTTATCCCTCTACTTAATTTAACCTCACATTTATGAAATGGATTAATTCCAAAGCTGATCATTTGTGTATCAAGTGGGTCAACTTTATCTATATAGAAGGAAACTACTTGCTTACTTATCAACCTTCTCTCAGACTACTCGCCAAACATGGACGGAAGAAGATATGTAAAGGTAATGAGGAAATCAAGCCCCGGTAGGCAAATTAGGATACTGATTATACTATACAGTCATGCTATAATCAAGTCCCATTTGCTTTTATATGTATGGAATATGGCAAGATGAAGAGTAGAATCTGCGAAAGTCTGACGATGGATATTCGTAAATATATACTTCGGCTTAGAAGCATGTAATTTAGAAGGATAGTTGATATTCACCGGCTTTGAAGAATTGGAGTTCATACTATTATGAACTTATGATGTAATCTTATTGATATTGGGGAGAGATAAAAGAGTTCTTGAAGGAAAAATTGAGGATTATGAGGAATGAATAAAGGGGATGAATGAATTAATTGAGTTTGAGCAAGGAATGAATTGATTAAGAGTAATGAAAATGAAACAACCGTTAAATCTAACTTTTTTTTAACGGAATTGGGGCTTTGGTGCCTTTAAACAAAGAAATGGAAACTTAAGGTGCTTTTGGGCAAAAAAAAAAAAACTTAAGGTGCCTTTTTTTACAGAAGGCATAAATGTTAGGTGCCTTTTGACAAAAAAATTCATAAATTTAATGAGATATCGTCTCTAAGTAGATCTACTCGCTTAAAAGAGCTTGTCTAAAGGGAAGATAATACACTTACATAGCGTGTACCATATTTTTCATACACAACGAATAAGAAGCTGCCACGTTTTTATTTTATTTTAACCTATAAGACGATTTAGTAGAGGGTTATGTTAGTAATTTTACGTTTTTAGTTAATTTCTAACCTTAATTTAGCCAATTTCAGAAATTTTTGTATTTTTTTTTTTTACATTTTTTAAAAATAATCGTATAATAGTTTTGATATAATTTCGGTTTATTTAACCGTACAAGAAAATTAATTACGAAGTACAGTAATATAATTACAATTTATAAAAAAAATTCTTAATATGTATATCCCAATTGTTTTTTTATTTTATCTTTTAAATTTATAAAAAAAACAAATCTCATAAAACATAGGAGTATAATAAAAAAATAATTAAAAGAAAGCAATCTAAAAAGAAAAACATTTTCGAATTATGATAATTTCTAAATATTCCTTAATAAAAATTATAACAACTAAGTTAACCATCGTTTTATTAAAATTAAAAATTGAAAATTAATTTCCTATCATTAAGTTGACAATTAAGTATGTTTACAAAACTAAAATCTATTTTTTATTAATAAACTTAAATGAAAATTAAAAAATAATTAGAAGAGAAAACCTAAATTGATTCTTGAAACAAAAATAAATTACAAAGTACTTGTACTTCGTAATATTTTTTTTAAAAACGAAAATATATATAAAAAAGAAACAATTATACTTTTTTCCATAATTATAAAGTAAATTAATGGATAATATTGGATAATATATACTCCATTATAAAAAAAAATTAAACAAATTTCTAATATATATTAGATCATCGGTTTTTTAGTGGGCACACTTTAATAAGCTAATTATAGCAATATTAACATGGATATTGTTAGATCATATACTTAACATTTAGGAAACAAAATCTTATTTTATTTCTTTTCTTTTTTTAGTTTGACTTGTTCACTAGATAGATATGTTTATTAGGAAACAAACTCATTTTTTTCCCACTATTTTGTGAATTTCGTTTTTTTCTGTAAATTTTTTAGAAAAAGAAAATCGACAAAACCAAACTATTTAATTCAAGCTTTGAAATAAAATAAATGATAAAATATTATCCTGTGATTATTTCAAAAACTTAAATTCAAAAAATGAATATAAAATAAGTACAATAATATTTATGAAACTATGTGAATTATGATATACGGAGTAATTTTTTTTCATAAAAATAACAATTCCGTTAATGATAATTATATTTATTAATTTTATTTACCGTCAATATAAACCAAAATTAAATGAGAGGTAAATAAATAAAATAAAATTCATAAACATAAATTTAAAGTTAAAGAATATTAGAAAAAATAAAAAATAAAAATATTTTATAATCAACTTAACCATAGTAAGTTAACAAATTAACTAACACAACCCTAAATTAACCCTCCTAGGTAAGAAAAAACACGTGACACAACGTGATTTGCTGTGTATGAAAATTAGTGTAGTCTTTTGGTGTCTAATGTCTTCATATCATACAAAACACAAAGATCTCAATAATTGACAACTCGAGATATACGGAGTTGTCAATATCGATTTAATTTTGTACATATAGAATATCGATTTAATTTTTTTAGACGTATATTAATAGCTACAAGTATCCAATTTGTGCTTCTATTTCCAAAAACAAAATGACACGGAGTAATCCGTAGTTATTGAGCTTTTAAAAAATTACTCTGTACATTTTACTTTTGAATGAGAAGTTACGCCACAATAATTTCTTCTTTTATTTTAAAAAGTAACTTATTGCGAGACATACTAATAGAAATAAAATAAAAATAAAAATAATTATCATGTGTGTGAGACCATTTGATACAAGAATTAGTGATATGATTTTTAGGTTAAATACGAATCATATTATCGACTTTTATAAATGTTTATTTTCTTCACTATTTAATCATAAATACAAATTTATTTGATATTCTCTAATTTAATACAGTATTATATATATTAGTAAGAATAAACATACGGAGTATTTTATTTAATAATTTGTTTAATACTCCCTATTTACCTATAGAAGTAGAGTGTTAGATTTCCCTATTTACCATTATTGGCACTTAAGTCCGTTCCTTTGAGATAACCTCCGCCTTGTTCGTACAGCATCATCAAATCAACATCCAAATTCAACCATTTGACAAATACTTGTCACGAATAATATAAAAGGTAAACATATACATATACGGAGTATATGACGAATAATTTGATTGAGATGGAAAGAGTAAAGGTGAATTATGCCCCTTTTGTTTCCTTGATTTTCAGTTACATTTTAATTACATACTGTATGTACGTACGGAGTAGTTCTTTTCTATGTCACGACTAATGATAATTAATAAAGAAAAAAGGGACAAAAACGAAGAGGAAGTTGAAGGAGCAAGCTAAGGTTGTAGAATTAGCACAAGGATGTAAGGTCAATCAGTATGCATTTTCTATAGATCCCTACATGGCTACATGTATCATGTGTGTAATTTATTCAGCTCCCATCCCTGCCCGGTACGGTTGGACTGGCTACGGTCGTTCCACGTACGTCTGGTGCCAGATGCGTCCGTGCCTCCCCGGCTGGGGTTTTTTTAGGCGAAATGTAAACAAATACTATATTACTGTACTGGTGACTAATAAAAACCCGTTATACATAGTTTTAATTTGTCAATTGATGTGTTTTCATTTATTATTTGTGGGTGCACGCAGGTCTCTCTCAGGTTTTTGTACCTCGCAATATACACTGGCATAGCTTGCTTCCTACGTAAGTCTCATTACCAAATAAATGATTCACTTTACATGCATGCATGCTACTGCACTTAACCATCATATCCGCAGGCCAGTACGCTAACTAACACTTGTACGAGCATCCACTTGTATGTTGATTGCTATGTTGATGATCATCACAGTTTATATATTAGTCTCGAATCTTCATTCTGTCATTTATAAAATTTTGTAAGAAATTGAAATGGGTTTAAATGGAGTATGTATGTATGTACTCTTCTGATATCTCTCACGTGCACGCACTTACATGCAACGTAACAGAGGTAACATGCTGGATGATAACCGGAGAAAGACAGGCAGCACGTATCAGAGGCCTGTACTTGCAAACAATCCTACGACAGGATGTCGCCTTCTTCGACACTGAAACAAATACCGGTGAAGTCATTGGTAGAATGTCAGGGGATACTGTTCTTATTCAGGACGCAATGGGTGAAAAGGTACTACAGTACTTATTATTACCTTCAATAATTCATTTTCGTTCTTTCCTTCTATTACTTATACATACTCCGTGCTACATACGTACAATTTCATTCTGCTACCTCGTCTAGCTTCATTTCTTACTTCATTCGCTTGTATGTATTAAATTATATGTTTCGTGCAGGTAGCTAAGTTCATTCAGCTAACGGCAACAGTTGTTGGTGGGTTTGTTATTGCGTTCATAAAGGGGTGGCTTTTGTCTCTTGTTTTATTAGCATGTATACCTGCCCTTGTCATTGCCGGTGGTACTATGGCATTGCTGATGATGAAGATGTCTAGCCGCGCGCAAATGGCCTATGCTGACGCCGGTAACATTGTTGACCAAACTGTAACTGCTATCAGGACAGTATGTATCTATCTAATTAATTTATTATACATAGTTGATGGATCAAATTCATTATGAATGCATGCTAGCTAGTGTACTGATCATTTGCATTACTTACCCGGCCCATATACCTGCCATAGGTTGCATCATTTACTGGTGAAAAAAATGCAATACAAAAATATGACAACAAGCTTATGGTTGCCTATAAAGCAAACGTCACTCAAGGATTGGCATCCGGAGTAGGACTCGGTGCATTTCTTTTCATACTTAGTGGCTGCTATGCCCTTGCTGTATGGTTTGGAGGCAGAATGATTCTTGAGAAAGGTTACAATGGTGGCCAAGTTATGAATATTCTCTTCGCCATGATGACTGCTGGAATGTAAGTGTATTTGATTATACAAATGTTTAGGAACCTTTTCAGATTTCTACTTTGTAAAATCAGTCATTAAAGAGCTTGGATTTACATTTCTAATGAGATGATGATTGAATGTATTCTGTGAGCAGGTCTCTCGGACAAACATCTCCATCTCTAAATGCATTTGCAGCGGGACAAGCAGCGGCTTATAAGATGTTCCAGACAATTAACAGGACACCAAAAATAGATTCCTCAAGTACAGAAGGAATCACTAAGGAAGATATCACAGGTGATATTGAGCTGAAAGACGTTCACTTCAGGTACCCAGCTAGGCCAGATGTGCAGATATTTGCTGGTTTTTCATTGCAAATTCCTAGCGGAACTACTGCAGCTCTTGTTGGGCAAAGTGGAAGTGGTAAATCCACAGTGATTAGTCTTGTAGAACGGTTTTATGATCCAGACTCAGGAGAAGTTCTTATCGATGGAATAGATTTAAAGAAGTATCGGCTATCTTGGCTTAGGCAGAAGATCGGATTAGTGAGTCAGGAGCCGGTTCTCTTCACAACTTCAATGAAAGATAACATTGGTTATGGAAAAGAGGGTGCCACTGACGAGGAAATCAGAACCGCCATTGAGCTTTCAAACGCCGCCAAATTCATCGACAAGCTTCCCAAGGTAAAAAGGAAAAAAATCATTCTGAAAAGAAACAAAAACTCTATTACTACGTACGCGCGGTGAAATTTGAAACTTTTGAGCTGAAAGCGGCCCATTATAGCTCACCCAAATTGTCACAATCTAAATGATATACGTATTATTTGTCCGGTCTACAAGACTTTACTGTACTATTTTAAGTTATTCAGTGTCTTTGCAATCACTATAAGTGTGCCTGATTACATTATATTGTGTGGAAATGTAACTGTAGGGTCTTGACACAATGGTCGGAGATAGAGGAACTCAGCTTTCCGGGGGTCAGAAGCAAAGAATAGCTATTGCAAGAGCAATTCTAAAAGACCCGAGAATCCTCCTCCTAGATGAAGCAACCAGTGCCCTAGATGCTGAATCTGAACGTATTGTCCAGGATGCACTCGACAGAATCATGACTAATAGGACTACGGTCATTGTCGCACATCGTCTGACCACTATTAAGAACGCAGATATGATTGCAGTTGTTCATCAAGGAAAAATCATTGAGAAAGGTTATAAACCAACTAAAAAGCCACTTTGTTCTTACTCCGTACAATTTCATTTTATTTTTGTCATTTGTACCCCAACTAGACTAAATACTTGGAAAGGATGATCGATATATGGTTAGGTGTAGTAACCACGTAGGATCAGAAGTTTTGTCCGTAATTTGTGAGGTAGGGTGAATGGTTTAGGTTTGGATGAATGGTGAGTATTACAGGAGTACTCCACTAATTTACATGTTTAATTGTACCTTGCAGGTAGTCATGATGAGCTGATCAGAGACCCAGAAGGTGGTTATTCTCAGTTAGTGAGGCTTCAAGAAGGGGCCAAGGAAAAAGAAGCAGCTGCTATGATGGACCCGAACATCGAGAGAGCACTAAGCGGATCAGCAAGCCAGAGGTTATCCATGAGAAGATTATCATCAGCAAGCAGGGGTTCATCATTTGGTAGCAGGCGTTCAATTTCCATCAGTTTTAGTGTTGTGGGTCCTGTCAATATTCAGGAAACGGAAGAAGGAGAAGATGATCATGAAGAATATAGAGACATAGATAATGCTAATCGTCAAGTAGAAGAGGATGATGAGGAACATCGAAATCTTTCTATGAGACGTTTAGCTTACATGAATAAGCCCGAAATACCCATTTTGCTGCTTGGCACCCTTGCTGCATCAGTTCATGGGATCATCTTTCCTATGTTTGCCTTCATGATTTCTTCTGTCATCAAAATTTTTTATGAACCACCCCCTCTTCTTCGGAAAGATTCAATAAAGTGGTCTCTCGTATACATCTCTTTCGGCATTGTTAGTTTACTCGTCATCCCGTTCCAAAATTACTTGTTCGGAGTTGCAGGAGGTAAACTCATCAGAAGGATTCGTTTTCTCACTTTTGAAAAGATCGTGCACCAAGAAATTAAGTAGTTCGATGACCCAGCAAATTCAAGGTATTCAATTTCACTGATAAACAAATTTTTGTTTTGGAGTATTATGCATACAGCATATTGGGTCTATCTTGGGTGCATCTTATCAGTTCATTTCATGTATACGGTAACTTGGGCATATTACAATTTCACTGATAAATCTAATACGAAGTACTGTATCAAATTTTTGTATTTTAGAAAATACTGGGTTCTTCTACCAACAGATATATGGTGTGAATAGGGTTATATTGGGTTGCCGATCATATATGTGTATTTATTTATTCAGGTTTCGTGTAATGTGCAATATTAATGTGTACAAATTACTGTTATGATTTCCTTATCTGAAATATTCTGATATGTTTTTTTTGAAATTATTTCTCATGAAAGTGGAGCGATTGGAGCAAGATTAGCGACAGACGCGGCCAATGTGAGGAGTTTGGTTGGGGATCAGCTGGCCCTCGTTATGCAGAATATTGCGACTTTAGTCGCAGGTCTAATAATTGCCTTCACAGCTAATTGGATTCTGGCACTAATCATCTTGGCAGTTGCTCCACTTATTTTCGTACAAGGGTATTTTCAGGCAAGGGCTATGAAGGGATTCAGTGCCGATGCTAAGGTCAGTTTGTAAATTTCTGGTTCTTAGTAACTTGTATATGTAACACTATCGGAAAACTAAAGGTCATCGGGGATGATGCACATGACTTGGGTCTATGTTACTTTGCTTCTGAACACCTTTTTGGCAGTTGGTTGTTATGGGTATATATATATTTGACGATTGACGTATGTATGGAGCAGATCATGTATGAAGAAGCGAGCCAAGTTGCAAATGATGCAGTAGGCAGCATCAGAACAGTCGCGTCATTTTCTGCAGAGGAAAAGGTGATGGATTTATACAACAAGAAATGTGACGCCCCAGTTAAAAATGGAATTCGTTTGGGATTTATTAGTGGTCTTGGCTTTGGCTTCTCCTTTCTTGCCCTTTACTGCACAAACGCCTTCTGTTTCTACGTTGGCGCTGTCTTGATTCAACATGGTAAAGCTACATTTGGAGAAGTTTTCAAGGTTACAACTTCTATTACTACTTTTTCTTTATTGCATTATTCTCGGATTCCTTGCTTTGTTTATATTTTTACTAATTTACTTATTAAAACCTGTGTTTTCCAAAAGGCCTCAAATAGATTACAAATACATAGAGGCGCGGCAGGTTTATTTTAATTTAATTTGTCACCCTGAAACTCCCTCTGATAGTAGCGTTGGCTGCGGTTTGCTTCGCTAAGTAGTTTGACTTTGGGTGTCCGAATGAATGGTTTTGGCCACCCTCCAAATTACGACAAGCTTCTGGCAATTGTGCGCATGGAACCTACTTTAGAACTGACACATGAAATTGTATTAGATCACATAATAAAGTCGACAAGGTCATCCATTAAAAATGGAAATTATTTACATCCACCATCCATTATAATTTATAAGGGGTTGTCCTAGCTTAATCAGAATTCTTGAGTTGAAGTGACATTGTTAAAGCTCATCAGGGAGAGCTTCATCGCACTTGTTCTCTTACCGGATAGTGTAAACCAAAAACTACTCGATCAGTATATAACACCCAATAATATGTTATTCCTGCTGGTTGTAGGTTTTCTTTGCAGTAACCATCTCAGCAGTTGGTTTATCACAAAGCAGCAGCATGGCTATGGACAGAACCAAAGCAAAGGATTCAGCCGTCTCAATCTTCAGGATTCTCGACAGCAAACCCAGTATTGACTCAAAAAGTGATGAAGGAACGATACTGGAAAGCATTAGAGGTGATATCGAACTTAGTCATGTTAGCTTCCGATATCCAACAAGGCCTGACATTCAAATCTTCAAAGATCTAAGCTTGTTTATTCCATGTAAAAAGGTATGTATCTCATTAAAAACGCTTAAACATGCCTTAGTTTGCCTAGAAGTAGTCAAAGATCATAATCGCTTACAACCTGAAGTTGAGGTGGTAACTCAAGCTAGCTGCAGTATGTAGTGCATTGCAGGCTTGCACTAATAAACGTGACCAAAAGAAGGAGTCGATATGTAACCGCCTTAATGACCAAAAAAGAAGTCCTGGCCTAGAAACAGTGATTCGCCAGCGAAATGGTAGATGTTGTAAACTGTTGTGTTTTGCAGACGGTTGCGCTTGTTGGAGAAAGTGGCAGCGGGAAATCCACCGTTATTAGCATGATAGAGAGGTTCTACGATCCCGAGAGAGGACAAGTTTTGCTAGACGGAGTGGAACTTCAGAAGTTGAAGCTAAGTTGGCTAAGGCAACAATTGGGGTTAGTGGGGCAGGAACCGATTCTGTTCAACGAGACCATCCGAACCAACATTGCTTACGGGAAGCAGGGAGATGTGACTGAACACGAGATTATGGAGGCCTCAAAGTCAGCAAATGCGCATAACTTTATCTCAGGGCTTCCTCAAGGTTATGAGACTTCGGTGGGGGAAAGAGGAGTGCAGTTGTCAGGTGGGCAGAAGCAAAGGATAGCCATAGCGAGAGCCATATTGAAAAACCCGAGAATCCTGTTGCTGGATGAAGCAACCAGTGCGCTTGATGCAGAGTCGGAACGCATTGTGCAGGATGCTTTGGATAGCGTCTCGGTTGATCGAACCACTGTCATTGTAGCTCATCGCTTGACAACGATCAAGAATGCTGACATTATCGCGGTGGTCAAGAACGGGGTAATTGAGGAGAAAGGGAGACATGAAGAGTTGATGAAAATACAGGATGGTGCTTATGCTTCATTAGTTGCTCTTCATGCAACTGCTTCTTCCTAGTCCTTAGGCTTAACAATTCTCAAGGAAAATCTGTAAATTCCTAATATTCTTCATATGAAAACTCTTTTTGTGTCATTTTCTTGGAGGGGTAAAACCTCCCCATATGTTCCTCAATCAATCCTAAAATTTCATAATTATTCCTATATTACCCTTTGATTACGGAATTACTTTTTTCATACTTGCGCGTTACTCAATCTTTCTTAAAATTCCCTAAACTTTCCAATATTACCCTTTCTTTATTTAAGGAACTTCATTGTTTTTTATCCTAATTCTAGATCAATTTTTTCTTCAATTTTTTTTACTTGAACTTCATCAATTCTATTTATCGATCAATCATTATTTGCGAATTCACTATGGATCATAGTTTGATAATTGATATTTTATCATATACGGAGTAATAATTTTAATTGAAAATCAGGTTAATTAATTGAAAATTAAGGTTAATGAATGTTAATTAATTATCTACGGTTTTTGTCTCGGGAACCCTAATTGGCATACATTAGTTTGTGCAATTGATTTGAAATTCCTGATCTCGGTTTTTATTCGCTTCCTCACAAATTAGGACTGAGGAGGAAATGAGAGGAGTAGGATAGTAATTTTGAGTTATGATTGGTAGTGTTTTTTTTTTGGTATAACGAAGCGCGCACTTAGTGCAGATGAGAATCGAACCCCTGACCTCTCAATCAGGGTAAGGAAGCTCTAACCACGTGTGCTAAACCTTCTTCTCTAGTTATGATTGGTAATATGTTAAAGTATAAAAAACTACCACCCTTGATTTATTCATATTCAAAACCACCTTTGAATCCAAATTCTTTCTTAAACTTCGTCAATTCTAAAAATAGATCAATCGTTTGCTATGGATTATAGTCGGTAATGAATTTTTTATCGTTTAAATGCTTTTTATTAAACTATTTATTCATTTGGTGCTCTTTTGAAATTATTTCTCCCCAATGGTTCCACGTCACCTTTTTTTTTTTTTTTTTTTTTTAATGTCAGGTACCCTGTCGCTAGTTCAAGTAGCGGCAGAGTCTTAGCACACATAACAGACTCTACTGCCTGAAAAAGAAAACAGAGGAAGGGGGGCTGCCGCTAGTTGAACTAGCGGCTGAGCGGAACTGTATTGAGTTGGCCGCTCTTTAAACTAGCGGCTGAGCATAATTTTACGTACGCGAATACTAATTTTTGATGCAGCTAAACGAGTTAGTACGTGCCTAAAACCTGCAAATTGCACCCAAAAAATACATGACGATTGCCCGTAAACATATGAGCAATCGTCTTCACTTGTTTTAATCCTCACCAATAGGCAAAACAATTCATCCACCAATAACCAAATCAAACATCTTAATAAAAAGAACCAAATCAAACAAACAAATTCGCAAACCAACCAAATCAATTTTTCAACAACATTGTAACAACAATATCTACATCAACAACACCAAACCAACGTCAAATCCATCGTAACTCAAACACTTAACATCAAAATACAACATAAACCTTCATCTTCTTCTTGAACGACCCCTCTTTGACCTTGCTCGTGAAGACGAACAATCCGGAGCTTCTTCTTGTGTGAGTTGACTAGGTCTTCTTTCACGAAAGTCATATCGCGGAGTTTGGTCTGATTCTTCGAAGACATCATCAAGGGCATCAGGTAGGATTAGATGTCCTCGCCCACTATTTTGCAAAGATTGAAGAGACATCGTTTGCATTGCTTTCAATATTTTCACATCTTCTGCGTCTCTCTTTGTATTTTTAGCTAGCATGGCAGTAACTTGTCTATAATTGAAGACACTTGCTTGAGCCTACAAAAAAAAGGGAAGGTGTCACTAACATTAACACGTTAAATCAAGATGAAATAAGGTCATAGGAAAAACATATTGCTTATAAGATACTTACGAGGTGATGGTGGTCGGCAGTGATAGGATAATAGTTGTGGCGTTGTTCATAATTCTCCGTTACTTGACTAGAGTGAGGGCTTATAAGAAGACGAGTGTGTCTCTTGTACCAAACCATGTACTCGTCGTTGTTGTCGATAACTGCTTTGTAAGGATCCCCATTGGCAATTGGATTGAGCTTCCGGTTCATCCACATTTCAATGTAATCCGCATGCTCACTTGCATAATCCTTTTGTTTGGCAATACGATTGAATTCATGCAACCTCACAACAGTATCACAATCAACCGGCCTCGTCGGATGCAAACCGAATTGTCGAACAACTCTATGGGGTAAGTGAAACTCCACCACATCAAAAAATATCAAAGGAGCAATAACATGCCACTCGTCCATATCTTCACTGCATAACTCTGGGAGATGGCTAAGCACGTACATCGTATAGGGTTGCCAAGTAAACATCGACTCTACCATGCAATCAAAAGCTTGTCTATATGATACTAAACCGGGTTGATGATCAAGGTATGTGCGTTTAACCATTAGCCACTTACATCCCAAAGGGTCAACTCCAAGCTCCATCTGAGATCCAATTGGATAAAAAACTCCCGGTTGTGGTTGTACAATTGGTATAGTCCTTGTTGGCCGTCCAATTGTTATTCGTTCCCAACACCAAAGTTGTAGTAGGACTAAGCATCCACCAATCTCTTGAGCTCCTTTTTTACTAGCTAGACACATGTTTCGGTACAAAAAAGCTAGTACTGCACTCTCCCAACTGTACTTATCAATACTTCTTAAATCAGATAAGAGTGGTAAGTAAAGAAGTGATACTCGGTTGCCACTTTTATCAGGAAAAAGCACGGTCCCGAAAAGGTATAAGCGGTAAGCTCTGACATAGTAATGCAATTGTTATTCGGTGTATTCTATGGGCAAATTTTGGAACGCTTCCGTTAACCAAGTCAACTTTAAAGATTGACCTTTAAACGCTTCTTGGGGTGGGAGAACGCCTAAGTAATGATGCAATAGTTCGCGATATGGATGATTAGCTTTACCCGTTATCGGATCACCACCGACCCTTAATCCTAACAAAACGTTGACATCTTGTAATGTCAACCCCACCTCTCCAAAGGGTAAATGAAAAGTATGTGTTTCTTGTCGCCACCTCTCAACTAAAGCAGTTATTAAATCAGGATGTATTGCGACATACGATAACTTATGAATACCGTAAAATTGAGTTCTCTTGATGTATTCGACCACAGCCCCGGGTACTTGAAAATGTGTCTTTGCCATTAGATGACTTCTACATGTTAATGGTTTTTCTCCCTGCAAAAAAAAAATTAAGAGTAGAGGTTAAAAATAAAGGTAGTCATGTAATAATTTCGAGTACTACAGTAATGTTAAGCTATATACCTTCCCTTCCCAAACATCCTCGCTTCGATGTCCCGCTTGTAGATTTAAGAGTTTAGGATCGTGTGGACCCGGATTCATTTGACCTAGATTAAAAAATATTAATAATTAGAAAATATAAATATAAACACTTATTTAAGATAACAAATATTAAAAATTAGGACATAAAAGATTCATGTAAAAACAAAGAAAAAATTACCCCGAAGGGTCCAACAAATTGGCTTTTGATGGGCATGAACGTTTATTATGTCCAAGAGTGCCACATAAACTACAAGTAACTGTTCCTTTCACACGCTCATCCATTTCATTACGAATCCGTTTAGACCGAGGTCTTCCGTATCCTCTCTTCTTTGATCCCGGAATAAGAGTTGGTCCAGTCCACGACTTCCAATAACTCTCGTCTGGTACGGGGTTAAAGCTTGCTTTATATGATAAAAAGTATTTTTCTGAAGAATAGTAAGGATCCACATATTGATCTGAATCAATAGAATATGTCCGACAAACCGCCATAAGATGAGAACATGGATAGTGTAGGTTTTGCCACTCATTACACGTACATGTACGCGTAGTTAAGTTCAAACTGAAACTGTGAGTATGTTGACCTTCAGTTGTACGCACCTCGTATGTACCCACGTAACGGTCGTACTCAAAAACTTCATGTTGAGCGGCTATCTCATCGAGCGTCTCCAGTTTTGATGTTATCTTGTCTCCACATTTCAAACCATTGGACATTCTATCTCTTGCATATTCACGCCTTTCGACAAAGTATTTGTTAACTCTCATGAAAGTTGCCTTAACAAGAGACTGAATAGGTAGAAATCGCACCCCTTTCAAAACACCATTAAAACACTCTCACATATTAGTAGTTTTAAGACCATATCTTTTACCACCGTCATGTGCGAGACACCATTTGCTTAAAGGAATCTTCTCCAACAAATCCTTCACACCCGGATTTATAAGGCCAATCGTCTCCATACCTTTATCAAATTTCAAAATTTGATGCTCCATAGCCGTTATGGTAAATGTTTTTTTTGAAATAACTATCTTTCCAATTTTTGTTAATATTGGATGCATGATGTCGGATACACCATCTATGATAGGCATGTGGCTCATCCCAACCAGTACCCTTCTCATTCATTGTTTTTAGGATACTCTTATGTCGATCAGATATTACACATATACCTTCACGAGTTGTTACCAACTCCCTGATACAACCCATAAACCAACTCCAATCCTCATATGTCTCGGATTCCACAATTGCAAATGCTAAAGGAAACAATTGTTCGTTTGCATCAACACCCATAGCAATCAACATAACACCATTGTACTTCCCATACAAATGAGTTCCATCTATCGTGATAATTGGTCTACAATGTGAAAACCCCCTAATCGATGGACCAAATGACTAAAACACACGATCAATTTTTTCAATATTCATGCAACCGGTTGGGGTACTAACAAAACTGTAGACACCCACATTTTGACCGCCAGGTGTCTATAGTAGTTTCCGACAAACACCCGATGATGATCGGACGCAAACATGCTTTAATGGACTCGGATATGGGCTCGAAATCATGGACATTTGGTTTAGGCTTTTTATAGAGTATAAATCTCACAAAATCAACCTCAAAATCAGGCCCAGTGGGTCGTTTCGAGTCAAATAAGACTAATTTGGGTCGAATCCGACACCATGGGCAAAACCGTCTTTTAGCGACCGGGTCAAACCCGGTCAAAGATACTTTTTCGAGACACACGGACCAGCCGTGTCACCTCACGAGTTCGGCCTAGGCTCGAATACTACAAAAAATCAGCTACGACAAGTATTAAACAATTCCGTTAAGGATAGAATTCGATCTCAAGTAGGAATTCTATCCGAATACCAAATCAACACTCGATCGAGCATCAAACACTTGGCCAAGCAGCCCCATTTCAGCCGAGATGCCTTTCTTTCCAACCAAGAAACAGAATTCTCGTCCCTTTCAACTTCTTACTTTTCCTATCCTTAGACGGAATCCCACCTCATTCCAACCGGTGACTTTCTTCCTTTGCAAGTTAGTCATTTCCTATAAATAGGACCCTCCCATCACACACAATAACATCTACGACATCTAGAAAAAATAACAATTCCTGACATACACATACATACAACAACATCAAACATAACATCGAAAGACCAATAATATAACCCGACGAATCCGACCAAAAAACCGGCCAAACCCGACACCTTACACGTCCCAAACGCACCACTCTAGCTCACCCACATCATCTCAACGCTCCCGTGCCTAAGCCACTTTCCGACGAGCCTTATTCCGAGAAAACAAAGGATGTAGGTTGAGGGTGTAAAATCAAACCCGATTCTTCCCTTCTCTCTTCCTTTCTCTCGCCCTTTTCTTCTTTTTTTCGTCGGTCGGTCCTCCTTTTTTATATGGGTCGTTGTCGCATTTTTTTATTTCTAATAACGATATTACAAAATTATTTTCATAAAACAAAACATTCTTAATAATACGATATCAACTCTCTAGTCGAATATCGTATTAAAAGAATAACATTAAACCTGTTGATGCTAGAAAATTGTTATACGGTCTTAAAAACATAATACAACGATTTTTAACGTGGAGGGAGCCAAACATCGTTTTTTTAGTTTAAACTTTACAAAGCGATTTTCAAACCTTTTTTTTTTTTTTTTTTTTTTTTTTTTTTTTTTTTATCTTTTCTAAAAAATCATTCCGAGTATTCGATATCGATTTCATAATCGAATATCGAATACGACGAATATCGAAAATATAAATCGGGTATGAATTAATCCATATTTGTACACGATTTATTAAAATTAGCGATTTTCGAAAAGCCAACCCGAGACATCCACCCGCGCAAGTCGCGCCCCTCCCGGGCGAGTCGCGCAGGGGCCTGAAAACCGAGACCCTTTTTTTTGTTTTCTCGTCTTCTATTTTTTTTTAAAATCGTTTTTTTTACATAAAACAGCGACTCTCTCGGCATATTTTCAGATTTTCGACAAATATTTTTCAACCTCGATCAACACGTGTTTAGTCCATCACGTGTCACAAAACTTTTCGAAATTATGCATATCGTCGTATTTACGTCATTCTAATCTTTTTCTATAACCGTTACCAACTCGTTTGTTCATGTTTGTAGCTATTTATTTTCATCTTTTGTTTTATTAGACTAAAACGAACTTCACATGCTAAATATAACTTTGATGTTATTAGTTTAAGCTGCATTAAACGACTTAGCAACCCATTTAATTTTTTCTCACATATTTAGGGAAAATAATTTTTGCATATCATTCAACCGTCGAACTAACGCGTGTACACAAAAAACGAACGATATCTTAGTAAAGGCCGCTAAGTGCGGGCGGGGTTGGGTGTTCTTAGTGAACTTCCCAACACGTACCCTCACCCCTTACTCAGAACCATGGTTTCCAGACGTCCGAATCCATTGGCAACGAGAGTCATTCAATACACGATATCCGATAATGTCGGTATCGGTATCAAATGCAAAGGGACGAACCCAATAAACTCTGACATCGGAAATGGGCCGTATTTTGTACATGGCCCACTATGAGATAGAGTAGGTTCGAACGGGCCCGAACTCCCACAAAGTTCGGTGGCGACTCCTACTTCGATTTAAATTTCAATTTGACCATCTCATATGGAGATTCATTCGCCTCCCCAAACCCGCGCGTGGCCGCGTCGGGGTGGACCTATGTCATGTCCACAATTTGGCGACTCCGCTGGGGATCAACTGATGAGTCACTTACCATCGGCATCCTCAGGGTGAGACTCGAAAAGAAATCGTTCGAATAGTAATGTACACGTTTTAGTTCAATGGTTCATGCATAACCCAATCTTTCCCGGGCCGGTTACTTGTGACCGACGTCCCACTATACCACGGTGCGTTCCTAAATGGGCGCACTAAAGACTTCGATGGCGGAACTCGCATGAGTTTTACGGCAGGTTCTAAGACCAACTCGGCTTAGGAAGACCGTCCTGATTTGTGAGAAAGCTATCGTCGTTGGTATAGACCCTCTTTCGACCGACCGAGACTTAGACTAAGAGCATACATGGTGTCGTTATACTGTTTCCATGACTACGTGCTACTTGATCTATTTATCGTCTTTTCAAAAACCGTCATTTCAAAACTTGCATCCTTGTCAAAATCATCCATTTTCAAAAACCCGGAAAGCTACCGAATTTAGGACTTATGATTTTGACTCAAAATAGCCTATTTTTAGCCGGTATGCTACCCAAACTTTACCAAAATTTCCGAAAATCCGGCCCGATAAGACTTTTCGGTTTTCAAAAAAAATCGGGCCATCCAATCCGACTTTTTCGGGTTTTTCTAAATCCAAATTTTCCTTTTCGAAACTTTCTTCTTCTTAGGACTTCCCGTATTTAGTAGTGTCGGGTCTTGTCATAAGTTGTTAGAATCTCTAGCGTCGAAACTCGATCGATCCTACATCACGAGTTTCTCCCCCAATCCCGTCTGCCTTATCCGTCAAGGCATGGCCCACCTGCGTAGGACGAACTCCTACAAAGGAAAGCCCGTTTACACATTCGAGTCTAAAGTCTGGGGAATTCACACATGGATCTTCCTTCGAACGGGACTAGGCCCATTTTGCCAAATCCTAAGGAAGACCCATCGTCCACGAGTCACCCGTCTAGGAGTCGGTTTCCAGTCATTTTCTAAGTCTAGTCTTTCCTTTCTCGGGATGCACTATTTGGGTCCGTTTATGATTACACGGTGTTCTTACAGACATGCCACCCTTCACCCGAACAATGACGAAAAAAGCCATTGACGAGTTGACAGCTGCGTTGGCTAAGCTCCAAGATCAACTGACACAGATGAGGCAGGACCAGGTCGCCATCCTCACGCGGGTAAGCGCAGTCGAACAAGGAACTCCTAGTGGTGGAGGCGAGACCAAAGGGTCGTTAGCTGAACTGGCCAGTGCAGTCCACAAACTGCAGGAACAGGTCCATCTGTCGACCCACAACTCGATTCATACGGAGAATGCTCGGGCCTATGCACCCCTAACCGACGAATTGCCTGCCAATCTCAACCTGACAGGCCTCCCAATGTTCGACGGAACTGAAGACCCGGTATTACATATCCGGGCTTTCAAGGAATTCATGGCCCTTAAGGGGGTTAAGTCAAACATGTTCAAGCACCTGTTTGCCTCTTCCCTCGAGAAGCACCCGAGAGCCTGGTTCTACAGGCTCGATTCCAAGAAATACAAGTCTTGGGATGATGTGGTAACGAAATTTGCTCGGAATTATGCCGACAACACCGAAATCCAAACCATGATGTGCACCCTGGAAGTAATGGCCCAGGAACCGAAGGAAGGATTTACAAAATACCTTCAACGCTGGAGGGCTGAAAGCGTCAAACTAGTCGATAAGCCCAGCAAGAAAGTGCTGGTAGAAGCCTTTGTGAAGAATCTCCTTCCCGCCTACCGGGTCCATCTTCGGTACGCCATCATACCCAGTTTCGCGGCCCTAACTGAAATGGGGACGAAAATTGAAGATGACCTAAGATTGGAGAGCCTCACTAAGGCCTCCGCCAAGGGTTACCAAGGGGCCAGCTCATCCACAAGCAAGCCCACATCTGCTACTGCTGCTCGTAGCATTTTTGACGAGGTTAATCTACTTGATACCCCGTCCAAGAAGAATACCACACCTCGGGTATTCACCGACATAGGTACCACCTATGCAAATGCCTTACAAAGGCTCTCATCAAAAGGCCTGATCAACCCGATAGGCCCAACACCTGAAATCCCGGTCGAGCGTCGCTCCAAGGCCTACGACATCCAGGCCTATTGCCAGTACCAATGTGGCAAGGGACACGATACCGAGAAATGCTGGAATATAAAGCATCTTATCCAGGATCTCATCGAAAGTGGAAAGATCCCTTTACCTGGAGGCAAGCCCAGCAACAAGGATAATCCGCTGGCCACTCACGCCATTTTCTCCTGGGAAGTAGTTGACTGCTCACATCTCATTTCACCATTTGTCCCGCAAATCAACGGGATCTGGTGCGACAACGAGGACGACGTCTATCTCGCCAAGGGGGAAGCGGTTCCCATCACGCCCGAAGAGATCCAGAAGGTTAAGACCAAAGCCTTAGCCAGTAATCATCTTAAGGACGCCCTTATCGTCGCCGAGCCATCTAGGTTGGAGGCCGCCCCAGAGGAGCCAACCACCGAAAAGGCTCTCGTGAAGCAGCTGAACAAAACTCGAGTTGACCTCTCTATATGGCAACTCCTAGTCAGCTCACAAGAACATCGAGAGGCACTCACTAAGGCCCTCGATCAAGTCAAAATCGACTCTACGGCTACTCCAGCCAAAATGGTAGCCACGGTTCTCCCCCAACTAAAGGGGAAAGCTAAGGAAGAAGGCCCACTTATTACCTTCTCCAACGATGATCTGCCACCGTTCGTGCCTACCCACAACATGGCCCTCTACATTACGGTGATCTACCGTGGAAAATATCTACCCATGACCCTAATCGACGACGGGTCCGCAGTCAACGTCCTCCCCTTAAGGACCGCTAAAGCCCTCGGCCATCACCGAGGCCGACTACATTCCTACAGCTCAAACCATTCAGGCCTTCGACGGAAGTCCGAAGTCAGTAGCTGGGGCCGTAAAACTTACTATCATAACAGGCCCGATAGAGAAGGAGCTGGAATTTCAAGTGATCGACGTGACTTCTTCCTTTAACCTTCTTTTAGGAAGACCTTGGATCCATGCGACCAGGGCAGTATCCTCCACTCTACATCGAAAAATCAAGCTGCCTCTGCACGATACCATCATCACTTTAGAAGCCACACCTATGACTGTGGCTAATTGTAACACCTCAGGCCGCACCAATCTCTGGGGGTTCGACTTCATAGGGACAATCGAAGAAGAGTATCTTTTCCGACCCTACTTCACGGTTAGCATCGACCGGATGCTGCAAAATCTGGGCTATCTACCGGGGCTACATTAAGGCCCAATCTCCCCGCAAGGAAAATTATCGAGGTTCTAGATAACGGGAGGTCTCAAACCGGTCTGGGTTACACCATAACCCCGAAAAATATGGGCCAAACCGGAGCCAGCAAAGTCACCTTTGTCACTCCAGTATTCGAACCCGTCCAGACAGGCCTATATCGGCCCGACACCACGCACCCTGGGACCCACTTGGCTCAGGACTGCAACTTCATACCAGATGACATCTTCACTCTCATCCAGTCCGAAGATGCTAAGAATGCTAAGCCCGCACTGGGACTACTTTTTGGAGAGGAACTCGCGGTCCCAGCACCGAAGGAAGAGCTGGTCAGTCTCATTCTCCGCAGCCGCAACTTTGATCCATCTAAGCTAATCTCGGATGTTGGATCCGGGACAGGAAAAAGAGCTTGGAGGAAGACTGTCAAATGGACTGGCAGTCAAGGAAGGACTTACAAGCTGATCGCAGGGGAAGGAGAAATGCCTGAGTCTGAGTCCGAGTCGGAGTCTGAGTCAGAGTCTGAGATTGAGTCTAGCGAGTCCGGTGCTAGGGTCCCTCCTGTAACTCCCCCTCTCCCTTTAGCTACTCCTGGTGCCTCGTGGTCTGTCCCGGGCACTTTACCTATCCCGCCACTGACTAGCGATCAGATGGTAGCTCTTTTCGAGCTATTTTCTCAATTTATGAGCAGTAATAACAACCGTTCTACTTACGACTTGTCTCATTTTCAAAATTTTCTTAATTTCAAAAATATTCTGTGCAATGACATTGAGAAACCCGACGAACAGGTATCCCTACCTCCACATCTGATCGAGCAGCTAGAGCAAAGGGAGTCCCGCAACCCGGTAATCGAAGAAACCGAGTCCATTAACGTGGGAACAACCTTAGAACCTCAGATGCTTAAGATAGGGTTATCTTTAGATCCCGGGGAGAAACAACAATTCATGAATCTCCTTCAAGAATTCAAAGACGTCTTCGCATGGTCCTACAAGGACATGCCGGGAATAGACCGCGAAATAGCTGAGCACCATATACCAATCAAGGAAGGGTTCAAACCGGTAAAGCAGAAACTCCGCCGCATGAGGCCCGAATGGTCCCTTAAGGTCAAAGAGGAAGTCGACAAACAATTCAAAGCCGGTTTCATACAAGTTTCCGAGTATCTAGATTGGGTTGCAAACATCGTGCCGGTTCCTAAAAAGGACGGTAAGGTGCGTGTATGTGTAGACTTTCGGGATCTTAACAAGGCGAGCCCGAAAGACGATTTCCCGTTACCACACATCGACATACTGGTGGATAACACAGCTGATCATGCCCTTCTATCATTCATGGATGGGTATGCTGGGTATAACCAGATAAAAATGGCAGAAGAAGATATGGATAAAACCACCTTCATTACACCTTGGGGTACTTATTGCTATACTGTTATGTCGTTTGGTCTCATCAATGCCGGGGCCACCTATCAACGAACCGCCACAACTTTATTACATGACATGATGCATAAAGAAGTGGAAGTTTACGTGGACGATATGATCGTCAAATCTAAAGACAGGGACGGTCACATCACCGCCCTGAGAAAATTCTTCACCCGATTACGCAAATACAACATGAGTTTAAACCCTCAGAAATACAGTTTCGGGGTAACATCTGGCAAATTACTGGGTCATATCGTTAGCCAACGCGGTATCGAAGTCGATCCAGCCAAAATCAAGGCCATCACCGAGATGCAACCCCCTAAAACCGAAAAGGAGATAAGAGGGTTTCTCGGAAAAGTCCAATACATCAGCAGATTTATTTCAAAGCTAACCATGGTGTGTGAGCCGATCTTCAAGAAGTTGAAAATAGGGGAACGGTTACTATGGGACGATAAGTGTCAAGCAGCCTTTGATAGAATCAAAGAAATCTTATCTTCACCGCCGGTCCTTATGCCACCTCAATCCGGTTTACCTTTGTCACTATACCTAACGACGACAGAGACAACCATGGGGGCTATGCTAGCTCAGACGGTCAACTCCGAAGAACGAGCTATATACTACATCAGCAAAAAGTTTTTAGAGTACGAGTGTAAATACACTATGCTCGAAAAAACATGTTTAGCTTTGGTCTGGGCCACTAAGAAGCTCCGACATTACATGCTCAGCTATGAGATACAAGTGCTATCTAGAATGGATTCAATCAAGTACCTTTTCGAAAAGCCCATTCTCAACGACAGGATATCAAGATGGACCCTAATGTTGGCAGAATTCGATCTAAGGTTCGTACCATTAAAAGCCATCAAAGGCCGGATAGTAGCCGAGTTTCTCGCCGACAGTCCCGTAACCGAAGAAGGACACACCGACACTTGGTCCTTCCCGGATGAAGATATTTTCCATACTGATACCGAAACTTGGGATTTATACTTCGACGGGGCATCAAATTTCTGAGGATTTGGAGTCGGAATTCTCCTAATCTCGACAAGAGGGGAACATACTCCCGTGTCCATCAAATTAGACTTTGACGTCACCAATAATGCCGCTGAGTATGAAGCATGTATCCACGGGCTACAAGCCGCCGCCGATTTAGGGGTCACAAACCTCCGAGTACACGGCGACTCATCTCTGGTCATTAATCAAGCGCTCTAAAAATGGAAAACCCGAAATGCTAACCTTGTGGCCTACCAGGCACGAGTAAGGCATCTCGAGAAACAATTCCAAAAGGTAGAGTATATATACTTACCTCGGGAGGAAAATCAGTTCGTAGATGCACTCTCAAAGCTGGCATCTTTATTAAACATCCCCGACCATGTGACCAGCATGCCAATCTGTGTCGAGAGACGATCCGAGCCAGCGTATATCCACGACATCGAAGATATCGAGATACCTGATCCCGAGCCGTGGTATAAGGCTATCCAAGCATACTTGACGATCGGGGAATATCCACCCGGGGCCGACAATCGAGCCAAAAAGACCTTACGTAGGCTAGCAGCCTAGTTCATCCGAACCGACGACGGGCAACTTTACAAAAAGACACCGCAAGGGGCTCTCCTTTTATGTGTTGATAAAAGTAACGCTGAAAGGGTCATGGCCGAAGTGCACGACGGCGAGTGCGGTCCACACATGAACGCCCAAATGCTAGTCCGGAAGATCATGAGACTCGGATACTACTGGAACAGCATGGAAACCGATTGCCAGCTATATGTTAGACATTGCCATAATTGCCAGATTTTCGCTAATGTACAGCATATGCCGCCATCCCTGTTATATACCATGACGTCACCTTGGCCGTTTTCAATGTGGGGAATTGATATAATCGGAAAGATAAACCCCTCGGGAACCGGAGGACACTGTTTCATTTTGGTAGCAATTGATTACTTCACCAAATGGGTCGAAGCCGAGTCTTATCGCATTCTCAACGCCAGTCATGTCGCCAAGTTTATCCAAAATAGGATAATATGTCGGTATGGGATCCCTCATGAATATATCAGTGACCACGGGACCCATTTTCAAGCCAAGACGGCAGCCCTTTTAGCTAAATACAAGATTCAAAGGCATACGTCTTCACCTTACCGACCCCAAACCAATGGAGCGATAGAAGCGGCTAATAAAACAATTGTTACCATACTCAAAAAGATGGCTGATAATTACCGGGACTGGCCCGATAAGATACGATTTGCACTTTGGGGATATCGGACGTCAATCCGTACTGGGACCGGGGCGACACCGTATTACCTTACATACGGGATGGAAGCGGTCCAACCCGTTGACTTAGAAGTACCGTCCCTTAGAATCCTACTCGAGAGTCAGGTACCCGAAGCTGATTGGGTTCGAGCACGATATGACTCGCTAGTCCTTTTAGACGAACGACGATCTCGTGCCCTCAATAATATACTAATATATCAGAAGAGGATCCAACGGGCCTTCAACAAAAGGGTAAGGTCAAGAAACATCAAAGAAGGTGATTTGGTTCTCAAGTCCGTTCGAGCTTTATTACCGGTAGACCCAAGGGGAAAGTTCAAACCTATTTGGGCCGGACCATATTTGGTAAAGAAGATTCTATCAGGCGGAGCAGTAATGCTAACGGACCTGGACGGGAATGAGTTTGTCAACCCAACTAACCTGGACCAGCTGAAGCGTTACTACCCTTAAAACCATTTCTCTCAATGTCATTAGCAAAGTTTATAAAACATCATTTCCAAATAAACTTTCAAAGAGCAAGTCAAAAGCTAGAATTATTTATTCTACTGTGTAGACACCCGCATTTTGACCGCCAGGTGTCTATGGCAGTTTCCAAAAAACACCCGATGATGACCGGACGCTAACATGTTTCTACGCGCTCGGATACGGGCTCAAATCCATTAATCGCTGGCTAACACACTTATGGAGTACAAATCTCACCAAACGGACCTCAAATCCAGGCCCAGTGGATCATTCTGAGTCAAACAAGACTAATTTGGGCCGAAACCGACACCGGAAATAAAACCGACTTTTTGCGATTGGGTCAACCCCGGTCAAAGTCGTTTCCGAGACACACAAAAACAGCCATACAACCATCAAAAGTCCAAGTCAAACACAAAACTCATCAAACACCCAAAGTCAAGGTCCAAAACAATGGACCCGTGCAACCCGACTGGGCCACTCGATCGAGTGACCCACCCACTCGATCGAGTGGGCTTGTTTTGAGCCCGGCTGCAGGCTTCACGGGCCACTCGACCGAGTTGGTCTCCTACTCGGTCGAGTAACCCTAATCCGGGTGCCCTAGCCTTTCCTATATATACCCCCCATGCAACACAATTACACAATCTTTTTTGCAACCTCAAAAACCCGAATCGAGCATAGGTCATGCAATACTTATGCCCAATTCGGTAAAACCGTCGATTCATCAAAAATCTAAAGCAATTTCGAAAATCAATATAAAATTGCAAGCGAATTACAATTTGTACAGATGCCACTCCACCGAGTGCCTTAGTCACTCGATCGAGTGACATCACAAAATCGAGTCAGAATGCATGTCACGACCACCACTCGGTCGAGTCTCACAGTGACTCGATCGAGTGGCCATATACTCGATCAAGTTGGTCAGTAACTCGGCCGAGTACAGTCTGTAGCGCAAAACAGAATCGTCTTTTACAAGTCCACTCGATCGAATCCATCGACCACTCGATCGAGTGACCCATAACGATTAATGTTAAGTCGTACATTATTCTATTTCCAAAACTCGGTAGTAATTTGTGATTTGTGTCAACACGTGTTTAGTCAATCATGTGTATTACTACCTTTTCAAAACATACATCATCATATTTGCATCTTTTTCATCTCATTTATTATTTCCACAAACCGTTATTATTCGTTATATCGTTACATCGTCACTAACGGGTTTGTTATTTCTTTTGTCAATTCAATTCTTGTTCGTTTATTGTACTAAATGAACCCACATGTTAAATTCCACTTTGACGTAGAATTAATTGCATTAAATTGACTTAGAAACCCTTTTCAATTCCATTCACATGTTTAGGGAAAATAATCTTTGCATATCATTTTCCCGTTTAACTAACGCGCGTATTGGAAAGTCATTCGAATTCTTAGTAGAGGCCGCCAATGTGCGGGCGGGGTTGGGTGTCCTTTGTGGGCTTCCCAACACGTACCCTCACCCCTTACTCAGAACCTCGGTTTCCGGATGCCCGAAACCGTTGGTGCATGAGAGTCATTCAATACACGATATCCGATAATGTCGGTATCGGTATCGCAATGCAAAGGGACGAGCCCAATAAACTCTGACATCAGAAATGGGCCGTATTTTGTATACGGCCCACTACGACATAGAGTGGGCTCGAATGGTTCCGAATAACCACAAAATTCGGTGGCGACTCCACATAGACCTAAATTTTAATTCGATCCATTCTCATATGGAGATTCATTCGCCTACCCAAACCCGCGCGTGGCCGCGTCGGGGTGGACCTAAGTCATGTCCACAATTTGGCGACTCCGCTGGGGATTAGCGGATGCGTGACTTACCATCGGCATCCTCAGGGTGAGACTCGAATAGAAATCATTTGACGAATACAATACGCGTGTTAGTTTTACGGTTCATGCATAACCCATATTTTCCCGGGCCGGTACTCGCGACCGTCTTCCCACTATACTGTTGATGTACTCCAATATGGATATGTCAAAAGGTGTCCATAGTCGATTCGAGTGGGTTTCGCGGCATGTTCTAAGATCAACTCGACTTAGGAAGTCCGTCCCGATCAACGTCTAGACTATGTACACTGGTATAGACCCTCTATAGACCAACCGAAACTTAGTATAGTGCATACATGGCGTCGTTATAATGCTTGTGTGACTACGTGCTACTTGGTTTCCGAGTCGTTTTCAAAAACCGTCAATTTTTCAAAATTACATCCTTTTCAAACTATTCAATTTCAAAACCCGGGACACATACCGAATTTAGGACTTATGATTTTACTCAAAATAGCCTATTTTCTAGACGGTATGCTGCCCGATTCAAAACTCGAAAATATTTTCGAATTTTCAAACTTGCGGCCCGATACACTTTCCGTTTTTTTTCAAAAAGTTGGGCCTTCCACCGAGTTTTCTCGGACCTTTTTCAAAAACACTCAATTTTCAAAACCTTCCTCTCCTTTGGACTTCCCGTATTTAGCAGTGTCGGGTCGTGTCTTAAGTCGTCGAGGTCTTTAGCGTCGAAACTCCGTCGATCTTACATCACGAGTTTCTTCCCTATCCCAGTCCGCCTTATTAGACTAAGGCAAGGCCCACCTACGTAGGACATACTCCTACAAAGGAAGGCCCATCTGCACAATCGAGTCCACTCACGTGGACCTTCCTTCGGACAGGACTCGTCCCACATAGCCGAATCCTAAGGAAGGCCCACCTTTCACAAGTCACCCGTCTAGGTGTCTTTTCCAAGTCAACCTTTTACAAGGCATAGCCCTATAACAAAAGATTCACGGTCCTTACGTCTAAGGGTCACTCGTCCCACACTCGAGTCTTAACAAAATTATCGATCCCACTTGGGGGCTACCCTTTAGCAGGGCGATCAATCACGGTTGCTCGAAGGGTCATGTCTTGCACGTGTCTCACATAACCCACCTTTGAGTCACTTAGATACCACACCATCTAAGTCCTTAGTCTCACATTGGGAGCTATTCTCCGACGGAGTGATTAATCATGTGTCACTCCGAGAATCGTACCCTACACATTTGTCTTAGGGAAGTCTAACCCGAGTCAAACCGGGGCCGTCCCTCCTCTTGCGCTATTTCCTATGCCTTGGTGAGTTTGAGTCCCGAAGCAACCTTTCTGATTACGTGGTGTTCTTACTGACAGGCCACCCGAAATTAGACGCCAACGCAAGATGGACGAATTGAAAAACGCTCTGACCAAGATCGAGACCCAACTGGCCGCCATCCAGGCTAACCAAGAGACTTTATCCACCCGCCTAAGCACCGTGGAGAAAACGACCCCAGTTGAGGGATCTGAACCCACTGGGCCCATAGCTGAGCTAATCAGCGCTGTTCGCAGGCTCGAAGAACAGGTTCATCTGTCGATGAACAATTCAATCCACACTGAAAATGCTCGTTCCTACTCACCTTTGAATGACGAGCTACCTGCCAACCTCAACTTAACGGGAATTCCAATGTTTGAGGGTACGGGAGACCCGGTCCATCACATCCGGGCTTTCAAAGATTTCATGGCGGTCCAAGGGGTAAAGTCCACCATGTTTAAGCACTTATTCCCTTCCTCCCTCCAGAAACACCCCAAAGCCTGGTACTACAGGCTCGATTCCAAGAAATACCCGACTTGGGATGACGTGGCAACAGAGTTCGCTCGGAACTACGCCGATAATATCGAGATCCAGACTACAATGCGTACTCTGGAAATCATGGCCCAAGAGCCCAAAGAAGGGTTCACTAAATATCTTCAAAGATGGAGGGCCGAGAGTGTGAAGTTGGTAGACAAGCCCAACGAGAAGACACTAGTGGAGGCATTCATCAACAACCTCCTACCTTCTTACCGCGTCCATCTTAGGTATGCCGGCATTTCAAACTTTGCCGTACTTACCGAAATGGGCATTAGGATTGAAGACGATCTTCGACACAAGGAAGATCTGGGTGAAGTTTCTACTGAAGGCTATATTGGACATCAACTCGAGTCCTTAGAAGCCGACGACTAATGACAACATCATCCGAGAGCCCGGATTCGATTTGAGTCCAAGTCTGAGTCCGAGTCTAGGATGTACTATTTCTTTCAAAGTCAAAGTCAAAGTCAGAGTCACAGTCAGTCGTATTCTGTCCTCTTTTTTCAAAATTCAATAAAATCAGCTTTCAATATTCTTTCTCATATATACTTTCCTTACGTGTTTCCGAGAACATGATGAACACCATCATACACTGTGAGCACATGAACGTGACTATTATAGGCACATCTATAATGACTGCAGGAAACCGAGCCCGTGTTTTCCTTTCACCTATTCCATGTCTGGTATAGAAAAGCCACATAACTACCCTTAGCAGGAGCGGTATCGAATCCTATGACAAATCTAACTAATCTCCCAGTTTGGGTTCAAGACGGGAGGCATGCCCATTTCCCACAATAAAACACCCCTCCAATAAGACTGACCAATCCCTACCTTAGATGTTAGTCTGACTGACAAAAAAAAAAAACAAAAGAACACTGGACAAAAAATCAAAAGTAAAAAAAAGGAAAAAAGAAAGGGCCAAAACAAAGGCCATCAAAAAAGAAAACTGGACAAAAAAAATGAAAAAAAAAGCAAAAGGCCAAAACAAAAAAAGCAGGCCATCATCAAAAAATTCAGAATACCCATGACCGTGGTCAACGGTCAATTCCAGTGAAAGCCCCACGACCAGGGTACGGTCAAAATTATCAATACCCATGACCGTGGTCAACGGTCAACTCAAGTGAAAATCCTTCGACCGTGGTGCGGTCAAATTCAAAATTATCCATGCCATCCAATAGGGGAGTAACAATCAAGCTGGTCAGCTAACACCACACTCAGCCTTCCCACATTACAACCCTCAAGACCTTCCCGAGACCCAGGCCAGAGACAGCTCGGAATTTTGAGAATTCAAGCTCCATAGGATACCCCTAACAATTAGGGCCAGACATGGAAACCAGATCCCGCATTATCAAACCGGCTCTCGAAGCCTTAGCTCCACAGAACCGAGCTCCAGATTTCGAGTCATCAAGGCCATTTACTTCATTATCAAACCGGCTCTCGAAGCCTTAGCTCCACAGAACCGAGCTCCAGATTTCGAGTTATCAAGGGCCATTTACTTCCTAGCACCACATCCCCAAATATATCAAATCCCGAGAGCAAAACTCGTAAAAATCCCCGAGAGCAAAACTCGTAAAAATCCCCGAGAACAAAACTCGTTAAAATCCCCGAGAGCAAAACTAGTTAAAATCCCATCCCAATTTTTCACATCCAGACCAGTTACCAACCCCAAACACGGGAACTCAACTTGCAGTCGGCATAGAACATGCCCAAATAGTTCACACCACCTCTGGGGGCTAGCCCGGAGAACGCTCACAGTCACAGGATTGATATCCTAACCATTCAAGCCCTTTGATCAAGACATCACTGGGAATGCACCTAGCCTACACCGTCATTATGGCTAGTTACACACAAAGTCCTAATTAGAATAGGCACCATAATACATCTTCTGACACTGAACTACGGCTTGGTTTGATTTCACCACACGTGAATACGTAGGCAGCCTTTCAACAGAGGCACAACAACCCACATTGACACACATTCAAAAAGCGTCATTATTCCGGTCACGACACCATCATGTTCTCAACAGCTAGCTTTGTTGTCCTGGGGGCTTTTCTTAGACAGAAGACCTTCATCCACTCACAAAATCTAGATAAATACTTTCAAGATCTAGCCTCCTTTCTGTAGTGTGTCCTAGTACTTGGCTCAGTCGAAGACAAGAATCTGTCAGGACTCGAGGCAATACCCACTTTGGAAATGTATCCTAAAATAGGAAATCCAGAAGGGCACCAGACTAAAACAGTCTCATTACGGACTACTGCAATCCCCCATAGCATATCTATCCCATTTCGATGTACGACCGTGTTGCCACTCGCCTAGACTACGGGATAGCGCAACTTAAAAGTCTTGTTAGGCGGCCCACACCCCTATCGAGTCACGGTCCAACCCTTAGAGAGTCCAGTCCGTGTCAGTCAACTCGTCCTGTCGTGTCCAGAGTCGAGTCTGTCGATAGGCCCCTCTCTTCAAATATCACTTTGAAATTTGCAAAATTTAGCCATTTGAAAAAAAAGATCTTTTTCGACAAGGTCAGATTTCAGTCTGTTTAAACTGCGAATTTCTTTTCTACCCCTTTCCATTTTGAAAACCTAGCTCGTGATTGCTTTCAGGATTTCAAAAATTCAAACTTTCAAGCCTTCAAAAAATCATTTTCCCCAGCACGAGCCATTTTACCACCTACGTGTTGCATGCATTCTATGTGACTTATACAGGTACGACTCAAACAGGGACATGCAAGTCATCAAATCTCCCCAGCGGCATTTTCCGGGATATCACAGGATGGGCCAACACACAGGCACACCCAGGGCTTACGCGACAAGCCCAAATTCCCCACGGAGTACGATCATCCAGCGCAGGTATGATTTCTGCCTTATGGCTGGCGAGCCCTTCACGCGAGTCTAATGGACTATAAACGACCCGACCGGAAGTCTACCAGGTCTTAACGGGCTTGGTAGCTACTCTGACTTTCGCCTTGTCCAAGCCTCAGTCAGAGTGGGGGCTCTGTAGACACCCGCATTTTGACCGCCAGGTGTCTATGGCAGTTTCCAAAAAACATCCGATGATGATCGGACGCTAACATGTTTCTACGCGCTCGGATACGGGCTCAAATCCATTAATTGCTGGCTAACACACTTACGGAGTACAAATCTCACCAAACGAACCTTAAATCCAGGCCCAGTGGATCATTCCGAGTCAAACAAGACTAATTTGGGCCGAAACCGACACCGGAAATAAAACCGACTTTTTGCGATTGGGTCAACCCCTTTCAAAGTCGTTTCCGAGACACACAAAAACAGCCATACAACCATCAAAAGTCCAAGTCAAACACAAAACTCATCAAACACCCAAAGTCAAGGTCCAAAACAATGGACCCGTGCAACCCGACTGGGCCACTCGATCGAGTGACCCACCCACTCGATCGAGTGGGCTTGTTTTGAGCCCGGCTGCATCAGGCTTCACGGGCCACTCGACCGAGTTGGCCTCCTACTCGGTCGAGTAACCCTAATCCGGGTGCCCTAGCCTTTCCTATTTACACAATCTTTTTTGCAACCTCAAAAACCCGAATCGAGCATAGGTCATGCAATACTTATGCCCAATTCGGTAAAACCGTCGATTCATCAAAAATCTAAAGCAATTTCGAAAATCAATATAAAATTGCAAGCGAATTACAATTCGTACAGATGCCACTCCACCGAGTGCCTTAGTCACTCGATCGAGTGACATCACAAAATCGAGTCAGAATGCATGTCACGACCACCACTCGGTCGAGTCTCACAGTGACTCGATCGAGTGGCCATGTACTCGACCGAGTTGGTCAGTAACTCGGCCGAGTACAGTCTGTAGCGCAAAACAGAATTGTCTTTTACAAGTCCACTCGATCGAGTCCATCGACCACTCGATCGAGTGACCCATAACGATTAACACAATAAGTCGTACATTATTCTATTTCCAAAACTCGGTAGTAATTTGTGATTTGTGTCAACACGTGTTTAGTCAATCATGTGTATTACTACCTTTTCAAAACATACATCATCATATTTGCATCTTTTTCATCTCATTTATTATTTCCACAAACCGTTATTATTCGTTATATCGTTACATCGTCACTAACGGGTTTGTTATTTCTTTTTCAATTCTTGTTCGTTTATTGTACTAAATGAACCCACATGCTAAATTCCACTTTGACGTAGAATTAATTGCATTAAATTGACTTAGAAACCCTTTTCAATTCCATTCACATGTTTAGGGAAAATAATCTTTGCATATCATTTTCCCGTTTAACTAACGCGCGTATTGGAAAGTCATTCGAATTCTTAGTAGAGGCCGCTAATGTGCGGGCGGGGTTGGGTGTCCTTTGTGGGCTTCCCAACACGTACCCTCACCCCTTACTCAGAACCTCGGTTTCCGGATGCCCGAAACCGTTGGCGCACGAGAGTCATTCAATACACGATATCCGATAATGTCGGTATCGGTATCGCAATGCAAAGGGACGAGCCCAATAAACTCTGACATCGGAAATGGGCCGTATTTTGTATACGGCCCACTACGACATAGAGTGGGCTCGAATGGTTCCGAATAACCACAAAATTCGGTGGCGACTCCACATAGACCTAAATTTTAATTCGATCCATTCTCATATGGAGATTCTTTCGCCTACCCAAACCCGCGCGTGGCCGCGTCGGGGTGGACCTATGTCATGTCCACATACTGTTATAAACATCTTGAACCAATAGTCTTGATGTATTTCGAAATTGCAATTTACCCTGAACTACGTCTGGTTTGATTCTGCTAATTGTGGATACGTAGGCAGCCTCTCAAAAGGGCACAACCACTGCAATTGAGAAAAAAAACAGGAACGATTTAAATAATAAACTTCCTTTATTTATTTCAAAAAAAAATAATCCGATAAACTCGGAAAATTACAAAAAATTCCAAAAAAAAGCACACGACACAAAAATAAATAGTACTAATACTTAAATAATAAAAAACTATGGGCTCGGTGTTTAGGGCATCTTGCCCTTTCTCTTGTCTTTAGCTTCTTTTTCCGTCCATTGGCGTCGACGTGGAGGTGAGCGCTCCCGAATCACCAAGGGAACCTCCTTATCCCGGACTCGTTTTCTCGAGCTCGAGTCCTTGGCTACCTCAATCGGTCCTAGCCGGGCCCTTAGTCTTTCGGGTAACCGGTCCCGCGGGCCGAGCCTATCTCGGACCGCTAGTCTCGGTCCGAGTCTTCTCTCCAAGTCGCTAGCACCGGTCTCTTTAGCTCGAGTCTTAGTTTTTGACTTAAGACCCGACTCCAGTCGGACGAGAGTAGCGGGAGTTTCTCCTTCATCAAAGAACCACCTGTTATCTTTCAAGGTCTCCCTGCGAACCAAGTCAAAGGCCTCATCAGTCTTCAAAGCTTTACGGGCCTCTTTAGATTCTTCGGAAGTCCATTTACGATATGCTTCTGAGACCCAAACAGATTGGCAGGGGCGAGGTATGGTCCATGTAACATGGGTAAACCAACGTTGTAGCCACGTGTCACACATAGCGTCCGTCAGTTGGAGCAAACGCTAATGATTGCTTCAGTCTCAGGGATCTGCTGAAACGAACCGAACTGCCTCAAAATGCGGTCCGGGTAGATGTGGACGGTCCAATCCAAAGACATGATCACTAAGTAGCGGGCTTTGTCTCTTTTAGCTAACCCTGTCAGTTTTGAGAGGAACCACCAGATGACAGTCCATCTAATCGAGGGCCCACCATGGAATTTTAGCTCTTCATCCCAATAATTCCGATTTATGTGATGACTCGAGCTTATTCGTCGTGTCCGTGAACCGATCTGACAGCTGCGATATCTGGATATGCTCACCGGGGGCTCTATGATCGACAGGCGCTCGGATAACCAAATCTGAAAAAAAAGGTTCGCGTGAATAATTTGATTTTTTCGAAATTTTTTTTTAAAAAAATTAATTATAAAAAAAATTTCGGAAAAAATTTGAAAAAAAAGAATTTTCGAAAATTTTTTTTAAAAAAGAGGAAAAAATCGAAAATCGAAGAATTCAAAAAAAAAATCGAAAAAAAACGCGGTTCGATACCTGTAAAAGCCGAATGCTTCCCGTCAATTGTCGATCTGGGTCAAGTCTTCTAGCATCGAGACCCATAATGATCTCCCCAGTTATCAGCCAAGCCGGGCTGTGACCTGTCTCCATCTGGTCAACTATGCTAATTAGCTTGATTTCGCCTAAGCACGAGTCAGCGTCCATTCGACCTTCAAAGGCATATCGATGAAGCATGCAAAAGGCGAAAGCCCTACGCCTATGGGTGGAAGTAATTCTGGCACCATTGGGATTCATGAATTTATTAGCTAGGTCAAACAGGGAAACAGAATTTCCCTTTACCATACGGGCTATCTCAGCATGTGACAAACCAAGAAAATCCCTTAGTCTCCTCCTTGGGTCAGAATAAAAAGGTGGAATAGCAGGACGAGTATTAGGGCACCAACCCCCTATGGTTGCAATCTCTTCAGGAAGGGGACATATCTCTCCTCAAGGAAAGGCAAAAATGTGGTGGGCAGTATCCCAAAAGGATAGGCAAGCATCCAAAAAATGTGAATCTACCCTAAGTCGCTGAAGCGGGAATAAAGCGATAATTCATATTTGAGTTAGCTGAACTTTATCTTCGTCTCAAAAATTTTGAGCCCACGCCTGAAGCATCGTGGTCAGATGTTCAATACCCATGGCAAGAATCGTTTTGTGTCTTAAAAGTCTAAGGGATTTTAAGATAGAAGAGAAGATTTGGGTTGGAATATGAAAAATCAAGGGCAAGAATCCTCTATTTATAATAGAGAAAATCCTTTTCCTAGTCACCCCAGGAATAGGTATTTTTATATTCCCCACTTCATTTAGGCATACAGGCCTAACCTGAGATTTTTAGGAATCCGTGTCAGAACCTGATTAGGAATCAAGTCATCCCAAGCATTCCTATTTCCAAAAGTTTTCAAAAAAATTCAGCATTTTTTTCCAAAAAAATCGATCAATCAAAAATCATTTCTTCCCCAGCGTGAGTCGGTGTTTCGCCTAAAGGTTATATGCAAATTGCTATGTGTCAGCATACAGGTACACCCAAGACTCCAGAAGAAAATTTTATTGCAAAGAAAACTCCCCAGCAGAAGCCCTATGCAGCGTTTCTACTGAAAAATGAGGGATGTGTCTGCAAACAGACACACCCAAGACTTTTTAGGCAAAGTCCCCACGGAATTATTGGCATCTATCCAGGTATGATTTCTATCTTATGGCTGGCGAGCCCTGTTACGCAAGTCTACTGGACTATAAGCGACCCGCTCAAAAGTCTGCCAGGTCTTAATCCTCGATTGGCCTGGTAGCTACTCTGACTTTTGCCTTGTCCAAGCCTCAGTCAGAGTGGGGGCTCTGTAGACACCCACATTTTGACCGCCAGGTGTCTATAGTAGTTTCCGACAAACACCCGATGATGATCGGACGCGAACATGCTTTAATGGACTCGGATATGGGCTCGAAATCATGGACATTTGGTTTAGGCTTTTTATGGAGTATAAATATCACAAAATCAACCTCAAAATCAGGCCCAGTGGGTCGTTTCGAGTCAAATAAGACTAATTTGGGTCGAATCCGACACCAGGGGCAAAACCGTCTTTTAGCGACCGGGTCAAACCCGGTCAAAGATACATTTTCGAGACACACGGACCAGCCGTGTCACCTCACGAGTTCGGCCTAGGCTCGAATACTATAAAAAATCAGCTACGACAAGTATTAAACAATTCCGTTAAGGATAGAATTCGATCTCAAGTAGGAATTCTATCCGAATACCAAATCAACACTCGATCGAGCATCAAACACTCGGCCAAGCAGCCCCATTTCAGCCGAGATGCCTTTCTTTCCAACCAAGAAACGGAATTCTCGTCCCTTTCAAGTTTTTACTTTTCCTATCCATAGACGGAATCCCACCTCATACCAAACCAGTGACTTTCTTCCTTTGCAAGTTAGTCATTCCCTATAAATAGGACCCTCCCATCACACACAATAACATCTACGACATCTAGAAAAAATAACAATTCCCGACATACACATACATACAACAACATCAAACATAGCATCGAAAGACCAATAATATAACCCGACGAATCCGACCAAAAAACAGGCCAAACCCGTCACCTTACACGTCCCAAACGCACCACCCTAGCTCACCCACATCATCTCGACGCTTCCGTGCCTAAGCCACTTTTCGACGAGCCTTATTCCGAGAAAACAAAGCATGTAGGTTGAGGGTGTAAAATCAAACCCGATTCTTCTCTTCTCTCTTCCTTTCTCTCGCCCTTTTCTTCTTTTTTCGTCGGTCGGTCCTCCTTATTTCTAATAACGATATTACAAAATTATTTTCATAAAACAAAACATTCTTAATAATACGATATCGACTCTCTAGTCGAATATCGTATTAAAAGAATAACATTAAACCTGTTGATGTTAGAAAAGCGTTATACGGTCTTAAAAACATAATACAACGACGCGGAGGGAGCCAAACATCGTTTTTTTGGTTTAAACTTTACAAAGAGATTTTCAAACCTTTTTTTTTTATCTTTTCTAAAAAATCATTCCGAGTATTCGATATCGATTTCATAATCGAATATCGAATACGACGAATATCGAAAATATAGATCGGGTATGAATTAATCCATATTTGTACACGATTTATTAAAATTAGCGATTTTCGAAAAGCCAACCCGAGACAGCCACCTGCGCGAGTCTCGCCCCTCCCGGGCGAGTCGCGCAGGGGCCTGAAAACCGAGACCCTTTTTTTTGTTTTCTCGTCTTCTCTATTTTTTTTAACATCGTTTTTTTTACATAAAACAACGACTCTCTCGGCATATTCTCAGATTTTCGACAAATATTTGTCAACCTCGATCAACACGTGTTTACTCCATCACGTGTCACAAAAATTTTCGAAATTATGCATATCATCGTATTTACGTCATTCTAATCTTTTTCTATAACCGTTACTAACTCGTTTGTTCATGTTTGTAGCGATTTATTTTCATCTTTTGTTTTATTAGACTAAAACGAACTTCACATGCTAAGTATAACTTTGACGTTATTAGTTTAAGCTGCATTAAACGACTTAGCAACTCATTTAATTTTTCTCACATGTTTAGGGGAAATAATCTTTGCATATCATTCAACCGTCGAACTAACGCGTGTACACAAAAAACGAACGATATCTTAGTAAAGGCCGTTAAGTGCGGGCGGGGTTGGGTGTTCTTAGTGAACTTCCCAACACGTACCCACACCCCTTACTCAGAACCATGGTTTCCGGACGTCCGAATCCATTGGCAACGAGAGTCATTCAATACACGATATCCGATAATGTCGGTATCGGTATCAAATGCAAAGGGACGAACCTAATAAACTCTGACATCGGAAATGGGCCGTATTTTGTACACGGCCCACTACGACATAGAGTGGGTTCGAACGGGTCCGAACTCCCACAAAGTTCGGTGGCGACTCCTACTTCGATTTAAATTTCAATTTGACCATCTCATATGGAGATTCATTCGCCTCCCCAAACCCGCGCGTGGCCGCGTCGGGGTGGACCTATGTCATGTCCACAAAAACGTACTTGTGTACCCGGATTTGATGCTTTCATAGCCTCCAAGTAACGGGGAAGAAATTGATAAGATAACTTCCAATCTCCATAAAGATTGGCAATAGCTTTTTGTTTCGCACCCCAAGCTTTTGCATAAGAGATAGTGTAATTGAATTCTTTTCTAATTGCCGCTATCAACACACTCACTCTTACCCCCCAATCGGCTTTCAAAAGATGTTCTATAGCATTGCTAATAAACTCCCTTTTTAGGTTCGGGTGATCCATACAAGGTTTAGAATTAACACAACATGGTTCATGAGGGCCTTTGTATTTGACAATTGTAAAAAACTCCGAAGCATCAGCCTTTTGACTCGCTCTTAAATACCAACTACAAGCAATTGGTTTTCTACCACATTTGTATGTCACGGTGTAAGGCTTTGATTCGGTTGTTTTACAAATTTGGTTTCTTCGGATATTATAGGATATCACATTTCGTCCTAAGATTACTTTATTTGCAAATTCTTGACCCACCGTAAACTCACCATCACTCTCAAAAGAAGCCACACTTGATTTATACCAATTGTTTACATATTTTTCATCTAGTGGGTGAAGCGTAGTAAATTGAGTATTAGGAGCGGTAATAGAAACAAGATCTACACTGCTATCATCATCCTCATCCTCATCTCCGAACAACATTTCATCTTCCTCTTCCACATTCAATTCAAGCTCATCTCCCTCAACATTACAATCTAAAACCGCTTCGTCAACATTATTAGTCTCCAACGAGACACACCAATTAGGATCCTCAACTTGACTAATCATGTTCGTGAATGAATGATTAGGAGGGGTTAAAGATGATTGGCCTATTTCATTTGACAATGAGATTGGTTTCAATTCAATAAATAAATCCATTGAAGCGGCTTTCGATTGACACACAGAGGCCCACAAAACCCTCAAACTACGATCATTACTCAACAACATCACTTTGTAACCTCTCACACTTGGAAATTTCATCCTCACATTTAGCTCAAATGTGGTGCTATCAACCTCTAAAGCCTCATAAATTTCTCTTTTAAGTTCAACAAAGGTCATATTGCTATTGACAATAATGAAAGTCTCACAACCATTTTTGTATGCTACATTCTCACCATCTACAACAGTTTCACCATTCCACCAACATGTTAAGGGATAGTTATTTATCTCCATCACACCCCTATGCTACAAAATCAATGAAAAATTACACAAACCTAATTATTTATCTCATTCCATCACACACCAAATTATAAAACAACTAATTAAACTACAAAATCAAACCCAAAATCAACTAATGTAATTAATAACAAGCTAATTCAACAACACTAAACTAGTTGATTAAACAAACCAAATAAGTAAATCTAGATTAAATTTAATAATTGAAACTAAACAAATTAGTACCTTAAGTAAAGTAGGATGGATATAAACTCAATTGGAAGTAATTAATTAAGATTTTGCAGAGTAGAATGATGAATTTGGGGATTTTTCGCAACTTAGGGTTAGAGGTGATTTTGGGGGTTTTTCGGGGGGTTGATGGTTTGGGATGAAATGAGTCTGATTCTCGCTTTTTTTTTTCCTTTTTTTTTATATCACCTGAAGAGCCGCTAGTTCAACTAGTGGCAGCCCCCCCTTCCTCTGTTTTCTTTTTCAGGCAGTAGAGTATGTTATGTGTGCTAAGACTCTGCCGCTACTTTAACTAGCGGCAGGGTACCTGACATTAAAAAAAAAAAAGGAAAAAGTGACATGGAACCATTGGGGAGAAATAGTTTCAAAAGAGCACCAAATGAATAAATAGTTTAATAAAAAGCATTTAAACGATAAAAAATTCGTCGGTTATCGATATTTTAATTGAAAATTGAAAATTAGGGTTTAATTGATATTAGGGTTAATTTTTCTTGTAGGGAGTTAGGGTTTAAGGTGGTCGGAGGGTAGTGTTGCCGAAGTTTAGAGGCCGAAGTTAGGGTTAAGGGTTAATTGATAATGTTAGTTTGAGAGTCTAATTTGAATTGTATTATTATTTTGTAATTAGATTTTTATTACAAAGTATAATTATCGAACTAATTCTATAATTTTAATCTCGTATATATTACACGGAGGAATAATTAAATTTTTCCAAATTTTAAAAAAACTAATACTAATCATTTTTCCCAAAAAAAATCTTGAAAAAATAATAAGATTAATCATCCCTTTTTTTAAAAGGGAAAAATGGTTTAAAAAGCGAAAAAAATATGTGATGGCCGACGTGGTGAGTCGTAGTCGTCGCCGGCGTAGTGGGTTGATGGAGGGAGATGAAGTTTTGAGAATTTCTCAAAACCTCTTTAGAAAAGTAAAAAGGGACGATGAAATGAGATGTGTAAAATTGTAATTCTTAAGTAGAAATGAGTAACATGTAAGAGCAGCAACAACACCAACAACAACAACAACAACAACAACAACAACAACAAACGTCCATTCAAGTTCATTTTCCGCCACATCACTGCCACATCACTTTTCTACAAACTCAAACTTCAAAAAACCAATGTCAACAATAGTAAAAGTTCATCCATATTTATAAATGGGTCCCACACACAATCCACTCACTACTTAAAATTAATTTCTACCAGAACATTTCATTTTTAAATTAACATCTTAATATTTTTTTTTAATAAATTAACATTTCATTTTTAAATTAACATCAAAACGTTTTTTAATACTATTTTTTTTAAACTCCAATTTTTTTTTTAACATCATACATTTTTTTAACTCCATACACTTTTAAACAACAAATCCTAAATTTATCTAAACAACAAATAATATTAATTTAGAAGGAATAAGACAAAAGTGGTACTTATGCTTTGTAGTTATTTATCTAAATGGTCATTATTTGATTATATCAATATGACGGGTAATTCCGTCACAAAGAAAAATAAACCAAAGTAATCTATGATGAATCATAAATAAATTTGTTTAATACATATAATTAATAAAATTAATTATTCGATATACTTTTAAATACTAAATCTTAATTTAACATACATTATTTATTACAAATACAAATCAATTAACTGATATTATTACATTAGTTATTTGGTGATGAAGATTGAAAGAAATGGAGAAAGAGTGGAGTGTGCAACTTCTTTGTCTTTCTCATCAAAAGTTGACAGTGCATCTCATGCACCAATAATAGCTCAAGTTATTCCCACGCACTGCAATTCTCATTCCCCACTTTTAACATCTTCCACCCACTTGCAAATTATGAACATGAGCAGATTCAGGCCCAGGCTTGTTGGCCTATAGCCCAATAAGATTTCTGAGGAAAAAACTATTATTAATTATAGTGTTACAAAGCATCAGGACTTAGCAAGTGTCCCAGTGGTTTTGTGTTCTATTCTCGAATCCTGCTTAGTTCATTTTACATTAATACGAGTATTATACATATAGTATTTCTTATTTTATATTTTACTAGTCCCTAATAATTATTTTATTTTCGTATCATTTTATTTATGATCAAATTATAAAAAATGTTTACGTCACTAAGAATGATTTTGTCAAAATTGTTTCATAGAGTCAATTGAAGTGGTATTTCGTTAATAATTAGAATAATGTTGACAAAATTATACTCCGTAACATAGTGGAGTACGTATCAAATTTAGCTAAAAATATCACGAAAGTGATATGTAAAATATGGAGTACTATATTTTGAACAATATGTACAAATATGTATAGTTACCGACTTATCAGTATTCCAATGTAATAGAATGTGCACCGCTCGAATAAAGACGTGAAAAAAAAAATTTAGCCCTACGTATATTCAAATCCTGGGTCCACCCCAGATTATGAACTTGTTCGACTGTAAGAACGTCTATGGACAAACAACAATGAACTTCCTGCCAACAACAATGAATGTTTGTTCGTAAATACAAACTTCCCTCATGAACTCCTTATTGCTAATGCTCTAGATATGAAAAAGTACTACCATCTTTTTACATAGTACAATACTCCTTATTTCTCTAAGAGCAACAACAACAAATGTTCATCCAAGTTCATTCTCTGCCACATCACTACCACATCACTTATCTACAAACTCAAACTCCAAAAAACCAATGTCAACAATAGTACAAGTTCATCCAAGTTTATAAATGGGTCCCACAGACAATCCACTCACTACTTAAAATTAATTTCTACCAAAACATTTCATTTTTAAATTAACATCATAATATTTTTTAATAAATTAACATTTCATTTTTAAATTAACAACAAAATGTTTTTTAATGATTTTTTTTAAACTCCATATTTTTTTAACATCATAATTTTTTGTTTTTAACTCCATACACTTTTTAACAACAAATTTTAATTTAAATTACATTATTTTTAATAATTTAACAATCTAAAAAAAAATTAACACTTCTCACCAACAACTATAATAATACATTTATTTGTATTTCTTTATTTCCTCCAAATCGTTGCCAAATATGCTCAACCAAGTCCGCTTTCAAATTGTTGTGAACTTCACGATCACGAAGCCCGGCACGCCTATGAAGAGACGATTGAAAATCACTCAACAACCCTCCATTTACTTGTACGAAATCTGCTTCGACATCACTTTCCCAATTAGTTATCTGCGTTCCTTCATCTTCAACAATCATGTTATGTATTATAATACACGTGTACATGATATTTTTCAAATTTTTTCTATCCGAAAAACGAGCCGCTTGGCGTATAATCACCCATCGCGCTTGAAGAACACCAAAGGCACGTTCCACATCTTTTCGAGCCGATTCCTGTATTTTCTTGAATAACTGTCTTTTAGGGTCCATTGGATTTGGGAAACTCTTTACAAAAGGTTGCCCACTCTGGGTATATACCATCAACTAAATAATAGCCTTTCGAGTATTCAGTTCCACTAGCCGAGAAATGAACTTGCGGAGCAAATCCATCAACCACATCATTCAACAATGACGATTGACGAAGAACGTTGATATCATTGTTCGATCCGGCCACTCCAAAAAAAGCATGTCATACCCATAAATCTTGATACGCAACAACTTGGAGCATAATGGTGGGCACTCCATGATGACCTCGCGTGTACTGACCATGCCAGACAACTGGACATGCTCTCCACTGCCAATGCATACAGTCGAGGCTTCCAAGCATGCCTAGAAAGCCGTGACAATCTAAGTGCATTTGAAGTAATCGTTCAACATCTACTTCATTTGGCCTTCTAAGGTATTGAAGCCCAAAGACTTCAATAACACTGGGGCAAAAATTAAACAAGCACTTCTTCGCCGTAGTTTCCCCAATTCTTATGTACTCATCGTAAGAATTGGGAGGATTTCCATATGCCAGTTCTCGAATTACAGTTGTACATTTTTGGATTGGAGAAAGTCCCCTTTCATTAGCGGCATTGTATCTTAACTGAAAGTAGGGATACCTTTCAGATAAAGTGTCCGCAATACGAATGAACAAACTTTTAAGCATTCGAAACCTTCGACGAAACATCTCAGGTGGCTACACCGGGTTGTCGGAGAAGTAATCGGCAAAAATGCGATTATGACCATCCAGATGATCTCTTAAGATTGGTTGCCTTCTTATTATAGCTCGTTCCCTTCCTCTCCTTTCGACTAATGCCCTAAACATTTCATCATCTTCATCATCCACCAATTCGTGAGCTATAAACTGTGATAAAAGAATATTATTCGTGGTGGAGCTACTGTCAAAACTAAAATTGAGATAGTTGTTAAGATTGTTCGTCATTTTTTGATTAAAAGCGATAAAAAACTTAAGTTGTGAGGAATATGTATTTGTAATCATAGAGAACATCACTATATATAGAGTTTTTGAAATCTTATCTTATCAACATCTGATCCAGGTCCGTCCAATAGCCTGTTGAGCCTGTTCCAAGAACATGGGCCCAACTTGTTAGAGGGCCTCATCAGGTCAAAACAAAATATAGATATATTATAAGTACTAAAAGGATATTAAAGGTGATAGAGGAGTAGTGATATTCTGTTGAAACATAAATTAACCTAACTCCTTTGAGGGCAGGGGTTCGAACCCCTTGGCATACAATGTTTTGTGCTCTTGTATTATTTTTGGGTTTGTACTTTGTACCTAACTTTTAATTTATTATTGCCTTCTAATTTTTTTCTGCTCATTTCGTAAGCTTATCCATAAATAACATACAAATACAAGTATGAGATTTATGACTCTTAATAATGCACCGTCTATGGATTATAAATCGTAAATTTCAAATACGGAGTGTTGGATAAGTACAAAATAAATATTTGTCGTTAATATAAATAGTAAAATATAAATAGTAGTACTCCGTTAATATTTGTCGTTCATGAGACTCAATTATATCTAAAAATTTGAAAGCTAACTTCAATTTATGGGTCTATTATAATACTACGGAGTAGTATTATTTATCAAAATAACCTAAAACAATTGGAAATGGTGATTGAAGGGCCTCCAAAAAGATTTAGAACAGGGGCACTAAATAATATTTGACGGGCCAGATCTGATCTAAATGTAATCTAATATATATGGAATCATATCTTATCAAAATCTTATCTGGATATCCTCTCCTTTGTTTTACTAGCATTATGTAGTATTGTGTAGTCACATCATATTTTATCTACTACTGTATTTGTCAGAAAAGTAGAGTTGTCGATTCTTAATTTTGAATATGGGTTGTCCTATTAGCAAACTTTATGTCGGAATGGAGTATTGTGTAGTCACATCCATTCTGATATCTTTTTTTTTTTTGGGTTTTTCTACGTTGTACCCTCCTGTTTTTCCGTTTTCTACCATGTACCCCTCCTATTTTCAAAACCCTCACTAATACCCCTGTAGTTGATTAATTTCATAAAATGTGACCTAATCACAATTATTCGTCTAATGGTTCGTTAATTAGATGACATGACAGTGACTCTAGGCTATGACATAACCAGTTTTGACAACCTCGACTTGTATTCCCTCCATTTTCCCTAACTTTTTCTCCATTTCATTAAGTTTTCCTATTTTTCTCATTTTATATGTCAACTTCTTATTCTTTTTTACCTAATTGATTTTCCTCCACTTTCACCCTAACTTATTCTTTAGCTTAAAATAATGATATTTTACTAATTTAATCCCATTAACAAACAAAGAATTAATGTTGCACTTAAAATAAAGAGTGAAATAATTATGATAAAATGAAGAAAAAAAATCAGAAATTATGCATGCAAAATTAGAATTAGAGAAAATATAGGAGACGGAGATGGAAATTAATAAGGGTTTTTGAGTAGAATAATTGTAATTAGGTCACGTTTAATGAAATTAATCAACTACAGAAGTATAAGTGAGAGTTTAGAAAACAGGAGGGGTATATGGTAAAAAACGGAAAAACAGAAGGGTACAACGTAGAAAAACCCTTTTTTTTTGGTAAAGGGTAAGTATGTATTAAAAAATATGGATCAATGTACAAATGAATGGCTACATCAAATTATGTAGCCATCTAGCATCTCTACCCCGTAAAGGGTGTTTAATCTTAGCCATAATTCTATCTCGTACATCCATTTTAATCAACTTAACGATATGGTGAGGTCGCTGCACCGATCCTTCAATTCTACACAAGTTTCGTTGCCTCCAAACATGATAAATCATGGCGTTAAACAAGGCACGGATGACGTTGCATTGCAACTTCGATCCCCGCACCTTGCTCGCCCAAAGTAAAGAACTGGTACTTGGTATTCGTTTCTTCACCCACGCACTCAAACTGTGAACAATCTGGGAACTCCACTCACATCCAAAGAAAAGGTGCTCCAAGCTCTCTTCCTGAGATTCACATAAATAACAGCGGTCTGATTCAACAATACCAAATCTCACCAGATTAATCCTAGTGTTTAAAGTCCTCCTAAACACAAGCCAAGAAATAAAGCTATGTTTAGGACTACTCCAACCATTCCAGACGAGGCGGCCCAAGGGACCTTCGGTTTGTGAGTCCGACTGCCCTCATTGTAACAACCCGGATTTTCGATGACTTAAAATAATAGATAATGCGGAAAGTTATCTAAGTCATTTAATTAAAATCATATCAGAGTGTAAATAAATCCGGATCGCTACAGATCCTTACAACAAACGACTATTAATTACATAGTCTTGATTCACTTAGTACAGAATATAGATTGTATTTTATATAAACATATTATTAAATCTCTCTCGCTCAATTCCCCAACGTTTTAGACCTGCAAAAAAATTAAACAGTGGACGCTGAGCGGGACAGCAACCAAGCCGTTCATCTAACATCACCTCGAACACATAAGACAACCATGTGAATAACAAATAATATGCTTATAAAAATATTAAAGGATATCACGTAACAGATAGTTTCCTTTAATTCAATTAACCAACATGTGAGGTGATGAAAACGGTAAAGTTTAAAAGATGGGACATTGGCAGCTATTTGATTTTAAAATTATTTTTTCACGTAAACAAAGAATAAACACACGAGTCGTGGCTTCTAGTATCACCGCTACTCCATATTGGCTTGCATCTCACCAATAGAAGTAACCGTGTTACCGACTCGTAGACCGAACCAATCTTATGAGGTTTACATCTCACCCATAAGGCTCAATTGGGCCCGAACTTCTATTATATTATACGTTTATTCAAACGGGGCTCTGGGCTGAAATGAAAGCTGATGATTACATTCTCTGCATCACCAAGAGGGAACCCGCAGTTTTCAGAATCCTGTTCTGCCCCCGCTACCTAGGTGGTAATACTGATCAAGTACTTGTCTATATGTGCGCCACATACCCTACGCAGACTCTTGAACCGCAGAACTCACTGCCGTAGGACGACTACCTTAAACACTAGGTCGACTCTCGGACCGCAGCCTCCGAGTCTGCTTTTCATTACAAGTGCAGTCGAAACACCACGCATGGTAGGATCCAACACAAGCTATTCTTCCCAGACTCGCATCGTAAACTTTATATAAAAGTCGCCCGTGAACAAGTAGTATATTATTTGGTGACCTTCAATAATTGGTCGGACTCATTTGAAACAGTCAAATCCTCAAATACTTACGTTCAGTGTGACAACGTTACACTTTAATCCTCAAGTGTCACCTGAAACATCATATCCCAAATATCGTATAACTTCTTTTAAAATAGTAAATCTTTTTAAAATGAAGTTTTATATAAAAACAAAATTTAAAGTATAAATAATAAAATTTTATTTTAAAATTTATAGTTTCTGAAAAATATAAAAGTTTATGAAAAATATAAATTAAGTCGTACTTAATCGATTTACAAAATTTGACGTAAAATCATGTTTTTAAATATTTATAAATATCGTGTAAAAATTTCGGAACAAAATAAATTCATTTGTTTTAGAAAATGAAATTTATATATTTTTACCTATATAAAAATGATAAGTGAAGTTTTATTAAAATAAAACATTTTACAAGTTACTAATTTACTCTATTATTAAAATATATAAACAAATGTAAAAGTATTAAAGAAAATTAAATATGACCAATATTACAATCATATAAAACACATACAAAATATATAGGAAATAGAATAAACATACATAACAAATAGAATTAATTAAACATACATATAAAATACAATGAAAATGATATAAGTAAATTTTATCATTTTAAATTCTTTTATTCATTTTATCATTTTTCATATAAACAGAAATGTAAAGGTGATAAATAAATAAATTAAACAAGTGATAGTTTAGTAAAGTTAAATTTAGTCATAATAAAATATCACGTAATATTTTTATATATACATAAGTAATTTAGTCATACAAACAAGCCTAAATATTTAAATAAGCAATTTATTAAATTACTAACATAATATACTTATATATAAGAAATGTTGTTAGAAGAAAAGTTTGGTTACCTTAATAGCTATTACGGAGTATTTATTAACGTTATTAAGAATTAAAGATCGTCTGGGTCAATAATACGGTCTACGTAAGAAAAGTCGTCTCCTCCACCCTTTTAAAGAAATTTTCGGGTCGAAACGATTTGACCCAAATATGGTACTAGAAAAGTTATTCCATCAAATATTGGGCAGCTCCTCATCCCGATGCTCCAATTATAGAAAAGGACGAGGGAGTAAATATAGTATATATATAGTACAGAGTATATAGTATAGTAAGTAGAAGTAGTACGTAATATAGTACTCCGTAGTATGTAGTATGTAACTGAGTAGTACGTAGTATTAGTAATATTAGCAAGTAGCACGTTGGGGAGTAGATATATGTCGTGTAGTAGTAATATGTATGCTGCGTGTGTGTATATATAGTAGGGAGATTAGTTTGTAGTGTAGTGTGTGCAGTAGGTTAGTTGTATTAGTGTAGGTCTATATGTGTGTATGACATGCATGTGTAAGTGTAGGTGTATATGTGTGTAGGACATGCATGTGTAAGAAGGAAGAATGGAAAATACGTGGGGGCTAACGTGTGAGGTCAATTTTGAGCATGAGTTTCGGTCCGTTTCTCGTACAAACGTATTTCTTTCTTTCTTAAAAAGTTGAAATATAAGATTACGGAATTAAAATAATGGAAATCGTAAAATATGTTTTTTTTTTAAAAAAAACAAATTTGTAAGACGGTAAATAGTTTTACGAGACAATAGTTTATAAGAAATTATTATTTTAAGAATTCGATAAATTATTAAATTTTTACGGGACAAGAAAATGTCAAAACAACAGGTCATTTATTTGAAAATAATTTCGAGTTTAAAACTTTATTTAACGAAAGATAATTTTTTTAATAATTCGATAAATAAATTCTCACGTTTTTATAACGGAATAATTTTTAATTTAACGAAAACAAAATATTTTATTCACGAAAATAAGTTTTCAAACGTTAAACTTGGTTTAAATAAATGTTTAAACTTTTAACTCTATTTGAAAAATACGGGGTATTACAATCTACCCCCCTTAAAACAATTTCGTCCTCGAAATTTCAGGCATAACTTAAGCAATTAACAAAGGTTTAAGATACCACACGAATAAAATGAAGTGTTAGGGTTCCTCTCGCAAAAATGATTCGGCTCGCAAGTGACTTGCTCGTATATCTGATCTCGCCTCCAATGTTTTACAAAGGCGGTACATCCCAAATTAGTATGGTAGGCATTATTGATCAACTGTAGATTCTAAATTCCCATACAGTGATACTATTCAATCTCGGGTCATTCTCAAGATTAGATTTATGGTTTGACTTATCTCCAAAAACATCATGATGTTTATATTCCTTTAAATTGAAAAGGTGTTGTTTCATGGGTACTACAAGTTTCTCATAACATAAAAGTTCAAATGAAGGTTATCCTAATTCCCATATAATCTGTAGAGCATTCATAAACTATGATACTATTGGGTTTAGTAGAACATTTCTCTTATATGTTCAAATACATAGGTTATACTCCAAAAGTCCAAAGTTTCCAATGATGACATTACCATTTCTTGTCAACCAGGTTGATCTCTTAAGGTTGATCCTCAAATATTTTTATCGGTCACGATACGCCGATACCTAAGGTTAATCTTCAATTTCTCCCGTCGGTTTTCTAAATTTCTCAAAATTTCAAAACTGTCTCTCCGTTGCTTTATTCTTCAAACAACGGGTTAATCTTAACTTCATATCAAGTGTCCTTTACAATTATGACACTTAGGATTTGCAATACTATCAACCATTATTCCCAAAAGCATATACGGTATTTCCTAGGGATTCCTCAAATATTGTTTACAAATCATTCAATCAATCAATTGGATTCTACATATCCGACAAGGTAGGTTTAATATATAATTTCTCAAAATAACATTCAATGTATATAATGGTAAACCTCAAAATAATTTTGATCTATGATCATTCTCTTAGCATTCTCAAATACTTAGTTCCCCAAAATATATTGATCTATATCACTTGACTTTAAGAGTATACTCTCTCCTCTCATAACATGATGGTTAAGATCTAGGTTAAAATACCATGGTCTAAGTTTCGCGATAGGTTACTGCTCTACAAGGTTTAACACATAAGACACATCTAAAAATGTGACTCAAAGTCCCCAATTATGTAAGTGTTCTATGGTCGGGAAAATTTTTAGGTAAGCAAAACAAATACTAGGTTGTTAGTAACGTTCTTAGCATAACGATCTCGGTGATCATCTCCCTGGTATAGTCCATGATCATGCTTCTGTATTGAAGTTTCTTAGTGACATCCTTTGCAAATAACTCGAACAGGTTCATCTTGTTGCGGTTTGTTCTTCTGTATGATTTTGTAGAGTTGTTTCTTTGCTTCGTACATATTTGGTGCGTCATCTACATTCTCGTGTTAGTACTATACCATAGTGTCAGGGGTTCTAAACAAAATTTCTATCGTAGTCTATGTAAGTAAGACTGGTTAATGTTTACTCGACCGGAGACATATGGCAAAAAGTTCAAGACTAGGTATGAAGGTAAGGTTGGTTAAAACAAGAATCCAGAAAACAAAGTGAAAGTCATAAGAATTAGAAAGGGTGTGAATGATTATGACAATTTTATTAATAGGATGACATAGCACTCTATCATAGATCTTCTCTTTCGATGATAAGAGGAGATGAAGTTGATATTTGTCAAAAAGAAATTCTAAAATCAAGGTGGGTTGTGGATAGTATATGTGAAAGTGAAAATCAATTGTACGAGGTTCAAATTTCTCAGATAACTGAATAAAATTGTGATAGGTTGATTCAAAGAATATATAATAGATCAATAGGTTGATTGAAAGTAAAACATAATTCAAGACAAATTAGTCAGGGTTGAAGGTTGAATTGAGTCTTTTAAAAATTTATAATATGAAGTAAGGCTAAAAAATGTCACCATGAATTTAGGAAATCAATAGGATAGGAACAAAGGATTATCATGATGATCAATTCAAGAAATGTCTTAACTTGGTGAAAGAACGAGAATGATATCCAATCACAAAAAGTGGATATGAAATAGCTTGGTTCAAGTAAACGGGTCAATAACTGAAAGGTTGAAGGTTAAAGCTGAAAGTAAAATTCAGATTAACTGGTTTTGAAAAATGAAGGAAGTAATAATAGGATAAACAAAATTTGAAGATATGATCGAAGGTATTTATCGAGAAATTAATATAGGCAAAAGGGTTCGTTCTTGAAATGATACAGGTTAAGTAAACATGTGATCTCCAATATACGAGGTAGGTAGGTGTGTAGGTCACTAGAGTCTCGATCAGATATAAGTCGACACATGGCTAGGACTCGAGGTATACTACACTATACGCATCAGCACGTACTTGATCTTCGTGTGTGCTCCATCTTGACAACTTAATTTGACTTGATTCTTCAACTTGATTCAGTTTGACTTGGCTCCAATAGTTTATTCAAATGATGTCTTCATTATTGGTCCGTCACAATGCTGATGTTCAAGTCTCGAGCAGTTGATGGCTCTGAGTGTCAACGTCTTAATTCTTGGTTATCGTATTGATCAAAAATAAATTTAAACTAGCCAATAGGCTAAAGATTAGGCAGTCAATTTACAAACAATTAAGCAGATAACATATCAACAATTATACAGGTAGATATCGTATTTTCCCCTTAATGACAATTCTACCCCGATAAATTATTTGATAGGATCCTAATTGTTTCTAAGTGAATCTCACATTTTAGTGATCTAATGTTGTATTAATATTTTAGTAAGTCTACCCAGGCGCGCTCCTCGTTAGGTAAATGAAGCTCAATCCTCACTTACGGTCACAAGGTCGCTCTGATACCAACTGTAACAACCTGGATTTTCGATGACTTAAAATAATAGATAATGCGGAAAGTTATCTAAGTCATTTAATTAAAATCATATCAGAGTGTAAATAAATCCGGATCGCTACGGATCCTTACAACAAACGACTATTAATTACATAGTCTTGATTCACTTAGTACAGAATATAGATTGTATTTTATATAAACATATTATTAAATCTCTCTCGCTCAATTCCCCAACGTTTTAGACCTGCAAAAAAATTAAACAGTGGACGCTGAGCGGGACAGCAACCAAGCCGTTCATCTAACATCACCTCGAACACATAAGACAACCATGTGAATAACAAATAATATGCTTATAAAAATATTAAAGGATATCACGTAACAGATAGTTTCCTTTAATTCAATTAACCAACATGTGAGGTGATGAAAACGGTAAAGTTTAAAAGATGGGACATTGGCAGCCATTTGATTTTAAAATTATTTTTTCACGTAAACAAAGAATAAACACACGAGTCGTGGCTCCTAGTATCACCGCTACTCCATATTGGCTTGCATCTCACCAATAGAAGTAACCGTGTTACCGACTCGTAGACCGAACCAATCTTATGAGGTTTACATCTCACCCATAAGGCTCAATTGGGCCCGAACTTCTATTATATTATACGTTTATTCAAACGGGGCTCTGGGCTGAAATGAAAGCTGATGATTACATTCTCTGCATCACCAAGAGGGAACCCGCAGTTTTCAGAATCCTGTTCTGCCCCCGCTACCTAGGTGGTAATACTGATCAAGTACTTGTCTATATGTGCGCCACATACCCTACGCAGACTCTTGAACCGCAGAACTCACTGCCGTAGGACGACTACCTTAAACACTAGGTCGACTCTCGGACCGCAGCCTCCGAGTCTGCTTTTCATTACAAGTGCAGTCGAAACACCACGCATGGTAGGATCCAACACAAGCTATTCTTCCCAGACTCGCATCGTAAACTTTATATAAAAGTCGCCCGTGAACAAGTTGTATATTATTTGGTGACCTTCAATAATTGGTCGGACTCATTTGAAACAGTCAAATCCTCAAATACTTACGTTCAGTGTGACAACGTTACACTTTAATCCTCAAGTGTCACCTGAAACATCATATCCCAAATATCGTATAACTTCTTTTAAAATAGTAAATCTTTTTAAAATGAAGTTTTATATAAAAACAAAATTTAAAGTATAAATAATAAAATTTTATTTTAAAATTTATAGTTTCTGAAAAATATAAAAGTTTATGAAAAATATAAATTAAGTCGTACTTAATCGATTTACAAAATTTGACGTAAAATCATGTTTTTAAATATTTATAAATATCGTGTAAAAATTTCGGAACAAAATAAATTCATTTGTTTTAGAAAATGAAATTTATATATTTTTACCTATATAAAAATGATAAGTGAAGTTTTATTAAAATAAAACATTTTACAAGTTACTAATTTACTCTATTATTAAAATATATAAAAAATGTAAAAGTATTAAAGAAAATTAAATATGACCAATATTACAATCATATAAAACACATACAAAATATATAGGAAATAGAATAAACATACATAACAAATAGAATTAATTAAACATACATATAAAATACAATGAAAATGATATAAGTAAATTTTATCATTTTAAATTCTTTTATTCATTTTATCATTTTTCATATAAACAGAAATGTAAAGGTGATAAATAAATAAATTAAACAAGTGATAGTTTAGTAAAGTTAAATTTAGTCATAATAAAATATCACGTAATATTTTTATATATACATAAGTAATTTAGTCATACAAACAAGCCTAAATATTTAAATAAGCAATTTATTAAATTACTAACATAATATACTTATATATAAGAAATGTTGTTAGAAAAAAAGTTTGGTTACCTTAATAGCTATTACGGAGTATTTATTAACGTTATTAAGAATTAAAGATCGTCTGGGTCAATAATACGGTCTACGTAAGAAAAGTCGTCTCCTCCACCCTTTTAAAGAAATTTTCGGGTCGAAACGATTTGACCCAAATATGGTACTAGAAAAGTTATTCCGTCAAATATTGGGCAACTCCTCATCCCGATGCTCCAATTATAGAAAAGGACGAGGGAGTAAATATAGTATATATATAGTACAGAGTATATAGTATAGTAAGTAGAAGTAGTACGTAATATAGTACTCCGTAGTATGTAGTATGTAACTGAGTAGTACATAGTATTAGTAATATTAGCAAGTAGCACGTTGGGGAGTAGATATATGTCGTGTAGTAGTAATATGTATGCTGCGTGTGTGTATATATAGTAGGGAGATTAGTTTGTAGTGTAGTGTGTGCAGTAGGTTAATTGTATTAGTGTAGGTCTATATGTGTGTATGACATGCATGTGTAAGTGTAGGTGTATATGTGTGTAGGACATGCATGTGTAAGAAGGAAGAATGGAAAATACGTGGGGGCTAACGTGTGAGGTCAATTTTGAGCACGAGTTTCGGTCCGTTTCTCGTACAAACGTATTTCTTTCTTTCTTAAAAAGTTGAAATATAAGATTACGGAATTAAAATAATGGAAATCGTAAAATATGTTTTTTTTAAAAAAAAAAAACAAATTTGTAAGACGGTAAATAGTTTTACGAGACAATAGTTTATAAGAAATTATTATTTTAAGAATTCGATAAATTATTAAATTTTTACGGGACAAGAAAATGTCAAAACAACAGGTCATTTATTTGAAAATAATTTCGAGTTTAAAACTTTATTTAACGAAAGATAATTTTTTTAATAATTCGATAAATAAATTCTCACGTTTTTATAACGGAATAATTTTTAATTTAACGAAAACAAAATATTTTATTCACGAAAATAATTTTTCAAACGTTAAACTTGGTTTAAATAAATGTTTAAACTTTTAACTCTATTTGAAAAATACGGGGTATTACACTCATAACCCTCCGAGATCATATAACAGGACCGCGATCTATGCCAGAGATCATTCACAAACACATGTTTAATTTTGTCCTTAGCCTGACAGATCTTTCGCCAAGCCCAAGTGGCATCTGTGTTGGGTTGGTATTCACGCCAATCACGCCCCTTCAGATAGATGGTATTCACCGACCGAACCCATAAACGATCCGGTTGATCAAAAACCCAGGATGCCAATTTTGCCACAGCAGCCTGATTCCAAGTAACCAGGTCTCTGAGCCCCAAACCCCCTTCCAGCTTAGGACAACAGATCTTCTCCCAACTCACCAGAGCCCGATTATTCCCCTCCACCCCGCCATTCCATAAGAAATTGCGACATAAAGAGATAATTCTGGTCATAACATAAGACGGAATAATAAAAAAACCATCGCCCAGTAATTGTGTAGCTGAGACAGCATTGACTGAACCAAGGTCAGTCTACCTGCATAAGAAAGCTTACGAGCACCAATACTAGAAATTCTCGAGATGATACGGGCTATCAAACTTTCACAATCAATTTTGCCAAGACGAGTACTTTGGATCGGAAGACCCAAATAACGAAAGGGCATCGTACCTTCCACACAGCCAGAAAATTGTAGAATAGAAGCTTTCTTATCCTCATCGACACCAACAAAATAAGCATGAGATTTACCAATGCTTATATTCAGCCCCGAGGCCCTGCTAAAGGTAGCAAAAGCTTTCCACAAGAATTCCATCGAGTCAGTATCCCCTTTGCAAAAGAGAAGCAGATCCTCAGCGAACATCAGATGAGTAAGTTTCATCGGGCCGCACTTCGGGTGGTATTTAAAATTCCTGTCTATCTTTCCATGGGTCAGAATACGAGAAAAATATTCCATACAAATAGTAAAGAGCAACGGCGACATAGGATCACCTTGCCTCAAACCTCTCTTCCCACGAAAAAACCCGAAACTATCTCCATTAGCATTGAGGGAATACGAGACTGACGTAACACACTCCATGATCAGTCGGCGGAAATGTTCCGGGAAATCTAAGGCTCTTAACATTTGGTCAACGAAACTCCATTCCACACTATCATATGCCTTGTGAATATCAACCTCGAATAAGCATCTAGGAGAAACGCGCCCTCCCCTATACATCTTAACAAGGTCTTGACAAATCAGCACATTCTCTACAATACTTCGACCCTCAATAAATTCACCCTGCATAGGCGAAATTATCTGTGGGAACGACTTTGGCCAATCTCGAACAAATTATTTTGGCAATACATTTATACACAACATTGCAGCATGCAATAGGCCTAAATTCTTTCACAGACTGAGGCCTGCTCACTTTTGGAATTAAAGTAATTATAGCACAGTTCAGCTGTTTCAGCAGCTTACCAGAAATGAAGAAATCTTGAATAGCGCTAATCACATCGCCTCCAATAATATCCCAAGAGTCAATAAAAAATTGACTAGTGAACCCGTCCGGACCCAGCGCTTTGTCTCGAGGGATATCATGCAACGCCCTCTTGATCTCCGTCTCGGTGATGCTCGCTCCGAGCAACAATTTATGCTCGTCCGAGCAAACAGGCCCCATACGTACTATGTCAGAATTAATAGGCTCCACATTCCTCGACTCCCCCAACAAGGTAAGGTAATATCGCAAGAAAGCGTCTTCAATCGCATGTTTGTTCGAACAGTCCCGCCCGTCCCCATCAACAATCTTAGTAACAGCATTATGTGCGCGACGTGCTCTCAGAATACCATGAAAGAAAGCGGAATTCACATCGCCCTCCTTAACCCACCTTTGTTTCGATTTTTGGGCCCAAAAATCTGCGCGCGCAGCCTGCAGTTTCCGCACAGCAGCATTCGCAGCCAGCTCCTCCTGCAACAGTTCAGTTGATCGATCAGAGCGCAACCTGATTTGCAGTTCGGACAAGTTCACTTCTGCCAGGCTGCACCGAGTTTCAATATTCGAAAACGAACTTGAATTAAGCAGCTTCAAAGGTGATTTCAGGCTCCTCATTTTCGAAACCAACTGAAACATCTTGGTGCCCGAAACCTGCACTCCCTAAGCCGTCCCGACACAATTCAGAAAATCCGGAGAACGGCTCCACATATTCAAGTATTTGAAAGACCGGTTCTTCCTACTCGGAGGGCTCCCTAACTAAACAACACACGGGCAATGATCAAAGGTCCCTTCCGGTAAGAAATTCGCAAACCCATCCGGATACAACCTCGCCATATCGTCATTCACCAAGCACCGATCAATACGACTAAAGACTCTAGTTTCCACAACTCTATGCTTATTATTCCATGTGAACCACGATCCACACGCTCTAAAATCACCGATTTCGCAGTTCGCAAGGCAGTCTCAAAATTGGTTCATTTCCTCGTCCGATGAATTACCACCAAGACGTTCCCGAGCATCGATAACACTATTGAAATCACCCAAGACCATCCAAGGGCCCATATGAGCATATGTTTCAAGCCGTCGCCAAAGCTCACCCCGCTCCGCCACGGAGTTAAATGCATACACAAAGGTTAGCAAATAACTTTTCCCCGAGACTGTAGTGACCTTGACGTGGATACTTCTAGCACTATACTCCAAGATCATCAGATTCACCTTATCATGGTTCCATAATAGCCAAACTCGGCCTCCCTCACCACAGTGACTATTGGTAGTAATACTCCAATCAGAAAAAACATTTTGATGAACTTTCGCATAAGCTTTATTCTTTATTTCAGTCTCAAGTAAACCAAAGACGTCTACCTGTTGTTTCCTAACAAACTCACTTATTGCACGCTGCTTATTTATATTACACATACCTCGCACATTCCAACATCCTATATTATGTATCTCCATGGATCACTAACTCCAACCCAACCCCTTCATTCCTTTCAACCGGCTCTTTTCTTGGAGATCCTATGATCATATCAGCATAGGACACACCATTTTCCACCTCTTTAGTAGTTCTCGAACCCTTCGACATGGATCCCACCGAAGTGGGAGGTCTCGTTCTAACAATGTCTGCCATCACTGTAGGCGCTGAAATGGGTTTAGGACCAGTAATGAGCCTCGACACAGGCTGTTTCACAGCGCCCCCTCCTTCATTTTTCTTCTGTTTCATTTCCTGTCTCGCTTTCCTTAATTCATCTTTACGACAATCCCGAGTCTCATGCCCATACCCCTTGCATTTGGTACACCATATTGGTTTCCACTCATATTTGACAAAAACATCAACCACATTTTCCTTCTCATCCATAAATTTGATCTCATTCCTAAATTTTTGACCCACCTTAGCCATGACCATCACCCTCGCATACCCAAGTCTTGTTCGTTCTTCCGTAACCAAGTCAGACTTGACATACGGGCCAACAAGGGAGGCTATCCAAGGCAAACATCTATCCCAAAATTTCAAGGGAATGTCATGTAACTAAATCCAAATAGGCACTTCATGAACATCAGATTTGTCCAATTTTGCATCCGGAGTCCATTCTTTCACAATCAGGGGTTTATTATCAAACATAAACATACCATGGTCGAGGATTTTTACCTTAGCTTCCTTGTTCTTCAACCGAACTAAGAAGATTCCATTAGGTAGGAAAGAGATCTTGTCGATGCCGTGATCCTTCCAAATTCTCCTCACAAACCCTTCCACCACTTCCCAAGGCAGGTTAGCGCCCATAATGAAGCAGTATACAGCGGAGCTCCAAAAATCAATTTCATCGTCGACATCATCCACCGAAAACCTTTAATTCCTCTTCATCGTCCAAGTCGACGATTTTCTTCCCATCTCTCTGTTTCCATCCACCCGTTTCCACAATCATCTCCGCCCCTGTCTCAGGCACGAATTCCGGTTCATCGTCCTCAGGCTCTGAGACGTAGTTCAAGCCCGGAATATCATTCACTTTTGAATTCATCTTGTTTATTGCACTGTCCTCCAAATTCGAGTTTTTCACTACTTTGCGAAGTAATTCCTCTTTTGCTTTACGTGTTACAGGCTTCATTGCTTTGGTCCCCCTCGAGACGGCTTTCGATTTCTGCCTCATAGATTCGCATAACCAGGGCAAAGGCCAGCCAAGTCGACGACAGGGCTAGATTCGCCACAAAAAACGCACGCCGGAAATCCCTCGTATGTTCGCCGGAAATCACCAGAGGAAACGAAGAGTTTTGGAAGGTTGATTTCGAAAGTTCCCATTCTGATATCTTATCTACTACAGTATTTGTCAGAAAAGTGGAGTTGTCAATTCTTAATTTTGAATATGGGTTGTCCTATTAGCAAACTTTATGTCGGAATGGAGTATTGTGTAGTCTTATCTAATGTGTAGTCTTATCTAAGAAAATACAAATCATAAATTAAAATGAAATACCAACTTAAATTGAAATGAAATACAAAATTAAACAAACTTCATTCAAATTATTGGATGAAATACCAACTTACACATAACTTAAACATAACTTAAATGAAACATAACTTCAATACCAACTTAAACATAACTTAAACACAAATTAAACATAACTGAATTGAAACAGAACTTAAATACCAACTTAAAATAACTAAAGTAAAATGAAAGACCAACTTAAACAACTAACACATTGACACATTAAACTGAAGACTAGACGTCGTACCTTGAACGAATTTGGTCACACATTCGTTGGTGAATGGCCCTTGCATGTTCGGTCATTCCACTTGTATCAGCATTGAGTATCGTAAGTTCTTCCCTCGTAGAACTACTTTGCAGTCGCTCGTTTATTTCCCTTAGCATTGTCAATTTTTCTTGCTGATATGTTTCATATTTGACTCTATCCTCATCTAACGAGGACTCTCCTTGTGACCTTCCTTTGTTCTTTCCTTTCTTCCTTGCCTTGGATGCTTTTGTTCCTATAGGGCGTTTGCTAACTTCGTCGTCTCCATACGAAGAAGACCTCTTTGATCCCACTGATGGTTCTGTTGTATCTTCCTGTTCTCAATCGCCATTCCACTCTGCGCACTCCTTGGTAATCTCCCACATATACTCAAGGGTGAAATGTTTTCCCTTCTTCAGTTTACACCATTCCTCACGTGCAGCTTGTTTCTTCTGGTCATCAGACCACCCACTACGGTATTGGTTGGTAATACGGTTGAATATCTCATTAAAGTCATTTATCTCTGTCTGGACTCTATGGAAACGAGACTTGATTTTCTCAAGTGTTCTACTATTATTGTTGCTATATTTTTTAAAGTAAGTAGTGTCTTTTTTCCAAAAAGCCTCATCCTTCTGTGCAGTACCTACACTTGTATCTATGGATACCGTCACTCATACTTGCGCAAGTGCTTTCTCTTCATCTATTGACCATATAACTTTTTTACCAACAGCACCATCTTCTTGAACTTGAATAGTTTCTAAACCTTCTTGAGTAGAGAACGGTGGAACTGGTGAATCAGAGTCATCACATGAAATATTGTCTCCCGGAATTAATGTTGGTCGAGTCTTTGTCGTACTTGAACTCAGGCTATTGTTGTAGGTCGTTCCAACTGAACCTGTTGGAGGTGGATACCAATTTGTTTGTTGCCAATTTTGCGGTGGCATATTTGGGTAATTTGACGGTGGCATATTTGGGTAATTTGACGGTGGCATATTTGGGTAATTTGACGGTGGCATATTTGGGTAATTTGACGGTGGCATATTTGGGTAATTGGGGGTGACATATTTGGATAATTTAGTGGTGGCATATTTGGATAATTTGGTTGTGGCATATTTGGATAATTTGGTTGTGGTATATTTGGGTAGCCATAAAATTGTGGGTATTGATAGCTGAAATGATTTGGTTGATTTTCCATATTTTCTTGAGTTTCTTGATTTGTATTGTTCAATAAATTACTGAAGGATCCTCTCTAGTTGGAATCAATGAGTAAATAAATTTTTCAGTTATTAATATGAGTAAAATAAGTTTGGAGTAAAATATGAATTTGTAATCATGAAGAGCGTCACTATATATAGAGTATCCGAATTCTTATCTTAATCATATCTTATCTAAATGTAATCTAAACGTATGGAATTATATCGTACTAAAAAATCTTCTTTTATCAAAATCTTATCCGTATATTGTACCTATTGTTTTATTACCATTGTGTAGTCACTTTCATTCTGACATCTTATTAAGTGGATCATTGAGATTCGTCACATGCATTCCTGTATCTTATTAAATTTTAGTAGCACTGTTTCGTCACATGCATTGTGTCAACTTATCACATTTTATTACCATTGTGTAGTCACTTTCATTCTGACATCTTATTAAATGGGTCATTGAAATTCGTCACATGCATTTTTGTATCTTATTAAATTTTAGTAGCACTATTTCGTCACATGCATTGTGCCATCTTATCATATTATATTACCATTGTGTAGTCACTTTCATTCTGACATCTTATTAAATGGGTCATTGAGATTCGTCACATGCATTCCTGTATCTTATTAGATTTTAGTAGCACTGTTTCGTCACATGCATTGTATATAAATTGATATCTTCATCATACAATTTCATTTCACTCTCATTCAAACAACTCTCATCCTAAAATTTTGAAAATAAAACAACTCTCATTCAAAACAATATCGTGAATATGACTCACTAGGATAATGAAGTTAGAAGGTTTCAAAGAGATATTGACTCCATCAAGAACCACACTCCAAAATTCATTACTCGTCTGAACCTAATATTGCCAGAGACGGTGTACATGAATGCATTAAACTATACACCACTGTTAACAATGTTGGGGTCCATCGTATCCGGAAATACAGCAGTTGTGTTAACTCCTTCGGTTTTGTACAATGCAACTATAGGTAAAAGCAGCTAAAAGCTATTGAGCATCGTATACAATTTTTTTTGCAGATTCATACATACATACAATTTTGCAGATTCATATCAGCGAAAAGCTAATGAGCATCGTATGTTGAGGAAAGAAGTCGTAGAAATCGTTCGTAGATTGAGTAATTTCATGACATTTGAACCTCTATACGATCTATTGTATGGGGATGGAAGATTTTTTCTACCACGCTACCGGGTGTATTTTTGTGATGTGTACAATGAAGTTACTATGGAGGAAGAATTAGAATTTCTAGCGGCTCAAGAACAACCAGCTGACCGCCTTAATTTCTCCTCAATGATGATACTTCATCTGATGACGCTAACTCCTATTAAGTGTAACTTGTTCCGCAGAATAATGTTTAGTTAAGGTGTTGTCTAGTTTAACGTCTTATTTCATGATTAGTAAGTGTAAGTGTAAGTTGTATTAATTAGTAGAGTAATTTAAAAATTACTCCTTTTAAAAAAATCAATTTTAAAATTAACTCTCTTTTGAAATTTTTGTTAAAAAAAACTCTCAAAATCTATCAAAAGCTCAAAAATTGCTCCCAAATTTATTTTTAGGACGAAAATACCCTTGGCTAGAGTGTGAGGTGAAGTAATGTGGCATAAAAAAAGTTAGGGGCATTTTCGTCCAAAAATTATATTTTGAACCAATTTTTGAACTTTTGATAGATTTTGGGAGTTATTTTTAACAAAAATTTCAAAAAGGAAGAAAATTTAAAATTGGTATCTTCAAAAGGAGTAATTTTTAATTTATGTTTAATTAAGTTGTTTTTAAGTAACATTTTATTTCATGGTTTAGTACTACTATGTGTAAGTTCTTTTAATTAGTACTCCCTCCCCTCCACTAAGATTTTCCCACTTTCCTTAAAAGGAAACTCCACTAAGATTTTCCCATTTCAAAACTTTCCTTATTAATCCATTATACTCTCTTCCTATTGGTTACTTTTTCTGATTTGACATCTTGAACCCCACCAAACAATTTACCATCTTTCATTACTCATTCCTTATTCCGTGTGCCATTTACAAATGGGAACATCATTGTGGAGGGGAGGGAGTAATGTTTAATTAAGTTGTATTTCATATTAGTGTCTAATTCGATGGTTTAATACTAATGTATTTTAATAAAATATTTATTTGTGATAACTCGTTATTTATTCATATTTGTACCCCGTTTTTATGTGTCGATAATATCATTTACAATGTTATTTGGGTTATATAGTGTACTTTCCATTCATCTGAATATTTATTCGAGTGAATATTATATTAGAATAAAATTGGCTAAATTGTAACTATTATGAATGATAGGTACGAGTTGGTCGAATTGACGATAAGGCCGATCAAGGAAGGCGGAATGAGACAACAAAAGAGAATCAACTAAATGGAATGTTAATCCGGCCCACTTGTTAACTAGCTGGGATAATGAGTCAATAATATTGATAAAGCCCATGTATACTGGGCTATTGTATGTCGAGCAAAAAGAAGCCCAAGTTGCAATCATTCACAAACACCACAAGCAAAATAGGAGACCAAGGTCTCAAGATACCAGGACAAAAATATTAAAGCAAAAAAAGGGAAGAATCGTACGATGAAGGAAGCAGAGGAAGATGGAAACAAAATATTCTAATTATTCTTCCAATCTCATAAACTTTCCTTATTTCTACCCAGAAATTATACTCAAATCTTTCCTAATTTTGACCCAAGGCAACTATAAATACCCAAGTCCCAATTATGAAGAAACGAAGCAAGCAAACACAAAAATACCAAACCCTATTAGTAATTGAAGAGCTCGGAGTAGTCCGTCGGGTGAAGCGGCTTCAACTCGAGGGAAGACGGAAGTACTACTTGTGGAGGTGTCGAAACCAAATCAAGGAGAAGTCTTTCGGTTCTACATATTAAGTTCTCTACTCCTTAATACTTGTTCATTTCAGTTGTTAATTTTGTCTTGGATCTATATGATATTAATCGTTCAGTTATGAAATCAATCTGTTTTACCAATATTATTTTATTAGTATTCAATTTTATACTCATCTTTATTGTTCAATAGCTAGTTGTATTATTTGGCGCGGCGTTAAATTATACAACCGAGTAGCAACTATATTAATTTAGGACTGCGAATTGTCACTAGATTAATCTAGGAGTATAATTTGATCTAGTTAATTTTAATTGACTAGGATTAATGATGTCTTTCTTGTCCTTAATGCGACTAGTTAACTTACGGAGCATCGAAACTTACGTAATAATTGATTAGTTAGAATTTGTGATCGAGCGGCTCGACACCGATTATAAGTAAGGAAGGATAGGGAGATTTAGCGGCTAAATTCTCTACAATTAATCTAGTAATAAAATAATATGGGTACGACGAGTCGATTTAGTAACTGAATAGGTAACCAAGTATAAGAAATATAAGAGTAAGGTTATTAAATGTACAGATAACCATGCGACCCGGGAAAAGGACCCATGAAATCGATACCCCATATATCAAATATTTCACATACAAGTATTCCATGTTGAGGCATTTCAGCTTTTCTAGTTAAGTTACCAGTTTTCTGACATTCGACAAAAGATTTGTAAAAAGAATAAGCATCTCGGTGTAATGTGGGCCAATAAAACCCGCATTCTAAAACCTTATGCGCTGTTCGTTTAGGACCAAAGTGCCCTCCTGTTTCTAAACTATGACAGAAATTGAGAATAGATTGCGCCTCAGACTCAACGACACATCTCCTAATAATATTATCACTATAACACTTCCAAAGATATGGATCATCCCAAATATAATGTTCTGCCTCACTTTTAATCTTATGTCGTTGCGCTCTTGATAATGTAGATGGAAAGGAAGTGGTTACTAAGTAGTTAACCATGTCAGCATACCAAGGGGTCGGTTCAAGATACAAAGAATACAAGTGTAAAAGAATTTGTATTTCGATAAATAATGAATTACATGAGTATACATATTTATACTAATTATAGACTACCTAAATATGTAAGGAATAAATATTGATTACAAAGGATATTTGCCTTAACTAATTGATCACATAATCAACCTAATTGATTACAAAGGATATTTGCCTTAACTAAATGATACGTAAATGATAAGGTGAGAATGAATATAGACACATGAACCTAACCGCTATTCTTGATACGTTTCCGCAAGACGGACGGTCGTAGAGTAAGTCCGATCATGGAAGAAAGAGTTTGGAACCGGGTTTTTGGTAGCGGTTTTGTAAGGACATCGGCGAGTTGATCATCGCCATTGATATGTTGTACTCTGAGACGGCCTTGATGGACATATTCACGGACAAAGTGGAAATCGAGTGCGAGGTGTTTCATACGGGAGTGAAAAACGGGATTAACCGAGTAGTTCGTAGCTCCAAGATTGTCACAGTAAATCGCAGGAGTGTTTGAAACCGGGATGTCGAGTTCCTGTAGTAGAGATTGAACCCATAGGACTTCGGCGCTAGTATTGGCTACAGCTCGAAATTCTGCTTCGGTGGAAGATCGGGAGATAGCACGTTGTTTTTTTGAGGACCAAGAGATGGGATTATTACCGAGGAAGACAAGGTAGCCAGTGGTAGAGATGTAGTCACTTTTGTCACGAGCATGATCGGAGTCACTGTAACCATGAAGGATGGATGGGGAAGAACGGAGTAAATGTAGCCCATGATTTTGAGTGCCTTTGAGATATCGTAATACACGTTTTAGAGAGAGCCAATGAACGGAGGTGGGGTGGTTGAGAAACTGGGCTAGCTTGTTGACAGAGAAGCAAATGTCGGGTCTAGTAAGAGCCAAGTACTGAAGGCTGCCTACGAATGCCCGATAATCTGACTCGTTTTCCATAGGTAAGTCAAGGTGGCGAACGAGTTGAGTATCGGGGGTGAGCGGTGTGGTGACGGAGGAGCAGGCATCCATATTATATTTTGTGAGTAGATCGTGGATATATTTTGATTGATTAAGGTGGAGACCGGTAGAGGTGGGTGTCACTTCAACACCAAGAAAATAGGAGAGAGGACCTAGATCCTTGAGTGAGAAGCGGTTGGATATGTGGGTGATGAATGATTTAATAGCTTCGGGTTGCAGGCCGGTGACGATAATATCGTCGACGTATACTAGGACTAGCAGGTAGGTGGTGGCAGTATTGTAGATAAAGAGAGATGCGTCGGAAATAGAACTTTTGAAACCGTTTGAGACCAAATAATTCTTGAGCTCAGTGTACCAAGCACGTGGTGCTTGCTTGAGACCGTATATAGCTTTTTGTAACTGACAAACGTGGACGGGTTTAGTCGGGTCTACAAAGCCAGAGGTTGAACCATAAATACTGTGTCGGTGAGTGTGCCTTGTAGAAAGACATTGTTAATATCAAGTTGGTTTAATGACCAGCCTTTTGTGATGGCTAGAGAAAGAATTAAACGAATTGTAGTCGGTTTGACCACGGGACTGAAAGTCTCGGAATAGTCTAGACCGGGTCGTTGGTGGAAGCCTTTCGCAACAAGTCGGGCCTTATGTTGTTTGACTGACCCATCTGGGTTATATTTAAGACGGAAGACCCACTTACAGCCAATGGTGTTTCGGTTTGGATCGGGAGGGACTAGGGTCCATGTATTATTGCGGGTTAGGGCAGTGTATTCTGTCACCATGGCTTCTCGCCATAATGGAGCGGCGAGAGCTTGTTTTACGGTGGTAGGAGTGGCGAAAGAGGGTTGAGTGTCAGCGTGATGGGCATGGTGGGAGGTGTATTTCGGGTTCGGTTTAATTATATTGTTGGAGAGTCGGGTCGTTGGTCGGAGTGGTGGTGGAGGTGGCGGGGCAGAGGTAGCGGATCGGAGGGAGGAGTTTGTGGAGGAGGGGGAGTCGGGTGGGGTGGAGGAGGGAGTTGTGGTAGCGGCGGATCGGAGGGAGGAGGTCGGTGAGGAGAGGGGAGAGTCAGGTGGGGTGGAGCGAGGAGTTGCGGTGGCTGAGGAAGGGGAAGAGGTGGTAGGTGTATCAGGAGGGGTGAGATTATTGGTGGGGTTGTTTGCTGGATTAGAAAAAATGGGTTTGGATTTGTTTTTGGGGTTGAGAGATGGGGTATGTGTGGGGTCATCTGGTGAGCTGTTAGGTGGAGTAGTTGTTGGGCCCATGGACCAATTAGTGGAGGGAGAATATGGAGGAGATTTGGTGAGACGTATATAGGGAAATTCGTTATCAACAAATCTAACATGTCGAGACGTATAAAGACGGTTGGTAGTCGGGTCAAGGCATAGGGATGCGCTTTGGGTATTGGAATATCCCAGAAAAATACAAGGGAGAGATGGAGGTTCGAGTTTGTGAGCGGTGTAGGGTCGTAGCCACGGATAGCAAAGACACCCGAAGGCATGAAGTTTTAAATAATTAGGTTGTTTCGAAAAAAGCTTATTATATGGATTATCATTATTTAAAGTTGGGGTGGGAAGACGATTAATTAGGTACACGGCCGTGGTGAAGGCATAGGGCCAAAGTGTGTCGGGTAATTGGGCATGAGTTAGAAGGGATAGTCCTGTGTCGACAATGTGCCCGTGACGACGTTCCGCAAATCCGTTATGCTCGGGAGTGTGAGGTGGTGAGGTAAGATGATGTATTCCATTATCCAGGAGGTCGGGGGTAAGTTTAAGAAATTCTCCGCCATTATCGGAGTAAAATTGTCGGATTGGACGTTGAAAGAATTTTTCTACTAGAGCTTGGAATCTTTTAAAAGTGACAAATGTATCGGATTTTCTTTTAATCGGAAATAACCAAATATAGTGTGTAAAATGATCAATAAAGATCACATAATATTTTAATGAATCATTTGATAAGACGGGGGAGGTCCAAACGTCGGAGTAAATTAGGTCGAGTGGCGCGGTTGATTTTAATGTAGATATTTTGAATGGAAGCTTCCGACTTTTATTGATTAAACAGGCGTTACAGTAATTTAAAGGCGTAAAACGAAAATTTAAAATTGTAGAAAGACGTTTGAGGGTAGCATCGGATGGGTGGCCAAGACGATGATGCCACGTTGAGGTGGTAGTTGTAATAGCGGGGTGGGCTTGAGGAGGTGTCGGGTTCCACTCATAAGAGCCGGAGTTAGATCGGCCTTGAAGAAGGACCGCTCCCGTCGATTGATCCATTAAGACAAAAAAATTATGTGAGAAAATGGCAATAGCGTTATTATCGTGACAAAATTGACGAACGGATAGCAAATTACGAGATATGGATGGAACACAAAATACGTTATTAAATTTAAGAAGAGTAGAGTTGTGAGGAATTGTGAATGAACCTATGTGGGTAATAGGAAGTGCGGAACCGTCGCCAATGACTATGTCATCGGGGCCATCATAAGGTTGGTGGAGGGCAAGAGTGTCAAGATCGTGTGTGAGGTGATGAGTGGCTCCCGTGTCAAGGAGCCATGAATTTTGAGTGGGTGGTGGTTGATAGGTAGCGGTGTGGGCGTGGGGACGGTTGGGGGCGGATCGGTTTGAACGGGTCGGAAAAACAACCATCGGATATTCGCGGGCAAGGATACGACAGTCGGAAGCAACGTGGCCTACCGCGTCACAAAAGTGACAACGACCTTTGTATGGTCGGGAGTTGGGCGGGTTTGGGTTGGGTGTTTGGCGAGGTTGATTGGGTTGATAGGGGGTGGGTGTATGGGGGCGAGGTTGGTAACGGGGACGGGCAGAGGCGGCATTGGCCGCCGGCGTGAATTGGGCCGGGGTGGAGGGTGGGATTGGGGCCGGGGATTTGGATAAGTTGACGGAGATTTCGTGTTGGATAAGTTTTTCGTGCAAATCCTCGAAGGCAATGGGGGTGTCACGGGCTTTGACAACTTGTATGAGCGGTTCGTAGAGTTTGTAGTCGAGGCCATCAAAGACGGTCGAGATAATGTCTTCGATGTCCATAGGACGGTCAAGTTGGGCTATGTCATCGGTTATGGATTTGATGGCTTGCATGTACTCGGTAATGGTGCCATCACCGAGTTTGAGTGATTGGAGGCGGGCTTTGAGTTGAAGTTTACGACCACGTGACTTGTTGGCAAAGGTTCGGGCTAGGGTGGTCCATGCGGCGTGTGACGTGGTGTCGTTAGTAATAAATGTGGCTACGGATGAGGTAAGGGTGCCCGTGAGGGCACCAAGGATAAGTTGGTTTTGGCAATACCAAGTGCCATAGGCAGGATTGGGGGTGACGACGGGCTCAGTGGCGGGGGCTGTGGGGGCCGTGGTAATGTTTTCGGCGGGGGCCTTGATGGTACCATCAAGGTAGCCAAAAAGACGATGACCGTTAAGGATGGCTCGGATTTGGAAACACCATTGTTTGTAAGTGAGTGTATCAGTGAGTTTGATACAATTAGGAAATTGAATTTCGGTGAGTGGTTTGGATGGTTCGTCGGGGTTAGGAATGTTGTTGTTTAATGGGGCCATGAAGCGTGATAGCGGATAGACTCGGGAATTTTTTTTTTTTTTTTGTTTAGGACCGACGCTCTGATACCATAAAAGAATTTGTATTTCGATAAATAATGAATTACATGAGTATACATATTTATACTAATTATAGACTACCTAAATATGTAAGGAATAAATATTGATTACAAAGGATATTTGCCTTAACTAATTGATCACATAATCAACCTAATTGATTACAAAGGATATTTGCCTTAACTAAATGATACGTAAATGATAAGGTGAGAATGAATATAGACACATGAACCTAACCGCTATTCTTGATAAAGTGTTCATCGGGGAAAAACTCGGTCATACGAGGCCAATCCTCTCTAGGGACTATTCTACTTAAGTGGTCGGCTACCAGATTCTCTGCCCCTTTTTTGTCTCTAATTTCTAGATCAAACTCTTGTAATAAAAGCATCCATCCTAATAACCGCGACTTAGACTCTTTCTTTTTCAATAGAAATTTTAAGGCCGAGTGATCAGAGTAAACTATAACATGGGCTCCAAGCAAATAAGTTCTAAACTTCTCAAGAGCAAATATTACAGCATACATTTCTTTCTTAGTAACTGTGTAGTTACACTGTGCAGGATCGAGTGATCTAGAGGCATAATGAATTACATAAGATTCTTTATCAACCTTTTGACCAAGTACTGCACCTACTGCTCCATCACTAGCGTCACACATAATTTCAAAAGGCAAATTCCAGTCAGGTGCACACATAATAGGGGCTGAAGTCAGTTTGTTTTTCAAAGTGTCAAAAGCTACTTTACAAGAATCATCAAATACAAATTTCACATCTTTCCCCAACAAAGAACATAGAGGAGCTGAGATTTTAGAAAAATCTTTTATGAAGCGTCTATAAAAATCCGCATGACCCAAAAAAGATCTGATCTCACGCACACTCGTAGGGTAGGGCAAAGAGCTTATGACATCTATTTTAGCCTTGTCCACTTCTAGTCCTCTAGAACTCACCACATGACCTAAAATCACCCCCTTGTTCTACCATAAAATGACACTTCTCAAAATTTAGAACAAGGTTCGTCTCACGACATCTCTTAAGAACAAGTGATAAATTATGAAGACAGAAGTCAAACGAATCACCAAAGACAGTGAAATCATGCATCCATAAATATTTCCATACAACTATCAATTAAGTCAGAAAAAATACTCATCATACACCTTTGGAACGTACCTGGAGCATTATAGAGGCCAAACGGCATTCGTCTAAATGCAAACGTACCAAAGGGACCGGTGAAAGTAGTTTTATCCTGATCTTCGGGTGCTATAGCCACTTGAGTATAACCTGAATATCCATCTAGAAAACAGAAATAAGACCTTCCAGCCAGTTTTTCTAACATTTGGTCGATAAACGGTAAAGGAAAATAGTCTTTTCTTGTGGCATTGTTCAGTTTTCTATAGTCGATACAGACTCCCTAACCATTAGATACTCTTGTAGGCACTAGCTCACCCTTTGCATTTTCAACTACAGTGATACCCGATTTTTTCGGAACAACATGAATCGGGCTAACCCACTCAGAATCCGAGATAGGATATATGACACCGGCATCTCTCCACTCTATCATTTCTTTTTTGACTACCTCTAACATTGAATGGTTTAATCTACGTTGTGGCTCTCTAGTAGGCTTAGCATCTTTCTCTAGGAATATTCTATGCATGCAAAGAGTAGGACTAATACCCTTAATGTCCGCTAATGTCCATCCTATAGCCTCTTTATTTTCTCTAAGTACCCCTAACAACTTGGTTTCCTGATGGTCTGAAAGTGAGCTTGAAATAATTACTGGAAACATTTTATTTTCACCAATAAAAGCATACTTCAAATGATTAGGCAGAGGTTTGAGTTCAAGTTCGGGTGCCTTAATAATGGATGGAATAAGTGTTGAAGTCTCTTGGGGCAAGGAACTTGACATGAAGCTTTTACGAGAATCAACGAGGTTAACATTACAAACATTAGTAACATCAGGTGCTATAAAAAGACTCGACTCGTTCAAAGCATATTCTGCATATTCATTATCAAAGACTTCTTGTACGATCCAATCAATGACATCGATATAATCTACATCACACACAGTATTAATATTGTCAGAATACTTCATAGCCTCGAAGATATTAAATGTCATAGTTTCACCATCAAATTCAAAGGATAGAATACCATTATGCACATCAATTTTAGCTCTCGAAGTTTTAGGGAAAGGTCTACCTAGCAATAAAAGCACATCAGATGCATCTCGGGACCGACCCATATCAATAATATAAAAATCGGTTGGAAAAACAAAATCACCTACTTGAACTAGAACATCTTCCAAAACTACTAATGGGTGTGCATACGATCTATCAGCTAATTGAATCATCACATCAGTCTCAGCAAGCTTAGCTCCATGCAACGTGTCATAAACAGATTTCATAGGATGTAGGGGAAGTGAATGGGATAAGTAGTGTTGTTATTAATGGTTTAAGGGATCAAATGCAAGAAAATGCCCAACAAATAGCTACTTTGACCACTCTCGTTTCTAAACTTGTTTCGGATCAGTCAAAACAGACCATGGTTGCTGTAAACTCTGAGAATATGTTAGTTAATGGTGTTGGACAGCCTTGTATGCAGGAAGAGGTTAATGCTTTGGGTGGTTTTAATGGTAATCAGAATAGGAAATATGACCCTTACTCAAACACTTATAATGAGGGATGGAAGGACCACCATAATTTCAGATATGGGTCAGGACCGAGACCTGGTCAGAATAATATTAGACCTGCGACCCCCCCCCCCCCCCCCCCCCGCCACCTTATTCTGTGTCGCTTGAGGATATGATTAAGCAATTAACTAATACAGTTAGTAAGGTTCACAACCAGGGTGTCTCTTATCAACAAAAGACCGATTCTCATTTACAACAACTAGACTCTCAAATGGGACAAATCTGCACTACCCTAAGTAGTATTCAAACCAATTTAGGAGGAGCATTACCAGCCCAACCTATACCTAACCCTAACCAGAGTGCACAAGCTATAACACTTAGGAGTGGTAAGGTCCTAGCCGATCAGAATAAGAGTAAAATTGAGAAGGAGTTCATAGTTAAGCCTGTACGTGTACAACAGGAAGTGAGGGAGAATGCGGCCACTAAGAATAAAAGTCCAAACCATGATTCGGAAGTCGTTAGCTTTAAGGATCCTCCTTCATTTCCATCTAGGTTTGCTAAAACAAAGAAGATTGAACTAGAAAAGGAAATTCTTGACACCTTTAGGAAAGTAGAAGTGAATATACCTTTACTTGATGCAATCAAGCAAGTCCCTAAACATGCTAAATTTCTAAAAGACTTTGTACTAACAAAAGAAAATTCAAAAATTGGGAGAAGGTAAGTATGGGAGAAAATGTGTCTGCTGTTCTTCAAAGGAAAGTTCCACCAAAATGTCATGATCCAAGGATGTTTTCCATTCCATGTACTATTGGTTCATCTAAATTTGAGAGATGCATGTTAGATTTAGGTGCGTCTATAAATGTTATGCCAAAATCTGTTTATGACACATTGCATGGAGCTAAGCTTGCTGAGACTGATGTGATGATTCAATTAGCTGATAGATCGTATGCACACCCATTAGTAGTTTTGGAAGATGTTCTAGTTCAAGTAGGTGATTTTGTTTTTCCAGCCGATTTTTATATTATTGATATGGGTCGGTCCCGAGATGCATCTGATGTGCCTTTATTGCTAGGTAGACCTTTCCTTAAAACTTCGAGAGCTAAAATTGATGTGCATAATGGTATTCTATCCTTTGAATTTGATGGTGAAACTATGACATTTAATATCTTCGAGGCTATGAAGTATTCTGACAATATTAATAGTGTGTGTGCTTTAGATTATATCGATGTCATTGATTGGATCGTACAAGAAGTCTTTGATACTGAATATGCAGAATATGCTTTGAAGAGTCAAGTCTTTTTATAGCACCTGATGTTACTAATGTTTGTAATGCTAACCTCGTTGATTCTCGTAAAAGCTTCATGTCAGGTTCCTTGCCCCAAGAGACTTCAACACTTATTCCATCCATTATTAAGGCACCCGAACTTGAACTCAAACCTCTGCCTAATCATTTGAAGTATGCTTTTATTGGTGAAAATAAAATGTTACCAGTAATTATTTCAAGCTCACTTTCAGACCATCAGGAAACCAAGTTGTTAGGGGTACTTAGAGAAAATAAAGAGGCTATAGGGTGGACATTAGTGGACATTAAGGGTATTAGTCCTACTTTTTGCATGCATAGAATATTCCTAGAGAAAGATGCTAAGCCTACTAGAGAGCCACAACGTAGATTAAACCATTCAATGTTAGAGGTAGTCAAAAAAGAAATGATAAAGTGGAGAGATGCCGGTGTCATATATCCTATCTCGGATTCTAAGTGGGTTAGCCCGATTCATGTTATTCCGAAAATTGGGTATCACTGTAGTTGAAAATGCAAAGGGTGAGCTAGTGCCTACAAGAGTATCTAATGGTTAGCGAGTCTGTATCGACTATAGAAAACTGAACAATGCCACAAGAAAAGACCATTTTCCTTTACCATTTATCGACCAAATGTTAGAAAAACTGGCTGGAAGGTCTTATTTCTGTTTTCTAGATGGATATTCAGGTTATACTCAAGTGGCTATAGCACCCGAAGATCAGGATAAAACTACTTTCACCGGTCCCTTTGGTACGTTTGCATTTAGACGAATGCCGTTTGGCCTCTGTAATGCTCCAGGTACGTTCCAAAGGTGTATGATGAGTATTTTTTCTGACTTAATTGATAGTTGTATGGAAATATTTATGGATGCATGATTTCACTGTCTTTGGTGATTCGTTTGACTTCTGTCTTCATAATTTATCACTTGTTCTTAAGAGATGTCGTGAGACGAACCTTGTTCTAAATTTTGAGAAGTGTCATTTTATGGTAGAACAAGGGGGTGATTTTAGGTCATGTGGTGAGTTCTAGAGGACTAGAAGTGGACAAGGCTAAAATAGATGTCATAAGCTCTTTGCCCTACCCTACGAGTGTGCGTGAGATCAGATCTTTTTTGGGTCATGCGGATTTTTATAGACGCTTCATAAAAGATTTTTCTAAAATCTCAGCTCCTCTATGTTCTTTGTTGGGGAAAGATGTGAAATTTGTATTTGATGATTCTTGTAAAGTAGCTTTTGACACTTTGAAAAACAAACTGACTTCAGCCCCTATTATGCGTGCACCTGACTGGAATTTGCCTTTTGAAATTATGTGTGATGCTAGTGATAGAGCAGTAGGTGCAGTACTTGGTCAAAAGGTTGATAAAGAGTCTTATGTAATTCATTATGCCTCTAGATCACTCGATCTTGCACAGTGTAACTACACAGTTACTGAGAAAGAAATGTATGCTGTTATATTTGCTCTTGAGAAGTTTAGAACTTATTTGCTTGGAGCCCATGTTATAGTTTACTCTGATCACTCGGCCTTAAAATTTCTATTGAAAAAGAAAGAGTTTAAGTCGCGGTTATTACGATGGATGCTTTTATTACAAGAGTTTGATCTAGAAATGAGAGACAAAAAAGGGGCAGAGAATCTGGTAGGCGACCACTTAAGTAGAATAGTCCCTAGAGAGGATTGGCCTCGTATGACCGAGTTTTCCCCCGATGAACACTTGTATTCTTTGTATCTTGAACCGGCCCCTTGGTATGCTGACATGGTTAACTACTTAGTAACCACTTCCTTTCCATCTACATTATCAAGAGCGCAACGAGATAAGATTAAAAGTGAGGCAAAACGTTATATTTGGGATGATCCATATCTTTGGAAGTGTTGTAGTGATAATATTATTAGGAGATGTGTCGATGAGTCTGAGGCGCAATCTATTCTCAATTTCTGTCATAGTTTAGAAACAAGAGGGCACTTTGGTCCTAAACGAACAACGCATAAGGTTTTAGAATGCGGGTTTTATTGGCCCACATTACACCGAGATGCTTATTCTTTTTGCAAATCTTGTGTCCAATGTCAGAAAACTGGTAACTTAACTAGGAAAGCTGAAATGCCTCAACATGGAATACTTGCATGTGAAATATTTGATATATGGGGTATCGATTTCATGGGTCCTTTTCCCGGGTCGCATGGTTATCTGTACATTTTGTTGGCTGTAGATTACGTATCCAAGTGGGTCGAAGTTAAGGCTACTAAATGTGATGATGCTAAGACCGTAGTGAAATTTGTTAAAAGTCGTATTTTTAATAGGTTTGGAATCCCTAAGGCACTCATTAGCGACCGCGGGACTCACTTTTGTAACCGTGTATTAGCTGCATTGCTTAGTAAGTACCCGGTTATTCACAAAATTGCCACTGCCTACCACCCGCAAACTAACGGTCAGGCCGAAGTTTCCAATAGGGAAATTAAGTCGATTTTGGAGAAAATGGTTAATCCGAATAGGAAAGATTAGAGTCTTCGGGTTGATGATGCAGCTTGGGCATATAGGACAGCTTATAAAACACCCATTGGAATGTCACCATATAGATTAATTTTTGGGAAAGCATGTCATTTACCTGTTGAACTTGAGCATAAATCGGAATGGGCTGTGAAACAGTGTAACTTAGACTATGATTTAGCGGGGATGGAGAGAAAATTACAATTGCAGGAATTAGAGGAATTAAGGTTGGAGTCTTATGAGAATGCTAGAAATTATAAGGAACGAACCAAGGCCTTTCATGATCAGAACATAAATAAGAAATCATTTAGGGTAGGACAGAAAGTATTATTATTTAACTCTCGTTTGAAGTTGTTTCCAAGTAAGCTTAGATCGCGATGGCTTGGTCCGTATATTGTCACGAATGTTTTTCCGCATGGAGCCGTGGAAATAAAAAGTATTGATACTAACCAAGTGTTCAAGGTAAATGGTTACAGGTTGAAACCTTTCTACGAACGGTGCGAGGTAAAGGTGATAGAAGACGTGGTTCTTGAGGAACCATAATCCACTCTCTGAACTCGGTCGAGCCAAAGACGTTAAATTAGGCGCTTCTTGGGAGGCAACCCAAGCTTAATTGTATTATATTATTGTTTTTATTGAGTCAAGTCGGCTTAAGTGCCTCCCTGAGTTTCGCAACCTTTGTAAGGGGATGTTAATAGTGTCGGTTGCACAAAAATATTAGTATTAGATAAAATAAACTTCATAAGATGTGTCATTGCTGGGAACTTCTTGGGTATTTCGTGTTACACGTATTTGGGTCTAGTGCTTCTATTTGGCAAGAATAATGTTATTATGCACTTTTGGAAGCTGTGGAGGTTGATATTATGGGACTGAAACTAATACAAGGACATACAACCAGAAACACTCACATATTAAATCCGCTAAGTGCTCTTATCTCTCTCCTTTACTTTTCGAGTACATTTCATTTGCCATTGAGGACAATGTCGGGGGGGGGGGGGGGGGGGGGGGCTTGCCAAACAAAGGCTAAGAGAAAAAAAATCTTATAATAAAATGAGTCTATTTTAAAATTTTGAAAAAGTTACAACCTGGACGTTATTAGGCTAACTAAAATAAGAGAGTCGACGACAAGCTCTAATCTAACAATTTTTCAAAAATTACTAACTTTTATTTTTTTCTTAATATAATATGTTTTGAAGATATATATACAATTATTTTTCCTCCCGATCGAACTTGGATTGATTAATTTTATAGTAGATAGTAGATGATATTTTAAGTCTCTTTTAAATTTGAGTTATAAGTGAATTATAAAAAATAGCACTTGTTTTTGCTACCTTCACTACTTATTTTTTTTATTGACTCTAGAGGTACGAAAAATAAGCCGGTCTTGTTAAATAAATTTTCTTTCCTAGGCAACTCCTAATTAGGGCTAAGGAAGATTAGACACCTTGAGAGTGAGTGAGTCGTTCTTGTGACTCGAGTTAGTAAATCCGAGGGGAACCTAGTCCTAATGGGATTGGGAGAATGCCTAATGCCTTGTCCGGAAGGGCGGGAGTCATTGGTTGAAAGCTCGTTACATGGGTCACTTGATCGGGCAAAAACAAAGAAAAAAAATCGGAAAAAAGGAAAAAGAGAAAAGGAAAAATAATAATAATAATTACGGAAAAAGTGAGATGAGGTGTTTAGTTTGCCTATGTGCTCGGGAGAACGATCCTCGTACTGAACTGGTAATAGGAATGTACCGAAAGTAAATCCCCTTCACCCAAGACCTTAAATTGCCGAAACTCGTGTTTTTGAGTCAAATTTTTATACAACTTTTTTTTGGGTAGTTCAATCGAGTGTAAAAAATAATGAGTTCATTTATAATTTATATTTAGAAGCGGTCTAAAATATTATACTAATTGTTAAATTAATTAGTTGAATAGTTCCATGTGGAGGAAAGGTTTAGTATATATATTGCTTCCTAATCTAACTCAAATATTTTTATTGACTTCTCTAACTTAGTGAACTGATTTATCTAACATAAAATAATTTAGTTTGTCGTCGGTTATCTTGTGTTGGGTTGGCCGAAAGCATCGAGGTTGACACATTTATTCATAGATCAGGTTTTGTCATTGTCGAGGACGACAATAAGCTAAGTGTGGGGGAATTTGATAACTCGCTATTTATTCATATTTGTACCTCATTTTTATGTGTCGATAATATCATTTACAATGTTATTTGTGTTATATAGTGTACTTTCCATTCATCTGAATATTTATTCGAGTGAATATTATATTAGAATAAAATTGGCTAAATTGTAACTATTATGAATGATAGGTACGAGTTGGTCGAATTGACGACAAGGCCGATCAAGGAAGGCGGAACGAGACAACAAAAGAGAATCAACTAAATGGAATGTTAATCCGACCCTCTTGTTAACTAGCTGGGATAATGAGTCAATAATATTGATAAAGCCCATGTATACTGGGCTATTGTATGTCGAGCAAAAAGAAGCCCAAGTTGCAATCATTCACAAACACCACATGCAAAATAGGAGACCAAGGTCTCAAGATACCAGGAGGAAAATATTAAGGCAAAAAAAGGGAAGAATCGTACGACGAAGGAAGCAGAGGAAGATGGAAACAAAATATTCTAATTATTCTTCCAATCTCATAAACTTTCCTTATTTCTACCCAGAAATCATACTCAAATCTTTCCTAATTTTGACCCAAGGCAACTATAAGTACCCAAGTCCCAATTATGAAGAAACGAAGTAAGCAAACACAAAAATACCAAACCCTATTAGTAATTGAAGTTAACGGTTTTCGGGAGCTCGGAGCAGTCCGTCGGGTGAAGCGGCTTCAACTCGAGGGAAGACGGAAGTACTACTTGTGGAGGTGTCGAAACCAAATCAAGGAGGAGTCTTTCGGTTTTAAATATTAAGTTCTCTACTCCTTAATCTTGTTAATTTCAGTTGTTAATTTTGTCTTGGATCTTATATGACATTAATCGTTCAGTTATGAAATCAATTTGTTTTACCAATATTATTTTATTAGTATTCAATTTTATACTCATCTTTATTGTTCAATAGCTAGTTGTATTATTTGGCGCGGCGTTAAATTATACAACCGAGTAGCTACTATATTAATTTAGGACTGCGAATTGTCACTAGATTAATTTAGGAGTATAATTTGATCTAGTTAATTTTCATTGACTAGGATTAATGATGTCTTTCTTGTCCTTAATGCGACTAGTTAACTTACGGAGCATCGAAACTTATGTAATAATTAATTAGTTAGAATTGGTGATCGACCGGCTCGACACCGATTATAAGTAAGGAAGGATAGGGAGATTTAGCGGCTAAATTCTCTACAATTAATCTAGTAATAAAATAATATGGGTACAACGAGTCGATTTAGTAACTGAATAGGTAACCAAGTATAAGAAATATATGAGCCGAATTATTATGCTTGTTTCACTTGTATATATTAGGATAATAGTTATAGTTTATTATGGAGTAGTTCATTAGTTTAGATTATTCAAGACAATTTAATTGAACCCCCCATTCCGTATATATTCTTGTTAATATTGTTAATATGTTATTCATAATCGTAAATATGTAGTGGACTAGTTAATGAATAAATCGTCTCTCCGTGGGATCGATCCTTACTTGTACTATACTACGTAATTTTTAATATCGTTAGTGTGATAAGAGTAAGGTTATAAATTATTAATTTGAGTGCGGTAACGACACGTATCAATTTGTCTTATTGGGTCGGAAATAGTTCATACTGGGTGAAAGTTATATTTATTAGACGTTATTTTTAGACCTGGCAAACAGATCGGGTCATGTCGTGTTCGTGTTCGTGTCATAGGTAAACGGGTCACGGATCCTTCAACCCAAACCCGACTCATTTAAGTTTCGTATCCTGTTCGTGTTGACCCACTTACATAAGTGGGTCATTAAAGTTTCAACCCAAAACCTAGTAATTTTGTGTCGGGTTCGTATCGAGTTTTTGTGTCATGTCCATATTTGGAAAGTATTCAGATATTTATATTAGAATTGGTTAAAAAAGAATCGACTAATTTACTAAACAGGTTATTCGTGTTGGGTTCGAGTTTCGGGACCTCAACCCAAACCCGACCCAATTAAATCTCGTGTCGACCCAATTACATAAATGAGTTACGAACCCTCAATCAGAACCCGTTAATTACGTATCGTGTTTTCGGGTCGTGTCAGTTTTTGCCCGCTGAAGTTATATTCGACTATTTTCTTTTATTGAAAAGTTAATAAAATTTATTACAAAATAAATTTTGATGAGGTATGAAAAGTTAATAAAAGTTAAGAAAATTACCAAACAATCAAGAAAGAAATGGTGTTCAAAATGTTGAGCATGTCACACATGATGTCACCTTCAGCTTTATTATGTTTTCCTATGTCTACAAACGCGTCCGAATTTACGAACACCCATGAACAAATTTTCTCCAACAATAGCACGTTCATCCATATGAACGTTCATCCTAGAGGTGATCATGGGCCGGGTTGGGCCGGGTTTGGGCCGGGCTTCACCATAAGGCCCCCCATCTAGCGGGTCAGGTCGGGCTGGGCCCCCCAAACGGGCCATTTTGTAAGGCCCAAGCCCAACCCGTTCGGGCTTTTTCGGGCTTGCGGGCTTTTTGGGCCCAATCGGGTCACAACGATTGTTCGGGATTAAGTTAAAAAAAAAATTACGTCACCTTAAAAAAAAAAATTATTACCACAAATTAACCGACATTTAATCGAGTGTTTTGCTCGTAGTCGACCCGACTAATAAACAAACCCTTTTTTTACTAAAACTTGCTCGAAATTAATCAGACGACTAGAGTACATAATGATATATTAATACTCCGTTTTGGTGTTGGACAATTTTTCGTATTATTATGTGCCACACTAACATATCACAGTACAAATACACACACGCGCACACGCACACACATATATACGGTATTAGTGTCCGTGTATAATAACTATGAACACATAAAAAACATAAACTTCTATACAAAAATTGCACGACTTTTCTTTGTTAAAAAAATTGTGATAAAAAACACATGAATTTCCACATAAAAGAAGTTTAAAAGTTTAAAAACTTCATATACAAACCCACTACTGTTGATGCTCTAATGCTATGCTAGTAAAGCTGCCGAGGTGGCAACCCATGTTATAATCAACTTATTAAATACCTTTATTAAAATATCTCTCACAAATAATTTAAAAGGTAAACAAATAATTGAGACGAAAATAAAGGTTGAAAATAGTATTCAGTTATCCGGTTCCAATTTTCGTTGGAGCTCCCCAATATTACGAGGCTCAAATGTTAAAAGGGCCCAATGTAAACTATGTCCTGAATTGAAGATGCTCATTTGCTAGAGGGTGGATATATAGTTTTTTTATGGTGTATTAAATATATTAATCGCAGAGCAAAATACATTAAACTCAATGCAAAAATATATTGAGTATATTTACAACGATTTTTCTAATGCGTGTCCACTTGTGACACGTTAATATGCTAATTAAGGAAGAAATTACAATGATATTATCACGATAAATAAAATATCAACTCTTTATTACCATACTTAGACAACATAATGATGATTCATTCCTTAATTAACATATTATCGTGTGCCTTGTGAGCACACGTTAGGAAATCCATATTTACAAATATTCTCTCAGTTACGCATATAGTCAGAGATATATTAGTTTTTACCATGAAATATGATACATTAAATCTAAAAATATCACGTGAATGAAAAATACAGTTTTTGCCGTAGTATTTGAGAAAAAAAATGAAAATGAAAATCAAATGTGCATCTCGATTCCAAATTTCGTTATAAAGAACCAGATTTTACGATTTTGCCTAGGGCCTCCAATTATTTAGGAACGGCCCTGAAACTCGTAAGCTTTGGCGAGGTTGAACTTAGTACCTACCACACAACTAGAGACAAAGTAAGATTTAATAACTAATATGTACTCTCTATATATTTACCATCATTGAGTTCGCCAATAATACTCTATAATTATTATGAACAATATTAATTTCAAAAAGGTAATTAATAAAAAAAAGTGAGTTATATAAATAAAATGAATTTTATTAAGAAAATAACTAAAACAAAGTAATTAAATAATAATACCTACGAATGACGATTAGTTGATTCAATAATCATTAATAACTAAATTTAAGGTTTGGAACAATAAATAACAAAATCAAGTGTTATTATCGTGGTTAAATTAACGGAGTTACTCTTCGCAGTACGTATTTGACTCAACGCAGTTATTTTTACACATGTTTTTCCATTTACATGTTCTTCAGAAAACAAACCTAATTTTATTTCTCTTTCACCCTCTCTACCCTAACCGTAGAAACCATCCTCTTTTTTTCAACTATCGTAAATTACTTTCAAATCTAACTCTACATTCATTCAATTTATCAAATTTAATAGATTATGCATACGGTTTTGATTGAAGAACAAGCATCAACCATTAATTATCATTAGTTACAAAAATTAGGATTTTTTGTTTCAAATTAAAGTTAAAATAAATTAAATATTTCGTGTGAGATTTAACGATATTAACGTTTTTTGTTTCAAAGTTCAAATTCAAATGACATTATAGGGTTTGATATCCTTTCTTCTCTTCTCCCTTACGTACTTTTTTTTGTTTGGTTATCTCGTACTTTATCAGTTAGAGGATTATACACTTTGGTTGTGTGTGTGTCTATATATATATATATAGAAGACAGATCAGGTGAGTTCACTTATCATAATTGAGTCTGTGAGTCCTCACCTTAACCCTTAGATTAGAGATAGATGAATGATTACGATTTGTTTTGCCAATTAAGGAAATAACTGACAAAATCTTGGTAAATATTTCTTTTCTCTCTCTCCTCCTTAATTATCTCAATGCAAATCTTCTCTCTCTCCTATCAAATTTTTAACTCATCTTTCTCCCACACAACAAATTTCTTCAAAATTAAGTTTTTCACTTCCAAAACTCTTCTGCCTAACATACTGTGCGTCGTTTCATCTTCATCTTCACCATAAAATCATCATTTCCCTACTGACATTGTACGTATACTACTAACAACAACTCGCAGATTATAGTGTTGAAAAAATAATTATGTCATCGCTTGTATGTTTTTGTACATGGTTGACCCGGGGGATGAATTGTCATTTTGTTGAAAAAAAATACGAAGTATGATTTTGTAAATGGTTGACGCGGTATGTTGGCAACCAAACAAGTAATGTAATTTTGACGCATCCTATGTTATTTAACTCATAAAATCTGTTACGTTGCATAATAATCTCTTGCAAAAACAGAACTTCCAATCAACCAAAAGAATAATGTATGTTTCTATTCAGGATACTCCAAAACAAAAATTATATAAAAGTCCATTATAATTCCAATGTTTCACACCTGTTACTCTAAGAACTGGATATTGGAAATCAAATTATACTCATAAACCGTGTTACTGTAACTCATTAAGTATGTTACTCTAACGCATAATGTGTGTTATTCTAACTTATTTTACTCCAATAAAGGATGTTACTCTAAGGATTGGATGTTGGACAATAAATCACACTTATAAACTGTGTTAATGTAACTTATTCAGTAACATACTGTAACGAATAATGTATGTTACTCTAACAATATATTGTTCTACTCAGAATTTTTCTTCTTCTTCATCGTCAGACGATGACTTTCATGACGTTTCCTAATGATGATTCTTCTTCTTCTTATCCTCATCTACGTCTTTGAAGATCTGCCCTATGTATGGAGTAACAGATGATGTTAGCACAAAAATAACACCTGATGATGTGCATTAAAATAACACCAGATATATGTTAGTGCAAACAATTCATATAATGATCAGAACTTTAATAATATGTAGTTTCCATACTATAAACGTAAAATCAAATAATACGGAGCATCTTAATGACTTCCTTGGCGTTTCCAGTGTAAATTACAAAGCAAAAACTCACCGTTGTTGTATTCGACAATTTGCATATCCGCCATCAAAGGAGAAGTTGCAGCGGCGCGAGGAATAAGATGAATGATTGAACGTGTTATTGACTGTGTTGATTGAACGCGTATACTTTGACTGAAGATTGTTTTGGTTGAAAGTGATGAATGAGAGTATGAACGTCTATAATGCTAAGAATAAGAGTATGAATGAGGGCTTATTCTTTGATATTGTTTACTATTTTGATGGCAATCATGTTCCATCATCATAGAAAGCAGTATCTTTCTTTTTTATTTATTATTTTTTTTTAATATGGCGGTATTCTAAATCTTTTGTTACTCCAATGCATTACAGTAATAGATGACAAGAAATAAAGTAACAGAAAAAGTGCATTAAAGTAACACGAGATTCAATTAACATAAGATGCTTATACACAAAGGTTAGGCATTAAAATAACAGATGGTGCGTATTAAAGTAACAGATGATGTGCATTAAAATAACACCAGATATATGTTAGTTCAAAAAATTTGTATAATGATCAGAACTGTAATAATATGCAATTTTCATACTATAAACGTAAAATCTAATAATATGGAGCATCTTAATGACTTCCATGCGTTTCCAGTATAAATTACAAAGCAAAAACTCACCGTTGTGTATTCGAAAATTTGCATATGCGCCATCAAATGAGAAGTTGCAGCGGCGTGAGGAAGAAGATGAATGATTGAACGTGGTATTGACTAAGGATGGCAACGGACCGGATCCGCACCCCTAGTAGCGGATCCGGATCCGGTCTGGATCCGACAGATCCCAAAAATGTAGATCCAGATCCAGATCCGCCGGATCTGGACCGGATCCGGATCCGATCCGCGGATCCAATTTCTTACTTAAATTTTACAAATTTTTTAATTAATACGTATTTGCGACCATATTAGTTTTCATAATTTTACAAATAAAATCAAATATAAAGATTTATAATCAAATATTAATAAACTAAAAGAAAAAGGTTTTAGAAATAACCAAAAAAACACAAATTAAAGTACTAAGTTTTTTATTATTGTTAATTTTTTAATAAAACGGATTTGCGGATCCGGATCCGGATTTACTTATTAAGATCCAAATCCAGATCCGTTTAAAGATAGCTGATCCGGATCCGGATCCATATCCAACGGATCTCAAAATTTAGGATCCATACCCGATCAGTGCGGACCGGATCTTGCGGATCCGGATCCGGATCGGATCCCGGATCCGTTACCATCCCTAGTATTGACGGTGTTGATCGAGTGCTATACACTTTGATTGAAGATTGGTTTGGTTGAAAGTGAGGAATGAGAGTATGAACGTCAATAATGCTATGAATTACAGTATGAATGAGGGCGTTACTCTTTGATATTGTTTTCTATTTTGATGGCAATCACGTTCCATCATTATAGGAAGTAGTATCTTTTTTTTTCTTTTTTTTTTAATAACGAAGAAAGCTATGATGAATCTCGTTCATCCATCCATCTACCATCCAGTGGATGGTATGAGAACTTAGGGGCTCAATATATGAGACTCTTTTTCTCTGTCTTTCTTCGTCTCTCTCTCGATCTATATAAATATATATATATATATATATATATATATATATATATATATATATAGAGGTAGGTTCAAATAAGGTCCACAATTTTTTTAAGTCTATATTGAAGTTACAGATGACATACGCTAAAGTTGCATTTGTATATATATCAATTTTGAACAAATGCAACTTTAGCATATGTCATCTGTAACTTCAATATAGACTTAAAAAAATTGTGGACCTTATTTGAACCTACCTCTATATATATATATATATATGTGTGTGTATATATATATAGAGAGAGAGAGAGAGAGAGAGAGAGATCAAATAAAGTCACTATATGTCAATAAGTCTATATTAAAGTAACAGATGACATATGATAAAGTTGCATTTGTTTAAAACTGATATGCAACTATAACATTCAGCTCTTTTATCATTTCAAGTGATAAAGTGCAACTTTATCACTCATCTCATGTAACTTTAAGCACTTTTTGTGTAACTTTAACACTGGAACTTATGACCTTAAACTAAATGTTGACCTTATTTTGTGGATGATATACCTACTATTTATGTTCTTAAGCGTTGGACAAAAGATGCAAAAGCAAAAGATGATATCATTGAAGGTTCCAAAGAGAAGGTTGCAGGTCCTGTGTAGAGATTGGATATGCAACGCAATTTTCAAAAACTCATTATTGCTAGTACTGACAATGCGATCACTAGGGGGCCGTTTGGTTCGCCCAAAGGTATCGGTATGGAATGAGGAATCATATCCAACGGATCGCAAAATTTAGGATCCATATCCGATCCGTGCGGACCGGATCTTGCGGATCCGGATCCGGATCGGATCCCGGATCCGTTGCCATCCCTAGTATTGACGGTGTTGATCGAACGCTATACACTTTGATTGAAGATTGTTTTGGTTTAAAGTGAGGAATGAGAGTATGAACGTCAATAATGCTATGAATTACAGTATGAATGAGGGCGTTACTCTATGATATTGTTTCCTATTTTGATGGCAATCACGTTCCATCATTATAGGAAGTAGTATCTTTTTTTTTCTTTTTTTTTAATAATGAAGGAAGCTATGATGAATCTCATTCATCCATCCATCTACCATCCAATGGATGGTATGAGAACTTAGAGGCTCAATATATGAGAGGGACTCATAAGAACCTCTTTTTCTTTGTCTTTCTTCGTCTCTCCCTCTCTCTCTCTCTCTCTCTCTCTCTCTCTCTCTCTATATATATATATATATATATATATATATATATATATATATATAGGAAGGATCAAGTGAGTTCATTTATCATAATTGAGTCCGTGAGTCCTCATCTCAACCCTTAAATTAGTGATAGATTAATGGTTAAGATTGTTTTGTCAATTAAGGAAATAACTAATTAAATCTTGGTAAATATTTTATTTTTTTCTCTCTCCTCTTTAATTATCTTAATGCAAATATTCTCTCTCTCATCAAATTTTTAACTGCATCTTTCTATCACACAACAAGTGTGTCGTTTCATCTTCATTTTCACCAAAGAAAATCATCATTTCGCTACTGTCATGTTACTCTAACTCATACAATGTGTTGTTCTAACTCATACAATGTGTTACTCTAATTCATGAATTGTGTTACTTTAACTCATAAAATCTATTACGTTACATAATAGTGTCTTATAAAAACATTATGTTGCAAAATGTATGTTTCTATTAAGGATACTCCAAAACAAAAAATTATAAAACTCCATTATAATTCCAATTTTTCACACTTGTTAATCTAAGAACTTGATATTGGTAATCAAATTATACTCATAAATTGTGTTACTGTAACTCATTAGGTATGTTACTGTAACGCATAATGTGTGTTATTCTAACGCTTAATGTGTGTTATTCTAACTCTTTTTACATCAATAAATTGGTACAGAAGTTCCAACTGAATCAACTTCATTACAATTCCAATATTTCACACCTGTTACTCATAATATGTGTTACTGTAACTCATTAAGTATGTTACTCTAACGAATAATGTATGTTACTCTAACAATATACTATCCTACTTAGAATTCTACTTCTTCATCCTCCTCGTCCTCTTCTTCTTCATCATCTTCATCGTCAGAAGCTTTGATTTAATCTAACCACCGCGCCATCTTTTCGTTGTGTATCTCCTCACATCCACAAGCCAATGCGTAGATTTTATAGAAGTTTACTTACTCATCCACGTCCTTGAAGATCTGCCCTATGTATGAAGGAAACTCTCACCCACATCCCTACACCTTTCATGTGTTTTTGCGTGTACTGAAAAATAATAACAGTGCCAATAAACGTGGTGAAAAAAACAATCAGAACTTGAAATATGGATTAAAGTAACAGATGACAATAATTAAAGTAACAGATGAAGTGCATTGAAGTAACACTGGATTCAATTAACAGAGAATGCTTATACATCAGGTATAAATTAAAGTAACACATTAAAGTAACAGATAGTGTGAATTAAATTAACAGATAATGTTCGTTAAAATAACACCAGGTATAGGTTAGTGCAAAAAATTCATATAATGATCATAAATGAGAGTATGACGCAATATCTTTCTTTGAATGGGGTGATATTCTTTGATATTGTTTCCTATTTTGAAATCAATCACGTCCCATAATTATGGGAAGCAATATCTTTATTTTTTATTTTTTTATATGGCGGTATTCTAAATCCTTTTTGTTACTCCAATGCATTACAGTAACAGATGAAAAGAACTAAAGTAACAGATGAAGTGCGTTAAAGTAACACGAGATTCAGTTAACATTATGTGTATTAAAATAACAGGGGTTAACCATTAAAATAACAGATTGTGTATATCAAAGTAACACAGTATGTGCATTACAATAACTCCATATATGTTCGTGCGTAAAATTCATATAATGCTTGGACCTTTTTGTGTTACATTTTTGTGTTACTCTAATTAAAATTAGGTGTTACTGTAACTCAGAACGTATGTTACTTGAACACCATGTCTGCTTCATTAGAAAACAAAACAATAGTATCAGTGAAGTTTAAGAAAAACCTAAAGAATAAACAAAACAATAACACGAGAGTAATGGACCATTGATATGAATCTATGAATAATCAAATGAATAAAATTCCACCTTTTAAAAAATATAAAAATTTGGAATCTATACTAACAAGATAGCAATGAACCAGATATGAATCTATGATGAATGAAATGACCATGAAAGCAATATCGACATGAAAATCGACGAAAAACATGAAAACAAATTGACGCAAATTAGTCGAGATGATGAATAAAAATTGACGCAAAACATGAAAGTAATAACGAAACTCACCATTGTTATAGTCGATGAATTGATTATCAACAATTGATGAAGATATCGCGATCATTGAATCCATAGTAACGGGGTTTCGAGCACAAATTTGAATGAATGACTGAATGAAAGAACGTGATATTAGAAGCAGATTTTTTTTTTAGGTTTTTGATGAACGTGAATGAATGAGTGAACGTGATGTTATTGTTACCTAAAATTATGGGAGTTATTTTAGGAAACAGTATCTTCCTTTTTCTTTTTTTTAATGCAAATATTAGGATGCATCTTGTCCATCGATTCTCATCGCATTCAATGGATGAGATGAGGACTTAGGGACTCATATATAGAGAAGGACTCATAAGAGCCTTACTCTATATATAAATATATATATATATATATATATATATATATATATATATGTATATATATATATATATATGTATATATATATATGTATATATATATATATATATATATATATATATAAGAACCATATGTCAGTAAGTCTATATTAAAGTTACAGATGACATACAATAAAGTTGCATTTGTTTAAAACAGATATGCAACTGTAACATTCAGCTCTTTTATCACTTCAAGTGATAAAGTGCAACTTTATCACTCATCTCATGTAACTTTAAGCACTTTTTGTGTAACTTTAACACTGGAACTTATGACCTTAAAATAAATGTTGACCTTATTTTGTGGATGATATACCTACTATTTATGTTCTTAAGCGTTGGACAAAAGATGCAAAAGCAAAACATGATATCATTGAAGGTTCCAAAGAGAAGGTTGCAGGTCCTGTGTGGAAATTGGATATGCACCGCAATTTTCAAAAACTCATTATTGCTAGTACTGACAATGCGATCACTAGGGGGCCGTTTGGTTCGCACAAAGGTATCGGTATGGAATGAAGAATCATATCCAACAGATCTCAAAATTTAGGATCCATATCCGATCCGTGCGGACCGGATCTTGCGGATCTGGATCCGGATCGGATCCCGGATCCGTTGCCATCCCTAGTATTGACGGTGTTGATCGAACGCTATACACTTTGATTGAAGATTGTTTTTGTTGAAAGTGAGGAATGAGAGTATGAACGTCAATAATGCTATGAATTACAGTATGAATGAGGGCGTTACTCTTTGATATTGTTTCCTATTTTGATGGCAATCACGTTCCATCATTATAGGAAGTAGTATCTTTTTTTTCTTTTTTTTTAATAATGAAGGAAGCTATGATGAATCTCGTTCATCCATCCATCTACCATCCAATGGATGGTATGAGAACTTAGGGGCTCAATATATGAGAGGGACTCATAAGAACCCCTCTCTCTCTCTCTCTCTCTCTCTCTCTCTATATATATATATATATATATAGTTGTGTCATGTGAAGATGCATAGGGTGAAAGTCTAATTAAAGGAAGAAGAATTGGATTTGGGCCTTAAGTTGTGTGACCCATTAAGAGTTTAGTATATATAGTAACCCTAGTTTTTCATTTTAATTTGTGCCTTAAGTGTGCATCTTTAGATTAGGCATAGTTTAGTAGATCTCCATTGTAGTAGTTTCCATAGAAAACTCCATAGATCTAGAAAGCTTTCTTAGTTTAGATTAATTCTACTCTATATTTCTACAATCAAGCTTCCATCTTTGTTGAAGATTTCGGTTTTATTTTGAAGATTGAAGAGTTTTGCAAGAATTGGCGGCAAAGTTCTTGTATTTTCTCCTCCAAGATTCAAGCTTTATTTTGATCTTCATCTTCTTCCTTTCATTTTGTTCATAGTTGGTAGTTTCTTTCCTTCTCCCTTTCTCCATTAATTGATTAGTTTCCTTTTTATTTGTCTTCTTAATCTATTGTTTGCCTTTGTTTAGTCATGTTTGTATTGTTTAAATTTCATTGTTAGTAACTTCTTATTTTCTTTCTCCTTTGTTTGTTTCCATCATTTTCATTGCTAGTACTTGTTTCCTTTGTTTTGCCTTGTTTATTTTCTTGGGTTATTTCATGAGAATAATACCAACTATTCGTGTGCTTCTTAAATTAATACAAACTATACGTAATATCATTTTAATATGAACTATGTCTTCATTAACCTCGCTTTGCTATGAGTGACCGGCTACCTGTTGAACCTCCCTTATTCAACTCTTTCTCTAACTCTTCTTCTTCTTCTTCTTCTGATTTACATTTCGAGTTCGTTTTCGGCCATTGAAAAAAAAAATCCAGAAATTCATCTTCCATTTTTTTTCATTTAGTCTTATAGAAGCTATGAAAAAAATGTTTTTATTGTTATTTTGGCTTTCACAATGACTGCAACGGACCTAATAAAACCCTAGAAAGTTACAACAAATCACTATGACCTGTAATAGTAAGTCATAATTTCATACATAACAAAACGAGGTTAATGAATGCGTAGTTCATATTAAAATGAGATTACGTATAGTTTGGATTATTTTAAGAAGCACACACATAGTTGATATTATTTCCATGAAATAACTCTATTTTCTTTCCTCATTGTTTTGTTAGTGTATTCTCCATTATTGTGTTAGATTAATTTTCTTTTCTCGTGTTCAAGCATGTTTAGTCTTTCTCTTAGCTTCCTTATTAGTTTTGTTGTGTTTTAGTATGGGTAGTGAGTACATCTTTGTTAGGGGGCTAGGGGAGGAAGAATTCTAGATTCGGGTTTCATTTTGTGAGAACTATTGCATTTGAGGGTGATATGTCTTGCATGAGATTGTTGTGTCCGGTCGACTTAGCTTGATCACCTAGGTTAGCTTGACTCACTTGAACCAATATGGGAAAACTCGGGGTTCGGGTAATCTCGGCTTGAGACTTTAGTATATTCGTCGCGAAAGCAGGTTTAGGCTAGGTCGGGTAGGGAAAGCGAAAGGTAGCTCCTCTCCTTATTCATCTTGTCATAATTCTTGTGATGCTTGCACCCTTGTCTTAAATTCCGACTCCCTGACTCTCCCTAACGTCTTTTTCATCATTGTTTCTCGTTTTAGTTGTTTAATTCGTTTAATTAGTTTAATTCATCTCGTCCCAAAACCCCCCTCTCGACCCCAATCGCAATTACTATTGGACTTGACCGATAACGCTTAACCGCCTCCTTGTGGTTCGACCCCGACTTACCACGCGTTGCTCCTTTTATTTTTACTCAACTTAACTTTGCTATAGTTAAGGGAGTGGGGCTCAGATAGTATCTCGGTTGCCCACCAATATTTTGTAAACTGTATTCTGATTCATTAATAAATTTCTCCTTTAATAAAAATAATAATAAAACTAACTAGCTACCTTATACTCTCTTTGTCTTGGTCAATAGTTCACACTTTCCTTTATTGAATGTGTCAGTAATTAGTTCACACTTTCCTTTTTTGTTTAAGTTTCCCCCTCAAAGTTTTGCTTTTTAATAAACTAACAATAAATCATTTATCACTAAGGGGTCGTTTATTTCGCTTAACATAGGTATGAGGTATGAGTTTAGAATGAACCAAACCGATACCTTGTGTTTGGTTGACAAAAATGTGATGTTGATATCCATACCTCAAACATCCACAAGTATAAGGTTCTCATATCGAAGAGGGGGCCGAGTGGGTATGGGCTTCAATTCATTACTTTGTAATCAACTTGATTTTCCCGGGAAAAAAAAAACAATTTTTTGGTTGAAATATTATGACTGAAATATTTTATTAAGAACAATAATATAAAATACAAATAAATATATCTTAAAATTTTTATTAATGTAAGTCGAGGTTGTATATCGCCAATTCAATAACGAGATACTTATTGAAATTTATTTTACTATCCTGTTGTGCTACAATTAGTACATTCAATACTATATAATTATTTTTGTATATTTAAATAAGATGATTTAATACCAGGTATCATTAGTTCTTAAGCTTAGAATACTTCACTCAATCATTCAAAAAAAAAACCAAACACAAGGTATCGGGAATCAAGTTCCAACCTCTTGCCACCCTGGTTTGATTCTTGATTCCACCTCATACCTTTGTCCGAACCAAACTGCCCCTAACTTTGTCACCTTAATTTATTTTTTGTATAAAGCAAACGTAATCTATCTATTGGGACGAATCGGAGGGAGTATGTGAGAGATGTTACAATGAAATTTATTATGAAACAATCTTATACAAGAATTAATTAGTGTATCCAATATTAGTGTACTATCCAACGTCATATATACCTTTCTCAATCTCAACTCTGAGTTGAAGAACTCTTATCACTCTTACTGTTTGGCCTAGTTTTTGGAAGTGTTTTTGTTTTTTATAAGCTACTACGTACTTGGCGAAACACACCATTTTTTGCAACTTAAAAACTATTTTTAAAAAGCTCAAAAGTTGATTTTTGGCCTTAAAAGTAGAAGCATCAATCTGATGCTTCTACTTTTGGTTTTATCTTCAAGATGTTGGTTGCTAAATGACAAATTTATATGTTTCTAAACAATTCAATAAAATAAAATAAATACTTGTTAATTCATATATTTTCATTCTCAACAAATAGATGATGAACGGGAACGTGAAACAATGAAACAATAAAGGCAACCAGAAATGAAAAGTCACCGGACCGAGGCAACCAAATCCGAAGGCAACGATAAACCGAAAGGCAAGAGAACCGGGACTGAGACGAGCAGAAACCGAGGCTATTGATACCGGAAAAACCGACCCGAATAGGGGCGATGTGGCGAGGTAACAGATCGGGACAGAGGCGACGCGGACAGCTGCGGAAAAACAGAGAACAAGGCGGCTGGACTCAGAACAGGAAGTTGTGCCGTGGCGGAGTGCCACTGAGTTGAAAACTGTTTTGGAACAACCAGGGTGGCAATCGTAAAAACTTGGCAGCTTCCAAGGTATACACAGCAGTACACAAACCCTTCCACTCGGGGTTGTGTACTTTGGAACCGTATAGAACAAAACCCAGAATATTGAGGAGGAGATTGTAGAAGAGAAGAGGAAGGTCGTGTGATTGTGTGCTCAAGAAAAGAGCAGGAGCTCTCTATAAATAGTGGGCGACAGCAGCAGAAGCCAAAAAGAGTTTAATGGCCTCATGAATCACCAATTAACACAGTACAGCAATAAAAAGGTAGAATAAATTGTGTAACAGTCACTTTTGATTGTATAAAAGAAGGATGGATATGGACACAGTCAGTGCGCTGAATCTGAACATTTGGACCGTAAAAAGCCCAAAAATAAAAGTCGAGCGTAGACCGCAGGTGCTCTCTCCGAGCCGGGTCGAGTCAGCGCACAAGAGTGAGGTAAAGGCCCAAGTCCAACATTTTCCACACTTTATTGAAGGCTAATGAGAAAAAGAAGTATATGAAGCAGTAAAAAGTTTTCCCCACCACCGATGTGGGAGAGTAAATTACTCCAATTTTGGCTTTCAAGCCTTTTACTCCAACAATCCCCCACAAAGGCGAAGAAAAGAAGAAATTTTGGGTTAAGGAAGGATTGGATACTTAGGTATCAATGTCTTTCGACTTGAATTGACACATTAGTGAAAATGAGGCAACAACTTACTTTCAAATAAGAGAATATCTTTCGATTTGAATTCCTTACTGATATTCGGTTGAGACCCTCGTAACACATATCATACCTTCAAATCATACTTGTTCCGCGATTCATAGTGCAACGCTTTTATGACCATGCGTTTACCTCAGTATAGACGGCAGCCAAACCATCTCACCGTATAGGTGGTTCAAATGCTTCTCATTAGCACTTCTTATTAAAACCATTCAAGACTTAGAAGTCCATCCTTCAAGACAAAGTCAGAAATCCATCAAGTGCTTCGCAAACAGCACCACCATGAAGGATATGGATTAAATATCATAGGAATAGAATCTTTGGTCCATGTCAAATCATACACTGCTTTGACTTAGGAACCTAAGTCCCATTCCCCTCGACAATTCACGGACTACTCTCCGTGGCAACCCTTTTGTAAAGAGATCGGCAAGGTTGCTTTCGGACCTCACATAATTCACAACAATTACTCCATTTTTCAGGAATTATTTAACCACACCATGCCTGATTCCAATATGTCTTTTCTTGCCATTTTAGACATCATTCTTAGCAACACGAATTGCTGCTTGTGAATCACGGTGCAAGAAGACTGGTGCAACCTTCCCCCCCCCCCCCCCCCCCCACACAACGGCATGTCTACTAGCAAGTTTCTCAGCCAATCTGCCTCTTGTCCTGTCAACTCAAGAGCAATAAACTCAGATTCCATAGTGGAGGTTGCTATGCAAGTTTGCTTCGAAGACTTCCACGAGATAACAGCTCCACCTATGGTAAACACATAACCACTAGTTGAACTGATTTCTGGATTACTATTGATCCAGTTAGCATCACTGTAACCTTCTAACACAGCAGGGTACGTACCATAATGCAGGCATAGATCGCAAGTACCTTTCAGATATCGTAGTAAACGACTTAAAGTTGTCCAATGTTCACTATTAGGGTTATGAGTATATCTACTGAGCCTACTTACAGCATAAGCAATATCAGGTCGAGTGCAGTTCATGAGAAACATCCATAACACTTCCTATGATTTTAGCATATTCTTCTTGGGAGACACTTTCGCCCAAGTTTTTACACAAGTGAACACTAGGATCATAGAGAGTTCTAGCAGGCTCAACATCAAAGTGGTCGAATTTTCTCAACACCTTTTCCACATAGTGAGACTGACTTAAGGCAATTCCATTTGAGTTTTGGATAATCTTAACTCCTAGGATAACGTCAGATTGCCCTAAATCTTTCATCTCAAACTGTGATGACAAGAACTGTTTGGTTTTATTTACAACAAATACATTCTTACCAATTATTAACATGTCATGAACATACAGGCAAATAATCCCGCAATCTGATCCAAACATCTTTGAATACACACATGAATCAGAATTATTGGTAATGTAGCCATCTTTAATCAAGGTGTTGTGAAATTTTTCATACCACTGTTTAGGTGCTTGTTTCAGACCGTATAGCGATTTTCTTAGTTTACACACTTTACTCTCTTGACCTTTAACCACAAACCCCTCGGGTTGTGACATGTAGATCTCTTCCTTTAAGTCTCCATTCAAAAAAGTTGTTTTTACATCCATCTGATGTATTACAAGATTATGAATAGCAGCTAAAGCGATTAGAGTTCTAATGGTGGAAATTTTGGTCACAGGTGAGTAAGTATCAAAGTAATCAATATCTTTCTTTTGTGTAAACCCTCTTACCACAAGTCTAGCCTTGAACCTTTCTATCGTACCGTCGGGTCTAGGTTTCTTTTTAAATAACCATTTACTGGAAATCGGCTTACACCCTTTAGGTAAATCAGTAAACTCCCATGTCTGATTTGAAATAATAGAGTCTAGTTCACTTTTAATGGCATCTTTCCAAAAGTTAGCATCAATAGACCTCATAGCCTCATTATAGGTTTTTGGATCTTCTTCCATTAAAAAGGCAGAAACAAACTCATTACTCGTGCAAAAATCACATGCATTTTCAGTTAAAAAAGTTGTAATAAAATCATCGCCGAAATCTTTCTCAATTCTAGGCCTTTTACTCCTTCTAGGTTCAACATCATGATCAACTGAGGTACTACTCCTAGCATGCAAGGAACTATCAGCAGGATTAACAAGCAATTCAGACAATTCAGGCAATGATGCAACATCTTTCTTTAATGGAAAACATGCTCAAAAAATTCAGCGTCTCTAACTTCAGAAATAGATCGATCACTTAAAGACATAAATCTATATGCAGCACTATTTTGAGCATATCCAATGAAAACGCAATCATAGGTTTTAGGTCCTATAGTAGGCCTCCTAAAATTAGGTAAACCCACTTTAGCTAAACACCCCCACACTCTCAGGAAACTAAGGTTGGGAGCATAACCCTTCCACAACTCGTAGGGTGTCTTGTCTAGTTTCTTATGAGGTACCCTATTAAGAATATGATAGGCAGACAAAACCGCTTCCCCCCACATGTCATCGGAAAGACCAGAACTTAACAGCATGACATTCATCATTTCCTTTAAAGTTCTGTTTTTACGTTCAGCTAGTCCATTTGATTGGGGTGTGTAAGGTGGACTTTTCTCATGAATTAGACCATATTTCTCACTAAAGTCTATTAAACAATTAGAGCCATATTCACCACCCCTATCGGACCTAACTCTTTTAATCTTCTTATCAAGTTGATTTTCTACCTCGTTTTTAAACTTTACAAACATATCCTCAGCTTCACTTTAATTTTATGTGTAAGTAAATACACTTTAGTGTACCTAGAACAATCATCGATAAAAGTGACATAGTAATGTTTGCTTCCTCTGCTCATAGTGCTTTTAAAATCTGCTAGGTCGGTGTGAATCAACTCTAGAAGGTCTGTATGTCTAGTTTTAACAGGTTTATTTGGCTTCTTAGCAAATTTAGCCTCTACACAACTAGGACATTTTGTAAACACTTCTGAAGATAATGACGGGATAAGCGACATTGATTTGAGTTTTTTAATAGACTCAACATTCACATGACCTAGTCTACCATGCCACACATCAATAGACTCAGCAATATAAACAGAAGAAGAAGCTTTATTATTAATGGTAGAAATATCAGTGTTTAAAACAAACAGACCCCCACTAAGATAGCCCTTGCCCACGAAGTCTCCATTGCGAGACATTACGACCTTGTCGGCCTCAAAAAAAAGTTTCACCCCAACTTTGTTAAGGCACCAGACACTAGGTTTCTACGCAATGAAGGAACATACAAAACATTACTTAGGGAAAGAGTCTTCCCTGAGGTAAGTTTAAGAAACACCTTGCCTTTTCCTGTGATAACAGCGGAGGAAGAGTTACCCATGTAGACACATTCATCATCATCTACAGCTTCAAAGTCGGTGAACAGCTCCTTGTTAGCACAGAGATGCCTTGAAACTCCAGTGTCCTGAATCCAGTCACTAGCATTTGCCACCAGATTTGCCTCAACCACGACAGCTGCAATGATGTCATCTGTTTCAGCAAGATTAGCTTGACCAGCATGACCACCTTTTTTTCTGAGGGCATTGATAAGCTTTGTGACCTGGTTGACCACGCACATACATAGCACACTAGATTAGTATTTGGTTTCTGAATATTTGGAGCGGCCTTGGTGTATTTTCTTTGATTTCGTTTGTTAGAATTCTTGTTCCCCTGATCCTTGCCTTCACCACTCTTAGTGTTTCCCTTATTACCCTTTTTTTCCTTATTCTTATCTCCCTTAGAAGACCCACCGGTTTCGACGAGATTAACTTTGACGGGATTGAGGGACACACTAAGAGATTTATCTTTTAGACGATTGGCCTCCTCGGTTCTCATATGGATAACTAGCTCTTGGAGTGATAAATCTTTCTTTTTGTGTTTCAGCTGATTTCTATAATCGCTCCAAGAACGGGGAAATTTTTCCAACAAAACGTTAGCAAGAAAAACTTCATCTAATTTCATCCCTTCATTAACAACATCACTACATAAATTTTCATAAAAATGGACTTGATCCATAATTGGTTTATCGTCAACCATTTGGAAATTTAGCCATTGTCTCACCACGTATTTCCTTTTTCCAGCATCGTCAGCCCCATATTTTTTCTCCAACGACTCCCAAATAAATTTAGTTGACTTATGGACCATAAATAAGTCAAAAAGAGTATTAGTCATATGATTGAGTATATGACATCTAGCCGTTTTATTATCCTTCTCATATTTCTTGCCTAACTCCTCATTTTTATTTATGAAAGAAATTAAAGGTGGAGTAGCCTCGGTGGCGTTGTTAATGAACATAGGAATAGGAGGTTCGTTAAACAAAACGTAATCGACCTCTAACTGTTCAAAAAACATCAATAATTTTTGCGACCACCCTCTGTAATTATTGTTGCCATCAAGAGGCTCCAACTTCGACAGGTCGGGAATAGTTTTTGATAAAAATGACGACATTGTAACACGCAGAAAAAATTAACAGTTTTCAAATTGATGAACGGGAACGTGAAAATGAAACAAAAAAGGCAACCAGAAATGAAAAGACACCGAACCGAGGCAACCAAATCCGAAGGCAACGATAAACCGAAAGGCAAGAGAACCGGGACTGAGACGAGCAGAAACCGAGGCTATTGATACCGGAAAAACCGACCCGAATAGGGGCGATGTGGCGAGGTAACAGATCGGGACAGAGGCGACGCGGACAGCTGCGGAAAAACAGAGAACAAGGCGGCTGGACTCAGAACAGGAAGCTGTGCCGTGGCGAAGTACCACCGAGTTGAAAACTGTTTCGGAACGATCGGGGTGGCAATCGTAAAAACTCCGGCAGCTTCCAAGGTATACACAGCAGTACACAAACCCTTCCACTCGGGGTTGTGTACTTTGGAACCGTATAGAACAAAACCCAGAATATTGAGGAGGAGATTGTAGAAGACAAGAGGAAGGTCGTGTGATTGTGTGCTCAAGAAAAGAGCAGGAGTGCTCTATTTTTGTAGTGAGCGACAGCAGAAGGAGCCAAAAAGAGTTTAATGGCCTCATAAATCACCAATTAACACAGCAATAAAAAGGTGGAATAAATCGTAAAAACTCCGGCAGCTTCCAAGGTATACACAGCAGTACACAAACCCTTCCACTCGGGGTTGTGTACTTTGGAACCGTATAGAACAAAACCCAGAATATTGAGGAGGAGATTGTAGAAGAGAAGAGGAAGGTCGTGTGATTGTGTGCTCAAGAAAAGAGCAGGAGCCAAAAAGAGTTTAATGGCCTCATAAATCACTGTATAAAAGACAAACAGTGCGCTAACCGCAGGTGCTCTCTCCGAGCCAGGTCGAGTCAACGCATAAGAGTGAGGTAAAGGCCCAAGTCCAACATTCACCACAAGATACACATGCACACAACACTTTATCAAAGGCTAATGAGAAAAAGGAGTATATGAAGTAGTAAAAAGTTCTCCCCACCACCGATGTGGGAGAGTAAATTACTCCAAATTTGGCTTTCAAACCTTTTACTCCAACAATAGAGACCCATTTTGATATACTTTCAAATCTATTTAAAAAAAAATCATCTACTTAGATTAAAAAAAAGCTCTTATTGAATTATTTTTTTGCAAAACAATAACCAAACACCTAAATTTTTTAGGAAAAGTAACTTATGAATAAGCTCCTTCTAGAAAACAAAAAACATCTATCTATACTATATAATAAAGCAGAAACCAAATCATGGTTTTTTTCCGCCAAAACGCACCTTCCTAAATCATCCCACTTTCCATATTAATCTATATAATATAAATATTATAAAATTTATAATAACCAATAATCTAATATAAATATATAATACTCCGTATTAATCAAAACTTTCATATTATTAAGATATTTTTTGTATGTACATCTGTTAAAACATGAAAGACACAAGTTTATAATATTATGACGGTAATAAAATTTATCACGGGTTAAAACATTTGAAAATAACATCATAGATTTAAATATGTTGATAAAACAACTTATTATATTAATTGCGATTTAAATTATTTTTATACTAATAATCTAACATAGATTAAAGAGTTTTTCTACATGGTAACCCCGTATTTTTTGAAATTTTACATGATAACCTTTCTTTTTAAAAACACATGTGGTAACCCTATACTCTCTTATTACTTGATGTGAACCTTAAAATTTAACTTCATCATATTTTTTGTAAAGGGGTAAATAAGCATTTAAAAAGAGTTTTTGTACATCATTTTTTCTCTTTTCTTCACTCGATTTGCATCCAAATTTACAAAGAGCATTTAAAATAATGGTTAATTGAGAAATTAATTTTAAATTTGAATTAAAAAAAAGAAAAGAATTATTGTGTAGGAATACACGAGTACAAGTAAATCTTATGAAAATTCATAGTGTACTCCAAGCCAAAGTCGATTCACTACTTAATCATCGTTTAATCAACTATTTAACAGAAAAACCCTAGATTAAACATTGTCGAAAATGTTATTTTATATAATAGCTAGGTTAATACTCGTGCAAAATTGGACGGGTGTAAATAAAAATAATTATGTAGATTAAAATAACATTGGACGGGTATACCATTAAGAATTTATAAAAAAATGGACATTAACTATGAAGATTTTGATACATATTCCATCTATTGATAGTATACTTACTAATGAAAAGGACTTATTTGAAATATTGAAATTGAAGTGTATTACACCACTGCAATGATATTAATCTGTATATACGTATTTGTTTCGGAGTATTGGATTTTTTATTTATTAATTTAATAATTTACGATATAACAATCACACCTATCTTTTTAATGTTACACTTTAATTTTTCTTGAGTTAGTTGCAATTAGAGGTCTATTTTTTATTCGCAATTTCTTAAAATGTTTTAGGTTTTGATTTTTGTATCAAGTTAGTTCTACTAAAAGTAAATTTTTCATTATTTTATAAACATAAGTTAAGACTAATTACTCAACGAATAATCGTATCAAACATACGAGATACGTATATATCATGATAATCATGATAATAGTTATAGGTCAAGCATGTATCTTCGGATTAATTTTTCAGATGTGTATAATTCAAGTTATTTTAATCATATTTTTTTTCCATATGATAAATTATTTTTGTTAAAAGTTGATATTCAAACATGATTACCTACTTAAGTCTTTTATATATAATATACCTGTGCAACTTAAAATAACGCACTTTCCTAAAACAACGTAATTTCCATATTAATCTAATAGAATAATAACCATTAATCTAATATACTTCATAAGACACGGGAAATAAAATTATTCATAATTTCCACATTAACAAGATATTTCTGGTATATACACCTTAAATTGTCAAAGACACGGGATTAAAATAATTTGATAGTAATATCATTTATTTAAGAGGGTTAAAAATATTTTAAAATTTCTGTAAGGCTACAATAATACGACTTAATGAATATAATAAATTATAGTATTAATGTCCGCTTTTGTAATTATCTTTATTCCTGATATGGATGAATAAGAGTTAATCTTTTGCAAAAAAATTATATTAATGGATCCCTAGGAAATAACACTCATTTGTATTTGTTCTTCTTTGATCTAATACAATCAATGGGATAACGTTCTTACAAAAGAAATCCCTAGAAAATACTTTAGCAACTTAATTAAAATACATAAGGAACAAGAAATGACACCTGAAAAATATAATATAGAAACACATATTTTTTCCATTTCATTACTCATGAAGTCATATTTCACAAGTTAATTCTATCTTACATCAATATTATAGGTCTTTTAGTTGATTAACACTCATTTATTAATATCAGTAAATAAGGTACTAGAAATTGTTTTATTTGGTGATAAGTTAAATATTACACTTTGATTTTTCATGAGGTTCCAATAAGAGGTCGAGTTTTTTAGTCACGATTCCTTGAAATATTATGTGGTGCAGAGTACTATTGTTATAGTATTATATCGTTCTATTCTACGAATAGATTTTAACTTAAAAAAGTATAAGTTAAAAATGATTTACTTAGTAAATGATTGTTCTACGAGATACGTGTATAAACATGATATCGAATACATGTCTAAACATGCACTATATCTTACTATTGATGTTCACGTGTATATTTTAAGTTTATACCTTTTTTATTATTGTAAATTTTTAGGTTACAAGAGGTTGAACATTCATACAAGATTATCTATGTAATTCTTTTATTTAAAACCCGTGCAACGTTGCACGGGTATTAACCTAGTTTTACATAAGCAAGACCAAACAGTACCAATTAATTATTATCCACTACGTCTGCTAGGTCTTCCTTTATGTCAACCGTTTGGAATAATAGAAGCAAGTAAGGTGGTCATGGCACCGTATGTAGATTCACAGTAAGTGACACCATTGTCCGCGTAAATTCAATGTACGTACTCCCTAACCAACTCCATACTCTCTATTAACTCCCTACATACCTCGTTTTTCGCAATTATCTCTATATATAAATTCATATTCATACGAAGCCCCAATTCATTTTGACCCAAAAACATCGGATCGATCACACTATTTCTCGTGTTAAATACTTGGAGAATTTTATCACCTTTGTTTTTCTTTTTATCATATATAAGATATGGAGCAAAAGATTTTGTGTTCACTACTATGTGTAGTGATGTCATTGTTAGTGAGTGTGACGCTGAGGGGAGTCAACGGAGATCCGCTCGTGCCATGTTACTTCATTTTTGGAGATTCCTTGGTCGATAATGGCAATAACAACAACATTGTTTCTTTGGCCAGAGCTAATTACTTGCCTTATGGTATCGACTTTCCTAGAGGACCTACCGGTCGATTTTCAAACGGAAAAACTACCATTGACGTCATCTGTAAGTGCATTCTTGCATGCCCTAACCTAATAATAATACACCAATTATTGCTTCTGCCTCAAGTATCCTACATTCTGTTTAATCTTTCAGTGCATGCCCCAAAAAGTATTAACACTTTGAGTTAAGCGTTGTTCTTGCCTTTCCAACTTTCTGATTAAAATCTAACCTAATGATTAAGACTAGAAACCCTGTGACAATAGGTTTCAGGTTCGAATTCTTCGCCCTTATATTATAATGTGATTAAGTTGCGCGCATTGTTGAATCAAAAAGAAATTCCTAATTAAGCATTTTGGTCTTTCATCTCACTAGACATCCATGATCCATTTTGTTGGCAATGTAATACAGAGACAACAGAGTAAGTAATTATAAATCCATGGTTTCTACAATTACAAATATATGTGTGTACTCCCTCTATTTTTTTTTATAAATCATTCTTATTTTTAGAGACATGTTCTTCTCTCTTCAATATATTATGAGATGTATACTCATTTGAAAGTTTTTTTCGTAAAAAAAATTATGGTGTAATTTTTAATTTTTTTTAACTAGGTAGTAATAATATATTTACACAAAAATTAAAGTCAAATGCTTACTTTAAAAACCAAAACGTCATATATATATATATATATATATATATATATATATATATATATATATATATATATATATATATATATATATATATATATATATATATATACTGACACAGAGGGAGTATACGAGTGTTATTACTCGTATAGGTTAACAAAAATCTCGTATTCATGCATGAAAGTAAATATTTTGAAAAGTGTCGTATGAAGATATCTAGACCGACAGACCGTATCTAATATTGATAGTGATACAATGATGGTCCAATTTTGCGTGGTTGGGATAATGCAGAACCGGAATGAACGTAGGAATTGATGTCTGTGAGAATATATAGGATACTCAGTTGTCGTAAATGATTGTATAATTATTAAACTAGTTAGAGCAGTATCGTAGTAGTCTCTTAACTAAAAAATGACACAAGGAAGCAAGGGTGTAATAATGAAATGATATTAATTAATTGAGATGCGTGGATACTTGTGATGCATACAGCTGAGCTTCTGGGATTTGAGGATTATATTCCACCGTATTCGCAAGTTAGAGGGCGAGATGTGTTGAGAGGGGTGAATTATGCATCTGCCGCTGCTGGAATCCGGGATGAAACTGGCCAGCAATTAGTAAGCTCGCTCGCTCACTCACTCTTCTACCTACTTGCTTGTAGCTTTTCTAAAATTATCGTGGTGCCAAAATCGAATTTCAACAAATAATAATTTACATGCTCAATCAACTTTAATTTAAATGAATGAATATTTCCTCCGTCCGTCCCCTTCATCATTTGATCTGACATAAATCTTCGATGAATAAAAAAGACAAATTGAATATGAATAAATAGAATTTTTTATCGTTTAAATGCTTTTTATTAAACTATTTAATTATTTGGCGCTCATTTTAAACTATTTCTCCCCAATGGTTCCACGTCATCCTTTTTCTTTTTTTAAAAAATTCCAGAAAGATGGCCGCTACTTGAACTAGCGGCTACCTTCGATGGTATTTCGAAAATTTGTAAGTGAGGGACGCCGCTACTTAAACAAGCGGCTAAATTTGATGACAGACATCAAACGCTTCTGCCCGATTTTTAAAATTTGTCAATTACGGTTGCCGCTACTTGAACAAGCGGCTAAATTCGATGACACACATCAGACGCTTCTGCCTGAATTTGAAAATTTGTCAATTAAGCTTGCCGCTAGTTGAACTAGCGGCTCTCTTTGTGGTACTAATAGCCGCTACTTTAAATAGCGTCTGGGTTAAATGTCGCCCTCTATTCGATTTACAGCCCACTACCCCACTTAATCAATACATTCCTAAAACCTGCAAATATCACCCAGAAAACACATCACGATTTAACAAACATAACCATTCATTCAAGTACATGTTCTCTTGTTTCAATTCTTACCAATAGCCAAAGCAACTCTTCCGATAACCAAATCAAACATCATAAAAATAACCAAATCAAACAAACAAATGACCATAACCAACCAAATTAATTTTTTTGCAACATTGGAACAATATCTTCATCAATAATACCAAACCAACCCTTTCACCTCCTCCAAATCCATCTTAATTCAAACATCTAACATCAAACTATAACATAAACATTCATCTTCTTCTTGAACGACCCCTCTTCGGCCTTGCTCGTGAAGACGAACTACTCGGAGTGTCTTCTTGTGTGAGTTGACTAGGTCTTCTTTCACGAAAGTCATATCGTGGAGTTTGTTCCGGTTCTTCAAACACATCATGAGGGGCATCCGGTAAGATTAGATGTCCTCGCCCGGTATTTTGCAAAGCTTGAAGAGACATCGTTTGCATTGCCTTCAATGTTTTCTCATCTTCTACGTCTCTGTTTGGTGTTCTAGCTAGCATGGCGGTAGCTTGTCTATAATTGAAGACATTTGCTTGAGCCTACGAAAATAAGTAAGGTGTCACTAACATTAACACGCTAAAAGCACAAATAAATAAGGTCATAGGAAAGAAATATTGCTTATAAGATACTTACAAGGTAGTGGTAGTCGGCAGTGATAGGATAATAGTTGTGGCGTTCTTCATAATGCTCCGTCGCTTGACTCGAGTGAGGGCTTATAAGAAGACGAGTGTGTCTCTTATACCAAACCATATACTCGTCGTTACTATCGATAACTCCTCTGTAAGGATCACCATCGGGAAGTGGATCGCGCTTCCGATTCATCCACATTACAATGTACTGCGCATGCTTAGTTGCATAATCCTTCTGTTTGGCCGTACGGTTGAATTCATGTAAACTCATTTTAGTATCACAATCAGGCGGCACTTTAGGATGAAAACCGAATTGTCGGACAAATCTATAGGGTAAGTGAAACTCCACCACATCATAAAATATCAAAGGAGCAATAACACGCCACTCCTCCATATCTTCACTACATCTCTCTGGGAGATAGCTAAGCACGTACATCGTATAGGGTTGCCAAGTAAACATTGACTCCGTCATGAAATCAAATGCTTGTCTATATGATACTAAACCCGGTTGATGATCAACGTATGTGCGCTTAACATTAAGCCACTTACATCCCAATGGGTCAACTCCAAGCTCCATCTGAGATGCAATCGGATAAAAACCTCCCGATTCTGGTTGTACAATTGGTATAGTCCTTGTTGGCCTACCAATGGTTATTCGTTCCCAACACCAAAGTTGTAGTAGAAGTAAGCACCCACCAATCTCTTGAGCCCCTTTTTTACTAGCTAGACACATGTTTTGATACAAAAAACCTAGAACTGCACTCCCCCAACTGTAACTATCAATAGTAGTTAAATCGGATAAGAGGGGTAAGTAAAGAAGTGGTACTCGGTTGCCACTTTTATCAGGAAAGAGAACGGTTCCGAAAAGGTATAAGAGGTAAGCTCTAACATAATAATGCAATTGTTGTTCGGTGTACTCTATGGGAAAATCTTGGAACGCTTCCGCTAACCAAGTCAACTTTAAAGACTTGCCTTTAAACGCTTCTGGGGGTGGGAGAACGCCTAAGTAATGATGCAATAGTTCCCGATATGGATGATCAGCTTTACCGGTTATCGGATCCCCACCGATCCTTAATCCTAGCAAAACGTTGACATCTTCTAATGCCAACCCCACCTCTCCGAAGGGTAAATGAAAGGTATGTGTTTCTTGTCGCCACCTCTCAACTAAAGCAGTTATTAAATCAGGATGAAGTGCGACATACGATAACTTATGAATCCCGTAAAATTGAGTACTCTTGATGTACTCGATCACGGCCCCGGGTACTCGAAAATGCGTCTTCGCCATTAGATGACTTCTACATGTTAACGGTTTTTCTCCCTGCCAAAAAAAATAAAAGTAGCGGTTAAAAACAAAGGCAATCATGTAATAATTTCAAGTACGATAACATTGATAAGTTAGAAGGTAATAACTACCTTTCCTGCCCAAACGTCCTCGCTTCGATGTTCCTCTTGTAGATTTAAGAGTTCAGGATCGTGTGGGCCCGGATCCATTCGACCTGGAGAAAAAAATATTAATAACTAGAAAATACTAACATAAACACTTATTTAAGATAACAAATATAAAAAATCATGCAAAAACAAATAAAGAAAAGAAAATTACCCCGAAGGGTTTGACGAAGTTGCTTTTGATGGACATGAACGCCTATTATGGCCAAGAGTGCCACATAAACTACAAGTAACTGTTCCTTTTACACGCTCATCCATTTCATTACGAATTCGTTTTGATCGGGGTCTGCCATATTCTCTCTTCTTTGTTCCTGGAGTAAGAGTTGTTCCAGTCCACGGCTTCCAATAACTCTCGTCTGGCACGGGGTTAAAGCTTGCTTTATATGATAAAAAGTATTTTTCAGAAGAATAGCAAGGATCGACATATTGATCTGAATCAATAGAATATGTCCGACAAACCGCCATAAGATGAGAGCATGGATAGTGTAGGTTTTGCCACTCATTACACGTACATGTACGCATAGTTAAATTCAAAATGAAACTACGAGTTCGGCGACCTTCAGTTGTACGCACCTCGTATTTACCCACATAACGATCGTACTCAAAAACGTCATGGTGAGCGGCTATCTCATCAAGCATCTCTAGTTTTGATGTCATCTTCTCTCCCCATTTCAAACCACTAGAGATTCTATTTCTTGCATTTTCACGCCTTTCGACAAAATATTTGTTGACTCTCATGAAAGTTGCCTTAACAAGTGATTGGATAGGTAGAAATCGTACCCCTTTCAAAACACCATTAAAACACTTACACATATTAGTGGTTTTAAGACCATATCTTTTACCACCGTCATGTGCGAGACACCATTTACTTAAGGGAATCTTCTCCAACAAATCCTTCACACCCGGATTTATAAGGCCAATCGTCTCCATGCCTTTATCAAATTTCAAAGTTTCATGTTCCATAGCCGTTATCGTAAATGTTTTTTTCAAATAAGGATCATTCAAATTTTTGTTAATATTGGATGCATGATGTCGGATACACCATCTATGATACGCATGTGGCTCCTCCCAACCACTACCCACCTCATTAATTGTTTTTAGGATGCCCTTATGTCGATCAGATATTACACATAAACCTTCACGACTTGTTACCAAGTCTCTGATACAACCCATAAACCAACTCCAATTCTCATAACTCTCAGATTCCACAATTGCAAATGCTAAAGGAAACAATTGTTCGTTTGCATCAACACCCATAGCAATTAACATAACACCTTGATACTTCCCATATAAATGAGTTCCATCTATAGTGATAATTGGTCTACAATGTGAAAAACCCCTAATCGATGGACCAAATGACCAAAACACACGATCCAATTTTTCAATATTCATGTGATTGGTTGACCTATTAACAAAACGAACTTGTGTACCCGGATTTACCGCTTTCAAAGCGTCCAAGTAACGGGGAAGAAATTGATAGGATAGCTCCCAATCTCCATAAAGATTGGCAATAGCTTTTTGTTTCGCACCCCAAGCGATGGTGTAATTGAATTCTTTTCTAATTGCCGCTATCAACACACTCACTCTTACCCCCCAATCGGCTTTCAAAAGAGGTTCTATAGCACTGCTAATAAAGTCTCTTTTTAGGTTAGGGTGATCCATAGAAGGTTTAGAATTAACACAACATGGTTCATGAGGGCCTTTGTATTTGACAATAGTAAAAAACTCCGAAGCATCATCCTTTTGACTCGCTCTTAAATACCAACTACAAGCAATTGGTTTTCTACCGCATTTGTATGTCACGGTGTAAGGCTTTGATTCGGTTGTTTTACAAATTTGGTTTCTTCGAATATTATAGGATATCACATTTCGTCCTAAGATTACTTTATTTGCAAATTCTTGACCCACCATAAACTCACCATCAATCTCAAAAGAAACCACACTTGATGTATACCAATTGTTTACATATTCTTCATCTAGTGGATGAAGCGTAGTAAATTGAGTATTAGGAGCGGTAATAGAGACAAGATCTACACTGTTATCATCATCCTCATCCTCATCCTCATCTCCGAACAACATTTCATCTTCCTCTTCCACATTCAATTCAAGCTCATCTCCCTCAACATTACAATCTAAAGCCGCTTCATCAACATTATTAGTCTCCAACGAGACACACCAATTAGGATCCTCAACTTGACTAATCATGTTCGTGAAAGAAAGATTAGGAGGGGTTAAAGATGGTTGGCCTATTTCATTTGACAATGAGATTGGTTTTAATTCAATAAATAAATCCATTGAAGCGGCTTTCGATTGACACACAGAGGCCCACAAAGCCCTCAAACTACGATCATTATTCAACAACATCACTTTGTAACCTCTCACACTTGGAAATTTCATCCTCACATTTAGCTCAAATGTGGTGCTATCAACCTCTAAAGCCTCATAAATTTCTCTTTTAAGCTCAACAAAAGTCATATTGCTATTGACGATAATGAAAGTCTCACAACCATTTTTGTATACTACATTCTCACCATCTACAACAATTTCACCATTCCACCAACATGTTAAGGGATAGTTATTTATCTCCATCACACCCCTTATGCTACAAAATCAATGAAAAATTACAAAAACCTAATTATTTATCTCCATTTCATCACACCAAATTATAAAACAACTAATTAAACTAAAAAATCGATTAATAATCGAAAATCAACAAGTTACTTAATAACAAGCTAATTCAACAACACTAAACTAGTTGACTAAACAAACCAAATAAGTAAATCTAGATTAAATTTCATAGAGAGGAATTTAATAATTTAAACTAAATAAATTAGTACCTTAAGTAAAGTAGGATGAATATAAGTTCAATCGAAAGTGATAATTAAGATTTTGCAGAGTAGAATGGTGAATTTTCAGATTTTTCGTGGTTTAGGGTTAGGGGTGATTTTGGGGGTTTTTCGGGGGGTTGATGAACTGGGTAGAAATGGGGGAGTCTGGTCGGGGTTTTTTTTTTTATATCACAAAGGCAGCCGCTAATTGAAGTAGCGGTAGCCTTCCTTCCCGTATTCCACTTTGCAGGTAGTGTTATTTGTATCATGTGCTCAGGGTCTGCCGCTACTTGAAGTAGCGTCCGGGATTCTGAAATTTTTAAAAAAAGAAAAAGGATGGCGTGGAACCATTGGGGAGAAATAGTTTTAAATGAGCGCCAAATAATTAAATAGTTTAATAAAAAGCATTTAAACGATAAAAAATTCGAATAAATAATACTCGTAGTACTCGGTAGCCAGTAATATTAATGCAAATGTTAGATCTAAAAGAACATGCATGGGCTGATGGGCAGGGCGGAAGGATAAGCTTTGGAAGGCAAGTGATGAATTACGAGAACACAGTTTCAGAAATGGTAGAAATATTGGGAGATGAAAAGAAGGCGGCGACTTATCTCAGCAGATGCATCTACTCAATTGGACTTGGTAGTAATGATTACCTTAACAATTACTTTATGCCAACTGTTTATCGATCCAGTCGACAATACACTCCTCAACAGTTTGCTCAAATTCTTCTCCATCAGTACGCTCAGAAAATTAGGGTAATGATCATTACTCGTACAAGTATTAACCTTTCTCTACCTCTTTAATTAATGCTCCCTCCAATTCTATCCAATCCTCACAAACATATTTTTTTTTATTACCGTATAAAGTAAGGTTTAAGAAAAAAAAATATACTTTGTAATATACAAATGAAGAAAAATACGATTAAAGTGTCGTATTGTAGTCCGTAAAAAGTTAAATGAAAAGATTGGATTGGATATTTGGATTAGAGGGAATAAGTATTTACCTCTTTGACATAAAAATATGTAGATAGCCTAAATTATATATACATGAGATCATAGGACGAAGATGATAAATACAACCTAAGTAAGAATTGTATCTAAGAGGTTAAAAAAGAAAACAAATTCTTAATACTTGTATTAATTGCATATATAGAGGTGGGTTCCGGTGAAGCAGGGTAACTCCTTACACCCATTGAGGCACCCATTGAGGCACAATCTAGACCATTAGATTAAGATGGGATATACATCCAAATAAGTGTTATATACACTAAAAAACTCATTATATACGTTATTAAACTCACTATATATATACACACACTTAAGAACTCAATATATACAGTAAAAAAAATGTTATATATACTCAAATAGTTATTATGTACACCAATTAATCAACAATGGAACATACATCAAAATAACTGTTATATACACTAAAAAAACTCATTATATACGCTATTAAACTCACTGAATATATACACTTAAGAACTCAATATATACGGTAAAATAATTGTTATATACACCCAAATAATTAATATGTACATCAGTTAATCAACAATGAAACATACATCAAAATAACTGTTATATACACTAAAAAACTCATTATATACGCTATTAAACTCACTACATATGTTAGGAAATAAGTGCCTTGCAATTGTCCTTTTGGATCTCGAATTGGTTTCCGACCTGAATCTGTTTAATTAGGAAAGTTTCCTAATTAATATCTTATTGATTAGAGTTTCCTAATCAATATCTGAGTATCTGACCTAGGTTTCCTTATTGTATAGGGTTTCCTAATCTATTTAGGGTTTCTGTTTTGGTTGAGAGTAGTATATAAACTCTCATACCTCTACCCTAGAAATTATGATATCAGTCTGAAATCTGTAACCTCTCCTCAAACCCTCCTTCTGCCCGTGGACGTAGCTAACAGGTTGTTAGTGAACCACGTAAATCTGTCTGTCTCTCGATTTTACGTTCTTATTTGTTTGTCTTTCTCTTCCGTTATAACAACATACATATATACACTTAAAAATTGAATATATATACAGTAAAATAGTTATTGTTATATATACTCAAATGGTTACTATGTACACCAATTAATCAACATATATACACTTACCTTAAAACAGTTATTATGTACACTGAAATTGTTTTTATATACACAAATTTTATTTTAAATTCTGATTTTTTTTTGTTCGGAATTTTTTTTTTTTCGGTTTTTTTTTTCGGAAAAAAAATATTTTTTTCTTGGAAAAAATATTCCGAAATTTTTTTGTTTCCGGAAAAAAAAAAAAATTCCGAAAAATATCGACTTTTTTTCCCCGGGAAAAAAAATTGGGGAATTTTTTTTTATGTATGAGTTTTTGTTTTAATCTTAGCCTTTAATTTGATTTTAATCTAATGGTTGAGATTGTGCCTCAATGGGTGCGGCGAGTTGAGCTGCCTCAAAGGATCCTGGGTGCGGCGAGTTGAGATGCCTCAAAGGATCCTAGATCTGCATATATATATATATATATATATATATATATATATATATAGAGGTAGGTTCAAATAAGGTCCACAATTTTTTTAAGTCTATATTGAAGTTACAGATGACATACGCTAAAGTTGCATTTGTGTATATATCAATTTTGAACAAATGCAACTTTAGCGTATGTCATCTGTAACTTCAATATAGACTTAAAAAAATTGTGGACCTTATTTGAACCTACCTCTATATATATATATATATGTGTGTGTGTGTGTGTGCTCGCACATTTTTTCTTTAATCTCTAAGTTTATACTTTCTATGATCTTTCCATAGGATATTCATTTGAGAAATATTGAATAATCAAGTGAGAAGATCTTAGAAATTTAGAGGAAGTATCAAATTTGAAAGATATTTAATGTTTAAACACAATCCTAAAAATTGTATTTAACATAACCCTTAATATATAAACTAAACATTTATTTGGTTTAATATATTAGAATGAAATGGACCTGAATAATGTATTATACCAGCATGATGGTAAGCGTAGAACTATGAATTAAATATATCAAGGGCCACTTTAGTTTTTTTTATATATTCATCCCGCATTAATTTATCCCATGTTTATATAATGAAGGAAATGGATATTGATTTTATGGAGTATTAATTGGGGTGATATAGGTATGAGATTACACGGGTTTGAAATATAATGGTTGTAAACTTGTAATATGCGCAATTGTTTGGATTGTAATGGACTAGAATATGATATCGTACAGTCGTATGCGGTTTCTGTTGGAACGATAGTGAAAGGATAGTATCGAATATAATTACAAACATATTAATGAGAATAAAATCATGTATATCATTGAGTTATAATATTATATAAATGGTAAATAAAATAAATAATTATGATAAAAATTTAAGCTAATAAGGAACGAGCTTATCTGATAAATGGATGGTTGTGGCGTGACAAGTCACTGTCCTAAAGTCGAATTTGCCCCGTACTCTACACACGGTTTTCCATGACAATCGACCCCCAGGAGTACACAACCTTTGTAGCTTCGGTGTAGACGAAACTACAAATTGAACCCCGCCAAGAACGTTGCCAAGTAACTCTCGAACGTAATAGAGATATAGAGTGAAAATGTAGATAGAAGAAGATAGAGATGTGGGTTGTTGTGTGTCTTAGAGTTTTGGGGTATTGGTTTATATAGTGGTGAATTAAGCATAGTAAATCACGATTTCAACATAGAAATGATGTATGTGGGAGACTACACAATCAATTACGGGAGACCACATGAGTCAAGAATGAAAGCGCATAATTAGTTTGGAACTACGTTCCAAGACTAATCCTATTATTTCCTTCTTTTGAAGCATCAAGTCCAACAATCCCCCACATGATTCAAAAGAAGAAATTTGGAAGAGAAGATAGTTGGCAACGGGGGTTTAGCGTTAAGATGTTAATGTCTTTCGGACTTGAATTAACACCTAGTGAATACAATTTCCCTCAAACCGTCATCTTAGGTGGAATCTTTCACCTTGAACCATAGATGAAGTTGGTGAGAGGTCGTTGCTCACTTACTTAACCCCAAATCAAGGCAAGTGTTCGCGACTACGCTCATTTCTCTATGAACGCAAATTGGTCATTATCTTTTACTTGGACTTGTCCAAGTGCCCCCACATTTTCCTGGTACTTCATGAATGCTCTAGAGGTCCTAAGCCAAAGGCCCCTCATAGGGGGGTGGGTAAAGCCCCCCACACTCACATAGGCAAGTTCATCAAGTTTGACTGTCACTCAAACCACCCACGAATGGACTATGAACTTGTTAAGAGCCATAGGCTCAACCTTACACGTGTGACAGTACACAATCAATCAATGCTACGACAAGCAACATTTTACTAACAAGAATGGTTCGTAGCACTACACTTCGAGATCCATGTGACTTCGTTTGACCGCATTGAACTTAGCGGTACTAAGTTGGGTATCCATCACACTTCACTCTTTAACTGGCTTTTTAAACCCATTCCTGATGCTGTCACCAGCACAACTCAAACAATGGCCATTGACGAGAGGATCTCAATATCCTCTCGAGTTAACATATCTCGAGAAACCATATACTTTTGTGGTATCACACACATCGATGATCATCATTTCACAATGTCTCAACATTTAGCAATTTGCTACCTCAATGTAGCCTTTGCTAGTTATGATGGAGTTTGTATCTCCCCCACAATGGAAAATTTACTGAACGGCATCCTCGCCACTCAGCTCATTCACCTGACAATTTAAGCAATTTCAAGCTTAGAAATCATTATACTTTAATATACAAATATGATGTAGCAATCAATAGCAACCCAATCTTGGCACTATATTAATACTACACTTTATATTAACTCAATACCCAATTTCCATGCAAATTTTAAACAAATCATGGAATCTCAAACATAAGAACATAACTATATCTGAATCCATCTCATGATTCAAGATAGTTGCACACAAGCAAAAAAAAAAAAAAAAAAAAAAAACGTATTCAATTAACTTGCTTAAGTAAATTGAGGAAACTTCATCATCCTGATCACATCACGTCTCGTCGTCTCTCAATTTATCACAATCAACCCGCACTTCTTTACAATTGACCATTATCCATAAACGTTGATAAATAACCAACAAGTATTATCAACATGCATATGATATATTAGCACAATTGTAATTAGTGATTTCATGAGACACTTGTGAAACCCTTTAAAAGCCACATTCATGAATGCCAAAAATCAAGCTTTACCCAATTTTAGTAGTCATACCACTTCTATTTTGAGTAAAAGTCGTATACTAATGTCATACTATAAATTGCTAATGATAAATATCAATGCAAACTTATTAGACATATATATACCAAATATCACATGATCATGAATACCATAAACAATGACATAAACTACGCATGAAACAAGTGCTATCAAATTTCTCATGCTCAAAACTAACTCATCTGACAAATATCATTCTCATAATTCTTATTAGGCTCATGTCCATTAGAGAAAAGATAGTCAACAAATAACTCATACACATACTTGACTTTCTCAAATATGAACTCACACAATTAATTGCAAATTGTGTTTTATAAACCATCACATAATTCCAAATACATAAATTTATGTACGTATTCAACGACTTTATCACTTCCCCCACATGTTGGCACGTCATACAAAAGTGACAACATAACGACTAAAAGCATAAATGATAAACTCATCACTTCAGGAAGTTATTACATACGTACACACATCTTTATTACAAAAAGAAAAAAAAGGTCATATTCAACCCCCACAATTATTGGTTACTCGTTAACACGAAATTATCATAACCAATTAAAAAAAATTATAACTCAAAGTTATAAATAATCATAATAGTGCAAAATACTCCTAAATTCATTGTCATATGATGATGAAATAATAGGTAGGAGGCTCAAGTCGTGTAAATCAGACAAATATTTCCATCTCAATTGTACTCTTTTGTCTAATGTGCGAATTTAACGACTACTAAGTGAACCAAATGCAAATGACCATTATATAAAAGTACAACGACTTAGTAATTAAAGATAACTTTGAACTGAAGCAAACCATTTCTCAAAAATATTTGACTTACAGAAATTCATATGTACTACTCCGTATTAATCTCACAAATATATAATGTCATTAATAATAACATATTCCACACATTTCATACCAACAAAAAACTTAAGCAACAAGAGGATTGAACATATGCGTGTGTGTGTATATATCAAAACCAAATTCCAAAACTTGGTAAACAAAAACGTCAAATAGAACAGTTGAATAAAATGAAATAAAAAACAAAAAAGTAAATAGTCAAAACCTGGGTAGAAGCACTGACATCATGAGGAGACTCATTGAAAATTTCAACAAAATAAACCAAGGGAGATAAGAGAGTTTCCAGGGATGCAAACATGATGTTTGATGAAATGCCAAAGAAAAAGAAAAGAGATAGGCAAAGCACGATAACACCTAGTCGACTTAACCATCTGCAAAAAGAAGGAAGAGGAGAGATGGCAGCCAGGTCTGAGTTAGGAACTGGATTTGATCGCTGAGATTTAGTATTCATTTTATGCGATCCATTATTAGCCGCCATGAAAGAATGTTCATCACCAAATATGTAGACTTTAGCTTCTCAATATCTTTTACTCATATTTCATAGAATTGAGACAATAATAAACATTTTAATAGATCATGAAAACAAATCATACAATAAATAAAGACATCAAATTAATACTAAAAATATTGAATGCCGAGTAATAAATTGGTCATATGCATGTTAATCATAATCTAACAGGTCTCTTTATTACGGTAGATACTATTTTTAGATAAACCATAAGTGGGCAACATACTAAGTACTCATAGTTACATACGAAGTATTATACAAGATATTAGTATGAAGACAATTAAACAAAGTTACTCAACTACCCATGCAAATGAATGATATGTACAACAATTACCAATTTGAAACTCATAAGAGTCATCACATGTAAGACAACGAGTGTGAAGGTTTTGTGAATATAACATGATCCATTAAGGTTTCTTTTTTTTCCCCATATATTGACGACGGCGGAATAAAATTAATAATGACGGAAAATTCAAACTCGCATAAATAGTTAAAGAAAGATACTTCGATACTAGCCTTTAACTTATTATATAAACAAAAAAAATTTCGACTTTAGATTGTTATAACGATAGTGAAAGGATAGTATCGAATATAATTACAAACATATTAATGAGAATAAAATCATGTATATCATTGAGTTATAATATTATATAAATGGTAAATAAAATAAATAATTATGATAAAAATTTAAGCTAATAAGGAACGAGCTTATCTGATAAATGGATGGTTGTGGCGTGACAAGTCACTGTCCTAAAGTCGAATTTGCCCCGTACTCTACACACGGTTTTCCATGACAATCGACCCCCAGGAGTACACAACCTTTGTAGCTTCGGTGTAGACGAAACTACAAATTGAACCCCGCCAAGAACGTTGCCAAGTAACTCTCGAACGTAATAGAGATATAGAGTGAAAATGTAGATAGAAGAAGATAGAGATGTGGGTTGTTGTGTGTCTTAGAGTTTTGGGGTATTGGTTTATATAGTGGTGAATTAAGCATAGTAAATCACGATTTCAACATAGAAATGATGTATGTGGGAAACTACACAATCAATTACGGGAGACCACATTAGTCAAGAATGAAAAGCGCACAATTAGTTTGGAACTACGTTCCAAGACTAATCCTATTATTTCCTTCTTTTGAAGCATCAAGTCCAACAGTTTCGAACCAAGTATTCCATCTAAAATTTGTTTGGTTCGTCCACCCTAAATTTTTGTGTATAAAGAGAAACACTTCCATAAGATCGTCGTAAAATATAGAACAAAGAAAAAGAAAATAAACCCAATGAAGAGATATAGGTATCATACTATCATGTTAAAACACGATAACTATGATATAATTCTTGAATTATTATTACTGTTATAGATAAGTTCTATGGAGCATGAGTGTCTCAGGTGACCATTTATCGTTCTAAGATAATGTTATACCCAAGTGCAGATATTGTACAATTATGGGGCAAGAAAGTTTGTGTTCAATGGAATAGGACAGATAGGGTGCAGCCCGAATGAGTTGGCCCAAAGAAGCCCAGATGGGAAGACATGTGATGAGAGAATAAACTCTGCTAATCGGATGTTCAATGCTGGCCTTAAGTCTCTTGTCGACCAGCTTAACAACCAGTTATCAGATGCCCGATTTATATACATCAATGTCTACGACATGTTTCAAGATTTGATCAACAACCCTTCCGCTTTTGGTACGACCTCCTCCTTCTTCCCACCCGACTCAATGTCTATGGCATGTTACGTTGGCCTTAAGTCTCTTGTGTTCCGATTTTTGAACGCTATGGCTCGGGTCCATGCATGTTTAAATCCTGATCCCTGGCCTCTATGCTATATACAACCATTGTTTAATTTGCAGACTTATTAAAGGTGTCATTCATTAAGTTTATGATTGGAACTTGGTTGCAGGATTCAAGAATACAAATACGGGATGTTGCGGGGTAGGGAGGAACAACGGTCAAATAACATGCTTACCTTTACAAGCACCATGTGCCAACAGAAATGAATACATATTTTGGGATGCATTTCATCCGGGAGATGCAGCTAATGTTATAATCGGGAGAAGGTCATTTAGGTCGCAAAAGCCATCAGATTCATACCCTTTTGACATTGAGAGGTTGGCTCAAATCTAGTCAATGCTCGCTCAACATTATCCGTCTAAACAAACCAAAAGTGATTCTCATTGAGATACCAATTACATGCTATAGATACATATTTCATAGTTCCTAACACACGCTCCGTTTTATTTCCTTATTTATCTTTTATATTCATTGTGAGGAGTATAAGTTAATGTTAGGCGCACAAGAGCAAAAATACTCCTGATTTTTTGGTGATCATCTTCACTTTGTTATGTTGTACTTCCTCCATCCATTTTATAAGTTCTTACTTTCTTTGTTTCTTTAGATGTCGTCCATGTTTAAACTTCATACTTGTAATAATTTCTCATTAGTATGATATTTGTGGTCATTATACTTTTTGATCCCCACATCTTCTCCCAACTTTAATTTCATTTTCCACCACATACTCCCTCCGTCCGTTTCTTCCCACAATTTAAGATTTGTGAGGAACATTATATTGAAATGGGAAGAAACATAAAGGACGGAGGGAGTATTATCTTTTACCTTATTTTTGCACCCATGAGACATGTAGTTTAGTCATGGATGGAGGTAGTATTAAATAGAATTATTTCATATAATAATCCGAACTATCAACTCAACCTTGATGGAATGTCCAATGAACTTAAACTAAAACCCTAAGACCATCCCCATCTAAGGGTCACCTTAATGGAGGTCATCCCTATTTTAGTGTTTTAATCAATTTGTTGACCCTCACTCATCTTATACACTCCCATTCAGGAAATCATGACCTACGTCATCAACCCAACCATTTTTTACTTTTCAACCCAATCATCTCTCACTTTCTCTACCCCACATATCTCTCTCATACTTTTTTTTCAACTACCACTATATTTACATATATTTATTATTACAAATATTTTAAACCAACATTTTTTTTTTTTAAATATTGAGGAGGTTTATTAAAAACGTACAATCAATTTTTTTTAAAAACAAACTTACGATTACAATTAAATTATCACAACTGATAAACGGGTAGCGATTACAATGCTATATGACATCTGCATACATTGATTAAAAAAATACAACTTTAACGGAGTGCATAACATTAAATAAAGAAAATAATTTAAATATTTCGGAACCATAAATAACATTAACGTAATTTAGTCGCGAAAGTTCATCCAAATATGTTCAATTAGGTCATTTTTTAGGGCGACATGGGTTGGATTATCGCGAATGTTATCATAATTTTGCATGAACCGGTCTTGAGCTGATCTACGGCGATGCTGATATTCAAAAGGATTATCATTAGTTGATGTAGGATGATCTTCTTTGAACTCTTTGATTATATTTTCATAGTGGAGATATGTTTCTCGCTCATCTTCTACTATCATGTTATGCATAATGATACATGCAATAAGAACTTCCCCCAGGCCATAATATCTTTGTTCAGAAGTAGACAATGGCGCTTAATGAACGCAAATCGAGATTGTAGGACACCAAACGCACGCTCAACATCTTTTCGACAACTCTCTTGGCGAGCAGCAAATAATTTATGCTTCTGAATTTGGGGAGCAGTAATTGTTTTCACAAATGTCGCTCAACCAGGATATATACCATCAGCGAGATAATATCCCAAGTTATACTCTTTTCCGTTTACCATGAAACAAACTGGTGGGCCCGATTTTTCTAAAATATCGTCAAAGACTGGAGAACGTTGAAGAACATTTATATCATTATGGGAACCTGATGTGCCAAAGAACGCATGCCATATCCATAAATCATATGATGCAACTGCCTCCAAAATAATTGTTGCCCTCGAGCTTCTCCCAGCATATTATCCTGACCATTGCGTCAGACAATTTTTCCATTCCTAGTGCATACAGTCAATGCTACCCAACATGCCAGGAAATCCTCGTGCCTGGCCAATATGAAGTAATCTTGCTAAATCTTCTGCAGTTGGCCTGCGTAAATATTGAGTTCTAAAATTTGAAATAACACCTCGAGCAAAGTGCCTAAGACTATCCCTTACGACGGTCTCACTCATACGCAAATATTCATCCATGGAATCCGCAGAAGAACCATACGCTAGGATTCTTATCGCAACCGTACATTTCTGCAAAGCTGAGAAACCAAGTCTTCCATTACCGCCGGCTCTTTTTTTGATGTAGTCATCACTGTCGGAAAGAGCGTTAACTATGCGCATGAATACATGTTTACGCATTCGAAACTTGCGGCGGAATAGCTCCTTAGGATAAATCGGGTTCTGAAAATAGTCGTTCAGTAATTGCTGATGACCATCCTCACGATTCCTTTCAATATATCTTCTTGGTCGTCTAGGAGTACGAGTGAGTTGTGTATTATATTGAATACGTTAGTTTATACGTTGACTTATGAGGTTGTTTAATTGCTCAGATTCTTCATCCACTTGAGATTCCATTCATTATCTGAAATCTTATTTTGATTAACAACATCGTCATTTAAAGAATCTGAGCTAGAACTTGAAGTAGACATTTTTGTTTGTGATATACTATGTGATTATTATTTAGGAAGATTGAAAATGTTGTATTGGGTTTGATATCTATCACATGACTAATGATAGGTATATATAACCACCTTTTTTCAAACCCGATTTCAAGGACTCATTTTAAATTTGTATTGCAACGGTCGTTTCCAAAATTTGAATCAAACGAACACAATTCCGACGACTCATTTTAAATTTGTATTGCAACGATCGTTTTTCAAAATTTGAATCTAACGAGCACAATTCCGACGACTCATTTTAAATTTGTATTGCAACGGTCGTTTTCAAAATTTGAATCTAACACTTTTTTTCAAACCCGATTCCAATTACTCATTTTAAATTTTTAGTGAACGGTTGTTTTCAAAATTTGAAACCCAACTACTATTTTTTTCCCCCTCTCTCTATAAATAGAATGTGTAGAGCCAATTATTTTTCATTCCAAATTTTCATTTATTCCAACTCTCTCTAAAAATGTCTAGAGTCATGATCAATGTCGAATGTGTCAGAAACTACCAATTCAAAATCGATTAAATTATTTCTGAAACTCGTATGTTATTTGATCGTTTGACCAACATTGTAGTACCTGCGACCATATGGGTTTGATACAAAGGGAACCATCATTGTCTACTACAAATCGAATTTTTACCAGCTCTACTGTCCCCGTTTCATTTCCAGTTCCCTCTGAAGTTGTTTCAAACAGTATATGTTATAATTTTTTTTTAATAACATATGTTTATTGTGATTTTGGCTCAACTATTTTTTTTTTCTACAGACACAGTACGTATTAAATACAATGAACTCCGTTTCAAGAGTGATGTGGTTGAGCTATTCAAGCGACTTCAAACTGTTTTCCAATGACGATTTGTGATTTAACTTTGTGGTGATGGAGGAAGGTTGTTACTTCCACAAGAAAAGCTTAATATGATCGATATATGTTGCGATTATATGGAAGAAATTTCACTAGTTGGCTCTACTTCCGAAGAGGATTAATGTTGTGATGTCAATCCTACTGTTTATCATTTAATGTTTAATTAATGTTTAATGTCGGTTCTACAGAATATTAGTAATGTTTTAATGTTGTATTAGCGTATGGTAATTTAAAATTGAAGTGTTTTTTAATAAAGTGCATCACGTTCTCAAAATAAGGTCGTCAGTTAGTACTTGTATATTCTTTTAAGACGACACAAAAATTGAACTACAGTACATTAATAAAATAAATTTAGGGTTTTTCTACATGGCGCCCCTGAATTTTTCACTTTTCTACGTGGTACCCCTGCTCTTTCTATGTGTATACATGGTACCCTTGAACTTTACTATTAATTTAATTGGTACCCCTTAAAGGTTTTTTTCATCATGTTTTGTCGTTAAATTGTGTTTGTAGCTTAAATAAAAACTTCAATACCATTTAACTTAAATAATTAACAAGTAATTGAGCTTAAATTAAGTGTTATCAGTTGATTTGGCAATATAACACCAAAAATATACTCATTTTAGATTTAGTGCATAACTGCGAAAAACATACAAGAATGTTAGTTTAAGTTCAATTTTAGATTAATTAGGCATGTTAAATGACGTTTAAGTTTTAATTTTGAACAAAAAAAGGTAGTTTAGTGCCAAAGTTTGATGGAAGAAAAAGTTTAAGGGTACCAATAAGGTAATAATAAAGTCTAGGGGTACCAGTGATGTTTATAATAAAGTATAAGGTTACCATGTAGACATGTAAAAATGGTAGGGGTACCAGGTAGAAAAGTGAAAAGTTCAGGGGTACCGTGTAGAAAAACCCATAAATTTAAGACGCAATTAAAAATAAACTACAATAAAATATTTTTTAAGACGCAATGAAAAATGAACTACACTGCATAAAAATAGAATATTTCGTAAGACGCAATTAAAAATGAACTACACTACATATAAATATAATATTCCTTAAGACGCAATTGAAAATGGACTATACTACATAAAAATAAAAATGAACTACACTACATAAAAACATAATACTTCTTAAGGCGTAATTAAAGGATGAACATGACGACATAATCCCCTTAAAAATTGAAATACGAACTTCCAAAATTTAAAGATCAGGGTAGTATTTTAATCTAAGTTTTTCCTTCAATTCTTCATTCTTTGGACTTTTTTTTTTTTGCCAGCAGGAAAACACGATGCATTACATAGTGTTCGGACTATAAAAGTCCTTATTACATCCATTATTGAAAATAAAAACAACATAAGAACAACAATTACATCGATTAACGGGAGTCGGGCAATGGAAAAAGGAAAATTGGGCACGAGCATTAGAATCTTCTTGATCGATGCTGCTAAACTCCGAACACTGCCAATGCAAAAGAATCGCCGGATGACAAGAACCAGGCGTACTTACGTTCTTGCGAAAAGGACGTAGAATGAAAAGGTGACAAGCAAGACAAAAAAGTCTGTCGTCGATGGAGATAAAACTCCTACACCTGGGTGATCGAACCCTTTGATCAAAAGCACGACAATATGAGAAGCATAACAAGCATGTAACAGACAGCCCCTCAACCAAATTCATATCCATAATTGCCAAAACGCATCGTCTTCTGACGAACCCAACCCACACACGATGTAAAAGATCCATAAGAGCTATACTAGTACTACTAGTCATAACACTACTCAAGATTATTATTATTATTATTAAGATAGCGCAAATAAGATTAAAGAAAAGAATTGAAAGAAGTGAGAGGGTGATAAAAAGGAGCATCTTGAAAGAGAGCCACCCGTAACCCAGCCACACATCAGTCGACCAATCCATCCCGACAAGTCACCCAAACTGAAAACAACCCAATAAAGCTCCCAACCCCACAAAGCTCCACAACAAATTTACCCACAACCGATAAAATTGAAGGGTCACACCACAAATTATTCCAACAACCCAAATTTATTGAAAAAAACCAAGAGCAGAAAACTAAGAAAATTGAGCAAAACAAATTAAAGACCACAAACTCGGCATAGGAAATCGACAAGGACGCAACAACCAATGACCAAAACCCCACGAAACTGAAGAGGACCCAAACATCCAATAAAAGACAAACAAAACCGACATCAAGAGAAACAAAGAAAGACGAGTCCACCATACCTAACACGAACCGACATCGACCGACACAGGAGGGTGGGGGAAGGGGACGAGGGGAGGGGGAAACACCCTCCGAGAGCCGCCAAAGTCAGGGGAGGGGGGACTACGGGACGGGACGCCCACCGCCAGAGGGTGGGGGAGGGGGCGAGGGGAGGGGGGACACCCTCGGCGGGAGCCGGCGTCAAAGAAGGAAGAGGGAGAGGGTTGGACGTTTGGGAGCACAAGGAAAGACGGGGATGGCAATCGGAGAGGGCCGATGCCGACCACCAGGGAGGCGGAGAAAAGGCTTAACGAAACGAAATCAAAGAAAAGATAAGCAAGATAAGGATGTGACCAAAGACGATAACAAGAAGGGTAAACTGTTGAGGGTGGGGAACTTAAAGGGATCGAGAAAGAAAGAGTAGACTTGTACGGGTGGCCGGAGATAGGCCATGAGAGTCGGCCATATCTCCGACCAGAAGTGGATCTGGCGGGGCTGAGTGAAGGAGGGGCGGCGGCGGCTGCTAGGGTTAGGGTTTTTTTGGGGGTTTTTTTTTAGAGAGTGGGGAGAGCTTTTTCTAGAGAGAGAGCGAAATTTTATAAACTTTTCTTTCGTTAACTGGTTTTGTTCATTCTTTGGACTTAAATGTTGTCTTGAAAGTAATGTATCCAAAATTTTCATCTCCATTTTGGTCTTCAGTCACAAATTCTTACTTTCCTCAATCTTCAAATCTGCGTCAATACGTCTTTGTCTAGCCTCTATTTGTAACTTTATATTATCCCCGTGCTTTTCAATACATGACTGATCGTCTTCACTAAACATAGATTTTGTCATTTTTGATTTCCTATTACGCTTCTTTTTGGCCACCTCCCGACCTTCTGGATGTCTATTCACGTCTCATCGTAATTTACACTAGATGGAGTGGAGATACCAACATTAGTAGGGGTGGTATCAAAATCCGACCTCGGTCTTTTGGAGCTGGAACTGCTTTTATTTGACATGTCACTAAAGTTGTTGTTTGGTAAGCTCCATTTTGGGTGCTTGCTCATAACGTTGTTGTAAACTTCAAAATATTCAAAATCGTTACCGTTGTTGCCTTTGCGAAATAATATTTGAGCCGCCTCAATGTCATCTTCTATGTTGGTGTCATTCGTCGGTGGTCGATTAATAATTTTGCTGTAACAACTAACTCATTTGTTGACAATGGTATTGAGACGCTTAAAACGACCTTTCATAGCATTGATACTCCTAATACTTAGTTGAGTATTATTTTCGTTTTCGACCCTCGATTGTTCATATAGTTCACTTATTTTTTTCCACATTGTTGATGTGTTTTGATTTTTGCCAACAACTGGATCTTCGCTAGCCAGACACCAACTCGACATAAGCGCAACGTCTTCCTTCTCATTCCAATTTGATTTTTCAATAGGGTTCGATTTGGGTTGTTTTCTTTAGACCCTTGATGGTGTTTTGTTAGAAGAAATTGGAATATCTTCAACAAATGCTTGAGTTGAAAATGTTAGAATATTTAATAATATTCGTGTGGCCTAAGTGTTTCGGTTTAAATATAAATTAAGTTCATATTAAATATTACGAGACTTTAATATAAAAGACGACACCGTGATGGATCGGTTTCGATTAACGTACTTAAAGTCGGGAATTACTATTCCTTCCGACCTTACCCAGTATCAAAAGATGTCTTTTCATGAAGAGATATGAACTGCTTGAGTTGTACGTATCCCTTGACTTGTATATACACATATACACATCAAAGCAAGAAAATACGTAACATCTTCATCTTCTCAAAACAAGCGCAAACAGTTTATATTTACAGAAAGAAAAGATATTGTTCCATCTCCATCATCAAGGAGCATTAAGGAAGGGTTAAGGAGGAGAATCAATCATCGTTTATTCTTATTATTGAGTGCGTCTGATAGACATGGACCAAGGTTAGTCCTTACTTCCGTTAATCGATTGTATTGGGTTGAATTAATTCGAATCTATAACGATTGTGAGACAGAATTCATTATCGATTCATAAAGGATTACTTACATTTGGTATCAGAGCGATTATAGATTTGATTAATTTACCCATAAAAGTTACGTTAAATTGAATTGATTACGTTTGTATGCATGGTTTGTTATAATCACGAGACTGATCATAAATTGGAGATGATTGTGGATAGTTACGTATGAATATGATGCATATTTCCAAATTGCACTCATTGATGGATCATGATTATGTCTCCTATGTTTACGTATGATGATTTCTTTTTAATTTGTTAGAAAGGGTATTGATTATACGAATAACTCTTCCTCTGATTTTTTTTTTGATATGAACAATTTTGACCAAGTAATGATGAATTTATCATTAATAAGCCTGATGGATGGAGTTATGTTAAATACAAATTCTTTGCGTATTCCGCTGCTAATTAGTACTATATAACAATAATTAAATTGTATGTTTTGATGGCTGTATAATTGTTTTCATGGTATGATTACTACGGAAGAGTATATATGATCTCACAGCCACCATTAAATTGCATGTTTTGTTACTATATATAAAATGGATATTTAATTGCAAGTTGATTGGGTTACTAATATGCACATTGTTTATAATATATGATGCTTCTTATATTACTTAATCACTGTAAAGTATATTAGCAAAATATGATGTGTTATAATGGGTAAATTCATTTTATGAATTATTAACATATTATGATTATAAATTTGCTATTATAGTTAAAAATATTTATATTTTATGTGACATGTTAGTCACCAAAGTGGCCTTGTTATATTATATGTAGACATTTTTTAAATAAAAGTTATATAATTGATCATGATTAAAGAGATGTTAAAATGATATTATAGTTCGATTGATCAATTGGTTTATTATCTATATTTTAGGAGATCACCCAAAGGTGGATCATTAAATATGGTTGATAATATAAAAGGATTAATTATTCATAATTGGGTCTAATAGTGTGTATATCCAAAGATAACATTCTTATTTGACTTATATATGTTATATTAATTGTTAAAGTATATAAATTAACATCAATGAAAGTTACTTGTATTTTAAGTGTTGCCCAAAGATCATTTAAATACATGTATGAAATGTTTATATGATATTGTTTGAATCTGTATGAAAGTATTTCAAAGCACTAATAGGTAATCGTGTATAAATGTCACAGCTTCTCCTAATATGTTTGCATCTGCTAGCTCTGTCGTCAAGTTTAATGGGCTTAATTATGATGAATGGGCTGAAAAGATCCGGTTTACACTGGGTATAATGTCATTGGACATTGCCATCCTCACAGATGAAGAACCTGCAACCATTAATGATGATAGCTCCGAAGCCGAGAAATGTCGTTATCAGGCTTGGGAGCGATCTAATAGGTTGAGCTTAGACCTTATGAGGATGACAATGGCCGATAACATTAAGCCATCTATGTCCAAGACAGAGAAAGCAAGGGAATTCATGCTCAAAGTAAAGGAATGTTCACAGTCGGATTTAGCTGACAAGTCAATTGTAGGCAGCTTAATGAGTGAGCTGACTGCGAAAAAGTTTGACTGGTCTCAGCCGATCCATGATCATGTGACACATATGTCTAACTTGGCAGCAAAGTTAAAAGACTTTGGGGATGACGGTTAGTGATTCATTCTTGGTCCAATTCATCATTAACTCTCTACCTTTTGAGTTTGGTCAGTTCCAGGTGAATTATAAAACCATTAAAGATAAGTGGAACTTTCAAGAATTAAAGGCCATGCTCATACAGGAAGAGGGGAGATTAAAGAAGATGAAGGAACAAGCAATTCATCTCCTAGGTCATGACGGTGCCAGCAGCAGCAAGGATAAACCGGGTAAAAATGGTAAGAAGGGAAAGTCTTTCTTTAAAGGACCTGAAAGTGCTATCCAAAAGGAAAAGAAGTGTCACTTTTGCAAGAAAGTTGGACATTTCAAGAAGGATTGTCCTAAAAGAAAGGCATGGTTCGAAAAGAAAGGTAAACATTATAGTTTTGTTTGCTTTGAATCAAATCTTATAGAAGTACCTAATAATACTTGGCGGTTAGATTCAGGTGCTACTACTCACGTTTCTCATATTAAACAGAGATACCATATGATCCGGCCCATAAGAGGAGCTGAACAGTTCGTGTCCATGGGAAACAGGATGAAAGCACGGATTGAGGGCATTGGGACTTACAGATTAATCTTAGACACTGGTTGTCATTTAGATCTTACCGATTGTCTCTATGTTCCTGATTGTGCACGTAATCTTGTATCATTAAGTACTTTGGATAATTTAGGTTTTAATTTCAAGTTTGGACATGGTGTTTTTTCTTTGTACCGAAACGATTACTTTTACGGTAGTGGTACTTTGATAGACTCACTTTACAGGTTTAATCTTGATGTTAAATTTTCTGATTCCCCCTTTTATGTTGAAAATCAAGGTATTAAACGTAGTGCATCGAATGAAAATTCAGCTCTCTTGTGGCATCAAAGGCTAGGTCACATATCCAAAGAACGGTTAACGAGGTTGATGAAAAATGAAATTCTACCTCAATTGGATTTTAGTGATTTAGATGTATGCATAGACTGTATTAAAGGTAAACAAACTAAACATACAGTAAAGAAGCCAGCTACAAGAAGCTCTCAGCTATTAGAGATTATACACACTGATATCTGTGGACCTTTTGACATTCCGTCTTGGAGTGGCGAAAAGTACTTTATCACCTTTATAGATGACCTATCACGGTATGGTTTCACTTATCTACTGCACGAAAAGGCTCAATCTGTGGATGTCCTTAAGATATTCATTGATGAGGTAGAAAGGCAGCTAAAAAAGAAAGTAAAGATTGTGAGGTCGGATAGGGGTGATGAGTTTTATGGTAGGTTCACTGAAAATGGACAATGTCCTGGTCCATTTGCAAAGTTACTTGAAAGTCGAGGCAGTTGTGCACAGTATACAATGCCCGGTACACCTCAGCAGAACGGTGTTGCTGAAAGGCGAAATCGTACTTTAATTGAAATGGTTAGGAGTATGTTAAGTAATTGTTCCTTACCTTCTTCTTTATGGATCTATGCGTTAAAGACTGCAACCTATGTTCTGAATCGGGTTCCTAGTAAAGTAGTTCCTGACTCCTTATGAACTATGGACGGGAAGGAAACCGAGCTTAAGTATCTTCGAGTCTGGGGCTGCCCAGCTGAAGTAAGGTTGTACAATCCGAATGAAAGGAAGCTAGATCCTAGGACAGTCAGTGGATTTTTCATTGGCTATCCTGAAAAGTCAAAGGGGTATACATTTTACTGTCCTAATCACAGTACGAGAATAGTAGAGACCGGAAACGCTAGATTCATTGAGAATGGTCAAACTATTGGGAGTATTGAATCACGAAAGGTGGACATTAAAGAAATTCAGGAAGAAGTTCCTTCTCCTGAAGTTGCACCTGAAATTGTTGTTCCAGTTGTGCAATCACAGTCAAATGACATAATGGAACAACAACAAAATGACGTGCAAAACCCACAAAATGACAATAACAATAACAATGTGATCAAGTCACAAATCAAGGGGAGAATAATATGTCATGTGAACAATTAAGGCGATCTGTAAGAGAAAGAAGATCAACCATTCCAGATGACTACCTGACATATAACATTGAGGTTGATTGTGACTTGAGCATTAATAAGGATCCCGTCTCATTCCGTAAGGCCATGGAAAGTGACAATTCTGAAAAGTGGTTTGATGCCATGAAAGAGGAGATGAAATCAATGGATGATAACAAAGTGTGGGACTTAGTTGTGTTACCTGAGGGTTCTAAGACCGTTGGCTCGAAATGGGTCTATAAGACCAAAATGGACTCTAAAGGTAACATTGAAAGGTATAAGGCCCGACTAGTTGCCAAAGGTTTCACTCAGAAGGACGGTATTGACTATAAGGAAATTTTCTCTCCAGTATCAAAGAAAGATTCTTTAAGAATTGTCTTGGCTTTGGTAGCTCATTATGATCTTGAGCTTTACCAAATGGATGTAAAGACCGCCTTTCTAAACGGTGAGCTTGAGGAAGAAGTGTACATGGACCAACCCGAAGGGTTTACATCCCCGGGTAATAAAGATAAGGTGTGTAGGCTGAGAAAGTCGATATATGGACTAAAACAAGCTTCCAGACAGTGGTATTTAAAGTTTAATGATACCATTACGTCATATGGGTTTGTAGAGATCATCGTTGATCGGTGTATCTACATTAAGATCAGTGGGAGTAGATTCGTTATTTTAGTCTTATATGTTGACGATATTTTACTCGCTGCGAATAATCTAGGCATGTTACATGACGTAAAGAAATATCTATCTAAGAACTTTGAAATGAAAGATATGGGTGAGGCATCCTATGTTATCGGAATTGAAATTTTCCGTAATAGATCACAAGGATTGTTAGGATTATCTCAGAAAGCTTACATTGATAAAGTTCTAGAGAGATATAGAATGAGTGAATGTTCTGCAGGGATAGTTCATGTACAGAAAGGGGACAAGTTCGGTACAATGCAATGTCCCAGTAATGAATTGGAACGAAAAGAAATGAAGAATATTCCTTATGCATCTGTGGTAGGGAGTTTGAATTATCTTCAGACATGTACTCGACCAGACATCAGCTTTGCTGTTGGAATGTTGGGTCGATTTCACTGTGATCCCGGAATGGATCACTGGAGAGTAGCGAAGAAAGTCCTTAGGTACTTGCAAGGCACCAAGGAGTTCATGCTTACGTATAAGAGATCCGATCATCTTGAGGTGATTGGTTATTCAGATTCTGATCATGGCAGGTGTACTGATAGTCAAAAATCGACATCTGGCTATGTATTTCTTTTAGCTAATGGGGCAATATCATGGAGGAGTAAGAAGCAGTCTATTATTGCTACTTCTACTATGGAAGCTGAATTTGTGGCATGCTTTGAAGCCTCTATTCATGCATTGTGGTTACGGAACTTTATTTCAGGACTTGGGATTATCGATAGTATAGCTAAGCCGCTGAAAATTTATTGTGGTAATACCGCAGCCGTCTTCTTCGCTAAGAACGATAAGTACTCCGATGGTGCTAAGCACATAGAATTAAAGTATTTATCGGTCAAGGAGGACGTCAAGAAACAAAGAGTGTCAGTTGAGCATATAAGAATGGATATGATGGTGGCAGATCCATTAACTAAAGGATTACCACCCAAGGCGTTCCTTGGCCATGTTGAACGTATGGGTGTTATAGATAGAGCCTTGCTATTGTAAAGATAATATGCCTATTATGAATATGACATCTAGAATTCACTAATTGTTTGTTTCTGGTTTACGAAGATGTTGTCATTAAAGTATATGTATACATTACAGTTATTAGACTACATGTTACTAATTGTAAGAATTAAGGTTATTCTCAACTTAAAGATTACTTAGATTTGGAATTGGTTCGTGATACATGGAAGGAATCATGTCGCTTAATATATGACGTGTGACCGCCATGATTCGATTAGTTCTAACTCGATTAAGGATATGAAAGTTAATGAGCTTAAATATCAAAGTGCACATTATGATTATTTAACCATTAAGTCAACACATAGGCCAAGTGGGAGAATGTTAGAATATTTAATAATATTTGTGTGGCCTAAGTGTTTCGTTTTAAATATAAATTAAATTCATATTAAATATTACGAGACTTTAATATAAAAGACGACACCGTGATGGATCGGTTTCGATTAACGTACTTAAAGTCGGGAATTACTATTCCTTCCGACCTTACCCAATATCAAAAGATTTCTTTTCATGAAGAGATATGAACTGTTTGAGTTGTACGTATCCCTTGACTTGTATATACACATATACACATCAAAGCAAGAAAATACGTAACATCTTCATCTTCTCAAAACAAGGGCAAACAGTTTATATTTACAGAAAGAAAAGATAATGTTCCATCTCCATCATCAAGGAGCATTAAGGAAGGGTTAAGGAGGAGAATCAATCATCGTTTATTCTTATTATTGAGTTCGTCTGATAGACATGGACCAAGGTTAGTCCTTACTTCCGTTAATCGATTGTATTGGGTTGAATTAATTCGAATCTATAACGATTGTGGGACAGAATGCATTATCGATTCATAAAGGATTACTTACAGAAAACTGAGACAATGACATTGAGTCATCAAATTGATCAATATTTCCATAATTTTGCCTTTCGGAAATTAAATCCGTAAAAGAAGGAATATAATTTTGACTATTTAGATTTAAATCAAAATCGTGAATATCTTCGTATGATGTGTAATCATCGCCATCAAAATTTGGGGAAACATAATTATTTAAATCCATATTATAAGTTGAATTTTATTTTTGAGGTATAGGAGAATATGAGATTATTTAAATAAGGTTATGAGTAATATTTTTTTGTAGGAGTGTATGATTATTTATAAAGAAAAATAAATAGTTGTTGGTAAAAAAAAGAGTTGTTGTAAATTTTTAACGTTGGAAATGAGAGACGTTGGAAAAGAAACGTTGTTGTAAAAAAAGAGTTGTTGGATTGAAGTGGAAAAGAGTGCTCTGACAAAAGTGTGAAGAGTGAGAGAAAGAATCCTAACAAAAGTGTAAGAGAGAGAGAGAGAGAGAGAGAGAGAGAGAGAGAGAGAGAGAGAGAGAGAGAGAGAGTGTGTGTGAAGGTCGTGAAATTTTTTGAAGGGTCATCGGATGACCTTCAATATGAGAAGGTCACCTTAATTAATTGAAGAGGTCACCTTAATTTTTCATTAGGATGACCCCCATCCTCCATGACCCAATGGATGGGGATAGTCTAATAAGAAATTGGTACTCTCGCTCTCTACCTATATAAAGTAGTATTCCCCATCAGAAATTCAATGCATACGAAAAATTCTGAAGAACCAATCCTGTTTACGTTGTAGGAAAACAGAGAGAAAACTACCTTTTACCCTATATTATTTAAATTCATCTTGTAGAGATCTAATATCGTTCGTATTACATTTGTCTTTATTCCATAACTAGGGCAAAACCCCACGCGAATACGATTTTTTTATTAATTTTTCTTTATACAAATAGTTTTGTGACTTACAAAAATATATTCTCTCCATCTAAGTCAATAGCTTACATTTTTCTATTTTTAGTGTTTCAGTCAACCGTTCCCGTTTCGATTTTTGAGTAAATTTTACCATTTAAATTTTTTAAGCGTAATAAAAACAATTGTTTTCTATTAGAATGGAATGAGTATTTTAATTAGTAACATGATAACTCATATAATAAATACGATATAATTTTCACGTTTTTATCATTTTTTTATACGTCATTAAAAATAATGATATTTTATAAAAAAAATTATACATGACAAATGAATCAGATCGCGTCTAACTTATATCACATAATATGATCAACATATAAGAAAGAAATCATATGGGATGCCTTATTCTTTTAGCTACTTTAGGCATGGAAAAAAATATTTTTAATTTTAGATCACTTTCAACTTTACTATCCTTAGGAAAAGACTATAAAAAAAACCTTGTAGATTTAGTAATAGAGGTATCGTCTATTATTCCCCCAAACTCATGGTAATTGTTAAAAATTTCATGAGTTTGCACAAATTTAAAAAAATCTAATATCTTCGAAGGTGATGTCATGAGGATGGTATTTGGACCGTTCCCGTTCCCTTCAAATTTTTCGTTACCATTTGTCTATGGTATGATAATGCGATATTCTCTTATTATCGTAAATTACAAAAAATGAAATATCATCGATCTTCGATCTTCATCGCTCCCTTTTCGGCCAATGGCATATAGACTCATCCGGCTAAAATTCGAACAAGGTTTTCGACTCATTGATGAACGTCAAGTTTTTCTAACTTGACAATTTCATATGGCAAACTTTCTGCCAATTTAAATTGCTTGAGAACCCTTATCTTACTCGTAGCAAATTCATAAACGCCATAAAAGAATCGTCAGCCTCACATCTGCAGGAGAGTAAGGTGTTGTGGAATTAAAATTCAAAGGGGGTGTAGGATTTTATTTCATTTATTTAAAACAAAACTACATACGTAAAAAAGTAACACAACTGCTTAAAATTTTAAGTAGAAAGAATTGATCACATATCCCGCATGTAGGAATCAAATACTATATGTGTGGACATGATAGGTCCACCCCGACGTGCCAGACGCGCGTTTTGGTAGGCGGATGTTCTCGTGTGAGATTGGTGTCGAATTGAAATTTAAATGATAATGGAGTCGCCACCGAACTTTTTGGGAGTTCGGACTCGTTCAAACTCACTCTATACTTAGGCGTATTGCGCAAAAAGCACGACTTACCTTATAGTACTAGAGCTTGTGAGCTTCGTCTCTTTGCATAACGATACCGATGTCGAATTATCGAGTATCGTATATCGAATGACTCTCGTTGTCAATGGTTTCGGGCATCCGGAAATCGAAAGTTCTGAGCAAGGGGTGGGGTACATGTTGGGAAGCCTACGAAGGATACCCTACCCCGCCCGCACATAACGACCTCTACTAAGATATCGATTGGTGTTTAAGTACGCGTATTAGTAAGATGATGGAGATGAATGACAAACATTGTTTTATGCTAGACATGCGAATTATGTGTTCACTACACCGTTTAATGCATCTTGAAATATGCCGGAGTTGAATTTAACATGTGGGTTCATTTAAAGCGATAATTGTCGCGCAATGGATTAAATAACTTGAAAATAGAGATTACAAGTTATACGGGCAGAATACAATCCAGAATTCACAGTATGACGAACAATTGTAATATCGAGTTAGAAACGGTAAACTTAAACTATAAACGGACTCATGAATAGAAATGCAAACAGAAACCGTAAACCGAATGATTGGACAGACTCCGATCAGTTACGCATTATGTTGCGCACTGATCAGAGGATAGAGGCTCAGGCGCGCAAGTTCGTGCGACCTGGAACTCAAACGCAGGGAGCTGGGCATCCTAGCCTTCAGACGCGGGCACTAGGGCGCCCGAGTCGGTAGCGTATGGGACCAAAACATGATACTAGCTCGATCCCAATGCTTTGAAGTCTCGTCCCGACTTATCCTAGTGAAGTCTAGTTGCCTTTATTTATCGAATGTCATGTCCGGCTAGGGAGTCGTCGACAATAGGATTAATATTGCGAGGCATTCACTCAAAGTCATAAAAGGAAAACGATAATGAATGGAAAATTGACATGGGGTGTGGGTTTTGAAAACAAACATGCGACAAATATGCACGTATCGACTAACGTTGCAAGCATAATTCCCTAGGTGAAACTCGTATCGTTATTTGACTATGTTGAAAGTCTACGATACCTTGTTTTGACCTTAATCGAGTATTTGTCCTTAATCGCCCTGATTTATGATTTGAATCGATTATATCGACTTAACACGAATATCATAGTCTTCCGTATCGCGGCGTTATTGTTGGGCCTCTAGACCGTGCGACGCTCGGATCAACATTATTAGGTTTCGTATTAGCTCGATTTTCGATGACTCTTTATGCATGACATTCGATTATAAAATTGACATCAAAAATTTCGGAGTGACGATTATTAACGAAATTGAAAACATACGACAAAGAATTCCGCGATCACGTCATAACCTGAGGGCCAGACGTCTGCCTTGGGGTGCCCTAACCTTCAGACGCCTGGTTGGCGCGGCTCAAGCGTAAGGCGCCACCACCCTAGCGCTCTGTCTGGTAGTTATGCGGACTTGTGGCAAAAACTTTCGTCGAACGAATTCGTTTTGAAAATGATCAATCCGAAATAAACCCTTTGAACAACTATTCGACATCGACATCGAATCGACATCGAATGATGAGTCCATGATGTGCAAATTGGCATCACAAGACGTTTACTTCGCATAAATTTCATAGTTTCATAAATTTATCACAATTTTTCATAAATAGATGAAAACTAATTTCATAAATTCATGTGAAAAAATTTTATCACAATGTTTTATGTTATTTTCCTAAAAAAAATAGACAAACTAGTTTAAACAAGTTATGCATGAATTTTGTATGAAATTCACACAAACCAGATTAAAAGAAAAGTCCACATTAATAAAACTCTGCCTTTTTAAAACCTTGCCTAATTCTAACGTCTCCAAAACAACCAACAAAAATCTAACTCAACATGTGACTTTAATTTCAAAGGTTGGAAGATGTATTTATGCTCCATGTAGATGATAGATGAGAGGGACTATATATATCTGTGATGTTTTGGTTGCGATATCCATAAAATTCGATGAGATATGTTACTTCAATTTCAAACTCCACGTACATATTTCAGGCTATTATGCTACAATTGAAATAAAATATCTAAATAAGCTAAATTCTATATTATCGATGTTCTTCAATAAACTATTACTTTGTCACAACCAACGAACTATTACTTTGTCACAACCAAGGAGATTTCTGTCATTTTTTGTTACAGAGGGATGACGAATGAGTTCGTTGCTAGCATATGATTGAGAGACGGGAATGATTTGATGATCTTGATTACTTCTACAAGCAACAATAAGTACAAGCTAAGAAAGTTTGAAAGCGATAGAAAGATCTTGCACAACAGCACAATCACAGTTTGGATTTACCGTGTTGTTTTGAAAAATATTTTAATGTCAATCATCTTGATGAAATTTACAGTTTAGAATCCTTTGGCTAACGAGATTGTGGCTTTCTTAAGTCATTAACCACATACGAGTAGCTTGTTGTTGCACCATAATGTGTAGAAATTCGATGGACTAGTTCTAAGAAATCTTAGTCCGATGGCGTGGTTACTTGAAGATGTGTGTGCCACCTATAGGGTTGAGAGTGTGCATATGGTTTGATATACTATCCTAGCCTCTATCGACTTGTGAGGTTAATAAGAGCATATTGGTGTGAATAATTTAGAGAATTTTTTGTCCGAGCATTGTTAATTGGGAATAAAATGGTTACACCAAATTTGTTAATTGGGAATAAATAAAATGGTTACACTAAATTTGAGCAGTGGCAACAGGTAATATTTAAGAGTGCTGATATGAAATAAATCAACGTTGGATGAAAATGGATTAATCGTACAAAAATGACGTTTATATGTTATCCCTAATTCAAATCGAAGTGGTATATCGTGAATAGTTACCAGGCAAGTGTGGTTCTTTACCCATTGAATTGCCTCATTGGTATTACATATAGTATGTGCTATTGATTTAACTAAAGAACGTGCCCATAATCATACAAACAATAATTCTAAAATTATTCATTGGAATTATTAAGTATTAACTTATTTCTCACGCAATTCCAAAATAATACTGAAATTATTAGCACTAATTATTATCTCAAATTACACAAACTAACCTCAAATTTGACGTCCATTTTTTGAAGCAAAATGCAATTAAAAAACAATGAAGTTTTCTTAACAATTTGAAGATTTTTTTGCATTTTTTTAATAATTTGTACTCCGTACGTATTTCTCGTTTACTACATAAACTTCCAAATATTCAAAAACAAATAAACAATGATATTAAGAATCTAAAATATACTTCCTCTAGAATAATACTCACTACATATTTACTACAAGTATAGATATTTACTACTACTCCCTACATAAACTTCCAAACTACTACTTTCAAAAAACAAAAACTTCCAAACTACTCGTATAAATACTAGTACAAGTAGTAGTAACTTTAAATTTTATTCTAATCAAACAAATACGTACTCTAAATGTTACTCCACTAATCTAAATATTTAAATATAAGTGTTATTCATAATTTTAGGGTTACTTTTTTTTGAACGAGAAGAATAATTCATTAATAGAACGCCAAACGGCACTTACAACGAATACCTATAATCGCAATTAATTCTAATTAATTCTAATAAAAAACAAAGAAAGTAATTTCTCTTATAAATTAAGGATCTCAAGACATGATCTGACAATTCGACATGACCTCGTATTACTATCTTCTTGCAGCTTTTGTTGAGGGGATCCTTCGTTTGATTCAGAATTGGAGAAAACTTACCTTCTATTGGTCTTAAAAATCGTTGACAAATTACTTGTAGACATTGAATAGACGTGCGACGAACCATCAACAAACTACACTTGTCAATAAGAATAAAACTACGTCCTATACAACGCAAGAGACTGAACCTTGAACAAAAGGATGAAAACCTTGAAATAAAGGATGAAACGCTCATAAAAAGTGAGACTTTTATTGAATAAGATATATTAATTATCATACTAATAAGTAAAAATTAACTAGTTTTTGGGGCTTACCATCGATTAATTATCGATGGAAGCCCCTGAAAGATGAGGCTAGGTTTTTTTTGAGAGAGGAAAAGGTGTTTTAGGGTTTCTTTTGATAAGATAATGATTGAGGAAATTTTAGGATTACTTCCAAACAATTAATTAATTAATTAATAGTACTCCCTCCCCTTCTATATAAGAACATTATTTTTAGAAAGAAATTAAAAGAATAAAATATGTAGTTGAAAATGATGGTCGAGAAAAGTAAATTAGGTTACAAATAATAAGAAATATAAAATATATGCGAGTATTATTAAGAAGAAAATGAAATGTGGAACATCTCGATGAAAGGATTGAAGCGAAAGGATTGAAGCATATAGTAAGCTACTCATGTTCTATTATTTATTGATACAAGTACAGATCGTATTTGCTAATGATTTGACCAAAGAACATGCACACAATTATACAAATTAAACTACAACTAATATTATTGCTTATAATAAAATTATCCATTGTCAATACTAATAGCACCAAGTTTACGTCCCTTTTTCATGCAATACAAAAAAAACAAAGATGTTTTCAAACAATTGGAATATTTTAGCACTTATTATTTTTGTATTTATTTTTCTTAATAAAAATTCTAAAGTAGTACATGCAAGTAACGTAACAAGTCATAATAATAATAATTGTAATATTTTCGAGGGAAGTTGGGTGTATGATCGTCATTATCCGCTATACAATTCTACAGCATGTTCATTTTCTAGGCAACAATTTAATTGTTTGAAGAACGGTAGGTCGGATATCGACTATCTCAAATATCGATGGCAACCTACTACGTGCAATTTACCCAAGTAAGTCTCAAAATTTGGTCGCTTCATTTACATCATGTGCGATTTTATTTATCTTATATTTTTAAATCATTTATTTACTGGAGTGATTAATTATCATACATTTAAATATTAGATGTATTTACAAAAAATAGTATCCTATGTATTTTTTATTTTTTTATTTTAGATTGTTATAATATACGAAGTATTCCGTATGTATTTTATTGATGTTTGACACGTTGTAGGTTTAATGCAAGACTTTTCTTAAGAAAATATAGAGGAAAGAAAATATTATTTGTGGGTGACTCGTTAGGCTTGAATCAATGGGAATCCCTCGTTTGCATGCTTCATTCCGGTGCTCCTAAAGCAAAATACAACGTCATTAATCAAAAGCCTAAGTATTTTTTCGAGTTTCCTGTAAGTTAATTACTCTTTCTATCTCGATCATTTATTTATCTCTACATTAATGTTTGACACTTGTACGAGTAAAATTTTAAAGGCTAAAATTGAAGTCGAGTTGGTTTGAATTTAGTCAAGAATACAAATTGATTGACATCAATTGGATTTTAGGGTTGTTCACTATATCCGAATTGGGTTGGAAACTAGGAATCCAAACCTAGACCAGAGTGAACCAAAATCCATTAGATTTGGTGTTCCCGGGTTTGGATTGGTGGACTGGACTGGACTGGACTGAATTGATTATAGAAAGGGGTTTTCGTTTTTTTTTTTTTTTTTTTTTTGGATCGGACCAGATCGGATTTCCCATATTAAAATTTGGTCATATAATGTTATAGGAGTATGGGCTTACAATAAGCATGGAATGGCAACAATATTTGGTGGATATAGAAGAAGAAAGTGTAGGCAAAGTTTTGAAGTTGGACTCAATAAAGGCCGGTAACAGATGGAAGAATTATGATTTATTGGTCTTTGATAGTTGGCATTGGTGGTCTTATAAACCTCCCATACAACCGTACGTTTCTTTACACCATTTCACTCTTAAAATTTTATTTTCAATAGTTAGTTTCCTGTGGGAACGTCTCACAATACAATTATTGTGCGACCTCTCAGATAGTAATATTTTATTATTTTAATAATTTCCTCCCATATGAGAAGTCTCGCAATAATCGTATTGTGAGACCGTCTCATATGAGAATTTGTGTATTTTCAAATTAACGAATCTATTTGATTCCATATGTTTTTTAATTTGAAATATACAATATGTTAATAATGGAATTAGAAGGGAAAATCTGGTAGCAAACATTTTTTTTTTTGGAAAGTTTTATCTCTTAATCTCTACTAAGACATCCTATTGAGAGATTTTTTGGGGTCGGAATTTGGAGCGACAAGTTTACCCCTTTCTACTATATAACTCCTCTGGTTAACGCAATGCAGTAAATGGTCTCGCGGTAATTTCACTATGGGATCTCTCATATTGAAGCTGGTTACTAAATCAGTAACTAGACTAATTACCTTTGTGTGAAAGATTTCATGATCATTGGTCAATTTACCGTGAGATTAACCCATAAGATTTTTTGTCATCCATGATGAGTAGGATTGGTTATAAATATTAACGAACCTTAATTATTCAAAAATTTAAGAATCAGATTGATTGTAAGACCGTTTTACATGAAACTAACAATGTTTTAAATCTGTTCATAGATGGGACTTTATTGAATTGGAAAATAAAACAATAGTAAAAGACATGGGCCGAAGGGAGGCATTCAAGATCGCATTTGGAACTTGGGCTAAATGGGTTGATTCCGCAATTGATCCTTCTAAAACCAAAGTGGTTTATCAAGGGTTTTCCGCTTCACATTTTACGTATGATTTCCTTCTTCATGCAACTTTTTTTTTATTTTTTTTTATGTATATGAGAAATATGCGAATTTTTTTAAGAGAAAAATAATCCTCCAAAATCGAAAAATACGTTATTTAAACTAACACGAGTAAGTGTTAAATAAAACAAGTGTAAGACAATTAAGCATATATTTAGATACGCTATTTCAGTTAGTTTATTTAATCAAAATATCTGACCAATTAGTTTTGTTAAACAGAAGTTCACCTCCGTGATACAGTAAATTATCAATTTAATCTTTGATTACGAGACTGATCTATTTTTATCACCGACTATTTATTCCGTAAGGAAAAACGACCATACTCCGATTGTTTTAATAAATTTATTTCATATTTGCTCAAAATACTTTTTACAAATAATATAGAAAGACAGTCGAGACGTTATATGAGATCGTCCTATTTTATAGCCTAAAACGAAAACAAATAACCCTTTATTTGTACTCCCTCCGTTCCATTCAATTGTTTGCCTTTTATATTCATTGTGAGGAGTATTTTAATCAAAGGCAAACAATTGAATGAAACGGAGGGAGTAGTTATTTTGTACGCACCACTTATAAAGAAAAGGTCTATCAATTAAGTTGTTGAGAAACTATTTTTGTTGTAATTGACAGAGGTGCGTCTTTTGGAAATCCCAAAGCAAAGAATTGTATGGGTGAAACAAAACCGGTGAAAGGATCCAAGAGCCCAGCCCAGCAGAGCCCGGGAATAGAGATAGTGAAGAGTATAATGGGCCAAATGAAGAAACCGCCTTTGTTTTTGGACATATCATTGTTCACCCAATTAAGGCCCGATGGACATCTTATGGGCTTTGATCGGCCCGATCATAAAGGTCTCGACTGCTCCCATTGGTGTGTTGCTGGTGTTCCTGATAGTTGGAATCTTCTTTTATATGCTTCCCTTTAGTTTTTTTTTCTGTAAAAACCGTGACACTGTTGGGTACGACAATTTTTTTTCAGACATCACAAAATTTTATGTGAATCGATTGATAATTGTTACTCCCTCCGTACCACTAAGATCTTCTCATTTCAATATTATATCCCTCACAAATTAATAAAAGTGGGAAGATCTTAATCGTACGGAGGGAGTACTCAGTATAATAACTTATCAAACAAATATTAGGGCTTCAGTTTATGACTCTTGTGAATGTTGTTATATAGCGAGTGAAAAATAATCGAATTTATGATCTTTAATTAATATAGTACAGAGTAATTAATTAACATGTTTTTCTAAAATGTGTCATAGGAGCACATGTTAAGATCTTTATTAGGGAAAAATTAAGAAGAATATCTTATGAGAAATTGAAATGTAATAAGGGACATTAGGGTTGATCAAATTATCTGAGTATTATCTGAGTATAATCCGATTCGAATTCGATCCGATATCCGGTCCGTTTTTTTGGATACCCGATCCGATATGGAGTTTGGATACGGATATCCGATCCGAATTATTCGGATATCGGATCGGATACGGATACCAGGGTGAAAAAATTCGGATATCCGATATCCGGATATTGAATCGGATTGGGTATTGAATCGAATCGGATATCGGATATCCGATTCGATCTGTATCCGATTGTAAAAAAGAAAATTTGTATTTATCTTAATAATATGTGCATTATTATTATTATTATTATCATTATATTGTTAAGGAGTATAATGGTTGTCTATTAACTTCTTATAATACTCGTAGTCTCGTATATCCTTAGTTACGTATTACTAAAAATTAAAAATATATTGAATATTCAAATCTTATATATTAAAAGTCATATCAACGATTCTCCTCACTTATGAATATTGTCAAAAAAAACAAACGTAAAGAATCAAATGAAACAGAGGGAATACTGTTTAGTGGACTTTCTATAACAGATTTACCAGTGATACAATTCAACGTGCAATTAGTCAAAAAAGAGCGGTTACAAACATGAACGACATCAATAGGAAGAATGTTACGAACAATGTTTGAATGGATAACTAAAGACACGTGGTTTGCTAATCGCTGTGTTAGTAACATTGATGATGTTAATGAAGATGAAGAAGTAAGAAAACAAATTGAAGTAGATTAATTCAATTTATATTTGACAAAAACTATATCTTCCTTTATATTAATTCAATTTCAAATATGTCGTTGCTTCTACATTCTTTACATTCTTCATCCACCATCGAATCGATTCAGCACCACTACTACTATAATATTATTATTATTATTATTATTATTATTATTATTATTATTATTCTTATTATTATTATTATTATTATTATTATTATTATTATTATTATTATTATTATTATTATTATTATTATTATTATTACGGAGTATTATTTCTGAATTAAACTGAATAGGTATGAACTCAACTTAGGTTAACTAAAATATCTAATGCGACTGAACTGGACTTAATTGAATTGAAAGTATTTCTCTTTTCTTCCCCTCTCTTCTTATTCCGCCTGTCCACTTCTCATTCCTTTTGCCTTTTCTTTTCTTCCCCTCTCTTCTTATTCCTCATAACTATCAGTCTATTGTATTTACAAAGTTTTCAAACCTAATTTAAAAATTCTCTTTTCTCAATTATCAATTTTAAATCCTAATCTGCGTACTTTGTTATGTCAATTTTTAGTTTAGTTTTGTTATTGTCAATTATGAATCATGGAGTACTTGTTAATTTAAATACAACTCAAATTGTGTAACCTGATTTTGGATTTTTTTTATGTTATTTATTTGTTAGTTTCTCATTAATTCTTTATTTTCGGTTTTAGGTTTTTCAACATTTCGGGTTTTTTTATGTCAATTTTTGAAAGAATATATTCTGATATCGTTGCTTGTATTATAGAGATTGTGTATCATGAAGATTATGATATTATTATGTATGCTTAGAATAGAAGATACTCAGTATAATTGTATTACTTTGATTAGGAGATACTGTAAAATCGTATGATGAGTATATATTGGGATGTACAAAGATTGAGATGAACAAGAAAAAAGATAAGAATTTTACCCATACCAAAATACCCGACTGTAAAAAAAAAAAGCATGGCTGGAGAAGACGACAAACCAAAGGAAACCAAATTGACAACCATTCCTATGTCATCGCCCCTATATCTACATCCTTCAGACAGTCCAAGTCTGAACGTTACACAGATAATTTTTAATGGAAGCAATTATGATATGTGGGCTGACGCTGTGAAGAATGGGTTGGATGCTAAAAATAAATTAGCATTCATTGAAGAAAAACTAAAGAAACCCGAGACTAATGGAGATGAAGGTAGTCTTGAGATGGTGGCATGGCGCCAATGCAACGCCATGTTAAGACCATGGCTACGGAATGTAATTGACCCTAAGTTACCTCCGAGCATATACCTTCTCACAATCCATTAAGGAAACTTGTGATGATTTACGGGAGAGGTATTCGGAAGGGAATGCCCCTCGCATACATCAACTCAAGACCGAGTTAAATGAATGCAAGTAAGGGAGAGACAACGTCGTGGAGTACTACACAAGATTGAAGACTATATGGGACGAGATAATTACAACAAAGTCAAAAATTGTACATGTGGTGCGGCGGCTTCTATCGTCAAAGAAAGGGAGGAGGAAAAAGTCCATCAAATTTTGATGGGTTTAAACTCGGAATTTGTGGACATGACATAGGTCCACCCCGACGCGGCCACGCGCGGGTTTGGGGAGGCGAATGAATCTCCATATGAGATGGTCAAATTGAAATTTAAATCGAAGTAGGAGTCGCCACCGAATTTTGTGGTTATTCGGAACCGTTCGAGCCCACTCTATGTCGTAGTGGGCCGTATACAAAATACGGCCCATTTCCGATGTCAGAGTTTATTGGGTTCGTCCCTTTGCATATCGATACCGATGCCGACTGGGCGGTTAATCGTATATTGAATGACTCTCGTTGCCAATGGTTTCGGACATCCGGAAACCACGGTTCTGAGTAAGGGGTGAGGGTACGTGTTGGGAAGTTCACTAAGAACACCCAACCCCGCCCGCACTTAGCGGCCTTTACTAAGATATCGTTCGTTTTTGGTGTACACGGGTTAGTTCGACGGTTGAATGATATGCAAACATTATTTTCCCTAAGCATGTGAGAAAAATAAAAATGGGTTGCTAAGTCGTTTAATGCATATTAAACTAATAACGTCAAAGTTATTTTAGCATGTGAATTCGTTTTAGTCTAATAAAACGATAAAAACAAATAAAAGCTACAAACACGAGAAAACGAGTTAGTAACGGTGAATAAATTGAATAAAGATATAAATAAATAAGATGCATGATTTTTAGAAAATATTTATGACACGTGATTGATTAGCACGTGTTGACCGAGGTCGAAAAAAGAATTTATTAAAATATGTCGCGAAAGTCGCATTTTAATATGATGTTCGAGAAAGAATTAAAAATAGAAAACGAAGAAAATAAATAATAAAAAAAAAGAGGGGAGCCGTGAACCGGCTGCCGCGCGACCCGCGTGGTAGCCCGTCGAATTTTTATTTGTCGAAAAGTCGTTAATTTTTATAAATCGCGTACGAATATGGATTAATTTATACTCGATTTATATTTTCGATATTCGTCGTATTCGATATTTGATTATGAAATCAATATCAAATAGTTAGAATGTTTTTAGAAAAAGTTTAAAAAAGTTTGTTTTGAACGAAAACGTAAAAAAAAGAATTTTGAACGAAAAATCATGTTAATTCTCTACGCGTTTAAAATCATCGAATTTTGTAAAAAAAAAAAGGTTAATGATTTTGTTAGCATCGACGAGAATAAAATTAATTTAGTTCTTGTAGGTACGATATTCGATTAAAGAATCGGTATCGTATTTTAAGAACGTTATACGAAAAACAGTTTTATTGTCGAAAATAAAAATATGATGCGATGAACGACCCATATTAATAATTAGACGACCGAGAAAAAAAATAAATAAAACGACGGACGAAAAAAAAACGTGAGATTAGGGAGAGAGAAAGGAGAAGAGACGGGTTTGATTTACACCCTCAACCTACATGCTTTGTTTACTCGGAATAAGGCTCGTCGGACAGTGGCTTGGGCACGTGAGCGTCAAGATGATGTGGGTGAGTTAAGGTGTCGGTTTTTGGGACGTTTTTGTGTGTGTATGTGGGGCGTGGATCGGCCGGATTGGACGGGATGGATTCGTCGGTGTTTTGGTTGCTATTTCGGTATTCCTTCGGACGTGGATTTCGAGACTTATTTTTTAGATACGAGTTCTGAAAAATTATTGTGCGTCGGGATTATTGTGTTGATATTTCATGTGTCTTGAATTGTCGGACGTAAGGTCCTATTTATAGGAATTGCGGTGGTCTTGCTTGTGTGACAAGAAACACCGGTTTGGATAGGAAAACGAGAGTTCGTGAGGAAATAAAACTTCTCGTTTCTTGGTGAGTAAGGCAAGGATACTCGGCTGGTGGGAGTATTTCGGCTGTTTCAGCCGAGTTCTGGGAGCTTGATCGATCTCTGATTCGGTTTCCGGATAGAATTCCTACTTAAGATCGAATCCTATCCCTAAACGGATTTGTTTAATATTATTTGAAGCTGATTTTTTTGGTGTTTGAGTTCAAATCAGCCGTGTAGGGTCACGGCCAGACCGTGGGACTCGGGAAAAAATATCTTTGACCGGGTTTGACTCGGTCGCTAAAAGACGGTTTTACCCCTGGTGTCGGAATCGACCCAAATTAGTCTTATTTGACTCGAAACGACCCACTGGGCCTGAATTTGAGGTCCGTTTTGTGAGATTTGTACTCCCTAATAAGCCTAAACCAAATGTCCATGATTTCGAGCCCATATCCGAGTCCATTAAAGCATGTTTGCGTCCTATCATCATCGGGTGTTTGGTGGGACCTACTATAGACACCTGGCGGTCAAAATGTTGGTGTCTACAGAGCCCCCACTCTGACTGAGGCTTGGACAAGGCGAAAGTCAGAGTAGCTACCAGGCCAATCGAGGATTAAGACCTGGCAGACTTTCGATTGGGTCGTTTAGAGTCCATTAGACTTGCGTGAAGGGCTCGCCAGCCATAGGATAGAAATCATACCTGGATAGATGTTGATAACGGCGCGGGGACTTTCTACTAAAAAAGTCTTGGATTTGTCTGGTTGCAGACAATTTTCATTTTGAAATTGCGCGGGAGCTCCTATTAGAAGCTGTGGATGTACCGCTTACTGATACATCTGATTCCTCAGCAAAAATGTTGCTTGAATTTTCACTGAGAACTTTGAGAATTCTCCGGGAGTCTTGGGATACCTGTCTGTTTTGCATGCAACATACAGATAAAACATCGACTCGTGCTGGGGAAAAAAAAATGATTTTTGACTGAATTTTGGAAAGAGATTTTATTATTATTTTTTTTTGGCGGAAAAACTAAAAAAAACCAAATTTTTTTTTTTTGAGGCGGAAAAATAAAAAAAACCGAAAAATTTTTTTTGAGGCGGAAAAATTTTAAAAACCGAAATTTTTTTTTTGAGGCGGAAAAATTAAAAAAACCGAATTTTTTTTTTGAGGCGGAAAAATAAAAAAAACCGATTTTTTTTTTGAGGCGGAAAAATTAAAAAAACCGAATTTTTTTTTTGAGGCGGAAAAATTAAAAAAACCGAAATCTTTTTTTTTTGAGGCGGAAAAAATTAAAAAAAACCGAATTTTTTTTTTGGGGCGGAAAAATTATAAAAAAACCGATTTTTTTTTTGAAAATGGCGGAATTATGAAGGAAAAGGAATGCTTGGGATAACTTGATTCCTGATCAGATTCTGACACGGATTCCTAAATTCCTCTGGTTAGGCCTGTATGCCGACAGACTCGACTCTGGACGCGAGAGGACGAGTTGACAGATGCGACTTGGGCTCTCTAAGGGTTAGACCGTGACTCGGTAGGGGATGGGCCACCTAAGATGACAAGACTCTTAAGTTGCGCTATTCCGTAGCCTAGGCGAGTGGCAACATGGTCGAATCCTCAGAGTGAGATTGTTTCCGTACGACAGGGCTTTGTGGTAGCAATGCCATAGACTGGTGTTCTTTTGCATTTTTTGGTTTCGGGGCATGTTCCCAAAGTGGGTATTGCTTCGAGTCCTGACAGGTTCTTGTCTTCGACTGAGCCGAGTACTAGGACACACTATAGAAAGGAGGCTAGTTTTTTTGAAAGTATATTGGATGGAGAACTTCTGCCTAAGAGAAGCCCCCAGAACGACAAAGCTAGCTGTTGAGAACATGACAGTGTCGTGACCGGAATGATGATACTTTTTGAATTTGTGTCAATGTGGGTGGTTGTGCCTTTGTTGAAAGGCTGCCTACGTATTCACGTGTAGTGAAATCAAACCAAGCCGTAGTTCAGTGTTGAAAAATGTATTATGGTGCCTAGTTTATTAGGGCTTTGTGTGTAACTAGCCATAGCAATGGTGTAGGCTAGGTGCATTCCCAATGATGTCTTGATCAAAGGGCTAGAATAGTTAGGATGTTGATCCTGTGACCATAAGCATTTTCCGGGGTAGCCCCCAGAGGTGGTGTGAACTATTTGGGCATGTTCTATGCCGACTGCAAGTTGAATTCCCGTGTTTGGGGTTGGTAACTGGTTTAGATGTTTTTGGAAATGTGGTGCTAGGAAGTAGGTGGCTTTGATGTTTTGAAATCTGGAGTTCGATTTTGTGGAGCTAGGGTTTCGAGGGTAAGGTATTGTAATGTGGTAGGAAAGGGGGAAGTCGAGTAATGATGACTCGAACTTCGATCGGGGTAGGTTTGATAATGCGGGATCTGATTTCCATGTCTGGCCCTAATGGTTAGGGTATCCTATGGAGCTTGAATCCTCAAAACTCTGGGCTGTCTCTAGCCTTGGTCTCGAGAAGGTCTTGAGGGTTGCAATGTGGGAAGGCTAGATGTGGTGCTAGCTGACCAGCTTGATTGTTTCCCCCCTATTTGATGGTATGAGTTTGATCTTGAGTTGACCGTTGACCACGGTCAGGGGTATTTGAATATTTTTTTTGGCTGACCTCTTAGCCCCGGTCATGGGTTTTTTATTTGAGTTGACCGTGTCTGGTCGAGGGATGTTGATAATTCTTTTTTTTTATCCTGGCCAGCTTTTTTGTTTTGGCCTTTTGCTTTTTCTCTTGGACTTTTGATTTATTTTTTTTTTTTTTTGCCCAGCTTTTTTTTTGTCGGTCAGACTAACACCTAAGGTAGGGATTGGTTAGTCTTATTGGATGCGTGTTTATTTTGGGAAATGGGCTTGCCTCCCGTCTTGGACCCAAACTAGGAGAATTCCCAGATTTGTCATAGGATTCGATATGCTCCTGCTAAGGGTGGTTATGTGGCTTTCTATGTCACACATGGAACAGGTAAAAGGAAAACACGGGTCTCAGTTTCCTGCAGTCATTATAGATGTGCCTGTAATAGTCACGTGCATGTGCTCACAATGTATGACGGTGTTCATCATGTTCTCGGAAACACATAAGGAAAGTATATATGAGAAATAGAAAAGCGGGTTTTTATTGAATTTTGAAAAAGAAGACAGAATACAATTGACTCTGACTCTGACCTTGGAATAAATAATATATCCTAGACTCGGACTCAGACTCGGACTTAAATCAAATCCGGACTCTTGGATGCATGGGAGGTAGATTGGATGCTTTGCTCACCGGGCCCTGTGTAGTCCATGAGGGGCTTTGCAAGTGATAATGTTTCCAAAACGGGAGTCCTCCCGGCATCGAGGAAATCTTGGATGAGGTGTTTCAGTTTCCAGCACTGCTCTGCATCGTGTCCCCTCCCTCTATGGAATTTGCAATAATGATCGGCATTCCATGCCTTGGAACGTTTTTCTAAAGGTGGGTCGACTGTTGGGCCTATAGGTGATATTAGGCCCTTCGAAACCAATCTTTGGAAAGCGACGGTGTAGGACATATCCAAGTGGGTAAATGTCCTTACCTCTGACTGGTTATTGATTTTCGGAGAGGTGACTTGAGGGTTACCTCTCTCGATCTTGCCATCTTGAGGGCATCGGACAGTTTCGTAAGAATGTTCACCCTTCAAATGGCTCCGTTGGGTGATCGGCTGCCTTACCCGCTCTAGCTGTGTTAGACGGGATCGGGTTCTTACAAGGTCTTCTTCGATGGTTGTCACCCTGGCATTTAGGTTATCTAGGGCGGTATTGATTTTTGAGAAGATATTGTTAATGGAGCAAGATAGCATAAGCATGCTTCCTTGGATGTCCCCTTTCTCGATAGCGCGGACTTTGTCGTGGTTAGGTAGTATCTCGTTTATAGGGTCCCTGATCGGAAGAAATGACGGATGTTAAGAACTTGCCTAAGCTCGGTTTTGCGCAAATGCAAGAGAGGGAGTCAAACTAGACATAGCCCGGGGTGACTAAAATCCTCGGATCGGGAAACCCGGACATTGACCTAGACAAAGTAACGACCGTGAATTAGACTCGAGCTGTACAAGGATGAGTCCGAAAATGGGGCGACCGTGTTTGACCGCGTCGCGTGCTCGGACCAACCGTGGTGACCTAACCGTAGGTGACTCGAGTATTCGTAGTATAGGTACGACTCGAAAAAGGCATCATAAGGACGTCGGTGTAGGATGAACGTGGGGTACTCCCTAGGGTGACCATGGTTGACTGCTCGGGTGGAGGACAGCCCCCGAGTGAGACTAAAGGCTTTGATAGGACTCAAATGGTGTGACATCTAAGTGACTCGAAAGTGAGGTACGTGAGACAACACGTGTAAGACAAGACCCTTAGAGCAACCGTGATTGATCTCTCTACTGAAGGGTAGCCCCCGAGTGGGGGTGAAGATCGACTCCTAGACGGGTGACTCATGGACGGTGGGCTTTCTTTAGGATTTCGGCAGAATGGGCCTAGTCCCGTGTGAAGAAAGGGCCTACGTGTAAGCTAATCCCCAGACTTTGGACTCGATTGTGTAAGTGGGCTTCCCTTTGTAGGAGTTTGTCCTACGTAGGTGGGTCGTGCCTTGACTAGTAAGGAAGGACTTGGGATGGGGTGGAAACCCGTGATGTAAGATCGACGGAGTTTCGACGCTATAGACTCTTGCTACTTATGACAAAACCCGACACTGCTAAATACGGGAAGTCCTAAGAAGAAGAAGGTTTGAAAAGAGGATTTGAATTTTGAAAACCGAGCAAAGTCGGATTGGACGGCCCGATCTTTTTGAAAATCGGAAAAAAGGTTTATCGGGCCGAGATTTTGAATTTTTGAAAAGGTTTGAACAGCATACCGGCTAAAAATAGGCTATTTTGAGTCAAAATCATAAGTCCTAAATTCGGTAGCTTTCCGGGTTTGAAAAATGGATAGTTTTCGAAAAAAAGATGCAAGTTTTTTTTTTTGAAAACACGGTTTTTTGAAAAAAAGGATGAGACACGGACCATATAGCATGTAGTCACGGAAACAGTATAACGACGCCATGTATGCTCTTAGTCTAAGTCTCGGTCGGTCTAATAGGGTCTATACCAACAACGATGGCTTTCTCGTACTGAGGACGGACTCCCTAAGCCGAGTGGGTCTTAGGACATGCCGCAAAACCTAAACGAGTTCCACCATCGATGTCTTTAGTGGGTCCAAGTAGGAACGCACTGTGGTATAGTGGGACGTCGGTCACAAGTAACCGGCCCGGGAAAGATTGGGTTATGCATGGCCCATTGAACTAAAACGTGTACATTACTATTCGAACGATTTCTTTTCGAGTCTCACCCTAGGGATGCCGATGGTAAGTGACTCATCAGTTAATCCCCAGCGGAGTCGCCAAATTGTGGACATGACATAGGTCCACCCCGACGCGGCCACGCGCGGGTTTGGGGAGGCGAATGAATCTCCATATGAGATGGTCAAATTGAAATTTAAATCGAAGTAGGAGTCGCCACCGAATTTTGTGGTTATTCGGAACCGTTCGAGCCCACTCTATGTCGTAGTGGGCCGTATACAAAATACGGCCCATTTCCGATGTCAGAGTTTATTGGGTTCGTCCCTTTGCATATCGATACCGATGCCGACTGGGCGGTTAATCGTATATTGAATGACTCTCGTTGCCAATGGTTTCGGACATCCGGAAACCACGGTTCTGAGTAAGGGGTGAGGGTACGTGTTGGGAAGTTCACTAAGAACACCCAACCCCGCCCGCACTTAGCGGCCTTTACTAAGATATCGTTCGTTTTTGGTGTACACGGGTTAGTTCGACGGTTGAATGATATGCAAACATTATTTTCCCTAAGCATGTGAGAAAAATAAAAATGGGTTGCTAAGTCGTTTAATGCATATTAAACTAATAACGTCAAAGTTATTTTAGCATGTGAATTCGTTTTAGTCTAATAAAACGATAAAAACAAATAAAAGCTACAAACACGAGAAAACGAGTTAGTAACGGTGAATAAATTGAATAAAGATATAAATAAATAAGATGCATGATTTTTAGAAAATATTTATGACACGTGATTGATTAGCACGTGTTGACCGAGGTCGAAAAAAGAATTTATTAAAATATGTCGCGAAAGTCGCATTTTAATATGATGTTCGAGAAAGAATTAAAAATAGAAAACGAAGAAAATAAATAATAAAAAAAAAGAGGGGAGCCGTGAACCGGCTGCCGCGCGACCCGCGTGGTAGCCCGTCGAATTTTTATTTGTCGAAAAGTCGTTAATTTTTATAAATCGCGTACGAATATGGATTAATTTATACTCGATTTATATTTTCGATATTCGTCGTATTCGATATTTGATTATGAAATCAATATCAAATAGTTAGAATGTTTTTAGAAAAAGTTTAAAAAAGTTTGTTTTGAACGAAAACGTAAAAAAAAGAATTTTGAACGAAAAATCATGTTAATTCTCTACGCGTTTAAAATCATCGAATTTTGTAAAAAAAAAGGTTAATGATTTTGTTAGCATCGACGAGAATAAAATTAATTTAGTTCTTGTAGGTACGATATTCGATTAAAGAATCGGTATCGTATTTTAAGAACGTTATACGAAAAACAGTTTTATTGTCGAAAATAAAAATATGATGCGATGAACGACCCATATTAATAATTAGACGACCGAGAAAAAAAAAAAAAAAAACGACGGACGAAAAAAAAACGTGAGATTAGGGAGAGAGAAAGGAGAAGAGACGGGTTTGATTTACACCCTCAACCTACATGCTTTGTTTACTCGGAATAAGGCTCGTCGGACAGTGGCTTGGGCACGTGAGCGTCAAGATGATGTGGGTGAGTTAAGGTGTCGGTTTTTGGGACGTTTTTGTGTGTGTATGTGGGGCGTGGATCGGCCGGATTGGACGGGATGGATTCGTCGGTGTTTTGGTTGCTATTTCGGTATTCCTTCGGACGTGGATTTCGAGACTTATTTTTTAGATACGAGTTCTGAAAAATTATTGTGCGTCGGGATTATTGTGTTGATATTTCATGTGTCTTGAATTGTCGGACGTAAGGTCCTATTTATAGGAATTGCGGTGGTCTTGCTTGTGTGACAAGAAACACCGGTTTGGATAGGAAAATGAGAGTTCGTGAGGAAATAAAACTTCTCGTTTCTTGGTGAGTAAGGCAAGGATACTCGGCTGGTGGGAGTATTTCGGCTGTTTCAGCCGAGTTCTGGGAGCTTGATCGATCTCTGATTCGGTTTCCGGATAGAATTCCTACTTAAGATCGAATCCTATCCCTAAACGGATTTGTTTAATATTATTTGAAGCTGATTTTTTTGGTGTTTGAGTTCAAATCAGCCGTGTAGGGTCACGGCCAGACCGTGGGACTCGGGAAAAAATATCTTTGACCGGGTTTGACTCGGTCGCTAAAAGACGGTTTTACCCCTGGTGTCGGAATCGACCCAAATTAGTCTTATTTGACTCGAAACGACCCACTGGGCCTGAATTTGAGGTCCGTTTTGTGAGATTTGTACTCCCTAATAAGCCTAAACCAAATGTCCATGATTTCGAGCCCATATCCGAGTCCATTAAAGCATGTTTGCGTCCTATCATCATCGGGTGTTTGGTGGGACCTACTATAGACACCTGGCGGTCAAAATGTGGGTGTCTACAGAATTATATGGCCATATCAGGACCAACTTATTGATGGAAGAGCCGATAACGACCTTGACCCATGCCTACTCGGTAGTCTTGCGAGAGGAACGACACGCGTCCATGATTAAGATCAAAGAGGAAAGCAACGATGCGGCTATGGTGGTCCGAGTAAAAGGAGGAAGAGGAAGAGGCGTCCATGGCCGTGTGAGCAGCGAGGATGACTCACCACCACAATGCACTTATTGTGGTAAATATTATCACACTGAAGACAATTGTTATGATAAACATGGCTATGAAGAGGTAAAAGCTCGAGAGAGAGGTCGGGGCCGACGTGGTGGTGGTGGAGGACGCAGGACCCGAGGTAGGGGACGCGGTCGGGGACGAGGCAATTGGCAAGCTAATGCCGTGTCAGGTAAAATTGCAGGTACCAGCAATGGACAAAACGTACCATTCACTGACGATGAAATAGATCGTCTTCGAAGTTTGTTAATTAGAGGCTAGTCCTGATGGGAACGAGAAATTGACAGGTATGAAACCAAATTTAGACACCAAATGGTTAATAGATAGTGGAGCTTCCCATCACATGACGGGAAAACGACACATCTTGCAAAATATATGGGAAGGTGCCTTCTTATGTGGGTCTACCGGATGGACGGAGAGTTGAGGCCTCTATTCATGGAGAAATAAAGTTGGATGAGAATTTTTTTCTTAAAAGACGTGTTATTTGTGCCGACCCTCACTTGTGATTTAATCTCAATAAAACGACTCATACATGAAAATAATTGTGTGATAACCTTCTACTCTGATTATTGTGTTATGCAGGATCGGACTACGAGGAAGCAGATTGGACAGGGTGAGCACAATCAAGGGGTATATTATTACAAGGTTGACAAGAATGAGGTAACAAGACGCGTCACTGTTTCTAAGGAGAGTCAACTATGGGATAAAAGACTCGGACATCCCTCTAAAAGTATTTTATCTCGCTTTAATGCTTTAGTTGGATGCAATTTAAATTGGGAACCCGAAGTAGCTTGTGATTCTTGTTGCCGAGCTAAACAGACTCGTACTCCGTTTCAACTTAATAATAAAAGGTGTGATGCTTTATTTGGTCTTATTCACTGTGACATATGGGTCCATACCGAGTAGCCAGTTTAACTCGTGCGCATTATTTTTTTACTATATATCGTGGATGACCATATATAGTCGGGGGGTATGGATTTACCTCATGAAAGAAAAGAGTGAGACAGACAATTTACTTAAAATATTTTGCCAAATGACCAAAACCCAATTCGGAAAAGAAGTTAAAATTATTCAGAGTGACAACGGGAGAGAATTATTAAGTGATGCAAAATTATTATGGGGAACACGGAATATTGTTCCAAACTAGTAATGTCGACACACCCCAAGAAAATGGTCGAGTTGAGAGAAAACACCCTCACATTCTTGAAAGGCAAGGGCATTAAGATTTGAAGCGGGGTTACCGACACAATTTTGGGGGTGAGTATGTTACGACAGCTGCTTATTTAATAAACCAAACACCCGCACCTTTATTAGACGGAAAGACGCCTTATGAAATTTTACATCAAAAACCACCCAAACTAGACAACTTGTGTGTTTTTGGATGCTTATGCTATGCCCACAATAAGGGAAAAACGAGAAATAAATTTGGGGAACGAGAGACTAGATGTATTTTCATTGGATACCCTCTAAATAAAAAAGGGTGGAAGATGTATGATTTAAAAGAAAAACAAGTCTTTGTGTCGCGAGATGTGCAGTTTTACGAGCATACTTTTCCTTTCTCGATTTCAAATGATGAGACACAACATGGGAACGTCCATGAGCAAGCCAATCCTCCAGTTTTTGTCGACGTTTCAGACGTACCCCATGTTGTGAGGGGGAGTGAAACTGGGTCAGAATATTAGAAAGATGTTGGGGCAATTGAAACTTATACAGCCCAGCCCAATCGTGAGCCAGGTCATACGACTGAGGCAACAAAGGGTATATGCCAGCCTAGTTGTATGAGTGACACAGCAAGGCCCAATAATGAGCCCAGTAGTGTGACTGGTACAAAACTAGCCACACAGCAGCCCAGTCACACAATTGAGGCCAAACATGCCACACAGCAGCCCAATAATGCGACTGAGGCAAGACAGCGCACACACCAGCCCAGTTTTACCACTGAAACAAACCAAATGGATGAGGATGGTCGCCCACTGAAGAAGAAACAATAGAAGCAAATATTGGTACAGGAGCAACATAGACAATTGAAACTCGAATGGGACGAGGTGCTCGGAGTAAGTTTGAACCATCTTGGAAGAAAGATTATTACGGCAAGTCGACACAAATAATATACCCACAAGACGATGCTCACCAAGTTCAATCTCGTTCCTCACAGTCAGGTACTCGTTACCCTTTAATTTATTATGTTATCATCACCAATTGTTTTTATGGCTTCTATCGATAAGGATCATGAACCAAGTAGTTATTATGAGGCTGCGAAGAACAAGAAGTGGCAAGAAGCAATGCGAAAAGAAATTGATGCATTAGAGAAGAATGCTACATGGAAGATCGTGACCTTACCTAAAGGGAAGAAACCCATCGGATGCGAATGGGTATACAAGATCAAGTACAAAGCTGATGGCACGGTGGAATGCTATAAGGCAAGGCTTGTAGCGCAAGGTTTCACTCAAATAGAAGGGATAGACTATCATGAAACCCATGCACCCGTCGCAAAAATGACGAGTGTAAGATGTATGTTGGTCGTGGCGGTACAGAAGGGATGGTCCATTAAGCAATTGGATGTGAATAACGCCTTTTTACATGGAGATCTTGATGAGGAAGTATATATGAGGATTCCGCAAGGCTTTGATGATGGACAAAATGGTAAGGTATGTAAGTTACTCAAATCTATTTACGGCTTAAAGCAATCTTCTCGAAATTGGTTTTCTAAACTGACTCAATCAATGAAGACATATGGGTTCGTGCAATCTTTGACCGACTATTCACTTTTCACGTTAAATCATGATGGAGTATTTATTGGGGTACTGGTTTATGTTGATGACATGATTGTAGTAAGTAATAACCATAAAGCTTGTGCCGTTTCCCAGAATTTCCTAGATAAAAAATTTGAAATCAAGGATTTGCAAAAATTCAAGTATTTTCTAGGAATAGAAGTAGCACATAATACAAATGGGTTATTTCTAAACCAAAGAAAATATAGAATGGGGATCATCGAAGAGACGGGAATGAAGGGAGCAAAACCGGTTTACACTCTAATTCAATCCGGACACAAGTTAGCATTGGCAAGTGGTTATGTGCTCAAAGATGTCATGAAATACAGAAGACTAATAGGGAGACTCGTGTATTTAACTATCACGAGATTTAGTTTACGCGGTACACACATTGTCGCAATTTGTGAATGAGCATAGGAAGGAACATTGGGAAGCAGCTTTAAGAGTTGTACGTTATCTTAAACAAAATCCAAGCAAAGGGATAAATTTTAAGAAGGAGGGTGATTTAAGATTACGAGGATACTGCGATTCAGATCATGCCAGATGTCCATTGACCCGGAGGTCGCTAAGTGGTTATTTCGTCTCGATTGGGAAATCACCTATATCATGGAGAGCAAAGAATGAAGCAAGTAACAGTGTCAAGATCATCAGCAGAAGCAGAATACAAAGCTATGGGATTTGCTACTAGTGAACTAATATGGTTAAAAGCGTTTCTCGCTTCATTAGGAATCTTTCATAAAGAATCAATGCATTTGTATTGTGATTGTGAAACAGATATTCATATAGCAAGGAATCCAGTTTTTCATGACAGAACCAAATACATTGAGATAGACTGTCATTTTGTGAGACACCATTTGATTGAGAAGACTATTAGCTTATCACATATTCGAAGCAAGGAGCAGATAGTGGATTTGTTCACCAAGGCATTAGGAGGTGAATTGTTCGATCATTTGCAGTTCAAGTTGGGACTCGGTTTACCAAGTGCGCCAACTTGAGGGGGAGTGAAAGAATATATCAAAGAATATATTCTGATACCGTTGCTTGTATTATAGAGATTGTGTATCATGAAGATTATGATATTATTATGTATGATTAGAATAGAAGATACTTAGTGTAATTGTATTACTTTGATTTTAAGATACTGTAAGATTGTATGCTGAGTATTGTGGACATGCCATAGGTCCACCCCGACGCGGCCACGCGCGGGTTTGGGGAGGCGAATGAATCTCCATATGAGATGGTCAAATTGAAATTTAAATCGAAGTAGGAGTCGCCACCGAATTTTGTGGTTATTCGGAACCATTCGAGCCCACTCTATGTCGTAGTGGGCCGTATACAAAATACGGCCTATTTCCGATGTCAGAGTTTATTGGGCTCGTCCCTTTGCATTATGATACTGATACCGACATTATCGGATATCGTGTATTGAATGACTCTCGTTGCCAATGGATTCGGACATCCGGAAACCATGGTTCTGAGTAAGGGGTGAGGGTACGTGTTGGGAAGTTCACTAAGAACACCCAACCCCGCCCGCACTTAGCGGCCTTTACTAGGATATCGTTCGTTTTTGGTGTACACGGGTTAGTTCAACGGTTGAATGATATGCAAACATTATTTTTGTAAGCATGTGAGAAAAATAAAATGGGTTGCTAAGTCGTTTAATGCATGTTAAACTAATAACGTCAAAGTTATTTTAGCATGTGAGGTCATTTTAGTCTAATAAAACGATAAAAACAGATAAAAAGCTACAAACACGAGAAAACGAGTTAGTAACGATTGAATAAATTGAATAAAGACATGAATAAATAATATGCATGATTTTAGAAAAGATTTAATGACACGTGATGGATTAACACGTGTTGACCGAGGTCAAAAAAGTATTTATCGAAATATGTCGCGAGAAAGTCGCTTTTTATGTAAAGATTCGAAAAGAATAAAAAATAGAAAAGCGAGGAAACGAAAAAAAAGGACCCGGCGGATCAGACCACCGCGCGAGTCGCCTGGCAGGCGCGCGACTCGCGGGGCGGTCTGTCCGGTTTTTTTATTTGTCGAAAATCGCTAATTTTTATAAATCGCGTACAAATATGGATTAATTTATACCCGATTCATATTTTCGATATTCGTCGTATTCGATATTCGATTATGAAATCGATATCGAATAGTTGGAATGAATTTAAAAAAGTTTTTTAAAAAAAAGTTCGTTTTGAACGAAAAGTAAAAAAAAAAGAATTTTGAACGAAAAAGATGTTAATTCTCTCCGCGTATAAAATCGTCGAATTTTGTTTAAAAAAAAAAAGATGTAACGATTTTATTAGCATCAACGAGAATTAATTAATTTAGTTCTTGTTAGATACGATATTTGATTAGAGAATTGATATCGTATTTTAAGAACGTTATATAAAAAATAGTTTTTTTTAGTATCGCTTATTAGAAATAAATAAAAATATGTGACGAACGACCCATATTAATAATAAGAAACGACCGACGACCCGTAAAAAAAAGTGAAGGACGAAAAAAAAGGAAAAAAAGACGTGAGAGAGAGAGAGGAAGGAGAAGAATCGGGTTTGATTTACACCCTCAACCTACATGCTTCGTTTTCTCGGTATAAGGCTCGTCGGACGGTGGCTTAGGCACGGGAGCGTCGAGATGATGTGGGTGAGTTTAGGGTGGTGCGATTTTATGTGTGTGAGACGTCGGGTTCGGCCGGGTGGGGGGAGTTTCGTCGGTACTTCGAGACTTCTTCGGGATTATGTCGGGATTTGCTTTGTACTATTTTACTAGACAAGTTTATGAATAATTGATGTGTATTTTGGTTGCTGAAATTGTTGTGTGAAATCGTTGTCCTTTGTGTTGGACGGGAGGTCCTATTTATAGGGGCAGAGGTTTAGGTGAGGTGTCTTGCTTGGATAACAAGAAACACCGGTTTGGATAGAAAACGTAGGAAGTCGAGAGGAATGTAAACTCCGTTTCTTGGTGGAGAAGCCAAGTAACTCGGCTGGTTGGGGAGTGTCTCGGCTGTTTGGCCGAGTGTTTGAGCTTGGTTGGCGATTTGTTTCGGTTTTCGGATAGAATTCCTACTTGAGATCGAATTCTATCCTTAAACGGATTTGTTTAATATTTATTGAAGCTGATTTTTTGTAGGATTGGAGTCCGAATCAGCCGTGTGAGGTGGCACGGCTGACTCACGTGTCTCGAGAATATTTTTGACCGGGTTTTGACTCGGTCGTAAAAAGACGGTTTTACCCCTGGTGTCGGAATCGACCCAAATTAGTCTCATTTGACTCAAAACGACCCATTGGGCCTGGATTTGAGGTTGGTTTTGTAAGATATGTACTCTGTAATAAGCCTAAACCAAATGTCCATGATTTCGAGCCCATATCCGAGTCATTAAAGCATGTTTGCGTCCTATCATCATCGGGTGTTTGGCGGGACCTACTATAGACACCTGGCGGTCAAAATGCGGGTGTCTACAGAGCCCCCACTCTGACTAAGGCTTGGACAAGGCGAAAGTCAGAGTAGCTACCAGGCCAATCGAGGATTAAGACCTTGCAGACTTCCGATCGGGTCGTTTAGAGTCCATTAGACTTGCGTGAAGGGCTCGCCAGCCATAAGATAGAAACCATACCTGGATAGATGTCAATAATGTCGCGGGTACTTTTCTTAAAAAGTCTTGGGTATGTCTGTTTACAGACAATCCCCATCTTGAAATTGCGTGGGAGTTTGCCTTGGAGGATATGGGTGTGTCTGTTTACAGACACGTCCCATCTTTGAATTATGCGGGTGCCTTCATTGGAGGCTATGGGTGTACCTGTTTACAGACATGTCCCATCTTTGAATTATGCGGGTGCCTTCATTGGAGGCAATGGGTGTACCTGTTTACAGACACGTCCCATCTTAGAATTGCGCGGGAGCCTCTATTGGAAGCTGCGGATGTACCGCTTACTGATACATTCGATTCTTCAGTAAAAATGTTGCTTGAATTTTCACTGAGACTTTGAGAATTCTTCGGGAGTCTTGGGATACCTGTCTGTTCTGCATGCAACATTCAGATAAAACATTGACTCACGCTGGGGAAGAAAATGATTTTTTTTATTGATTTTTGGAAAGAAAATGCTGGAAAATTTTGAATTTTTTTTTGGAAACGCTGAAAATTTTTGAATTTTTTTTGGAAATTAGAATGCTTGGGATGACTTGATTCCCGATTAGATTATGACACGGACTTCTAAAATCTTCTAGTTAGGCCTGTATGCCTAGATGAATTAGGGATAAAAATTTCTATTCCCGTGGTGACTAGGAAAGGGATTTTCTCAAATGGCTAATGAGAATTTGGAGAGAGACATACCGACAGACTCGACTCTGGACGTGACCGGACGAGTTAACAGACACGACTGGACTCTCGAGGGGTTGGACCGTGACTCGGTAGAGGGGTGGGCCACCTAACAAGACTCTTAAGTTGCGTTATTCCGTAGCCTAGGCGAGTGGCAACATGGTCGAATCCTCAGAGTGAGATTGTTTCCGTACGATAGGGCTTTGTGGTAGCAATGTCGTAGACTGGTGTTCTTTTGAAATTTTTTTTTGGTTTCGGGGCATGTTCCCAAAGTAGGTGTTGTCTCGAGTCTCTGACAGATTCTTGTCTTCGACTGGGCCGAGTACTAGGACACACTATAGAAAGGAGGCTAGTTTTTGAAAGTCTTTGGATTATGTGAGTGGATGGAGAACTTCTGCCTAAGAGAAGCCCCCGGGACGACAAAGCTAGCTGCTGAGAACATGATAGTGTCGTGACCGGAATGATGGTGCTTTTGAATGAGTGTCAATGTGGGTGGTTGTGCCTTTTTTGAAAGGCTGCCTACATATTCACGTGTTGTGAAATCAAACCAAGCCGTAGTTCAGTGTATTAGAAGATATATTATGGTGCCTAGTCTAATAGGACTTTGCGTGTAACTAGCCATATTGACGGTGCAGGCTAGGTGCATTCCTAATGATGTCTTGATCAAAGGGCTAGAATGGTTAGGATGTTGATCCTGTGACTGTGAGCGTTCTCCGGGGTATCCCCCAGAGGTGATGTGAACTATTTGGGCATGTTCTATGCCGACTGCAAGTTGAATTCCCGTGTTTGGGCTGGTAACTGGTTTAGATGTTTTTGGAAATGTGGTGCTAGGAAGTAAGTGGCTTTGATGTTTTGACATCTGGAGCTCGACTTTGTGGAGTTAAGGCTTCGAGGGTAAAGTATTGCAATGTGGTAGGAAATGGGGAAGTCGAGTAATAATGACTCGGACTTCGATTGGGATAGGTTTTGATAATGCGGGATCTGGTTTCCATGTCTGGCCCTAATGGTTAGGGATATCCTATAGAGCTTGAATCCTCAAAATTCCGGGCTGTCTCTGGCCTGGGTCTCGGGAAGGTCTTGAGGGTTGTAATATGGGAAGGCTAGATGTGGTGCTAGCTGACCAGCTTGATTTTTTCTCCCCTATTTGATGGTATGGGTTTTGATAATTTTGAATTGACCATTTCACTTGAGTTGATCGTTAACTATGGTCATGGGTTTTTGAATTCTTTGGGTTGACCTCTTAGCCCTGGTCATGGGATTCTTCATTTGAGTTGACCGTGTTTGGTCGAGGGATGTTGATAATTCTTTTTTGATCATGGCCAGCTTTTTTGTTTTGGCCTTTTGCTTTTTCCTTGGACTTTTGATTTTTTTTGTCCAACTTTTTTTTGTCGGTCAGACTAAACACATAAGGTAGGGATTGGTTAGTCTTGTTGGATGGGTGTTTATTGTGAGAAATGGGCTTGCCTCCCGTCTTGAACCCAAACTAGGAGACTACCTAGATTTGTCATAGGATTCGATACCGCTCCTGCTAGGGGTAGTTATGTGGCTTTTCTATACCAGACATGGAACAGGTAAAAGGAAAACACGGGCTCGGTTTCCTGCAGTCATTATAGATGAGCCTATAATAGTCACGTGCATGTCCTCACAGTGTATGATGGTGTTCATCATGTTCTCGGAAACACATAAGGAAATATATGAGAAAATAGAAAAGCTGATTTTATTGAAATGTGAAAAGAGGACAGAATGCAAATGACTCTGACTCTGATTTGGAAATGAGGATGTACGGTATCCTAGACTCGGACTCGAACTTAGACTCGAATCAGATCCGGACTCGGATGCTCGGTTGGTTGTTTTTTTTGGTAAGGTCTTCGACAGGTGCCACGACTCGCCTAAACTTGGTTTTGCGCAAATGCAAGAGAGGGAGTCAAACTAGACACGACCCGGGGTGACGGGATGACAAAGACTCTTGGACCGGGATACCCGAACGTTGACCTAGACAAGGTAACGACCGCGAATTAGACCCGAGCTGCATAAAGGTGAGTCCGAAAATGGGGCGATCGTGTTTGACCGCGCCGCGTGCTCGGACCAACCGTGGTGACCTAACCCTAGGTGACTCGAGTATTCGTAGCATAGGAACGACTCGAAGAAGGCATCATAAGGATGCCAGTGTATGATGAACGTGGGGTACTCCCTAGGGTGACCATGGTTGACTGCTCGGGTGGAGGACAGCCCCCGAGTGAGACTAAAGACTCTGATAGGATTTAGATGGTGTGACACCTAGGTGACTCAAAAGTGGGGTACGTGAGACACGTGTAAGACAAGACCCTTAGAGCAATCGTGATTGATCGCTCTGCTGAAGGGTAGCCCCCAAGTGGGGGTGAAGACCGACTCTTAGACGGGTGACTCGTGGATGGTGGGCCTTCCTTAGGATTCGGCAAAGTGGGCCTAGTCCCGTGTGAAGAAAGACCTACGTGTGAGCTATTCCCCAGACTTTGGACCCTAAAGTGTAAATGGGCTTCCCTTTGTAGGGGTTTGTCCTACGTAGGTGGGCCGTGCCTTGATAAATAAGGCGGACTTGGATGGGGTAGAAACTCGTGATGTAAGATCGACGGAGTTTCGACGCTAGAGATTCTAACAACTTATGACAAGACCCGACACTACTAAATACGGGAAGTCCTAAGAAGAAGAAAGCTTTGAAAGGAGAATTTGGATTTGAAAAACCCGAACAAAGTCGGATTGGAAGGCCCGATTTTTTTTGAAAATCGGAAAAAAGGTTTATCGGGCCGAGATTTTGAATTTTTTTGAAAAGTTTGGACAGCATACCGGCTAGAAAATAGGCTATTTTGAGTCAAAATCATAAGTCCTAAATTCGGTAGCTTTCCGGGTTTGAAAAATGGATAGTTTTTCGAAAAACAAATGCAAGTTTTTTGAAAAGGACGGTTTTTTGAAAAGATGAGACACGGACCAGGTAGCATGTAGTCACGGAAACAGTATAACGACACCATGTATGCTCTTAGTCTAAGTCTCGGTCGGTCTAATAGGGTCTATAGCAACGACGATAACTTTCTCGCAAATCAGGACGGTCTTCCTAAGCCGAGTTGGTCTTAGAACCTGCCGTAAAACCCATGCGAGTTCCGCCATCGAAGTCTTTAGTGCGCCCAAGTAGGAACGCACCGTGGTATAGTGGGACGTCGGTCACAAGTAACCGGCCCGGGAAAGAATGGGTTACGCATGAACCATTGAACTAAAACGTGTACATTACTATTCGAACGATTTATTTTCGAGTCTCACCCTAGGGATGCCGATGGCAAGTGACTCATCAGTTGATTCCCAACGGAGTCGCCAAATTGTGGACATGACATAGGTCCACCCCGACGCGGCCACGCGCGGGTTTGGGGAGGCGAATGAATCTCCATATGAGATGGTCAAATTGAAATTTAAATCGAAGTAGGAGTCGCCACCAAATTTTGTGGTTATTCGGAACCATTCGAGCCCACTCTATGTCGTAGTGGGCCGTATACAAAATACGGCCCATTTCCGATGTCAGAGTTTATTGGGCTCGTCCCTTTGCATTATGATACCGATACCGACATTATCGGATATCGTGTATTGAATGACTCTCGTTGCCAATGGATTCGGACATCCGGAAACCATGGTTCTGAGTAAGGGGTGAGGGTACGTGTTGGGAAGTTCACTAAGAACACCCAACCCCGCCCGCACTTAGCGGCCTTTACTAGGATATCGTTCGTTTTTGGTGTACACGGGTTAGTTCGACGGTTGAATGATATGCAAACATTATTTTTGTAAGCATGTGAGAAAAATAAAATGGGTTGCTAAGTCGTTTAATGCATGTTAAACTAATAACGTCAAAGTTATTTTAGCATGTGAGGTCATTTTAGTCTAATAAAACGATAAAAACAGATAAAAAGCTACAAACACGAGAAAACGAGTTAGTAACGATTGAATAAATTGAATAAAGACATGAATAAATAATATGCATGATTTTAGAAAAGATTTAATGACACGTGATGGATTAACACGTGTTGACCGAGGTCAAAAAAGTATTTATCGAAATATGTCGCGAGAAAGTCGCTTTTTATGTAAAGATTCGAAAAGAATAAAAAATAGAAAAGCGAGGAAACGAAAAAAAAGGACCCGGCGGATCAGACCACCGCGCGAGTCGCCTGGCAGGCGCGCGACTCGCGGGGCGGTCTGTCCGGTTTTTTTATTTGTCGAAAATCGCTAATTTTTATAAATCGCGTACAAATATGGATTAATTTATACCCGATTCATATTTTCGATATTCGTCGTATTCGATATTCGATTATGAAATCGATATCGAATAGTCGGAATGAATTTAAAAAAGTTTTTTAAAAAAAAGTTCGTTTTGAACGAAAAGTAAAAAAAAAAGAATTTTGAACGAAAAAGATGTTAATTCTCTCCGCGTATAAAATCGTCGAATTTTGTTTAAAAAAAAAAGATGTAACGATTTTATTAGCATCAACGAGAATTAATTAATTTAGTTCTTGTTAGATACTATATTCGATTAGAGAATTGATATCGTATTTTAAGAACGTTATATAAAAAATAGTTTTTTTTAGTATTGCTTATTAGAAATAAATAAAAATATGTGACGAACGACCCATATTAATAATACGAAACGACCGACGACCCGTAAAAAAAAGTGAAGGACGAAAAAAAAAGGAAAAAAAGACGTGAGAGAGAGAGGAAGGAGAAGAATCGGGTTTGATTTACACCCTCAACCTACATGCTTCGTTTTCTCGGTATAAGGCTCGTCGGACGGTGGCTTAGGCACGGGAGCGTCGAGATGATGCGGGTAGATCTGATCAAATGGCCCAAGCCCGACGGCCCAACCCGACCCGGCCCGATTTTTTCAAGCGCTTGGGCCATCGTGTTGGCCCAAAAAAGCCCGAAGCCCGACCCGATCTTAGCCCGATACAAATTTTGGGCCGGGTATGGGCCGACCTTAAAGCCCGAATTTTGGCCCGGCCCGGCCCGAATTTAAAAAAAATATATATAACATGATTTATGTTTTTAAACTTTTAAACTTCTTTTATGTGGAAATTCATGTGTTTTTTATCACAATTTTTTTAACAAAAAAAAGTCGTGCAATTTTTGTATGGAAGTTTATGTTTTTTATGTGTTCATAGTTATTATACACGGACACTAATACCGTATATATGTGTGTGCGTGTGCGCGCGTGTGTATTTGTACTGTGATATGTTAGTGTGACACATAATAATACGAAAAGTTGTCCAACATCAAAACGGAGTATTAATATATCATTATGTACTCTAGTCGTCTGATTAATTTCGAGTAAGTTTTAGTAAAAAAAAGGGTTTGTTTATTTGTCGGGTCGACTGCGAGCAAAACACTCGATTAATTGTTGGTTAATTTGTGGTAATAAATATTTTTTTTAAGGTGACGTTAAAAAAAATTTAACTTAATCCCGAACAATCGTTGTAACCCGATTGGGCCCGAAAAGCCCGCAAGCCCGAAAAAGCCCGAACGGGTTGGGCTTCGGCCTTACAAATTGGCCCGTTAGGGGGGCCCGGCCCGACCCGACCCGCTAGATGGGCTGTAATTTTATGGTGAAGCCCGGCCAAACCCGGCCCATGATCACCTCTAGATGTGGGTGAGTTTAGGGTGGTGCATTTTATGTGTGTGAGACGTCGGGTTCGGCCGGGTGGGGGGAGTTTCGTCGGTACTTCGAGACTTCTTCGGGATTATGTCGGGATTTGCTTTGTACTATTTTACTAGACAAGTTTATGAATAATTGATGTGTATTTTGGTTGCTGAAATTGTTGTGTGAAATCGTTGTCCTTTGTGTTGGACGGGAGGTCCTATTTATAGGGGCAGAGGTTTAGGTGAGGTGTCTTGCTTGGATAATAAGAAACACCGGTTTGGATAGGAAACGTAGGAAGTCGAGAGTAATGTAAACTCCGTTTCTTAGTGGAGAAGCCAAGTAACTCGGCTGGTTGGGGAGTGTCTCGGCTGTTTGGCCGAGTGTTTGAGCTTGGTTGGCGATTTGTTTCGGTTTTCGGATAGAATTCCTACTTGAGATAGAATTCTATCCTTAAACGGATTTGTTTAATATTTATTGAAGCTGATTTTTTGTAGGATTGGAGTCCGAATCAGCCGTGTGAGGTGTCACGGCTGACTCACGTGTCTCGAGAATATTTTTGACCGGGTTTTGACTCGGTCGTAAAAAGACGGTTTTACCCCTAGTGTCGGAATCGACCCAAATTAGTCTCATTTGACTCGAAATGACCCATTGGGCCTGGATTTGAGTTTGGTTTTGTAAGATATGTACTCCGTAATAAGCCTAAACCAAATGTCCATGATTTCGAGCCCATATCCGAGTCATTAAAGCATGTTTGCGTCCTATCATCATCGGGTGTTTGGCGGGACCTACTATAGACACCTGGCGGTCAAAATGCGGGTGTCTACAAGTATATATTGAGATGTACAGAGATTGAGATGAATAAGAAAGAAGACAAGAATTTTACCATACCAAAATACCCGAATTTATTAATTTTTGGGTTTTGTTTGTTAATTTTAACTACACTTAATTAAATAGTACGTATTATTCTCAATTATGTAACCCTAATATTGGAGGTTTTTTTTTGTTTTTTTTGTTTTTTTTTGTTTTTGTGAAAGATAAGAAACTATTCCCTCATTTTCATTCACAACTGATCTCTTGTGAGACGGTCTCATACAAATTTATTGTGAGACATACTTAAAACACACTAATAATAACCAACAGAAAATAAAACTAATATTAAAATATTATAACTAACCACCCTTATGTGAGAGGTCTCACAATAACATTATTGTAAGACCGTCTCATATGAGTTTTTGTGTTTCACCAATATGTTTCACATTTTCTTTCTTAAGTACTCGTATTGGTTTGATTTTTTTTTTTTTCACTTTATATTTTGTTACCGTATAATATTTCTTTCTTAAATGACCCACTTACTTTACTTCACTATTTGTCTAGTTTAAAGAAAATCGTATTATTTTTTTAATAAATGTGTCAATTTTAAGATGAAAGAAATCAATGTAAAGAAATATGTCATTTTCATAGTGTTTCACCTGTTTTAAATTAGTTACGAAAAATTTAGTTGAGTTTCATTTAATATTTATAGTTTAACCGGCGATATGCAATTATGTAACGACACAATGAATTTTGGTTTTTAATTAATTTAAACTGTCTACTTTTTTTATAAAAAATCTCGTACGAGACGGTTTTAAGAGTAAACCCCCCTCCTCTTGAATTCCTGGGTCCGCCACTGAGTGAAGACTTATTACAGACTCAATTTTGAGTAGCTGACTCACTGGATCCCTTTCCTATATAAATGCTCGTACTAATTTGAGACATGATTAAGGCATATTAGAACCCGTGATAAAAAGAGGAAACACCAACGTGTTACAATGTGATGAACAGTGTGCCTTGTCTATGTCGTCGGTGTTATCGTGCGGTACCAATAGGTAGATCACTGTGTATAAATTTTCGTCTGCTATGGCTTTGTGGTGGAGAAGCATTTTCGCCATCAATTATTGTTTATGCAAACCTACAAACTCTTTTATGATTCTTTATTTGATGCATGTATAAATGACAAACATGTCTCCGTTGTCAGCTCTGGAAATTTGTTGTGTTCTGTAATGGTGAGACTGTTTTCTTTTTTGGGTTGAAATTGGGATTAGTTGATTTGAGCTCAACTTAATATAGATGTGCTTGGCTTTTAGGAGATGATGAGCTCAACTTGTAGGAGTTAGCTCAACCTCGCTCAAACCTCAACTTATCGGAACTTATAAAAAGTAGCACCAAATCTTGTTTCCTGTCTCAAACTTACGACGGGTCAAATAATTAGAATGGACTCTCTATTGTTCTTTTTTATCTTCCTCCATCATTATAATACCCCTCATAGGAGAGTGGGAAGATAAAAAAGAATCGGAGGGAGTATAAAACAAATCTCATTATTTAGATCAAAACTGATCCGACTCGAATAACTCCACCCGAATAATCCAACCCGAACCCGACGCGACTCCCGAACTGCAGATTCGATTTTGACCTGTAATCCGATTTGATCATGCCTGACCCGAAGCAGACCCATATGTTATCATAGAAAAAAAGTTGATATCCCTAAAACAGTAATAATATTGTTATTTTCAGTAGAAGTTCTCCTTTTTGCTTTGCAAGTATGTAGAGGATATATCTTTTGTATAACGTTCTCTTTTTCATTAGTAAGAGATCTAACATTCTAAAATAAAATTGTTATTTTATTAATATTCTGTAGAACTTTTTATTAAAATAATGCTCAAAAATAAATTAATTGTCGTTTCGGGTCGGAATGAAAACTAATTATCAAAATGGGGCTGAGATAGGTTCGGATATAGGTTCGATTTTGGACGGACAAAACTCGCCATTAGGAATGGCGGGTCTAAGTTCGGATATAGGTTCGATTTTGGACGGACAAAACTCGCCATTAGGAATGGCGGGTCTTCAAAATCATAAAAAGACGGAAAAAAAATAATCTATGGACCCGCCATTGACGGTGGCGGGTTTAAGCCCATTAACCCGCCATTGCTAATGGCGGGTTTATATTCATTAGTTACCACAAACGTATCTATAATAATTATTGTTATCACTTATCAGACAATAATCTATTAGTGTTGTAGTGGGAGAGGGAGTCATATGTTGCGCTTGAGGCTATGGGTTCAAATACTTCCAGGTGCAATTTTACACCACCATTTCTTTTTCTTTTTTTCAAAAAAGAAGTCCGTACGGATAGTCGCGTCGAGCCGTCAAGCTTTATATATTATTCTTTCCGTTTCGTTCATATCTTTGTCTTTGATTAAAAAAATCCCGACAATGAATTAAAAACACAAAGGTTTATGTCTCATTCATTTCTTTGTCTTTGATTAAAATAATCCTGACAATGAATTTAAAACTTAAAGGTTTACGTCTCGTTCATTTCTTTATATTTGATTAAAATAATTCCGACAATAAATTTAAAACGCAAAGAAATGAACAAGATAGGAGTATTAATTTTTTTTCATCAAAATAAGACTCTGAAATAAATAAATTAAAGTTGTGGGTCGGTTTAGCAATATTCGAACCCAAATGTTATAAAACATGCACTAGCAATGTTCGAACCCAGGACCCATAATGTTAGAAACTGATATATTAACCCAAAGCAATCAATAATATATAAAGCTTCACGCGAAAAATAAAATAAATAAAGAAGATATAAAACATGCACTAGCAATGTTCGAACCCAGGACCCACATAGAGTGTCATCACTAAATCCATCACCCTCTTCAACCACTGCAGCACTAATAAACTATTGTATTATTAGTGATACAAATAACTTATTATAGATAAATACATAGCAGCTATGAAACCCATGAACCCGCCATTAGCAATGGCGGGTTAATGGACTTAAACCCGCCACTGCCAATGACGGGTCCATGGGTTATTTTATTATTTTTTTCCGTCTTTTTATGATTTTGAAGACCCGCCATTCCTAATGGCGGGTTTAGTCCGTCCCAAATCGAACCTATATCCGAACCTACCCCAACCCCATTTTGATAATTATTTTTCATTCTGACCCAAAACGATAATTAATTTATTTTTGAGCATTATTTTAATAAAAAGTTCTACTCGTATTATTTTTAGGGTGGTGCTTTTTTATACTTTAATGTTACTCAATCATACCTAATAATTACTAACTTACACCTCTCATTTCTCTCCCCTCACTCAAATTTTTAGAGAGAAATTGGAGGAAAAAAAATCTCAACCTATCAATCTTCATCTCCTCATTAACTCATCACGCCGACAACCACTCTGACTACCACACCAATCACCATGTGATTTTTTTGGATTATTTTATCTAGATTTTTTTGAAAAAAATTATTTATTATAAATTTTATTTAATATTAATATTATATTTTTTTAAACTTTTTATTTTTATTGTTGTTGATTGATCTAATTACTATTAATTTCTATTTTTTAAAATTTCTATTGATTTGTTAATTATAATAAAAAAACTAATTATCAAAATATAATACAATTAAAATTAAAATTAACAAAAAAACATACTATCTCTACTCAATTACCCACGTCTCCCCCCTTTCCCCCAACCACCCCCAGCCACCATCCCGCCCTGCCCCACCCCATCCCACCGCCAGTGGCGGACCTAGGATTTCCTCGGTAGGGGGGCACAATATTTTTTTAACAACACCATCTATAAAAAAAACAACGCGAGTCGTGCGACCCGAAAATGATCCTAAATGACATATCCAATTTTAACTTAAATATTTATGGTCATAATCCAATTAATATAAAATTTTGATTAAATATTCTTTAATACTCCATAGCAACCATAAAAATATTTATTTATTTCTCCAATTGTTTGAAAAATACTCCGTATATGTTTATATATATATATATATATATATATATATATATATATATATATATATATATATATATATATATATATATATATATATATATATATATATATATAGGTGGGATCAGGTGAGTCCACTTATATGTTGAGTCCGTGAGTCCCCATCTTAGCCCTTGATTCAAGGTTATATTAATGGACAAGATTTAATCTCATAATTAAGGAAATAACTAACAAATTTGGTAAATATATCATTTCTCTCTCTCCTCCTTAATTATCTCAATAAAGATCTTTTATCTCTCTTATCAATCTTTTTAAATGTTTTTTCTCTCGTACAACAAGTTTTTTCAAAATTAAGTTTTTTTCATTTTCACCAAAAAATAATTATTTTCCTACTGCCATTGTACGTATGTTACTATGTTACTGCCATAATCCATAAACTATGTTACTTTAACTCATATAACGTGTTACTTTAATTCATGAACTGCGTTACTTTAACTCATAAAATCTGTTACGTTGTTTAATATATTCTCCTGCAAAAACTATTACTCTAACTCATACAATGTGTTACTCTAATTCATGAACTGTGTTACTTTAACTCATAAAATCTGTTACGTTGCATAGTCTCTTGCAAAAACTGTTACTCTAACTCATACAATGTGTTACTTTAATTCATGAACTGTGTTACTTTAACTCATAAAATCAGTTACGTTGCATAGTAGTCTCTTGCAAAAACAGGAGTTTCAATTAACAAAAAGAACAATGTTTGTTTTTATTAAGATACTCCAAAACAAAAAGTGGTACAAGATTCCAACTAAATCAACTCCATTACAATTCCAATGTTTCACACTTGTTACTCATAATGTCCTACTTATAATTCTGTTTCTTCTTCATCCTTCTCGTTCTCTCCGTCTTTCTTCTTTTTCATCTTTTTCATCATCATCTCAGAAGCTTTGATTTAATCTCACCACCGCACAATGGAGGAAACTCTCACCCACATCCCTACATCATTCATGTGGATTAAAGTAACAGATAACAAGAGTTAAAGTAACAGATGAAGTGCATTGAAGTAACATTGAATTAAATTAACAGAGTATGCTTATACACCAGATATAAAGTAACAGAGGTCAGACATTAAAGTAACAGATAGTATGAATTAAATTAACAGATAATGTTCATTAAAATAACACCAGATATAAGTTAGTGCAAAAAATTCATATAATGATAAAAATGAGTGTATGACGCAGTATATTACTATTTGATATTGTTTCCTATTTTGAAGTCATCACGTCCCATAATTATAGGAAGTAGTATTTTTTTTTTCTTTTTTTTATATGGCGTTTGATGTTGTTTCCTATTTTGGTGACAATCACGTCCCATTATTATAGGAAACAATATCTTTTTTTTTATTATTTTTTTTAATATGGCAGTTTCCAAAATTCTTAGGACACTACAATGCACTACAATAACAGATGAAAAACACTAAAGTAACAACTGGAGTGTATTAAAGTAACACGACATATAAAGTAACAGATGGTAGACATTAAAGTAACAGATGCTTTACACTAAAGTAACGCAGTATATGAACTACAATAACTCAATATATTGTAAACGTAAAAACTAATAATTGAGTAGCATCTTAATGACTTTCATGGCGATTTCAGTATAAATTACAAAACATATATACTCACCGTTTGTGTGTTCTACGATTTGCATATGAATCTATGATGAATAACACCATGAAAACAATATCAACATGAAAATTGACGCAAACCATGAACACAAATTGACGCAAATTAATCAAAATAATGAATAAAAATTGACGCAAAACATGAAAGTAATATCGAAACTCACCATTGTTATACTCGATGAATTGTTTATCAACAGTTAATGAAGATGTCGCGATCATTGAATTCATAGTAACGGAATTTCGAGCACATATTTGATTGAATGAATGAATGAACGTGATGATTGATGGGAGCGTTTTTTTTAAGGTTTTGATAATGAACCTGTAACGTGAATGAATGAATGAATGAGGAATGATTGTGATTATGGGAATTATTGTTTCCTAAAATCATGGGAGTTATTTTAGGAGATATTGTTTCCTATTTTGGTGGCAATCACGTCCCATTATTATAGGAAACAATATCTTTTTTTTATTATTTTTTTTAATATGGCAGTTTTCAAAATTCTTAGAACACTGCAATGCACTACAATAACAGATGAAAAATACTAAAGTAACAACTGAAGTGTATTAAAGTAACACGACATATAAAGTAACAGATGGTAGACATTAAAGTAACAAATGCTTTACACTAAAGTAACGCAGTATATGAACTACAATAACTCAATATATTGTAAACGTAAAAACTAATAATTGAGTAGCATCTTATTGACTTTCATGGCGATTCCAGTATAAATTACAAAACATATATACTCACCCTTTGTGTGTTCTACGATTTGCATATGAATCTATGATGAATAACACGACCATAAAAACAATATCAACATGAAAATTGACGCAAACCATGAACACAAATTGACGCAAATTAATCAAAATAATGAATAAAAATTGACGCAAAACATGAAAGCAATATCGAAACTTACCATTGTTATACTCGATGAATTGTTTATCAACAGTTAATGAAGATGTCGCGATCATTGAATTCATAGTAACGGAATTTCGAGCACAGATTTAATTGAATGAATGAATGAACGTGATGATCGATGGGAGCGTTTTTTTTTTTTTTTTTTTTTTTAAGGTTTTGATAATGAACCTGTAACGTGAATGAATGAATGAATGAGAAATGATTGTGATTATGGGAGTTATTGTTTCCTAAAATCATGGGAGTTATTTTAGGATAGTAAATCTTCCTTTTTTTTTTTTTTTTTTTTTTTAATACAAAATATTAGGATGCATCTTGTCCATCCATCCTCATCCCATCCAACGGATGGGATGAGGACTTAGGGACTCAACACTTATATAGGGACTCATTAGAACCTCTATATATATATATATTTATTTATTTATTTTAAATCATATTTTTATGACATGACTATTAAAATCATTACAAAATTAAATGAAACAATTACCATATCTAACAAAATATTAAATCAAATATTTGTAAAGTGTTGTTAAAATTTATGAGAAAAAGAATGAAAGTTTTGATAAATTGTTTAATTAAAAAGTATAAGACTATTCTTTCATTGATATAATGCATCAAGTATGAGGTTGTGAGATTGGTTATGTGATCAATATTTGACGCAAATGACCCGGATTCGAGTCCCCTCTCCAGTAACTTTCTATTTTGAAAAGCTATAGGATATATTTAACCAAAAAAAGATTCTAACAAGAATCGAACCCCCACCATTTGTTTAAATGACAAAGGACTAAACCATTGCACCACCACCAACATAATGACATATCCCATTATTAAAACTTAATTATTTCGAAGACATATCCCATTATTAAAACTTAATTATTTCGAAATGGGCTGGGGGGGCCCGGGACCCCCCGGGCCCCCTAGGTCCGCCCCTGCCCACCGCACACCCAATTAACGGCCATAGCGCCGACTGCCCTACCATTATTCTTCTCTACCGCGTCGGCCTTCCCTACCTCCCACCCACCCCCACCGTGCCGGTCGTCCTTTCTCCCACCCTCCACGCCGCCAACACCCAACCACCACCCTCCTACCATCTTTAAACCTTAATTATTTAAAAAAACTAATTATGAAAAAATAAATTTCTATAACAATTGTTCTACTGAGTATGATAAAACTTATCGAATTAGAATCCGTCGTAGTTATGATTGATTGATTTCTAGAATTGGTCAGATTTAAGTAGAGATTGATGATGAAAATATTACGGTACTAGTTTAGAATGGGAGAGATTAATGAATGTTTTAGTATATAAAAGGGTAAAATCGGAAATTTTCAAAAAATTTAGGTATGAAAGAGTAACAAACAATTATGAAAAAGTAATTTCGTATTTTTATTATACATCCTGTGGACATGACGTAGGTCCACCCCGACGCGGCCACGCGCGGGTTTGGGTTAGGCGAATGCACCTCCATATGAGAAGGATCGAATTGAAATTTAAGTCGAAATGGAGTCGCCACCGAATTTTATGGTTATTCGGAACCATTCGAGCCCACTCTATATCGCCATGGTCCATACACAAAGTATGGCCCATTTTGGTTTGAGAGTTTATTGGGCTCGTCCCTTTGCATATCGATATAGATGCCGACTTGAGCGGTTAATCGTATATTGAATGACTCTCGTTGCCAATGGATTCGGATATCCGGAAACCACGGTTCTGAGTAAGGGGTGAGGGTACGTGTTGGGAAGCCCACTAAGGACACCCAACCCCGCCCGCACTTAGCGGCCTCTACTAGGACATCGTTTGACTTTTTAATATGCGCGTTAGTGATTCGGTGAAATGTTATGCAAACAGCGTTTTAGCTAAGCATGCGAATTAAATGTGAGCTACGTCAATTTAATGCATCTAATTTATTGTCGAGGTGGTTTAGCATGCGAGGGTTCATTTAAAAGCGGTAAAACGCAAATAAATAAAGCAAAGCAAAAATAAATCGATTACAAGTTACACGGGCGGAATACAACCCGGAATTCACAATACGGCGTACAATAAAATAGAATAATCGAAATATACAATTGAAATGACGAGCAATAATTATAAACGGACTCGTGTATAAACTAGACCGTGAATTTGTGTAGGTGGATGAACTTTAATTAGTTACACATTATATTGCGTATTAATCAAAGGACGGAGGTTCGAGACCTAGACGTGGTGCTAGCCCGATCTCGAACCTCGATGCCTTGTCCCGACTTATCACCTCGAGAAATTGAGTCTAAATTAATTTTACATCGGATACGACTAAAGAGTCGTCGACATAAAATTAATAATGTGAGACCGTCGATCAAAATCGTTTAAGTGAAGTGATATGCATGAATTTTGGAAAAGCTACGTGATTAACTTTACACGTGTCGACTAAGTCGCTTTTAAAAAGACGAGGCTCGAATGATATAAAAAAGAACTCCCGGTTTCTGGGCTGCAGGACCCACTCGGTCGAGTCATGGCTGGACTCGGCCGAGTGCGTCCTGGAAGACGCTACTGCCTGTAATTTAGGGTGCTACTCGATCGAGTAGCAGGTGTACTCGGTCGAGTGGCACCTGTACGAGTTGTGACTCGTTTGTTTTAATGTGTTTTAAATCGATGATTGGCCGAGTCAAATAAAAATATTGACGGATTTAGATTTAACTCGGTTTGTCGGTACTATAATCATGTCTTATATGATTATAATACCGTTATCGGAATTTTGTAAAAAAGGTTATTGTTAGATAAAAAATTTGATTAGTGACGGAATTGCGTCCCTCTACGTCACGACATCGATATTAATCCTTACGGATTATGCGACGTCGGTTTTCGTGTCAACGGGTTCCGTACTAATCTTTGAAATGGATTCATACGCGTTCAACTACGAATGATCGGGATCGTGTTAATAAACGAACCTTAAAAAAATGATCATCGTAGTCAAACGAGTTCGGATCCGAGTTTTGATATTATTATATATATACACGGTACATACGATATTATAGTAAAATATAATAACGATGATTAAATGCGAAAAGTAAAATGTTAGTGTTAGTAAAAATGTCGTTACTATCGACTAAATAAAATACTATAAGCGTAAATAAAAATGTACAAATATATATATACAAAAAAGACGAGGAAAAGGAGGGAAGAAGGAGAAGTCGATGTTGAATGTTACACCCTCAACCTACATGTTCTTGCTTCTCGGGATACGGTTCGTCAAATGGCGGCAATGGCACGGGAACGTCGAGATATGTAGGAGGAGTTGACGGTGTGTGTATGAGGTTTTGTATGGAGACGGATTTTAACGAGTTTTGCTCTCGAAGTGTGTATAAGCGTGATGATGTTTGAGGGTCGGATTATGGCCGAAAATGAGAGGCTTTGGATGTGTAAAGTTGGCTGAAAATTCTGGTTGAGAAGTTGTGTTTTGTGCTTAGGATTGACGGGTATTTATAGGGAGCATGATATAGGGTTACTCGACCGAGTGGCGCGGGTGCACTCGGTCGAGTGCTCTCGCGGATGCACCTGGACCGTTTTTGTGAGGCTCCACTCGATCGAGTGGTCAATCCACTCGACCGAGTGGATCAATTAGGCCGTGCTAAATCGGGAAGGATTGGCCTTGATTTGCTCTTGATTGATTGTGATTGATTTTGAATGATTTGGAATGATTTTGGCTGATTTTCGAACCTGGTGCATGTTTCGAGAATGCACCCGGTCGTTCTTTGTGTCGGGTTTGTCTTGACCGGGTTTTGACCCGGTCGCTAAAAGACGGGAATTATTTTTGGTGTCGGTTTTGACCCAAATTAGTCTCATTTTGCTCGGAACGACCCACTGGGCCTGAATTTGAGGTTGGTTTTGTGAGATTTGTATCCCGTTAAAAGCCCATGCCGGACATTATTAATTTCGAGCCCGTATCCGAGCGCGTTAGAACACGTTAGCGTCCGATCATCATCGGGTGTTTTTTGGAAACTACCATAGACACCTGGCAGTCAAAATGCGGGTGTCTACACATCCCTAGTTCAATAAATTATTGAGCAATACTCAAAATCCTTCTAAAACACCCAAACAAAATTTGAACCCTATTATCAAAGTATTTTATACATATAGTCCATATTAAAAAGGGTTATTTCATGAGAATAATACCAACTATGCGTGTGTTTCTTAAATTAATACAAACTATACGTAATCCCGTTTTAATATGAACTATGTCTTCATCAACCTCGCTTTGCTATGAGTGACCGGCTACCTGCTGAACCTCCCTTATTCAACTCTTTCTCTAACTCTTCTTCTTCTGATTTATATTTCGTGTTTATTTTCGGCCATTGAAAAAAAAATCCAAAAATTCATCTTCCATTTTTTTTTCATTTAATCTTATAGAATCTATGAAAAAAAATATATTTTTATTGTTATTTTGCCTTTCACGATGACTGCAACGGACCTAATAAAACCCTAGAAAGTTACAAGTCACTATGACCTTTAATAGCAAGTCATAATTTCATACATAACAAAACGAGAATAATGAATGCGTAGTTCATATTAAAATGAGATTATGTATAATTTGGATTAGTTTAAGAAGCACACACATAGGTGGTATTATTCCCATGAAATAACCATATTAAAAAAGAATTTCGACTTAATGTTAAGAGTAAACATGACGGAAAATTATTTGGGCAATGGATGAGTGGTAACTATGAAAATGCATAAGTATTTTTAATGAATCGTTTACTTTAAACTAAATGAGAAACCACTCGAGATGCAAATGCCAAGTGTCGTGCTGAGTTTATATTTTTTCACGTCCAACAAAAGGTTATTTCATTGGAATAATCCAAACCATTATTATATACCTTCTTAGAATAATTTCAAATATATGTAGTCTCATAATAACCAGTTTGAAGTATCATATTTTCAAACTAGACTCGGTGGATATTTTTACTTGTTATAACCGATTAAAAGCGACTTGATATTTTTCTCTCCTCTTTTATCTTCCGTTACCACATTCGTCACCATCATCAATCTCCATCAAAACCAATTCCACCACCGATACACCATCATAACCTCCCAAAATTCATTTTTGCATCAACCAACTCCACCACTGATTATTAGTCCTCGTCCTTTAATTTGTGCGAGCGTGCGACCAACTAGTTTAAAGAAGGTGGAGTCAGTTTGGACCGGACCGGTATTGCCGGTCCGGTCTCCGTGTCTCCAAGAAAGTGGTCTCCGGTCCGGTCCACACTTAAAAGAAATTCAAATTTAATATATTTTACCGATCCGGTCCGGGTCCCCTTCAACCGTTTCGGTCTCCGATTTTGTATTTTTGGGGTGACCGATCTTCGGGTCTATACGGTCCAATCCGGTCCGAATTTAGACCGTGAACACAGCTTATGAGGGTCTAAAGGATGGTTAGGGGAAAGATTAATGTTAAATTTTAGAGAATGGTGACCGGTAAAATAAGTAGCCGGTCATTTAGACTGTTATAAGAGAAAACTACCCAAAGTTCGGATTATTATGAAATTACATGTACCTGAGATTATTCTAAAAAGGTGTATAATAGTATGAATTATTTCCATGAAATAACCTTGAAATGGATAACATTTCTCTAAATTAATAGAAAAAAAACAATTGCATTAAGATATTTGCACAAATAATGAGAAAATCTCTCTAAATAGACAATTAATTAGAATAATTCAAGGTGGGTAATATAGAAAGGATAAGATATGAGTCAATAATTAGCCTGAGAAAACATGTCCAACGTGATTCGATTGGGTTGTGAATACTACCGTTTTGTTCTATTTTCATCTACAAGTGCACCAAATGAGCAGTGTTGTGATGAAGTTGGTTGCATATTTGACCAAGTGTTTGAATTTCTCAATCTTTGTGATTGAGTAGAAGATTCATCTTGACTGTGTGATCAAGTGTTACAATATCGGCCGGTTTAGACGTACGTTTATTTAGTGATCAACTGGAGTGTTGATGACTCGGTTAACGTTGCATGTGTGTGGCCGAGTGGGACGAAATTTGGAATTCGGTAACGACCACATTTAAGGTGGTTATTACTGTTCCAATATCATTAGTGAGGTTATTAATAACCAAAGACCTATAATTGGTGGACTGAACATGAGTTTATTTATCACAATAATATCTCATAGTAAGTAGGGTCTTCGATCGTGAGCTACGATAAGGGGTGAAATATTGAGACTAGAGTGACGAATCTCATTTAGACTACTATTAAAGTGAGGAGATTTGGGATGTGGATACATTTCAGGACTCTAGAAGCCACTTCATGTACGATTATATGCGGAAAGTTAGCGAACACAACAATCTGATTGCTTACTTTCCGCAAAAAGATTAGTTCTTATCATCCAACAATTTATAACTTATATAGCATCCTGCATAATACGGAGTACACAATAAGGTACTCTCCGTCTCGTTCATTTGTAAATTAAAGTACTACTCCGTACTTAAATACAAATTCTCCTGAAAGACGGTACATCTATGAAAATATCTAGCTTCTTGCCGTGCCTATAAATAATCACGCTCTTGAGATGCCAATTCAACTAAACAAGTAGTGACCTATTACTTGTCTCTTCACTCGTCAAAAACAAAAGAAAACATGTGGAAAATAATGACATTGTTTATGCCACTAGTACTGATGGCAATTATTGGGCTAGCACATTGTCAACCACGGGTGCCTTGCTATTTCATTTTTGGAGATTCATTATCTGATGTTGGTAACAACAATGAGCTTAAAACAAAGGCTAAAGCAAACTACCCTCCTTACGGCATCGATTTCCCCGGCGGAATCGCTACCGGAAGGTTCTCCAACGGTCTCAGTTTCGTTGATAGAATTAGTACGTTTTCTATCTATATTCTTCATCATTTCTAGTTCTACTCTTTGCATCCAAGTACGATTCTTATTTACCTAATGGATTATACTTTAATATCTTTATTCGTTTAGTTTGCCACCGTGATATTTTTTTTACTAATGATAGTAATAAGGATTAAGGAGTACTTCCTCCGTACCAAAATGATTTTCCCATTTCATTAGTATATAATTTTTTTTTAATTTTTTTTTTTTGAAGTGAAGATCAATGTCATTAATAATAAGTCATTCGGCATCTACAAACGATGTCAAATTGAACTGAATACAAATTTGTAAAAATGATAAGAACATAGTAAGAGTAGCATAGTAGCATGGTTCTTGCATGGGAGAGCAACTCGTTTGAAATAAATGTAAATTGTAATGACGATTATTTTTATCCGAATGATGGGTCGTTAATTAGACCATATGAACCACAAAATACATAAACATCTATTACTACGTCTTATCTCGGATATGGAAATACAAGTTTGGCGTCTCTTACTCCCTATTAGGTAATATGTCACCACTTTGATTGCACTATTATTTCCAATTTCCATCACGTGCATTTTTTATTTTATTTTTATTTTTTTCAACACAACACTTGTTTCTTGAGTTAACGTACAGGTTTGTATGTACGCAGCTGAATTATTGGGATTCGAGGATTACATACCTCCTTATAGCACAGCCAAGCTGAATGAAATAGCCAAGGGCGTAAACTACGCTTCAGGTGCAGCTGGAATTCGCACCGAAACTGGCCAACATTTGGTAATCTTGAAAACATTTGCTATTTTTTTTTCTAATCCTAACCACTAGACTAAGATATGTTCGATAAATCATTTGCTAATTTATGTACGCAATATCTTAGCCAAAGTTGTAATCCAAAAATCAGACTAAGTAAAACCCTTCGTTGAAATGTTGCACATTTGTTAAGTCGCGTTTATATCATTAATATCTTTCATTTTCATTAACAAAAATTATACTCTCTCCGTACCACTAAGATCTTTCCACATTTATTCATTTGTGAGAGATATAATATTGAGGTAAAAAGATCTTTGTGGTACGGAGGGAGTAAATATTTGATATTTTTAATTTGTTCAGAAAAACTACTCCGTACTAGTCAAACCAGATGTCACATAACTATATTTTCTTTTATTAATTATCAAGAATAATGAACTTTATATATATATATATTTATCAGTTGTGAATAGGATTCAAAAGAGAAAGGTGTACTTTAGATTTGACCAAGAGAAGCTACTGTTTTGTATATATTTAGTCGGATATTTGTGAAAATGGAAGTGTGTTTCTGGTGGTGTTATGGGAGTGACAGGGTGATCGAATATGCATGGATAGGCAGTTAGCAAACCACTTGAGTACAATCACAAAGCTAAGTTTGATGGGAAAAGGTTTGATGTTAAACAAGTGTCTTTACACCGTCAACATGGGCAACAACGACTTCATCAATAACTACTTCCTCCCACAATATTATTCCTCAAGTTCTCGTTACACTCCTCAACGGTACACTGATCTACTTGTTCGTCAGTATTCCCGCCAATTGAAGGTTATTTCTTTTCCTCCTTTTTTTTTAAACCATCTAACTATCACTTTCAAAAAAAGAAAATCAAAGTTATATACTGTTCATTGTATATCGTTTTTACTCGTGAATGGTCTTTAATATTGCATTTCTTCTCTATCTTCTTACATGCATTATTTGTGTATAATAATCTTTACGTGTACATTTCGAGGCCGTACTATTAAAACTTTCTTTGCATGCATTATTTTCGTAGATATGTCCCATCCATTAATTACTAGATTAATTCAAAATTGTAAGCTAAAACTTACTCCGGAACCTTCCAAAATTTATAAAAGAAGCGATTTGAGCTAACACTAACACGGTACATCTTCTATTCAAATTGCTTTTCCGTAATCATTCTTAATAAGAAACTCTTCCCGTGATGAGCGACTTCGATTCATTAAGCCTTGCACTCTTGCTTATTTCAAAATAATCTTGCAAATTCTCTATACTTCGCCAACTAATGTTTGTGGTTTTTCATGAACTTGAATGATCTCTTATATATGGTCATCTTTTATCTTAATCACCTTCATTGATAATAATTTTTTGTAATTAATATGTACGTAATTCAATAATATATGATTAATCTATCTAAAACTATATACTCCCTCCGTCCCAATCAATAGTTCACACTTTTCACTTCTGGCTCGTTTGGTTGTCATTTTAATCCAGGGGAAGTTGAAAAGTAAACTCTTGTTTGGTTACACAAATCATGCGAAGTGAAACTTACCACATGAATTTACTTCCTTCATCATGTGAGAAGTTGCTTACCAAGGTCCCTTTACTAAGTTAAACTTCATGCATGAATTGAGTTCCAACATACAAACCAAACACATTTTACTAATTCACCTGAAATATAAATTCATGGGAATTCATAATTCCCGATTATTCAATCTTCCCGCATTGAACCAAACGAACTCTGAGTGTATCAGTCAATAGTTCATGCTTTCTTTTTTGGGAAAGTTTTACACTCTACGTTTTATTTTTTTAATAAACAAACATTAATTCTTCTCTCACTACATTAAATATTGCCTATAAAGCAAATGTGAAATACCTATTGGGACGGAGGGAGTACTTTTCATAAATGAGAAACCACTAAAGAATGAAAGGACATGTGTCATACTGTCATGCTAATGCTAACAACTTTCCAGCCTAAATGCATACATTAATAAATTAAGGATTTTTCTATGGGGTACCCCTCAAATATATCATGGTTGATGAAAGTAAAATAGGGAATAATCACTATTTATATCATCAATTAAGAAATTTTCGTTGGAAAATTATAACTTTGGTTACAATATAGACTAATTTTCAAAGTTTAGGGGTACAACTTGTAATTCGAAAAAGGCGAGGGTGCCACTTGGAAAAGCCGATAGTTGAGGAGTATCCCATAGAAAAACCCATAAATTAATTTTGGCAAAAAAACATCAAAGGTTTTTCTATGGGATACCCCTCAACTATAGGCTTTTTCAAGTGGTACCCCCGCCTTTTTCGAATTACATGGTGTACCCTTAAACTTTGTAAATTACTCTATATAGTAACCAAAGTTATGATTTTCCAACGAAAATTTCTCAATTGATGATGCAAATAGTGATTATTCTCTAATTAACTTTCATCAACCATGATATATTTCTTCAATTGGCATCCTTTACTCGAAGAACTCCATTCCACCACACTATGACATAGGGGTGATGAAAGAATTGAGTTTGAAGGATTTAAAAGAGTGAGGTAGAGAGGCCGACGCCGACTGACAATAGAGGTGCGTTGTGGTGAGCATTTATTGGCTTGGTGAATGGTAAAAAAAGAGAGGTGGGTTGAAGCATTAAATTGGATTGATTAATATGTTAATTATTCATTTACAAAAAAAAATTGTAATATACTTATCACTTTGGTTATGATATGGACTGATAAGTAAAGTTTAAGGACACACCTTGTAATTCGAAAATGGCGGGGGTACCACTTAGAAAAACCAATAGTTGAGGGGTACTCCATAGAAAAACCCAACTTTAAATAAGCCCACCAAGGAAAGTTTGTAGTACAATGTTTGATATGATTAATTTTTCGTTAAATTTCAACATATATTTAAAACTTGACAATATGCAAATCAATAATTATTTTTTTGGAAATCCATGTCATTCTATTTTTTTTAATTATTTAATATGTTGACTTATGACTTGAATCTGTTTAATTATGATTCCCTAATTAAAGTTTGTATATCAGTTTCTAATTAATATCTACTTGATTGAAGTTTTCTGATCAATATCTAAGTAGCTAGATCAATGGTTCCCTATTGAGCTTCTGTCTAGAGTTTTTTTAAATCTGTTTCTGGTTCTATTTTGGGTTTGAGAGTAATATATAAACTCTGATTCCCCACCCTAATAATTACTCCATTCGGACACTATTTTCTTGCTTTATTTCATTAAAATACTCATCATAAATATTGAAGTAAGAGAGCAAAAAATAGTGTCCGAAGGGAGTATGATATTAGTCTGTAATCTGTAATCTCTCCTCAAATTTGTAAAACTCTCTCCTCCTGCCTGTGGACGTAGCTAACAAATTGTTAGTGAATCACGTAAATCTGTGTGTCTCTCAATTTTGCGTTATTATTTTTCTGGCTTTCTCTTCCGTTACAACAAATTGGTATCAGAACTTTAAGTTAATCTCATCTGTAAGAAAGATGTCTTGGTTGAGCATTTAAATCGATAGATTATTTAATAAGAGGAATAGTTTTAGTCTGTGGCAAATCAAGATGCGGACATTTTTAAAACATACAATAGGGACTGTGGGCGCCAATCGTAAAGAAGAAAGACGACAAAGTACAGTCACTGCTGAGATGGTCCTCATTTTGGAGGAGAAGGCATATTCAACTATTATGTTGGTCTGTTTGATGATATCATCAGTGAAATCACGAAGGAATAAACCGGAACATGTTTGTGGCAAAGGCTTGAAACTCCAAACATGACGATGATTTTAACCTAACAAGTTACTTTTGAAGCATCGTCTGTCGTTCAGTATGAAAATATAATGCAGGAAGATAGAAGTAGTGCTAGTACTGATAAAAAGGTGGAGCAACAAGTCACTCCTAATAAGAGTGAAGCAGAGTCTAAAGATCAACCATTACTGTCCGAATCTGAATCTGAACCATTTGGTTCTTCATTACTAGTTTAGAATCAGCAGAGTATTGCCTGTGAATGATAAATCAGACCCAACTTTAGGAAGTCTCCGGACAAGTATGGTCATGAAGATGAAATGGTGGATTTGTCTGATGTGGTTCCGCATAGCAAGTTGCAACATTATTTGGATTTGCTAAATGTTAGAAGTATTTGATTGTCCTTGTTGGAGTTTTCTGGTATGTACATACATCTGGCATTTGTTCGAGTGCATCTGACAAATTTGTCAGATTAAGAGAACAGTTTTCTGGTACATCTGACATTTGTTTAAGTGTATGTATCTAGTACATCTGTCTTAGCTTATCTGATTAAGATAGAGTTCAAGTCAAGGTGAAGATTTGTTAACTTATGACTTGAATATGTTTAATTACGGTTTCCTAATTAAAGTCTATATATCTGTTTAAATATGATTTACTAATTAATATCTGATTGATTAAGATTTTCTAATCAATATCTAAGTAGCTGGGCCTAGGTTCCTTATTGGGTTTCTGTCTAGGGTTTTCTAATCTATTTCGGGTTTCTATTTAGGGTTTGAGAGTAAGATAATATAAACTTTCATAACCCACCATAATAATTATGAAATCAGTTTGTAATCTGTAATCTTTTCTCAATTTATTAAAACTTCACCCTCCTTTTGCCTGGGGACGTATATAACACTTGTTAGTGAACAAAGTAAATTTGATACTATCTTAAAGTGATACTCATTCGTAGTTTGATATGAAAACAAACCACCAAGTTTTTTTTTTGGAAATTGTGCCAAAATATTTAAATTTACTCAACATGTTAGAAAGAGTAAAAACAATTTTTAGAGAATGTTGGTTAATACTCTACTTTATAACAATTAAATAAAGTTATTTTCTTGAAAACAGCTTTTGTATGTATATGGAGCAAGAAAAGTAGGAGTGTTCGGTGCAGGTCTCATTGGATGCACACTAGCAGAGATTTATATGCATGGGACTAACGGATCACTTTGTGTGGACAACATCAACAATGTTGTCTTCCTTTTTAATCAAAAGCTCATTTCTCTGGTGGATAGTCTAAATGCCAAACTCCCCGGTGCTCAGTTTACTTACATCAACTCTATAAGCTCTGACACAGGTATTAAATTATACTAGCTTCATCCTTTAAATATTACCTCATTCACTAATTATATATGAGAAGTATTTTAATGAAACGGGATAATCTTTAAGTGACTGAGAAAGTACGGGATATTCTGTCATTTGTTTCTACTTTTTTTATTCAATGCTTGGTCTTGTATATGAAGTATAAAATTTTCATGGTCGTTTAGTGAATTTGAGAGACTCAGTTCTAAATGTTAAAGCACAGGCCCCATGTTAAATCTACTCCCTCCGTTTTTATTTATTAACCCATTTCATGAATTTTATATGTGAGGCATATATTTTATTGAAACGGGAAATAAATAAAAACCTTTTTAACTATAGCGGGACCCACTTTATACACAAAGTATAAAAAAGGACATAAAGTTATCCTCAAGGACTGTGCACGGGTCTAGTATCAGACCGGACTATAAACGGTTTGGATCAGAATCGGAATCTAGAAAAATCTTGGAGCGGAATCAGACCGGAAATAGAAAAATATTGACATGGACCAAATTAGAAAAATTACGGTCCAAGACCTGAACGACTGGTTGGATCGGAATTTCCAAAAAAGATTCAAATTTCGGTCCGCTCTGCGGTTCAAAATTTTTTGACGATTCTAGCTTCCAATCCTAGCTCGACCTTTCTGGTCAGGGCCGGTTTTGACCGGAAAAACCAGAATTACGTTTATTTGATTTAAAATATTGTATATTCTGTAGGTAGGTTCCAATCCAAATCCGTCCATTTTTTCGATCCGGATCGAATTTTGCACACCTCTAATCATCCTCATTAGGTTTGATCTCGGGTTCCCATGCTTTCACTGACACATTATTCTCACCAGTGCACCCCAAGTGCATCAATGCTACTACCGTCAGAAATGCATCAATGTATGTACCTAACTTGTTATATAAAATAAAAATCTTGGAGAGACAGTCTCTTAATAACCTCTTTTTGTAGTAAGTGTGTATAAATGATTGACTGGTGTAACTGAGAAAATCTTAACTCGAACTCAAATGGGCTCGGAAATTTTAGCTTGCGAGGAATCAAATTGGAATTTTCATAGTTTAAAAGATTGAAGCTCATAATTGATTCAAAACGAGGTTGGAGCTCGATTCGAGCCCATTTAAATCGATTCAAAACGGTTTACATGGTGTGTGTGGTTTGAAGGCTATGCGTACACCCGAGGTTTACCTAGAGCCCACCAAAAGGTAGCGGCTGTGGGTTCCCTTGTCATCAAAAAAATACAAGAGTGGAGGATATCAAGTCGTTGTAGCTTTTATTTATTATCAAGTCGTAGTTAAATGTTGTGTACTTTAGGTTGTAACTACGATTCTGGGATTCAAAAGGTTATGAAATTACATTCTCTTCCCGTAAAAAAACAAAATATATCGATAACATGGATAAAGTATCCAAATAAGAAACCATTTTTTTGAATATATTCACAACACTCCTGATGATTGGCAGTAGCGGATTGGGGGGGGGGGCTCGGTGGGCACGTGGCCCCCAAATCCAGTCTGAAATTTGTATTAAGTATGAAAGAAAGTAAGGTTATATCAATTGATTGCTGTTGGATTAGTGGTAAGAGCTATGCCTTTCACTCACCCCACCCGAGTTTGAACCTCACCGGAGGTTTTTTTTGGTAAAGATTGGGATTATAATAGTTTTTACTTGTAAAAGATAAACTACTCGAAAGGAGTCGAACACAGGTCTACTGCATGAATAATAAGAGCTTGACCATCCAGACAACCTCAAAGTTTTGATAAAGTTGGGGCTTAAATGTATTAACCCATTCTATAAGTCGCCGGTTTGAATTGTAATTTTGTTTTATAGGTAATTTCGTAATTTTTTATTTTACTCCGTAATATTTTTGGTAGATTAGTAATGTAATTACTTTAATAAATTCGTCATTAGTTTTCAAGGATATTAGAGTTAGAAAAAATGATAACATACAATAATACTACCTCTGTCCCACTAAGATTGACACGCGGGTGGAATATAACTATATAACAACTCGCGGAATTCGGAAAAAAAAAATAGTGCCCCCCTCAGTCAAAAATCCCGCGTCCGCCACTGATGATTGTTGTTTTTTTACAGGTTCTGCAATCGTAGATAAGACATGCTGCAACGTTAGAGAAGATTTCCAGTGTGAAGAATCAGAAAAGGCATGTGAGGAAAGGGGTACTTACATATTTTGGGATGGTTTTCACACAACCGAAATGGCAAACATAGCCACTGCAGAGAAGGCGTTCAATGCAATCGATTCAACTATTGTTCATCCCATGAACATTAATACGTTATTATCCACTAATGTTGCGTTTATAAACAAAACAATAGTAGTTACAAATCATGTTTCTGCGAGCAAATAGTTATCCACTAAAGCAGCTAGTCATCTGCAGGGATACACGTGTTCATGTTATTTGATGAGTTATGTAATTTCAGTCTTGTTTTATTATGTGTTTGTATTCCCTTTTGTTTCAACGAATAAAAGCTTTTCGATTTTGTTGATGCACTTAGAAATTATAATTTTTAGGAATCGTAAAATATTTAAATCTAATCATTTGAAATGCCTTAATTGGATTCCTTATGAGAAAATAGAAACCTTTTTACGTAACCGCGACGATAATAGCAATATAAATTACAGGTAGGTTTTCAAATTGTAAAGTGAAATAGAAACTTGCAAAAGGTATTTTGATATTATATTACTATTTAAAATAGGTTTTAGAAACGTGATTTATTAATAGTAATCGTTATTATAAATAAGTAAAATGGTGGAATTTTGTGGATGTTACAAGTGTGGAAGCTCGTCTTGTGGATTACAGCAAACCAGATAAGCTGTGGTTGCAATGGGACAATTGATTAATCATGTGTACTTAAAAGGCTCGTCCTGTGCAAATTATAAACCTAACAAAGACTCAATCTGGAGTTGGAGGAAAATTTGCTAGACTAATGAGCGAGAAGCTCAATCAAGGATACATGGAAGAGACTTGGACTATTAGTCCCAGTTATTACACTACCATCAAAGATGGTTACTCTTTCCTTGGAGGAGAAAATTCTAATGTACGTACCATGACCCATTATTCTATCAAGTTTCGAGTCCATGGTAAGTCCCCAAACACAGTTTCATATCTTGGCTAATGCACCAGTTGCAGGAGGCACTAATTAAACACAAGATATAAATTGAAGATAATAAAAGTGGCAGATTAAAAAAATGTGTTGATCGAATTCGTGAGAAGGAAGAGGAAACTATTGAGCACCTGTTTTTCTTGCTAGTATAGCAGGATTGAAGAATTCTTTCAATCCTAAGCAATTGGATTCATTCAAATTAAGATCAACAGGTAGGATTGATGCTTTTCAATGGACATTGCTTGACTTCAAGAGGGAATATATTATATATTAAAGAAGAGAATGATGCAGGTAATTAATCCTCAATGCCAGTTGTGGACATGACATAGGTCCACGCCCGACGCGGTCAGGCGCGGGCTTTGGTAGGCGGATGTTCTCGTGCGAGATTGATCTCAAATTGAAATTTAATTCGAAGTTGGAGTCGCCACCGAACTTTGTGGGAGTTCAGATCCGTTCGAACCCACTCTATACTTAGGTGTATCGCGCACAAAGCATGACTTGCCTTATAGTACTAGAGCTTGTGGGGTTCGTCCCTTTGCATAACGATACCGATGTCAAATTATCGAGTATCGTATATCGAATGACTCTCGTTGTCAATGGTTTTGGGCATCCGGAAACTGAAGATTCTGAGTAAGGGGTGAAGGTACGTGTTGGGAAGCCCACGAAGGACACCCAACTCCACCCGCACATAGCGGCCTCTACTAAGATATCGATTGATGTTCGTGTACGCGTGTTAGTAAGATGGTGATATGTTATGACAAACATTGTTTTATGCTAGGCATGCGAATTACGTGTTTACTACGTCGTTTAATGTATCTTAAAATATGTCGAAATTGTTTTAGCATGCGATGTTTAGTTGAAAAAGTTAAATGCCAAACAACGGAAATAAATATCTTGAAAGTAGAATACAAGTTACACAGGCGAAATATAACCTGGATTTCACAATACGACAAGCAATAATAATATCGGGTTAGAAACGGTAAATGTAAACTATAAACGGACTCGTATAGAAAAGGTGAACTGAAACCTATAATTAGGTGCTTGTCATTTGATAGGCCCAGTTTATAATTTAGATCGAATGTATCGATTTAATACGAATAATGGAGTCCTCTCTGTCGCGATGTCATTGTCGGGTTGTGTAGACCATACGACTCTCAGATTGAAGTCATTGGGTTTCGTATTAATTCGATTTTCAATGAATCGTTATGCATGACATTCGATTATAGAATCGACATTAAACATTTCAGAACGACAATTATTAATGAAATTGAAACGTGCGACGAAAAATTCTACGATCACATCATAACCTGTAGGTCAGGCAGCTGACCGGCGGCACCTCGACCATTAGGCGCCTTGGGGGGCGCGCCTCAAGCGTGAGGTGCCACCTTTCGTGCGTCTTGTCTGGTGGTTATGCGTGTAATACCCCGAGTTTAAAGAGTATATATTGGATATGGTGCTCAGAGGAGCGTGTATTGGATATGGTTTAAGAGGCTCGAATGAGTGCTTAAAGGGATTGATAGTATTACTCATGTCAACAAAGTGCACTTTCTTTTCTGGTTGTCCATGCAAAAGAACTCTGCTGTTAAGCGTGCTTGGCTGAGAGTAGTCTAAGGATGAGTGACCTCCTAGGAAGGTTCCGCGATGCGCATGGGTGAGGTCAAAATGCACTGGAAAAGACCCGTGTTGATTTGTGGGGCGAGTACACGATCTATTGAGCGCCATAAGTGATACCACTGTCCACAAGTGGTGGCTGTGGTGTTACAATGCAGACTTTGAGCAAAACCGATTATCGAATGCATTCGATTGAAAGGATCGATTCGTCATCGCAAACATTAGGCCCTTTGCATTTCGGCGTCGTAGTTTGGCCTTTAGGGCCTAAGACGCTCGATTTAGTGTCATCGGACGTTTGCTCGAATTGCATATTTGAAAATAGATTTATAATAAGATACGCGGTATTAATATAACAGAATTATAAGAGCGTTTTAGGGGGTTGAATCGCCCTAAACAACCAATTACGCAGGGTAGCGAGATAAACGACCGTCGACGTGAGTGCGGTACTCTTGTGTCCGTGTTTCCTTATCTCGTCACCCTTTGTATTAGATACTTTAAAAGGCGAGTATTTTATAGTCAAATGTTAGTAGTTAGATGTTAGGAACGAGAAATGAAATTATAGATGCGAAAAGTCAAATGTTAGCATACGATAAACAAAATGTTAGTGATGTTAGTGTACATTAAGTAAACAAATTAAAGGATTAGAAATGGGGTTTAAACACCCTCAACCTATATGTCAAATGCTTCGAAATACGGGCTCGCGGAGTATCTTTGTAGACGCGGGGAGCGGTTCGATGTATGTAGGAGGATTTAAGGTGTGTAAAGAGGAGGAAAGACTCTCGGTTTTCTGAAGTTGGGTTTTGCAAAATGACAAAATGGCGACCCTTGAAACGATGGACGTAAGGGTGTATTTATATTGTTTTACAAAATGTTTCGACTCATAATTCGGGTGCCTGAAGGCCTGCGCCTTGGTATTTGAGTGCCCCACCCGAGGCGGCTCACTTCTGGGGCGCCTGGTTGCAAGCGTTTGATATCGCGCGTGTCGAAAGTTGCTCAAAATACGGATTAATATTCGTGTTTTTCGAGGTATGATTTGATTCCATTTTGACTTAATTAATTTTGTATTTGGACATCGTTGTGGTTCTTTTGAATTTCTATTTTCGATTTTGACAGGTTTTGGCTCGATCGACAAAAGACAATTTTTCTCCCGGTGACGGTTTTGGCTCAAAGTAGCTTTATTTTATTGGAGACGACCCACTAAGTCTGAATTTGAGGTCGGTTTTGAGATATTTATACTCCGCTAAGTGCCAATATCGGATACTATTGATTCTGAGTCTGTATTCGAGCGTATTAATGCATGTTAGCGTCCGAACATCATCGGGTGTTTTGTTGGAGACTGCTACAGACACGAGGAGGAAAAATGTGGGTGTATACAGAGCCTCCACTCTGAATGAGGCTTGGACAAGGCGAAAGGCAGAGTAGCCATCTGGTCAATCGAGGATTACAACCTTGCAGCCTTCTGGTCGAGTCGTTTATAGTCTGTTAGACACGCGTGAAGGGCTCACCAGCCATACCTGTCTTGATGATGATAATCTCTGTGGGGAGTTGGACTTGCCTTCGAAGTCATGGGTGTACCTGTATGCCAACACATCATATCTTGGAAGTAGCATTATAAGAGAAACATCGACTCGGATTTTCCGCTGGGGAGTAAAGGCTGGTGCCTGAAATGTTAAATACGCAAGCAGAAATAATGGATGTAGAAGATAACAAGATAGCAAATAGAAAATGTAGTTAACATCTACAGACTGACTTGCGTTGGGGAAAAATATTTTTGCTTCATTTTGAAAACGAAGTCCTGACAGTAGCTAACGTCCTAGGAGATAGGTTCTCAAATTTGAAGGTTGTACCGGGTGTACCTGTATGCCGACACATCATATTTTGGATGTAGCATTTTAGGAGAAACACCGACTTGGATTTTCAAAATTGAAGGCTTAGAAAAAAAAAATTGTAGTTTAATAGTCCAAATTTTGACCTTGTCGAAAAGGATTTTTTCTAAATGGCTAAGTTTTGCCAATTTCAAAGTAAGAACTTGAAGAGATAGGCATACCGACAGACTCGACTCTGGTTGCGACATGACAAGTTGACAGACGCAACTTGGACTCTCGAAGAGTTGGACCGTGACTCTGTAGTGGATACGCGACCTAAGATGACAAGACTCTTAAGTTGTGATATTTCGTAGCCTAGGCGAGTGGCAACACGATCGAACATAAAAATGGGAAGGATCTGTTATTGGGGAATTGCACTAGTTTGCAATGAGATTATTTTTGCATGACAGGACTTAGCAATAGCAATTATGTTGTTTAGTGCTTTTTGGAATTCTTGGTTTTGGGATACCCACCAGAAGTGGGTGGCGCTTCGAGTCCCCGACAGATTCTTGTCTTTGACTGAGCCGAGTACTAGGACACACTATAGAAAGATGACTAGATTTTGAAAGTCTTTTGGATTTTAGTGGATGGAGAACTTCTACTTAAGAGAAGCCCCCGGCCGACAAAGCAAACTGTTGAGAACATGACAGTGTCGTGACTGGAATAATGGTGTTTTTTGAATGAGTGTCCATGCGGGTGGTTGTGTTCTTGTTGAAGGACTGCCTACGTATTCACTTTAAGTGAAATCAAACCAAGTCGTAGTTCAGGATATTGAAAGATATGTTATGGTGCCTAATTTATTAGGGCTTTGTGTTTAACTAGCTATATTGACAGTGTAGGCTAGGTGCATTCCCAGTGATGCCTCGATCAATAGGGTTAGAAGAGTTAGGATATTGATCCTGTGACTGTGAGCGTTCTTCGGGGTAGCCCCCAGAGGTGGTGTGAATTATTTGGGCGTATTCTATGCTAACCGCAAGTTGAGTTCCCGTGTTTGGGGCTAGTAACTGGTTTGGATGTTTTCGGAAATGTGGTACCAGACAGTAAGTGGCTTTGATGATTTGAAATCTGGAGCTCGATTTTGTGGAGCTAAAGCTTTGAGGGTAAGGTATTGTAATGTGCTAGGAAAGGGGGAAGTTGAGTAAAAATGGCTCGAACTTCGATTGTGTAGGATTCATAATGCGGGATCCGATTTCCATGTCTGACTCTAATGGTTAGGGTGTGTCCTATGGAACTTAAATCCTCAAAATTCCAGGTTGTTTTTTAGCCTAGGTCTCAAGAAGGTCTTGAGGGTTGTAATGTTGGAAGGCTAAATGGGGTGTTAGCTGACCAACCTAATTGCCCCTCCTCTATTTGATGGTATGTGCATTGACAATTTTTGTATTGATCGTATCCCGGTCAAAGATTTTTTTTGTAGACCGTTAGCCACGATCCTGACTTTTGACCGTTAGCCACGATCCTGGACTTTTGACCGTTAGCCACGATCGGGGATTTTGATCATTAGCCACGATCAGTTTTTTTTGGTTGACCTCTTAACCCTGGTCATGGGATTCTTCATTTGAGTTGACCGTACCCCGGTCAAGGGAATTTCATTTGAGTTGACCGTGTACCCCGGTCATGGATGCTTTTTTTTGAATTCTTTTTTATGATGGCATGTTTTTTCTATTTCGACCTTTCTCTTTTTCTTTGGACTTTTTATTTATTTTATTTTATTTTATTTGCTGGCGCTCTTGCTTTTGGGCTTTCAGGCTCATTTTTGTTTTCACGACTATCCCCCTAGGGTGTTGTGGGCGGACCTGGGGTTGAGCTTATCGGTTAGATTAGGCCTTTGGAGCTACACCTTTGTAAGGAGTAAACATAGCTGATATTTATGTGAGTGAACACTCGTAGTGGAGTACTCTAAAGTAAGCATGGTAGTTTGGATCTCGGTATTGTTTGCATAATTCCGAGCAAGCTTGGTGGAAACATCGTCCTAAGTTGGGTATTTCTTGGCATCAAGTCTATAGAGCCACGATGCTTCTTTTTCTTTTGATCAGACTAACGCTTAAGGTAGGGATTGGTTAGTCTTATTAGAGGGGTGTTATGTGGCTTTCTATACCTGTCATGGAATAGGTAAAAGGGAAACACGGGCTCGATTTCCTGCAGTCATTATAGATGTGTCTATAATAGTCACGTGCGTGTGCTCATAGTGTATGATGGTGTTCATCATGTTCTCGGAAACACATTAGAAAAACATATGTGAGAGATCGAAAAAAGCCGACTTTGTTGAATTAGAGAAGAGGACAAAATATAATTGACTCTGACTTTGATTTGGAAATGAGGATGTAGGGTATCATTGACTCGGACTCAGACTTAGACTCGAATCAAATCCAGACTTTCGGATGCTCGGTTGGTTGTTTCTTTTTTTGGAAGGTCCTTGATTGGAGAGAACGACAGGTGCCACGACTCGCCTAAACTTGGCTTTGCGAAAGTCCAAGAGAGGGAATCAAACTAGACACGGTCCGACGCGACGAGAATGACTAAGATTCTAGGACTGGGATATTAGAATGTCGACCTAGACAAGGTATCTAACTACCCTGGCTTGGACTCGACCATGAGACTTGAGCTGCATGAGGGTAAGTTCAAAAATGAGGCGACCGTGTTTGACGGCATAGCGTGCTCGGACCAACCATGGCGACCTAAACCTTTAAGGGACTCGAGTGTTTGTAGCATATGTATGACTCAAAGAAAGCATCATAAGGACACTGGTGTAGGATGAACGTAGGGTACCCTTAGGATGACCGTGGTTGATTGCTCGGATGGAGGATAACTCCCGAGTGAGACTAAAGACTCTGATGGGACTCAGAAGGTGTTGCATCTAAGTGACTTGAAAGTGGCACACGTGAGACAACACATGTAGGACATGACCCATAGAGCAACCGTGATTGATCGCTCTGCTGAAGGGTAGCCTCGAGTGGGATCGAAGGTTTTGTTAAGACTCGAGTGTCGGACGAGTGACCCTTATATGTAAGGATCACAAACCTTTGGCTACAGGGCTATGCCTTGTAAATGGTTGACTTGGCCTCAAGGAAAGACAGACGGTGTAAGGGAAGAAACTTGCGATGTGAGATCGGCAGAGCTTCGACGCTAGAGACCCTTGACTTGTCTCGAATAAGGATGACCCATGGGATTAGGGTAGACCCTTAAGTTAAGGGGTTCTCGAATTGGGATGACTCAACTAATAGATTGTGTAGACACTCGCATTTTTCCTGCTCGTGTCTGTAGCAGTCTCCAACAAAACACCCGGTGATGATCGGACGTTAGCATGAATAAATACGCTCGAATACGGACTCAGAATCAATAGTATCCGATGAGGTCACTTAGCGGAGTACAAATCTCTCAAAACCGATCTCAAATTCAGACTCAGTGGATCGTTTCCAATAAAATAAAGCTAATTTGAGCCAAAACCGCCAACAGGGGTAAAACCGTCTTTTGCGACCGAGTCAAAACCCGGTCAAAGTCGAAACCCGAGAACGAAACAAGCCTTAATCGCGTCCAAATATAAAATGAATCAAGTGAAAAACAAATCAAATCAAAAAGTCAAGCAAAATCACAACCTTCCTAAATTTGCTCTCCCGTTTAAGGGCACTTGATCGAGTGCCTAAGGGTCACTCGATCGAGTGACCCCCTAAAAAACAACCAGACCACTTTTCACTGGGGCACTCGATCGAGTCCAGCAAGGGGCACTTGATCGAGTAACCCTAAACCGGGGCAAACTCTATAAATACCTCCTCTACATACCACTTGAGGGATCCCTCTTCTCCACCATTTTTACCACCCTCTTCTTTCACTTCTACACACATTCCAAGGGACCAATTCCCACATTCAAAACCGAGTCAAACCTCGTTAATCTCAAAAACTACTCCCTTCATTCGACAAGGGTTCGGTAGTCCCAAACACAAAAACACACCCTAATTCATCCTACATACTTGAACCGCTCCTGTGCCTACGACGACACTCACGAGCCCGTTTTCCGAGACAATTGACATGTAGGTTGAGGGTGTACAAATCCCCATTTCTAATCTCTAACTCTTTTTTATGTTTGTATACTAACTACTAACACTACTAACATTTTATTTATTGTTACTAACATTTTACATTTTTGTATCTAACACTTTAATTTTCGTTCCTACCATCTAACATATAATTTCCGTTCCTAACATCTAACATTTAATTATATTTTTTTATATTTTTTATACTAATACCGCGTATATTATTATATTACAAAACTATTTTCAAAATCAATTCGAGCAAACGTTCGATGACGCTAAGTTGAGCGTCGTAGGCTTTAAAAGTCAAACTACGACGTCAAAACCCAAAGGACCTAATGTTTGTGATGACAAATCAAATTTTCCCGATTGAATACATTCGATAATTAATGCCACCTAAAGTCCGTATAATCCCCGAACAAGCCGTACTGGAGGTGGAGCCCCACGAGGCGCGCAGCCCTGGCGCTTGAGGGTCAAGGCGCCTTATGGCGTATGCATGACCTGTCAGATTATAATGCGATCGCGGTAATTTGTTATCGAGCATATTCGATGTCATTTTCAAAATGTCGCTCTAAAGGCCCGACATCGATTTCATAATCGAATGTCGCGCGTAAAAGAGCTATCGACAATGGAATTGGCATGAAACCCGATGACGTCGAACCGATCGTCGTATGGTCCATAAGACCCGACAACGACGTCGTGACACGGAGGGGTTTGATATTCATGTTTAAATTGATTATTCTCGATTCCATAAACATCGCTCTAAAACGTTCGATATTGATTCCATAATCGTGTGTCGAGTATGAAGAGGTATCGAGAATCTGATCTGGTTAATGCGAAACCTAGTGACGTCAAACCGATCGTCGTATGGTCCACAAGACCCGACAACGTCGTCGTGACACGAAGGGGCCCGATATTTGCATTAGCTCGATCACGGCTCGATTGAAGTAACATGCCACCTGTTCCATGCCACCTGTTCCATAAAATGCGTTGTTTTTGAAGTAACATGCCACCTGTTCCAGAAGGCACTCAATCGAGTGCCTGAGTCACTCGATCGAGTGACCCCCTTAAAAATGGGCAGAGATTTTTTGTCAGAGGGCACTCGACCGAGTCCACCAAATGACTCGATAGAGTGACTTCTACAAGCCTCCAACGAGGATCAAAAGATGATATAAGATTCCATCGAGTTGTATTTACGACACTAAGTCAATACTTGCTAAATCAATCACGTGTTCGTCTTCCAAAACCCATGTACGTTATATTATTTCAAATTTATCATTATCTCGCTTCTTCACGACTTTGAGTGAATGTCTTTTTTAATTAATCCCACATCGACGACTCTTTAGTCATATTCGATATGCGATTAGTCGAGGCAATCGTATTTCACTAGGATAAGTCGGGACAAGACGTCGAGGCCCGGAGATCAAGCTAGCACTACACTTTGGTCCCGTGCGCTAACGCATATTAAAGTCTTTGTCCTTCGGTCAATACACAACTGTAATGTGAAGTGATCGAAGTCCATCTAATAATTTGATTTACGGTTTCTATTCACGTTTTCTGTTTACGGGTCCGTTTATAGTTTATGTTTCCCGTTGAAAATCCATTTATTATTTTTTACGTTTTGTACAAGTATTGTGAATTCCGGGTTGTATTCTGCCCGTGTAATTTGTAATTTATCAAGTTGTTTAATTCCGTTGTGTGGCATTTATCACTTTTAATGAACCCACATGCTAAAACAACTTCGACATATTAAAGATGCATTAAACGACGTAGTAAAACACGTATTTCACATGCGCAGCACAAAACAATGTTTGCATATCATTTCATCGTCTTACTAACGCGCGTACACGAACACCAATCGATATGTAGAGGTTGCTAAGTGCGGGCAGGGTTGGGTGTCCTTCGTGGGCTTCCCACCACGTACCTTCACCCCTTACTCAGAACCTTAGGTTTCCGGATGCTCGAAACTGTTGGCAAATGAGACTCATTCGATATACGATATTCGGTAATTCGACATCGATATCGTTATGCAAAGGGACGAACCCCCATAAGCTCTAGTACTGAAGCGGACCGTGCTTTGTGTGCGATACGCCTAAGTATAGATAAGGTTCGAACGGGTCCGAACTCCCACAAAGTTTGGTGGTGAATCCAACGTCGATTTAAATTCAACCCGAGAACCATCTTACCACGAGATTCATTCACCTACATAAAGACGTGCGTGGCCGCGTCGGGATGGACCTATGTCATGTCCACTATTTGGCGACTCTGCTGGGTTACCTGATGTACCACTTGTCATCGGGATTCTCAGGGTGAGACTCGAAGAGAAATCGACTGGTTATAAAAGTGCGTGTTTTAGTTCGATGGTTCATACATAACCCCAGTTTTTCCCGAGCCGGTTACTTGTGACCGACGTCCCATTCTACCGCGGTGCATTCCTTCTTGGGTGTGCTAAAGACATCTATGGCGAATTCGTATGGGTTCCACGACATGTTCTAAGTCCAATTTGGCTTAGGAAGTTCATCCTTATTTACGAAAGAGCAATCGGTGTTGGTATAAACCCTATTTGACCGACCGAGACTTAGTGCAAAGCATACATGTTGTCGTCATAATGATTGTTTGACAACTTTCTATTTGGTTTCCGTATAATTTTCAAAAAACCGTCATTTAAAAATGCATCTTTTCAAAATATCCACTCTTGAAAAACTCAGAATGTTGCCGAAATTTAGACTTATGATTTGACTTAAAAGTATCCTATTTTTTAGCTGGCATGCTACAAATTTCGAAACTCAAAACTTTCGACTTTTCAAAAACGCGGTCCTGTCGGCATGCTGCCAATTTCAGAAGATAGGATCTTCTCCCAATTTACAAAATGCGAATTTATTCACAACTATTCCAATATTTCAAATGCCTGGTTCTGTCGGCATGCTGTCAATTTCAAAAGATAGAACCGTCTTCTCAACTTTCAAAATTCAATTTCCCAAACCTTTCGATCTAGGGCCTACCGTAATCCGTGTGTCAGGTCTTTTCATTGTTCATCGAAGGTCTATAGCGTCGAAACTCCGTCGATTCTATATCACGAGTTTCTTCCCCATCCTAGTCCGCCTTATCCTAAAGGCATCCAACCAACACGAGTCATACACTCGTAAATGGAAGGTTAGTCTAAACACTCGAGTCTTAACTAGAAAGTCCCACGCGATATTTCCCTCCAACATGACAGTCCCCATGACCTTTCCTGAGGGGATCCCACACGTATTTCGTCATCCGCTGGTCGAGTCCTCCCAATTCAAGAATTCTTCAACTTAAGGGGCTGCCCTAATCCCAGGGCCATCCTTAGTCGAGTCAAGTCAAGGGTCTCTAGCGTCGAAGCTCTGTCGATCTCACATCGCAAGTTTCTTTCCTTACCCCGTCTGCCTTTCCTCGAGGCCGGTCAATCTTTTACAAGGAATAGCCCTATAGTAAAAGGTTTGTGGTCTTTACGTCCACGGGTCACTCGTCCGACACTCGAGTCTTAACAAAACCTTAGATCCGGGAATACCCATGCTTATTGCTAACACCATAGGGGGATAGCCAAAAAAACTGGACAAAATAAAATCAAAAGTCCAAGGAAAAAGCAAGAGGCCAAAATAAAAGAGTTGGTCATGATAAAAAATAACTCTCAGCGTCCATCAACCATAATTCAATTTAATTACACTTTAACAAAAAAAAGGTTGCATTGTAGTTATAGTTGGAGAATATATTATAGAGATAATATTAGGAGAATGTAGTATGTGAGAATATCATTATAGATCAAAACTCTTATTGGAAAATTGACGGTTATCAAGACATAATTCATTAGTAGAATCAAGTCATTTTATTATCATTACGTCGTCTCGGTTAAATCTTGTCTCAAGCACTCTAAAAACTATGAGAGAGAATAGTTCGATCTCTTTTGCTCTATCAGACGTGAGATTTATCACTACAAGAAATACTTCATATAGCTACCAATCACGCGCGACTGATAAATTCAGTAGCTAATTTTGCGACTGAAAGTACAACGCGCGACTGATATTAGTCGCTGGACGAGGAGACGGAATTTTTTTTAAAAAATTATCCTCAGCGACCGAAATCGGTCGCTAAATAAATGAACGCGCGACCGAAATCGGTCGCTAAATTCATTAATTAGCGACCGATTTCAGTCGCTAAATCTGAGACTTGGCGACTGAAATCGGTCGCTAAAAAAAATACGCGCGACCGATTTCGGTCGCTAAAGGTGTGAAATTTTTTTAAATTAACGAACACCCCCCCCTCCCCCGGCTCATTCATCCATTTTTTTAAATCTCTCCCCCCCCTCTCTAAAACGCGCCCCTCCTCCATTCCTCTTCATTTCTTCTTCAATTCTCTTATTTTCCTTAAGGTATGTTTATCTATTTATATTTAATTTCAATTATTTGTTAATTTCTGTTGTTATAGATTTAAATAAATTATTTATTGGGTTGGATAATTTTTAGTTGTCGGAATATTTAGTGTAGTAGAATGCTAATCGCCCAATAGGTTCCCCAATTTGAAATAGGTAGATTGTTAGTATAAAATTAGGGTTTGCGGTTACGTAGTTGAATGAATTTGGTTGTTTTGATGTGTTAGGAAATTGGAATTGAAATACAATTATGTCGATTTAGTAACGTAATTATGGATGATTAGGTGCAAATAGTACTATGTTTAGGTGAATTGAGAATTTTACAAAATATGTGAGTAGTGTGTATTTATTAGTAAATTACTTAAGAGAAAATAATTTGTATTTGGGTATTGTCTCAATTTTTTTAGATAAAAAAATGAAGCGACAGGAACGAAAATGGATGTATGAGGAAAGATTAGATAAGAGACGACGTCCCAGAACTGAATTTTTAGAGGGTGTTAATAGTTTCCTTAAGTTCGCTAAAACCCATCCTGAATACGCGTCAGAGGGTAGATTTAGGTGTCCTTGTGTGAAATGTAAGAACCTCAAATTCTTGGATGATATTCTGATTAAGGAACATATTATCTCAAATGGATTTAGCCCAAATTATTATTATTGGATTTGTCATGGTGAGACATCTGCTGTTGAGGAATCTGAGGTGGATCAGAATGAGGGCGGGGTGAGAGGAATGATTGTTGATGTGGTTGAGTGCAATTTGTTTAATGATGAGGGCATTTACACTAACGACAATGACCAACCAACCCCACAAGAGCCAAACCCACGAGCGAAAGCTTTTTTTGATATGTTAGAGGCTGCGGAGAAGCCATTATATGGAGGGTGTGATGTGACATTGTTAGAAGTGGCGTCTATGGTAGTGACCCTTAAATGTGAGTATAACCTACCTTTTGGGTGCGTAGACGGTATCGCTGCGTTGATTGAGAAACTCATCCCAAAAGACAACATTATGACCAAAACATTCTACAATACCAAAAAAATTGTTAAAGGTCTTCAACTTCCGCATCAAAAGATTGATGCTTGTCCCGATGGATGTATGCTTTTTTGGAAGGATGATGTCGTGCTTGAGGAATGTAAGATATGTGGGAAGGGTAGATACAAAAGTGTAGATGGGAACATTGTTTTGAGGGGTAGGAAGGGAAAGAGTGTTGCGAGGCATAAAAAACCTATACCACTTAGTCGACTTACCTACTTTCCCATCGCCCCTAGACTTCAAAAACTATATGCAACCAGAACCATTGCCGAACAAATGAGGTGGCATAAGGAAGAAACTCGTGTAGAGAGGAAGATGTGTCATCCTAGTGATGGGGAGGAGTGGAAACGGTTTGATAGGATTTACCCTGAATTTGCTGAGGAACCTCGTAACGTGAGACTTGGGTTGTGTACCGATGGGTTCGTCCCTTTCGGTCAGTTCGGTAAGTCGTACTCATGCTGGCCTGTCATGGTCACACCATACAACTTACCCCCATGGCTTTGTCTGAAACCACCGTTCATATTCCTTTCTCTCATTGTACCCGGCCCAAAAAATCCCAAAAACCACTTGGATGTTTACTTACAACCAGTGATAGAGGAATTGAAACACTTGTGGGAAGTAGGGGTGGAGACATATGATGTATCGTTGAAACAAAATTTCCAGCTTAGAGCATCGCTGTTGTGGACTATAAACGATTTTCCTGCGTATGGTATGTTGAGCGGTTGGTCTACGGCAGGCCAAAAAGCGTGTCCTTGTTGCATGAGTGAAAGTAAAGCATTCTACCTAAGTAATTCAAGCAAAATTAGTTGGTTTGACTGTCATAGACAGTTTCTACCTGAGGGTCACATGTATAGGAAGAATAAGAGAGCTTTCAAGAAGGGTGAGGAGGTGCTAGATGAGGCACCGATTCGTCTCCAAGGAGATGAGATTTGGGAGATGATTTCAGAGTTCCCATCTACTGTGGACGGGACCGATCAAGAGTTCAAAGATCTTAAGAAATTAAAAAATGGTTGGTTTAAAAGAAGCATCTTCTTTGACCTTCCATATTGGAGTACTTTATTACTCCGACATAATCTGGACGTGATGCATATTGAGAAGAATTTCTTTGAGCAACTAATTCACACCGTCATGGATGTAGAGGGTAAGACATGTGACACTGTAGGATCCCGAAATGATTTGAAAAAAATTTGTGACCGTCCGAAAATGCATATCAAGCGGGATGGGTCCAAGCCTAGGGCATTGTTTAGCCTTGATAAGGCTCAGAGAAAGGCCGTGTTAGAGTGGGTAGGGAAACTGAAGTTCCCTGATGGGTATGCATTCGATTTTAGTCGGTGTGTGGACATTAAGAACCTGAAGCTCCAAGGTTTGAAGAGTCACGACTGCCACGTGTTCATGGAGCGGTTACTACCTGTGGCGTTGAAGCACCTGCTGCCGGAAAGTGTTTGGAATCCTATCACCGAGATATCTCAGTTTTTTCGAGATTTGTGTTCGTCGACAGTTACAAATGACGACATGACTCGTTTGGAGGATCAAATTCCTCAGATACTATGCAAACTTGAGATGATCTTCCCACCCTCCTTCTTTAACTCAATGGAGCATCTACCGGTCCACTTGCCCTACGAAGCTAAAGTGGGAGGACCGGTACAGTTTAGATGGATGTATCCGTTTGAGAGGTGAGAACTTTCAACTACTTACTTATTTTACCCACTAACTAACTTTAGACACTATAATTTGATAATAACATAATTGCTTGCTGATTGTCATAGATTTCTCAACCATTTGAAGAAAAAAATTGGTAACAAGGCGAGGGTTGAGGGCTCCATATGTAACGCTTACTTAACAGAGGAGATAGCCAACTTTTGTTCTCTGTATTTCGAGAAAGAAGTGAACACTAAAGCCAAAAATCTAAACCTAGAAACAACCGAGACGACGATTGACCCCAACATACCAAACTTTTTTCAAAGTAAGGTGGGTAAGGGATCGTCATCAGCTGGCGGGTGGAGGACATTAGATGAGAAGGAGTACAATCGTGCTCACCTGTACTTGCTATCAAACTGCGAAGTTTTAGAGCCGTACGAGAAGAAGTTTGTAACTGAATTTGTGGCTGCTAATCCACATTTAAATGCTGATGATGTTTGGAATAAGCATGAGGAACAGTTTCCCAAATGGCTTAAGCAGCATGTAATTTCAGAGAATATTCAGGATGATTTGGTTAGGAGTCTAGCATTAGGTCCTTTGTGGAAGGTTAGGACTTGGAACCGGTATTCGGTCAATGGTTACAATTTCCATACATTTGCCCATGGTAGCAGTAGGAGTAGATGTAATTTCGGTGTGAGTGTGTCGTCACTTGAGGGTGAAGATTACTAGGGTCTATTGGAGGACATCTTCGAGCTGTGCTATGTTGGAAATGATCGTGGGTATAGAGCTGTGGTATTTAAATGCGAATGGAAGGACAACTCTATGCTAGGTACTAGAGTACATGAAAGGTACAAACTAGTTGAAGTTAATCATACCAAAAAATACTCCAAGTACGATCCGTTTATACTTGCACATCAAGCACACCAAGTGTACTTTGCGCCTTACCCAACCACAAAGAACGACAGAACTGTAAACCTGTGGTGGGCGGTGTTCAAAACCAAGCCACGAGGGCACTATGACTCTGACCTCTTCCAAGAGGATGTCATTTCTAGTGGTACAACATTGTCTCCAGTTGATGAGACAATGATGATGACAATAATGAGGTGGATGTGGGGGAAGATTTTGAAGACGGTGAAGGTGGTGACGAGGAGGAAGGTGCTTCTAGTGATATAATCGAGGAGGAGGACGACACCAATGACTTAGAGGTCAGTGACGAGGAGGAGGAAGATGACTACGAGGAAGAGGATGTCGTTGGTTCGAGTAGGCAAGTGGAAGATGACAACGAGAGTGACGATGATTTTTAGTGGGGTATAGTTTTAATAAGTTATATTATTTGTACATAGTAATCTGCATTACATATTGTAGTCAAATTATTTCAATATTATGATGTCAATTTCTAACTTTCTACTACTATATGTCTGCAGATATGACGTTGGGCAGCAGACTGCGGTACGGTAGTGCGAGCAGCAACAGCAACAGGGAGTCCCAGCAGCAGGAGGACCAGGAGGAGAACCGGCGAGAGGAGGAGAACCAGGAGGAGAACCAAGAGGTGAACGACGAGGAGCAACCAGAACGACGAAAACAGGATCAAGGGCTTCAGTATACAGACGACGGACGCCTTATTATTAGCCCGGAGAACACATGGTGAGACGTTATATTTCCCTTTTCTTTTGTGAGACATCATCTTATTTCACTCTTTGGTGTAGGTTTCGTACCCGTGCGGTGGTGACGGGTGTGAAGGACAGTTTTATGAATGATTTGAATACCTACTGCACGAGTTGGACAAAATTGCCTCTGTGGCAACGGGAGAAGTGGTTTGCCAACTTTAAGGTACAACTGAATTTCTGTTTTTTATTAATTATCTGTTACTGTTTACAAATTACTAATACAATGACAACAAACGATCTTGCAGTTGAAACACTTCTACAACGAGGGTCTCGAGGTGGCTGTGAGAGACCGGTACATGGATGTCGCGAAGCCCAGATACAAAGACATGATGTACAAGATGGCGAGCGACGAGAAGTTAATGAAACACCTTAAAGGTTCGATTACTCAATTAGTGTCCGTACTTGAATAGAAAGTTGTATATGTCTTCAAAACACTTATTGATCTCAAAGTGTATAAATTGTAGGTGACGCCATCCAACAGTTCAGAACAGCCCGAAACGACCCGAAGTTCCTTTCAAGATCCGTCCAGGCGAAAAAGAACAAGAGGCGGGGAGGGGACCCCGAGACCTTTGCTGAGCGCACCCACTATGGTAGGTTGCAGTCGATGCACCAGCGGGCCATGAATGTTAGTATTTCCTTACCTTTGATTTTTATTTTGGATTTTTATTTTATGTTTTCATTATAAATATAAATGAGAACTCTACATGTACTATCAACAGCTGAAGAAGAAAACCGGAGAATTCCCTCTGCCGGTACAGCTGTTTCTCGACACGAAGAGCAAGGGGGACGATCCTGATCGAATATTCGCCACGAAGAAGGACCTGGACATTTGGGTAAGTTTAAAACATAAGACTTTGTTACTTTTTTTTTCTTCACACAACCCACCTACTCACGACTTCATTTTCTTTTAGATATCGTATAAGCAGGCCACTAGAGCACCCGAGAATGAAGGTGTGGACCCGAGCACGATTTGGTTCAGAGTCGTGGAGGGGTACCGCAAGGGAGCGGTGTACGGTACGGGGACCGCTCATTCCCTGTATTGGACACCACCCAATGTTCGGGGGGGCCATGCGACCTCGACGGAGTGTGTGCCATCCGAAATGGCTGAGATGAGGTCGGAACTGCAGGGGGAAAGGGCGCGAGGGGATGCCTTGGCCGAGAAGCTGAAGGAGCAGGATGAGAGGCTGAAGATGCAGGAGTCCGTTAACCTGCAAATTCTGGAAGAGCTACAGCGCCTTAGGAGCATGCACCAGCAGAACTGTAACTCCGGCCCCATTCCCCGACACCGGGATCCTAGAGACCCCTTCAATGGGGGTGGTAGTGGTGCGTCAGCTAGTTTCCCTGTTAGGTGAGTAATTGAAAACAGTTTGTAGTTTCTGAATGCTTGTTGAAAAAACGATTTGTAACAACACTTTTAATTTAGTGTATTCATGACGTTTGCGTACTTGGTTGCCAAATTTGGAGTGTGAAGCTTGCGTAACTGATAGGGGTAGTCGTATCCCCAATCAAAGATACCCTAAGGTCCACTAACTAATGTAGATAGTGAAGTAGGGGTCGAACCACCAGGAGACGGGACTCAATTACTTGCTCTAAGGTCTAGACTAAAGATTGCGGGTCACTATTTTTCGGTTTGTTTGAGTGGACTAACAACTAATTGCTATAAGGTAAATCAATAATAAAAAGGTCTAGGGTCTCAGGTTCACAATGAATGTCAATCGGGTCAGGGAGTCAATTAACAGGTCAATAATCGAACTGTCTAAGGTGTAGGTCCGGTCGGTACTACTACAAACTTTAGAACTAAACTTAACCTGCGGTCGCTATAATTAAGCTAGTCTACCCAAAATATCGTGACCTAATTAGTTCTTAACCCGGTCGGCGAAAAGTCCTAATTGTGATACTAACTAATTAATCCTGGCCAGTAATTAATCAATCAGAATTAAAAACAATATTCAGGCGACAGTTCATATAATCAGAGACAGGTCAATTTTCTATAACCCAATTAACCCCCATCGATCCCCTTAAACCCTAGATAAAAATTAGCTACTCATGATAATTATAATTAAATTAACAAAATACGAATTGCAATTAAACATGATGAATGCGGATTAAATTAAACTACGAGACTGAAATCAGATAACTATGAAAACTAAGAACGAATTAAGACAAGAATTGAACTAGAGAATTAAGACAAGAATTAAACTAGAGAATTGAAATTATAATAAGAATTAAAATTAAAGTAGCGATACCGAACAATTTGAGATCTGAAAAAGGAAGAACGAAATACGATGAATCTCGCGAAGAACAACGGAATGAACGTAGTCTTCTACCCTAAGCTAATGTAACGTAATATCTCTCGGAATAGAAAAAGTGATAAGTCAAAAAGTAGTCTGACAATCCTCCTCCAACTGATTTAAAAGAAATCAGTTGGACTTACAAAACAGGCCCATAATTCCAATTAAAAGAAATCCAATCCGCGGCCTGAAAGCAAGGCACTCGATCGAGTACATGCGTGCACTCGATCGAGTGGATCCGTATCTGCAGTCTGATTCATCACGGAAATAGGCACTCGATCGAGTGCTTAGCACCACTCGATCGAGTGGGTGCTGCTGGGCTCGTAATTGAGCTATTCATTTGCCTCTTGGCTTTTTTGTTTTCTTCCTCGTCTTCCGTCCTCGTCTCGGCTACCCGGGTTATTACTTCAAAATACGCTCGAAATTGCACTTAACCTACAAAATAGCACGAGAACCGACAGTATCGACTTTCTAATAGAAATCGACATTAAACATATAATTATGGAAGAAGAAAAGCTCAAAAACGGTTGTCGGGGGACAATAAAATACGATATAAAATACGTTGATCAGTAACTTTGGAACAACGTTTGGAATGATGTTTGGGATGTATTGTGGTTGTTGGTTTGTTTTATTGTTCAGATTTTGGCTAGAAAAATAATAATTATAACCGGCCTATTTCAGGTACAACAGCGACTGATTTCAGTAGCTAATTTTTCTATTTAGCGACCGAAACCAGTCGCTGTAGAACTGTGGATGTCGCCACATCACCCCATTTAGCGACTGAAATCAGTCGTTAATGGCGTCATTTAGCGACTGATTTCAGTCGCTAAGGTGAGAGCTTAGCGACTGATTTCGGTCGCTAAATTTAGCGACCGAAATCAATCGAGCGTTTTTTAGCGACTGATTTCAGTCGCTAGATGCGACTAACTGTAGCGACAAACGCTTAGCGACTGTTAGCAGTCGCACGTCTCTTTTTAGCTACAGATGACGGTAGCTAAACTCAGTCGCTAAATACTTAAACTGTTGTAGTGAAATTGTTTAGTGAAATTCCGCATTTATAACAATATAATCTTTGAAGACCTATCATAAAGCCATAACAAATTTTAATGGGTCAGTTATCTCCATTGCCCGCCAACACACAGTAGATACCCTTGGCCTTATTTAACTATTACTCGCCCCATCTCAGTCATTTGTTGTCTTTTGTATTATTTGTGAGAAGTATTTTAATCAAAGGATAAGAAATAACCGAGACGAAAAGAGTATTAATTTAAGCATAACTATGACTCTATCGCTGTTATTCTTTCATCAACATATATAATTCACAATTTGGTACCAACATCACCTCACATTTTTGACTATTAATAAGTGGGAGAAATGGGCTTTTATCGGACATTAGGACTTACTATAGGCGCTTTCTATTGCAGATTAAAGAGCAATAATAGCAACGTGAAAATCTCTAGCTTCAATTTTTAAGGTGGATTACCTATTTTCAAGTTACCTCACTAGTATTATTTTTATAAGCCATTCACGTTTCTTTCGCTTTTTGTGGTTTTATAGTACTACAAGTTCCTATATTTTCGTGCTTGCATATATTCTGTTTCCTTTGAACATCACATTTATTTTATTTACGTGAGTAAACTAGTGTCTTTACCGAAAGCTTAAAAAAAACACAACACAAAATAACGCTATATTTTCTCAGTGTCGCATACACACTCTTACGAATGAACGTGGGGTGATTTCCTAAGGTTACATCGTTTGTGGAAAAAAATAAAAGAGATGGGGAGATTTATCACATGTATTTTGCTATTTGCGTGGTGTAATTTTGTTGATGGGGCCCCGAAAGTACCATGTCACTTCATATTTGGAGATTCATTGTTCGATGCGGGTAATAACAATGAGCTAACTACAGCAGCAAAAGCAAATTATCCGCCTTATGGACTTGATTTCCCAGGAGGTGTTGCCACAGGAAGATTTACCAATGGTCTCACTACTTCTGATGTGCTTAGTAAGCTACTCTATACTAACTTAATATTACTCGTAGTATTTATTTTTATTTTATTTGATTATTACTATCACTTGATGACTACGTTAATTGATAGTATGTCAAAAGAACTAATTATGATCACCACATTAACGTTTTAAACAAGTTGAAGAAAGGAAGTCGAGTTGTGGATTTTGATGAAATTATTCCTAGTGGTTGAACTAAATCTTCGACAATGGAACTAAGAAATTACTACAGCTAAAAGGTAAAACTCATGTCTATAGTCCTTTTCGGAATTTTAGGGCTCTCCGATATATACTCCTCTCTCACGATAAATTTTTTTACTTTTTGTTTTGGTACGAAAACCAAGGAAGAAGGCGATACCATCTTTTGAACTTGTTATTGAAATGACATGTCGATCAAAAATAGAGGTGGTTACCCATAAAAAAAAGAAAAGAGAATTTTACTCCCTTGGTTCGTATATAAAGGGTATGTTTTACTTTTGCACAATGATTAAGAAAAATTTAAAATATTAATAAAGGTAAAATAATTTGGGACAAATTAATATTTAATTATCCAAAATGTAATATTGGGCGAGGCTATTCAACAAATCTGATTCAATCGGTGAAATCGTATATCCTCATATATTTATATATAGGTACGTTCTCATAAGGTCGACAACTTTTATAAGTTCATAAGTTCCAGTGTTAAAGTTACACAAAAAGTGCTTAAAGTTACATGAGATGAGTGATAAAGTTGCACTTTATCACTTGAAGTGATAAAAGTGCTGAAGGTTATAGTTACATATCAATTTTGAACAAATGCAACTTTATCGTATGTCATCTGTAACTTTAATATAAACTTACTTACATATGGTTAACTTATTTGATCTCTACTCTCTATATATATAAGTACATTCAGTTGGGCTAATATAATTATAACATTTAAATAGCCTATCCCAATAACCTCCTCAAGTTGGAGCATGGGGATTTACCGTGCCCAACTTGCCAAGTAACCTATGAAACTGTGGGCCATCGAGCGTCTTTGTCAGGATGTTCGCCAGTTGGTATGCTGTAGGCACATAATTATGTGCGATAAGAACGTCCTGAAATGCATCACTTACAAAATGACAGTCAATCTCGATATGCTTCGTCCGTTCATGAAATGTGCGATTTTTGGCAAAATAAAGAGCATATTTGTTGTCGCAACGGATAGAGATAAGGGCACCACCATAGACACTCAGACAAGCAAGTAAACTTTTCAACCATTTCAATTCACATGTCAAGGCCGCCATGACGTGATACTCAGCTTTCGTGGAGGAATAAGACACAATGACTTGTTTCTTGGACTTCCACGAATTAGGCGAGCCGCTGAGGGACAAAAATCATCTTGTGATAGATCGTCGAGTGAGAGGCACGCTGCATGATCAGAGTCACACCATCCTTTCACTAATAGATCGCGATCGGACCTAAGATAGATTCCTTGACCTCGTGACCCTTTGAGGTAATGCACCACCCGAAGGGGTGCATGCCACCAATGATCCTCACGCAGTGCCTGCATAAATTGTGACAGGATGTGAAGGGTATATGATATGTCTAGCCTCATTACTGCAAGGTAGAGGAGGCGGCCAATGAGTCTCTGTATGGTGCTGGGTCGCTTATCATATTACTCTCAGATCGACCTAATAAACCATGATTCTTCGCCATTGGTGTAGCCACCGGTTTACACCTGAGTAACCCAGCATCATAGATGATATCAAGAGTATAATTACGTTGACTCAGAAAAATTCCCTTCTCACTGCGAGCTACCTCAAGGCTAAGAAAATATTTGAGGACCCAATCAAGGGGCTGTATGAGCCTGTACATTATTTTCCTTAGACGACACACGGTACCTAGTGTAGTAGGATTGAATCTTGGTGGCAACTTCATGTACACTTCATCGAGATCACCGTTGAGAAAGACATTGTGAACATCCATTTGGTCCAGTGATCAATTTTTGCAAGCTGCGACGGCCAAGAATGTGCGCACCGTTGTCATTTTGACTACCGGAGCAAACGCCACATCATAGTTAACACCTTCTGAATGGTGATTCCTGAACACCACCGACCGCGTCTTAAGTCTCTCGATTGTCGAATCGGACTTGTATCTAATTTTGTAGAGACATTTACTCACAAGTGCCTTCTTACCCGGGGGCAACGGTTCCATGGTCCAGGTTCCATTATTTTCAAGAGCGCGCATCTCTTCCTCCATGGCATTCCGCCACCCTTCATCTTGAACTGCTTCTATAAAATTTTGGGGCTCAGTTTAAGCAGATATAGCTACTAAGAAAGTTTGATGCTCCACAAAAAAAATTCTCACAGTTAACATAACTGACTATATGATAGAGAGTACCTAAGGACGGTGCTGACACGGTGACCGTGGTCTCGCCAGATGGACTGTTACTAATCAAAGTGGTACCAATCACATAATCACGCAATCAAATTGAGGGCTGTTTTGCCCTACGACCACGACCCACTTCAGTAGGTTGAGAGCCCAACTCGTTCATTCCCGTTTCAGTTGCTTCGGTTTCAGCGAGGTCCACGACTGTTTCGTCGACCTCATTCTCCGTCCGAAGGAGCTCCGCTTCAACTAACGGTGAGAAGTTAGGTGTGTTCCAATCATCAAAGAGCCATACCCCCCCCCCCCCCCGAATCTGCACTGGGGTCGTGGTCCGTGAGACCGGGGAAGGAGGAAGAGGTAAGAGAGGGCAACTCGGTTTCGTAGAATTTTACATCTGTAGACATAAAAAAAAATTCTCTATCCAAATCATAGAGATACCACTCTTTCTTGCCAAACGGATAACCCATAATGACAGATTTTCGACTCCGACTAGCAAATTTTCACCCTTAGCTCATTGATTGTGAGCAAAACACAATGAATCAAACACCCGTAATTCAGCAAAATTAGGAGAAGACCCAAATAAGACCTTGTAAGGTGTCTTCCTGTGGAGAACCATGGAGGGTGTGCGATTAATTAAATAGGCTGCAGTAAGAACGCATTCCCCCCCCCCAAAATCGAATGGGAAGACCGGCCTGAAACCGGAGGGCGCGAGCAGCGTTAAGTATATGACGGTGCTTGCGCTCTACACGAACATTTTGCTGCGGCGTGCCAACATAAGATGTTTGAAAAATAACTCCATTACGGCGGAAAAATTGTTTCATGGAATTAAATTTAGTGTCATTATCACTTCGAACCATTTTTATATAGGTGGAAAACCGAGTTTTCGCCATGGCAACAAAATCCAAAAAATTGGAATTAACATCTCTCATATTCTTCAGTAAATAGACTCATACAGCCCTCCATAACGTATCATTAATTATAGTAAGAAAATAATGCCCTCCATAGCTAGCCGGAGGGTAGTATGGACCCCAAATGTCACAATGAATTAATTCAAAAATGCGACTACTATTACTAGAACTACTAGGAAAGCTATCTCGGACGACTTGCTTAGCACGATAACACACCTCACAAGGTTGAGAGAGTGAATTATTTGAACTGGAAACAAAAGGTAGAAACTTGATGACAGTCGCGGACGAGTGCTCTAACCGGGCATACCAAAGTGTAGGAGAAGCAGATAATCCAACATAGCTTACTTGCAATTCTGAGTCACATCACAGATAGTATAGTTCATCTGATTGATCACCCGTACCAATCACCATCCTAGACAGGTCTTGTATAGCACAAGTGGTCGAGTTAGTAAGAAATTCGCAATTAATAGCATCGCATAATTGGGAGACAAATATCAAGTTACAAGTGAGTTCCGAACAAGAAGCACAAAATCCAGCGTTAATCGAACTTCCTTTAGACCGACCATTATATATCCGCATGATTACATATACTACCAAACTTGAAAATCGAATGTTTGAATTTACTCTCCATTGAAAAAAACTGTACGGACATAAGCATTATAAGTGTCATTAACATAATAATACTCCTTTAACTTGTCAGATTCAAATATTGGTATTCCCATCATAACAACATACCTAGCACAACATCTAATCTCATCTTTGGACAATAATTAGACTTCTAAGTGGTACTCTTGGTGTAGTAATCAAATATTAATGGTAAGATCATGTCAAATGTCAAGTCTTCATTTGGGCCGACTTAACATCTACACGGGAACCAAATAACTTTTACATATTTATCACCACAAGTATGAATGAATTTCGGTCAAGTAATGGACTTCCTTTGGGCCGACCATTACTCGCATGAAATTCAATCACACACAATCGTCTAATTATTTAAACTATCTGATCCACGCAATAGAGGTTACTTTGGCAACGTATTGTTTCAATCAAACATTCCAAAAATATTAGAGGTCTTATAAAACCAAAATAGCCAATATTATTGAAACTGAAATCAAGTTCTTTTAATCGAACCGTAATTAACAACTGACTGAAACCTTAAATGATAAAAGAAATTATAACCCAAATTAGCTCTTTTATCATACAAGTCAGCTTGTCAATTATAAATACGCGACAATAATCGCAACCGAAATTCCAAACAAGTCATACATAAAGACATAATATGCGATAATAATCATACATACGAGACCATTATGCAGACTGAATGTCAAACAAAATTATAATGAACCAACCACAATCGATTTAAAAATTCACCTTATAAACTGAATAGGCAAATTATAAGAGTGTGAAACTTAATTTTCAAAATGTAATTCTTTAAACCTTAAATAACTGTATCGATTGCATAAAATCAAAATATATCCAAACATATACTTGTGGACATGACGTAGGTCCACCCCGACGCGGCGAAGCGCGGGTTTGGGTGAGCGAATGAATCTCGTGGTAAGATTGTTCTCGGGTTCGAAATTTAAGTCAAAATGGAGTCGCCACCGAATTTTGTGGTTATTCGGAACCATACGAGCCCACTCTATGTCGTCATGGGCTTTACACAAAGTAAGCCCACTCCGATTTCAGAGTTCATGGGGTTCGTCCCTTTGCATTGCGATACCGATACCATCTATACCGGTAATCGTGTAAAGAATGACTCTCGTTCGCCAAGGGTTTCGGACATCCGGAAACCAAAGGTTCTGAGTAAGGGGTGAGGGTACGTGTTGGGAAGCCCACGAAGGACACCCAACCCCGCCCGCACATGGCGGCCTCTACTAAGACATCGTTCGTGTTCATGATACGCGCGCTAGTAAAATAATGAAATGATATGCAAACAACGTTTTGTCTAAACATGCGAATTTTGTGTTAACTACGTCATTTAATGCATCTAATTATGGTCGAGTTGAGTTAGCATGCGAGGTTCGTTTATAGAGCGTAAAAGCAAATAATAAATAAAGCTCGAAAAAGGAAGTAAAAAGCGTACAAGCTACACGGGCGGAAATACAACCCGGATTTCACAATACGACATAAACAAAATAACGTAAAGATAAAAACGGACCCGTATGAAAGCTAGACCGCGAAATATGTAGATGGACTACCCCGCTTAAATACGTATTATGTTACGTATTAAGCGAAGGACGGAAATATGAGATTGTGACGTATTGCTAGCCTAGTCTCACATTCCGTAGTCTCGTCCCGACTTATCACGTAAAAGTGGTCAAAGTCGTTCTACGTGTCGTGACATGTGTAGCGTTTTGAAAAATGATGAAGGGTCGGTCGAGGGTCTAAAGTCGATAAGAACGGGGCTCGGAATATGTGTCCAAGCCCTCGGGTTTCTGAGTTGCCAGACCCACTCGACCGAGTCATTGATTGACTCGACCGAGTGCGCCATTAACGTGGCTACTGCCCATATTTTGGGGGGTTACTCGATCGAGTGCCTTATGGCACTCGGTCGAGTGTATCATTAATGGGGCTACTGCCCTGTTTTTGGGGTGCAACTCGATCGACTGGCCTATGGCACTCGGTCGAGTGCCCCCTGTTCGAGTAGTGATTTGCTCGATTTTATGACTTGAAATCGATGATCGGCCGAGTCAAATACAAATATCGCATGATTTGTATTCGACTCGGCCTCCGGTACTATAATCGTATATGAACGATTATAATACCGTCACCGGAGTTTTTATGAAAACGTTTGCGTTAGATTATGAAACTTTGAATTAGTAACGAGATGCATCCCTCTACGTCACGACATCGAAACTAACCCTTTCGGGTTATGTGATGTCGGTATTCGTGTCAACGGGTCTCGAACCAATTATGGAAATGGAATGAAATTCGTTCAATTACGACCGTTTGCGATCGCGTTACGCCCTTGAGTACATTGGGGCGGGGCTCCTCGAAAGGGCTCCACCTCCGTCGTTGCTCGTAAAGGGATTAAACGGATCTTAGGCAAACATCGTAGTCAAACGGATTTTAAACCGAAATTTGATACTAGTTTTATATATACACGGTATTAATAATGTTAGTAACGATATAAAAAAAAATGATGCGAAATTAGAAATGCGAAAAGATAAAAAAAGTTAGTGCATATGTATGTGTTACTACGATACAACAATATGAAAATGTGCATAAAACGATATTAAAAAGATACTAGAAAGGAGTTTGGAACACCCTCAACGTACATGCTAGTATTGGCCTCGGAAACGGACTCGTGAACAGCGACAAAGCTTAGGAGTATCGAGGAATGCGCGCGAGTTATGGTGTGTAGGTGTGTGTATGTGTATTGCGTTGGATTATCGAGGGACTAGACCCGGTTTTGGTGGTGTTTTTCCTAGGGTTTGCAAGGTATGAATTAGGGTTGAAGGTATGACAAAGTATGGCTGAAATGTGTTGTGTAATTTTTGAAGAAAAAAAAGTTGCAAATGCATGGGAATGAGTCGGTATTTATAGACATTTTGCCACGATCTAGGGGCACTCGATCGAGTGGCCCTAGTGCACTCGATCGAGTGCCTATTTGGGCGGGTCTGATCCAGTTGAGGACGCTCCCACTCGACCGAGTGGGCAATCCACTCGATCGAGTGGGTCAACGTGGTTGAGATAAAAGGGGAAAGGTTGACTTGTTTGTTATGGTAGCTTTTTTTGAATTTGATTTGTGCGCCAAAGTGATCTCAGCTGATTTTGTGAGACGGTTTTGCCCTTGACCGGGTTTTGACCCGGTCGGAAAAAGACGGGAAATATTTTTGGTGTCGGTTTTGGCCCAAATTAGTCTTATTTGACTCGGAACGATCCGCTGGGCCTGAATTTGAGGTCTGTTTTGTGAGATTTTTACTCCGCTAAAAGTCCATGTCGGATATTATGAATTTCGTGTCCGAGTCCGAGTATACTAGTCACGTTGACGTCCAATCATCATCGGGTGTTTTTCGGAGACTACCATAGACACGTGGCAGTCAAAATGCGGGTGTCTACAGAGCCCCCACTCTGACTGAGGCTTGGACAAGGCGAAAGTCAGAGTAGCCACCAGGCCAATCGCAGATTACGACCTGGCAGCCTTCCGGTCGGGTCGTTTATAGTCCAGTAGACTCGCGTGAAGGGCTCGCCAGCCATGAGATAGAAGTCATACCTGTGCCAGGCATAAGTCCTGGGGCGTGCTTGCATGTGGAGAGTGCCGCCTCGGGCGTTCCGCTGGGGAAATATATGAACTGCTCGAGCTTGCTTTTGAAGCTTTGAGTCGTACTTGAGATGATGATGATGCTCCATGGGGAGTAAAGCTTGCCTCTTTTGGAAGTAGGTGTACCCGTATGCCGACACATCGTACTTCGGATGTAGCACACCGGGGAAAAGCTAACTCCGTCGGGGAAATCAAATAGTTTTGCGGGGACTTGCCTCTTGAAGTCTGGGGTGTACCTGTATGCTGACACATAACAACTTGCATGTAACATGTAGGTAAAATGTTGACTCTCGCTGGGGAGAAAAAAAAACATTGAAAATCTTGGAAAGACAAAAATTTTGACGCGAAGAAATTTTTAGAAAATATTAGGAAAGCTCGGGACAGCTTGATTCCTATTCTGGGTTCAAGTTTGGAATCAGGCCTGCGCGCGCATAGCGCCCAGCTGGATGAGGAGGTAGTAGCAGTTAGGTTTTCAGTTAGGTTTCTCCATTATAAATATAGGAGATCCCTGCTTCAGTTTCTACATCACAACTCAAACTCTCCTTCTCCTTTCTCAAAATCTTGTAGACTTTTAAGAAAGCTAAAAAAAATTCCTATCATGGGCATCGATCACTTGACTGCCATGCTTCTCGCCTGGTCCCAATACTTTCGGGACGAGGAGAAGGTCAGGCTGACTCAAATGGGGATAGTCAATCTGTTCCCTTTTCAACGTCTAATAGTGGATTCGCACTTTCTGGATGCCTGTCTGTCGTTTTGGGACACCACCCATCACGTGTTTGCATTCCCGAGGGGCGAGATGTTCCCCTTGCCCGAGGAGATCGCGGCCATAGGCGGTTGGGGCCTTGCTATTCAGCCTGCCATTCCCCCATTCTACCCGGATCCGAGGAGGAGACTAAGGGAGTTCTTGGGTTTGTCTCATGCTGAGACAAACCCGCATGGTGCAGGGAGATAACGTTTCCCTATTTGATTTGGCCGACAAGTTCATGAACCCACGGGACGTGAGGGCCACCCCTGCTCATAGGCGTAGGGCGTTCGCCTTCTGCATGCTACACTGCTATGTCTTCGAGGGGCTGATGGAGCTTGACTCATGCAGGGGTCAAATCAGACTGATCGGAGTGGTTGACCAGATGGAGACTGGTCATAGCCCTGCCTGGCTAGCCACTGGGGAGATCATTATGGGGCTGGATGCTCGACGGCTTGACCCAACCCGACCGCTGACGGGGAGTACTCGTTTTCTTCAAGCATGCATCTCGATTTTTTTTTTTTTTTTTTTTTTCGTCTCGGGCGAATTTTATGCTTCACGTAAGTCACTCGATCGAGTGGACCTGTCACTCGATCGAGTGGCACTTTCATCGGGCTACTGCCTGTTTTTGACAGGCTTACTCGATCGAGTCAGCTTTTGCACTCGATCGAGTGGGTCGTAGCGAATTGCTCCGTTGCTTATTAAGCCTGTATATGCTTTTCAGATATGGTTGTCGGAGCGGTTATCGATCATAGAGACCCCTCCAAGCATTCCCAATTACCGGAGCAGTCAAATTAGCTCCCGAAGACGGAAGATAAGCTCGAGTCATCGGATTGATCGAGCTTACTGGGACGAGGAGTTGGTGTTTCACGGGGGTCCTTTGATCAGGTGGACCGTCGCTTGGTGGTTCCTTTCGAAATTGACCGGACTGGCGAAGAGGGACCAAGCCCGATATCTGACGATCCTGTCCCTAGACTGGACGGTTCACATTTACCCGGACCGCCTCCTAAGGCAGTTCGGTTCATCTCAGCGCATCCCTGAGAAGGAAGCCATTATTAGCGTCCCGCTCCAATTGACGGACGCTATGTGCGACACTTGGTTGCAGCGATGGTTCACTCGTCCCACATGGACGGTACCTAGCCCTTGCCAATCCGCTTGGGTATCACGGGCTTATCAGAAGTGGACTTCTGAAGAGTCTGAAGAAGCTCGAAAGGCCTTAAAAGTTGACGAGGCCATCGAATTGGTTCAGCGTGAGTCGGCGAAGGACAACAGAGACTTCTTCACCGGGGAACACAGTCCTGAGACCATAGTTCGGGGAGAATCGGGTCTTACGTCACAAACTAAGACTCGATCTAAGGAAGTCGGTTCTAGCAGCACTCGAGGGCAGACTGACTTGGAACGACGACTTGGGCCGAGGTTGGCAGTCCGGGACCGACTCGGTCCGCGTGACCGGCTCCCTGAGCCGGTCAGGGCTCGACTTGGGCCCATTGATATGACAGGGGAGTCGGGCTCAAACACTCGAGCCCGAGCTACACAAGTTCCCGTGGTGATTCGGGAACGCTCCCCTCCACGTCGTCGTCAGTGGACGACTAGGGATGCCAAGGACAAGGGGAAGGGCAAGATGCCCTAAATGCCGAGTCCTTAGATTTATTATTATTTAAGTATTATTATTATTTTTATTGTGTGCCCTTTTTTGTGTTTATTTTTTTCGAATTCCTGCACTTTGTAATTTTCCGAGTTTATCGGGATTTTTGAATTAATAAAGGAAGTTTATTATAAAACCGCTCCTGTCTTTTTTGATTGCATTGGTTGTACCCTTTTGAGGGGTTGCCTACGTATCCGCGATTAGCAGAATCAAACCAAACGTAGTTCAGGCATAGGAAATTTGCAATCTCGAATTACACCAAGACTATTGGTTCAAGATGTTTATGACAGTAGAATAAGTAATTCTAGCTCATTGACTTGCTTTTTGTAAGAAAAATGATTTTGATAAAATTTGCTAATGACATTGAGAAATGGCTAAGGGTAGTAGCGCTTCAGCTGGTCCAGGTTGGTTGGGTTGACAAACTCGTTCCCGTCCAGGTCCGTCAGCATCACTGCTCCCCCTGATAGGATTTTCTTCACCAGATATGGCCCAGCCCAATTGGGTTTGAATTTTCCCCTTGGGTCAACCGGTAGTAGAGCCCGAATAGACTTAAGGACTAGGTCGCCCTCCTTAATGTGTCTGGGCCTTACTCTCTTGTTGAAGGCCCGTTGGATCCTCTTCTGGTAGATTTGGATATTATTGAGGGCACGAGACCGTCGTTCGTCTAGTAAAACCAGTGAGTCATATCGTGCTCGAACCCAGTCAGCTTCGGGTACTTGACTTTCTAACAGAATTCTGAGGGACGGTACCTCCAGCTCGATTGGCTAGACTGCCTCCATCCCGTAGGTTAGGTAATATGGTGTCGCCCCGGTTGCGGTGCGAATTGACGTTCGATATCCCCATAGGGCAAAAGGTATTTTGTCGGGCCAGTCCCGGTAATTGTCAACCATCTTTTTGAGTATGGTGACAATTGTTTTATTAGCCGCCTCTACTGCTCCATTTGTTTGGGGACGGTAAGGCGAGGAAGTATGCCTTTGGATTTTATATTTCCTCAGCAGGGCCGCAGTCTCGGCTTGAAAATGAGTCCCGTGATCACTGATAAATTCAGCGGGAATCCCATATCGACATATTATCTTGTTTTGGATAAACTTGGCGACATGCTTGGCGGTGAGAATGCGATATGATTCAGCTTCGACCCATTTGGTGAAATAGTCGATAGCTACCAAAATAAAGCAATGCCCCCCGGTACCTGAGGGATTTATTTTTCCGATTATGTCGATACCCCACGTCGAGAATGGCCATGGTGACGTCATGGTATATAGTAGTGATGACGGCATATGTTGCACATTGCCAAAGATTTGACAGTTATGACAATGTTTGACATACGACCGGCAATCAGCTTCCATGGTATTCCAGTAATAACCGAGCCTCATGATTTTCCGGACCAGCATGTGGGCATTCATATGTGGGCCGTTCTCACCATCGTGTACTTCGGCCATAACCTTTTCAGCCTTGTATTTGTCAACACAAAGGAGAAGAGCCCCCTGTGCCGTCTTTTTATACAGTTGACCATCGTCGGTGCGGATGAACTGGGTGGCTAGCCTCCGTAAGGCTTTCTTGGCTCGACCTTCCGTCCCGGGAGGATATTCTCCGTTTGTTAGGTATGTTAACACGGCTTGGTACCACGGTTCGGGATCGGCTATTTCGATGTCTTCAATATCACAAATGTATGCCGGCTCAGACCGTCTTTCGACGCAAATTGGCATACTGGTCACATGGTCGGGGATATTCAGTAAAGATGCCAATTTTGAGAGTGCATCTGCGAACTGATTTTCTTCCCGGGGCAGATATATGTATTCTACCTTTTGGAATTGTTTCTCGAGATCCCGTACTCGTGTCTGGTAGGCCACGAGATTAGCATTTCGAGTCTTCCATTTTTGAAGTGCTTGGTTAATGACCAAGGATGAATCACCATGTACCCGGAGATTTGTAATCCCCAGATTGGCGGCGGCTTGTAGCCCGTAAATGCATGGTTCGTACTCTGCTGCATTATTAGTAACATCAAAGTCCAGTTTGATGGAGACGGGAGTATGTTCCCCTTTTGGTGAAATTAGGAGGATCCCGACTCCGAACCCTCGAAAATTAGATGCACCATCGAAGTATAAATCCCAAGTTTCAGTATCAGTATGGAAAATATCTTCATCTGGGAAGGACCAAGTGTCGGTGTGTCCTTCCTCGGTTATCGGGCTATCGGCGAGAAATTCAGCTACTACTCGACCTTTAATAGCTTTTAACGGTACAAACTTTAAGTCGAACTCCGCCAACATTAGAGTCCATCTAGAGATTCGGCCGTTGAGAACGGGCTTTTCAAAGATATATTTGATCGGGTCCATCTTGGATAACACATGGACTTCGTGACTGAGCATATAATGTCGGAGTTTCTTGGTAGCCCAAACTAGAGCCAAACACGTTTTTTCGAGCATGGTATATTTGCACTCATACTCTAAAAACTTCTTGCTGATGTAGTAAATGGCTCTTTCTTCGGAGTCAACTGTCTGAGCCAGCATAGCCCCCATGGCTGTCTCGGTCGTCGTTAGGTATAACGACAGAGGCAAACCGGGTTGAGGTGGCATTAAGACTGGCGGTGCAGACAGAATTTCCTTGATCTTGTCGAAAGCTGTTTGGCACTTGTCATCCCATAGCACCCGTTCTCCCACTTTCAGTTTCTTGAAAATTGGTTCACACACCATGGTTAATTTGGAAATGAACCGACTGATGTACTGGACTTTCCCGAGGAATCCCCTTATTTCTTTTTCGGTTTTAGGAGGTTGCATCTCGGTAATGGCTTTGATTTTAGCTGGATCGACTTCGATACCTCGTTGGCTAACGATATGACCCAGTAATTTGCCTGATGTTACCCCGAAACTGCACTTTTGAGGGTTTAACCTCATGTTGTATCTGCGCAATCGGGTGAAGAATTTTCTTAGGGCGGTGATGTGACCGTCCCGTTCTTTGGATTTGACGAACATGTCGTCTACATAAACTTCTACCTCTTTATGCATCATGTCGTGTAATAAAGTGGTAGCAGTTCTTTGATATGTGGCCCCGGCATTAATGAGACCGAAAGGCATGACGGTATAGCAGTAAGTACCCCAAGGTGTGGTGAAGGTAGTCTTACTCATGTCTTCTTCCGCCATCTTGATTTGATTATACCCGGCATACCCGTCCATGAATGATAGAAGAGCATGATCGGCCGTGTTATCCACCAGTATGTCGATGTGTGGTAATGGAAAATCATCTTTCGGGCTCGCCTTGTTAAGATCCCGAAAATCTACACATACCCGCACCTTACCGTCCTTTTTAGGAACCGGCACGATGTTTGCCACCCAGTCCGGATACTCGGACACTTGTATGAAGCCGGCTTTGAATTGTTTGTCGACTTCTTCTTTTACCTTGACAGACCACTCGGGTCTCATCCGACGAAGCTTTTGTTTGACCGGTTTGCACCCGTCTTTGATTGGTATGTGGTGCTCGGCTATTTCCCGGTCTATCCCCGGCATGTCCTTGTAGGACCATGCTAAGACATCTTTAAACTCTTGGAGGAGGTTTATGAACTGTTGTTTCTCCTTGGGATCAAAGGATAACCCTATCTTAAGTGTCTGAGGCTCTAAGGTTGTTCCCACATTTATGGACTCGGTTTCTTCGATTACCGGGTTCCGGGACTCCCTTTGCTCTAGTTGCTCGATCAAATGCGGAGGTAAGGGTACCTGTTCGTCTGATTTCTCAATGTCATAGCATAAAACATTTTTAAAAGCAGAATTTGAAAGAGACAAGTCGTAAGCAGAACGGTTATTATTATTGATTGAAAATTTGGAGAACAGCTCAAAGAGAGCAGCCATCTGATCATTGGTCAGTGGCGGGATAGGTAGGGCACTCGGGACAGACCCCGAAGTGCCAGCAGCAGGAATAATAAAAGGGAGAGGGGTTACAGGAGTGACTCTAGCACCGACTTCCCTAGACTCGACCTCAGACTCTGACTCAGACTTCGACTCAGACTCGGACTCAGACTCAGGCATGTCTCCCTCTCCGGTGACCAGCTTGTAGATCCTTCCCTGACTGTCAGTCCACTTGACAGTCTTCCTCCAGGCCCTGTTTCCTGTCTCGGAACCAACATCCGAGATCAGCTTAGTCGGGTCAAACCTGTTGCTGCGGAGGATCAGGTTGACCAGGTCTTCTTTTGGAGTTGGGGCTACGGTGTCTTCCCCAAATAATAGCCCTAGCACGGGCTCAGCATCTTCAGCTCCATTGGACTGGATGAGGGCAAACACATCATCCGGAATGTAGTTGTAGTCCCGGGCCAAGTGGGTCCCGAGCTGCATAGCATTGGGTTGGTATAGACCAACCTGGACAGCCCCAAACACCGGTGTGACGAAGTAGTCAGCCAACCGTGGGCTATAAGGGCTCAAGTAGATACCCTTAAGGATGTTGCAGGCCTTTTCGATCCCTGCTTGGACAACATTGTCGGGGGTGATGTCATAACCGAGACCAAAGTGAGATTCTTCGTCTTTGAGAACCTCGATGATCTTCCCAGCTAGAAGATCGGGTCGAGAGGTAGCCCCCGGAAAGTACCCTAGGTTTTGGAGCATCATGTCGATACTCGTAGTGAAGTAAGGTTTAAAGAGGTACTCTTCCTCGATCATCCCCACAAAATCGAACCCCCAGAGGTCCGTACGTCCCGTGGCGTTACAGCTAGCCACAGTCATTGGTGTTGCCTCTAAAGTGATGACATCGTTAAGCAGAGGCATCTTGATCTTTCGGTGAAGGGTGGAGGACACCGCCTTGACCGCGTAGATCCAAGGCCTACCCAGGAGCAAGTTGAACGATGAGGTGACATTGATCACCTGAAACTCGAGCTCCTTCTCTATTGGGCCAGTGATAATGGTTAGTTTCACGGCCCCAGCTACCGACTTTGGGCTCCCATCGAAGGCTTGGATGGTCTGAGCAGTCGGAACATAGTCAGCCTCGGTAATGCCGAGAGCTTTTGCGGTCCTTAGAGGAAGGACGTTCACAGCAGACCCGTCATCAACTAGGGTCATGGGAAGGTATTTTCCTCGGCAGACCACCGTGATGTAGAGGGCCAGGTTATGGGCGGCCCCGAATGGTGGTAGGTCGGCCTCGGAGAAAGTGATTACCGGTCCTTCTTCCTTAGCCTTGCCCTTTAGGTGGGGCAAGATCGTGGCTACCATCTCAGCGGGGGTAACCAAAGAGTCAACCTTGATTTGATCGAGAGCCTTTGTGAGTGCTTCCCGATGTTCTTGAGAGCTAACCAGGAGTTGCCATATAGTGAGGTCAACTCGGGTTTTCTTCAACTGTTTCACAAGAGCCGTTTCAGCGGTTGGCTCTTCAGGGGCGACTTCCGTAATGACGGTTGTCGGGATAAGGGTGTCCCTAGAGCTAGTGGCTTGAAAGGGACGACCAAGGTGGTTACTGGTTAAGACTCGAGATTTAGTTTTTCGAATCTCCTCGGCGGTAATGGGGACAGCTTCCCCTTTGGCGAGGTAGACGTCTTCCTCGTCGTTGAACCAGATCCCGTTCACTTGCGGGATAAATGGGAGATAAGGTGAGAGCAATCGATCACCTCCCCGGTAAAGATGGCGTGAGAGCTGAAAGGGTTCTCTTTGTTGCTGGGCTTATCTCCGGGTAGCGGGATTTTACCGCTTTCAATCAGGTCCTGAATCAAGTGCTTCAGCTTCCAGCACTTCTCGGTATCATGCCCATTGCCCCGGTGGTATTGGCAATAGGCTTGGGCATTGTAGTTCTTGGAGCGTCGCTCAACCGGAACTTCAGGAGTTGGGCCTATCGGTTGGATTAGGCCTTTTGAGGACAGCCTTTGTAAGGCATAAGTATAGGTCGTACCTATATCGGTGAAAACCCGAGGTGGGGTGTTTCTCTTGGACGGGGCATCTAGTAGATTAACCGCGTCGAAAATGCTGCGGGTTGCAGCTTGAGGCTTGGTTGTGGAGGAAGAAGCCCCTTGGTAACCTTTAGCAGCGGCCTTAGTGAGGCCTTCCAGTCTCAGATCGTCTTCAATCCTCATACCCATTTCGGTAAGGGTAGTGAAATTGGGTATGACGGCATATCGGAGGTGAACCCGGTAGGATGGGAGGAGGTTCTTAACAAAGGCCTCCACTAAAGTTTTCTCACTGGGCTTATCGACCAGTTTCACGCTCTCAGCCCTCCAGCGTTGAAGGTATTTGGTAAAACCTTCTTTTGGCTCTTGGGCCATAACCTCCAGAGATCTCATTGTGGTTTGGATCTCGGTGTTGTCAGCATAGTTCCGAGCGAACTCGGTGGCCACATCATCCCATGTAGGGTATTTCTTCGGGTCTAGCCTGTAGTACCAGGCCCGAGGGTGCTTTTCAAGAGACGCAGCAAAGAGGTTCTTGAACATGGTAGAGTCCACCCCTTTGATGGCCATGAACTCCTTGAAGGCCCGTACATGTAGTAACGGGTCTTCAGTCCCTTCGAACATAGGCAAACCGGTGAGGTTCAGGTTTGCAGGCAGCTTGTCACTTAGCGGGTTATACTCCCGACTGTTTTCCCGGTGAATGTTGTTATTCCCAGTTAAATGCACTTGTTCTTCCAGTCGGCGGACCGAGCTAACCAGTTCAGCTAAAGGTCCGGTAGTCCCGGTAGTAGGAGTCCTGTGCTCCACCGAAGCCAATCGAGTGACGATAGCAACTTGCCCAGCCCTCATCTCATTCAGTTGGGCATCGATGTCGGCCTGCTTCTCGATCATGGAATCAACGGAGGCTTTCAGTTCAGCTAAGGCAGTTTCCATCCTGCGAGTGTGTCTGGTTGATGGTGGCCTGTCTGTAAGAACACCACGTAATCAGAAACTGAACCCAGTCTTGGAATCAAAGGAAACAGCACATCCCGAGCGACCCAAAAAGAAAGGACTGAGTGGAAAAGACTCGAGAAAGACATCTAGACGGATGACTCGTGGGTGGTATGACTTCCTTAGGATTTCGGCTTTGTGGGCCTAGTCCCGTTCGAAGGAAGGTCCACGTGAGATTATTCCCCAGACTTTTGACTCGAGTGTATGGACGGACTTTCCTTTGTAGGGGTATGCCCTACGCGGGTTGGTCGTGCCTTGACAGATAAGGCGGACTTGGGAAAGGGGGGAAACTCGTGATATAAGATCGACGGAGTTTCGACGCTATAAACCCTCTACGTACTATGCAAAGACCTGACACACGGATAGACGGTAGGTCCTATAATGAGGAAGGTTTATTTTAGGAAAGTTGAAAGTTGAGGTTTGAATGCAAAAAAATGAACGAATTTCCGAGAGTTTTGAAAACTAAATACGGAATTTCGAAAACCGAGATTAGAATTTTGAAAAGGAAAAAAATTCCGAAAATCAAGGTGATGGGGGTGGAAATTCGAGAATTAAAACGGACAGCATGCCGACTACAGAAAAGGATATTTTGAGTCAAATCGTTGATCCTAAATTTCGGCGGCATTCCGAGTTTTGAAAATTGGGTATTTTGAAAAGGTGAGTCCCGAAATGGGCAGCATTTCGGGTTTTTCAAAATTGGGCATTTTAGAATGACGGGTCCCGAAATGGACAGTATTTCGGGGTTTTTCGAAAAGGTGGGTATTTTTGGAAAGATGCAATTTTGAAATGACGGTTTTTGAAAAATGACACGGAAACCAAGTAGCACGTAGTCAAACAAGCATTATAACGACGCTTATGTATGCTTTACACTAAGTCTCGGTCGGTCAAAATAGGGTCTATACCAACAACGATGGCTTTCTCATGTGATGGACGGACTCCCTAAGCCGAGTTGGTCTTAGGACATGCCGCAAAACCGAGACGAGTTCCACCATCGATATTTTTAGCGCACCCATGTAGGAATGCACCGCGGTATAGTGGGACGTCGGTCACAAGTAACCGGCCCGTGCAAAAATGGGTTATGCATGAATCATTAAACTAACGCGCGCACACTAATCTACGAACGATTTCTCTTCGAGTCTCACCCTAGGAACCCCGATGACATGTGGTACATCAGGTATCCCCAGCAGAGTCGCCAAATTGTGGACATGACGTAGGTCCACCCCGACGCGGCGAAGCGCGGGTTTGGGTGGGCGAATGAATTTCGTGGTAAGATTGTTCTCGGGTTCGAAATTTAAGTCAAAATGGAGTCGCCACCGAATTTTGTGGTTATTCGGAACCATACGAGCCCACTCTATGTCGTCATGGGCTTTACACAAAGTAAGCCCACTCCGATTTCAGAGTTCATGGGGCTCGTCCCTTTGCATTGCGATACCGATACCATCTATACCGGTAATCGTGTAAAGAATGACTCTCGTTCGCCAAGGGTTTCGGACATCCGGAAACCAAAGGTTCTGAGTAAGGGGTGAGGGTACGTGCTGGGAAGCCCACGAAGGACACCCAACCCCGCCCGCACATGGCGGCCTCTACTAAGACATCGTTCGTGTTCATGATACGCGCGCTAGTAAAATAATGAAATGATATGCAAACAACGTTTTGTCTAAACATGCAAATTTTGTGTTAACTACGTCATTTAATGCATCTAATTATGGTCGAGTTGAGTTAGCATGTGAGGTTCGTTTATAGAGCGTAAAAGCAAATAATAAATAAAGCTCGAAAAAGGAAGTAAAAAGCGTACAAGCTACACGGGCGGAAATACAACCCGGATTTCACAATACGACATAAACAAAATAACGTAAAGATAAAAACGGACCCGTATGAAAGCTAGACCGCGAAATATGTAGATGGACTACCCCGCTTAAATACGTATTATGTTACGTATTAAGCGAAGGACGGAAATATGAGATTGTGACGTATTGCTAGCCTAGTCTCACATTCCGTAGTCTCGTCCCGACTTATCACGTAAAAGTGGTCAAAGTCGTTCTACGTGTCGTGACATGTGTAGCGTTTTGAAAAATGATGAAGGGTCGGTCGAGGGTCTAAAGTCGATAAGAACGGGGCTCGGAATATGTGTCCAAGCCCTCGGGTTTCTGAGTTGCCAGACCCACTCGACCGAGTCATTGATTGACTCGACCGAGTGCGCCATTAACGTGGCTACTGCCCATATTTTGGGGGGTTACTCGATCGAGTGCCTTATGGCACTCGGTCGAGTGTATCATTAATGGGGCTACTGCCCTGTTTTTGGGGTGCAACTCGATCGACTGGCCTATGGCACTCGGTCGAGTGCCCCCTGTTCGAGTAGTGATTTGCTCGATTTTATGACTTGAAATCGATGATCGGCCGAGTCAAATACAAATATCGCATGATTTGTATTCGACTCGGCCTCCGGTACTATAATCGTATATGAACGATTATAATACCGTCACCGGAGTTTTTATGAAAACGTTTGCGTTAGATTATGAAACTTTGAATTAGTAACGAGATGCATCCCTCTACGTCACGACATCGAAACTAACCCTTTCGGGTTATGTGATGTCGGTATTCGTGTCAACGGGTCTCGAACCAATTATGGAAATGGAATGAAATTCGTTCAACTACGACCGTTTGCGATCGCGTTACGCCCTTGAGTACATTGGGGCGGGGATCCTCGAAAGGGCTCCACCTCCGTCGTTGCTCGTAAAGGGATTAAACGGATCTTAGGCAAACATCGTAGTCAAACGGATTTTAAACCGAAATTTGATACTAGTTTTATATATACACGGTATTAATAATGTTAGTAACGATATAAAAAAAAATGATGCGAAATTAGAAATGCGAAAAGATAAAAAAAGTTAGTGCATATGTATGTGTTACTACGATACAACAATATGAAAATGTGCATAAAACGATATTAAAAAGAGACTAGAAAGGAGTTTGGAACACCCTCAACGTACATGCTAGTATTGGCCTCGGAAACGGACTCGTGAACAGCGACAAAGCTTAGGAGTATCGAGGAATGCGCGCGAGTTATGGTGTGTAGGTGTGTGTATGTGTATTGCGTTGGATTATCGAGGGACTAGACCCGTTTTTGGTGGTGTTTTTCCTAGGGTTTGCAAGGTATGAATTAGGGTTGAAGGTATGACAAAGTATGGCTGAAATGTGTTGTGTAATTTTTGAAGAAAAAAAAGTTGCAAATGCATGGGAATGAGTCGGTATTTATAGACATTTTGCCACGATCTAGGGGCACTCGATCGAGTGGCCCTAGTGCACTCGATCGAGTGCCTATTTGGGCGGGTCTGATCCAGTTGAGGACGCTCCCACTCGACCGAGTGGGCAATCCACTCGATCGAGTGGGTCAACGTGGTTGAGATAAAAGGGGAAAGGTTGACTTGTTTGTTATGGTAGTTTTTTTTGAATTTGATTTGTGCGCCAAAGTGATCTCAGCTGATTTTGTGAGACGGTTTTGCCCTTGACCGGGTTTTGACCCGGTCGGAAAAAGACGGGAAATATTTTTGGTGTCGGTTTTGGCCCAAATTAGTCTTATTTGACTCGGAACGATCCGCTGGGCCTGAATTTGAGGTCTGTTTTGTGAGATTTTTACTCCGCTAAAAGTCCATGTCGGATATTATGAATTTCGTGTCCGAGTCCGAGTATACTAGTCACGTTGACGTCCAATCATCATCGGGTGTTTTTCGGAGACTACCATAGACACGTGGCAGTCAAAATGCGGGTGTCTACAGAGCCCCCACTCTGACTGAGGCTTGGACAAGGCGAAAGTCAGAGTAGCCACCAGGCCAATCGCAGATTACGACCTGGCAGCCTTCCGGTCGGGTCGTTTATAGTCCAGTAGACTCGCGTGAAGGGCTCGCCAGCCATGAGATAGAAGTCATACCTGTGCCAGGCATAAGTCCTGGGGCGTGCTTGCATGTGGAGAGTGCCGCCTCGGGCGTTCCGCTGGGGAAATATATGAACTGCTCGAGCTTGCTTTTGAAGCTTTGAGTCGTACTTGAGATGATGATGATGCTCCATGGGGAGTAAAGCTTGCCTCTTTTGGAAGTAGGTGTACCCGTATGCCGACACATCATACTTCGGATGTAGCACACTGGGGAAAAGCTAACTCCGTCGGGGAAATCAAATAGTTTTGCGGGGACTTGCCTCTTGAAGTCTGGGGTGTACCTGTATGCTGACACATAACAACTTGCATGTAACATGTAGGTAAAATGTTGACTCTCGCTGGGGAGAAAAAAAAACATTGAAAATCTTGGAAAGACAAAAATTTTGACGCGAAGAAATTTTTAGAAAATATTAGGAAAGCTCGGGACAGCTTGATTCCTATTCTGGGTTCAAGTTTGGAATCAGGCCTGCGCGCGCATAGGGCCCAGCTGGATGAGGAGGTAGTAGCAGTTAGGTTTTCAGTTAGGTTTCTCCATTATAAATATAGGAGATCCCTGCTTCAGTTTCTACATCACAACTCAAACTCTCCTTCTCCTTTCTCAAAATCTTGTAGACTTTTAAGAAAGCTAAAAAAAATTCCTATCATGGGCATCGATCACTTGACTGCCATGCTTCTCGCCTGGTCCCAATACTTTCGGGACGAGGAGAAAGTCAGGCTGACTCAAATGGGGATAGTCAATCTGTTCCCTTTTCAACGTCTAATAGTGGATTCGCACTTTCTGGATGCCTGTCTGTCGTTTTGGGACACCACCCGTCACGTGTTTGCATTCCCAAGGGGCGAGATGTGCCCCTTGCCCGAGGAGATCGCGGCCATAGGCGGTTGGGGCCTTGCTATTCAGCCTGCCATTCCCCCATTCTACCCGGATCCGAGGAGGAGACTAAGGGAGTTCTTGGGTTTGTCTCATGCTGAGACAAAACCGCATGGTGCAGGGAGATAACGTTTCCCTATTTGATTTGGCCGACAAGTTCATGAACCCACGGGACGTGAGGGCCACCCCTGCTCATAGGCGTAGGGCGTTCGCCTTCTGCATGCTACACTGCTATGTCTTCGAGGGGCTGATGGAGCTTGACTCATGCAGGGGTCAAATCAGACTGATCGAAGTGGTTGACCAGATGGAGACTGGTCATAGCCCTGCCTGGCTAGCCACTGGGGAGATCATTATGGGGCTGGATGCTCGACGGCTTGACCCAACCCGACCGCTGACGGGGAGTACTCGTTTTCTTCAAGTATGCATCTCGATTTTTTTTATTTTTTTATTTTCGTCTCGGGCGAATTTTCTGCTTCACGTAAGTCACTCGATCGAGTGGACCTGTCACTCGATCGAGTGGCACTTTCATCGGGCTACTGCCTGTTTTTGACAGGCTTACTCGATCGAGTCAGCTTTTGCACTCGATCGAGTGGGTCGTAGCGAATTGCTCCGTTGCTTATTAAGCCTGTATATGCTTTTCAGATATGGTTGTCGGAGCGGTTATCGATCATAGAGACCCCTCCAAGCATTCCCAATTACCGGAGCAGTCAAATTAGCTCTCGAAGACGGAAGATAAGCTCGAGTCATCGGATTGATCGAGCTTACTGGGACGAGGAGTTGGTGTTTCACGGGGGTCCTTTGATCAGGTGGACCGTCGCTTGGTGGTTCCTTTCGAAATTGACCGGACTGGCGAAGAGGGACCAAGCCCGATATCTGACGATCCTGTCCCTAGACTGGACGGTTCACATTTACCCGGACCGCCTCCTAAGGCAGTTCGGTTCATCTCAGCGCATCCCTGAGAAGGAAGCCATTATTAGCGTCCCGCTCCAATTGACGGACGCTATGTGCGACACTTGGTTGCAGCGATGGTTCACTCGTCCCACATGGACGGTACCTAGCCCTTGCCAATCCGCTTGGGTATCACGGGCTTATCAGAAGTGGACTTCTGAAGAGTCTGAAGAAGCTCGAAAGGCCTTAAAAGTTGACGAGGCCATCGAATTGGTTCAGCGTGAGTCGGCGAAGGACAACAGAGACTTCTTCACCGGGGAACACAGTCCTGAGACCATAGTTCGGGGAGAATCGGGTCTTACGTCACAAACTAAGACTCGATCTAAGGAAGTCGGTTCTAGCAGCACTCGAGGGCAGACTGACTTGGAACGACGACTTGGGCTGAGGTTGGCAGTCCGGGACCGACTCGGTCCGCGTGACCGGCTCCCTGAGCCGGTCAGGGCTCGACTTGGGCCCATTGATATGACAGGGGAGTCGGGCTCAAACACTCGAGCCCGAGCTACAGAAGTTCCCGTGGTGATTCGGGAACGCTCCCCTCCACGTCGTCGTCAGTGGACGACTAGGGATGCCAAGGACAAGGGGAAGGGCAAGATGCCCTAAATGCCGAGTCCTTAGATTTATTATTATTTAAGTATTATTATTTTTTTTATTGTGTGCCCTTTTTTGTGTTTATTTTTTTCGAATTCCTGCACTTTGTAATTTTCCGAGTTTATCGGGATTTTTGAATTAATAAAGGAAGTTTATTATAAAACCGCTCCTGTCTTTTTTGATTGCATTGGTTGTACCCTTTTGAGGGGTTGCCTACGTATCATTTTTCCTATTTTTCCTCCAACCCAACTCAAAGCTTGCTTTCCTATTTTTCTTTTTTGAAATCTCCTTTTGTTGCTTGTTTGTGTTTGTGTGGGTAAAAGGCAGACAGGATGGAGCCAGGCAATTTTAATCTACTAATTAATTGTTACTCTGTAGATACTTACTCTTCTTTTTTACTCCTATAAAGAAAAGAAAAGAAAATTCTTCATTTTATTTCACACTTGATTAGTTTTTTTTTTTTTGAAACCCAAGTGAAGTATTTTTTTTGGTAATTACGTAATGAATCAATGAAAAGGGAATCTGGTGACCTCCAATGCTATTTTTTTTTTTGTGGGGATTTTGTTGGGGGGTGTTGATTAATTATAAATTTTTACTATTGTCGCATGATACACAATAATTAATGTACAAAGGCTAATTAGAGCAAGTATATATATGAGTAAATAATTTTATTATTTTTATATCATCAATAAATACATTAGTAAATACATAAAGTACAATTATTACAAATATTAATTTTCCACATCATGCTACAATATTTTTCCTTAGAATCCATACAATTAATTAATTAATTAATTAATTAATTAATTAATTACCATGACCTAATTTAGAGCCAATCATGGCTTTGAATTTGTTTGCATCAAAGGTTGTAGAACACTCCATAGACCACAAAGAAAATACTCACGACGAAACCTAAAACAAACCAAATAAATCTGATTCAAATAATTTAATATGAAGACGGCTCTGATACCACTTGTTTGTATTAATCCGACTAAAGACTCAAACGTCATACTAAATTAGTTGGTATAATAGCGTAAGCATACCTGAATCCATCAGAAAAGGTAGGTGAAACGGGAATTACCTGATTATGGTATTCTAACTGACACGCTCACCTGTAGGGTCTCTCTACTGATGGGATGTATAAGAGATTAGGTTAAAAGTGGGCTGTCAGGAACCATAACCCTGACTATATATAGGGAGGGGTGGTTAAACCATGATGACCTATATCAGTCGCCTTTAGTGGATACGCTCATCATGTATCACATAAAGCCCTAATGAGTATCTACACTATTATAGTATTCGACCCATACTTTATAAGACATAAATAAGCCCGTATTATTATTACTACGACGGATCACATATTTGGGCTAACTTTAATGATAGCTAATAAATACAATAGGTCCAAATAATGTTGTCCACATATATGGTATTAGACCCATAATTCTTACAATAGAACCCAAATAAATATGCTTATTAGAAAAATCAAGAACAAGAAGGCAAAGTATCTAATTGAATCGAAAAAATCAAGTCGTTAATCTTAAATGTCTAGTTGTCGACTGCCGCGAAGTGAGGAGCACTACGCCACTAACTCGCGGCGAAGGGCGACGTCGACATAGCAGAAGGTTAGTGTGAAGTCAGAAGTGAAGGCAGCAGAGCGTTCGAAAGTGAATGAAAGAGGGATATATATCTTTCTATTTTAAGGGAAAAAAAGCCTCTTAACCGTGTCCTACATAAGTGGTCCGTGTCTAATACGTATCGTGTTTAAAAAAAAACGAGACACAGTTTTTAGTGTGTTTGACACATATCCAGTCGTGTCCGTGCAACCTAGATCTTAACAATATTATTCCTAGTTCTGTTATACGGTATACACGGTAGTCTCAATACTCCGTACTAAGATACTAAAGTCTTGTTTGGTTGCCTCGTAAAATCATGGGAAGTGGAAATTCCCATGAATCGCAAAAAATGAAGTCGTTTGGTTGCCTCAAATTCCTACATATGGAGAAGTGGAACTTCACGGGGAATTGACTTCCTACATCAATATAGGAATTTGCTTACCGACACCCCCTCGGTAACTCGCAATTCCCATGAATTGAGTTCTCACATAGGTAATCAAACAATTTTTAGAACTTCCGATCTCATGAATTAGCAAAGGAAGTTTATTTCACGTGATTTTCTACTTCTCGCATCAACCAAACGAGCCATAACATAACTTATATGTGATATTCTCAATCTTGATACCACAATACTCCCTACCATGGTATACATTATTACAAATAATATAAAAGGACAACAAATTATCGAGACGGAGGGATTAATATTTTAGAGCCCTAAATTTGAAATACAAAATAGAGCTTCTCAAATCTATTACTCCATAATAGACATCCCTGAAATTAAATTTAACAAACATTTAGCGTTACTTATCAAAACATTTCCTTTTCCTTTTTAATTTTAATCTCAGCTAAGCTCTTAGGATTTGAAGAATTAATTCCACCATTTAGCAATGCATCAGGAAAGGTGATATTGACAGGAGTAAATTATGCATCTGGTTCAGCTGGACTTAAATCTACATCGGGATCCCACTTGGTAAAAATATACTCCTTTTTCTTTTTCTTTTTCTTTTTCTTGTTTCGTAATTTCTTTGATCCCAAAACTCTAAATAAAATTATGCTACTTGCATTAGATCGAGTTCATATCGTCAAACATAGAAGAATATGTAACAAGTAGTAAGGGTAACATAATAAGAACTCAAAGGAATTGAAGTATTAGTTATAAGCGCCATATGGAAGAAGATTTCAACATTTTATGCCTTTTGTATTGTGTTTTTTTCTCTATATAACACTATTATGTAACCTGTGGTGTAGGGTGATCGGATATGGTTAAGTCGGCAAGTAGAAAACCACGAACGAACAATCCAGGAGCTTAAATCCATTGTGGAAGGACCCGTTAGTGACTACTTGCAGAAGTGTTTATACACTATAAATATCGGCAGCAACGACTATATTAACAATTATTTCATGCCACATTTGTATCCATCAAGTAACGTTTCCACCCCTGACCAATTTGCCGAAGAACTTGTCTCTGAATATAAGACACAGTTAGAGGTTGGTTTCTTTCGCCCTTAATATTAACTCTAATATCCACCCAAATGCTTCACTTGTACTCCCTTCCTCCCGCTCAATTGTTTTCCTTTTATTTTTGGCACAAAGATCAAGAAAAGAGGAGATGATCAATTATAAGATGACAAGTGAATCAAATTGGTTGTGAAAGATCAAATTACTTCTACAATTGACTAAGACACTTCAAGATAGATAATGACGACAAATATTCGGGAAGAAAGGAGTATAAATTTTTGGGTTTTATTTTACTACGAAAGACATGGGAATTTTAGGCGTCATCACTTCCTCTATTTAACTTTTTTCTTCTCTTACGAGCTTTCAAGTTGGATGAATAGATCACTCCTAAATGCAACAGTGTGATCTTATATACGATACCTAGGGGTGTCCATTAGTCTCATATTGAAACGGACTAGGCCAAACTCTGAAGACCAAATAAGGGTTAAAAGGTGGACTGTAGACCAGATCATATTAATATCAGTCCTATCTATTACGGACCACAAAAAGCTGAGGAACGGACCGGACCAAATGTCTGAATATGAGTGAGATGAACATAGGGTAATCTCAAGAAGTTCGGAATGATCAATATAAGCCACATTATCTTTTTACTAAATTTAAGTGCATAATAAAATATATCTTATCCTACATGTAAACAAACTAGAACATAAATTTAATATATTCCAATATGATACAAATATATACGGAGTACAAATTTAGTATTTCCTCCGACTTTCTAGATCTACCCATTGAATATTCATTTAGGTGATTATAAAATAATCAAATCTTAGAAAGTTAAAGGAAGTAGTATCTTTAGTCATATAAGTTCGATCCATGGTCCGGTTCGCGATCTATTCGGTTTGGTCCAGGATCTGATCGAAGACCAAAGTAGTGTAAATAGGTGGATCTTGGACTCAACCAAATAAAATATGGTGCGATCTGGCCCAGAGCAAACCATACCACTGAGTGAAAGTGAACACCTTTAACGAAACCACCAGATGCGCGCGCGACCCAACTATATAATAATAGTACAGTCATATAAGATCTTCCTTTTAAAATTTGTAGAGAACATAAACACGTTTACTACTTCCTCTATTTCAGACATATGTTTAGCTTTGATTAAAATTAAATTCTTTTAAAAAATAACATAAAAAGTAAACAAATGTTTGGAAACGGAATCCATATTCCATAAAAAGTAAACAAATGTTGCACTATCTACAAGACATACATCGTCACTATTTGTTTTCAATTTTACATTAGCAGTATCCATATTCCTTCAAAAAAGAATAAAAGTAAACATAAGCATAGAGGAAATATACTCCCTCCGTCCATAATTTATCGCGCCACTTTCCTTTTTGGGTAGGTTATTATTTATTGCCCCATTCCCTCACTTTCATGTTTCATCCTACCTTTTTTACCCAACTATCCTTGTGGCCCACCATCCTCACTTTCAATACTACACTTAACCTACATTAATTAATTAATTAATTAATATATTACCCATTAATTGTGGCCTACCATCATTTCTTTAACATTATATACACTTTTCTTATTTTCTGTGCATAATGGTGTGGGGAGATAAATTATGCACGGAGGGAGTAATAAATAATATTTGGAAACGGAATTAATTTACATTACTAAAGAAAAATAACAAACGGACTCATGACGATAACTGATAAGAAATTAAACTGAATGAACATTAATTTAAAATGGGACAGTCAATGTCACTTATTCTAAGTAAATTACTACGCAATTATATTAATTAAACTTAGACATCAATGAGGAAAGATCCAATATCCTGAAATTCATCATTTCCATTTGTATGAGTCTTGAAATCAGGAAGATCAAGATGGAGATCATCATTTAATGACACTTCATATTGTGCAAAATTTGTTTCAGCTTATTTGGCATGAATGGAAGCTTTATAGAGATGAACAAGTAGATGTCTTGGTGTACGACAAACATTTTATCAATATTCAGATGAGCCATATCGATGACATATAGATTCATTCTTCTTCCCCTTATTGACACTTGTCTTTTTCTGAATGAATTTTTTAGGACCAAAGTTATGGTCATTCCCTTTTTCACCTCTTGTAGAAACACTAGCATTTACTTCAGAAATAGGGATAGGTGATGAACCAGTGGGATGAGTCTGATGATTTTCCATTAATAACTCATTGTTTTGTTCAGCAATCAAAAGACGAGATATGAGCTCAGAATACTTCTGAAATCGACGCTCACGATATTGTTGTTGTAAAACAACATTCTAGGCATGAAAAGTAGAATAGGTTTTCTCCAAAAGATCAGAATCAGTAATAGTTTCTCCGCATAATTTCAAACGGGAAATAATTTGAAAAAGTGTCGAATTATAGTCATTGACACTTTTAAAATCTTGTAGACGAAGGTGCATCCATTCGAACCTTGCACATGAGAGAATGACGGATTTTTGAAGGTCAAAACGACCTATTAATTTCGTCCACGGATTGTACGGATCTTTCACCGTACCATAAGATACTGTGCCTTTAAAGATTCGTCAAGGTGAGCACGAAGAAAAATCACTGCCTTAGACCTATTCTCGAGAGATTCCTTGTTGTCTTTTTAATGGTTTCCCACAAAGATGAAGCGTTTAGGTTCATTTTAGCATCTAAAATTCACATCAAATAATTTTGTCCTGATATATCCAGAGCTGTAAATTTAAGCTTTGAAATATTCGACATCTAATAAAATTTGGATGTCAATAAAGGAAATGTACGTTTAATAAAGGAAAACTAAGACGAAGAAAAAAAATAGAAAATAAACATGGTACGTAAATTATCACACAATTATTTAATAGCACGAAATCAGGAGTATTATACCAAGTTTATTAATATACGTTAATAGTCATATTATTTATTATATCATGGTTTGTGCAAGAAAAAAAAAATATAACATGCATGGAATACAAAAAAAATATCATGAGATTAATAAGGAGAGAAGTAAATGAAAATTATATTTTCAACTTTATTTGGGTATGAATGAAAATCAAAGTATAAAAGTTGCAAACCATTAACCTAAAAGAACTTTAATTACTCTATTCCGTAGTTCAAATATAAGTCACCACGTGGCTGAAATAATTTGCCAATGAATTGAAATGGCTGGAATCATAAATAATAAATGATAAACTACGTAATTCGATGAATAAAACAAGTTACAACCTCGGTATATAAAGCCGAGTACATTGGAAATATACAAGCTACTTAATTACATGGAAAACCGAAAGGTTAAGCTAGATACAAAGGGTTAGGCACACTAATTACAATAATTACTAATACGCCCCCGCAGTCGGAACGGTAGGAGAGCGGACGTTCAGGCTGGACCGAAGGCGAGTAAACAGGTACCTGGGCAGACCCTTCGTGAAGATATCAGCATATTGATAGTCGGCTGGAATGTGAAGTATGCGGACCTGGCCAAGACGCACTTTCTCGCGCACAAAATGAATGTCGATTTCAATGTGTTTAGTTCGCTGATGTTGAACCGGGTTGCTGGAGAGGTAGACGGCGGAGACATTATCCCAGTAGACAACCGTGGCTTTCTGAATCGGCGCATGAAGCTCGAGGAGTAGATTAAGGAGCCAACAAGTCTCGGCGACGACATTAGCAACACCACGATATTCGGCCTCGGCACTGGAACGGGAAACAATGGGTTGTCGTTTGGAGGACCAAGAAATCAGATTATCCCCAAGAAATACACAGTAACCAGAAGTAGAACGGCAGAGATCAGGACAGCCAGCCCAGCCGGCATCGGAAAAAGCGGTGAGGGTGGTAGAAGCGGATCGACCAATACTAAGCCCATGATTGAGAGTGCTCTTCACGTAGCGGAGAATACTGAAGTGCACCGGGAAGGCTTCGATAAAGAGTGGAATCAGAGAGTAATGTACCGGCGGTGGCGCTTAGCTTCGAGCCGGCCTCAACGGGGGTTGCAACAGAATTGCAGTTGGTCATATTGGCCCGAGCAAAAATATCCCGGGCATAAGATTCTTGTGATAAAAAAGGGCCATCGGGGCGCCGGGTGACACTGATGCCAAGGAAATAATGAAGAGAACCGAGATCTGTCATGGCAAATTCCTGCGAAAGAGTAGTAATAATCTGTCGAAGCAAGCTGGTGCTTGAGGCGGTGAGCACAATATCATCAACATAAAGTAAGAGATAGACGATATCATTGTCGTGACGATAAATAAAAAGAGACTGATCACGGACACTACTGTTAAACCCTCGAGAAAGGTACCACGCTCGGGGTGCCTGCTTAAGGCCATAGAGGGACTTACAAAGGCGACAGACGTGACCAGGAACGAAGGGATCAACGAAACCCGTTGGCTGGTGCATGAACACCGTTTCTACTAAGTCGCCATGTAAGAAAGCATTTTTGACGTCCAGTTGATGGATAGGCCAAGCCCGAGATACAGCGAGACTAAGGACGGTCGGGATGGTGGTTGGTTTGACAACCGGACTGAAAGTCTCATCACAATCAATGCCAACTTGTTGACTTTTCCCATTTACCACAAGACGGGCCTTGTAGCGTGCAAGGGATCCATCAGAATTATGTTTGTGTCTGTATAACCACAAACACCGAATTACCGTTGAACCCGAGGGACGAGGGACCAAGTCCCACGTTCCATTTTTAATTAAAGCACGATATTCGTCATTCATGGCGGCATTCCAATTCGGGTCACGGAGGGCTAGGTGAGGGGATTTCGGGATGGGGGAGAGGGGAGGGATGGCGGAAGCAGTTAGGACCCGGGGTTTAAAAATGTCATGCATAGCCCGAGTGGTCATACGGTGGGATCGTTTTGGAGGGGGTGTGGGCGTGGTGGTGTAGTGGACGTAGTAGTGGGTGGGGTGTTGGGTGTATTGGGTTGGGTTGGTGTTGTAGGTGGAGAGGGGCTGATAGGGGGGAATGGGCCAGAGGAGTATGGGGAGGAGAATGGGCCCTGGGAGATGTGTGGGAAGGTTGGGCCAGGGAGGACGATTTAGGGGACTGGGTTGGGGATTGTGGCTGGACAGATGGGGAGGTAGTTGGGCTAAGTATAGAGGATAAGATGGAGGGAGGTAGGCTGGACGAAGAGTCCAGAAAAGAATATGATTGAAGTGGTTGGGGGTCGGACCGAGCAAACGGGAAAACCGATTCATCGAACGTAACGCGGCGGGAGTGAATGATTTTACCGGTGGTAGGGTCAAGACACTTGTACCCACGAAACTCACTGGGATACCCGAGGAAGACACATTTTGTGGAACGGGGTACAAGTTTGTGAGGTCGGGTGGAGGTGAGATTGGGGTAGCACGCACATCCAAAGACTCAGAGGTGATCATACGAGGGGGTTTTGAGAAAGAGGATAGTTGTGGGGGATTGTGATTGTAGGAGACCAGAGGGGAGGATATTATGAAGATGGGTGGCTGTGAGTAGAGCATCGACCCAATAGATGATCGGGACGGAGGCATGAAAGAGTAAGGTTAGGGTGATTTCATTTAGACGGCGTATCATCCGCTCGACTTTACCACTTTGAGAAGAAGTTTGGGGGCACGAGAAACGAAAAATAAGACCATTTTCAACTCCAAATTTTCGAAAAGAATTATTATCAAATTCACGACCAAGGTCACATTGGAAGGCTTTAATCTTGCGATGAAATTGGGTTTTAACGTAGGCACGAAATTTTAAAAATCGGGCATAGGTTTTCGATTTAAATTTTATTGGATAAACCCAAACAAATTGCGAAATATTGTCAATTAGCACGAGATTATATTTATGACCGGATTTACTGGGTACGGGAGATGTCCAAAGATCACTATGAATTATATCAAATGGGGCCACCGTTTGAGAAATCGACTCAGAAAAAGGTAGACGTTTATGTTTGCTTATTTGACACGAGTGGCATAATTGTGGATGGTGCATAGTCTTATTACAGGGGAGGGAAAAATTCTTACATAAAATATCCAAAACATTAGACCCGGGATGACCAACACAAAAATGCCAGAGATCAGAGGAGAGGGTGACAAAGTGTTGACGGGATGGGGCGGACTCGGTGTTTGATGACACGGGATATAGCTCACCGTCACTGTTGCTCCTCAGAATCGATTTCCCAGTCGCTAAATCCTTCACAGAAAAACCAAATGGGTTAAATTCGACGGAAACATTATTTTCCTTCGCAAATTGACGGACAGATATATGGTTTTTAATTATTTTTGGGGTATATAGAACATTGTTAAGGGTAAGGGGTCGGGTTTTAGTAGTTATATGGGAGGTGCCGGACCCGAAAACCGGAATGCTAGAGCAATTACCGACATAAATAGAATTAATCGGGCTAGAATTAAAAGGGGAACGGAGGTTACCTGAGTCGGCACTCAAATGTGAAGAAGCACTAGTATCCATAAACCAACCCCCATTATCAAGATGCTGTTGAATAGTTAGGGCTTGAAAAAACTGACCCAAATCCATTGGGTATGTCGATGCATCGTTGGACACAAAGGCCTGAGCGGAGGGCTGACTCGGGCGGCCAGCAAATCGGGTAGGACCACGAGGGGTCCATGACTGATAAGGGTGGACCTACCCCGGTTGGGTGGGGTAAGGGCAGGGGGCGGGACTCCAGCCGGCAAACCACGGTGGGGGGGGGGCCAGGGGTGCGCTGTCTGACGCGGCTGCTGTCGCCGGCCAGGACCGCGGTTCCGGTCAGGGCTGCGGGGTCTATTACGGCCATGGTTTCGGCCACCACGAGTGGTAGGGCGGCCGGATCTGGATTATTCTGCCAAGTTCTCAACCAGGGCATGGTGGTCGGCCGACTGTGGTTGGCCGGCAGCAGTGGCCAAGGCGGTGCCAGTTTGGGGTTGGGTTGGTCCATCTTGGGTGGCTAGTCTATGGTTTTCGAGTTCAATCATACTCCGAGCGGTCTCAAAATTGGGTAAAGTTTGGTTGGTGTAGGCGACAACGGTATTATACTCCTTTGGGAGTCCGCGAACCAATTGGATGACTAATCTTTGATCGGACACCGGAGCGCCAACATCTTTTAATTGACCGCATAATTCACGAAGTTTTAGGCAATAAGCATCAAACGAGGCTATAGCCTCGAGTTTGAGATTTACAAACTCGTTTTCTAGACTAGCGGCGCGAGCGACTTTATTATTTAAAAAAAATATTTTTGACAACATCCCACGCCGCTTGGGCGGTGGAGACTTCCTCAAGAAGGACACGGGGTAATAAATCTTCTGACAACGTACCATAAATCCATTGAAGGACGTGAGAATCAATTTCAAGCCAAGCCTCATATTTAGGGTCCTTTTTGTCGGGAGGCGACGTTCCATCGATATGATGAAGCACCTTATAATCACGAGCATGGAGGGTGAATAAACTCACCCACGAGGAATATGAGACCTTTGTGCCATCAAGGACACGTACCTTGTGTTGGATGTTGGTGACGGCATAAACCGGGTGTAGTCCGGTCCGGGAGCGGGGGCTCGATGTTTCTTCATCTGATTTTGCCTTAGGCAAGGGGCAGGGGCTGCCAAATCAGGAAAAAATGGTGTGATGCCGGTGAGGAAGAGAGAATATGGGGACCGAAAATGTGTTTTTGAGACGGATTTGTGGTGAACCTAGTCTGATACCATGATAAACTACGTAATTCGATGAATAAAACAAGTTACAACGTCGGTATATAAAGCCGAGTACATTGGAAATATACAAGCTACTTAATTACATGGAAAACCGAAAGGTTAAGCTAGATACAAAGGGTTAGGCACACTAATTACAATAATTACTAATAATAAATATTGAGTATTGAGAGTGGTAAGACGATAATACGGATTCAAACTGTGCGTAAAAAAGAAGCACAAAGAAAATATTCCATAGATGAGAAATAAAAAAATATGAAATATATATGACCAAATATATAGTACAACTTACTAGATATATGAAGTAATTATGAAAGGATGGAAGTAAAATAAAAAAATTATGATTTGTGTTGATGGCCATACAATAATTGACAGTGTAGGGTAGGTGCGTGTTACACTAAACCATATTGTTTGAGGCACCAACAACAAAATCGATATGGAAGTACAATAGAATTAAAACAAAGACGTATGATATATACTCTGTAATGTTTACAAATGACTTTAAAATAGAAAACTTTTATGAGAAAAGCAAAAGAAAATTAATTTAAAAAAAAAATTGACGTATTGAAAGAGAGAACTTTCATGTGTTGTATTTTGTACAACATAGTGAGAACCACCGTGAAATTGTTTGAGTTACGTGCTGATAACGTGTAATGATGAGAAGGTAAAAGTTTTATTCAATGTGTATATTGACCTACTCCCTCCAACCCACTATGATTTACTCACTTATTATTATTATTATTATTTTAATCACTCACATTTGAAAAAAAGTGGGTAAATCATTATGGGGCAGAGGGAATACAACTTATGTCTCCTTATATATAGGGTTACACACGTAAAGACATCACAATACTGGGGTGAGCACAAATATACGATACGGTTTTATTATACGTATAAGATACGGTATACGCTTTCAATTATACGAATTTCCGGATATCCGATACGAATAACCGGATATACGATCAGTGGCGGACCTAGGAATTTAGGTTCAGGGGGGCACAATTTTTTTTCCTACTTTCTTACGATACATTTTTCTCTACAATCCATGAATAACGAGATCTGTAAAAAATGACCCGACCCGAATAATTGCCCGAAAAACACACAATAATCGTCCGGAAATGATCTTAACCCGAAAGTGACAGATCCGATATTAACCTTATTATTTTAGGGTTAAAACCTGCTAAACCCAAAAATAGGTAAATACCGTAAATTAGATCATATAGTAGTATAAAACAATTAAGAAATAAATTTGTACTCCTAAGAGTATTTTTATAATAAAAGGTAAAGAAAATAATCATTTTCAAAAAGCGTTAATATGATCTGTGTTTGACCCGAAATCTATCTAACTCGATCCTTATAAACCCTATATTTTTTCAATCATGAAATATAACTACGGTTAAAGTATTGAGAATAGTTAAAACATAATAAATGTTTTCCAATATAATAAAGCATGATGTGGTGGTAGGATTGGTAAATTTGTTAACATTTCATATAAATTACCTGGGTTCAAATCCTCTTAACAACTCTTTTGAAAAGCTAAATATTCAACAAATTAAAAAAATGACACGCTCCCACCAGGTTTCGAACCCCCTACCAGTGGAGTGAGAGCCAAATTCCTTAACCAATGCAGCAACACTTAACCAATTGATATATATTCAACGTTAAAATTTACTTATTCCAAAATGGACTGGGGGGCCTTTGCCCACCCGGGCCCCCTCCTAGGTCCGCCCCTGTATACGATACGGTTTTCCTTAAAACCGTAGCGGATATGTATCGGGAAAAATAGAAACCGGATATCCGGTTTCCGATCCGGTTTTTTAAAAACAATAAAAAAAATATGAAAAATATAATCCTAATATGAATTATACAATAAAGAATTCAAAATTCACCAATTATTTTCAAAGGTAAAAAACAAAACAATTAGTAAATTTATGATATTATGCATTGAAATGTAATATTTTGTTAGAATAATTGTACCGTAATACACATATACCATTTTTTTGAGGTTTTTTTTACGTATTTTATTATATCAATTTATATAAAGCTTAACGTTGCTTTAAAATCAATTAATTACTCTTAATCAAAAATGAAAAAAATTGTTTAAAAAAAAAGGAAAATAGAAGAAAATATAAAACCGGATACCGGATATCCGAAAAAACCGGATATCCGGAAAAAACCAGATCGGATACGGATCAGAAATTTTTTGATTTTTAAAATCGGATATCCGATACGGTTTACAAAACCGGATCGGATATCCGGTTTTGCTTACCCCTAACAATACATATGGTAAGGAAAGATTTACCCTATATATCCTTATCATATGTATTTATAACAATTACTCCCTCCGAGTTCTTATTTTTGTCTCACTTTCCTTTTTGAGCTAAATTTGATATTTGTCCCACTTTTCTTTCTAGACCATTAATGTGTGGTTCACATTTACTCTCTCATTTCTCTCACTTCCTTTTTTTTAGTCACTCATTTCACCTTCCTTAATTTTCATCCCAAAAATAAATGGGACAATAATAGGAATTCGGAGGGAGTATATACATTAGTATTTGAGTCATTATCAACCGATCCCTTTTAAGGTTACTTTAAGTATATTGCGATTAAGCCGCCTTGCTTTACAAAATTGTGGTTCGTCATGCATATGCGAATTGAAATTGTTTTCCACAAAAAGCAAATCCCTTTTATGTGGTAATGTGGTATGTATTATGTATTTTTGTCAAAAATAAATTACTCCCTCCATTACAAAATATAAGTAATTTAAAATATTTGAACACTTATTAAGAAAATGTTTCAAGTGGATATTAAACTGCTTTGAAAATTGAAAAAACCCTTCTTGACTAATTAAAAGTGTTTTACTGCATTGAAAAATATAAAACAACTTATAAAAAGTAAAAAATTTCAATCTCCTAAAATTACTTATATTATGTAATGGCCGAAATATAAAAATGTTCTGCAAAACTATTTGCTTACGTAATTTTTAAGTGAGAATTGTAATAAAATTTTTTTTTTGGTCCATCGAAGAGCGCACTTAGTCGCATTACAATATAAGGGGAAGGGGAATTCGAACCTGAGACCTACTGTCCCAGAGCACCTAGTCCTAACTACTAGGTTAAGACATCTTCGGTAGAATTGTAATAAATATTTGTGGATGAATAAATTGGGAGTATTTAAACATGTCATTAAGTTCACAAAAATTTGAAACAATTAAATGTAATGATTTTGTGACTATAAATTGTTGTGTTTGTAGGCCCTATATTCATTGGGAGCTCGAAAAACAGTCATATTTGGAGTGGGACAAATTGGCTGTATTCCGGCAGAACTTGAAATGCGTAAGAAGAGAAGATGCATAAACGAAATCAATAACCCAATCAAGATATTCAATAAGAAACTTGTAGATCTTGTTGATCATTGGAATTCCCGACTCCACAAGACAAGTTTTACGTTCATTGACATATTCGCCATGCAATTATCCTCTCAGCTTAATCCACGTGAGTCACGCCTTTTTAATCGAAAACAACAGTTCATTAATAACAGTGATAGGCCATTTATTAATGAATATTTATAATTGCAATCAAATCTAACAAAAATCAAACAATACAATTTATCAATTAAGCTAGGTGTCCATTAAATTTGGAGGCTTTGTCCAGCTTCAATATGGACGCCTTTAGTATTGTACAATATTATTAATAATTATAAAAAGTAGCACTAGGAGGACTTGAAAACACAACCTCTACGTTAATGACACGTATCTAAGCCGCTATACCACATTAATAGTTCTTGTCAAAGTTGTATGAACACTAAACATTTTGAGGCCCTCACTTGTTTGGATCCCGGTTCCTTGAACCGGATTGAACCCTAAATGGGTCGGGGCCTTGGCCTCAAAACGTGATCTGGTAATTCAACATGTACTCGTATCATTATCTTCTTGCAAATTTTGATGAGAGATCTTTGCTCGATTCATAATGGAGAAAATTTACCTTTCATTAGATCAAAAGATGGTTGACAAATTACTTGTATCCATTGAAAAACGAAAGACGAACTAATCTTGTCATTAAGCCCATAAACAAAGTCCAATACTAACCTTGAAATAAAGGACCAAATCCTTCAAATAAACGACGTAAACATGACTAGTCACATATAAAGAGACTTTTATCTAAAAAACAGTTTAGTACTCCCTTCACCATATTTAAACTTCATGGGTGGAGGGGACCAAATATTAAGGAGAGAATGAAGTATTTGGTGAAAAATGAAAGTTGATAGAAGATGTGAAATCAAAAATGATATTGACCACAACAATCAACCAAAAATGAAAAAATTGTAGGTAGGAAGTTTAAAGATTGACAACCCATTAAGAAAAGTAGGAAAAATAAACATGGATATAGGTAGTACTCCCTCCGATTCATTGGAATCGCAACATTTACTATTCATCCAAAAAATAAGGAAAGTGAATTGGTGGACCACAATAGTGATGTCATGTAAGATTAAGTAATATAATAATATTAGATTGAATATTTTGGAATATAGTAATGAAAAGTTAAGGGTAGGTTAGTCATTTCATAAGAAAAATATGGCCCAAAATGGAAATGTTGCAAAGCTAATGAATTTGCCAAAAACGGAATACGTTGCGAATCCAATGAATCGGAGGGAGTATCATATTATTAATTAAAAATTAAATAACTTTTGGGACTTGCCGACAATTAATTATCGATTGAAGTCTCATGTAAAAAATGAAAGCTTGATTTTTTATAGGGGAGGAGGGAAAAGGGTTTTGATATAATTGTGAGTCACACCTAAGGACGGCCGTGGGTTTGGTCTACTAGGATCTAGACGCAGATATGTCAAATGTACTGTACCTTGGATTAGGGACGATAGTGGGTTTAGGACACAACCCACACCTATCGGGTTCGGACCCTAATGGGACGGTTTTGGTTCCCATATTTTTGAATCCAACGAGAATGCGTCGAGTCTGGGTTCTTAGAAGAAAAAAAAACACGATTCCGGATTTGAGTCTAAGTTATGCGACCCGGACCTGACTTGTGGACCCATTAGGAAAAAAACTTCATCATCTTATTTATTTTTTTGTATGTTTTTCATCAAACTTACATGTATTCTAATTTCTAATCCATCTACTAAATAAATACTCCTATTATCAATAACATACGATTCAGAAACACTAACCTTTTCGATAGCAATGACCTTACCCTTTTTGTTGTCACCGAATGTGCCATTTCCTTCATCAAAGTCTTCAAGTGAAAAAAAAATGTTCTATATCCCCGATCATATGCCTTGAGCATCCGCTATCCAGATGGATACCACTTGCGTTCTTCTTTCACATGCCTTGAGTTATCCGCTATCTGTTTTGTGGCGGTTATAGAGTTTTTTTTAACATAGTGTTATTGGCATTCTTAGGTACACTAGCTCAGTAGCTCTCTTAGGTTTATAAACCATAATATATCAAATAGTTTTTATCGTTATAGTAACGATGCTATTTTCTATAACTATACGTAGGTCGGTCGTTATTATAACGACCATGGTTAATTATACCTAGATTAATCGTTATTATACGTTTCTGGTTATGCCTAGGTTGTTCTACCTTCTTATTTTGAGACCTATAGTTATCATGTGTAGGTTGTTCTACCTTCTTATTTTGAGACCTAAAGTTATCATGTCTAGGAGGACGATATCATGATTGATGACCACGATTGTTCAGTTGTAGCCTGTACTCGTTTCTAAACAACTTCAAGAAGTTATTATAGGGTTCCGATTTCTTTGCTTGATTCTCCCTAAGATTTTAATTACAGACCTTATTCTTGGGAGGACTCCTAGCGTGGTTAGTCTTTCCACGAGTATTATCACGACATTGTCTGCCATTGTGATAGGTTAGTCAATAAATTTCTCCTTGATCGACTTTACATCTTAATGTTAATCAGAGAGGCTGCGACATATGAATTAGGATTTGGAATTGTGTATCTTCTCATTAATCATCAAGTAATTATATAGTTACATGTCTAGCAACAAATAGCAATAAATCAGGGATATATTACCCAACTATAGGAGTAGAATATTTGACTAAATCATTCCCTAATAACTCGCCTAACACCCCCCCTCAAACTGGAGCATGGAGGTAGACAATGCCCAGTTTGCGAAGTAAGTAGTGAAATTGTCGGGCGCCCAACGACTTTATAAACATGTCGGCCAGTTGATCGATTTTCGAAACATGAAATGGTGTCACAAATCCTTCCGTAATAGCATCACGGACAAAATGGCAATCAATCTCGATGTGTTTGGTTCTTTCATGAAACACCGGGTTTTGAGCTAGATGAATGGCAGATTTACTGTCATAAAATAGTTGCATCGGAGAAGCGAGCTCAACATCCAAGCTTGCTAGAAGACCTTTAAGCCACTTTAGCTCACACACAGCAACAGCCATCGAACGGTATTCGGCCTCAGCCGACGACAACGAAACCGTATGTTGTTTTTTCGTTTTCCAAGACACAGGCAAGTCCCCCAACAAAACAAACCACCCAGAGACGGACCGACGAGTGAGAGGACATGAACCCCAATCGGAATCGCACCAACCAGACACAGTAAGGCGGCTATTGGAGCATAACAAGACGCCTTGTCCCGGACTACCTTTCAAATAGCGTACAACACGCATAGCTGCTGCCAAATGATCTTCACGTGGCTCCTGAAGAAATTGAGAGAGCACATGAACGGAAAAAGCTAAGTCGGGCCGAGTGACAACAAAGTAGACGAGACGGCCAACTAGTCGACGATAGCGCTCGGGGTCACAAAGGTGAGGACTGGTAGTAGTGGCGAGGTGATGATCCGTGTCCATGGGTGTGGGACTCGGTTTAGAACCCAAAAGCCCAACTTCACTAATAATATCTATTGTGTATTTCCTCTGGCTAAGACAAATCCCGTCACGATTTCGCGCCACTTCAATGCCAAGGAAGTATTTTAATGGTCCCAAATCTTTCATTTTAAAACACCGATTCAAGTAGCTTTTAAATTCACCAATTGCCGAATTATCATTACCCGCAATAACAAGATTATCGACATAAATCAAGACATGTAAACGCACCTTGTCATTGGAGTAAGTGAAGAGAGAATAATCGGAATAAGACTGATGAAAGCCATATTTGCAGAGCGCCCCAGCTAATTTGGCGAACCAACATCTCGGTGCTTGATGGAGACCATAGAGTGACTTTTTAAGCCGACAAACTTTACCATCATGGCCATGATTAAAACCGGGAGGAAGTTTCATATAAACTTCCTCATCCAAATCTCCATGCAAGAACGCATTGTGGACGTCCATTTGATATAATTCCCAGTTTCGTACGGAAGCGACAGCAAGGAGAGTGCGAATAGTAACCATTTTGACAACAGGAGCAAAAGTTTCTCCATAGTCAAGTCCTTCAACTTGGTAATTACCAAATACAACGAGGCGAGCTTTCAATCGTTCAATTGACCCATCAGATTTGTATTTAATTTTGTAAACCCAACGACAACCAAGAGCTTTCTTACCGGGAGGCAAAACCGCTTATTCCCAAGTGCCATTGGCTTCTAAGGCATCTATCTCATCTTGCATAGCCTTACACCACCCATCATCTCGCACCACAATTTTAAAGGACGGAGGTTCGGCCCCTGCTGTTATAGCTGCCAAAAACGATCGATGTGGACTGGAAAATTTATTACAATTGACAAAGTTAGCTAAGGAATAAGGTGTACCTTCAGACGATGAGGAACAGACCGGTGAACTTGGAGAAGATGGACTATTTGTTGTTTCAAGCACATAATCACTCAATCGGGTATTTGGAAATTTCAACCTGTGACCCCTACCAATACCCGACGATTCAGAGGAAGGAGCAACAATGTTGGTATTATTGTCGATTGTAGCGTCGACAGTAGCAGAATCAACAGAAGTGTCGACGGTAGCTGTAGCAGCCAGGTCGATAGAGGTGTCGACAACCGACGATGACCAACCTGTGGCAGTAGCAGGCGGCAAGTCATGGACCGAGTCAAACGCATAACATGAATTATCATGACAAACAGTAGGTTCACCCAAATCATCCTGGGTATTTGGCGTAGCAAAAGGGAACGTATCTTCATAAAAAATGACATCCCGGGAAATAAATATTTGTTTATTTTCAAGGTCATATACCCGCCATCCTTTCACATTGTGAGGATAACCCAAAAATAAGCACTTTCGACTCCGTGATTCAAACTTATTCCTTCGGGTTTTCTGATTGTGAACGAAACAAAGGAGATGATAACACAGCTTGCTTCCAAGGGATTATAAAGCGAAGGCAAGCAAGTTTGAATGTCTTTTAGATAGCTGATAGGAATGGTAAGGCATATACAAAACCTATGCAAATGAAAACAATGTTTTTGGAGTATTACAAGGATTTGTGGGGATCAAAGCAGCAAGTAAGGGGCAAGTAAGGGGCATTAGTAAATGTATCACTACAACCCCTTTCTCACGGTCCTTTAATGGTTAAAGTATTGGATTCTTTATAGGGGACAAAAGACGTAGGAAGGGAGACCTATCTCCTCTAATATTTTCATTGTGTATGGATTATCACACTCATATGATGAAATATGCAACGACCAAGTATGAATTCAAGTATCACCCATTTCTGGAGGCATTAAACTTACTCATCAAATGTTCGATCATGATGTCCTTATGTTCTGCAAAAGGTATGAGAAATCCATTATTACTATATGATGAGAAGGCTTGCCATTTTCTCACGGTCAGCATGGTTAAGAGTTAACTCAGAGAAGACTAATCCACGATCCATAATAGTACGTTGTCCGCTTTAAGTCAAGCGCTCATATATTTACTCTTGGGATCCTTACGAAAAGACCTCGTACTATTATTATTGCTTGATACTAATATGATAATATTTCGTCCTTACACAACCGATATGGGATAAAGATTTACATTCTAACATAAAGTACGATATGTTGTTCGAGGTTTTGATCACCAAGAACATATTAATTTTAGGGTTATTTCATGGGAATAATCCCAACTATGCGTGTGCTTCTTAAATTAATCCAAACTATACGTAATCTTATTTTAATACGAACTACGCCTTCATTAACCTCGCTCACTTTGCTATGGGTGACCGGCTACTTGTTGAACCTCCTTTATTCAACTCTTCCTATAACTCTTCTTCTTCTTCTTCTTCTTCTTCTTCTTCTTCTTCTGATTAACATTTCGTGTTCATTTTCGGTCATTGATAAAAAAAAAATTAATTTTCCAAAAATTTATCTTGCATTTCTTTTTCAATTAGTCTTATAGAAGCTATGAAAAAAAATATTTTTATTGTAATTTTGGCTTTCACGATGACTGCAACGGACCAAATAAAATCATAGAAAATTACAACAAGTCACTATGAGCGGTAATATCAAGTCATACTTTCATACATAACAAAGCGAGATTAATGAATGTGTAATTCATATTAAGATGAGATTACGTATAGTTGAGATTATTCCCATGAAATAACCCTTGATTTTAATAAAGTTTTTTCTCTTATTGTTCGTCGGACCTCAGTTCGTTCATTGTTTGCTCTAGTTGATTTAAATGATTCGTGGTTTGAAAAATGCCTTTCTTCATGTTAATCTTGAAGAATAAATTTATATTCATCAACTTGAGGGATTCATAGTTCCTGCCGGCAAAGAGAATCATGTGTATGCCGTTTGAAAAAGCTTATTTTTCATGGTTTGAAGTAGTCTCTACAACAATGATACCAAAGGTTTGATCCTTTTATGATGACACAAGGGTACTTTAGAAGTGGTTATTGTATTTACTTTATAGTAGAAGACATCAAATGGTTCATTCATATATTTATTACTTTATGTTGATTATATGTTGATTGTTGCTCAAGATAAATATCTCGTGATCAAGTTAAAGGCATAGTTGAGCAATTAGTTTGATATATGAAGGATTTAGGTCCTTCTGAAGGAATAAACATTGAATCAGTAAACAAGAGTTTTGTGGAATTTTTGTGTGTATTGCAATAGTCAGACTCTGCCATTTATACAATTGTACAAAGCACTAAACTAGGAAAAGAATAACAAAATTCCTAAATCACCTCTAACTACATCCTAATACAAAGGAAACAAAATATTTACGATATTAACAAAACCCATAATATTCGGTGATTGATTTACCGAATATTATGCTAACACCCCCCCTCAAGTTGGAGCATGGAGGTTCGAGATGCCCAACTTGCCTAAGAGCTTGTGAAACTGAGAACATCCAAGAGCCTTAGTGAGAATATATGCAAGTTGAACGGTTGTGTTGACGTAGGATGACAATATGGTTTTACGTATAATCTCGTCATGAACAAAATGACAGTCGGTTTCGATATGCTTTGTACGCTCGTGAAAAACTGGATTATTAGCAATAAGGAGAACAACTTAACTATCACACTGAAGAGAAAAGGTCGAGTGATGATCAATACCAAAACTGCGAAGCAAACCTTTCAATCAAAGAATCTCACAAGTAGCGGAAGCCATGGCGCGGTATTCTGCCTCGGCAGACGATATAGACACAGTAGCTTGCTACTTTGTTTTCCAAGAAATTGGCGAACCACCAAGGAAAACCAAATATGCGGTGAGGGATCGACAAGTAAGTGGACAAGCACCATAATCTGAGTCGCAATAAGCTTCTAACACCAGCTTTGCATTAGCTCGTAGTAAAATACCTTGGCCTGGATTTGTTTTTAAGTACCGAACCACTCGAAGGAGAGCATCCCAATGCGCTTGAGACGGAGATTTCATAAACTGCGATAGAATGTGAACCGAATAACAAATCTCAGGACGAGTAAGTGTTAAATAAACCAACCGACCCACGAGGCGACGATATTTGGACGGATCAGAAAATAGAGGCCCCTGTGAAAGTGCAAGCTGGTGGTTTTCTTCCATGGGAACGGTTGAGGGTTTAGAACCAAGGAGACCAGTTTTGGCTAATAAATCAAGTGTGTATTTCCGTTGACAAAGGAATATACCACTAGCATTACGGGCCACTTCAATACCCAGAAAATATTTGAGTTTTCCTAAGTCCTTCATCCGAAAACACGTACTTAAATATGCTTTGAATTCATTATTAGCAACATGGTTATTTTCCGCAATTACTAAATCATCAACATAAACGAGAATATTAATAACAACATCACCTTGTCGATACACAAAAAGAGAATGATCAGACGGACTATAAGAAAAACCATAAGTGGTCAAGGCAGTAGCAAGTTTTGCATACCAACACCGAGGAGACTATCGAAGACCGTACAAGGACTTATGAAGACGACAAACCTTGCCCTGCAGCCCGTGACCAAAACCCGGTGGAAGTCGCATATAAACTTCCTCAGAGAGATCCCCATGAAGAAAAGCATTTTGCACATCCATTTGATGTAATTCCCAATTATTTATAGCCGCAATAGTGAGAAAAGTACGTACCGTAACTATCTTAGCTGTAGGAGCAAACGTTTCCACAAAATCGATCCCCTCTACTTGATGATTTCCGAATACCACCAATCGTGTCTTGTACCATTCAACCGACCCATCTTCTTTGCGCTTTATTTTATAAACCCACATAGACCCGATGACCTTCTTATCCGATGGTAAATCAACAATGGATCACGTTTTATTAGCTTCAAGTGCATCAATTTTTTCTTCCATGGCCTTTTTCCATTTCGGGTGACGAACGGCCTCTTTAAATGAATGTGGTTCCGTCTCACTGGAAATAGCTGCAAGAAACATTTGATGGACATGCGAAAAAATATCACAATTTACATAATTAGCAATGGGATAAGGAGTACCTGCGACGGGATTTGGCGTGGGTGACAATTGTAAAGGAACCAAAGTCGTGTTAATAATCTCATTAAATTTGTCCCAAACAATGTATTCTTTATTTCGAACATTGTCAAATTTCGATCTCTTCCCACGACTCAATTCGTCCACAGTAGCCTCATTGTCCACCACATTTTCAATTGATTCAACCATATTTTCAATTGGTTCAATAATATTATGTTGAAGAAAATTACCATTCCCGTCGTCACGAGCTATGCCCGAGTCTGCCTCAAGGGTTCCATGAGGTACCTGTGCATCGGGTTGTACGCCACCCCCCGTGCTAGTATCTGGTACCATAAGACCAGCCTTGCCAGTACTCCCCCCTTGACCGTCAGACCCCCCCCCCCCACAACCGTAGGACTATGGGTATAATCACAAGTGTCAGCAACGGAATAAGACTCATCCGACACAGAATCCGAACTAGAAACATTAACAACAGCAAAAAGAAATTTGTTCTCTACAAAAGAAACTCTCTTGATTGAAAATAATCTTCGGTCTCAAGATCAAATAGGTGCCAACCCTTCTTCCCAAATGGGTAGCCAAGAAAAACACAACGACGAGAACGAGAGTCAAATTTATCCCGAGGTTCTCCTCCTCCACGCCTTCACACTCCGCCATGATGTCAAGCACCCGAATTAGCACATCCTCGATACACGCCCTCTTCCCCTCAAACACCAATCTATTGCGAGCCTCCCACATTGCCCAACAACCCACCATAACCTTCCCTCGCTCCTCATCCTCCATCTCCCCCCACACATCCTCCACCCACTCCCTCACCCGCTCATGCCCATTTTCCTTCTTGACATCCACCCCCAACCCATCCCACAGCCCAAACCCCCACCCAAATCCCTTTACAAGATGGAGACAAGTCTCCATCTCACAGCAACAGATCGGACACGTACTATCGACATTAGGGATACGAGAAGTAACATTACCTTTTGTTGGGAGCGCTTCAGAACAAAGCTGCCAAAAGAATATTTTAACCCGGGGAAGCACCCTAGCCTGCCAGATCCGTGTCCATAACCATCTCTCACGGACAAAGTCGGACGGCCCCTGATCACCCTCCCTACAAGCCGTGAGAAGTCGATAAGCTGACTTCATCGTATAATTGCCATCTTTCTCCATATCCCAGCACCACGAATCCTCCACCTAACGATCACTCAGCAGCATATTCAAGATAATCTCTTGCTCAAAAGGCAAAAAACTTGTCCGAACCAAAGGAGCATTCCACGACCCATCACCCCGCCTCAAATCCGCCACAAGCCACCCCTCCCTACCCCGCAACACAAGGAGATAACACCCATTGTGAACCATCCCCAGGTAACCAAGGATCATACCACACCCTCGTACCCAGCCCATTCCCAATCCGCTTCCGCCCCCCTGAAGAACCACTGTCCGTGCCTCCCAGATCCCCTTCCAAATGTAGCTTGGATTATTTCCCAACTCCGTTTGCAAAAATGACCCATTTTTATAATACTTAGCCCGTAGCAACCTAGCAAGAAGACTACCCGTATCTGTGGTAAGTCTCCACGCCTGCTTACCCAGCAGCGCCATATTAAACCTTCGGAAATCACGGAAACCAAGACCACCAAGCGCCTTAGGGGCACAAAGTTTCTCCCAGGCTAGCCACGACATCTTCCTCTTCCCATCCTCCGACCCCCACCAGAATCAAGAGATTATGGAGCGCAGTTCCTCACAAAAACTCAAAGGCAGTCTAAAAACACTCATGACAAAGGTAGAGATAGATTGGGCCACAGCCTTTATCATAATTTCCCTACCTGCTTTCGACAAAAGCATCCTCTTCCAACCATTAAGTTTTTTATTAAGCTTATCACAAAGAACTCTCGTTTACTCAAGTTTCGCTTGGCCAACAACAGTGGGTAAACCGAGATACGTACCTGGATTCGCCATGACCCGCACCCCTAAAATACCTGCCACCTCCTCACGTCTCGGTCCAGCAGTACACCTGCTAAAAGAAGCCGTAGTCTTATCAAAATTAACAAGCTGACCTGACGCGACCTCATACTTTCGCAGAATTTATTTCAAAGCCCGCGCCTCCACCGCTTTCGCACGACAAAAAAACAAACTGTCATCTACGAAAAATAAATGAGAAATAACCGGAGCCTCATGCGCAATTCGAATCCCATGAATCGTCTTAGCCTCAACAGCGCTCCTGATTTGACTCGAAAATACCTCAGCGCAAAGAATAAAAAGATAAGGAGAAAGAGGGTCACCTTGTCGTAGTCCCCTACCGGGCCGGAATTCACGACCCGGTTGGCCATTTAGCAGGATCTCAAACGTGACGGTGGTGACACAATTCATAACTCTGTCCATCCATAGCTCATCGAACCCCATACACTGCAGGGTACGAGCCAAGAACCCCCACTCCACCCAATCATAAGCCTTCGCCATATCTAGCTTCACCGCCATGTACCCCTCTCCCACCCTCATATTCTTCATGTGATGGAACGCCTCAAACGCCACCAGAATGTTATCTGAAATTTGCCTCCCCGGTGTGAACGCGCTCTGATTCTCGGACACAATATCGCCTAAACATGATTTTAATCGGTTCGCAAGAACCTTCGAAACCAGCTTATATATCACATTACACAGGCTAATGGGGCTAAATTCCCCCATAGAACTCGGATTCTTAACCTTTGGTATAAGGACGATGAATGTCCTATTACTCCCCCTCGGCAAGGACCCACCTCGAAGAGCATCAAGGGTCATCCTAGTCACTATCGGCTCCACAACATGCCAATATGTCTGATAGAATAACGCATTCATGCCATCAGGACCAAGAGCCTTAGTTGGTTGCATCTGTTCTAGCGCGCTACACACCTCACTCTCCGAATAATCTCGCCTAAGAGTTGCGTTCATCTCATCCGTCACCCTCCAGAAGCCCCTCAAAGTCGCGCGGATTGCACGACTCAGAGAGATTAAGAAAGTACTCCCGCGCCACCCTCTCTATCTGTCCCCTCTCCTCCCACGCCACCCCCTCCGAGTCAACTAGCGCCTGATTGATTGCTCTGCCTCCTAATAGAAGCTTTTTTGTGAAAAAACTTCGTATTTCTATCCCCCTCCCTCAACCAATTCTCCCTCGACCTCTGTCTCCAGAACATCTCCTAACTCTTCAGTAGATATGCCAACTCCCTCACCACCAGTTTCCTCTCCTCCACCTTTCGCACCGTCCGCTCCCCCCTCTCCAGCCTCTCTAACACTCTTCTCTTCTTCCCGATATCCCGTAAAACTTTACCTATGCTCACCCCCTTCCAAGCAAGAAGCTCCTCCCACACACCCTAAGCTTCTCCAGAATATCGCTCTCTTCTCTGTCCCAAGCCCGCATGATAACCTCCTCACACCCCTCTTCTCACACCCATACCTGCTCAAAGCGAAACAACTTCTTCATACCCCCTCCTCCCGCGTATCCTCCAAGTATAGCTTAATCGGAGCCTGATCCGACCATTCCCGGGTAAGATGAGATAGTTTCGATCTCGGAAATAGATCAAACCATGCTTCGTTACCCATCGCCCGATCAATCCTACTTTGTCTGTTCATCTCATCAGCCTGGCTATTATCATAAGTAAACTCATACCCATCGAACAGAACATCTCTAAGCCCACACTCATCAACCGCTTCCCTAAAATTATTCATTTGCCACTGCGCTCTCGTCCCCTCCTTCATTTCCGTAGCATAGAGAATCTCATTAAAATCACCCATACAGATCCACGGTCCATCAGTTTCCTCACTTAACAATTTCAAAAGTTCCCAAGAAAGGTGTCGATCACTAACAACATGCCACCCATAAAAACCCGTCACTCTCCACCCCCGTCCCCTCATCTAAACCTCAAAGTCCATATGGTGGACCGAAGACGATCTAAACGTACACTGAACCTCACTCTTCCAAATAAATGCAAGACCCCCCGACCGGCCCACACTATCCACAGCTACACCCTCGTAGTCATTAAGTTGTTGCCTCACTTCCTCAAACTCCATACTGCTAAGCTTCGTCTCGCATAAAAAAGCTATAGCAAGGGCCTGCTTCCGAAGAAGGTTTTTCAGACCGCCTACTGCAGTGGGGTTGCCCAGCCCCCTGCACTTCAGGCTAAGAAGACTCATTGGGCCCGGCGGGGCTGAGCGACCTCAACCTTCGCCTCAGGTGAACTTACACCCATGATAGATTTCAACTTCTTTCTAGCACCTAACAGTCTCACTATCCTCATGTCGACCCCTCTTCCCCGAATTCCCACGAGTACCACCCATGTTATCCTGCCGTTCTCGAATCCTTCTTTTCCATTTCCCACCTTGGCCTCAACCCGAAGTCACAACCTCCAGATTCTCCTTTCTAACCTAGTCCCAAAATGCATAAAATCCTCTCCTGACTCCTCCATTAAATAATCATCTCCCACCAAATCATTCTCCATTCCCACGTCACCCTCCCCACTTGCCGCCAAGACTACTCCCACACTAAATCCTTCCCCTTCGCCGACCTCATCATCTACCTCTGCCCTCACATTCGACTCTTCCAAAACCTCCCCCGAAGCCACCCTCCTCGACTTGCTTTTTAAGGCAATATCTTGGAGTTGAGCAATAATGAGCTCGATAGCTTCCTCCTCCCTCCGTCTTTGCTCCTCCTCCAACATGGGAGTCAAGTTCCTACCCCGCCCTTCCTTACCCTCTACGGTATGCTTCTCTGGCCTCCAAGGTGATGCTCAAAGGTCCTCACCATACAATAATTCCCCTTCCTCAAATGGACCCTCCTCTCAATCCTTTTCCCCATGCCCAAGCACACCACAACCATAGCAAAATAAAGGCAAATGTTCATATTTAAGCGAAAATTCCACGATATTACCTTTTGGCAGCCGTATGTCAATGGTCTTCTTCAAACTGGTACGGACGTCATAAAGGAACTGAATGCGGACAGCCTTGTCCAGGTGTGTAGTCGTCATCTCATCTATCCCCACATAACCACCCAATTGAGCACAAATACTCCGTAAATTGGCGGTATTCGTCCTACCTTTGAGGGGTAATTCATAGATCCTTGCCCAGATAGAAACATGGAATAACGGAGTCTCCGTTAATCTATCTTCAGCCAAAGGATTATTAAAGCACCAAATAAATTTGTCGAAGTGCCATGGTTGGCCATCCACAACTTTGCCCTTTTCTTCCTCCGAAGCAAACCGGAAAGGAAAAATCCGTTCCTTCGCATCGAGTACAGTGGCTGTAATCGGTCCCTTTGTCAACCATAATTTGGTCATTGTATCAATCGCCGCTTTCGTATTAATGATTTTGTTCGACCAAATCTTACCGATCAATGCAAACTCCTCCTTTGATTCTCCCTCCACGTCTCCCTCCTGCCATTCAAAGACTCTTTCCTCTCCCATTTTTTCCTTACCCTTCTGCCTTGAAGTTAAACTAGATGCCATGCTTGAAGTAATGAAAGAAAATCTGAACCCTACTCTCACCAGAATAGGGAAGAACCACGAAGTATGAAGTGAAATGAAGTAAGAAGAAACCCTAGACTACTCTCACAGGAAACCCTAGAGAAGACTCGTGATGAGAATATCCGTTTGGTTGCCATTTTAATTCATGGGAAATTGGAATTCATGGGAAGTTGAAAACTAGACTCTTGTTTGGTTGCCCAAATCATGGGAAGTAGAACTTACCACGTGAATTTACTTCCTCCATCATGTGGGAAGTTGCTTACCAAGCTCCCCTCGGTAAATTAAACTTCTCGCATGAATTGAGTTCCAGCATACGAAACAAACACATCTTACTAATTCACCTGAAATGTAAATTCCTGGTAATTCATAGTTCCCGGTAATTCAATCTTTCCGCATTGAACCAAACGAACCCTAAATTAATTAAGTTTATATAAATGATAAATGTATTTTAAAAGTTGGATATTAATACATATCTCGAATAAAAACGTGCATCTTTTTATTACCGTTTCTATAATTTTTATTGATTTTGTTCTGTTCACAGTTTTACAGACAATGAACGATCCTTGTTGCGAAGTACTGAGGAGCGATTTTCAATGCGAAGAATCGACGAAACCATGCCCAATAAGAACAATGCGTGCATATTTTGATGGGTTTCATCCAACAGAACAAATGAATTTATTAGTAGCTAGACTTTCATTTAAAGCGTTGTTCAACATGTTTGTTCGTCCAATGGATATCAGTAATCTCGTCATGCAGGTGTGATAGAAATATGATGCATCTCTAGTCACCTAATAATCTACAATATTTATGTTATGTTTTTAACTAGGGTTGTAGATAAAATGAGCCCAATTATCAACTATCAAGCCTTCAGAATTGACGCGATCAAAGCTCGACTCGAATCATGCTTTGTTAACAATGAGCTGGTCTTGTGCCCTGAAATGTTCAGCATTAAAGCTTGTCGAGGCTCTTTTTTATTAGAATAATTTGAATATTAACTAGCTATAGGTATTTAAAATAATTTTATTTTTTTCACAACTATAGTTTCTTTTAAAAAAAATATGTATTTTGATTTAGATATTTTTAATAAAAAAAATATACAACAACATGGTTAGATTAAACTTCAATGTACATGGATTGATAAACGAGTATTGAGCCTGAGTTTACAATAAAATTTAAGTTAATATGAACCTTATTGCGGTTAAAATTGAGATCATCGATGTTCGTACCATTGGTGGATACAGGAGTAAAAATTGACTTGGGCTAAATTTTATAAAGTAGATTTTTTTTCAAGATATCAAATGTACGCAAGACATTTTTTTTCAAACAATTGTTTATTAAGTCGATCATCGTATTAATTTTTTTCTAAACGCCCCACTATAAGAATTCATAAATCGGACAAATACAATACATATGGAGTACTATATAATTGCAATAATGCAATAAACCCAAAAGCTTAAGAAGAATTTTGGTTACTTTGTTTTTACTAAAAAAAGACACATTATTATCGTTCTTTTAAATATATATTGTTACTCATTTTAAATATGAATCAACGCTTATATATAACCAAATAATCTTTAGATAGTTTATTTAAAACATTTTAGGAAAAAAAAGCAAATTAAAACTAATACGGAGTATGAGAAATTTCAAATTAAAAATCTTTAAATATGCAACTACGGAGTAAATTTCTTGGAATTGTGACAAACATTAAAAGGAAGAAGAAGTTGGTAAGTTGCCATGAAAAATTGCTGATTACAAGGCTCAATCCCAGGTTGTTTGGTATGCAAACCATGTCTTCCACCACTGAGCAACTATATAACAAATGTCTTTGTTATAACTTAATTTTTACATATTCTGAAAGTTACTTGGCCTATAGCCCATAGAGCCTTGGCCTAAATCCGCCCTTGCAAACATGTAATAGTTTTGTATCAAATTTAATCGCATACTAAACATATTTTTCACTCAAATAGGGTAGGGTGCATACCTTGTTATTTGGTCATCATGTTCTTTCCAACTTATTTTTAACTCGGATTAATTAAGTCAGTTCTTATTCACTATAGTTAAATTATGTTTAGCTAATTTGTTTGAGTTAATTCAACCTACTTAATTCATTTTAACTTGGGTCATCCCAATTAAGTTAAATTAAGTTGCATTAAGTCTATCATTTAAATTAAATTCAGTCCCTTTCAGCGGGAAAGAACACCGCATGTTAATTCACTTATTGATTTTATATTACCACTAGACAATTCATTCTCCTCGTCGTCAGGAATATAAATTATGGGCAAGAAATTTTGGAGTCAAAGTATTCAGACTAAAGAAAAACTCAAAGGTATGAATCACAAAGGATGTTTACAATGTGAAAATGTATTTTAAAATCCTCTTAATATTAAGAGAGTAACTCTATGCCACATGTCATTCTCTCATGATATTTTTTCAATCCAAAAATTTGATATTTCAATTATGGAAACACATAATTATGGAAGATAATCATCAATTAATTAATACTTACAAATACGTTTCTTCCTCCTCCCTGAAAACCCTAGCCTCCTAAAAGAAAAAAAAACTTTGGGGCTACCACCATTAATTGGTGGTAAGCCCCCCAAATTTTACTTATTATATCGTTTAGTATTGATATTAGTATTAATATTCTAGTTAGAATAAGTCTTCTCCTTTTGGAGAGTTTCGTCCCCATCAATTGATGGGTTTCGCTCTCTCTTTTAGGAGAGATGTTAAATCTATGATAGCGGAGAGGACGCGGAAGATCAGTACCACAATCGTTCATCTTATGGTATCTCAATTTATGTCAGACTCGCGGCTACAATCTATCAGGTTAGATGAAATCGATTCTCTTCAAAACCATGGAAGATCCAAAGACCCTCTTGTGAAAGGCTGTATCATTAAACAACGATATGTTGACAGAGAATGTATAGAAGCGGAGATCAAAATCTTAGTGAGAGATCTTTGTTTTAATGAGAATTTATTTTATTCAAATTTTGTAGTATTGTACCCGTTCAATTTCGATATAAGTTGTAGATGTCGTATGACTTTTTATTAATGAAATGATCTTTTCGCTCAAAAAAAAATACTTACAAATCAAACTCTAATTATACAAATGACTTTTCTAACGTGTGCCCAGTGGGCACACGTTAAGATTTTAATTAGAGAAAGAATTACAATGATTTTGTCGAGAGAAATTGAAATACTAACTAATAATTATCATAATTAAATAATATCAATGAGATTCCTTCTATAGTTAGCATCTTAACGTGTGCCCACTGGGCACACGTTAGAAAAACCGTTATACGAATCATTTGTTTTATCATAAATCATGAAAGGTGAAAACATTTTTAAAAAAATAAAAAAGAACTACGGAGTACTAAACTATACTTACGGTATATTAATGAAAGAGGTGAGTATTTCGAAATACAAGATGAAATATACAGAGTAGTATTTTCATTTAAATAAATATTTAATGACATTTCAAGACATTGCTCAATTATCTTGATTAGTTTTGCAAATTCAAAAATATTTGTCTATATCCAAAGTTCACGAACAACGGAACAATTGATTAATATAAAAAAAATCCCCTATATACTAAGAATCCCCTATATACTAAGAAGATAGTGAATTCTAGAAAAGTGATGAGGTGTCGACACCTCCTTCACTATTTTTCCCTTGATCCAAAAAACTCACATCTAAATAAGAAAAAACTATTAAGTATAAATATTATATTTTGGTATAGATATATAAGCTATTTATTGCAAAAATTTAAGTCGTATTATTATTCGAGAAGGAGACAAATAATTATAAAACGACTGTTCATTTTATTGTAAAAAACAATTAGTTAACCTTTTTATTACGGAGTAGTTTCTAACTTACCTTTCTGAAATCAAAATATTTTAATACATTATCAAAAAAATAATTTATTTTAATCGAACATCTCTAAATAATACTCCTACAAACTATTAAGTAACTAATCTATATATCCATGCAGTATTGCACAGGTCTATACTAGTATATATATTATCTAAACATGAAGGCAAAATTCCGGCAGCTAATTAAGGATAACTTAGGATGATCGTTGTTGTCTATGTTGTCAGAGTCCTGAAACATTAGACCATCTCTTCTTCGAGTGTGATTATAGCATGAGGGTGATTATGCTTGTAGGTGATTGGATAGACGTCCAGATTCCCACAGCTCAGACTGCGGAATGGAGAAACAGGAGAAAAGGTACCAAACTTCAAAGAGACCTAAAGAATGCAATGATTAACGCAACTAAGTATCATATATGGGGACAAAGAAATGCAACATTACATGAACAAAGGATTTAGTGGCCTGAAACTATGATGTAAGACATCAAACATGAATTTAGATACAAAATACAAACAGGAAGAAGTGGGCTAACTCATAGAGATGCAACTTGGATAGACATAATAATGAAATTAGATTATCTCTAGTTTGATCATTGTGATCGTTCCAGTCAGTTTTGTATAAGTCACTGATGATAATAATGATGATGATGATGATGATGATGATGATGATATAGAAGAGTAGGATTAGGCAAGGGGATCCCCTTTCCCCCTATCTTTTTGTCCATAGTATGGAAGTTCTTTCCAAAAGAATAAGGAATATATGCTTACAGGATAATGTTTCCTTTCATCCTAAATGCACCAAGACCAACCTTACTCACTTGGTCTTTGCTGATGATCTCATGATCTTTACTAGGGGTGATCTTCCTTCTATTATGACTGTAAAGCAGGTTCTTAATGATTTTGGTTCTCTATCTGGTCTTTGTGCTAATCAGGAGAAGACTAGCATATATATTGGTGGTGTCTCTCAAGAGTTGCAGGAGCTCATTTTGGCTGAGTCTGGTTTCAGTCCTGGGGTCTTCCCTTTCAGATACCTTGGATTGCCTCTTAGTGATTTGTGGACATGACATAGGTCCACCCCGACGCGGCCACGCGCGGGTTTGGGGGGCGAAATGTTTTCCATGTGAGATGGTTCTCGGGTTGAAATTTAAATCGTAGTTTGAGTCGCCACCGAATTTTGTGGGAGTTCGGGTCCATTCGAATCCACTCTATATTTTGGTGGGCCGTGCACAAAGTACGGCCCACTTTGATACTAGAGCTTGTGGGGTTCGTCCCTTTGCATTACAATACCGATGCCCAGTTTTCAGGTATCGTATATCGAATGACTCTCGTGCGCCAACGGTTCGGGCATCCTGAAACCGAGGTTCTGAGTAAGGGGTGAAGGTACGTGTTGGGAAGCCCACAAAGGACACCCAACCCCGCCCGCACTTAGCGGCCTCTACTAAGATATCGTTCGAGTTTTTAATACGCGCGCTAATAATCCGGTAAAATGTTATGCAGACAACGTTTTACAAGATATAAATATCGAATGGGTTGCTACGTCATTTTAATGCATCTTGATTCACGTCAAAGTGATTTAGCATGCGATGTTCATTCAAGGCAATAAATGACAAACATCGAAAATAGAAAACTCGTAAATAAATTACAAACTAGTCGCCATGCATGTGCACCGCACGGGATTACTAATTTACTTGCTTAAATTTTATGTGATTGTCACAACGTGTGGTTTTAGAGGGTGTCGTAATCGTGAATAGGGCAGAGACTGCGAAGATCGAATCATTAAAGCTACTAAAAGACGTATGACATGTAAATATAAAGAATGGCAAAATTTGATATGATCTAGTCTAAGGCCGAAACAGACATTAAAAAATGCGTATACTATAGAATAGTTGCAATATGTAATCTGCTTAAATTATGCGTTGGTTCTTCAGTGTTTTTCTCTGCCGGGGTCTATTTTGACTTTTCAACTTTTGGCCTCTTTTTCTCTATTGTTTCCTTCACTACGAATGCTTGTTTCGCCGTCACTTCAAAGCTGTAGGTCATTTTTGGTGTTAGGTTCTGTTACCGAAACACAAGTACAACATTGCTTGCAGTTGGTGTAGGTAATAATAATTAACTTACTCCTTGTCTATCTTCCTCTTCTCATTTTTAGCTGAGGTGTTCACCGGAGGGCCGGACTCCATTGCAGGATGCCTTTCGGAGTTGTCTTGCTTTGGTTGCTCCTGCGAAAACATTGGACTTGTTTGGGTATATGGCCTCGTGTGTAAAAAGATGCCGGTCTTTTCAGATAAGAATTGTTTTTGTTACCTCTGTTTTTTTGTCCTCTCTTCCCAGTGTGGCTGGAGTCGGAGGGTCATTTGGCGTCGGTAATACCTTTTGACACTTTAGTTCCCGTCGGAGTTGTATTTGGTAATCTCAATCTTGACTTTCATGGTGTATTCTCTCCCGAAACATTGTTGGGGTATGTTTAACACTTTATATCAAATAGAATGTAGGTGGTGGAGGTTGTTTTCGATCCTTGTCTCGACGACTAGACATCTTCGGATCAGGCGATTTAATTTCTCAACGGTAATAGGGTGGGGATTGATCATGCTATCTCACTCAGTCGAATACCACAATATAATCATCAAAAATATTTATAGGATGGTCGGAATTTATTGCTTAACCTAGGATTCTAAGTAATCAATGAGAAAGTAGTTTAAGGGTTTCTTCACTTTGGATTCTAAATAATAAATGAGGAAAAAGTTGAAAGGTTGTAACCAATAATAACAAAATTCCTCATTCATCATGCATTCAACTACCTTTCTTCACTTTGGATTCTAAGTAGTAAATGAGGAAGAAGTTGAAGAGTTGTCCATTGATCATGCCTTCAACTCCCTCCCTTTCAATTTATAGCCAATAACTCATGCATTCAACTCCCTTTCTTCACTTTAGATTCTAAGTAGTAAATGAAGAAGAAGTTGAAAGGTTTTCCATTGATCATGCATTCAACTCCCTCCCTTTCAATTTCTAGCCAATAACTCATGCATTCAACTCTCTTTCTTCACTTTAGATTCTAAGTAGTAAATGAAGAAGAAGTTGAAAGGTTTTCCATTGATCATGCATTCAACTCCCTCCCTTTCAATTTCTAGCCAATAAAATCATGCCAAGTGTGTGTCTTAAGAAGTGAGGATTGGTAGTATGGAGCATGGGGAGTGCTTTGCTTCCTATTTAATATATTATATAGATTACACGGACGGAATACAACCCGGAATTCACAATCCAACGAGCGATAAAATAATAATCGGAATAGAAAGCGGTAAACATTAACTATAAACGGACCCGTAAGTAGAAAATGTAAGCTAAACCGTAATTTGAATAAATGGACGAACTTCGATTAAATACACATTATATTGTGCATTAAACGGAGGACGGAGACTTTAATACACGTTTGCGTATGGGACCGAAGCGTGGTGCTAGCTCGATCCCGGGTCTCGATGCCTTGTCCCGACTTATCATATTAAAAGATTGGTGTCTAGAGTAGTCATGCATCGGATACGACTAAGGAGTCGTCGACACAAGACTAGTCGTATAAGACGTTAGTCAAAGTCGTGAAGGTAATAGAATAAAATGTATGGGTTTTGAATAAGGAATCACGTGATTGAATTAACACGTGACGACTTAAAGTCGTAAAACGAATTTGATTAGGCTTACGGTATTTAAGAGGCTCACGGTGAAGCATGATAAAGGACACTCAACCGAGTCATGGGAGAGACTCGATTGAGTGCCCTTCATGAGGACCCCCTGCCTGTTTTTGGAAGGGTCACTCGATCGAGTGGGCTTATGCACTCGATCCAGTGCCCTCTGTACGGGCAGGATCTCGTCTTTTGAGACGACCCATTTCGTAACTTTTCTGTTTTTAAATCGAGATACGATTACGCTAAATATAAATATTGTCCAATTTATATTAGTTTAAATCTCGATGGCTCGTCATACTCGACATTCGGTTATAGAACCGACATCTAGTATTTAGAGCGAATTTTGCAAAATCGAGTTTGATCGGACTAGAACAAATATCGATTCCCTCCGCGTCATAATGTCGTAATCAATCCATTTGGATCGTGTGACAATTAATCCAGCGTCAACGGGTTTTGTCCTAATCCGATTTGTCGATGATTCTTTTAGAATAATATTTTGAAAGAAATATGGTCGGACATATTTAACGACGAATCTCCACGATCTATTACGCCCTTATGTGTTTAGGGCGCCGCACCTCGAAGGGCGCCACCTTCAATACGACTTGTAAAGGGATTAAATATACTTTAGGCGGAATTCTTAATTAAACATATTCGACCCGAAAATTTGACCGTCGTTGCAAACTTAAGTCCTCGGCATTTTAATATCGTAAATTGGCCTAAACTTACGTTGCTCGGATCGTTTTGAAAATAGTTTTGTTGGTAAATATACACGGTATTATTAATATAACAAAATGTAAATGACGATAATTAAATGTTAGGATTAGTATAATTAATATAAATAATATATGTACAAAAAATGAGAAAGAGAAGGGAGAAGAAGGAATGTCGGGATTTGAATTACACCCTCAACCTACATGCTTTAGTCTCAGAATACGGCTCGTCTAATGGTGGCAAAGTCACGGGAGCGTCGAGATACGTAGGGGAGTTATGGTGCGTATGTGGTTTGTAGAGATGGATTTGTCGAGTTTTGCTCTCGGTCTTTAACGAGTTTTGATCTCCGGATGGATTGTGTATGTATGTGTGTGACTTTGAAACCAAGTTCAAAGAGATGTATTGTGTAAAGGTTGATGGGTGATTGTAGGATTGAAAAGAAGTTGTGAATGTGATGGGTAAAAGTTGTGAAATGGCTTAGGGTGACAGGGTATTTATAAAACAAATGCCCCGGTTTAAGGCCACTCGATCGAGTGGCGCGGGTGCACTCGATCGAGTGCCCGGTTCGAGTCCGGTTCGGCCAGTTCATGGCCTTACTCGACCGAGTGGATGTGAACCACTCGATCGAGTGGGTCAAAACGGAGGGAGGATAATTAGGGAAAGATTTGTTGACTATTTTTGAAATGATTTGGTTGTTGTGACTTGATTCATTTTGTGTATTTGGACATGGTGTGAGGCTGGTTTCGTCTCGGGATTCGACTTTGACCGGGTTTTGGCTCGGTCGCTAAAAGACGGTTTTATTTCCGGTGACGGTTTTGACCCAAATTAGTCTTATTTTATTGGAAACGGCCCATTGAGAGTCTGAATTTGAGGTCGATTTTGTGAGATTTGTACTCTGCTAAAAAGCCCATGCCAGACATTACTGATTCCGAGCCCATATTCGAGCGCGTTAAAGCAAGTTTGCGTCCGATCATCATCGGGTGTTTTTTGGAAACTGTTATAGACACCTAGCTGCCAAATGTGGGTGTCTACAGAGCCCCCACTCTGACTGAGGCTTGGACAAGGCGAAAGTCAGAGTAGCTATCAGGCCAATCGAGGATTAAGACTTGGTAGACTTCCGGTCGGGTCGTTTATAGTCCATTTGACTTGCGTGAAAGGTTTCGCCAGCCATAGGATAGAAATCATACCTGAGTTGATGCTAATAGCTCCGTGGAGACTTGTTTTTTGAAGCCCTGGGTGTATCTGTATGTGGATACATCCCATCTTGGAGCTGCGCGGGAGCTTGTTTTTGAAACCCTGGGTGTGCCCGTTTGCAGACACATCACATCTCGGAACTACGTGGGAGCTTGTTTCTAAAGCCCTGTGTGTGCCCGTTTGCAGACACGTCCCAATTCGGAATTACGCGGGAGCTTGCCTAAGAAGCCCTGGGTGTGCCCGTTCGCAGGCACGTCCCGTGTTTCTTTAGGAGAAATGCCACCTTGGGCTTTCCGCTGGGGAGTTTACTGTGTTGCGCAGGCCTGCTTCTGAAGCCTTGAGTTATACCTGTGTACGGTTATACAAAACTTTGCATGTAACATTTAGGTAAAACATGACTCACGCTGGGGAATAAAAACTTGATGTTCCGTTGGGAAGCACAAGCTGGTACCTGAAATGTTAGATACATAGGCAGAAATAACAAATATGGTAGATGGCAAGGTAGCATATAAGAAATGCAGTTAGCATCTATAGACTGGCTCGCGCTGGGGAAAATGACTTTTGCCTCATTTTGAAATCGAATTCCTGAAAGCAGCTCACGTGCTAGGAGATAGGTTTTCAAAATTGAAAGGGGTAGAAAAGAAATTTGCAGTTTAAATAAACTGAAATATGACCTTGTCGAAAAGGATTTTCTTAGATGGTTAAGTTTTGCAAATTTCAAAGCGGGAATTTGAAGAGAAAGGTATACCGACAGACTCGACTCTGGACGCGACAGGACGAGTTGAAAAACACAACTGAACACTCTAAGGGTTGGATCGTGACTCGGTAGGGGGTGGGCCGCCTAAGATAACAAGACTCTTAAGTTGCGCTATTCGATAGCATAGGCGAGTGGCAACACGGTCGAACATCGAAATGGGAAAGATATGCTATAGAGGGACTGTAGTAGTTTGTAATGAGACTGTTTCTGCAGGACTCAGCAGTAGCAGTGCTGTAGACTAGTGCTTTTTTGAATTTTTGGTTTTGGGGTACATCCCAAAGTGGATGTTGCTTCAACTCCCTGGCAGACTTTTGTCTTCGATTGAGCCGATTGCTAGGACACACTATAGAAAGAAGGCTAGTTTTTGAAAGACATTTGGATTTTGTGAGGGGATAGAGTGTGGACATGACATAGGTCCACCCCGACGCGGCCACGCGCGGGTTTGGGGAGGCGAATGAATCTCCATATGAGAATGGATCGAATTGAAATTTAGGTCTATGTGGAGTCGCCACCGAATTTTGTGGTTATTTGGAACCATTCGAGCCCACTCTATGTCGTAGTGGGCCGTATACAAAATACGGTCCATTTCCGATGTCAGAGTTTATTGGGCTCGTCCCTTTGCATTTGATACCGATACCGACATTATCGGATATCGTGTATTGAATGACTCTCGTGTGCCAACGGTTTCGGACATCCGGAAACCGAGGTTCTGAGTAAGGGGTGAGGGTACGTGTTGGGAAGCCCACAAAGGACACCCAACCCCGCCCGCACATTAGCGGCCTCTACTAAGAATTCGAATGACTTTCCAATACGCGCGTTAGTAAAACGGGAAAATGATATGCAAAGATTATTTTACCTAAACATGTGAGTGGAATTGAAAAAGGGTTTCTAAGTCAATTTAATGCAATTAATTCTACGTCAAAGTGGAATTTTAGCATGCGGGTTCATTTAGTACAATAAACGAACAAGAATTAAATTGACAAAAGAAATAACAAACGCGTTAGTAACGATATAACGATATTTAACGGTTTCTGCAAATATGAGATGAGATGAAAAGATGCAAATATGATGATGTATGGTTTGAAAAGGTAGTAATACACGTGATTAACTAAACACGTGTTGACCTAAATCATAAATTACTATCGAGTTTTGAAAAGAAGAATGTACGACTCGTTGTATTAGTCGTTATGAGGTCACTCGATCGTGTGGTCGATGGACTCGATCGAGTGAACCCTAAAAAGATTATTCTGTTTTGCGTTTTAGACCGTACTCGGCCGAGTTATTGGCCAACTCGGTCGAGTACATAGCCACTCGACCGAGTCACTGTGAGACTCGATCGAGTGGAGGTCGTAATTGACGTTCTGACTTGATTTTGTGGTGTCACTTGATCGAGTGACCAAGGCACTCGGTCGAGTGGCACCTTTACGAAACGAGTTTGCTTGCAATTTTATTATTGATTTTGAAATTGCTTTTGATTTTTGATAATTCGATGATTCTACCAAATCGGACATAAATATTGCATAATTTATGCTCGACTCGGATTTTATAAATTGTCGATATTGTTGAATCGAATATAAATATTGCGGGATTTATATTCGATTCTAAATTTGAATACTCGTAGTATCCCATATTCGATTATCGAGTCGATATGGAATATTAGAGTGAAAATAAAAGAAAATAAATTAATTTTAGTCGTCTTAAATTAATTAGCGCGATATGGATAAATCACGTTAATTTATTTATGTGACTAGATTGATAGATTCGACATCCAATTATGAAATTGGTATCAAATCTAAAATCGACGCTTAACTTGAATGAAAAAGGACTTGATTCCCTCGACTTCTCCGACATCGAAATAAATCCCTAAGGGTTGTGATGTCGGATCCGTGTCAACGGGTTTCGACCCTTATTAAAATACAATGTTTGTTCTTTTGAAAATCGATGTAAATATGTGACTCGAATAATGAAAACGAAATAAAAAAGATTATTGTTTAAGTTAACTTATTTCAATAATCAAACGATTGGGGTGATGGGATAAGCGACCGACAACGCGTGTGCAGTACACTTGTATATGCGGTTTTCCTTTCCCACCATCACTCACATTCGACACAAATCAATAAGTATTTTAATGTTTTTCTATTAATAATATTATCGATATTATGAAGCAATGGACAAAACAAAAAAAAAACAAAAAAAAGAGGATGAGAAGAAGATGAAGACGACGTGAGGAAGAGAAGGAGAAAAGAGAGGGTTTTGACACCCTCAACCTACATGTTCTTGTCTCGGAACGAACTCGTAACCGTGGCTTTAACACAAGAGTCTTCGAGGTGGACGAAGGTTAAGTTATGGTGGCTCGGGAATGATTCCTAAAACTAGGTTTAGGGTTTTTTGCTAGTGTATTGCTTAGGGTTGTGTATGGAAGATGTATTAGGGTTGTAAGGGTGCTTAGGGTTTTTGAGGTTGGAAAAAAGATTGGTTGCATGTGTGTTGCATGGGGGGTATATATAGGAAAGGGTAGGGCACCCGGTTTAGGGTTACTCGACCGAGTAGGTGGCCAACTCGGTCGAGTGGCCCATTCAACCTGCAGCCGGGCTCGAAATAGGCCGACTCGATCGAGTGGGTAGGTCACTCGATCGAGTGGCCCAACTGGGTCGCGTGAGTCTGTTGACTTTGGACCGTGATTTGTGTTTGATGATGGGTTTGCGTTTGACTTGGACTTTTGATGATGTGAGGGGTTGTTTTGTGTGTCTCGAAAACGATTTTGACCGGGGTTGACCCAATCGCAAACAGTCGGTTTTACTTCCGGTGTCGGTTTTGGCCCAAATTAGTCTTGTGTGACTTGGAATGATCCAGTGGGCCTGGATTCGAGGTTGATTTTGTGAGATTTTTACTCCGTAAGTGTGTTAGCCAGCGATTAATGGATTTGAGCCCGTATCCGAGCGCGTAGAAACATGTTAGCGTCCGATCATCGTCGGGTGTTTTTTGGAAACTGTCATAGACACCTGGCAGTCAAAATGCGGGTGTCTACAGAGCCTCCACTCTGACTGAGGCTTGGACAGGGCGAAAGTCAGAGTAGCTACCGAGCCCGTTAAGACCTGGTAGGCTTCCGTTCGGGTCGTTTATAGTCCATTAGACTTGCGTGAAGGGCTCGCCAGCCATAAGCTAGAAGTCATACCTGAGCTGGATGATTGTACTCCGTGGGGAATTTGGGCTTGTCGCGTAAGCCCTGGGTGTGCCTGTGTGTTGGCCCATCCCGTGCTATCCCGGAAAATGCTGCTGGGAAGATTTGATGGCTTGCATGTCCCTGTTTGAGTCGTACCTATATAAGTCACATGAAAATGCATGCAACACGTAGGTAGTAAAAATGACTCGTGCTGGGGAAAAAAGACCTTTTGAATTTTTGAAAACTCGAATTTTGATATTTTTTGAAATTTTGAAATTTGTAAATTTTGAAATTTTGAAAGAATTGACTCCTAAAGAGATTAGGAAAGTTCGGGATGAATATTTTCGTGCTAGTATCGGGACCAGACTTGTGGGTTGATTCCGTTTTGGAATTAGGAAACTTTTCCTAAAAGTGATATGGAAAGAAGTTTGCAAGGCTAATGCTATATATAGCCCTCTCTTGCTTTTGATTCTCTTCATAATTCCATCACAAATTCTTGAAAAGAAAATCTCTTTATTTCTCTTAAGGCAAAAAGAAAGTCTCTTTATCCTTTTAAGAAATCCATCATGGGAATTGACAGGTTGAGTGCTATGTTGCAGGCGTGGTCCCGATAATTTAGGGATGCCGATAGGGTGGTCTTGAACCAGACGAGTATAACTCAGCTGTACCCGTTCCGTCAGATGGTGGTCGACCGCTATTTCCTGGACGCTTGCCTGGCTTATTGGGACGACATATATCATGTCTTTGCCTTCCCTCGGGGCGAAGTCTGCCCTTTACCTGAAGAGATTGCTGCGATAGGAGGGTGGAACCCCATGCTTCGGCCCGCCATCCCGTATTCAGTTTATGACTTGAGGAGGAAGCTTCGAGAGTTCTTGGGCCTCTCCCATAATGAGGTGTCCCGCATGACCCAGGATAACAACACGGTCTCCTTAATTGATCTGGCCGAGAAGTTTATGAATCCACACGATGTCCGGGTGAGATCAGTTCATAGCCGTAGGGCTTTCTCTTTTTGCATGCTCCATGTATATGCCTTTGAGGGTCACATGGATTTATTGTCTTGTATGGGTCATATCCGTCTGTTAACCGTGGTTGATTTAATGGAGACGGAGTATAGCCCGGCTTGGCTGGTCACGAGTGAGATAATCCAAGGCTTGGACAATCGCAAGAGGGATTCGTCCTTTCGTCTCATCGGAAGCACCCGTTTGCTGCAAGTATGTCGAATTTTATATTTTTTTTAGATTTCTTGATTTTTTGATTTTTTTCGAGAATTTGGCTACTGCAGTGGGCACCCGATCGAGTCACCCTGGCACTCGATCGAGTGCCTTCGTAAAAAGCCTTATGTTCGCTTCCAGTGACGCCACTCGACCGAGTCACCCTGGCACTCGATCGAGTGTCGTCTGTTTCGTCTCGGAATCTAATGCTTTTGTTTCCTTTTTCAGATTTGGCTTTATGAGAGGCTATCGGTGATAGATCCTCCGCTTGATGCTAGCAATTACCGCCATAACCAACTGATGACGAGGAGGCGCGCCATCGATTTTTCTCGTCTGATTAGCCAAAAATATTGGGACGAGGTACTATCAATCCACGGTGGACGGTTGATTCGATGGGTCGTGCCGTGGTGGCCCATCTATGTCTGGACTGGCTTGGACCCGAGGGACAAAGCCCGTTACCAAGTGATATTGTCTTTTAGGCAGACGATTCACCTTTACCCTGATCGCATACTAAGGCAATATGAACGGGCTCAACGGATACCAGAAGTGGAAGCAATTATGAGCGACCCTACCCAACTGACTGATGTGATGTGCGATACTTGGGCGCAGAAATGGTATACCCGGCACACTTGGCCTGTTTCCAAAACTCGTCGTTCGATATGGGTTTCGGACTCATATGTGAAGTGGACCAAAGCAGGTGATGTCAAGGCCCGAGCTGCTTTGAAGGTTGATGAAGCCTTCGACCTGCTGAGAAGGGAGCAAGATAAAGACAACAGAGGGTTCTTTGATGAGGGAGACACTCCAGCTACCCTAGTTCGTCTAATGTCCGGACAAAAGAAGAAGGCTAAGACTCAAGCTGAAGGGTCCGGTGCTAAAGGTGCTCGGGGGAAAGTGAGCCCCCAGACGGACTTGGAAAGGAGACTGGGCCCTAGACTAGCCGTGCAGAACCGACTTGGCCCACGGGATAGGCTACCTGAGCATGTACGGGCCCGACTTGGGCCGAAGACTGTGATTGAAGACCCGTCGTCAAAGAAGCGGGTTCGTGCTAAAGAGGTTCCCCTTGTGATTAGGGAACACTCATCCCCACCTCGGCGACCTCGGGCTCCACGCGACCTGAAGGACAAGGGAAAGGGGAAGATGCTCGGATATTAGTCTCCTTATTTTATTATTTGAGTATTACTATTAATTTTTTGGTGTGATTTTTTTTTGTTGTTTTTTTGTCCGCCGTGCTTGGCGTTTTTTTTTTCTTTTTTTTTTTCGAGATGTTAATAAAAGACATATTATTGAATACCGTTCCCGTCTTTTCGTTATTGCAGTGGTTGTACCCTTTTAAGGGGTTGCCTACGTATCCACAATTAGCGGAATCAAACCCAACGTAGTTCGAAATTTGATTTGATCGATTTTTTGCAATTTTCGAAATACATCAAGATTATTAATTCGAGATGTGCGACGGTAGAATAATTAATTCTAACTTATTGACTTGTCTAAAATTTTGAAAATTTATAAAAAAGGACTAAGTTTTATAAATTTTTGCAAATGACATTGAGATTGGGGTTTATGGGTAATAGCGCTTCAGTTGGTCCAAGTTGGTCGGATTGACGAACTCGTTGCCGTCCAGGTCTGTTAGCATCACCGCTCCCCCTAATAGGATTGTCTTGACTAGGTATGGCCCAGCCCAATTGGGTTTGAACTTTCCCCTTGGGTCAACCGGTAGTAAGGCACAGACCGATTTTAGGACCAAATCACCTTCTTTGATTTTCCTGGGCCTAACCCTTTTGTTGAAAGCCCGTTGGATTCTATTTTGATACACTTGACTATTATTGAGGGCCCGAGATCGCCGTTTGTCTAGAAGGACTAGCGAGTCGTATCGGGCTTGGACCCAGTCCGCCTCAGGTACTTGACTTTCAAGTAAAATCCTGAGGGATGGCACCTCTAGCTCTACTGGTTGGACTGCTTCCATTCCATATGTCAGGTAATATGGAGTTGCTCCGGTCACGGTGCGGATCGATGTTTGATACCCCCATAAGGCAAAGGGTATTTTGTCGGGCCAGTCCCGATAATTCTCAGCCATCTTCTTAAGTATGGTGACAATTGTTTTGTTGGCCGCTTCTACCGCTCCGTTTGTTTGAGGTCGGTAGGGTGAAGATGTATGCCTCTGAATTTTGTATTTTGTCAGTAATGCAGTGGTTTCAGCTTGGAAGTGGGTCCCGTGATCACTGATAAATTCGTGAGGGATCCCATATCGGCATATGATCTTATTTTGGATAACTTTGGCCACGTGCTTGGCGTTCAAGACACGGTATGACTCGGCTTTGACCCATTTGGTGAAGTAGTTGATGGCCACTAAAATGAAGCAATGACCTCCCGTCCCGGAAGGATGCACCTTTCCTATTATGTCAATACCCCATGTCGAAAAGGGCCATGGTGATGTCATGGTATATAATAGGGAAGATGGCATATGCTGTACATTACCGAAGATCTGACAGTTATGGCAGTGCTTGACATATAACTGGCAGTCTGTTTCCATGGTGTTCCAGTAATACCCGAGCCTCATGATTTTACGGGATAGCATATGGGCGTTCATATGCGGACCATTTTCACCGTCGTGGACCTCGGCCATGACCTTTTCGGCCTGTGTTTTGTCGATACATAGGAGGAGAGCCCCCTGTGTCGTCTTTTTGTACAATTGCCCGTCATCAGTACGAACAAATTGGGTCGCCAATCTTCGCAAGGCCTTTTTGGCCCGATTTTCAGCTTCCGGGAGATATTCTCCCGTTGTCAGGTAGGTTAGGACGGCTTGATACCAAGGTTCTGGGTCAGTTATCTTTATATCCTGAATGGCATGGATGTATGCCGGCTCGGACCGCCTTTCAACACAGATTGGTATACTGGTTAGGTGATTCGGGATGTTCAGTAAAGATGCTAATTTGGAAAGTGCATCTGGGAACTGATTCTCTTCCCGAGGCAGGTAGATATATTCCACCCTCTGGAATTGTTTCTCTAGAACCCGTACCCGTGCTTGGTAAGCCACGAGATTGGCGTTCCGAGTTTTCCCATTTTGGAGCGCTTGATTAATGACCAGGGATGAATCACCGTGGACCCGGAGGTTTGTTACCCCTAAATCAGCGGCGGCTTGCAACCCGTGAATGCATGCTTCGTATTCGGCTGCGTTGTTGGTCACGTGGAAGTCCAACTTGATGGATAAAGGAGTGTGTTCCCCTCGGGGTGAGATTAACAAAATTCCGACCCCAAATCCTCGGAAGTTGGATGCCCCGTCAAAATACAGATCCCATGTCTCGGTATCGGTATGGAATATGTCTTCATCAGAAAAGGCCCAAGTATCAGTGTGGCCTTCTTCGGGTATCGGGCTGTCAGCGAGGAACTCGGCTACTACACGGCCCTTGATGGCTTTTAATGGTACAAACTTGAGGTCGAACTCAGATAACATTAAAGTCCATCTTGACATCCTGCCGTTGAGGATGGGCTTCTCGAATAAGTACTTGATAGGATCCATTTTGGATAAAACATGTACCTCGTGACTGAGCATGTAATGTCGGAGCTTTTTAGTGGCACAAACCAAAGCTAGGCACGTTTTCTCGAGCATTTTGTACTTGCATTCATACTCGAGGAACTTTTTACTAATGTAGTAAATAGCCCGTTCTTCTGATTCGACCGTCTGGGCCAGCATAGCCCCCATGGCTGTCTTGGTCGTCGTTAGGTATAACGACAAAGGCAAACCGTGTTGAGGTGGCATTAGTACCGGCGGAGCAGACAGAATCTCCTTGATTTTATCGAAAGCTACTTGACATTTGTCATCCCATAGCACCCGTTCCCCTATCTTCAGTTTCTTGAAAATGGGTTCACATACCATGGTTAGCTTTGAAACGAACCGGATGATGTATTGGACCTTCCCGAGAAACCCCCTTATTTCCTTTTCGGTCTTGGGTGGCTGCATCTCGGTGATGGCTTTGATTTTAGCTGGGTCGACCTCGATACCGCGTTGGCTAACGATATGGCCTAGTAATTTGCCCGACGTTACCCCAAAACTGCATTTTTGTGGATTCAGTCTCATATTGTATTTACGTTGCCGGATGAAGAACTTTCTTAGGGCCGAGATGTGCCCGCTTCGGTCCTTGGATTTGACGATCATGTCGTCCACATAGACCTCCACTTCCTTATGCATCATGTCGTGTAGCAAAGTAGTGGCGGTCCGTTGATAAGTGGCTCCAGCGTTGATAAGCCCAAATGGCATGACGGTGTAACAGTAAGTCCCCCATGGTGTAATGAAGGTGGTCTTACCCATATCCTCTTCTGCCATTTTAATCTGATTGTATCCCGCATACCCGTCCATGAATGATAGAAGGACATGATCAGCCGTATTATCCACCAATATGTCGATATGTGGTAACGGAAAATCATCTTTTGGGCTGGCCTTATTTAAGTCCCGGAAGTCCACGCATACTCACACCTTGCCGTCCTTCTTGGGTACCGGAACGATGTTTGCAACCCAGTCTGGATATTCAGACACTTGTATAAAACCCGCTTTGAATTGCTTATCGACCTCTTCCTTCACTTTAAGAGACCATTCGGGCTTCATTCTTCTGAGTTTCTGTTTCACCGGTTTGCACCCATCTTTGATGGGTATTCGGTGTTCTGCTATTTCTCGATCTATTCCCGGCATGTCCTTGTAGGACCATGCAAAGACGTCTTTAAATTCTTGGAGGAGGTCTGTGAATTGTTTTCTCTCCTCTGGATCTAAAGATAGGCCCAACTTAAGCATCTGGGGCTCTAAAGTGGTTCCCACATTGATGGACACGGTTTCTTCGATTACCGGGTCTCGGGATTCCCTTTGTTCGAGCTGCTCGACCAGATGTGGAGGTAGAGGTACCTGTTCATCGGGTTTCTCAATGTCATTGCATATAAAATTCTTGAAATTGAGAAAATTTTGGAAATAAGACAAGTCGTAAGCAGAACGGTGTTCGTTATTATTATTGATGGTAAATTTGGAAAATAGCTCGAAAAGAGCGGCCATCTGATCGTTGGTCAGTGGCGGGATAGGGAGAGGTCTTGGGACATGCCCCGAGACCTCAGTGGCTAAGGGAAAGGGAGTTACAGACTCGATACTAGCACCTGACCCCCTAAACTCGGACTCAGACTCCGACTCTGACTCTGACTCCGACTCGGACTCGGTATCCGGCATGTCTCCCTCGCCGGTGGTCAGCTTGTAGACCCGTCCTTGACTGTCGGTCCATTTTATGGTCTTCCTCCAAGCCCTTGTCTCGGTGTTGATGTCGACCTCGGTGATTAGCTTGGTTGGGTCGAACCGATCGCTGCGGAGGATCAAGTTGACCAAATCGTCATTTGGAGCAGGGACGGTCTTGTCTTCTCCAAATAAGAGCCCCAGCACGGGCTCAGAGTCGCTTTCACCCTTCTCAGACTCTGCTTGGATGATGGTGAATATATCATCGGGGATACAGTTGCATTCCCGAGCCGTTTTGGTCTCGGGATATGTGATGGTGGGTTGGTTGAGGCCCACTAGAATGGCTCCGAAGACTGGAGTGACAAATTTGATTGCATAGGCCCGGCCCACATTCTCCGTGCTTATAGTATATCCCAATCCGAGTCGGGACTCTGCATTGTCTAGGACCTCGATGATCTTCCCTGCCGGAAGATATGGTCTTGAGGTAGCTCCGGGTAGGTAACCCAGATTTTGTAGCAACGTGTCGATGCTGGGGGCGAATTAGGGTTTGAAGAGATATTATTCCTCCTCAATCATACCCACGAAGTCGAATCCTCGTGGTTCGGCCCGGTTTGTGGCATTAAAGCTAGCCACGGTCATCGGGGTCGCCTCCAGTGTGATGATACCGTCTTTAAGGGGCATCTTGACTTTTCGGTGGAGGGTAGATGTCACGGCTTTGTCTGCGTGGATCCAAGGCCTTCCTAGCAAGAGGTTGAATGATGAGGTGACATCTATCACCTGGAATTCCAGCTCCTTTTCGATTGGGCCCGTTATGATCTTTAATTTAACGGCCCCGGCAACACGTTTTGGGCTTCCGTCGAAAGCCTGAATAGTTTGCGCTGTCGGAAGTTAGTCTGCATCACTGATGCCAAGGGCCTTAGCAGTCCTTAGGGGTAGGACGTTCACAGCAGATCCGTCGTCGACGAGGGTCATCGGGAGGTATTTACCCTTGCAGATGATCGTGATGTATAGGGCCAGATTGTGATTGGGCCCAAATGATGGCAGATCAGATTCAGCGAAGGTTATGAGTGGGCCTTCGTTCTTGGACTTGCCCTTGAGGTAGGGCATGATAGTGGCTACCATTTCAGCAGGAGTAGCTTGCGAATCGACCTTGATTCCATCGAGAGCCTTAGTCAGTGCTTCTCGATGTGCTTGTGAGCTAACCAATAGTTGCCATATAGTTAGATCAGTTCGAACCCTCTTTAGCTGTTGGACAAGGGTCGTGTCGTTGCTCGTCTCTTCGAGGGTAGACCCCGTCCTGGCAGGTTCAGTGACGAGTGTTGGAGTGGCGCGCCCAGCAGTGGCGAGGTGGTTGGTGGCCAAGGCCTTGGACTTGGCTTTTTGGACCTCGTCAAGGGTGATGGGGACAGCTTCCCCTTTGGCTAGATACACGTCGTCCTCATCATCGAACCATATCCCATTGATTTGTGGGATAAAAGGAGAGATGAGGTGAGAATAATCGATTACCTCCCCCGTGAATATTGCATGGGCACTGAACGGGTTTTCTTTGTTGCTTGGTTTGTCTCCGGGCAACGGGATCTTCCCGCTCTCGATAAGATCTTGGATCAGATGCTTTAGTCTCCAACATTTTTCAGTATCATGTCCGTTACCCCGGTGATACTGACAGTAGGCTTGAGCATTATAGTGTTTGGGCCTCTTCTCTACTGGAGGCTCTGCGGTTGGGCCTATCGATTGGAGTAGGCCCTTTGAAGATAGCCTTTGCAAGGCATAAGTATAGGTAGTCCCCATATCTGTGAATACCCGATTTGGTATATTCTTTTTGGATGAGGTGTCGAGCAAGTTTACCTCGTCAAAGATGCTGCGAGTTGCAGCTGCAGGTACGGGCTTGTTTGTGGATGAACTAGCCCCTTGATAGCCCTTGGTAGAGGCCTTAGTCAGGCTCTCTAGTCTCAAGTCATCCTAGATTCTTGTGCCCATTTCAGTGAGGGCGGCCAAATTGGGGATGATAGCATACCGGAGATGGACCCGGTAGGATGGGAGGAGATTCTTGACAAAGGCCTCCACCAGCACTTTTTCGCTGGGCTTATCGACCATCTTCACACTCTCGGCCCTCCATCTTTGCAGATACTTGGTGAACCCTTCTTTGGGTTCTTGGGCCATCACTTCCAGAGTACGCATTATAGTCTGGATTACAGTATTGTCGGCGTAATTCCGAGCAAACTCGGTAGCCACATCGTCCCAAGTTTTGTATTTCTTGGAATCGAGATTGTAGAACCAGACCTTAGGATGTTTCTCCAAGGAAGAAGGGAACAAGTGCTTGAACATAGTTGACTTCACCCCCTTGACCGCCATGAAGTCTTTGAAAGCCCGGATGTGGTGGACAGGGTCTTCGGTACCCTCAAACATAGGAATTCCCGTTAAGTTGAGGTTGGCAGGTAGCTCGTCATTCAAAGGTGAATAAGTACGAGCATTTTCGGTGTGGATCGAGTTGTTCGTCGATAAGTGGACTTGTTCCTCGAGCCTCCGAACAACACTGATCAATTCGGCTATGGGCCCAGTAGGCTCAGCTCCTTCAACTGGGGCCGTTTTCTCCACGGTGCTTAGGCGGGTGGATAAAGTCGCTTGGTTAGCCTGGATGGCAGCCAGTTGGGTCTCGATCTTGGTCAAAGCATTTTTCAACTCGTCCATTTTGCGTTGATGTCTGGTTTCGGGTAGCCTGTCTATAAGAACACCACGTAATCAGAAACTAGCCCAAAATCCTAGAATAGAAAGTACATCCCGAACGAGACTAGTAGGGAAATGACTCGGAAAAGACACCTAGACGGGTGACTTGTGATATGTGGGCCTTCCTTAGGATTCGGCGGGTGGGCCTAGTCCTGTTCGAAGGAAGGTTCACGTGAGACATCCCCAGACTTTTGGACTCGATTGTGTTGACGGGCCCTCCTTTGTAGGGGTTTGTCCTACGTAGGTGGGACTTGCCTTAGTCTAATAAGGCGGACTGGGATGGGGAAGAAACTCTTGATGTAAGATCGATAGAGTTTCGACGCTAAAGACCTTGACAACTTAAGACACGACCCGACACTGCTAAATATGGGAAGTCCTAAGGAGAAGGAAGTTTTGAAAATTGATTGTTTTTTTGAAAGGGGTCCGAGAAAACTCGGTTGAGGGCCCAATTTTTCGGAAAAAAAACGAAGGTGGTATTGGGCCGCGGGTTTTGAAAGATCGAAATGATTTTCGAGTTTTGAATCGGGCAGCATACCGTCTAGAAAATAAGCTATTTTGAGTAAAATCATAAGTCCTAAATTCGGTATGTGTCCCGGGTTTTGAAATTGAATAGTTTGAAAAAGATGCAATAATCTTTGGAAAAAGACGGTTTTTGAAAACAACTCGGAAACCAAGTAGCACGTAGTCACACAAGCATTATAACGACGCCATGTATGCTCTATACTAAGTCTCGGTCGGTCTATAAGGGGTCTATACTAGTGTACATAGTCTAGACGTTGATCGGGACGGACTTCCTAAGTCGAGTTGATCTTAGAACATGCCGCGAAACCCACTCGAATTGACTATGGACACCTTTTGACATATCCATATTGGAGTACATCAACGGTATAGTGGGACGTCGGTTGCGAGTACCGGCCCGAGAAAATATGGGTTATGCATGAACCGTAAAACTAAAACGCGTATTGTATTCATCAAACGATTTCTATTCGAGTCTCACCCTGAGGATGCCGATGGTAAGTCACGCATCAGTTAATCCCCAGCGGAGTTGCCAAATTGTGGACATGACATAGGTCCACCCCGATGCGGCCACGCGCGGGTTTGGGGAGGCGAATGAATCTCCATATGAGAATGGATCGAATTGAAATTTAGGTCTATGTGGAGTCGCCACCGAATTTTGTGGTTATTCGGAACCATTCGAGCCCACTCTATGTCGTAGTGGGCCATATACAAAATACGGCCCATTTCCGATGTCAGAGTTTATTGGGCTCGTCCCTTTGCATTTGATACCGATACCGACATTATCGGATATCGTGTATTGAATGACTCTCGTGCGCCAACGGTTTCGGACATCCGGAAACCGAGGTTCTGAGTAAGGGGTGAGGGTACGTGTTGGGAAGCCCACAAAGGACACCCAACCCCGCCCGCACATTAGCGGCCTCTACTAAGAATTCGAATGACTTTCCAATACGCGCGTTAGTAAAACGGGAAAATGATATGCAAAGATTATTTTCCCTAAACATGTGAGTGGAATTGAAAAAGGGTTTCTAAGTCAATTTAATGCAATTAATTCTACGTCAAAGTGAAATTTTAGCATGCGGGTTCATTTAGTACAATAAACGAACAAGAATTAAATTGACAAAAGAAATAACAAACGCATTAGTAACGATATAACGATATTTAACGGTTTATGCAAATATGAGATGAGATGAAAAGATGCAAATATGATGATGTATGGTTTGAAAAGGTAGTAATACACGCGATTAACTAAACACGTGTTGACCTAAATCATAAATTACTATCGAGTTTTGAAAAGAAGAATGTACGACTCGTTGTATTAGTCGTTATGAGGTCACTCGATCGAGTGGTCGATGGACTCGATCGAGTTAACCCTAAAAAGATGATTCTGTTTTGTGTTTTAGACCGTACTCGGCCGAGTTATTGGCCAACTCGGTCGAATACATAGCCACTCGACCGAGTCACTGTGAGACTCGATCGAGTGGAGGTCGTAATTGACGTTCTGACTTGATTTTGTGGTGTCACTCGATCGAGTGACCAAGGCACTCGGTCGAGTGTATAGCTGTTCAAGGGACGTACCGCCCGATTGGCCCGGCCCGGCCGACCCGAATTTTTAGCGGGCTTGGACACAACATTTTCAAAAATATACAAAGGCCCGACCTACGAACCCGTCCCAAACCCGCTAGCCCGCTTGTTCGTGGGCCAAAATTTTACACCTAGCCCGGCCCGTATCCGGCCCGAACCCGCAAATGATCACCTCTAGTCGAGTGGCACCTTTACGAAACGAGTTCGCTTGCAATTTTATTATTGATTTTGAAATTGCTTTTGATTTTTGATAATTCGACGATCCTACCAAATCGGACATAAATATTGCATAATTTATGCTCGACTCGGATTTTATAAATTGTCGATATTGTTGAATCGAATATAAATATTGCGGGATTTATATTCGATTCTAAATTTGAATACTCGTAGTATCCCATATTCGATTATCGAGTCGATATGGAATATTAGAGTGAAAATAAAAGAAAATTAATTAATTTTAGTCGTCTTAAATTAATTAGCGCGATATGGATAAATAACGTTAATTTATTTATGTGACTAGATTGCTAGATTCGACATCCAATGTGAAATTGGTATCAAATCTAAAATCGACGCTTTACTTGAAGGAAAAAGGACTTGATTCCCTCGACTTCTCCGACATCGAAATAAATCTCTAAGGATTGTGATGTCGGATCCGTGTCAACGGGTTTCGACCCTTATTAAAATACAATGTTTGTTCTTTTGAAAATCGATGTAAATATGTGACTCGAATAATGAAAACGAAATAAAAAAGATTATTGCTTAAGTTAACTTATTTCAATAATCAAACGATCGGGGTGATGGGATAAGCGACCGACGACGCGTGTGCAGTACACTTGTATATGCGGTTTTCCTTATCCCACCATCACTCACATTCGACACAAATCAATAAGTATTTTAATGTTTTTCTATTAATAATATTATCGATATTATGAAGCAATGGACAAAACAAAAAAAAATCAAAAAAAAGAGGATGAGAAGAAGATGAAGACGACGTGAGGAAGAGAAGGAGAAAAGAGAGGGTTTTGACACCCTCAACCTACATGTTCTTGTCTCGGAACGGACTCGTAACCGTGGCTTTAACACAAGAGTCTTCGAGGTGGATGAAGGTTAAGTTATGGTGGCTCGGGATTGATTCCTAAAACTAGGTTTAGGGTTTTTTGCTAGTGTATTGCTTAGAGTTGTGTATGGAAGATGTATTAGGGTTGTAAGGGTGCTTAGGGTTTTTGAGGTTGGAAAAAAGATTGGTTGCATGTGTGTTGCATGGGGGGTATATATAGGAAAGGGTAGGGCACCCGGTTTAGGGTTACTCGACCGAGTAGGTGGCCAACTCGGTCGAGTGGCCCGTTCAACCTGCAGCCGGGCTCGAAACAGGCCGACTCGATCGAGTGGGTAGGTCACTCGATCGAGTGGCCCAACTGGGTCGCGTGAGTCTGTTGACTTTGGACCGTGATTTGTGTTTGATGATGGGTTTGTGTTTGACTTGGACTTTTGATGATGTGAGGGGTTATTTTGTGTGTCTCGGAAACGATTTTGACCGGGGTTGACCCAATCGCAAAAAGTCGGTTTTAATTCCGGTGTCGGTTTTGGCCCAAATTAGTCTTGTTTGACTCGGAATGATCCACTGGGCCTGGATTCGAGGTTGATTTTGTGAGATTTGTACTCCGTATGTGTGTTAGCCAGCGATTAATGGATTTGAGCTCGTATCCGAGCGCGTAGAAACACGTTAGCGTCCGATCATCATCGGGTGTTTTTTGGAAACTGCCATAGACACCTGGCAGTCAAAATGCGGGTGTCTACATAGAGGTCTTCTACCTAAGAGAAGCCCCTAGGACGAAAAAGCTAGCTGTTGAGAACATGACAGTGTCGTGACCGGAATGATGGTGCTTTTTGAATGTGTGTCAATGTGGGTGGTTGTGCCCTTGTTGAAAGGCTGCCTACGTATTCACGTGCGGTGAAATCAAACCAAGCCGTAGTTCAGTAGATCGAAAGATATTTTATGGGGCCTAGTTTATTAGGGATTTGTGTGTAACTAGCCATAGCGATGGTGTAGGCTAGGTGTGTTCTCAATGATGTCTTGATCAAAGGGCTGGAACAGTTAGGATGTTGATCCTGTGACTGTGAGCGTTTTCCGGGGAAGCTCCTAGAGGTGGTGTGAACTATTTGGGCATGTTCTATGCCAATCGCAGGTTGAGTTCCCGTGTTTGGGGCGGGTAACAGGTTTGGATGTTTTTGGAAATGTGGAGCTAGGTCGTAAGTGGCTTTGATGATTCGAAATCTGGAGCTCGATTTTGTGGAGCTAAGGCTTCGAGGGTAAGGTATTGCAATGTGGTAGGAAAGTGGGAAGTCGAGTAAAAATGACTCGAGGATCGATCAGGGTAGGTTTGATAATGCGGGATCTGATTTCCATGTCTGGCCCTAATGGTTAGGGTATCTTATGGAGCTTGAATCCTCAAAATTCCGGGCTGTCTCTTAGCCTAGGTTTCGGGAAGGTCTTGAGGGTTGTAATGTAGGGAGGCTAGATGTGGTGTTAGCTGACCAGTTGATTGTTTCTCCCCTCTATTTGATGGTATGGGCATCGATAATTTTTGAATTGACCGAACCCCGGTCAAGGAGCTTTCACTTGAGTTGACCGTTAACCACGGTCATGGGTATTTGATTTTTTTTTTTGTTGGTTGACCTCTTAGCCCCGGTTATGGGTTTTTTTGAATATTTTTGTTGGTTGACCTCTTAGCCCCTGGTCATGGGATTGACCGTATCTGGTCGGGGGATGCTGAGAATTCTTTTTGATCATGGCCAAGTCTTTTGTTTTGGTCTTTTGCTTTTTCCTTGGACTTTTGATTTTTTTTTTGTCCAGATTTTTTTTATACTATCCCCCTATGGTGTTGTGGGTGGATATGGGGGTGGGCCCATCGGTTGGATTAGGCTTGTGGAGCTAAACCTTTGTAAGGTGTAAGCCTAGTTGGTATTTGTGTGAGTGCAACTCATGGTGGAGTATCTATGGGAGACATGGTGGTTTGGATCTCGGTATTGTCATCATAATTCCGAGCAGGCTTGGTGGAAACATCGTCCCAAGTTGGGTATTTTTGGCATCACGTTTATAGAGTCACGATGTTTCTTTTTTTGCTTCTGGTCAAACTAAACGCCTAAGGTAGGGATTGGTTAGTCTTATTGGAGGGATGTTTATTGTGGGAAATGGGTTTGCCTTCCGTCTTGAACCCAAACTAGGAGACCACCTAGATTTGTTATAGGATTCGCTACCGCTCCTGCTAAGGGTAGTTTTGTGGTTTTCTATGTCAGACATGGAACATGTAAAGGAAAACACGGGTCTCAGTTTTCTGCAGTCATTATAGATGTGCTTATAATAGTCACGTGCATGTGCCCACTGATAGGGGTTAGTTTTATCCCTAATCAAAGATATCCTATGGACACCAACTAATGTAGATAGTGAAGTCAGGGGTCGAACCACAAGGAGACAGAATTTAATTGTCTATTCCTAAGATTTAGACTATAAGTTATGGGTCACGGTCTGAATTGATTTTGGTAGGCTAATAACTAGTTACTAATAGATAAATCAATAACGGAAAAGTCCAGGGTCTTAGGTTCTCAATGAATATTACTCGGGTCAGGGAGTCAACTAACAGGTCAATAATCGAACTACCTAAGGTGCAGGTCCGGTCGGTACACTATAACCTTTAGATCTAAACTTAACTTGCGGTCGCTAGCATTAAGTCAGTCTACCCAAACTATCGTGGCCTAATTAGTTCTTAACCCGGTCGGCGAAAAGTCCTAATTTGCGATACTAATTACCTTTAGAAAACCTAAGAAGTCCTTAGAAGACCTTTGACGACTTATGACAAGACCCGACACTGCTAAATACGGGAAGTCCTAAGAAGAGGAAAAATTTGAGAAGGAATTTTTTAGAAAAAATTCGAGAAAACCGGTTGATGGCTCGAAAATCGGAAAAGTGACATCGGGCTGCGATTTTGAAGGTTTGAAAATATTTTTGGATTTTGAAATGGGCAGCATACCGGCTAAAAATAGGCTATTTTGAGTAAAATCATAAATCCTAAAGTCGGTAGCTTTCCGGGTTTTTTGAAAAGAGGTTGACTTCCTAAAATAAGGAAGGTTTTTAAAAGGGATTGAATTCCGAGAAAATCGGAAGACGGTCCCGACTTTTAAAATTTGCAAAGATGCCGTCGGGCCAGAAGTTTTTTGAAAGTTCGAAAAAATTTTGAATTTTGAAAATTTGAATATCGAAAATAAATTTCCGGAGATTTGAAAAATCGAAAAAATGGGATCCCGAAGATTTGAGAATCGAAAACGGCATCTCGAAGATTTGAAAATCGAAATGGAATTTCGAAGATTTGAAAATCGAAATGGAATCTCGAAGATTTTTAAATCGAAATGGAATTTCGAAACTTCGAAAATCGAATGAGGATCGGAAATTCGAATATTGAAATGGATAGCATGTCGTCTAGAAAATAGGCTTGTTTTGAGTCAAATCTTAAGTCTAAATTTCGGCAGCTTTCCGAGTTTTTGAAAATTGAATATTTTTGAAAAAATGCATTTTTTGAAATGGCGGTTTTCGAAAATGACACAGAAACCAAGCAGCACATAGTCACGTAAGCATTATGACGACAACATGTATGCTTTACACTAAGTCTCAGTCGGTCGAAATAGGGTCTATACCAGTGTGCATAGCCTTTTCGAGAATCGGGACAGACTTCCTAAGTCGAGTTGATTTTAGAACATGCCGCGAAACCCATACGAATTAGCCATGAACATCTTGACATATCCATTTTGGAGTAGTGGGACGTCGGTCACCAGTACCGGCTCGGGTAAAAAATGGGTTATGCATGAACCGTAAACCTAACACGCGTATTGTACTAATCGAACGATTTCTCCTCGAGTCTCACCTGAGGATCCCGATGGTAAGTCACATATTAGTTCTCCCCAGCGGAGTCGCCAAATTGTGGACATGACATAGGTCCACCCCGACGCGGCCACGCGTGGGTTTGGGGGGCGAAATGTTTCCCATGTGAGATGGTTCTCGGGTTGAAATTTAAATCGTAGTTGGAGTCGCCACCGAACTTTGTGGGAGTTCGGGCCCATTCGAACCCACTCTATATTTTGGTGGGCCGTGCACAAAAGACAGCCCACTTTGATACTAGAGCTTGTGGGGTTCGTCCCTTTGCATTACGATACCGATGCCGATTTTTCAGGTATCGTATATCGAATGACTCTCGTGCGCCAACGGTTTTGGGCATCCGGAAACCGAGGTTCTGAGTAAGGGGTGAAGGTACGTGTTGGGAAGCCCATAAAGGACACCCAACCCCGCCCGCACTTAGCGGCCTCTAATAAGATATCGTTCGAGATTTTAATACGCGCGCTAGTAATCCGGTAAAATGTTATGCAGACAACGTTTTACAAGATATAAATATCGAATGGGTTGTTACGTCATTTTAATGCATCTTGATTCACGTCAAAGTGATTTAGCATGCGATGTTCATTTAAGGCAATAAATGGCAAACATCGAAAATAAAAAACTCGTAAATAAATTACACGGGCGGAATACAACCCAGAATTCACAATACAATGAGCGATAAAATAATAATCGAAATAGAAAGCGGTAAACATTAACTATAAACGGACCCGTAAATAGAAAATGTAAGCTAAACCGTAATTTGAATAAATGGACGAACTTCGATTAAATACACATTATATTGTGCATTAAACGGAGGACGGAGACTTTAATACACGTTTGCGTATGGGATCGAAGCGTGGTGCTAGCTCGATCCCGGGTCTCGATGCCTTGTCCCGACTTATCATATTAAAAGATTGGTGTCTAGAGTAGTCATGCATCGGATACGACTAAGGAGTCGTCGACACAAGACTAGTCGTATAAGACGTTAGTCAAAGTCGTGAAGGTAATAGAATAAAATGTATGGGTTTTGAATAAGGAATCACGTGATTGAATTAACACGTGACGACTTAAAGTCGTAAAACGAATTTGATTAGGCTTACGGTATTTAAGAGGCTCACGGTGAAGCATGATAAAGGACACTCGACCGAGTCATGGGAGAGACTCGATTGAGTGCCCTTCATGAGGACCCCCTGCCTGTTTTTTGAAGGGTCACTCGATCGAGTGGGCTTATGCACTCGATCCAGTGCCCTCTGTACGGGCAGGATCTCGTCTTTTGAGACGACCCATTTCGTAACTTTTCTGTTTTTAAATCGAGATACGATTACGCTAAATATAAATATTGTCCAATTTATATTAGTTTAAATCTCGATGGCTCGTCATACTCGACATTCGGTTATAGAACCGACATCTAGTATTTAGAGCGAATTTTGCAAAATCGAGTTTGATCGGACTAGAACAAATATCGATTCCCTCCGCGTCATAATGTCGTAATCAATCCTTTTGGATCGTGTGACAATTAATCTAGCGTCAAAGGGTTTTGTCCTAATCCGATTTGTCGATGATTCTTTTAGAATTATATTTTGAAAGAAATATGGTCGGACATATTTAACGACGAATCTCCACGATCTATTACGCCCTTAAGTGTTTAGGGCGCCGCACCTCGAAGGGCGCCACCTTCAATACGACTTGTAAAGGGATTAAATATACTTTAGGCGGAATTCTTAATTAAACATATTCGACCCGAAAATTTGACCGTCGTTGCAAACTTAAGTCCTCGGCATTTTAATATCGTAAATTGGCCTAAACTTACGTTGCTCGGATCGTTTTGAAAATAGTTTTGTTGGTAAATATACACGGTATTATTAATATAACAAAATGTAAATGACGATAATTAAATGTTAGGATTAGTATAATTAATATAAATAATATATGTACAAAAAACGAGAAAGAGAAGGGAGAAGAAGGAATGTCGGGATTTGAATTACACCCTCAACCTACATGCTTTAGTCTCAGAATACGGCTCGTCTAATGGTGGCAAAGTCACGGGAGCGTCGAGATACGTAGGGGAGTTATGGTGCGTATGTGGTTTGTAGAGATGGATTTGTCGAGTTTTGCTCTCGGTCTTTAACGAGTTTTGTGAGATTTATACTCCGCTAAAAAGCCCATGCCAGACATTACTGATTCCGAGCCCATATTCGAGCGCGTTAAAGCACGTTTGCGTTCGAACATCATTGGGTGTTTTTTGGAAACTGCTATAGACACCTAGCTGCCAAATGTGGGTGTCTACAGAGCCCCCACTCTGACTGAGGCTTGGACAAGGCGAAAGTCAGAGTAGCTACCAGGCCAATCGAGGATTAAGACTTGGTAGACTTCCGGTGACTTGCGTGAAAGGCTCGCCAGCCATAAGATAGAAATCATATCTGAGTTGATGTTAATAGCTCCGTGGAAACTTGTTTTTTGAAGCCCTGGGTGTATCTGTATGTGGATACATCCCATCTTGGAGCTGCGCGGGAGCTTGTTTTTGAAGGCCTGGGTGTGCCCATTTGTAGACACATCACATCTCGGAACTACGTGGGAGCTTGTTTCTAAAGCCCTGAGTGTGCCCGTTTGCAGACACGTCCCAATTCGGAATTACGCGGGAGCTTGCCTAAGAAGCCCTGGGTGTGCCCGTTTGCAGGCACGTCCCATGTTTCTTTAGGAGAAATGCCACCTTGGGCTTTCCGCTGGGGAGTTTAGTGAGTTGCGCAGACCTGCTTCTGAAGCCTTGAGTTGTACCTGTGTACGGTTATACAAAACTTTGCATGTAACATTTAGGTAAAACATGACTCACGCTGGGGAATAAAAACTTGATGTTCTGTTGGGAAGCACAAGCAGGTACCTAAAATGTTAGATACATAGGCAGAAATAACAAATATGGTAGATGGCAAGGTAGCATATAAGAATTGCAGTTAGCATCTATAGACTGGCTCGCGCTGGGGAAAATGACTTTTGCTTCATTTTGAAATCGAAGTCCTGAAAGCAGCTCACGTGCTAGGACATAGGTTTTAAAAATTGAAAGGGGTAGAAAAGAAATTGAAAGGGGAAAATGACTTTTGCTCTCTTTGTCAGAAGGTTCTCCAAAGCCTTTTGTGACAAGTTTGGATCAAATTTCAAACAAGAGGCAGACATTCAAGAAATCCTTCAGTGGCAGTTGTTTCAAGTGTGGAGAAAAAGGACACATGCTGAAGGAGTGTCCTTTATGGATCGAGATCAAGTTAAAAGATAAGAGAGAATCAACTAAGAAAGAGTTCAAAAAGGCTATGGTTGCATCTATCTAGGGAGAACCTGACTCAGAGGAAGATGATGACCAGGAAGAAGACAAGGAAGAAGAAAATGTTTGTATGACTGTCGTACCCTCAACTCTCCCAGGAATCATATATGCCTAATGGCAAAATATGATGAATCCTATACGAAGTAAGATCAGGACAGGGAGGTATGTTTCTATCTTATTCGTTTCCAGATTCAAACATTCTCTAAGAAAAGACTAATTCCTATTTTTGAAGAAATGGTAGATGATTATTATGCTCTGTGTCTAGAACTTGAAAAATTGAAAAAGCACATGGATAAAATTTCCAAAGAGAATGTTTGTTCAAGGAACTGAAGTCAGATGAAACAGTCGCTTCAACTATAAACATCTTATGTTATGGCACCAGAGACTGTAACATCTGAGTTCATATTGTCTGCTAGACTTGCATGTCTTGAAACAGCAACTGTAACATCTAATGTTGCGGTTTCTGATTCTGCTTCCTTTGATCTTTGGGCCACTAAATTTAGTGATGTGAAAACTTTAATTCCTCACCCTTGGAGGGTGACTGGATTAAAGTATTCATAACAGAAGATAATGCTGTCAGTTCTAATGCTAACACTTCATCTTATCATCCCTCTATGTTTGCCGAGTACATACATAACGAGTTAATGAATAAACTTACCAATACTCGTAATGAGCTGGAGACACTTAAGACTGACTTTGACATTGTGAGGATGAATCTCATAGGTCAGTATGACTTGATCATGACAAAACATGATAAACTTGAGATAATGGACCTTCCTATTATGGAACTAGAGAACTTAGAACTTATTAAGATGAACTTTAAACATTCTGACCAAATCCAGAATGAGGTTAGAATACAAATGAGATGGGGCTCAGATAATCACTGAATTTTTGGGAAACCAATGTGCGAATACCCTTAAGGAAGGTCTACGGTATCCTGACTACCCCATGCATCCCATGTTCCTTGTGAAACCTAATCCTGAGGACACTGACTTTCCTGAGTATATTTTCTGTACTATCTGTGGAGGAAACAACCATTAGTGGAACATGTGTCCTAGGTTGGTAGATCGTGTTAGAACTGAAGTTGAGAAAAAAGATAACCTTGTTTATGGAGGGACGTTGGAAGGACAAGAGCTTAGACAAGAACCTGTTGACCGAAATTTTTTTCCTAGTGAGAAACAGTTAGTTGAGAAGGTAGTCAGACCCACTTCCATTATTGAGCCGCTTGAGCGTGAACTACCTCCTAGAAATAAGAGACGTACCAAACCTGTTTTGCACTGCTCTTACTGTAATATGAAAGTCATATCTACAGTGACTGTTTTGGGAGGTTAAAAAGTCTCAAGATTTCAAAACATGTTTTTGACAGCATTCCATCCTCTAGTAATACACTTGTTGTTGAACATGCTGAAAAGATATATGTGCCTATTTTGTCTAACAAGGGACCCAAGTCTGTTTCGATTCCTAAAACCAAGAACTGATTTTATAGGTCAAGGTGAAAGAAAGCAACTGCTAATACCTGGACAGTGGTTGTTCAAGGCATATGACTGAAAACAAATCCTTATTTCTTTCACTGGAGGCCTACAATGGTGGAACAATTGTCTTTGGAGATAACAAGCGAGGCAAGATCATTTCCATTAGTAAAGTAGGCCTAACTCCAATACATTTCATCAACAATGTATTCCTGGTAAGAGGTTTGAGCACAATCTACTGAATATCTCTCAATTATCTGACAAAGATAATAAGGTTGTATTTAATTCTAGTGTGTGTTGCATTGTGCAAGAAGGAACGAATACTATCTTACTCGAAGGTAAGCGACATGAGAATGTTTACAAGATTGACATTGGTAAGATTGATACTAACTCTATCTCTTGCATGAGTAGAACTCTGGAAGATCCTCTGTTGTGGTACAAGAGGTTTGGTAATGTTCATATGTGTCTTATTCAACAATTGTCAAACCGTGAACTTGTAGAAGGTCTACAAAATATTAAATTCTAGATTGACAAAATTTGTGATACTTGTTCAAGGTGCAAGCATGTTAGAGCTTCTCTTAAACCTAAGAAACATGTTAGTACCATCCGTCCCTTGGAACTCATACATATGGATCTTTGTGGTCTAATGAAAGTAATGAGTAGAGGAGGATACAAATACGTCTTTGTTATAGTAGATGATTACTCTAGATATGTCTGGTCTATCTTTTTTAGTAACAAGGACGAGACCTTTACTAAGTTTGAAGTACTTATTAAGAAAACCCAAAACAAACTCGGTAGTAACTTAGTATCTATTAGGACAGATTATGGGAGTGAATTTGAGAACTCATCATTCATTGACTTTTGAACGAAACATGGAATTGATCATAACTTTTCAGCCCCCGGGACACCTCAACAGAATGGAGTTGCTGAGCGCATGAATAGAACATTTTAAGATATGTCTACAACGATGTTGCTATGTACTGGACTACCAAGGAATTTATGGGCCGAAGCTATTAATACAGCTTGCTACATACACAACCAATGCTACTATCAAGAGTGTCCTAAAGAAAACACCATATGAATTACTTCGTGGTAGAAAGGCAAATATTTCCCATCTAAGATGCTTTGGAAGCAAGTGCTTTGTGCACAAAAATGGTAAAAACAGATTGGGAAAGTTGGATCCACGAAGTAACAAGGCTGTATTCTTGGGATACTCAAATCACAAAAAGGCATACAAAGTGTACAACAAAAAGACTATTTGTGTAGACGAAAGTCCACATGTTATATTTGACAAAACTAATACTTACAATCATGTGTCACAGGATGATGATGAGGACTTTGAAATTGGATTAGTCCAACATGAGGAGCCACCAGAATTAAATGAAGAAGAGGGGAAAATAGAGGGAAAAGACGATGAAGCACAAAGAAGACATCAAGAAAAGGAGACTGACAATGCAGATGGAACAGTCCACCAGACTGTAACATCTAATACCACCACTGAGGGAACAGTTGATCAAACAGTGACATCTGAGGCTGAAGCAAATGACATGGTAAAACTATGACAACAAGCACCAGATCAGGGGGAACAAGTGGTATAACTCGTCAGCCTCGACATACAGAAGAAGAATAGGAGAATCGCCCATTGGTTATAAAGAAATGGAAACACCAAAGTTCACACCCCTTGGACAAAGTGTTATCTGATCTAAGAACGAGAATTCAGACTCGATCGTCTTTGAAAAACTTTTGTGCTTACCATTCGTTTTTATTTACTATGAAACCCGCCAATATAGATGAAGAAGCCTTAACTGACTCTGACTGGATTATTGCAATGTAGGATGAGTTGAACCATTTTGAGAGGAATAAGGTGTGACACCTAGAACCAAGACCAAAGCAACGGTCTATAATTGGCACTAGATGGGTGTTCATAAATAAGCTCGATGAACAAGGCGTTGTAATGAGAAACAAGGAGAGATTGGTTGGGCAAAGATACAATCAACAAGAGGGGATTAACTATGATGAAACTTTTGACCTCGTACCTCGTTTGGAAGCCATCCGCTTGCTTATCGCATTTGCTGCCCATAAGGGGCTTACTCTCTTCTAAATGGATGTTAAGACTGCGTTTCTTAATAGCTATTTGGAAGAAGTGGTGTTCGTTGAACAACCTCCATGTTTTGACGACCGTGTTTATCCGGACCATGTTTATAAACTCGAGAAAGCATTATACGGAATGAAACAAGCCCCTAGAGCTTGGTATGATCACTTGTCAAAGTTTTTGTTTTCAAACAATTTTCACGTGATTCGATTGATAAGACGTTGTTTTTAAAACACGACGGAGTTGACCTTCTAGTAGTTAAGATTTACGTTGATGACGTTATCTTCGGAGCTACTAATGATATGTACGTTATGCACATACTTCGCAGAATTAATGAAGTCGGAGTTTGAGATGAGCATGAAGGGAGAACTAGGGTTCTTCCTTGGACTTCAGATTAAGCAAACTTCAGAGAAGACCATGATACATCAGAAAAAGTATGTTAAGGAGTTACTGAAACGACTCGGGTTAGATCATGGAAAACCATATGCTACTCCTATGTCTACTCTAACTAAGTTAGATAACGACGAGGCCGGTAAGTCGATAGACCAAACCATGTATCAAGGTATGATCGGTTCTCTTCTTTACCTAATGGCGTCGTACGGACATTATGTATAGTGTATGCTTATGTGCCCGATTTCAGGCTTGTCCCAAAGAATCGCACCTTACTGCCGTAAAACGCATTTTTCGGTATCTCGTTGGTACATATGATTTATATCTATGGTATCTCACTGATTGTCACTTTGACCTAGTTAATTAGTACATATGCAGGTTGCTTACAAGATAGGAAGACTACATCCGGAATGGCTACCTTTCTCAGACCATGTCTTATATCTTGGGCGTCGAAGAAATCGAATAATGTCACATTATCCACAACAGAAAGTGAGTATGTCACTGTCGCTCATGTTTGTGCTCAAATCTTGTGGGTTAGACAGCAACTTGTGACTACGGGATTACGTGCGTACTAATTATCTGCGACAACACAAGTACTATCAATATCTCTAAGAATCCGGTCCTACATGCCAAAATGAAGCACATTGAAATAAGACATCACTTTCTTCGTGACCATGTGGAAAAAGGTAACATTTGTTTAGAGTTTGTTAGTACTAAAATCCAACTGACTGACATTTTCACTAAACCATTGCTGAGAGATCGGTTTGAAAAGATTAGGTTAGAAACTGGTATAATTAAGAGCAATTGAAACACGTCATTCCAATTCTCTCGTATGACTAACTGTGTGTGGAATGTGTGTTTTAAAACCGTAACTGTATTTCCAAACCTAATACTTTTTTTTATTTGAAACATTTGGAGTACATGTAGTTGAAGCATATTATGTGAAATATTGTTATACTTAGGTTTTCCTTAAATCTGAGCATAGTGCACAAAATAAAGAAAGAAAATCTTCAAAAGAGACCTACCCTATATCTACCACATATTTACCTTACTCTTCATATCATACGCCACCCACCATCTTTATTACCCTCCCTATACTTTTCTCTCCCATCCTTTCACCTTCTCAAAACAGATCATTTTTCAAAAAATTAACATATTCTCTCCCATCGACCATGCCGCCTAAAAGTGGAAAGAAAACCTCCGCCAAAAAAACGACCGTTGCGTCAATCTCCAAGAAGCAAAAGGTCGAAGAGGTCTTCCCAACTCCGAACAACGCACGGTTGTGGACATAACGTAAGTCAACGTCCGGCACGTTCAGGCGCGGGTTTGGGTAGGTGGATGTTCACGTGTGAGATTGATCTCAAATTGAAATTTAAATGATAATGGAGTCGCCATAAACTTTGTGGGAGTATGGACCTGTTCGAACCCACTCTATGCGTAGGCGTATCACGCACAAATCACGACATGCCTTATAGTACTAGATCTTGTGGGGTTCGTCCATTTGCATAACGATACCGATGTCAAATTATCGAGTATCATATCAAATAACTCTCGTTGCCAATGGTTTCGGGCATCCGGAAACCAAAGGTTCTGAGTAAGGGGTGAAGGTACGTGTTGGGAAGTTCACGAAGGACACCCAACCCTGCCCGCACATAGCGGCCTCTACTAAGATATCGATTGGTGTTTAAGTACGCGTATTAGTAAGATGGTGAAATGTTATGACAAACATTGTTTTATGCTAGACATGCGAATTTGTACGTTCACTACGTCGTTCAATGCATCTCGATTTGTATTATCGAAATAGAGTTTAGCATGTGGGTTCATTTAAAGCGATAAATGCCACACAATGAATTAAATAACTTGAAAATAGAGATTACAAGTTACACGGGCGGAATACAACCAGGAATTCACAATACGACAAGCAACTATAATATCGAGTTAGAAATGGTGAACATAAACTATAAACGGACTCGTAAATAGAAATGCAAACTGAAAACGTAAACCAAACGATTGGATAGACTCTGATCAGTGACACATTATGTTGCGTATTGATCAGAGGACAGAGGCTCAGGCACGTGAGCCGGTGTGACCTGAAACATACACTGGGGCGCCCGGATTGGCAACATATAAGACCAAAGCGTGATGCTAACTTGATCCCGAGGCCTCGAATTCACGTCCCAACTTATTCTAGTGAAATATTATTGCCTTGATTTATCGAATATCGAGTCTGATTAGGGAGTCGTCGATATAGGATTAACATCGTGAGGCGTTCCCTCAAAGTCGTTAATGGAAGAGGATGATAGAGTGAAAATAGACACTAAATGTGAGTTTTTAAAGAAAACACGCGATAAATTGACAGGTGCCGACTTGCATCGCAAATATAATTCCCGAGACGAAACTTGTATCGTTGTTTGACTATTTTGGAAGTCCACGATACCTCATTTTGGCCTTCATTGGGTATTTGTTCCTAATCATCCCGATTTATGATTTAGATTTATGCATCGACATAATACTAATATCGGAGCCCTCTGTATCGCGATGTCGTTGTCGGGTCTTGTGGACCGTACAACGCTCGGGTTGACGTCATTAGGTTTCGTATCAATTTGATTCTCAATGGCTCTTTATGCGCGACATTCAATAACAGAAGCGACATCAAACATTTAGAGCGACGCTTATAAATGACATTGAAAACACACGACGAAGAATTCCGCAATCGCGTCATAACTCGAGGGTCAGGCGCCTGACTTGGGGCGTTTTGACCATCAGGCGCCTGGGATGGTGTGCCTCAATTGTAAGGCGCCACCAACCTAGCAACCTATCTGGTGATTATGCGGACATTTGGTGGAAACTTCAATCGAGTGCGTTCGTTTCTAAAAGAAAATCGATTCGGATTAAACGATTTGCACTATTCGACATCGACATTGACCATGGGTCCATGATGTGTGGCGTCATATGGCGTTTATTTCGAATTGATAACAACTTGTCCTCGTAGGCATTAGGTTCTATGTATCACGACTCGACATCGTAATTTGATCGTTGAGACCTACAATGTCGCTACCGTCATTGGACGCTTACTCGAGTCGTGTTAAAATAGTTTTTTATTATATATACATGGTAGTAATATAATGAAATCGTAAAAGCGTTTTAGGGGGTTGACTCGCTTTGAACAACCAAATACGCGGGGTGACGAGATAAGCAACCGGCGACTCGAGTGCGGTACTCTTTTGTTCGTGTTTCCTTATTTCGTCACCCTTAGTACTCGATACGCAAAAGAACGAGTATTTTATCATCGGAAAGTTAGTAGTTAGATATAAGGAACGAAAAATGAATGTTAGATGCGAAAAAATAAATGTTAGTAATGAAAAGTTAGTATTGTTAGAATCCGTTAAAATAACGAGTTTAGGGATTAGACATGAGATTTGGACACCCTCAACCTACATGTCTAACGCTTCAAAGTACAGGCTCGCGAAGTATCGTCGTAGACGTGGGGAATGGTTCGAGGTATTTAAGAAGTGTTAAGGTGTGTTTATGGGTGTGTGTGTGAGAATGGTAGAGCTCTCGCACTCAGATTTTTGGAGATGAGAAAATGAATTTTTTCAACCTTGAAATGATGTGCATATATAAGAGTGTATTTATAGAGTTTTGCGAAATGTTCTGATTTTGAAGTTCAGGCGCCTGAAGGCTCGCGCCTGAAGGCTCGCGCCCTGATATTCAGGTGCCTCCCTCGAGGCGACTTAGTTCTGAGGCGCTTGGGAGTAGGCAGTTGAAATCGCATATATCGGAAGTTGCTTAAAATACGGATTGACATCCGGGTTATTCAAGGTAAATGGGGATTTCATTTTGAGTTTAATTGATTGCGTATTGAGACACTATTGTGCCTTATTTAGTTTCCGAGTTTCGATTTTGACCAGGTAAGACTCGGTCAACAGAGACGGTTTTGCCCCCGGTGGCTGTTTTGGCTCAAAAGAAACGACTCACTAAGTCTGGATTTGGGGCCGGTTTTGAGATATTTGTACTCCGCTAAGTGCACACGTCGAATACTTTTGATTCTTAGCCCATATTTGAGCGTATTGATGCATGTTAACATCTGATCATCATCGGGTGTCTTATCGGAGACTGCTACAGACACGAGCAGAAAAAATGCGGGTGTCTATAGTGGTTGAGAAGTAGTCGAAGACCTAGGGTTGAGGATGATGAATCAGTAGAGATGCATGGTCGAGGATGTGGGTACAAAAACAGAGGATGTGGAGTCGGAAAATGATGAAGTAGAAGAACATGCAACAAAAATAGGGGATTCCCATGCAACTTCTCTCAGAGAATCCTTGCTGAATTCTTCAGAAAAGGATGAGAAGATGAAGCATCTGTATGAGCTGGCTCTGAGGTTTTCGATTCAGAAAGGAAGATTTTATCCCAAATCTTGGTATGAATCTTATTCTGCTTTAAATTTCTTGCGGATATTATCGAAACTTAGAAGTGGAAAAAACTATTGGAGTTCTGTGGTCCAATTTATCCGAGTGAGTTAATCCAACTATATTGCTCTGTTACCGTACAAGATGATTGGCTAGTGGCTAATGAAAATGGAGAGCCAGTCCTTATTACAAAGAAAGATTTTAATGATGAATTTGGGTTAGATGATGAAGGTAACGATGTGTACTGCGTCAATACGTGGTCATCTTTGTCTGATAAGTACAAACTAAAAATCAAGAAGACCATCAACCCAGACACCACTATCAAATCACCTTCTATCGCCACTGTAGACTTAAACCCAGAAATTAAGTTTTTGTTTAATATGGTTAGACACTCGCTGATCCCTAGAGCTGGGACAAGGGGCCATATCTCTATCTTCTGATCAGTTAATGATGGGGAAACTAATTTTGGGGAGAGGGTAGACATTGCATCTGTTGTGTTCAAACACATAGGTGATGTATCAAATGCTGTGAAGAATCCAGCAACCAAATCGAAGGGTATACCCTATGGATTGTGGCTCTCACAGTTATTGGTTACAAAGGGGGTTATTAAAGATGGGTGTATCAAATTTGATGGTTGTGATGAGATGGGTGATAGTGTACTTGGGCAGATGCAGTTGTGCTTATATGAAGACCAGTTAATTCCTTTGTGTGAATTAGTTGCTTTGAAGGCTGTAAAGGAGAAAGGGAAATAAGTGCTTGAGGAAGAAGTTGAGGAGCCTAGACCTAATGGGAAACATAATTCAAGAGCCGCAGAATGCTCTGATCCCATTATTCCCATTATTGATGAGCTCTTTGAGACTCAAGAAGGTTGGCTCGACTCTCTCACAACAAACATGAAGGTCTAGGGAAAATGGCTCAAATCTAATCAGGAGCTGCTGGAAGACCTGTCAAAGATTCAAGTTCCAGAAATCGACCAGATTATGTCCCCTCTAGAAGGATACCACTCTGGCCTGGTCAAGAAGATGAAATACTTTGAAGAGCAGTTTCCTGCATTGGGAAGAGTATCCAACCTTCTAAGGGAGATGATTAGGGAGGTTGACAAGAAGGTTGACAATCTAATGGTGAAGGTCGATGAGCTGCAGAATTCCACTAACCATTCACTGGCAAGCTCACGTGAGACACACATCCTTTGCCACCAGATTCTCTCCCGCCTCCATGGACCTGCACCACAACCTCCTCCATATCCTGCCCTTCCTTAAACCCTACCCTTTTTACAAACAATGCCTTATGATTTTGGCAACCGTGATTTGAATTTTTATTCGATTTAATTGTAATTAACTTTGCCTTTCTCACTCCTTACCACTCAGACTAAGGATTTTCGTACTTAATAGTTTACATTTCTATTAATATGTGTGTGATATCTTACTTCACCTGGTGTGATTTCCACTGTTTCTTATGCTAGGTAAGGTGATCTATACACTTACTCCTTTTCGATGATGCTAAGAGGGGGAAGAAGTCTAGGTGTTGATGAATATACCTCTTAAGATAGATTTCATTTGCTTGCTATTGCTCCTTGTCAAGACCTTAACTTCTCTTACTGACTTTTTAGCATATTTAGTTTAAAATTGAAAGTTAGGAGATAAGTAGACTAACTTTCTTTTGCGATGACTTACTTTGACTACGTGCTCGGGTTGAGGGGGAACCTAGGTTACGTGACTAGAGACTTGTCATCATCAAAAAGGGGGAATTTCAAGGCTCGAGACTGGTTTTACGCTCTTTATAGTAATATCTATTTATAGCAATCTCGTATTATGTTTTGATGATTACAAGTGGCACGTAACGAGTTTATTTGTCTAGTCACATATGTCAAGTCATACAGGTTAAACCAGATAGAGAAAAGGAGTCAAGTATCAAGAAGAATAGAAGACTCAATCGTGATAAAGCACACAAGGAAAGAAACAAGCTTTGAAGATCATAAAAGAATATGTGAAAGCTTGTAAAAGAGGAGAAGGAGAGGAAGATACTCAACACGGAGGTATAATCACTTCATGGTTGGAGAAGACACCTAACATGGACCTATAATCATTTTATTGTTGGAAGGACAAGGAAAATGCGGAATGAATAAGGAGTCTATCGATCTAGTTCACTAACTTGACGTCATGAATCGAGTTTATGAACAAGGTTGATTGGGTAAGTCAACTTGTTACAGTTGGAGTTGGAATTGTTATAGTCTGAAACTAGATGTTAAAGTCTGACTCTGAATGTTACAGTCTGTGATGTTCCGTGATAGAATTTGTGTCAAAAAGATTTTGTGTCGCGCGACTGATTTGCTTTGAAATTATTTCCTAAAAGTATTTTTCTAAATATCCTCTATAGTTATTATGGAAATAATATTTTATTAAGTTTTGGAAATATTTTTATTTTGTTTTATTTAAGGCAAAACTATTTCCTAAGTAAAACTATTTTATGGAAATAAGATCTAATTATATTGATATAGGTTACTTGGTGAACAAGAATCACAATGTGTTTAGGAAAGTAATTCCTACTACACGTGAGATTTTGTGTCTTTACCAAAGATATGAGTCTTATATTATTAGTTCATCTTTCATAATATCTTTATTATATAGTTTCCTAATCTTTATGGTATGCTATCACTCCTAACCTAGGGGCACGTTTTGAGGTAGTATATAAGCCAAATCGGTTTTTCATATTACTTACGCAATTCTTCCATTGAGTTTTAGAGTCTAAGGCAAAAATATTTTCTAGCTAAAAACGTTTTTGCTTATTTCTTTAAGGTTAGAATTCGTCACGGAAAAGTCACTTCTTGTTTGATTACTATGTTATATTGCTCTAAGTACTTGTCGGTTGAAGAACGACGCTCCTACATCCGTCTTACAAACAAGACAACTCATAGAAGATCTTGTGGCTAAACATTTTCATATCAATTGATTTAGGATAGAATAATTAGAGTTATTCTAACATCGCGGCTGAGTAGCCATTGAGTGGGGTACCGCGGCTTAGTAGCCAGTGGATAGAGATTAATATTTTGTAATTCTAAGGATTGACGCTAAAATATTAATGAAAGAATAATGGACGTAGGTCTCGGAATGTAAGACTGAAATATTCTCATTTCTATGCATCCAACACAATTATGTGAATTGAGTACATTCTTTGTACATAAACCTTGTCAAGGGACAACCTGTCTTTTGTTTGAATTTGTTTAACATAGAGTTGACTAGATTAAAGGAGTCGTTATTATATAAATTTGAAACCTATGGACACATTATCGTTTATGAGTTATGACCACTCATTTGAAATTTGATAATTGTCGTATGAATTTTCTTCTATTCGAATAGGAGCCTCTCAAATTTGTGTGAACTTTGTTAATTCCCTAATTTGGCCTATTACTTAATTTGGCCATGTTTACGTTTTATTATTACTAGAAATTCTAACAAAAATGATATCCTCCCATAAAATTCCATCACAATTAATTAACCTTGGAAGTAAAAGTTCTTTATGAAGATGACGTTCACTAAAAAATCTTTGCTTTGCATGTTGCTGATATATTCATTTTCGTACAATTTTTTCAAGTGTAATGCAAGACCTGTGAGAAGCATGAAAGAAATTGACAGAGAATTAGAGGTAATCGAGATTACAAATGATCCGTTTGAGATATTGAATACCGATGACCCTTTCTTCATGTCGATCTCACCATCACCATCACCATCATCATCATCATCATCATCATCATCATCATCTAATCGTCGTATTCCCGATTTATCTGATTTTGATTTTGCGTCCGCGCCAAGCACACTGAATTCTATGATGAGCCCAAATGCACAACCAACCATTGTGTATCGTGGAGAAGGAGAAACTTTGTCAAAGAACGGGAAAGATGATGTTTGGTGGTACGAAATAAATACGAATGGAGAATTACATACTTCTCCTAATTTCTATACCGATAAGGGCGTACCGCCCCAACTCAAGACTCAAGTGAAGGCCATTTCTAATTATTTAAAGAAAGGTGGCCATCTTTAAATTAGTTTCTCGATTGCCTTCTTAACACATCCATAAACCTACTCATCTTTTTTGAAATTATCATGGATTAAGCTTTAGCAAGCTAATAAAAAAATGCCTTACTTTTCAATTATTATTTTATTTTAATTATATAGGTAGGAAACGAGTAAATATGAATCTGGAGTCGCCTATCAATTGAAATATAATAATTAGCTGTTCCATAAAGAATCATACATAAAAATATTGTACAAAAAAAACCTAAACCTGCCGAAATCGGAAATACTTTTTTGTGTGTGAGAGAGGATCCTCAAAAACGTATGCTTATAATGACATTTTAACGTAGGTGATCATAAGTATCAGTTTTATTATCAGCAGTAGTGGATTAGTACATGAATAAATTTGGTCAATTGTGAGCGACAGTTAGTGATACAATGTCTAAATTGTCAGTAAGGATCTTCTGTCCCACTTTTGTGTATCATTCTGTGTGACACTTCATACACTTTGTTACACATCCTTAAATTAATTACGATATTTGTTGCTTATTTTATTTATGGAATAAGCGATGTGTTAGAGAAGGTATGGACTGACACACAAAACTGGGAACAAAAGTCAATTAGAGGATCCTTATCAACAATTGATGAATGAAATATGAGAAAATTCACGCATGCCCAAATAATTATATCGCAAAAATTATGAGAAATTAAGTAATTGTCCGATTTGTAATGACTGACGTTATAAAGATAAGGAAGGGATCCCGACTAAAGTGATGTGGTATTTTTCAGTGATTCCAATATCCAAAAGGTTGTTTGCCAATAGCAATGACTCAACTTTTGACGTGGCATAAAAATAGGAGAGTCAATGTTGAAAAATTAAGACATCCCGCGGATGGTGAAGAATGGAAATCGATTGACACTAAGTATATGTATTCGGTAATGAACCGAAACTTACGTCTAGTACTTTCAACAGATGGAATGAACCTTCAAGGAAACATGAGTAACCAACATAATATATCATATGTGGTCAGTAGTGTTAACTATTTATAATGTATACCTTCATATGTGTGCATGAAACGAAAGTACTTAATGTCGTCTTTGTTAATTTCTGACCCCTGGAAACTATATTGATTTCTATTTGGCACCTCTTATAAACGATCTGCGAGCGAAGTAGGAGAGAGGGATAAACAATGTTGATGGGTATACAATCGAATGAAGTTGTCAAATTTATAACAATGTTATTATTGTGGATAATAACTAATTATACGGTTTATTGAAACCTTTGTGGACATACGGTGCATGGGAAAAATCTTATCCGTTTTGTGAGGAGGATATTGAATATGAGTACTTTCGTCCTTTCGCAAGTGTGTAATTGGGACATCGAACATAAGGCCTTTAATGGGTGTTAATTAAGAACATCATCAACCTCCTATGATCTTGAGTGAGCATGGAGTATATAAGTAACTCAATGACATTGAGACAACATATAGAAAGAAGGATAATGACGGCTCCAAGTTGTATACCCATGGGTATATGAAGCAGTCTATATTCTTCGATAAACTTTTGTACTAGTGTGACCTTCAGGTGAGGCATTGTCTAGATTTCATTCATACACATTAAGAAGACTTTTTGTGATAATATCGCAAGTGCATTCTTGAATGTTCGGCGCAAGACATAAGACAACAAGGCAGGTAGGGAAGATATGAAAGAGATGGAGATTAGACTTGAGTTTGGACTACATGATTTAGGTAATGGTACGTTTCTACGCCAGCAGCTTATACCCTTTCATAAGATGAGAAAAAAATAATTATGTGCATGCTTGCTTGAAATTAATGTGCCACAGGTTTAGTTGTCGGACATAAGGATTCCAGTATCCATGCGTGACTTAAAACTAAGAACAAGTCCAATAGTGAGTAAAAAGGACTTGCTTGCAATTTAGAAAAAATTTCAAGCTACAAGCTCACTATTGGACATGAATATTATCATTGTAGCTTACAAGCATTGTAGCTCTACAAAGCTACAATGGCTTGCATCCAAAAAAATAAAAAGAGATTTTTTCATTGGTTAAAAATAATAATGTGGGACCAAGCAAGCTACAACATATTACAATCCACTATTGAAACGGTATGTAACCGGAAAATGAAGTAGCTAAAGAAATCGATATAGCAACGCAAACTACAAGCACTCGTAGCTTGCTATTGGACTTGCTCTAACTGGTTTAAAGTCGCATGACTTTCAAACTCTAATGCAATAACAATAATTACTGCCTCGCAACTACTTTTTACCGTCGGCGCTTTACTTCTTACCGTCGGCGTTAATTATGTAAAATGACGACTTTGCCCTTGATATTTATTCTCGAAATAATATTACTTTAACATTTTATAAATTATCGATTTATTAAAACTCGATAATAAAACCGTCTTTTTCGATTATCGTAATAAACAAAAACCGACTTCCTATATAATTAATATATATGGAATTACGCAAAATGACAAGTTCTCCTTTGCAATTAATTCTCGAAATATTATCACATTTACATTTTATAAAGTATCGGTTTATTAGAACTCGATAATAAAACCGTTTTTTCGATTATTGTTACGCCTGTGATTTTAAAAAGTTAATTAGATTAATTAACGACTTAATACAATTTAATAAACATAATTAACAAATACGAGTAATACGCAAATTAAATCCTAATTAATCTACGACAATCAAGATTAATTATACAAATCGATGCAAATTAAAAGGAAAAAAAAATCCGGAAATGGGTCGGGTCGAGTGGGTTTTTCGACCCACTCAAGGGTCGTATTATTTTCTCTATAATACTTGAAAGTTTGATATGAAACATAAAGTATAAGGTAGTGAAGTTGGTTACAGGGACAACTTTCATACAAGTGACCCGGGTTCGAATCCTCTTGTTTGCACTTTAAGTTAAAAAATAAAAATGCTATTGAAGAGGATCGAACCCCTGACCTACCGACTGGGAACCAAATAACTGAACCACCATCAACATATTGATGTTTCAAATGGTTGAAAACTAATTGTTTTGAAAAAAAAACGGCAGTCGAAAAAATTCGTCGACATCCCCATCCGAGAGTCGACGAATTTTTTCGACTTAGTCCATTTTTCCGGTTTTTTTTTTTTTTTTTTCGAAACAATTAGTTTTCAACCATTTAAAACATCAGTATGTTGATGGTGGTTCAGTGGTTTGGTCATTTGGTTCTCAGTTGGTAGGTCAGGGGTTCGATCCTTCTCAATAGCATTTTTATTTTTTAAATTTTTGTATGAAAGTTGTCCCTGTAACCAACTTCACCACCTCATTCTTTATGTTTCATATCAAACTTTCAAATATTATAGAGAAAATAATACGACCCTTGAGTGGGTCGAAAAACCCACTCGACCCGACCCATTTCCGGATTTTTTTTTCCTTTTAATTTGCATCGATTTGTATACCCATTTCCGGATTTTTTTTTCCTTTTAATTTGCATCGATTTGTATAATAAATCTTGATTGTCGTAGATTAATTAGGATTTAATTTGCGTATTACTCGTATTTGTTAATTACATTTATTAAATTGTATTAAGTCGTTAATTAATCTAATTAACTTTTTAAAATCACAGGCGTAACAATAATCGAAAAAACGATTTTATTATCGAGTTCTAATAAACCGATACTTTATAAAATGTAAATGTGATAATATTTCGAGAATTAATTGCAAAGGAGAACTTGTCATTTTGCGTAATTTCATATATATTAATTATATAGGAAGTCGGTTTTGGTTTATTACGATAATCGAAAAAGACGGTTTTATTATCGAGTTTTAATAAATCGATAATTTATAAAATGTTAAAGTAATATTATTTCGAGAATAAATATCAAGGGCAAAGTCGTCATTTTACGTAATTAACGCCGACGGTAAGAAGTAAAGCGCCGACGGTAAAAAGTAGTCCCCTTACTGCCTTGACTATTCGTTCCATTTTAACTAACAAGGTTCAATCTTCAATGAGTAAAATGTGACATTCTTTCAGTTTATATGTGACAAAGTCATTGATCCCAATGAGGGGATGCTTTCAGAACCTCATTGTCACCACCCTTTGTCAGATGGAAATGTATTTTTCACCCTCGTTTTTCACTATCATAGCTAGAGATGGCACTTTGGATGGGCTAAGTCGTGCTTCTGTCGGCCCGGTCGTGTCTCGGGCTCACCAGGAACAGCCCACACGTGCCTAGCAGTCCCGAGGTGTCGTGTCAGGCATGGCACGCTCACAACCATACCCATCGAGGCACAGTCCCAAGCCTGGGTCCGGTCGTGTCGTGTCTATCCTAGGTTTCGGGCCTAAGTCATGCCTGTACCGATTTTCTTTTCTTTTTAAAATTTTTTTTTCGGTTTGCGTCTTTGCGATAAATACGATTGCGGATTTGCGATTTTTCGGCCAGATTTGTACGAATCGTTAATAGTTATTTAATAATTAAATAGGAGTAAAGATATGTAAATGGGATGAAAGAAATATAATATTTATTAAATAATCGATATAGATCGGTTGCAAGTACAACTTGGAATAATCAATGTATAAGAAACTAAAAGTTACAAATTGGATGTTTATAATAAATTAACTAAAAGTTACAAGTAGAATGTACAAATAGAAACTAAACGGTACAAATTGATTAAGCGTTGACGGATTCGGTGGTAATTTCGTCGGAATCATTGTCACTATTTTAGCTCCTCGTCATGTTTTCTTTCTCTCGCATCCATCCAATCTTTAAAGCATACACACATTCAAATGGTGTCGGAACCCAAAGATCTACGTTAATGATCTAACACCCTCTTAGGAGCACTGAAACAGCGTTCGGATGCAACAGATGAAACCTGAATACAAAGGAAGTCCTTCGCCATAGTGGACATCACCGGAAGAGTTTGAGTGTGTTCTCGCCACCAAACCATAAGACCTAGGCCATGTACTAAGGCAATGTCGAAATTGGGGAAATATTTGTACGTGTCGTACAGATGATATTCCACCAATTATCAGCTGTCCTTGAAGCTCCTCTACTAGGAATTATTTGTGACATCATACCAATGACATCGCCAAAGCCTGGATCAATCGTTGTATTGTTACTGCTACTACTACCTACAAATGACTGAGTAGAATAAGTGTTGTTACTATAAATAGACTTGTAAACGTTAAATAATTTTAAAAATTTGTTTCTAATCTCTGTTTTATATTGCTCAAAGTTAAAGTTAAAATCTATGTTCATTAATTGTTTATGACAAAAAACAAAGTTCATCGCACCTTCAAATTTCAACCTAGGATCTAAAATGGTTGTAAATACATAGGCGATAGGAATATCGGACAAATATTTTAGCCACTTGGCCTTCATGGCGGGTAGAAATCCTTCATAATCATCTTTGCCTCGATATTTTTGGAAAATAGAGGCAATTTTAATAAGGTTACAAAGGAAATAAGGGGCAGTAGGCCTATATACATGAGAAAAGGTGTTTGTCGCCTCGCTAAAGGCACACTAAAGGTCAATATACATTTCTATTTTTGTCTAACCATCATCAAACAATGGGTCAGTGGGACAACTACGATTTCACCAAATAGTTAATTGATCCTTATATGCTAAACAAGTTTTCAAACATTATATTATATATACAGTGAATTCCACGTCGTGTTATTTTCTGGGGGGAAATTTTCTATACCGTATACCTTGTTCTCTAGAATAGTTAAGCCACTCTTGGCGCCTCCAGTGACACTTGTTCAAGTGCATAACGATCCTTTTAAATTTAGCGTGGTATTCTCTTAGACCCTTGAGACCATCATAAACACATAAGTTTAACGGATGACAAGCACATCGACTATGTAACAAACTACCATCTAAACATTTTTTAAATTAGTCTTTAACAAGTTGGCCCAAGCAGTCATAGATATGACATTATCGAAAGTATAATAGTTAAATTTTTAGATTTAATTTCATATTCATTTATCCCATTCATAATAAGGTTAAGGATATTATTAGCAATATGCGGAAATTCTAATTTAGCAAACTCTATAATTCTTTTATGTAAAACCCAATCGTGATCTTGATCTAGCCAATGAGGTATCAAACATATATATGAATAATCGTAACCAGAATCTCATCCATCAGCCGTTAATGATGTTCTAGATGTCGTGTTTCTTAACTGAGAAATAAGCTCCATTTTACACTCCATATATTGTTTCATTGCTTTAGTTTTAACACTAGGACGACTCGTTTCTTTATGAACCGGTTGGTTGGCTTTTACGTATCTATTAAACAATGGGTGTTCAGCTAGAGCAAAAGGTTTTTCCGTTTGAATTATCACTCTAGATAATTCGTCAGCACATGCATTATGATCATACTTATAGTCTTGTTGAGAACTGGGTCGGGTCACAAGTTGGTCAAGAGATGTTTGACCGTCATCTTTGGGAACACATTTTTTAGCGTGTCGTGAAAGGTGACCGGTACCCGATGCAATTATCCGAGTTAAAACTTCCTTACATACATTACAACGAGCCCACTCTTTACATTCACTTTTAGTAAATGAAGCCATACTTTACTTGTGGTGGCTTTAGAATTCAATAATTTAGCCATTTGTGCTTCCGTCATCCATATTATTTCATTAGATGCTTGTTCAGTTGTTTGTGGGACTTCTTCGGATTGTTGGTCTTGTGTTGTGGATTGTGTCATGGTTCGTGTAGATGTGTTGGGTGTAGACGAGTATTTGCTCGATGATTGTATAAATAGTGTATACGGTAGCGGTGGTCTGCCCGACATTGTTTTGTTATCGTAATTGTATAGGTTGGTCGGGGTGTTAAAAGGTTGGTCGGACCCTTGGTTGGTTTGATCGAAACCGTAAGGGATCAGGGTGGTAAAAGGTTGTTGGGACCCTTGACCGATTTGTTCGAAACCGTAAGAGGTCGAGGGTGTCGAACTGCATTCCTTGATGGTATGAAGGCGTGAAACTGGACCATTGGTTTAGGTTAGGGTTGAATTGTGGGGTCGTATATTGACCGGGTTGACCGTGTGCCTACGATTGTGGTGTTTGTGAACCGGAGGGTTCTACGCTACTTTGACATGATCGACTCCTTTTTTACCCTGACTCGGTGTAATGTGATTCCGACATGAATTTTAATTTTTAACGGGTTTAACAATTTAATTACCAATTTAATTAAAAATTTAATTAACAATTTAATTAACGACTTAATTAACAATTACCAATTTATTTTAATTGACAAATTAATAGGTAAAAAATTATTTATATGTTAATAACTTAATAAATGAACCAGTGGAGACAATAATTAAGTACTCCCTCTGAGTCTAAGATATGTTCTCCTAAGATTTTTTTGAGAAAAAATATGAGTGTGGTAATGTGTGGCTAAAAAATAAGGGAGTAAGAGAGAGAAATGAATAGGTGAATGAATATGAACCACATATTCATGACTTAAAAAGAAAATAAGAAATAAAAAATGACTCAGCCGAAAAGGAAAATAGGGATACATCAGTCAAATTCGGAGGGAGTATTAAAAATCAACAATAATTAACAAAATTAAAGTAAATGAGATTAAGTTAGAAAATGCAAACAAAGGGTGTAGAATTCCGAAGAAGCGATTGAATATCGAGATTCGATAGATTATAATAAAATGCCCAAAGGCTGATGCGATCAAAACTTCAATCTCGTAAATAAGACCTGGAAAGCGCAACAAAAACCTTCAAACTTCGAGATGAAACAACTAATTATTATATTAAAATTAGTATATTTTAAATATATATTTTTTATAATTAAGATTAGTAATAATTGTTACTATAATTTATATTATAGGAGTAGTAGAAGATTAGAATAAGATTAGTAGAATACTAGAATATTGATAATTACTATAGTAGAAATGTAGAATATTGATATGATTATAAGAAATTTAGAAGAATAAAAGATTAGAAGTAGATTAGAATGATTTGTGTGAAATTGAGTTCAATGAAATGGGTATTTGTAGATTTACAAAATTAGAAGGAAAAAAAACTACTCAGTACTCCCTCCAACAGTCATAAACGACCATATTAGCCGTTACTCCCTTCTCCATTCTCGTGCTTTCCGTGCTTTGTGTCGTGCCGTGCTCATGGCGACTACACACCGTGCCCAAACCGTGCATGTCAGCGGGTCGGGCTGCCCGTGCCTGGCACGGTCTTCACCCAAAATAAAAAAGATAAAAAACAGATTTTAGGCACGCGGGGTCGTGCTTGTGACTGGCACCATTTTTTACCCATGTCGGGCCGGTCGTGCCAAAAAATCCGGGTCGGGCCGGCAACGGTAGTCCGGCCCGAATTTCTAGTTCTAATCATGGTTTATCTGACTGTTCAGTTAGTTGATTAGGGAGATTTTGTACCTTGGTCTCGTGTACATGAGATATCAGTATCCTTTCGAAACATTGATGGAATAGTACAAGGACTACACCACAAATTAATATCATAGGGAGGGTTGTATTGTTGAGTGTGTTGTTGTTGCTAAAGCTCTTTCATATTGTTACACAGACCTCTCCATGAGTGCTGTTTTTCGTCGTCGGCATTTCAGCCACGTCGTCGGTGCTTTTTAATGTAAAAGATGATCTTGCTCTTGCCTTAATTAGATTAGTTAACTAATGTTATGAAGTTAGATTAGTTAATGAAACTCGTTAATGAAGCGGTTTTTTATTTTTCAAACTGTTCCGTTATTATGTTATAATTTTAGAAGTTAGATTATTTTATGTACCTACTCACACCCCACTCACACTCCACTAACACCCCACTCACAACATTTAATATTATTTTCTCTCATCTCACAAAAAAAAACCGTCTTTTTTTACGAGAAATCCGATTTTTGGGCGTAACGCATAACGTAGAACAAAAAAAAATTAATAAAAAATAAGTCGAAAACAGGCACAGGCGCCAGAAATTCGCGTTGAGGAGACCCCCAGGACGCGATTTTTGGGCGTCGCGACGACCACCCAGACGCGAGAATCCGGCGTCCACGGGACCCCTCAGACGCGAATTTTCGGCGTCCAGGGGACCCCCCAGACGCGAAATTCCGGCGTCGCGGTCCATTTTCAGCGACCCTAAACCCTGAAATCGCGCCCCCCTTCACAAAAATCGATCCCAACGTCACCCAAACCGATACCAAAATCGAATATAGAAAACAATAACTACTCAAATCGGGTATTACATGTATTAATCAAGCACAAATTAGCTACGCGGAACCTAAACTATCAACCTAATACTAATTATAATCAAACTAATCGACCGAAAATAATCAAATAGAAGGTAAAAGGTAATACGAAATAGAAAGATCTACTTACTTTAAGTACGGATTTGGAGAGGGAAAAAACCGTTCAATAGTTCAAAAAAACCGTAATTTCAAATTAGTCGGGAATTTACTCTTATACGTTAATTAAGAAACTTAATTAAATTCATTAATCAATATTACAGAAGGATGAAAGAGTTACGTTGAGACACGTACCTCAAAAAACCGTTCAAAAGTACAAAAATCGTAATTTTAATTTACTCGGAAATATTAATTAGATTAATTAAGAAACTTAATTAATATCATTAATCGTAATTATGGAAGGATAAAAGAGTAAATTCACGTATAAAGCGTCAACGACGTGACTGAAATATGGAAGACGAAATGTAGGATTACGATTAATTGGAGTTGCTACAAAACGTCATAGTGACTGGATGACATGAAAAGGCTATAGTGGTCGTGTTGATAAGGATATGACACGTGACATGTTGCATGTTGCATTTATCACATAGATATGTACGTTCTTGACAACAACGATGAAGTCCAACCTTTTATTCATCAACACCAAGTTAAGCTGAAAGATGCTCACCCAAATAAGACTGAGAAGTGGATTGTAATTGATCATAATAAAACATTTTTTTAGCAGCTTTGCCATTAATGGCCTAAATTTTTTACATCATCAATCAACATAATTTACGCAAAGTGCAAAATAGTTGTGTTTGGTCTGAATTTGAGGCAAGACACTTTGCTAGTTCAAAGAATAAACATGCTATTTGGGAAAAATGCAATATTATGGACATGGTGTAAGAAATATTGGTATTTGATTATACAGATTTCACAGTACCTCTATTTTGATGTAAATGAATTGATTCAATAGCGGTTTTCGAAAGGGCAACAAATCAGGGCTTACGTTGGTACATTTTTGTATGGTTGAGAATAAGGATTATCCTTTGATAATGGCATCACAAGCTAAACCTGTTTTTTGTGTCACCGATCCTATGGATAATAAGTGATTTACTTTATTGTCTATAGTGTATTCCATAATGGCGTGTGTTGCAACCCACGGGTGTGGCCCACTAGCGCAACCACCATGTGATTCAAACACTGCCTTACCTCGACTTTTTTCTTCAAAGACACGTTGGAGCTTAAATAACGCAGCATGAAATTGTCGAACCCACTCTCGAATTTGAGGACGATCACCCTCCTGAACACCGATCCGGGCCTTATATACACAATAGTTACCTTTGAAATGTAGTACTCAAGTGTTCTCAAAATTTCTGTCACATGTGAAACTCCTTCAAACAACAAGACCATTTTCGACGTGAAATGACATGTTCGAAATTATGCATCTAACCGGGTACATATATTCTGAAGCTATTAAATAGTAGTTCCTTTTTTTTGAGCGAATAGATAGTTTCATTATAACAAGTCATACGACATCTACACTTTATATCGAAATTGAATGGATACAGCTTGAATGGATATGACATCTACACTTTATATCGAGATGCAAAATAAATGGGAAAATTAGAAATGCATACTCAATTTATAAATTGAGGTAGATTTTTGACATGATTCTTACTTCAAGACTTTCCAACTTCCTGTTTCAAAGAAACACAAAATGTTCACAAACCACACGCCTCGACGTTATAAATAGATCAATTGTGTGCTTTAATCGTGGATACTCGTAACACACTACCACCTCTATTTACTACTTAATAACTTCTCCTACTAATACTACCACCAAAACAACACAAGCACCCACAACACTCTATAATATAAAATTTGAGTAAAATAAATTCTCGTTAAAATAAAGATCTCTCACTAAGATTTTGATCTTCGCTTCTGCACATCCTTTTTCAATATATCGTTGTTTAATGATACAACTTTTCATAAGAAGGTCTTCGGATCTTCCAAGGTTTTGAAGAGAATCGATTTCATCCAACCTGATAGATTGTAGCCACCAATCTGACATAAATTGAGATACTTTATTGAACGATTGTAGTACTGATCTTCCGCGTCCTCTCCGCTATCATAGATTTAACATTTCACCTAAAGGAGATAGCTCCTCTTGGGTTTAATAAAGTTGTACTTTAATTTAATGTTTTATTTCATGGTTTAGCATTTGTTCATGTGATGACGATAACTCCTACTAAGTGTAAAATAAGTAATGTGGTTTGGTAAAAAAATGTGTCTAATTTGTATTTTTCTCTAATCTTATGTAACACCCCTGATTTTATCAAATAAAATTAAACTAATTTAAAGTTAGGTTCGTATTTTTATTTTGTTTACGATTTAACTCGTAATTCTTAAAATTATTATAAAACGAATTTATCGTTTAACCGTTTCAAACTCCTAAAACTCTATTTCGGCTCGAAGTTAATTTATTTTAAGTTTCGTCAAAAAGTATATTACCTTTCCTCGAGAAATCCATTTAATTCACTTTATCAAAAAATTTATTATTTATCGGGAAATATTATTTTCATCGTCTATTTATTTCTATAAGCTTCGTTTTCGTATCGAATACTTTATTTACTCTTTGTCGGCCGATTATTTATTATTATTTTTTTAATAATTCGTTTTAATTCGATTTTTAGGTCAATCAACTTATCGTTACGGAATTCGTTTAATTTGTCTTCTACCTGATTCCTTTAACCAATCCGTATTTTTCCTTTTCTACTCTCTTTATTTGTGAGTTGTTTCAGCCCCTTTTCTTTTGTCTCCCTCCACCGTTTCCCACTTATTATTATCTTACATTCATCTCACTTTTACTCAAGTTCATTTCACTTTCCAGCCTTTTTATTTCCCACATGATGAACGTACTCCTTCCCTTTCCTTCATTCTGAAATTCCACCACTTCATTCCCCCTTTTCTTTTCTGTTTGTTGTCCATCGTACCCACTTCTTCATTCATCCTCAATCTGACGCTCAGTTCACCAATTCTTTCATTTTCCTTCTTCTTCACCATCGTCAATTTGTTCCTTCATCCTCTTCGTCCTTATCGTCATCTGTTTCGCCCTTTTCTGCCGAGCTGTTCAGATCATTTTTTGCCCGTCTTTGTTTTCTTCATCTTTCTTTGCCTCGTCGTTCGAATTCTGCTGCTGCTGCTCCTCTGTTCGTTTTACTGCTGCGTTGGTCTTCTTCCAGCCCGTTATTCTTCTTCTTCTTCTTCCTGTTTTGCTGCTGCTGCCCGTACTACTGCTGCAATTCGCTACTGCTGTTGCGTTATGCTGCTGTTACGGTACGGCTACTGTTGTTCGTATTATATATGATGAAAGGTTGATTTCTGTGATAAGTATTTCATTAACAGTGTTGGAATTTATACAGCCTACTAGAGAATATAGAAGATACATACAATCAGTATATACCCTAACTATGGATACTATATTTCTAACAATGGATACTAAATCATTACTGTACAAACTTAGAAGATGTGGAAGGAATATGATCCTGACACAAGGATCATGATCATATCTTGAGATTGCGTAGGATAGAGGAGAGATCATATCTTAACATCCTCCCGTAAGACGGACGGCTGTGATGACAGTCCGATCTTAGAGAGCAGCATGATGAATCGTTGTCGAGGAAGAGCTTTAGTGAGTAAGTCTGCTAGTTGATCATCTTGAACAACCGGAATTACAAGTAAGGAGCCGGATTGGACCTGTTCACGGATGAAGTGGAAGTCTAGAGCCACGTGTTTCATTTTTGAGTGGAACACAGGGTTGGCACTTAGTTGGGTGGCGCCAATGTTGTCGCAGTAAATATGAGTATTTCGGGTATCTTGACCCGTAATTCTGTGAGGAGATTAGTTATCCAGGTTAGTTCTGCTGATGTATTTGCTACAGCCCAATACTCGGCCTCGGTGGAAGAGCGGGATACCGTGTTTTATTTTTTCGAGCTCCATGAGATAGCATTTCGACCCAAATAGACTAGGTAAGCACCAGTGGACCGATAGTAGTTTTTGTCCCCGGCCCAATCTGAGTCAGAGAAGGCATGTAACTTGAGTGGGGACTCTCGAAAGATAGGGAGACCATGAGAGGCAGTACCGACGAGATAGCGGAGAACTCGCTTGAGGGCCTTCCAATGAGAGTCAGATGGCTTGTGCATGAATTGGGAGAGCTTGTTCACTGCGAAGGCCACGTCGGGTCGAGTTATGGACAGGTACTGGAGCGACCCGACAATGGCACGGAATTCTGTTTCATCTATGACTGGGTCATCGTCCTGGAGTTTGAGTGTGACGGCAGGGTCAAGGGGGGTCGGGGTAGGGTATGCATCTCGCATGTTGGCCCGTTGAAGGAGGTCAAGGGTATATCGATGTTGATTTAGGAATAAGCCTGACTTTGTGGGTGTGACTTCAACTCCAAGAAAGTAGGAGAGATGACCGAGATCCTTGAGGGAGAACCTATTGGCAAGAGCGGCAATGAAGGAGTTGACGGCGTTGATGTCCGAGCCTGTAACAATTATATCATCCACGTAGACTAAAACAAAAACCGTGATATTAGAGTGAAAACAGAAAAGAGAGGTATCCGAAACAACATTAGTAAAACCGACACTTAACAAGTAATTTCTGAGTTCGGTGTACCAGGCCCTTGGTGCCTGTTAGAGCCCATAGATTGCTTTACGAAGTCGACATACATAGTTCGGTTTGGATGGATCAACAAACCCCGGGGGTTGGGCCATATGGACGGTATCGGTGAGGGTGCCTTGTAAAAAAGCATCATTTATATCTAGTTGACGGAGAGGCCAGGACTTGGTTACTGCAAGAGTCAGAATCATTCGGATGGTGGAAGGTTTTATGACTGGGCTGAAGGTTTCGGTGTAGTCGACAGAGACTCGTTGGTGAAAACCTTTAGCGACCAACCGAGCTTTGTGTTTGTCGAGTGTGCCATCGGGTTTGTACTTGGTTCGAAAGATCCATTTACAGCCCACTATATTTTGCGATGGGTGTGGTGGAACGAGGTCCCACGTGTGGTTTGAGATGAGAGCATTGTGTTGGGTCGTCATGGCAGCGTGCCATGTCGGGTCGGCAAGGGCGGCTTAGAGTGACCTGGGTTCAGTGGGTTGAAGTTGGCCATTGAGATTGATTTTTGTGATGGGCTTGTAAATGTTGTGAGAGGCCCGTGTGTTGTGGGTGTGAGGTGGTGGAGGGGGTGGTGGTGATAGTGGTCGTTGTTCTAGGGAGACTGTCTCGTCAGGTGCGATGTCGGGGGCGGAAGCAGGGTTGGGTGAGGTAGGTGGTGTTGTGGCAGGGGCGGGATTGTTGGTGGAGGAGTGTTGTAGTAGTGGGGGTGGGTCCGATGTGGAAGGCAGGAGCCACGGTCGGGGAGGGTATTGAGGCAAGAACCCATTCTTGAGGGGTAATGACCGTGGTGGTGGGATGTTTTTTGAATGGATAATCATTTTCGATGAATCGAACATGACGTGAGGCGTAGATCCTATTGGTGTTAGGGTCAAGACATAGATAGGCATGTTGGGTGGGTGAGTATCTAACAAAGACACATGCTATGGATCGAGGGTCGAGTTTGTGGTTGGTGTAGGGTCGCAACCATGGGTAACAAAGGCACCCAAAATTGTGTAGGTTTCTATATTTTGGTGGTTCGGTAAAAAGCTCCGTGTAGGGGGTGATTGAGAGTTGTCGTAGGCATACGATTTATTAGGTATGTGGCGGTTTGGAAGGCGAGACTCCAGTACGAAGTCGGCATGGAGGCGTGGTCAAGTAAGGCAAGACCGGTTTCTACTATGTGCCGATGTCTGCGTTCTGCATAGCCATTGTGTTCGGGGGTATGAGGGGGTGAGGTTAGGTGTGATATGCCAGATGAGGCGAGGAGAGGGGCTAGTTTGTAGTATTCGCCTCCATTGTTGGAGTAAAGGGTTTTAATTTCGAGGTTAAATTTTTTTTCTACGAAGAGCTTTAAAATTGGTGAAAGTATGTAGTGAGTCAGACTTGTTTTTCATGGGATATAGCCATGTGTATTTAGTGAAGTGGTCAACGAATATAATATAGTATTTAAATTTGTCGTAGGAGTGGACCGGTGAGGTCCAAACGTCACTAAAAATTATTTCGAGAGGGGAGGTACTTTGGAGGGACGAGAAAGTAAAAGGTAATTTATGACTTTTGTAAATAGAGCACGAGGGACAATGTTGTGTCATTTTATTATTTAGATTAAATGTCGATAGAATTTTATTTAATACAACGGGAGTCGGGTGACCAAAATGGTGGTGTAGGTCAGTCCCTGTGAGTTTTGCGACTAGTAGCAGAGGAGAAGACACGCGCGGCCAATAGTAAACACCGTCTTTCCCTTGACCCGTGAGGAGTATTTTCTTAGTTTGGTTGTCCTGTATCACAAAAGAAGTGGGTAAGAAGTTGACAAAAATATTGTTGTCAGCACAGAGTTTTGAGGCAGATATAATATTCTTATTCATAGAGGGAACATGAAAAACTCGATTTAATTTAAAAGTGTGAGATGGAGTTGAGAGAGTGGTTGAACCAGTATGGACAATCTCGAGTCCAGAGCCATCCCCAATAACAATCTCATCTGTTCCGTCATAGGGGCTGTGAAGAGCGAGATTGTCAAGGGTAGAGGTAACATGGTGAGAGGCACCGGAATCGAGGAGCCAAGGAGGGTTAGTAGTGGTAGCTGAGGTTAGGGTGGCCATGTTGGCTTGAGCAGGCTGTTGTCGGGAGAGCCGAGGGACAACTATGTTGGGGTGAAGTTTCTTAAATGAGTTACAGAAGAAGAGGACATGGCCGCGGATGTTACACCACTGACAGCGGCCTTTAAAGGTGGTCGAGGTGGTGTTCGGAGTGAGTGGGTGAGTGTAGTTGCGAGTCGTGTTTTGTTGGTATGGTCGAGTGTGGGTAGCAAGGGCCACGGCTGGAGTGGGAGAGGTGGAGGATTTGGATGTGTTCTCATATTGAATGGCGAGTTCCCGATTGATTAGTTTTTCATGGAGTTCCGGGAATGTGATGGGTTTGTCACGGGCTTGGACAGATTCTATGACCGAACGGTAACGAGAGTCGAGTCCATCGATGACAACATCGGTGATGTCCTCGGCGTGCATAGGAGACCCAAGTCCCGCCAGTTCATTAGTGATAGCTTTGACTTTCGTCATAAATTCAGAAATGGTGCCAGTGAGTGAGAGTGATTTGAGACGGTATTTGAGTTGTTTGATGTGTCCACGAGACGGAAGGGTGAAGGTGTTGGACAGAGTTGTCCACGCCTCGCGGGTGGTGGATATTCCGTTTAGGAGTGATTGAAGTGAGGATTCGAGTGTTCCTAGGAGAGTGCTAAAGAGAATCTGATCTTGCAGAAACCAAGTTCCGTAGAGTGGGTTTGGGATGGTTTTTTTGTTTTCATCGGTGATCGTTTCAGACGGAGGTGTGGTTCCATCGATGAAGGCAAGTAAGGAGTAGCCTGTGAAGAGAGCTGTGAGTTGCTGTTTCCATTGTGAGTAGTTATTTGGTGTGAGTTTGTCGACAGCAGAAACATTAAGTTGGATAAGGGGCTTTGTTGGCTCATGTGGGTTGGGAATAGGGTGGTTGGCCATGATTGTTTGTAGGTTGTTTAGCAGGGAGAGGTGTGAAGGTGTTTAGTGGTATCGTTGCTATGATACCATATGAAGAAAGGTTGATTTCTGTGATAAGTATTTCATTAACAGTGTTGGAATTTATACAGCCTACTAGAGAATATAGAAGATACATACAATCAGTATATACTCTAACTATGGATACTATATTTCTAACAATGGATACTAAATCATTACTGTACAAACTTAGAAGATGTGGAAGGGATATGATCCTGATACAAGGATCATGATCATATCTTGAGATTGCGTAGGATAGAGGAGAGATCATATCTTAACATTATATCCCTTCTTCTCCCTTCATTCTTCATTATTTTCTGCTTCGATCTCTACTCGTTATGCTACTGTTTTGGTCAGAATGTTATTGCTATCTCTGCTGTTGTGGTCGATTGCATTTCCTGCTGCTGTTGCTATTTTTGTTGTTGTTTTATTGCTACAAGTCGTTGCTGCTGATGTACTTAGTGATGGGTTTTGTTCGTTGTCGTTGCTTTTGTTCTTCTCTTAACCCGGTTTTTGCGATCCCCTTTTTGCCGTTTCTTCTGTTTTCCGATCTGCCTTTGTTGTTGTCCGTGTTTGTCACTATTATTGCTGCTGTGTTGTCTCCAGTTTCCCGCTGTTTTCGATGTTTGTTGGGATGATTCCTGTTCTGTTTCGTCATTAGTTGCTACTACTTTGGATTACTGCAGTTATCGTCTTTATGCTTGGTTCAGCCCAATTCGTTCTTCTTCTTCCTCTTGTTGCTATTCGTTCTGCTGCTGCAGTTAGTTATTTTCGTGCCTCGATCGTCGGTTTTCCTTGATCGTCTTCTTTCTTTTCTCCTCCTTCTTTTGTCGATGCACTAATGCTGTCTATTACTACTGCTACTGCGTCTTGTTGCTGTTCGGTATGCTCTTCCCTTCATTCTTCTTTCTTTTCTGTCCGTCCGTCTATTCTATTGTTCTCGTCTTTCGTTCCTACATTTCTTATTGCGATTTATTTGTTTCTATTTATTTTGTCTCGTTTCCGTTGGAGCCTTGAAGTTTTATGGAAGAACAAGCATTCGAGACCAGTTTTGAAGTCGTGAGTGGAGCTTGGACTATGAGGCGGACAAGTGCTTTGATTATCGACCCGACTCAAGGTAACTTTAGGACGTTACTCGATTTTATATCGTATGATTGAGTAGTAGCATGTAGTAAATATTTTAACTTCGCTTTTCTAATTTTAGCTATTTATTATCTGCTAAAAATATTATTTTAAATTGCGTACCTTATAAATATTTTACAAGTTTTCGATATCATTTTATAAATCGTTAGTAATTTAATTATTTACGATCGTTATAATATATTGTTGGTTATCGTGACACTAGTAAATAATTAATATCGATTTCATATTTTCTTCATATTTCGTTGAATTATAATTTTAACTCAAAATCATAATATTTTTTTTATATTATAAACGAATTCGAGTAATTTGACTTATTATATTTTATTTATAATTTGAGTAATGAATTTAGAAATATATTAAAGTTACGATAATGACGATAATAATAGAATGTTAATTTCGTTAGAAATGCTATTTTTAATACATTTCACATATTTTAATAACTTACGTATTTTCTATATCAATATTTCTATTTTAAGCAAGTTTCTAAAATTAGTAAGTTTCTATTTATAGAAAGTTTTCTTTTAATATAAAATGTTTATTCATTTTATCCTCATATTATTTATATTGATTATATCTTTTGAATATCGATAATGACTTGTTTTGGAGTTATGGAATAAGGACAAGTGTGGTGTTAGAGTAATATAGTCTGGGATGTACATTTTTGCCATCAACTGTAAGGCTGGTGTGTCTTTATGGGGCACATTGGTTGTTGAACTGAGCATGGTTTGTGTTCAGGAGAGTGTGCATTGTGCCCTTAAACTTAGATATCGCATCGTGTAAGTCGCGTCGGGTTGAACTGGATATGGTTTGTATCCAGGAGGGGTGTATACTACTTAAACCAGGACCTCGCTGCACGCAGTCCTGTTATAGTTGAGTTGCCTAGTTAGAGACTGGATTCTGTTATGAGTTAAGTCTACAGTTCTCGAAGCTAGTTTCCAGTATTATCCTAGTGAAAGTCTAGCCTTGTGCACACTGATCGAATTTCCATAACGCCAGTTTTGATATTATAATTATCGATCGATTTTGATTTGCAGGTTGGCAAATGTTTTAAGTTTTCTCCGAGAACTTATTTTATTATATCGTTTTTAATGTTTTCTCATTTTTAAGTATTTTGATATAATAATACTATTATTTTCCATATGATATAATTTGGCTGCGAGAACGTCCGAGTTACACCCCACTGACGTGGCTGTTATGTTTATAACATGACAAGTATTTGCTGCTGGGTTTTGGGTGTGAGCTAGCGAGTAGCATGGATCATACTCCTTCTTTTGTCATGTAATATATGGATTTGTATAACCCGTTTGGTGAATTTTGTCTTTAGCCCTTTTGTAAAAAGAGGCATTTGTATTGACTTACCATTTCTTTTAATAAGATATAGTTTGTCAGTGTGTTTTAATCCCAACTCTACAGTGTTTCCGCCACTGTATTGCATTAGAATTTCTAGGGGATTACATCTTAGGTCAATTTTTTTTGAAAAATACTCGTAAAAATGGGGAAATATGCGAAAAATAGACGAAAACAATTTTATTTTTTTAAACATCTAATTATAATAAAATCAAGATTATTAATTTTAATAAAAGATGTTTGAGAATTGTGGACATGACATAGGTCCACCTTGACGCGGCCACGCGCGGGTTTCGGCGGAGAAATGTTTCCCATGTGAGATGGTTCTCAGGTTGAAATTTAAATCGAAGATGGAGTCGCCACTGAACATTGTGGGAGTTCCGGCCGATTCGAACCCATTCTATATTTTGGTGGACCGTACACAAAGTACGGCCCACTTCGATACTAGAGCTTGTGGGGTTCGTCCCTTTTGCATTACGATACCGATGCCGACATTATCGGGTACCGTATATCGAATGACTCTCGTGCGCAACGGTTTCGGGCATCCAAAAACCGAGATTCTGATTAAGAGGTGAGGGTACGTGTTGGGAAGCCCACTAAGGACACCCAACTCCGCCCGCACTTAGCGCCTCTACTAAGATACCGTTCGATGTTCTAATACGCGCGCTAGTGATTCAGTAAAATGAAATGCAAACAACGTTATTTAGCATGCGAGATTCATTTATAAACGGTAAAACGCAAATAAATATAAACAAAGCAAAACGATAATTGAGTTACAAGTTACACGGGCGGAAATACAACCCGGACAAAACGAAATAACTAACAAAAATCGAAATAACAATATAATAACGGTAATGATAACGTAGATGATGAACGGATTAGAAAATGCCATGCATGATTTTGAAAATGTAGGCACGTGATTGACTTTACACGTGTCGACCGAAGTCGTAAAATATTTGACGAGACTAAAACGATGATTATGAACTCACGTTCTAGTACAAAATGGACCACTCGACCGAGTCATGGGTGGGACTCGGTCGAGTGACACTATACATGCCCTCTTCCTCGTTTTTGGGGTGCCACTCGATCGAGTGGGCTATGGCACTCGATCGAGTGCCCCCTGTTTGAGCAGCTGCTCAATTTCATAAAGGGTGTCTATTACGAACTTTGTAATTTGTTTAAAATTGAAATTTAACCGAGTCAAATAAAAATATGGCATAATTTATATTCGGTTAGGTTTTCGGTACTCGTAATATGTATTTTATGATTACGAGACCGATATCGGGAATTTTGAAAAAGGTGTTATAAAATTGGTTTTAATTTGATTAGGACGAAATTAATTCCCTCCGCGTTACGACACCGTTACTAACCCTTACGGATTACGTGATGTTCGATTTAGCGTCAATGGGTTTCATACCAATCTCGAAAATGTTATCGGACGTGTTCAACTACGTACTACCACGATCACGTTATGCCCTTAATTGCTTAGGGCGACGCTCCTCGAAAGGGTGCCACCACCGCTGCGACTTGTAAAGGGGTTAAACGGACTTGGAGCGGTAGCCGTAGTTAAACACGTTCAATCCGAAAACAGTTTATAAATTTATATGTACGCGGTATTGTTTAGTTACGACGATAAATAAACGATAATAAAATAAAATGTTAGATTGGTTAATATGCTAATTATGAAAATGTTAGATGTTAGTTAACATAAAATAAAATGTTAGTATACATAAAATTAAAAGTTAGTAACGGAATAAAAATGTTAGTATTAGTATCGTTATTATCAATTAATTAGTATACGTGTGTATATATATATATATATATATATACACACACACATATATATATATATATATATATATATACACATATATATATATATATATATATATATATACACACACACACACACACACACACACACACATATATATATATATATACACACATATATATATATATACATACACACACACACACACACACACACACACACATATATATATATAATGTACATATATATATATATATATATATATATATGTATATATGTGTGTGTATATATATATGTGTGTGTGTGTATAACAATAAAAAGAAGAAGGGAGAAAGGGATGTCAGGATTGATGTTACACTCTCAACCTACGTGCTTTTGCTTCTCGGAATAGGGCTCGTCAAATGGTGGCAAAGTCACGGGAGCGTCGAGATACGTAGGAGAGTTATGGTGTGTATGGTTTGTAGAGATGGATTTGACAAGTTTTGCTCTCGCTCTTTGACGAGTTTTGATCTCGGGATTAGGGACGTAAGTGCATGTATGTGTATGTCGGTGTAGGGTTGATGCAAAATGGTGGCTGAAAATGTGTAGGTTTTAAACTGGTAGAAGGGTTGAAAAAAAGTTGTGAAATGTTGTGGGGTGACGGGGTATTTATAGAAAAAAATACCCCGGTTTAGGCCCACTTGATTGAGTGGTGCAAGCGCACTCGATCGAGTGCCCGGTTCGAGTCCGGTTCAGCCGGTTCATAGTCTTACTCGACCGAGTGGGTCAAACCGGGGGAGAGATTGTATGAGTGTGTTGAGCTTTTGGTGGTTGACTTGAATAAGTAGTTGAGCTGGCTTCTAGAAGCTCGCATAGCTGATTTTTGCTTCGGGTTTCGTCTTTGACCGGGTTTTGACCCGGTCGCTAAAGACAGTTTTATTTTCGGTGTCGGTTTTGACCCAAATTAGTCTTTTTTTATTCGAAATGACCCACCGGACATGATTTTGAGGTCGGTTTTGTGAGATTTTTACTCCGTTAAAAGCCCATGCCAGACATTACTGATTGCGAGCCCATATTCGAGCGCGTTAAAGCACGTTTGCATCCGATCATCATCGGGTGTTTTGTCGGAGACTGCTTTAGACACTAGCAGCCAAATGCGGGTGTCTACAGAGCCCCCACTCTGACTGAGGCTTGGACAAGGCGAAAGTCAGAGTAGGTACCAGGCCAATCGAGGATTACGACCTGGCAGCCTTCCGGTCAGGTCTTTTATATACCATTAGACTCGCGTGAAAAGGGCTTGCCAACCATAAGATAGAATCATACCTAAGTTCTGTTATCTGGGATTGCTCCGTGGGGACCTGCTTTTGAAGTGCGGGGTGTACCTATATGCAAATACATCCCATCTCGGAACTACGCGGGGACTTGCTTCTGAAGCCCTGGGTGTATCTGGTTGCAGACACATCCCATCTTTGGAGCTATTATTTCAGGAGAGACACCGCCTCGGGTTTCTGCTGGGGAGTAAAAGAGCTACGCGGGGACTTGCTTATGAAGTCTTGGGTGTACTTGTTTGCAGACACATCCCAATTTGCATGAGACATTTAGAGGAAACATCGACTCACGCTGGGGAGATAAAAACTTGATGTTCCATTGGGAAGCACAAGCTGGTACCTGAAACGTTAGATACATAGGCAGAAATAACATATATAGCAGATAGCATGACAACACATAGGAAATGCAGTTATAGACGGGCTTGCGCGGGGGAAAATGATTTTTGCTTCATTTTGAAATCGAAGTCCTAAAAGCAACTCATGTGCTAGGAGATAGTTTTTCAAAATTGAAAGGGTTAGAAAAGAAATTTGTAGTTTAAATAGACTTGAATTGACCTTGTCGAAAAGGATTTTCTCAAATGGCTAAGTTTTGTAAATTTCAAAGCAAGAATTTGAAGACAATGGCCTACCGACAGACTCGAGTCTGGACGCGACAAGATGAATTGACAGACACGAACTGGACTCTCGAGGGGTTGGACCATGACTCGGTAGGGGGTGGGCCACCTAAGATGACAAGACTCTTAAGCTGCGCTATTCCATAGCCTAGGCGAGTGGAAACACGGTCGAACATTGAAATAGGAAGGAGGTGCTATAAAGGGGATTGTAATAGTCTGTAATGAGACTGGTCCTGCATGACAGGACTTAGCAGTAGCAATGCTGCAGCCTAGTGCTATTTCGAATTTTTGGTTTTGAGGTATGGTCCCAAAGTGGGTGCCGCTTCGAGTCCCTAACAGATTATTGTCTTCGACTAAGCCGAGTACTAGGTCACTCAATAGAAAGAAGGCTAGTTTTTGAAAGTCTTTTGGATTTTGTGAGTGGATGGTGGTCTTCTGTCTAATAGAAGCCCCCAGGACGACGAAGCTAACTGTTGAGAACATGACAGTGTCATGACCGGAATGATGGTGCTTTTTGAATTTGTGTTAATGTGAGTGGTTGTGCCTTTGATGAAAGGCTGCCTACGTATTCACGTGTAGTGAAATCAAACCAAGCCGTAGTTTAGTGAGTTGAAAGATATATTATGGTGCCTAGTTTATTAGGGTTTTGTGTGTAACTAGCCATACTGACGGTGTAGGCTAGGTGCATTCCCGATGATGTCTTGATCAAAGGGCTAGAGCAGTTAGGATGTTGATCCTGTGACTGTGAGCATTCTCCGGGGTAACCCCCAGAAATGGTGTGAACTATTTGGGCATGTTCTATGCCGACTGCAGGTTGAGTTCCCGTGTTTGGGGCTGGTAATTAGTTTGGATGTTTTTGGAAATGTGAAGTTAGGTCGTAAATGGCTTTGATGTTTTGACATCTGGAGCTTGATTTTGTGGAGTTAAGGTTTCGAGGGTAAGGTATTGTAATGTGGTAGGAAAGGGGGAAGTCGAGTAAAAATGACTCGAACTTCGATCAGGATAGGTTTGATAATACGGGATCTGATTTCCATGTCTGGCCCTAATGGTTAGGGTGTATCATATGGAGCTTGAATACTCAAAATTTCGGATTGTCTCTTAGCCTAGGTCTCGAGAAGGTCTTGAGGGTTGTAATGTGGGAAGGCTATATGTGGCGTTAGCTGACTAGCCTAATTGTCACCTTTATTAGATGGTATTCCTTGAGTTAACCGTACCCTGGTCAATGGGTTTTTTATTTTTTTTGTTGACCTCTTAGCCCCGGTCGTGGGATTCTTCATTTGAGTTGACCGTTTAACCTCGGTTATGGGTGCCTCTTTTTTTATGATGGCCTGCTTTTTTATTTTGGTCTTTTGCTTTATCTTGGACTTTTGATTTTTTTGTCCAGCCTTTTTTTTTTGTCAGACTAACGCCTAAGGTAGGGATTGGTCAGTCTTATTGGAGGGGTGTTTATTGTGGGAAATGGGCTTGCCTCCCGTCTTGAACCTAAACTAGGAGATTACCTAGATTTGTCATAGGATTCGATACCGCTCCTGCTAAGGGTAGTTATGTGGCTTGCTATATCAGACATGGAACAGGTAAAGGAAAATACAGGTCTCAGTTCCCTGCAGTCATTATAGATGTGCCTATAATAGTCACGTGCATGTGGTCACAGTGTATGATGATGTTCATCATGTTCTCGGAAACACATAAGGAAGCATATATGAGAGATTGAATATTGAAAAGCTAATTTTATTGGATCGTAAAAAGAGGACAGAATATAAATGAATCTGACTCCAACTTTGAAATCGAAAGAAATAGAACATCCTAGACTCAGACTCAGACTCGGACTTAAATCAAATCTGGACTCTCAGATGATGTCGTCAGTAGTCGTCGGCTTCTAAGGACTCGAGTGGATGTCTGGTATAGCCTTCAGTAGAAGCTTCACCCAGATCTCCATTATGTCGAAGATCGTCTTCAATCCCAATGCCCATTTCGGTAAGCACCGAAAATTTTGAAATATCGGCATACCTAAGATGGACGCGGTAGGAGGGTAGGAGGTTGTTGATGAATGCCTCCACTAGTGTCTTCTTACTGGGCTTGTCTACCAGCTTAACACTCTCAGCCCGCCAACGTTGAAGGTATTTGGTGAAACCCTCTATTGGATTTTGGGCTATCACTTCTAAAGTCCGCATGGTAGTCTGAAGTTCAGTATTATCAGAATAGTTTCGGGCGAACTCGGTAGCCACATCTTCCTAAGTCGGGAATTTTTTGTGTTTAGCCTATATAACCAGGCCTTTTTTTATTTTTCGAGAGATGTGCCAAACAGATTGATGAACATGTCGGCTTTGACCCCCTTGATTGCCATGAATTGTTTGAAAGCTCGGAGGTGTAATAATGGATCCTCCGTCCCTTCGAATATGGGTAACCCCTCTAAGTTGAGATCTGTTGGTAGTTTCTCAATGATGGGTGTATAGTTTCGGGAGTTTTCAACACGAATGTTGTTCCCTTGGAGGGCATGGAACTGTTCTTCGAGCATACGCACCGTGCTGATCAGTTTGGTAAATGGCCCAGTATTCACCAAACTAGAATTGAGGTCTTGTCCTTCAATGACAGTTAAACGAGCATGCATTGCCTCTCGGTCGGCTCTCAGGAACCATATATGGGTTTCAACTATGGCCTGCCTACTAACCATTGTCTCCAGCAAAGCCTTCATCTCGTTGATGGTGTTTTCCATGTCCCTATTCCCCGTTGTGGGTGCCATACTCTGCGAGAATACCCACATAATCAGAACTGTTGCTTCGGAACTCGAACATGCCAAGGCATAGGAAATAGCGCGGGAGAAAAGACAAATCCGGTTTGACTGGGTTAGACTCTCCTAAGATAAATATGTAGGGTGCGATTCTCGGAGTGACTGTGATTAGTCACCCCGTCGGAGAATAGACCCCAAGTGAGACTAAGGATTCTAATAGGACTCAGATGGTGTGGCATCTAAGTGACTCAAAAGTGGGGTAAGTGAAACAACACGTGTAAGACATGACCCTTAGAGCAACCGTGATTGATATATCGTTCTGCTGAAGGGTAGCCCTCGAGTGAGATTGAAGGTTTTGCTAAGACTCGAGTGTCGGACGAGTGACCCTTAGATGTAAGGACCACGAACCTTTTGTTATAGGGCTATGCCTTGTAAAAGGTTGACTCGGCCTCGAGGGAAGGCACACGGGGTAAGGGAAGAAACTTGCGATGTAAGATCGGCAGAGTTTCGATGCTAGAGACCCTTGACTCGACCTAAATAAGGATGACCCTGTGATTAGGGTAGACCCTTAAGCTAAAGGTTTCTTGAATTGGGATGACTGATGTGTCGTGTTTATATAGCTTTATTCCCTCGATTTCGTTGACTTTTATGATCGGAACGCGCTCTTTAGAGCCGTGTCTTCTAACATTTTGCTTTGAGTGAGTGTTTTTGTAGATTCTACACGATTTCAGGTCTTTATGTGCATTTACACTCATATCTGGTTAGAAGAACGACCCCGAGACAAAACCCGTGCTTTAGGACGTCTAGGCGAAGAGGAAACGAGAAGTGTCGATTCATTGGGCCACGGAAAGCGGCCCATTACTTCTTCTATTAGTGTTGTGCGCGCCAGCCTGCATGTGACAGGCGGCCTGCTGGCCGGCCGGCATGACACAAGGGCGATTTGAGCTTCATTTTTAGGTGTGCGTCGGCCCCTGCATGTGGCAGGCGGCCTGCCAGCCGGCCGGTGTGCACACCCAGCCCAATTCCGCCTATTTTGTATAACTAAGGAGTTGTATTGTTTTTGGGGGGATCACTTCTTCATATTTAGAATATATTTTCTTAGAAAAAAGCTCGCGACTCTTAGGATTCTAGCACTCGGTTTTCACTCGTACTCAATTTCGGTAATCTCGTTTATGCAATTTTCAGTTTTATATTTTCAATCTTTATCGTAAATTACTTAGTTCGTCGTAATTTTCTCTATTTGGAATTCGTTGCTCTCCGTTTAGTTCGTTAGATTTCCATTCGTTTATCGTTAGATTTATTTGCTTCACTTTTATCATGAATTATTTGTATACGATTTGTTATTTTGTAGTCATCATGCGTAGCTAATTTTCTCGCTAGGGTCGAGGGGGATCGATGGATTATTATACGATTATGCTACTTCGATACTAGATGTAAAATTATGCTAGTACCATTTTCGCGTGCTTTATTTGTCGATTAATTTGTTAAAGGCCCAACATGTTAATCTGTTTGGGAAATTCTAGTTCTCGTCCGAAAGCCAAATTAGGATTAGATCACGCGCGATTTGAGAGGGAGTCTAATAAGTTGCGAGAGCCCGTTAGATCCTTCCTAGTGTGGACATGACATAGGTCCACCCCGACGCGGCCACGCACGGGTTTGGGGAGGCGAATGAATCTCCATATGAGATGGTCAAATTGAAATTTAAATCGAAGTTGGAGTCGCCACCGAACTTTGTGGGAGTTTGGGCCCGTTCGAACCCACTCTATGTCGTAGTGGGCCGTGTACAAAATACGGCCCATTTCCGATGTAAGAGTTTATCGGGTTCGTCCGTTTGCATTTGATACCGATACCGACTTGATCGGATATCGTGTATTGAATGACTCCTTGCCAATGGTTTCGGACATCCGGAAACCGAGGTTCTGAGTAAGGGGTGAGGGTACGTGTTGGGAAGTTCACAAAGAACACCCAACCCCGCCCGCACATTAGCGGCCTCTACTAAAATATTGTTTGATTTTTGAATACGCGCGTTAGTAATACGATGAATGATATGCAAACATTGTTTTCCTAAGCATGCGAGGAATTGAATGGGTTGCTAAGTTGGTTTAATGCATGAAAATTAACGTCAAAGTTGAATTTAGCATGTGAGATTCGTTTTAGTATAATAAAACAAAAGATGAAAATAGATTGCTAAAAAGATGAACAAACGTGTTAGTAACAATTGAATAAAAAAAATATAGGGAATATGATGAATATGCGAGGCCGAGAAAATATTAGTCGAAATCTGAAAATATGCCGAGAAAGCCGCTGTTTTTATGTAAGAAACGATGTAAACTAAAAAAGAGAAACGAGAAAAACGGGTCGCGATTTCAGGCTCCCGCGCGAGTCGCCTGGGAGGGGGCGCGACTCGCGTGGGTAGCTGTCTCGGTTCGGTTTTTCTCGAAACTCGTTAATTTTAATAAATCGCGTGCAAATATGGATTAATTTATACTCAATTTATATTTTCGATATTCGTCGTATCCGATATTCGATTATGAAATCGATATCAAATATTAGGAATGACTTTAGAAAAAAGTTTTATAAAATCGTTTTATAAAGAAATTAAACGAAAAAGAAAAAAAAAGAATGTTAATTCTCTCCGCGTTAAAATCGTCGTATTTTGTAAAAAAGATGTAACGATTTTTTTTTCATCAATGAGATTTAATTTAGTTCTTGTTACATACGATATTCGATTGGAGAATCGGTATCGTATTTTAAGAACGTTTTGTTTTATAAAAATAGTTTTGTAGTATCGATATTAGAAATAAATAAAAAATGCGACGAACGACCCGTAAGAAAAAAAATCGACCGACGAAAAAAAGAAGAAAAGACGAGGAGGAGGAGGGGAAGAGAGAAGAGAGAAATCGGGTTTGATTTTGCACCCTCAACCTACATGCTTTGTGTACTCGGATCGGGGCTCGTCGGAATGTGGCTAGGGCACGGGAGCGTCGAGTTAATGTTGGTGAGTTATGGTGGTTTTTCGGTTTGGACGTGTAAAGGGTGTCGGATGAGGTAGGCCGGTTTCGTCGGGTTAGAATGGCGGGATCTCGGGTTGTATCGGTTTCTCGATGCTAATGGTGTATGTATTTTTGTGTTGATGATAATTGATGTGTAAAAAGTGTTGTATGATTTTTCTGAATCTTAGAGTGTGATAAAAAGTTGATGATGGATGATTGATTGGTGATGTTAGATGTGTTGTGCAAGGGGCCTATTTATAGGGAAGTTCCCGACCTTGGCTAGGAGAGGTAGTTGGATAGGAACTACCGCTTTGGATAGGAAACGTAAGAGCCTGAGAAGAATGAGAATTCCGTTTACTTGGTGAAGAAGCAAGGAACTCAGCTGAAAATAGGCTGCTCGGCCGAGTATTTGATGCTCAGTTGAGTGTTTGATTCGGTATTCGGATAGAATTTCTACTTGAGATCGAATCCTATCCTTAAACGGATTTGTTTAATATTTTGTGTAGCTGATTTTTTGTAGTGTTTGAGCTCCAATCAGTCACGTGGGGTGACACGGCTGACTCACATGTTTCGAAAATATTTTGACCGGGTTTTGACTCGGTCGCTAAAAGACGGTTTTGCCCCTGGTGTCGGATTGGACCCAAATTAGTCTTATTTGACTCGAAACAACCCACTAGGCTTGTTTGAGGTTGGTTTTGTGAGATTTGTACTCCGTAAAAAGCCCAAGCCAAATGCCAATGATTTTGAGCCCGTTTCTGAGTATATTAAAGCACGTTTGCGTCCGATCATCATCGGGTGTTTGTCGGAAACTGCTATAGATACCTGGCGGTCAAAATGTGGGTGTCTACAGAGTCCCCCACTCTGACTGAGGCTTGGACAAGGCGAAAGTCAGAGTAGCTACCAGGCCAATCAAAGATTAAGACCTGGCAGACTTCCGGTCGGGTCGTTTATAGTCCAATAGACTTGCGTAAAAGGGCTCGCCAGCCATAAGTTGGAAATCATACCTGGGCTGATGATGCTAACTCCGTGGGGAATCGGACATGTCGTATAAGTCTTGGGTGCGCCTATATATGGGCCCATCCCGTTAAATGCCGCTGGGGAGTTATGTGAATTGCGCGGTCTTGAATTGTACCTGTATAAGTTACATAAAATTTTGCATGCAACATGTAGGTGAAACAAATATGACTCGCGCTGGGGAATAAAAATGACTTTTGCTTAGTTTTGAAATCGAAGTCCTGAAAGCAACTCACGTGCTAGGAAATAGGTTTTCAAAGCTGAAATGGGTAGAAAAGAAATTTGCAATTTAAATAGACCGAAATTTGACCTTGTCGAAAAGGATTTTCTCAAATGGCTAAGTTTTGCAAATTTTAAAATGAAAATTTGAAAAGAGAGGCCTACCGAATGACTCGACTCTGGACGCGACAGGACGAGTTGACAGACACGACTGGACTCTCGAGGGGTTGAACCGTGACTCGGTAAAAGGGTGGGTCACCTAAGATGACAAGACTCTTAAGTTGCGCTATTCCGTAGCCTAGGCGAGTGGCAACACGGTCGAACATCGAAATGGGAAGGATGAGTTGTAGGAGAATTGCAGTAGTCTGTAATGAGACTGTTGTAGTCTAGTGTTCTCCTGGATTTTTGATTTTAGGGTACATTTCCAAAGTGGGTATTCCCTCGAGTCCTGTCAGATTCTTGTCTTCGACTGAGCCGAGTACTAGGACACACTACAGAAAGGAGGCTAGATTTTCTGAATTTATATGGATTTTGTGAGTGGATGGAGGTTTTCTTCCTAAGAGAAGCCCCCAGGACGACAAAGCTAGCTGTTGAGAACATGACGGTGTCGTGACCGGAATGATGTCGCTTTTTGAATGTGTGTCAATGTGGGTGGTTGTGCCTCTGTTGAAAGGCTGCCTACGTATTCACGTGTAGTGAAATCAAACCATGTCGTAGTTCAGTGGATTGGAAGATATATTATGGTGCCTAGTCTAATAGGACTTTGTGTGTAACTAGCCATAACATTGGTGCATGCTAGGTGCATTCCCAATGATACCTTGATCAAAGGGCTAGAATGGTTAGGATATTGACCCTGTGACTGTGAGCGTTTCCCTGGGTAGCCCCCAGAGGTGGTGTGAACTATTTGGGCATGTTCTATGCTGACCGCAAGTTGAGTTCCCGTGTTTGGGGTTGGTACCTGGTTTGAATGAGAAGAATTGGGATGGGATTTGACGAGTTCTGCTCTCGGGGATTTGACGAATTTTGCTCTCGGGAATTTGACGAGTTTTGCTCTCGGGGATTTGACGAGTTTTGCTCTCGGAATTTGACGAGTCTTGCTCTCGGGATTGTGTATGATTAGGTAAGGGATTTGGCGAGTTTTGCTCTCGGGTCTTTGACGAGTTTTGATCTCGGGTCTTTGACGAGTTTTGATCTCGGGTTTTTGACGAGTTTTGATCTCGGGTTTGCATATGGTGATTGTGAATTCTGTTATGTAAAGGGGAAGTCGAGTAAAATGACTCGAATTTTGATCGGGATATGTTTGATGATGCGGCATCTGGTTTCCATGTCTGGCCCTAATGGTTAGACGTATCCTATGGAGCTTGAATCCTCAAAATTCCGGGCTGTCTTTAGCCTGGGTCTCGGGAAGGTCTTGAGGGTTGTAATGTGGGAAGGCTAAATGTGGTGTTAGTTGACCAACTCGATTATCTCTCCCTTATTTGATGGTATGAATTTTGACCGTACCCTGGTCATGGGACTTTCACTTGAATTGACCGTTGATCATGGTCATGGATTTTTGGAAGTTCTTTTTTATCATGGCCAGCTCTTGTGTTTTGGGCCTTTTGCTTTTTTTTTCTTTTTTTCTTTTTTTCTTGGACTTTTGTTTTTTTTTGTCCAGTTTTTTTTTTTTTTTTTTTTTTTTCTTTTGGTCAGACTAACACCTAAGGTAGAGAATGGTCAATCTTATTGGAGGGGTGTGTATTGTGGGAAATGGGCTTGCCTCTCGTCTTGAACCCAAACTAGAAGACTACCCAGATTTGTCCTAAGATTCGATACCGCTCCTGCTAAGTGTAGTTTTGTGGCTTTCTATGTCAGACATGGAACAGGTAAAGGAAAACACGGGTCTCGATTTCCTGCAGGCATTATAGATGTGCCTGTAATAGTCACGGGCATGTGCTCACAGTGTATGATGATGTTCATCATGTTCTCGGAAACACATAAGGAAAGTATATATGAGAAATAGAAAAGCTGTTTTTATTGAATTTCGAAAAGAGGACAGAATACAACTGACTCTGACTCTGATTTTGGAATAAATAGTATATCCTAGACTCAAACTCAGACTCAGACTAGATCCGGACTTGGATGCTGTTGGTTGTTTTTTTTGGTAAGGTCTTCGACAGGAGCCACGACTCGCCTAAACTCGGGTTTGCGCAAATGCAAGAGAGGGAGTCAAACTAGACGCGACCCGGGGTGACTGATGGAATGACAAGGATTCTCGGACCGGGATACTCGAACGTTGACCTGGACAAGGTAACGATCATGACTTGGACTCGATCATGAGGGTGAGTCCAAAGAATGGGGCGACAGTGTTTGACCGCGTCGCGTGCTCGGACCAATTGTGGTGACCTAACCCTAGGTGACTCGGGTGTTCGTAGCAAAGGTACGACTCGAAGAAGGTATCATAAGGACGCCGGTGTAGGATGGACGTGGGGTACCCCCTAAGGTGACCGTGGTTGACTGCTCGGGTGGAGGACAGCCCCCGAGTGAGACTAAAGACTCTGTTAGGACTCAGATGGTGTGGCATCTAAGTGGCTCGAAAGTGGGGTACGTGAGACACGTGTAAGACATGACCTTTAGTGCAACCGTGATTGATCGCTCTGCTGAAGGGTAGCCCCAAAGTGTGATCGAAGACTTTGTTAAGATTCGAGTGTTGGACGAGTGACCCGTAGATGTAAGGATCACGAACCTTTTGTTATAGGGCTATGCCTTGTAAATGGTTGACTCGGAAAATACTCCTAGACGGGTGACTTGTGAAAGGTGGGCCTCTTTTAGGATCCGGTTATGTGGGTCGGGTCCTGTTTGAAGGGAGGTTCACGTGAGACATTCCCCAGACTTTGGACTCAATTGTGTAAACGGGCCATCCTTTGTAGGAGTATGTCCTACGTAGGTGGGCCTTGCCTTAGTTAAATAAGGCGGACTGGGATAGGGAGGAAACCCGTGATATAAGATCGACGGAGTTTCGACGATAGAGACCTCGACGACTTACGACTCGACCCGACACTGCTAAATACGGGAAGTCCTAAGAAGAAGAAGGTTTCGAAATATGATTTTTGAAAGCCCGAAAAATTCGGGAGAGAAACCCGGCCTTTTTCGAGAAAACGGAAAAGGTGGGCCGGGTGACGGTTTTGAAAGTTCGAAAGTATTTTCGAGTTTTGAAATGGGCATAATACCAACTAAAAATAGGCTATTTTGAGTAAAATTGTAAATCCTAAATTCGGTATATGTCCCGGGTTTTGAAATTGGATATTTTGAAAAGGATGCAATTTTGAAAATGACGGTTTTTTTGAAAGGACGACTTGTAAATCAGGTAGCACGTAGTCATGGAAGCAGTATAACGACACCATGTATGCTCTAATTCTAAGTCTCGGTCAGTCTGTAAGGGTCTATACCAGTGTACATAGCCTATCGAGAATCGGGGCGGACTTCCTAAGTCGAGTTGAGCTTAGAACATGTCGTAAAACCCATACGAATCGACTATGGACACCTTTGACATATCCAATTTGGACTATATCAATAGTATAGTGGGACGTCAGTCACCAGTACCGGCCCGGGAAAATAAGGGGTTATGCATGAACCGTAAAACTAAAACGCGTATTGTACTAGTCAAACGATTTCTATTCGAGTCTCACCCTGTGGATGCCGATGGTAAGTCACGCATCAGTTAATCCCCAGCGGAGTCGCCAAATTGTGGACATGACATAGGTCCACCCCAACGCGGCCACGCGCGGGTTTGGGGAGGCGAATGAATCTCCATATGAGATGGTCAAATTGAAATTTAAATCGAAGTTGGAGTCGCCACCGAACTTTGTGGGAGTTCGGGCCCGTTCGAACCCACTCTATGTCGTAGTGGGCCGTGTACAAAATACGGCCCATTTCTGATGTCAGAGTTTATCGGGTTCGTCCGTTTGCATTTGATACCGATACCGACTTGATCGGATATCGTGTATTGAATGACTCTCGTTGCCAATGGTTTCGGACATCTGGAAACCGAGGTTTTGAGTAAGGGGTGAGGGTACCTGTTGGGAAGTTCACAAAGAACACCCAACCCCCCCGCACATTAGCGGCCTCTACTAAAATATCGTTTGATTTTTGAATACGTGCGTTAGTAATACGATGAATGATATGCAAACATTGTTTTCCTAGGCATGCGAGGAATTGAATGGGTTGCTAAGTCGGTTTAATGCATGAAAATTAACGTCAAAGTTGAATTTAGTATGTGAGATTCGTTTTAGTATAATAAAACAAAAGATGAAAAGAGATTGCTAAAAAGATGAACAAACGTGTTAGTAACGATTGAATAAAAAAAATATAGTGAATATGATGAATATGCAAGGCCGAGAAAATATTAGTCGAAATCTGAAAATATGCCGAGAAAACCGCTGTTTTTATGTAAGTAACGATGTAAACTAAAAAAGAGAAACGAGAAAAATGGGTCGCGATTTCAGGCTACCGCGCGAGTCGCCTGAGAGGGGGCGCGACTCGCATGGGTAGCTGTCTCGGTTCGGTTTTTTTTCGAAAATCGTTAATTTTAATAAATCGCGTGCAAATATGGATTAATTTATACTCGATTTATATTTTCGATATTCGTCGTATCCGATATTCGATTATGAAATCGATATCAAATATTAGGAATGACTTTTAGAAAAAAGTTTTATAAAATCGTTTTGAAAAGAAATTAAACGAAAAAGGAAAAAAAAAAAGAATGTTAATTCTCTCCGCTTTAAAATCGTCGTATTTTGTAAAAAAGATGTAACGATTTTTTTTGCATCGATGAGATTTAGTTCTTGTTACATACGATATTCGACTAGAGAATCAGTATCGTATTTTAAGAACGTTTTGTTTTATAAAAATAGTTTTGTAGTATTGATATTAGAAATAAATAAAAAATGCGACGACGATCCGTAAGAAAAAAATCGACCGACGAAAAAAAGAAGAAAAGACGAGGAGGAGGAGAAGAGAGAAGAGAGAAATCGGGTTTGATTTTGCACCCTCAACCTACATGCTTTGTGTACTCGGATCGGGGCTCGTCGGAATGTGGCTAGGGCACGGGAGCGTCGAGTTAATGTCGGTGAGTTATGGTGGTTTTTCGGTTTGGACGTGTAAAGGGTGTCGGATGAGGTAGACCGGTTTCGTCGGGTTAGAACGGCGGGATCTCGGGTTGTATCGGTTTCTCGATGCTAAGGGTGTATGCATTTTTGTGTTGATGATAATTGATGTGTAAAAAGTGTTGTATGATTTTTCTGAATCTTAGATGTGTGATAAAACGTTGATGATGGATGATTGATTGGTGATGTTAGATGTGTTGTGCAAGGGGCCTATTTATAGGGAAGTTCCCGACCTTGGCTAGGAGAGGTAGTTGGATAGGAACTACCGCTTTGGATAGGAAACGTAAGAGCCTGAGAAGAACGAGAATTCCGTTTACTTAGTGAAGAAGCAAGGAACTCGGCTGAAAATAGGCTGCTCGGCCGAGTATTTGATGCTCGGTCGAGTGTTTGATTCGGTATTCGGATAGAATTCCTACTTGAGATCGAATCCTATCCTTAAACGGATTTGTTTAATATTTTGTGTAGCTGATTTTTTGTAGTGTTTGAGCTCGAATCAGTCACGTGGAGTGACACGGCTGACTCACATGTTTCGAAAATATCTTTGACCGGATTTTGACTCGGTCGCTAAAAGACAGTTTTGCCCCTAGTGTCGGATTCGACCCAAATTAGTATTATTTGACTCGAAACAACCCACTGGGCTTGATTTTGAGGTTGGTTTTGTGAGATTTGTACTCCGTAAAAAGCCCAAGCCAAATGCCAATAATTTTGAGCTTGTTTCTGAGTATATTAAAGCACGTTTGCATCCGATCATCATCGGGTGTTTGTTGGAAACTGCTATAGACACCTGGCGGTCAAAATGTGGGTGTCTACAGAGTCCCCCACTCTGACTGAGGCTTGGACAAGGCGAAAGTTAGAGTAGTTACCAGGCCAATCAAAGATTAAGACCTGGCAGACTTCCGGTCGGGTCGTTTATAGTCCAATAGACTTGCGTAAAAGGGCTCGCCAGCCATAAGTTGGAAATCATACATGGGCTGATGATGCTAACTCTGTGGGGAATCGGACTTGTCGTATAAGTCTTGGGTGCGCCTATATGTGGGCCCATCCCGTTAAATGCCGCTGGGGAGTTATGTGAATTGCGCGGTCTTGTATTGTACCTGTATAAGTTACATAAAATTTTGCATGCAACATGTAGGTGAAACAAATATGACTCGCGTTGGGGAATAAAAATGACTTTTGCTTAGTTTTGAAATCGAAGTCCTGAAAGCAACTCACGTGCTAGGAAATAGGTTTTCAAAGCTGAAATGGGTAGAAAAGAAATTTGCAATTTAAATAGACCGAAATTTGACCTTGTCGAAAAGGATTTTCTCAAATGGCTAAGTTTTGCAAATTTTAAAATGAAAATTTGAAAAGAGAGGCCTACCGAATGACTCGACTCTGGACGCGATAGGACGAGTTGACAGACACGACTGGACTCTCGAGGGGTTGAACCGTGACTCGGTAAAAGGGTGGCCACCTAAGATGACAAGACTCTTAAGTTGTGCTATTCCGTAGCCTAGGCGAGTGGCAACACGGTCGAACATCGAAATGAGAAGGATGAGTTGTAGGAGAATTGCAGTAGTCTGTAATGAGACTGTTGCAGTCTAGTGTTCTCCTGGATTTTTGATTTTAGGGTACATTTCCAAAGTGGGTATTCCCTCGAGTCCTGACAGATTCTTGTCTTCGACTGAGCCGAGTACTAGGACACACTACAGAAAGGAGGCTAGATTTTCTGAATTTATATGGATTTTGTGAGTGGATGGAGGTTTTCTGCCTAAGAGAATGTAACACCCTCATTTACCCAAGAGTCTTATCAAGGCATTCTCGAATAAATAAAGGTGTTACCATCTCGTTTTCCCGAGGTAGTAGGTCATTACAATACAACATGGAAAGCCAAACCGACCATTTGATTTAAACATTACAACTCATTAACTATTACAACTCTAGTTACACAGCGGAAGCTATACAATCTATATAAACAGGAATGCCTACGCATTAACCCGTTCTACGACTAGGGTCATTATCGCGTTCACCCCAATCCCGTACAAGCATCCCCGCATCCAAACACAACACAATATACATGACCTGCATTATAGACTGCTCCCCAGTTGATCGGAAATATCAATTGGATCATCACAGCCCCCCAATAAAATAGGGTGACAATATAGACAGAGAAAACGGTTAGAACATGCTAACATTATAACTTAGATACATAATATAAAACATTCCGTCTCAACCGTTTCAGTACCATCATCGGTACCAATCAATAATATCATCTCCATATTCTCGGCACCATCACGGTACCAATCAATAGTCTCATCCCAACATTCAGTACCATCACAGTACCATATCAATAATCTCATCTCAACTCTTCTGGCAGGCCCTTTCATTCCGAGTGTGCACACCCCCCGCAGGTTCAACAACCCGCGAGGAGAAATCAGGGAGGGGACCGTGATCAAGGGCCCCGGCTAGGTCTAAGGCTAGCCTCACCAACTCCAATATATAAATATTTATCAAACATTCTCTCATCATTATTCACATTTTTCTCATTAGCACGATATCTCCTCGTACTCATAACTCATACATGCATAATAACATTAACGTATTCTAAGTAAGGAAAACCTTACCAAATTAGCAGGTCACCACCGGGTCGGTAGTATAGATCACCACGGAACTCTACGAAGTCCGATCCTAGTAAAATATTATACATTTAAATTAATAACGGTCCTACGTATTTAGTTATAGAATGAGATCGGACCTGACTTAGTCATAATATACTACTATATACTTAAATTAACTTATTATTATATGACCGATATATACTGCGCTTAATAAACTAGACCTTGCTTTAAGTACATTACGTTGGTATTATTATTACATCAAGTGCTACACTAAGAACCATGATATTAACAACACAATGAGTATGCTACTATCCGTATCAACAACTCTACAATGGCAATGAGTATCAGCCATTGTACAATGGCACGAAAGACTCCCCCCTTACTTACAAGGCACTCTACCATGCATACAAATATGTGACTCAATGATACTACCCTACCTTATACCTTAAATACTTGGGTAGTACAACAATGGAGGCAACCACGGACAACTACCACGAGTACAAGACGAGCAACTGACCGACAACCACAACAAACAACGACAATAATAGCCATAATTCGACCAGAAAAACAACATTCCCGACCATGCATCCATTCCCGACACCGATATATATCGACCCAATTATTCACAATTCCTACTACATGAACATAAGAAAATGGTTTGGCAGCATACCTAGGTGTCGCTTAAGGTCGAGCTCTAGCCTACCGGTGATCCGATCCGACTTCTAGGGTTCCCTTTTCTTCTCTTTGACTTGAGCGGCCGCGTGTGAGGGTCTGCGTGTTGTGAGTTTATATGATGTATGGTATGGTTGCTGCTAGGGTGTTTAATAAGGAGCACGTGGGTTTAGAGTGTTTAGTCACACGCATCTCTTACATGGGCTTGGTCCATCTATTTACTCGGGTTGTTTAACCGGTTTATTACATAATGCTTAGGTTTGACTTAGTATAAATTAATGACTTGGTTTAACATAATATAAAGTACTGACTCGGTTTGACCCACTATAGAATGCGAGTATTACAGAGAAGCCCCCCGGACGACAAAGCTAGCTGTTGAGAACATGACGGTGTCGTGACCGGAATGATGTCGCTTTTTGAATGTGTGTCAATGTGGGTGGTTGTGCCTCTGTTGAAAGGCTGCCTACGTATTCACGTGTAGTGAAATCAAACCATGTCTTAGTTCAGTGGATTGGAAGATATATTATGGTGCCTAGTCTAATAGGACTTTGTGTGTAACTAGCCATAACATTGGTGCAGGCTAGGTGCATTCCCAATGATACCTTGATCAAAGGGCTAGAATGGTTAGGATATTGATCCTGTGACTGTGAGCGTTCCCCGGGGTAGCCCCCAGAGGTGGTGTGAACTATTTGGGCATGTTCTATGTTGACCGCAAGTTGAGTTCCCGTGTTTGGGGTTGGTACCTGGTTTGAATGAGAAGAATTGGGATGGGATTTGACGAGTTTTGCTCTCGGGGATTTGACGAGTTTTGCTCTCGGGGATTTGACGAGTTTTGCTCTCGGGATTGTGTATGATTAGGTAAGGGATTTGACGAGTTTTGCTCTCGGGTCTTTGACGAGTTTTGATCTCGGGTCTTTGACGAGTTTTGATCTCGGGTTTTTGACGAGTTTTGATCTCGGGTTTGCATATGGTGATTGTGAATTCTGTTATCTAAAGGGGAAGTCGAGTAAAGTGACTCGAACTTTGATCGGGATATGTTTGATGATGCGGGATCTGGTTTCCATGTCTGGCCCTAATGGTTAGAGGTATCCTATGGAGCTTGAATCCTCAAAATTCCGGGCTGTCTTTAGCCTGGGTCTCGGGAAGGTCTTGAGGGTTGTAATGTGGGAAGGCTAAATGTGGTGTTAGTTGACCAACTCGATTATCTCTCCCTTATTTAATGGTATGAATTTTGACCGTACCCTGGTCATGGGACTTTCACTTGAATTGACCGTTGATCATGGTCATGGATTTTTGGAAGTTCTTTTTTTATCATGGCCAGCTCTTGTGTTTTGGGCCATTTGCTTCTTTTTTTTTTTCTTTTTTTCTTGGACTTTTGTTTTTTTTTTGTCCAGTTTTTTTTCTTTTTTTTTTCTTCTGTAGGTCAGACTAACACCTAAGGTAGAGAATGGTCGATCTTATTGGAGGGGTGTGTATTGTGGGAAATGGGCTTGCCTCTCGTCTTGAACCCAAACTAGAAGACTACCCAGATTTGTCCTAAGATTCGATACCGCTCCTGCTAAGTGTAGTTTTGTGGCTTCCTATGTCAGACATGGAACAGGTAAAGGAAAACACGGGTCTCGATTTCCTGCAGTCATTATAGATGTGCCTGTAATAGTCACGTGCATGTGCTCACAGTGTATGATGGTGTTCATCATGTTCTCGGAAACACATAAGGAAAGTATATATGAGAAATAGAAAAGCTGTTTTTATTGAATTTCGAAAAGAGGACAGAATACAACTGACTCTGACTCTGATTTTGGAATAAATAGTATACCCTAGACTCAGACTCAGACTCGGACTAGATCCGGACTCGGATGCTTGGTTGGTTGTTTTTTTGGTAAGGTCTTCGACAGGAGCCACGACTCGCCTAAACTCGGGTTTGCGCAAATGCAAGAGAGGGAGTCAAACTAGACGCGACCCGGGGTGACTGATGGAATGACAAGGATTCTCGGACCGGGATACTCGAACGTTGACCTGGACAAGGTAACGACCATGACTTGGACTCGATCATGAGGGTGAGTCCAAAAAATAGGGCGACCGTGTTTGACCGCGTCGCGTGCTCGGACCAACTGTGGTGACCTAACCCTAGGTGACTCGGGTGTTCGTAGCAAAGGTACGACTCGAAGAAGGTATCATAAGGACGCCGGTGTAGGATGGACGTGGGGTACCCCCTAAGGTGACCGTGGTTGACTTCTCGGGTGGAGGACAGCCCCCGAGTGAGACTAAAGACTCTGTTAGGACTCAGATGGTGTGGCATCTAAGTGGCTCGAAAGTGGGGTACGTGAGACACGTGTAAGACATGACCTTTAGAGCAACCGTGATTGATCGCTCTGCTGAAGGGTAGCCCCCAAGTGTGATCGAAGACTTTGTTAAGACTCGAGTGTCGGACGAGTGACCCGTAGATGTAAGGATCACGAACCTTTTGTTATAGGGCTATGCCTTGTAAATGGTTGACTCGGAAAATACTCCTAGACGGGTGACTTGTGAAAGGTGGGCCTCTTTTAGGATCCGGTTATGTGGGCCGGGTCCTGTTTGAAGGGAGGTTCACGTGAGACATTCCCTAGACTTTGGACTCAATTGTGTAAACGGGCCATCCTTTGTAGGAGTATGTCCTACGTAGGTGGGCCTTGCCTTAGTTAAATAAGGCGGACTGGGATAGGGAGGAAACCCGTGATATAAGATCGACGGAGTTTCGATGATAGAGACCTCGACGACTTACGACACGACCCGACACTGCTAAATACAGGAAGTCCTAAGAAGAGGAAGGTTTCGAAATATGATTTTTGAAAGCCCGAAAAATTCGGGAGAGAAACCCGGCCTTTTTTGAGAAAACGGAAAAGGTGGGCCGGGTGACGGTTTTGAAAGTTCGAAAGTATTTTCGAGTTTTGAAATGGGCATAATACCAACTAAAAATAGGCTATTTTGAGTAAAATTGTAAATCCTAAATTCGGTATATGTCCCGGGTTTTGAAATTGGATATTTTGAAAAGGATGCAATTTTGAAAATGACGGTTTTTTGGAAAGACGACTTGTAAATCAGGTAGCACGTAGTCATGGAAGCAGTATAACGACACCATGTATGCTCTAATTCTAAGTCTCGGTCAGTCTGTAAGGGTCTATACCAGTGTACATAGCCTATCGAGAATCGGGGCGGACTTCCTTAGTCGAGTTGAGCTTAGAACATGCCGTAAAACCCATACGAATCGACTATGGACACCTTTGACATATCCAATTTGGACTACATCAATAGTATAGTGGGACGTCGGTCACCAGTACCGGCTCGGGAAAATATGGGGTTATGCATGAACCGTAAAACTAAAACGCGTATTGTACTAGTCAAACGATTTCTATTCGAGTCTCACCCTGAGGATGCCGATGGTAAGTCACGCATCAGTTAATCCCCAGTGGAGTCGCCAAATTATGGACATGACATAGGTCCACCCCGACGCGGCCACGCGCGGGTTTGGGGAGGCGAATGAATCTCCATATGAGATGGTCAAATTGAAATTTAAATCGAAGTTGGAGTCGCCACCGAACTTTGTGGGAGTTCGGGCCCGTTCGAACCCACTCTTTGTCGTAGTGGGTCGTGTACAAAATACGGCCCATTTCCGATGTCAGAGTTTATCGGGTTCGTCCGTTTGCATTTGATACCGATACCGACTTGATCGGATATCGTGTATTGAATGACTCTCGTTGCCAATGGTTTCGGACATCCGGAAACCGAGGTTCTGAGTAAGGGGTGAGGGTACGTGTTGGGAAGTTCACAAAGAAGACCCAACCCCGCCCGCACATTAGCGGCCTCTACTAAAATATTGTTTGATTTTTGAATACGCGCGTTAGTAATACGATGAATGATATGCAAACATTGTTTTCCTAAGCGTGCGAGGAATCGAATGGGTTGCTAAGTCGGTTTAATGCATAAAAATTAACGTCAAAGTTGAATTTAGCATGTGAGATTCGTTTTAGTATAATAAAACAAAATATGAAAAGAGATTGCTAAAAAGATGAACAAACGTGTTAGTAACGATTGAATAAAAAAAATATTGTGAATATGACGAATATGCGAGGCCGAGAAAATATTAGTCGAAATCTGAAAATATGCCGAGAAAGCCGTTGTTTTTATGTAAGAAACGATGTAAACTAAAAAAGAGAAACGAGAAAAACGGGTCGCGATTTCAGGCTCCCGCGCGAGTCGCCCGGGAGGGGGCGCGACTCGCGTGGGTAGCTGTCTCGGTTCGGTTTTTTTTCGAAAATCGTTAATTTTAATAAATCGCGTGCAAATATGGATTAATTTATACTCGATTTATATTTTCGATATTCGTCGTACCGATATTCGATTATGAAATCGATATCAAATATTAGGAATGACTTTTAGAAAAAAAAATTATAAAATCGTTTTGAAAAGAAATTAAACGAAAAAGAAAAAAAAAAGAATGTTAATTCTCTGCGCGTTAAAATCGTCGTATTTTGTAAAAAAGATGTAACGATTTTTTTAGCATCAATGAGATTTAATTTAGTTCTTGTTACATACGATATTCGATTAGAGAATCGGTATCGTATTTTAAGAACGTTTTGTTTTATAAAAATAGTTTTGTAGTATCGATATTAGAAATAAATAAAAAATGCGACGAACGACCCGTAAGAAAAAAAATCGACCGACGAAAAAAAGAAGAAAAGACGAGGAGGAGGAGAAGAGAGAAGAGAGAAATCGGGTTTGATTTTGCACCCTCAACCTACATGCTTTGTGTACTCGGATCGGGGCTCGTCGGAATGTGGCTAGGGCACGGGAGCGTCGAGTTAATGTCGGTGAGTTATGGTGGTTTTTCGGTTTGGACGTGTAAAGGGTGTCGGATGAGGTAGGCCGGTTTCGTCGGGTTAGAACGGCGGGATCTCGGGTTGTATCGGTTTCTCGATGCTAATGGTGTATGTATTTTTGTGTTGATGATAATTGATGTGTAAAAAGTGTTGTATGATTTTTCTGAATCTTAGATGTGTGATAAAAAGTTGATGATGGATGATTGATTGGTGATGTTAGATGTGTTGTGCAAGGGGCCTATTTATAGGGAAGTTCCCGACCTTGGCTAGGAGAGGTAGTTGGATAGGAACTACCGCTTTGGATAGGAAACGTAAGAGGCTGAGAAGAACGAGAATTCCGTTTACTTGGTGAAGAAGTAAGGAACTCGGCTGAAAATAGGCTGCTCGGCCGAGTATTTGATGCTCGGTCGAGTGTTTGATTCGGTATTCGGATAGAATTCCTACTTGAGATCGAATCCTATCCTTAAACGGATTTGTTTAATATTTTGTGTAGCTGATTTTTTGTAGTGTTTGAGCTCGAATCAGTCACGTGGAGTGACACGGCTGACTCACATGTTTCGAAAATATCTTTGACCGGGTTTTGACTCGGTCGCTAAAAGACGGTTTTGCCCCTGGTGTCGGATTCGACCCATATTAGTCTTATTTGACTCGAAACAACCCATTGGGCCTGATTTTGAGGTTGGTTTTGTGAGATTTATACTCCGTAAAAAGCCCAAGCCAAATGCCAATGATTTTGAGCCCGTTTCCGAGTATATTAAAGCACGTTTGCGTCCGATCATCATCGGGTGTTTGTCGGAAACTGCTATAGACACCTGGCGGTCAAAATGTGGGTGTCTACACCTAGGTTGACACGTTTCGAGAGAACGTGTTATAGCCGACTAGCATGTTTATGTGTTTATTATTATTGTCGCATAATTGTTGAATATCTATCGTGAACCCGTGACCTTAGTTTTCATCTCATTGTTAGATTCAATTGTTAGATTCGATTATTTATCATCGTATTTTAGTAGTCTTTTATATATTTTCCATCAATCAACCGTTTTGAGCATTTTAGAATCGCCATAGCTAATAGACGAAAATTGATGTTTCCCTATGGATTCGATACCTTGCTTGCCGCTATCTTCTTGTTAGTAGCATTAGGTTTATCTTGATTGGGTGAGACGACTTAAATCACATCAAATTTGGCGCCGTTGCCGGGGAAACGGTTTTTCTTGTTTTTTAACTTGTTTCTTTTTGCTCTCTTTCGTCTCAAGGAATTAAAATTCCTTGAGATTTATCTCACTCCCTACTTGTAGTTTTGCTTATGCCCAGGCCTTTCCGGTCATCAGAGCTTACTTCGTTCGACCTGAACCCGAGAAAACTTTTCGTAGGCGACGACAGTTTTGGAGAGAGATTTCCGCAGCTCCCAATCTTGCGACTTTGGAAGCTATTCATACTGAATTTGTAGCTGAGAATCAGTACTTTGAAGAGGAACATCAATCTCAGTCCGAGATCATTTTACCACCTCCTCTTATTATAAAAATGCCGAAGCTTTCTAGTCATTTGGAGCCCGAGCAACCTGCTCTTCCTAAGTTGGTTAAGCGACCAACTGCCACTCATGGTACATTTGAGATTCGACCCGCCTTTATCACTTTGGTGGAGAAGAATCAATTTGGTGGTGACCCTAAGGAGGATCCACACAAGCATATGAGGATTTTTACTGATTATTGCTCCACGATTCCGCTTCCGGCCGGGGTAACTCAAGAAGAAGTCATGGAGATGCTCTTCATGTTCTCACTACGGGATTCCGCTAGGGAGTGGATAACCGATCTTGATAAAGTCACCGAGGAGATCACCGATTGGAATTCTCTTGCCCTTGCCTTCTACAAGCACTATTACCCTCCACAAAAGACGAACATGCTCCGGAGTCAAATCACCAATTTTCGTCAAACTCCGAACGAGAATATTCATGAAGCGTGGGAGCGGTTCAAGAAGCTTATGAAGGAATGCCCGCACCATGGTTTTCAGGTTTAGTTTCTTTGAAACCAATTTTATAACGGGTTGTATGATGATTGCAGGAGTACACTTGATTCGGCATGCAATGGGCGTTTCCAATGTAATGTGGATGATGATAAGGCTTGGCAAACAATAGAAGAAATGGCATCTCACCACTCCCGATGGGGTAATCCATGTGGTAATACTCGATCAAATTCCGGTGAAAGTGGGTCCTCTAATGCCGTGGCCGTTCAATTAGCCGCTTTGGCTAAGAGATTTGATGCATTTGAAGTGTCGAGTTCTCAAGGAGGAGGAGGCATGCATCAAGTACATGCCATGCAAGAGTATGCATGTATGCGTTGTGGTGCCGCGGACCACCAAGCTCAGGATTGCCTATGCTCCAAAGAACAGGGGAATGCATTCCATTCTATGCGCCCACGTTATCCGTATATGAACCAACCGGGCTATGATCCATCTCTTTTGTCTTACAGGAGTACTAATGTCTTGAACCCGCCTATTACACCAGTTTATGTACCCCCACCAAAGTAGCATCTTCTGAATCAGCAGAATTTCCAGAATCAAGGAAATTTTCAGAACCAGCAACAATTCCATAATCAAGGGAATTTTCAGAACCAGCAGATTTTCGGTAATCAAAAGAATTTCCAAAATCAGGGAAATTTTCAACAGCGACCTCACTCGGGTCAACTTCAACAAAATTTTGGCAATACTAATCAGAACTTCGGGAATTCTCACCAGAATTTCGGTACTAGTCAGCAGAATTTTGGCCAATCCTCAGCACAAGCTCAAGGTAATTCTTCTTCTTCTTCGAATTCTAATGAAATGGCTGAGCTTCATAGTATGATGCAGATGATGGCCAAGACCCAGGACTCTATGATGGCACAAATGCAAAAGAATGATTAAGCTTAGGATAATGCCATCAAGAATTTGGAGAACCAAGTGGGACATCTTGCCGCGTCACAAGCAACGCGTCAACAAGGTAAACTCCCTTCTCAAGGTGATCAACAACATGATACGGCTAATGCGATCACTCTTCGTAGTGGCACACACTATGAAGGCCCGTCGATGCCTAAGGATGATACACCGGCCGAGAAGGAGGAGGTTTTAGTGGAAGATGTCAATGAGGATGTTATTGTGGAAACTCCAAGTGATGAGCGAGTTCCACCACCTACTACTCCCGTTCCCACCCCGACTAGTCCAACAATTCAAGTACCATTCCCGGGTCGATTGAAGAATCGGAAGGCGACTACCCAATTTGGCAAGTTCATGGAGGTTGTGAAGAATTTGCAGGTTATGGTCCCATTTACCGATCTCATTATGTAGGTCCCGTCTTATACCAAATTTATGAAGGACATCTTGACTCGGAAGAGAAGCATTGGTGAGGTAGAAACCGTTGCTCTTACCGCAGAGTGTAGTGCATTTTTACAGAGCAAAGCCCTACCAAAGCTAAAGGACCCCGGTAGTTTTTCGGTTCCTTGCACTATTGGCACCTTATCGATTGATAAGTGTGGACATGACATAGGTCCACCTCGACGCGGCCACGCGCGGGTTTGGGGGGGCGAATGAATCTCCATATGAGATGGTCAAATTGAAATTTAAATCGAAGTAGGAGTCGCCACCGAACTTTGTGGGAGTTCGGGCCCGTTCGAACCCACTCTATGTCGTAGTGGGCCGTGCACAAAGTACGGCCCATTTCAGATGTCAGAGCTTATTGGGTTCGTTCCTTTGCATTATGATACCGATACCGACATTATCGGATATCGTGTATTGAATGACTCTCGTTGCCAATGGATTCGGACATCCGGAAACCATGGTTCTGAGTAAGGGGTGAGGGTACGTGTTAGGAAGTTCACAAAGAACACCCAACCCCACCCGCACTTAGCGGCCTTTACTAAGATATCGTTCGTTTTTGGTGTACACGCGTTAGTTCGATAGTTGAATGATATGCAAACATTATTTTCCCTAAGAATGTGAGAAAAATTAAATGGGTTGCTAAGTCGTTTAATGCATCTTAAACTAATAACGTCAAAGTTATATTTAGCATCTGAAATTTGTTTTAGTCTGATAAAACAAAAGATGAAAATAAATCGCTACAAACACAAGCAAACAAGTTAATAACGATTGAATAAATCGAATAAGGATGTAAATAGGATGGTATGCATGATTTAGAAATAGGTTTATGACACGTGATGGATTAGCACGTGTTGACCGAAGTCGAAAAAGTATTTATCGAAATCTGAAAATATGTCGCGAAAGTCGCTGTTTTATGTAAGGAACGAAAAGAATAGAAAACGAGCAAAAAAAAGGGGTCGATTTTCCAGGCTCTCGCGCGAGTCGCCTGGGAGGGGCGCGACTCGTGTTGGAGTCTGTCCCGGATTTTTTATTTTTTGAAAATAGTTAATTTTTATAAATCGCGTACAAATATGGATTAATTTATACTCGATTTATATTTTCGATATACGTCATATCCGATATTCGAGTATGAAATCGATATCAAATAGTCGGAATGATTTTTAGAAATTTTTTTGTAAAGTTTGTTTTGAAAAGAGTTTGAACGAAAAGAAAAAAAAGTTAATTCTTTCCGCGTAAAAATCGTCGAATTTTGTTTTAAAAAAAATGTAACGATCAACGAGATTTAATTTAGTTCTTGTTAGATACGATATTCGATTAGAGAATCGATATCGTATTTTAAGAACGTTTCGTTTTATGAAAATATTTTTGTAATTCCGATACTAGAGATATGAAAAATATGCGACGAACGACCCGTAGAAAAAATAGACCGACGACACGACACAAAAAAAACGAAAAAAACGTGAAAAAGGAAGAGAAAGAGGAAGAATCGGGTTTGATTTTACACCCTCAACCTACATGCTTTGTTTTCTCAGAAAGGAGCTCGTCGGAAAATGACTTAGGCACGGGAGCGTCGAGACGATGTGGATGAGTTTAGGGTGGTGTGTTTGGACGCGTAGGCTAAACGGGTTCGGTCGGCTACTCGGGGACGGATTCGTCGGGTTGTCGGTATTTTGATGCTATTTTTGGATGTATGTCGTAGATGTGTAATGTATGGGAATAGTTGGCGAATTCGACGGGAAATAGTTGATTGATAATTCGTAGATGTGAATAATTGATAGATGAATAATGTGTGACTGGAGGGTTCTATTTATAGGTGAGGTCCTTGATAGGAGCTAGGAGAAGTATTCTTGCTTAGGTGACAAGAAACACCGGTTTGGATAGGAAACATAGGAGTTTGAAGGGAACGAGAGTCCCGTTTCTTGGTGAAAAAGCCTTGTCTCGGCTGAAATGGGCTGTTTTGGCCGAGTGTTTGACACTCGGTCGGTAAATTGATTTGGTTTTCGGATAGAATTCCTACTTGAGATCGAATTCTATCCTTGAATGGATTTGTTTAATATTTTCGAGGCTGATATTTTGTAGTATCTGAGCCTAGGCTGAACTGGTGAGGTGTCACGGCTGGTCCGTGTATCTCGGGAAAAAATATCTTTGACCGTGTTTGGCCCGGTCGCTAAAAGACGGTTTTGCCCCTGGTGCCGGATTGACCCAAATTAGTCTTATTTGACTCGAAACGACCCACTGGGCCTGATTTTGAGGTTGGTTTTGTAAGATTTGTACTCCGTAATAAGCCTAAACCAAATGTCCATGATTTCGAGCCCATATCCGAGTCCATTAAAGCATGTTTACGTCCGATCATCATCGGGTGTTGACCTCTTAGCCCCTGGTCGGAGAATGTTGACAATTCTTTTTGATGGCCAGCCCTTTTGATTTGGCCTTTTGCTTTTTTTTTGGACTTTTTGATTTATTTTTTTTTGTCCAGTTTTTCCTCTTTTGTCGGTCAGACTAACACCTAAGGTAGGGATTGGTCGATCTTATTGGAGGGGTGTTTATTGTGGGGAAATGGGCTTGCCTCCCGTCTTGAACCCAAACTAGGAGACTACCTAGATTTGTCATAGGATTCGATACTTCTCATGCTAGGGGTAGTTATGTGGCTTTTCTATACCAGACATGGAACAGGTAAAAGGAAAACACGGGCTCGGTTTCCTGCAGTCATTATTGATGTGCCTATAATAGTCACGTGCATGTGCTCACAGTGTATGATGGTGTTCATCATGTTCTCGAAAACACATAAGGAAAGTATATAGTAGAGATAGAAAAGCTTATTTTATTGAATTTTGAAAAAAGAGGACAGAATACAACTGACTCTGACTCTGACTTTGACTTGGTGAAGGAAATAGAACATCCTAGACTCGGACTCAGACTCGGGCTTAAACCAAATCTAGACTCTCGGATGATGTTATCATTTGTCGTCGGCTTCTGAGAACTCGAGTTGATGTCCAGTATAGCCTTCAGTAGAAGCTTCACCCAGATCTTCACTATGTCGAAGATCGTCTTCAATCCTGATGCCCATTTCGGTAAGCACCACAATGTTTGAAATGCTGGCGTACCTAAGATGGACGCGGTAGGAAGGTAGGAGGTTGTTGATGAACGCCTCCACTAGTGTCTTCTCGTTGGGCTTGTCTACCAACTTCACACTTTCGGCCCTCCACCTTTGAAGGTACTTGGTGAAACCTTCTTTGGGCTCTTGGGCCATAACCTCCATGGTACGCATCGTAGTCTGGATCTCAGTATTATCAGCATAATTCCGAGCGAACTCTGTTGCTACATCGTCCTGTAGACACCCGCATTTTGACCGCCAGGTGTCTATGGCAGTTTCCAAAAAACACCCAATGATGATCGGACGTTAACGTGTTTCTATGCGCTCAGATACGGGCTCAAATCCATTAATCGTTGGCTAACACACTTACGGAGTACAAATCTCACCAAACGGACCTCAAATTCAGGCCCACTGGATAATTCCGAGTCAAACAAGACTAATTTGGGCCGAAACCGACACCGGAAATAAAACCGACTTTTTGCGATTGGGTCAACCCCGGTCAAAGTCGTTTCCGAGACACACAAAAACAGCCATACAACCATCAAAAGTCCAAGTCAATCACAAAACCCATCAAACACCCAAAGTCAAGGTCCAAAACAATGGACCCGTGCAACCCGACTGGGCCACTCGATCGAGTGACCCACCCACTCGATCGAGTGGGCTTGTTTTGAGCCCGGCTGCAGGCTTCACGGGCCACTCGACCGAGTTATCCCTTTACTCGGTCGAGTAACTCTAATTCGGGTGCCCTAGCCTTGCCTATATAAACAACCCTCATGCAACAACTTTTGATAACCTTTTCACAAACCCTAGAGCAACCTTACACATACACGCATACTACGTCTTTTGCAAACCCTAATCAAACCCTAATCAAACCCTAGCAATCTTACACTAGCAAGAACCCTAAACCTAGTTTTAGGAATCGAACCCGAGCCACCACAACTTAGCCTCCATACACCTCGAAGACTCTTGTGTTAAAGCCACGGTTACGAGTCCGCACCGAGACAAGAATATGTAGGTTGAGCGTGTCAAAGCCCTCTCTTTTCTTCCCTTCCTCTCTTCGTCGCCCGCATCCCTTTCCGTCGTCTTTGTTTTTATTTTTTTTATTTTGTTCTTCGCATTCATAATATCGATAATACTACTAATATCAAAGCATTAAAATACTTATGGATTTGTGTCGAACGTGAGTGATGGTGGGATAAGGAAAACCGCATATACAAGTGTACTGCACACGCGTCGTCGGTCGCTTATCCCATCACCCCGATCGTTTGATTATTGAAATAAGTTAACTTAAACAATAATCCGTTTTTTTATTTTTGTAGTCATCATCATCCATCTTGCATCCGTCAATTTTCAAATCAATTTTAATAAGGGTCGAAACCCGTTGACACGGATCCGACATCACAATCCCTAGGTATTTATTTCGATGTCGGAGAAGTCGAGGGAATAAAGTCTTCTTCAAGTAAAGCGTCGATTTTAGATTCGGTACCAATTCCATAATTGGATATCGAATCTAGCAATCAAGTCACATGAATTAATTAACGTGGTTTGTTCATATCACGATAATTAATTTAAAGCGACTAAAATTAATTTATTTTTTCTATTTCACTCTAATATCCTATATCGATTCAAATAATCGAATATGGAATACAACGAGTACTCCAAATTTAGAATCGGGTATAAATTCAACAATATTTATATTCGGTTCAACAAAATTCACGATTTATAAAAAACCAAGTCGAACATAAGTTGTGCAATATTTATGTCCGATACGGTAAAATCATCGAACTCTCAAAAATCGAAAGCAATTTCAAAATCAACAATTATATTGCAAACGAACCAAATTCGTACAGGTGCCACTCGACCGAGTGCCTTAGTCACTCGATCGACTGACACCCTAAAATCCAATCAGAAAGCCTTTTACGACGCCTACTCGATCGAGTATCACAGTGACTCGGTCGAGTGGCTACGTACTCGACCGAGTTGGTCAATACCTCGGCCGAGTACGGTCTGTAGCGCAAACAGAATCGTCTTTTACAGGTCCACTCGATCGAGTCCATCGACCACTCGATCGAGTAACCTCATGACGACTAAAACAACGAGTCGTACATTATTCTATTTTCAAACTCGATAGTATTTTACGACTTAGGTCAACATGTGCTTAATTAATCACGTGTATACTATCTTTTCAAACCATGCATCTCATATTTGCATCTCGTTTACATCATTCAATTCAATTCATCATCTGCACAAACCGTTATTATTCGTTATATCACTACATCGTTACTAACGCGTTTGTTATTTCTTTTGTCAATCTAATTCTTGTTCGTTTTATTGTACTAAATGAACCCACATGCTAAAATTCCACTTTGACGTAGAATTAATTGCATTAAATTGACTTAGAAACCCGTTTCGATTCCATTCACATGTTTAGGGAAAATAATCTTTGCATATCATTTTCCCGTTTTACTAACGCGCGTATTGTAAGTCATTCGAATTCTTAGTAGAGGCCGCTAATGTGCGGGCGGGGTTGGGTGTCCTTTGTGGGCTTCCCAACACGTACCCTCACCCCTTACTCAGAACCTCGGTTTCCGGATGCCCGAAACCGTTGGCGCACGAGAGTCATTCAATACACGATATCCGATAATGTCGGTATCGGTATCAAATGCAAAGGGACGAGCCCAATAAACTCTGACATCAGAAATGTGCCGTATTTTGTATACGGCCCACTACGACATAGAGTGGGCTCGAATGGTTCCGAATAACCACAAAATTCGGTGGCGACTCCACATAGACCTAAATTTCAATTCGATCCATTCTCATATGGAGATTCATTCGCCTACCCAAACCCGCGCGTGGCCGCGTCGGGGTGGACCTATGTCATGTCCACACATCCCAAGTCTTGTACTTCTTGGAATCGAGCCTGTAGTACCAGGCTTTCGGGTGCTTCTCGAGGGAGGAAGCAAACAGGTGCTTGAACATAGTGAATTTTACTCCCTTGACGGCCATGAACTCTTTCAAAGCCCGAATGTGATGGACCGGATCTTCAGTACCCTCAAACATCGGTATGCCCGTAAGGTTGAGGTTGGTGGGTAGCTCGTCATTCAGAGGCGAATAGGAATGAGCGTTTTCCGTACGGATCGAGTTGTTTGTTGACAAATGGACCTCTTCCTTCAGTTTGCGGACTGCGTTGACCAGTTCAGCAAAAGGCCCAGTAGTTTCAGCCCCAACCTTAGGAGTCCTTTGTTCCACAACACTCAAACGGATGGCAATGGCGGTTTGGTCGGTCCTGATGGCTGTCAGTTGGGCCTCCATCTAAGCCAGCGAGGCGGTCAGCTCGTCTATGGCTTGTTGCGTCATGGTTCGGGTGAAGGGCGGCCTGTCTGTAAGAATACCGCGTAATCAGGAGAGTTGCTTCGGAACTCGAATACACCAAGGCATAGGAAATAGCGCGGGAGGAGAGACGACTCCAGTTTGACTCGGGTTAGACTCTCCTAAGACAAATGTGTAGGGTATGATTCTCGAAGTGACTGTGATTAATCGCTCCATCGGAGAATAGCCCCCAAGTGAGACTAAGGACTCAAATAGGACTCAGATGGTGTGACATCTAAGTGACTCGAAAGTGGGATACGTGAGACACGTGTAAGACAAGACCCTTAGAGCAACCGTGATTGGTCGCTTTACTGAAGGGTAGCCCCCGAGTGGGACTGAAGACTTTGTTAAGACTCGAGTGTCGGACGAGTGACTGTTAGATGTAAGGATCACGAACATTTTGTTATAAGGTTATGCCTTGCAAAAGGTTGACTCGGAAAAGACACCTAGACGGGTGACTTGTGAAAGGTGGGCTCTCCCTGGGATTTGGCAAAGTGGGCCTAGTCCCGTTCGAAGGAAGATCCGTGTGAGAAATCCCCAGACTTTGGACCCGAGTGTGTAAACGGGCTTCCCTTTGTAGGAGTTTGTCCTACGCAGGTGGGCCGTGCCTTGACAAATAAGGCGGACTGGGATGGGGTAGAAACTCGTGATATAAGTTCGACGGAGTTTCGACGCTAGGGATTCTAACAACTTATGACAAGACCCGACACTACTAAATACGGGAAGTCCTAAGAAGAAGAGAGTTTTGAAAGGGAAAATTTGGATTTGAAAATCGAACGAAGTTGGATAGGATGGCCCTTTTTTTTTTAAATCGAAAAAAAAACGTTACCGGGCCGATATTTCGGATTTTTGAAAAGGTTTGGACAGCATACCGGCTAAAAATAGGCTATTTTGAGTCAAAATCAAAAGTCCTAAATTCGGTAGCTTTCCGGGTTTTGAAAATGGATGATTTGAAAAGATGCAAGTTTTGAAAATGACGGTTTTTGAATAGACAATAAATAGATCAAGTAGCACGTAGTCATGGAAACAGTATAATGACACCATGTATGCTCTTACTCTAAGTCTCGGTCGGTCGAAAGAGGGTCTATACCAACGACGATAGCTTTCTCGCAAATCAGGACGGTCTTCCTCAGCCGAATTGGTCTTAGAACCTGCCATAAAACCCATGCGAGTTCCGCCACCGAAGTCTTTAGCGCGCCCATTTAGGAACGCACCGTGGTATAGTGGGACGTCGGTCACAAGTAACCGGCCCGGGAAAGAATTGGGTTATGCATGAACCATTGAACTAAAACGTGTACATTACTATTCGAACGACTTCTTTTCGAGTCTCACCCTGAGGATGCCGATGGTAAGTGACTCATCACTTGATCCCCAGTGGAGTCGCCAAATTGTGGACATGACATAGGTCCACCCCGACGCGGCCACGCGCAGGTTTGGGGAGGCGAATGAATCTCCATATGAGATCGTCAAATTGAAATTTAAATCGAAGTAGGAGTCGCCACCGAACTTTGTGGGAGTTCGGGCCTGTTCGAACCCACTATATGTTGTAGTGGGCCATGCATAAAGTACGGTCCATTTCCGATGTCAGAGCTTATTGGGTTCGTTCCTTTGCATTATGATACCGATACCGACATTATCGGATATCGTGTATTGAATGACTCTCGTTGCCAATGGATTTGGACATCCGGAAACCATGGTTCTGAGTAAGGGGTGAGGGTACGTGTTGGGAAGTTCACAAAGAACACCCAACCCCGCCCGCACTTAGCGGCCTTTACTAAGATATCGTTCGTTTTTGGTGTACACGCGTTAGTTCGATAGTTGAATGATATGCAAACATTATTTTCCCTAAGCATGTGAGAAAAATTAAATGGGTTGCTAAGTCGTTTAATGCATCTTAAACTAATAACGTCAAAGTTATATTTAGCATGTGAAATTCGTTTTAGTCTAATAAAACAAAAGATGAAAATAAATCGCTACAAACACGAGCAAACAAGTTAGTAACTATTGAATAAATCGAGTAAGGATGTAAATAGGATGATATGCATGATTGTGAAAAAGGTTTAGGACACGTGATGGATTAGCACGTGTTGACCGAAGTCGAAAAAGTGTTTATCGAAATCTGAAAATATATCGCGAAAGTCGCTGTTTTATGTAAGGAACGAAAAGAATAGAAAACGAGCAAATAAAAAGGGGTCGATTTTCCAGGCTCTCGCACGAGTCGCCTGGGAGGGGCGCGACTCGCGCGGGAGTCTGTCCCGGATTTTTTTTTTTTCGAAAATCGTTAATTTTTATAAATAGCGTACAAATATGGATTAATTTATACTAGATTTATATTTTCGATATTCGTCATATCCGATATTCGATTATGAAATCGATATCAAATAGTCGGAATGATTTTTAGAAAAAATTTTGTAAAGTTTGTTTTGAAAAGAGTTTGAACGAAAAGAAAAAAAAGTTAATTATCTCCGCGTAAAAAACGTCGAATTTTGTTTTAAAAAAATGTAATGATCAACGAGATTTAATTTAGTTCTTGTTAGATACGATATTCGATTAGAGAATCGATATCGTATTTTAAGAACGTTTCGTTTTATGAAAATATTTTTGTAATTCCGATACAAGAGATATGAAAAAATGCGACGAACGACCCGTAAAAAAAATAGACCGACGACACGACTCAAAAAAACGAAAAAAATGTGAAAAAGGAAGAGAAAGAGGAAGAATCGGGTTTGATTTTACACCCTCAACCTACATGCTTTGTTTTCTCGGAAAGGAGCTCGTCGGAAAATGGCTTAGGCACGGGAGCGTCGAGACGATGTGGATGAGTTTAGGGTGGTGTGTTTGGACGTGTAGGCTAAACGGGTTCGGCCGGCTACTCGGGGACGGATTCTTCGTGTTGTCGGTATTTTGATGCTATTTTTGGATGTATGTCGTAGATGTGTAATGTATGGGAATAGTTGGCGAATTCGACGGGAAATAGTTGATTGATAATTCGTAGATGTGAATAATTGATAGATGAATAATGTGTGACCGGAGGGTTCTATTTATAGGTGAGGTCCTTGATAGAAGCTAGGAGAAGTATTCTTGCTTAGGTGACAAGAAACACCGGTTTGGATAGGAAACGTAGGAGTTTGAAGGGAACGAGAGTCCCGTTTCTTGGTGAAAAAGCCATGTCTCGGCTGAAATGGGCTGTTTTGGCCGAGTTTTTGGCATTCGGTCGGTAAATTGATTTCGTTTTCGGATAGAATTCCTACTTGAGATCGAATTCTATCCTTGAATGGATTTGTTTAATATTTTCGAGGCTGATATTTTGTAGTATCTGAGCCTAGGCCGAATTGGTGAGGTGTCACGGCTGGTCCGTGTATCTCGGGAAAAAATATCTTTGACCGGGTTTGGCCCGGTCGTTAAAAGACGGTTTTTGCCCCTGTTGCCGGATTCGACCCTAATTAGTCTGATTTGACTCAAAACGATCAACTTGGCCTGATTTTGAGGTTGGTTTTGTAAGATTTGTACTCCATAATAAGCCTAAACCAAATGTCCATGATTTGGAGCCCATATCCGAGTCCATTAGAGCATGTTTACGTTCGATCATCATCGGGTGTTTTGCGGAAACTACTATAGACACCTGGCGGTCAAAATGTGGGTGTCTACAATAAGGCTTTATGTGATTTAGGTGCTAGTGTAAGTGTCATGCCTTATTCCGTTTGTGAAAAACTTAATATGGGTTCCCTTAAGTGTACTAGTGTCACTTTGCAGATGGCGGATCGTTCCATAAAACGCCCTTTGGGAGTTTTAGAAGACGTGCCCGTTAGAGTTGGAATTTTTTTTATCCCGGTTGATTTCATCGTCCTAGACATCGCCGAGGACACCCAAATTCCAGTAATTTTGGGAAGGCCATTTTTGCACACCGCTAACGCGGTGATTGATGTCAAGAACGGTAAATTGACCTTGGAAGTGAGTGGAGACACCATTGTTGTCTGCTTAGATAGTACACTTAAGAACCCGATGGTAACGGATTCTTGTTGCATGATAGATGTTATTGATGTTGTAGTTCATGATTCTATGGAGGCGTCCCTTATACGGGACCCCTTAGAAGCTTTGATATGTTTGGAAGCGTGTGCAGGTGATGCTTCCGTTGACTCTGCTGTTGTTGATGCCTTGGAAGCTTCTTTGGAAGGAAGGATGCTCACGGAGGAGCAAGGTGTCGATGTAACCAACATCGTACACACCTCATTTGCCATAGACATAACCGTTCCGGAGCGTAAGCCACTTCCGTCTCACCTAAAATATGCCTTTTTAGACGATACCGAGAGCTTCCCCGTGATTGTAAGTGCTGATTTAACTGAGCAACAACTTTCTGATTTGTTAGATGTTTCGAAGAAAAATAGGAAAGCTTTGGGGTATAGTTTTGATGACTTGAAGGGAATTAGTCCCGATTTCTGTATGCATAGAATTAATCTTGAGGAAGGTCATCATCCTTGTGTCCAGGGTCAACGTAAGTTGAACCCAAATATGCAAGAGGTTGTTAAAAAGGAAGTTATGAAATTGTTGGATGCGGGAATTATTTATGCGGTTCCCGATTCAAAATGGGTGAGTCCGGTACAAGTTGTACCCAAGAAGGGAGGGACTATTGTGGTCCCGAATGAGAAGAATGAGCTAATCCCGACACGAATTATGACGGGATGGAGAATGTGCATAGACTATAGAAAGTTGAACACCGCTACCTTTAAAGACCATTTCCCATTACCCTTTATCGACCAAATGCTTGAGAGACTAGCTTCTCACAAGTATTTTTGCTATTTAGATGGACATTCGGGATTTTTCCAAATCCCGATACACCCAGCCGACCAAGAAAAGACCACATTTACTTGTCCCTATGGCACTTTCGCATGTCGCAAGATGCCATTCGGGCTATGTAACGCACCCGCTACCTTTCAAAGATGCATGATGAGCATCTTTTCTGACTACATCGAGTCCATTATGGAAGTGTTTATGGACGACTTTAGTGTGTATGGTATGAGTTTTTCAGCTTGTTTAGCTAATTTGGATACCATTTTAAACCGATGTGTCGAGGTCAGTTTGGTCTTGAATTGGGAGAAGTGCCATTTTATGGTCACTGAGGGTGTTGTTTTGGATCATGTGGTCTCCGAAAAGGGCATTCAGGTGGATAAAGCAAAAGTGCAAGTGATTGAGCAATTGCCCTTGCCGGTTAATGTAAAGGAAGTGAGGAGTTTCCTTTGTCATGCGGGATTTTATCGCCGCTTTATCAAGGACTTTTCCAAAATTGCTAAGCCACTTACACAATTGCTCCTAAAGGATGCCCCTTTCGACTTTACTGATGAGTGTGCGGAAGCTTTTAACAGGATTAAGCAGACCCTTATATCTGCTCCGATTATTCAGTCACCGGATTGGAATTTGCCATTCGAGATAATGTGTGACGCGAGTGATTATGCTGTGGGAGCGGTTTTGGGCCAAAGAAAGGACAAAGTCTTGCATGCTATATACTATGCTAGTAAAACACATGATAATGCTCAAGTTAACTATGCAACTACCGAGAAGGAATTGCTAGCTATAGTGTATGCTTTGGAAAAGTTCAGAACCTACTTGGTTGGATCGGAAGTCATTGTTTTCACCGATCATGCGGCTCTGAAGTACCTCCTTGCTAAGAAAGAAGCGAAGCCCCGATTACTTCGATGGATCCTCCTCCTCCAAGAGTTTGATTTATCGATCCGGGATAAGAAGGGAGCGGAAAATGTCGTGGCAGATCATTTATCGAGGCTTAGAGTTGAGGAGGAAGGAGTTGTCATCCCCATAGATGACTCTTTTCCCGATGATTCTCTCATGGCCTTAACTACCGGTGAAAGCGAAGGACCTTGGTATGCGGATTATGCCAATTATTTAGTTGGCAAGGTATTACCCTCCGATCTCTCTTATCAACAAAAGAAAAAATTTCTACATGATGTTCGACAACTTTTCTGGGATGACCCCTATTTGTTTAAGGAGTGTGCCGATGGTATTTTTCGTCGATGTGTCCCTCAGTGGGAAATTCAAGGAGTTCTAGAGAGTTGTCATTCATCACCATATGGTGGCCATCATGGACCGAGCCAAACCACGGCTAAGGTCCTCCAGTCGGGTTTTTATTGGCCAACTTTATTCCGGGATGCCCAAACTTTTATTATGTCCTGCGATGCATGTCAAAGGACCGGTAATATTTCTAGGAGGCATGAGATGCCTCAAAATGGGATTCTCGAGGTATAAATTTTTGATGTCTGGGGTATAGACTATCAAGGCCCGTTCCCGTCATCCAAGGGCAACCGATATATTTTGGTTGCGGTTGATTATGTCTCCAAGTGGGTGGAGGCGGTAGCATCTCCTGCTAATGATGCTAGAACGGTAATTTCTTTATTCAAAAAGAACATTTTCCCCCGCTTTGGTGTTCCAAGGGCGATTATACGGTGTCTCTCACCGTACCGGTCTTGCCTACCACCCTCAAACGAGTGGGCAAGTGGAGGTGTCTAATAGGGAAATCAAGTCTATTCTCCAAAAGGTCGTGTCAAAAGCTCGGAAGGATTGGAGCTCTAAGCTAGATGATACACTATGGGCTTATCGTACCGCCTTTAAAACGCCTATTGGTACTTCACTTACCGATTGGTCTATGGCAAGTCATGCCATTTACCGGTCGAGCTTGAGTACAAAGCTTGGTGGGCGATTAAGGAGCTTAACTTGGATCCACATTTGAGTGGGGAGAAGAGACTCATGCAATTGAATGAGTTAGAAGAATTCCGTCTTGGTGCCTATGATAGTGCTCGAGTTTATAAGGAGCGCACCAAGCGGTGGCATGACAAGCATATCCTACACCGTGAGTTCAATGTGGGGGATAAGGTATTATTGTTTAACTCTAGACTCTGGTTGTCTCCCGGAAAGTTGAAATCTCGTTGGTCCGGACCTTTTTCTGTCACCCATGTGGGTAAATTTGGCTCGATTGAAGTCGAGAATGATTCGGGTGAACGATTCAAGGTGAATGGTCAACGATTGAAGTTATATCATGAAGGTGCTCAAATTGGAGCGATTGAAGTTATACAACTTCATCCCGTTCCCTCATCCCACTAAAACCTTATTCTCATCAAGTCGTGCGGGACTCTAAACCAGCGTTACCGAGAGGCAGCCCGAGTATGTAAATAATTTCCCTCATTCTCGTTTTTTTTTAAAAAAATTTTTAGATGTTTTAGTGACGACGAGAGGAGGGACTAATGTTTTTGGAGATGCACAGAATCATCGGAGAATGACTTGAATTGAAGATATTAAAAAAAAAAAAAAAAAAAAAAAGAGGAAAAATTCACCGTGCTTGTGATAATATAGAAGGTCACCTCAACCTAAGCCTAGGGGGCCTGTCGAATTTAGGGGCCGAGGTACGAGATGAATTTGAGTTCTAATAGGGTGATTTGTGCGTCTCAGCCTGCCCCTAGACCTCCTATTGACTTCAGGAGCCGAGGTACAAGGGAATTTAGAGGATATTGGAGCTGAATCTCGAAAAAAAATGAAGGAAATAGGCCGTCAGGCCGGCTAGCAGGCCGCCGGTCCTGACCGACTGGCTGTGAGAGGGGTAACTCTTTTAAGAATCAGAAATATATAGGGAATGTGCGTCAGGCCGGCTAGCCGGCCGCCGGTCCAGACGGGCCGGGCCGCACAACATACCCCCAAACCCATTTTTTTCCGTCATTTCATTCATTCCTTCACCTCTCTCGCCTCTCTCTTCTCTCTCTCATCCCCCAAACCCCAATTTCCCAGCATTCATCTTCCTCATCTTCACCCTCACTCCTTCAAATAACCCCAACTTTCCCCTAAAACTGCTACTTTCAGCTGATTTGCAATGCCTCTGCGGAACAAGCGCACCAGAAACGACCATGCTCAACCCGACGTTGATCATGATCCAGTTTTTCCAGGTGTAATTTTTACCACTATTGACCAAAAGGTACGGTTTCAAAATTTGAGAAAGCGGTCTATTGTTCCTACTCGTTTATCGATCGTGATGATATGCGAACTTTAGGCTTAGATTCTGCTTTGGAACTATTGTTTAAGGGTGTTGGTATGGGTACGTTTTTTACGATGCGTCGTAATACGTATACCCAACTTACGTTGGAATTTCTGAGTTCATTTGAGGTACATAAGAATAGACGGTCTGGTGATATTTCTGTTGAATTCCCTTTACTGAATACTAGTTTTGCGCTGAGCCTGAAGCAGTTTGGGGATTGTTTTGACCTTAAGGATTATGATGACCGTGCACCACCCGAGCATGCTAATTTTAGGGTGGGTTATTTTTGGGAATTTATTACTGATTCCCCGTACACTACCGCGGGGCATATGAGTTCAAACAATATTCATAATCCTGTTATTAAGGTTTGGCAGAGGTTTATGGGATGGACGGTTTTTGCTAGGAAGGAGCCACATAATGTGCGCACCGAGGAGGTGTCTATTTTGGGCTCGTATTTGCGACGTAAGCCGAAGGTGTGACATATTAATATTGCCTATCACCTCGTCCTCCAGTTTAGGAGAATAGCTACGGCCGTTGCCGATGTTCCTATTTATATTGGCGGGTTAGTCACGCAATTAGCTCTTCGGTTGACCGTTTTTTGTGAAGCGGATCATGATCCGGTCCAGGGCGAGATTACCCTTAGCCTCTGATATTTGGCTTCTCTTAACTGGATTTCTTCTAGGCATCAGAATCGTTGGGCTTGGCTTATTCATGAGCAGACGACTATTATTTTGCAAGCCGGGTCGGTTTTGTCACTTGAGGCTGATCAGCCTAATTATTTATTACCCGTCGCTGCACCTAGCTCTCTTCCTTCGTTGCATGCTGTTACCTATACTCGTCGCCCGACGAGCAAGCCTAGTACCTCCCAGCCTGCCCCTGAACCCGGTCCATCTCAGCCTGCTTCCGAGCCCACCACCACTACTGCTTTTGAGCAGCCTCCTCCACCACCCCAGTATGCTCCCCTCCATCCCGATCTGATTGTATGGATGGAGCGTATGGAGCTGGGTGCCAGTTCTTCCAGGTCATATTTGGATACTCTTTGCACGGAGACTCGTGCCGACACCGCTGCTACTCACGCTCGTCTAGACAGGTTATATGTTGATCAGTGCCTCGGGATGTATCCCGTATATGATGACTATGCTTGGCGTGCGGCTGTGCCACCACAGGGCCCTTACCCCTCGTACGTTTCGTGGCCTGTGGGTGGTTATACTGACCCTTCGATTCATGGCGGCTACCATCTTCACACTGACTATTTCAGTGCCCCGACGGGCCCTGCTTTTGGAGCCGCTAGTGATTATCAGGGAGGTGGTTGGTATACGAGTGGTGCGTCTGGTTCCGGGACTGCTGTAGATAGATTATTTTTCCTATTTCCCGTCTTGGAATTTGTTTCTTAGACTTGGTTCGATGTTTGCTATGATGGACTTGAGTATTTGGTTGCCTATTATTTGCTTTGAGCTTTTTCGGTATTATATTAGTTGTTTTCTTACGGGTCTTGCTTGAGGACAAGCAAGGGTTCGGTTCGGGGGAGTTTGATGTGTCGTGTTTATATAGCTTTATTCCCTCGATTCCGTTGTCTTTTATGGTCGGAACGCGCTCTTTAGAGCCGTTTCTTCTAACATTTTGCTTTGAGTGAGTGTTTTTGTAGATTCTACACGATTTCAGGTCTTTATGTGCATTTACACTCATATCTGGTTAGAAGAACGATCCTGAGACAAAACCCGTGCTTTAGGACGTCTAGGCGAAAAAGAAACGAGAAGTGTCGATTCATTGGGCCACGGAAAGCGGCCCATTACTTCTTCTATTAGTGTTGTGCGCGCCAGCCTGCATGTGACAGGCGGCCTGCTGGCCGGCCGGCATGACACAAGGGAGATTTGAGCTTCATTTTTAGGTGTGCGTCGGCCCCTGCATGTGGCAGGCTGCCTGCCAGCCGGCCGGCGTGCACACCCAGCCCAATTCCGCCTATTTTGTATAACTAAGGAGTTGTATTATTTTTGGGGGGATCACTTCTTCATACTTAAGAATATATTTTCTTAGAAAAAAGCTCGTGACTCTTAGGATTCTGTCACTCGATTTCACTCGTACTCGATTTCGGTAATCTCGTTTATGCAATTTTCAGTTTTATATCTTCAATCTTTAACATAAATTACTTAGTTCGTCGTAATTTTCTCTATTTGGAATTCGTTACTCTCCGTTTAGTTCGTTAGATTTCCGTTCGTTTATCGTTAGATTTATTTGCTTCACTTTTATCATGTATTATTTGTATGCGATTTGTTGTTTTGTAATCATCATGCGTAGCTAATTTTCTCGCTAGGGTCGAGGGGGATCGATGGATTATTATACGATTATGCTACTTCGATACTAGATGTATAATTATGCTAGTACCATTTTCGCATGCTTTATTTGTCGATTAATTTGTTAAAGGCCACAACATGTTAATCTGTTTGGGAAATTTTAGTTCTCGTGCGAAAGCCGAATTAGGATTAGATCACGCACGATTTGGTAGGGAGTCTAATAAGTTCCGAGAGCCCGTTAGATCCTTCCTAGATTGACACGATTCGAGAGAACGTGTTATAGCCGACTGGCATGTTTATGTGTTTATTATGATTGTCGCATAATTGTTGAACATCTATCGTGAACCCGTGACCTTAGTTTTCATCTCATTGTTAGATTCGATTGTTAGATTCGATTATTTATCATCGTATTTTAGTAGTCTTTTATATATTTTCCATCAATCAACCGTTTAAAGCATTTTAGAATCGCCATAGCTAATAGACGAAAATTGACTGTTTCCCTGTGTATTCAATACCTTGCTTGCCGCTATCTTCTTGTTAGTAGCATTAGGTTTATCTTGATTGGGTGAGACGACTTAACCCACATCAATGACTCGACTAACGGATTGAAAGATGGGCAAAATTCCTTTAGGAAAAGTCGTGAGGACCGTCCTGTCGGAGGGAAAGATCACATGGGACTTTCTAGTTAGGGCTCAAGTGTTTAGACAAACCTTCCATATCGGTTGGTTATGCCTTTAGAAAAAGGCAGACTAGGATGGGGAAGAAACCCGTGATCTAGGATTGACGGAGTTTCGACGCCAAAGACTTTCGACAAATTATGAAAAGACCCGACACACGGATTACGGTAGGTTCTATAATAAGAAAGGTTTTGAAAGGGTCGACTACCTAAAATAAGGAAGGTTTTTTAAACGGGTTGAATTTTGAAAATTTGGAGGACGGTCCTGACTTTTGAAATTGGCGACATGCCGACAGGACCAAACTTTTTGAAAAGTTGAATATTTGGAATTTTGAAATTTTGAATATCGAAAATAAATTTCCGAAAAATTTGAAAATCGTAAACGGGATCCCGAAGATTTGAAAATCGAAAACGGCATCCCGAAGATTTGAAAATCGAAAACGGCATCTCAAAGATTCGAAAATGGAAATGGAATTTTAAAGATTTGAAAATCGAAATGGAATTTTGAAAATTTGAAAATCGAAATGGAGTTTTGAAAATTTGAAAATCGAATGAGGATCGAAAATTCGAATATTGAAATGCACAGCATGCCGGCTAGAAAATAGGTTTGTTTTGAGTCAAATCTTAAATCTAAATTTTGGCAGCTTTCCGAGTTTTTGAAATTTGAATATTTTGAAAAGATGCATTTTTTTGAAATGACAGTTTTTGAAAATGACACGGAAACCAAGTAGCATATAGTCACGCAAGCATTATAACGACACCATGTATGCTTTACACTAAGTCTTGGTCGGTCGAAATAGGGTCTATACCAGTGCGCATGGCGTTTCCGAGAATCGGGACGGACTTCCTAAGTCGAGTTGATCTTAGAACATGCCGCGAAACCCATACGAATTAGCTATGAACACCTTGACATATCCAATTTGGAATATATTACGGTATAGTGGGACGTCGGTCAACAGTACCGGCCCGGGTAAAAATGGGGTTACGCATGAACCGTAAAACTAAAGCGCGTATTGTACTAATCGAACGATTTCTCCTCGAGTCTCACCCTGAGGATCCCGATGGTAAGGCACACATTAGTTTTCCCCGGTGGAGTCGCCAAATTGTGGACATGACATAGGTCCACCCCGACGCAGCCACGCGCGGGTTTGGGCGGCGAAATGTTTCCCATGTGAGATGGTTCTCGGGTTGAAATTTAAATCGAAGATGGAGTCGCTCCCGAACTTTGTGGGAGTTCGGGCCCATTCGAACCTATTCTATATTTTGGTGGACCGTACACAAAGTACGGCCCACTTCGATACTAGAGCTTGTGGGGTTCGTCCCTTTTGCATTACGATACCGATGCCGACATTATCGGGTACCGTATATCGAATGACTCCCATGCGCCAACGGTTTCGGGCATCTGGAAACCGAGATTCTGAGTAAGGGGTCAGGGTACGTGTTGGGAAGCCCACTAAGGACACCCAACCCCGCCCGCACTTAGCGGCCTCTACTAAGACACCGTTTGATGTTCTAATACGCGCGGTAGTGATTCGGTAAAATGAAATGCAAACAGCATTTTAGCTAAACATGTGAGGTATGTTTGATCTACGTCGTTTAATTTATTCATCTTTGGATTATGTCGAGGTTGTATTTAGCATGCGAGATTCATTTATAAACGGTAAAACGTAAATAAATGAAAACAAAGCAAAACGATAAATGAGTTACAAGTTACACTGGCGGAAATACAACCCGGACAAAACGAAATAACTAGCAAAAATCGAAATAACAATATAATAATGGTAATGATAACGTAGATGATGAACGGATTAGAAAATGCAATGCATGGTTTTGAAAATGTAGGCACGTGATTGACTTTACACGTGTCGACCGAAGTTGTAAAATATTAGACGAGGCTAAAACGATGTTTATGAACTCACGTTCTAGTACAAAATGGACCACTCGACCGAGTCATGGGTGGGATTCGGTCGAGTGACCCTGTACAGGCCCCCTGCCTCGTTTTTGGGGTGCCACTCGATCGAGTGAGCTATGGCACTCGATCGAGTGCCCCCTGTTCGAGCTGCTGCTCAATTTCGTAAAGGGTGGCTATTACGAACTTTGTAATTTGTTTAAAATCGATAGTTAACCGAGTCGAATAAAAATATGGCGTAATTTATATTCGGTTCGGTTTTCGGTACTCGTAATATGTATTTTATGATTACGAGACCGGTATCGGGTATTTTGAAAAAGGTGTTATAAAATTGGTTTTAATTTGATTAGGACGAAATCAATTCCCTCTGTGTTACGACACCGTTACTAACCCTTACGGATTACATGATGTTCGATTAGCGTCAACAGGTTTCGTACCAATCTCGAAAATGGTATCGGACGTGTTCAACTACGTACTACCATGATCACGTTATGCCCTTAAGTGCTTAGGGCGGCGCTCCTCGAAAGGGCGCCACCACCGCTGCGACTTGTAAAGGGGTTAAACGGACTTGGAGCGGTAGCCGTAGTTTAACACGTTCAATCCGAAAACGGTTTATAAATTTATATGTACACGGTATTATTTAGTTACGACGATAATAAATAAACGATAATAAAAATGTTATATTGTTAGATTGGTTAGTATGCGAATTATGAAAATGTTAGATGTGAGTTGACATAAAATAAAATGTTAGTATACATAAAATTAAAAGTTAGTAACGGAATAAAAATGTTAGTATTAGTATCGTTATTATCGATTAATTAGTATACGTAAGCGCGCGCGCGCGCGCGCGCACACACACATATATATATATATATAAAGAATAAGGGAGAAAGGGATGTCAGGATTGATGTTACACCCTCAACCTACGTGCTTTTGCTTCTCGGAATAGGGCTCGTCAAATGGTGGCAAAGTCACGGGAGCGTCGAGATACGTAGGAGAGTTATGGTGTGTGGTTTGTAAAGATGGATTTGATGAGTTTTGCTCTCGGTCTTTGACGAGTTTTAATCTTGGGATTAGGGACGTAAGTGTATGTGTATGTCGGTGTAGGGTTGATGCAAAATGGTGGCTGAAAATGTGTAGGTTTTAAAGTGGTAGAAGGGTTGAAAAAAAGTTGTGAAATGTTGTGGGGTGACGAGGTATTTATGGAAAAAATACCCCGGTTTAGGGTCACTCGATCGAGTGGTGCAAGTGCACTCGATCGAGTGTCCGGTTCGAGCCCAGTTCAGCCAGTTCATGGTCTTACTCGACCGAGTGGGCCTGAACCACTCGATCGAGTGGGTCAAACGGGGGGAGAGATTGTAGGAGTGTGTTGAGCTTTTGGTGGTTGACTTGACTAAGTAGTTGAGTTGGCTTCTAGAAGCTTGCGTAGCTGGTTTTTGCTTCGGGTTTCGTCTTTGACGGGTTTTGACCCGGTCGCTAAAAGACGATTTTATTTTTGGTGTCGGTTTTGACCCAGATTAGTCTTTTTTGATTGGAGATGACCCACTGGGCCTGAATTTGAGGTCGGTTTTGTGAGATTTTTACTCCGCTAAAAGCCCATGCCAGACATTACTGATTCTGAGCCCATATTCGAGCGCGTTAAAGCACGTTTGCGTCCGATCATCATCGGGTGTTTTGTCGGAGACTGCTTTAGACACTAACAGCCAAATGCGGGTATCTACAAGAATGAGTGGGGTAGATAGATAGATAGATAGATAGATAGATAAAAAAAAAAAAATTGGAAAAGTTGTGGGTCCCACGATAGAAAGGTTGATGGAGAAAAAAATTGTATCTATTATAATTGAGAATTTTTTTGGTGGAGAAAAAAAATGGAGAATAGTGATGGAGAAAAAATTATTCATGATAAAACATGTTCTTAGGTTTGTTTTTATACTCCCTCGTAGTTTCCAAGATTTTCCCTCTTTCCTTTTTTCCGCTAGTTCAATCATCTTCTCTTTCCATTTTTAGTTGTACTTTAATCATTTTTTTTATTTTTCCTTTAATTCTTTATTATTTCTTTTATTCACAAACTCGACCATATTTTTAATTTATACCCATATTTTCTTACTTTAATCAATTTCTTATTCTCTTCTTAATATTTCTACCAAAAAAAGAGGAAAAATAATAGAAACTAAGAGGGAGTACTATACTTTGTATTCAAATAAGAAATGTACTTGTGAGTCCTGATTTTAAAATTTGCATCGGGACTCCAAATTTCCTGAGATGACCCTAACCGAGGGAGTAGAAAATAAAAATACTTAATAGGAAAAAAAAACTTAAAATCAATCTGTGGTACTTTCTTATTTCGATTTCGTCCCTAATTAAGGGTACTAATTTACTAATTCAAAGTTGAAACTATATACCAAAAGGTTACACTATGATATTCCAGATATTAAGTTAACCATATAGTACGAGTAGTAAGTTACTTAGAGCAGGATTGTTCTTCCAACTCGTGCCATACTTGTCTGAAAACCTTAACAATAAGATGATGGTATTCATCAGCATTCAAAGTCAAATAACACGCTAGAAGCTCTTCAAGTTCCTGAGGCCTAGTAATTCCCTTGGCCATGATCATCTCAAGCATCGAATCCTTGAAATCCTGTTGTGGATTGCGCGAGCGTTTCACAATAGCAAAGCTCCCTAATGACGGCATCGCTCTTGATCTCTCCTGCTCATCTACTATTTCTCCCTTTGCCCTGCTCTGTTTCAGTTTTGCCCTTTTCATCTCCTCCAGTGCCCTTATCTTGAAGGACTCTGTCTTTAAAGGTGTCCTTGGAGTTGACACCCTCACCCCATTAGACGCCCTACTCATATGAAACGACTTTCTTTGCTTTTCAGTCTTGACCAAAACTTGCTTGATTTTTGCATCCTTGAGCAATAATCCTTGCCGATCCGATTTCTTGCCATCAGAATGTGTCGGAACAGTGGGCGTGTTTCTCGAAGGTGTTTCTCCCACACACGACTTTGTGTACAAATTCACTTGATCCAATTCCATAAGAATTCTGTTATTATAACTACTCCTCTGAAGAATTTCTTCCTTTACCTTCTCGCTCCCAGTTACTTTCCTAGAAACGACTTTCTTCAGCTCAATTACACTACTACTCTTTTTTGTTACAACTTCTTCTTTTGCATTTGTTTTGGTTTTGGACTTGACCCTCCAAAACCCATCTCCATCCTTGTAGTAGTTTGAATAATCCCTTGGTAATGATGGTTTTGGACTTGATTTTTCTTCAGAAGCTTGCTTCTTAATCTGAGTGGCGCTATGTTTTTCGCTGGAATGCTTGAATTTAGATAGCCATGATCGAGGAAACACATGGGAAATCAAATGCGAATGCGAATGGGGGGATGATGGAGAAGTAGCTAAAAAGGGTTTTTTCTTCTTTCCCCAATTCATCATTTAGAGTTGTATAAACACGGGGTGATGAGACAGACAGTTGAGGGAGGGAGGGAGGGAGAGGAGGACAGTTAGGGAGGAAGTGTTAAGAAAGAGAAGCCAGGGAGAGGGGGAGTTTTATACACTTATTTACATCATAATACTCTCCTGTTTGTATTTAAAGGGTATGTATTTCTTTTTTGGCAATTCAAATCCAATTGACCTAAGTGCATTTTAAGGGAGTTGTTTGATTGCATATTTCATGAGAATTGTCACTTCTTAGAAATTGTCACTTCCTCCATAATGAGAAAGTTACTCAGCTCCCTCTTGGTGTGTAAAACTTTCCGTTTGAAGTCATTTTCCACCTGACAACCAAACAATATTTTTGTAATTTTCATGAAATATTTAAGTTCCCGGCAACTTGATCTTTCCATGATGAACCAAACGAGCCCTAATTTTTGGATCAAACTATCTTTGACTTACAAACATATTTACATCATACTCTCTCCAAGTTATTATGATTGATACATTTAAAGGGAGAAGGATTGGTTAAAAAAATAGGAAGAGAGGAAAATGGGTGGATAAATGTGAACTATGGAAGTATGACATTATAATACTATATTTTGAATAATTAAATATTAATTTGTTTCAAATTATTTTACCTTTAATAATATTTTAAATTTTTCTTAATCCTTGTACAAAAGTGAAGTATAGAGGATAATAGTTGAATGTTGATGCCATATTTCGAAAGAAAAACCCGCCTCAATTCTTGTGACTGCTTTATCTACCTTTACTATTTTTGCATATCATTGTGGTCCGCTCGTTCGTTGGACATGTAAAAGGTGAAGATTCTGGTGGGTCTACTCTCTAGTGGGTCTTCTTGGGCTAATGCTCAGTAGATCTTTCTTCTCTTCTATTGGGTCTACTTTATAATAACCAACTATACTACCCCATCTATCTTCTTGAACCGTTTTATTTTCTCTGAGGTGAAAAGTTGGTCCATGAGATTAATTCAATAGGAAAGATAAAGTAATTCATTTGTCTCGTTCATTTATCTATCTTTAATTAAATTATTCTCACAATATATATGAAAAGCAAATAAATGAACGAGACAAAGGGAATACGTATTTTACGTGATTATTAAATTAAATCCCTTTTGGATGAGGATCATCTTCGTTTACTTTCTCAACATTACCCCTCACAATTCATAATAATATTACGGAGTATTTCTTTCATTTTCAACCATTTTAAAAACACTAATATAATAACCGTTGGAGTGTTTCGAAATAAAAGATGGGTCATTGATATGTAATGGAGAGGATCCTCCTCCGCCCATATTATCATCATTTTTTCTTTCATCACCTTGCTTAGCTTAAAAATTACTAGAAGATTTTTTTTTTCTTTTCAAGCCCTCGTAACCTAATCAAATTTCTATAACTGTATGATTATGGATTTTAATTCACGTTGAGATTAATAATTTTTTAGTTTTAAATAATGGTAGTTTCAAATTTATTACTGATTTGATTGTTAGGTAATTGATAGACTGTAAAATTCGTGTGTAGTAGATGGTGCATAATCGACTTTTAGGATAGTCAACTCAAGTCACGTCACACCCTAACTATCGGATAAGATTATTTCTCTCTTTCGTCTTATTTCAAGCTAGTTGTTCGATGAAGCTAGTAGTTTGAATAGACCCACACGGAGAAATCGATCAACTAATAGGAAAATAATGTATGACATTGTGGGTCTAGTTATGCTAGAAATACATTGGCTAAATCATTGGAGAATTTTGTAGCTAGTTTGAAACGGTTGTAGTTTAAAACATGAGGTGTCAAAGTCGTCAAGCTAATACTCGTAGCAATTAGCTAGTTATGTACTACCTATTTGTTATTTTTAAAATTATTTGAGGAGCAAAGTGGATAAATAATCGACAATATTGTGATGTGTTTGATATGAGTAAGTATTTCTTGGGTTGGGTGTATCCAACCTTTGACGAGTATCACCCACAGTCTCATTCCACATGGATAGATAAGCCAAAATCACACACTGCGTAGGAAATAATAAATGGTTTGTTTTATCTATCCACCTCAAAGTTAGGAAATAATAAATGGTTTGTTTTATCTGTCCACCTCAAAGTTTATTCGATCCGTAACAAATTTGTGATGGATATACTCGTCACAAATAAGAATCTGCCGTTGGATCTTTATCACTTATCTATCCTACGTGTTACAACATGATTTTGGTTGTATACGTTACTGAGAGAGGGGAAAAGAGACGAACGTTCACTCAAAATTTGTTGGCGGATGAATTGGTTCCTCTTTTTCTTTTTGGCTTATAGAGTTAGAGTTGTACAAAGTTTGTCTCTTCCTTTCTTATCTTTTCACTGAAAGTCATTATTCCTTGGTTGTTTGGTGAAATGTAATACAATGTGTAACTCTTGATACAGCTAAATTGCAAGTATTGCTTTAGTTGGATTTGAAAGTCACCCACTACACAATACTCACGCAGGTAAGTTGTCGGAGAGATACGTACGATTACCGTGGAAACTATTTCATAGTTTATGGGTTTTATAAGATTCTCTCGATTTCGGAGAGCAAGATTTTTTTTTTTTTTTTTTTTGAGCGAATAGATCATTTCATTAATAAAAAGTCATACGACATCTACAACTTATATCGAAATTGAACGGATACAATACTATAAAATTTGAGTAAAATAAATTCTCGTTAAAACAAAGATCTCTCACTAAGATTTTGATCTCCGCTTCTGCACATCCTCTTTCAACACATCGCTTTAATGATACAGCTTTTCACAAGAGGGTCTTCGGATCTTCCAAGGTTCTGACGAGAATCAATTTCATCTAACCCAATAGATTGTAGCCGCCGATCTGACATAAATTGAGATACCACGTGATGAACGATTATAGCACTGATGATCTTCCGCGTCCTCTCCACTATAATAGATTTAACATCTTTCCTTAAAGAGAGAGCGAAACCCATCAATTGATGGGGGCGAAACTCTCCAAAAGGAGAGGACTTATTATAACTAAAATACTAATAATACTAATATTAAAACGATATAATTAATTAAAAATTAAAAATTGGGAGCTTACCACCATTAATGGTGGCAGCCCCAATGTAGACACCCACATTTTGACCGCCAGGTGTCTATAGTAGTTCCCGCCAAACACCCGATGATGATCGGACGCAAACATGCTTTAATGGACTCGGATATGGGCTCGAAATCATGGACATTTGGCTTGGGCTTATTACGGAGTACAAATCTTACAAAACCAACCTCAAATCCAGGCCCAGTGGGTCGTTTCGAGTCAAATAAGACTAATTTGGGTCGAATCCGGCACCAAGGGCAAAACCGTCTTTTAGCGACCGGGTCAAACCCGGTCAAAGATATTTTTTCCCGAGTCACACGAGCCAGCCATGACACCACACGTATGGTTTGGACTCAAACACCACAAAAAATCAGCTTCGAAAATATTAAATAAATTCATTCAAGGATAGAATTCGATCTCAAGTAGGAATTCTATCCGAAAACCGAATCAGATACTCGACCAAGCATGAGCTCGGCCGAAATACTCCACCAACCAGCCGAGATTCATTGCTTCTTCACCAAGCAACGGAATTTACGTTCCTCTCGACTTCCTACATTTCCTATCCTAAGCGGTAGTTCCAATCCAACTACTTCTCCTAGCCAAGGTCGGGAATACTCCTATAAATAGCCCCTTGCACAACACATGAAGGACACATCTAACATTCAACATCCATCTTCAACATACAAACTATCTACTATCAACATTCAAAAAAATAATTTCATCTACGATCTCAAGCAAAATAGGATCGAAATACCAAAAAATCAACCCGACAAATCCGACCCACACGCCGGCCGAAACCCGCCACATCACACGACCAAACCGACACCTTAACTCATCCCACATCATCTCGACGCTCCCAAGTTTAAACCACTTTCCGACGAGCTCTTATCCGACAAAACAAAGCATGTAGGTTGAGGGTGTAAATCAAACCCGATTCTTCTCTTTCTTCTCTTCCTTTCTCACGTTTTTTTATGGGTCGTGTCGTCGTCGGTCGTATTTTTAATATGGGTCGTTCGTCACATATTTTTTATTATTTCTAAATAATCGATACTACAAAAAACTATTATTTATAGCGTTCCTAAAATACGATATTGATTTTCTAATCAAATATCGTATCTAACAAGAACTAAATTAATTAAAACTCGTTGATGCTAAAAAATCGTTACATCTTTTTAAACCAAATTCGACGATTTTTACGCGGAGAGAATTTCACATTTTTTTCGTTCAAATCCTTTTTTTTCTTTTTTCGTTCAAAACGAACTTTTTTTCAAAACCTTTTCTAAAAGCATTCTAACTATTCGATATCGATTTCATAATCGAATATCGATTACGACGAATATCAAAAATATAAATCGAGTATAAATTAATCCATATTTGTACGCGATTTATCAAAATTAACAATTTTCGAAAAGCGAATCCGAGACAGCCACCCGCACGAGTCGCGCCCCTCCCGGGCGAGTCGCGCGGGCTGCTGTAAGCCGCGGCCTTTTTTTCGTTTTTTTTTCCGATTTTTCCAGCATCGTTTTCTCACATAAAACAGCGGTTTTCTCGGTATATTTTCAGATTTCGATAAGTATTTTTCGCGTGTCATAAACCTTATCAAAATCATGCATATCATCGTATTTACATCTTTATTCAATTTATTCAATCGTTACTAACTTGTTTTCTCGTGTTTGTAGCAATTTATTTATTTCTATTGTTTTATTAGACTAAAACGAACCTCACATGCTAAAATAACTTTGACGTTATTAGTTTAATATGCATTAAACGACTTAGCAACCCATTTATTTTTCTCTCACATGTTTAGGAAAAATAATGTTTGCATATCATTCAACCGTCGAACTAACGCGTGTATACCAAAAACGAACGATATCTTAGTAAAGGCCGCTAAGTGCGGGCGGGGTTGGGTGTTCTTAGTGAACTTCCCAACACGTACCCTCACCCCTTACTCAGAACCATGGTTTCCGGATGTCCGAATCCATTGGCAACGAGAGTCATTCAATACACGGTATCCGATAATGTCGGTATCGGTATCGTAATGCAAAGGGACGAGCCCAATAAACTCTGACATCGGAAATGGACCGTATTTTGTATACGGCCCACTACGACATAGAGTGGGCTCGAATGGTTTCGAATAACCACAAAATTCGGTGGCGACTCCTACTTCGATTTAAATTTCAATTTGACCATCTCATATGGAGATTCATTCGCCTCCCCAAACCCGCGCGTGGCCGTGTCGGGGTGGACCTATGTCATGTCCACACCCAAGTTTTTTTTTTTTTTGGAGGCTAGGGTTTTTTGTTGGGAGGAGGGAGAAGGATTTTTTCGGAGAGCAAGAATTAATTAGGGTGAAGTGGTAGGATTTTCTTATTCCAATAATAAGGGTAAGTTTCAAATCTTATCCACGACATATTATCCTCGTTTGAACTTAGAAAAAATTAATTAGATTCTTTCTATTTTCAAAAAGAAATGAAGGTTTCTTGTCCTGATGTTTCTATTCGTGTTTTGAACTTTTGATGCAATCTAGCTACTAGTTCTCATTTTGTGCACAATTTGAAAGGAATAACTAAGTAATCTCATGCTTAATACATTAACGATTTTTCTAACGTGTGTCCACTAGGCATACATTTATATGCTAATTGATGGTAGGGATTCGTCACGTCCCTAGCCAACAATAAAACACCGACTAACCTAGTGGGTAGCTAGGGCAAGTCGGGATCGTATCCACGAGGACGGTATATCAAAGCTTAGACTATGTCGGCCTACAACGAGACTAGGTCACCAAAACAAACACAAAGAAGCGATGTATGGAAAACTATGATGGAGGAGAAAAGATAACTAGACTAACAATGCTAAACAAGGCTAATGATTGAACTAACAAATAAACTAGAGTAAACAATGACTAACTAGGACGAAGAACCAAATATGGAAAGGAAGTGGGGTAGGTCGGGTTCATAGGAGTAGAAGGGTAATTGGGGTGATCAAGGGTATAGGTGTCTCCTAGTTACTAGAGTCGGTCCGGGCTCTCGCAACTTAGACCGATGCCAAGGTGGGTCCGGGCTCTCGCAACTTAGACCCTAGTCCGCGCTCTCGCGACTAAACTATTCTCAACATTTCCGCATTATAGGCAAACAATGAGAAGATGAGCACAAGTATGGGAAGCATGACCACTACAACTCATACAAGCATATCAACAAACACATAGAGTGCCTACAATGTGACTAACAACAAAGATGTAACCTTTTCCCTTAATCAACCCTAATCATCCATAATCTACCCCTAATCCCCCTACTAACCCCACAAAGAAACTACTCACTCATTATCATGGTCAAACTAACAATCATAGGAGAAAACAAACTCACAATCCAAACATTCATTATGAATAACAAGAACAATAACAATAACAACATAAAAAGATGGAAACAAGATTAAATAACTAAGAACAAAAGTAAGAAAGGTTATACCAACACTAGGATGAAGAAAAGATGAAAACTTGTATTAATGAGAAACCCAAATACAATCCCAAGGTTGTCAATCTTGGAACAATCTTCAAGAATCCCCTTAATCCAAGAACTAATTACAATGATTAACTAAGAATTAAAGAGAGATTAAAACTAATGAGTGAGAGTAAATCTAGGGTTTTAGATGATAATGGAGGCTTAAACTAGTCTAGGTTCTGATCAGATCTCTTAACATTACAAGAAGGGAGTATATATATGGGTACAAGAATGAAGGAGAAGAAAAGAAACAATGCGGGTGAGCTGTAGCCCATCCCGACCGGGACGGAGCATCCCGATCGGGAAGGGTTCTGTCGTCCCGATCGGGAAGGGCTCAACCCGACCGGGAAGGACCCACAGTGGCACTCCTAATTGTGCACCCCTTCCCGATCGGGAAGGCCACTATCCCGACCGAGAAGGGTCTTGTATGCCTCCAATAAGAGCTCTAGGGTCCCTCCTTGTATCTCATGGGCTTCCCATCGATTCTCGGGACTCTGGATCGGGTCTCGGAGGCTCGGGATTGGGTCCCAAGGTCTCGGGGTCGATTCCAAGGCCTCGAGTCATCTCGTTGGCTCCAAAATGTGTATGTATTGAGTCGGAATCACTCAAACTCTTCCAAATCGGTCTCGGGAACCTGAAACGGACTAAAGGAAGCATAAGAAGCCCATGAATCGCTCCCAAGGAGCGATTCCAGAAGGAAATGGGACCAAAACATAGCAAAATAGGCACTACAAACTACACTTATCAACTCCCCCACACTTAACCCTTACTCGCCCTCGAGTAAGCACATACTAATACTAAACTAACCAAGTGGGTATTAGCGCACCCTACGCCCCTTCAACTCACGCGAGTGCACTTAGAGGACAAGTGCACTCCGCAAGGCAAGTTGGGTCTTGCGACAAAACTGTGGATGCAACCGGACACAAAACACATAAACAAACAAACACACAAACAAACACATAGACGGTTGCACCCAAAACAAAAGAAATACCGCTTCCCTCTAAAAGCGGTGAATGAAACACCGGTTTAGGACTCGAGGTAAGCGACAACGTTCCCAAGCTAGCAATACAAACCAAGGTGGACTAAACCCTAATAGTATGACGATAAAGCAACAAAAACGTTGGTAACTTACCTAGGTCCTCCTAACTTTCTAGAAACGTACTACGGGACGATCGGCGGAGTGGAAAAGTGAAGGATCACGGTGTTAGTCGACACTGTAGATAAGTGAGACCCCGCCCCCTTTAGCGTGAGCCAAGAGGGTCGTCCCGTGTCCAAAACCGCCTAACTAGTCCAAGTAAAAAGGTGGAAAACATGCAAAATGAGGGAAGACCGACTAATGCCGCTATCATCCTTCCTCGGGACTCGGTCCTTTGGTAGGCTCTTCACGGCAAAAGTCGGAAAAGGGCTTATTTTTGTGGGGATTTCTTTTTGTGAGACGGGTTTTCTTTTGGCATTTTCTTTCTTTTCGACATTTTGATTTGTTTGTTGCCATGCCATTTCTTTTTCTTCTTTTCTATTTTCTTTTTGGCTTTTGTGCTTTTTCTTTCTCTTCATTTCTTTTCTTTCTTTTTCTTTTCTTTTCTTTGCCCTTTTGGCAAGATTTGGCATTTTTGGCATTCCTTTGATAATTGAGAAAGAGAGAAATCAACAAATTGCATTTTATTTGTGTGGGTGTGTGTAGGAGGTAGGGTAATGGGTGAATCGGGACGGGCCAAGACCCTTCAAACCCACAAAAAGTGGAGAACTTGGACTAATCAAACGATTCCGGACATGGTCACCTAAGGGACGGGACTCGGTAACCAAGGCCTTTTCACACCGTGGGTGGTCATAATGGTCAAAGGTGCAAATCCCGTAGTAAATCCCTAGTAAGAAAGGTGGACTCAAGGTAAAGGACCAACGAATTCATTGATTTAGGGTCATTCTACTAGGCTAAAGTCCAAGACTCGATTTACACTACTAGGAAGGGAAAGTAAGCACTTGCACACTAGCCTCTAAACCGGGTTTTCGAAAACGGTTTACACACATGACACACAACACAACACAAAACAAAGACTCAACTAAAATGAAAGGAAAAGAAACAAAAGGCAACAAAGACAAAACATGAACAAACAAACACCACCCCAAACTTCCAAACATATCACCAAATCAACCACAAGTATGTACAAGCTCCACCCGAGCACACCTCAACACAACCTTCTCCAAACATCACAAGGGATAAAGAGGGAAAGAGGGTTAGAAGATGTTTCCGGATGTCTTCAAAGCCTTCCAAACAACGGTGATTAAGCAACCTGTAAGGAAAAAGGGAGGCAAACAAGCACACAAAACAAAAATACGACACAAGGACGCAAAAAAAAGGGAAAAGACACAAAAGAAAATCTTTTTGATTTTTGTGAAAATTTTTCAAATTTTTAGGGTTTTTAAAGGTTTTTTCGAAAAAAAAAGGGAAAAATAAAACTAACTACGATAGAATATCGCTCCCCCACACTTAAACCGAGCAATGTCCTCATATGCTCAATCATAGTGTGCGGAGGGACAAAAGAAAAGGAAAAGAAACCACGAAAATAATGCTAAAAATCAAAGATAAAGTGAAGAAAAGGTAGAAGGTGTCCGGCCGGGGTGTAGTCAAGTCACCATGGGCCGAGACGAGAAAAAGATATGGAAGGGGGAAGAAAAATAAAAAGAAAGAAATAAAAGGAAATGGGAGGGGAGGGTTAGGTGTAATCAAGTCACCTAGCCCGGATTCCGTCCAAATCCGACTAACTCCTAAAAAGGGGTGAAAATCATGTAAATTGGACTAATCGATTGACTCTCAACGTAATCACGTCGTCGGGAGTCGGGAGCAACCATACTACGGCCTCGAAGGCCACTAAGATTCCATGACTCAGGGGAAGGGGGACAAACAATGAAAAACAAGCGATAAAAAGACGGAAAAGTAAGGATAGTTACCAAACCGAGCGGCTAGTAACTCACTTGCTCCATCGTCTCGATGATCATTATAGGCTCGTCGCTTGTCTTCTCGGGTGCCATCTCGCTTCACACTCAAGGAGGACTCATGGTCGGGGTAGTAATGGTAGTGAGGGGATGGTATTTGATGTGAGAGTCGGTGTAAAGTGAATAGGAAACGGAGTGAGGGCATGACAATGAAGTACATAGGGCATATGATAAGGCTAGGGTAGCTAGGGAGGTTGGGAGGGGGCATAAAACGGTTGGGTGGACTCGATTTGTGAAGAAGAATCACAAAGGGGGAGCAGAGGACCATCCCGGTCGGGAAGATTGATCCCGATCGGGTTACCTCACCCGTCCCGGTCGGGACGCCCTCATCCCGGTCGGGACGGACTCACAGTAAGCTCGCAATCTGGTGCGCCTTTCCCGATCGGGACGACACCCTTCCCGGTCGGGACGCCTCATCCCGACCGGGATGGGCCTTCTTCAACTTCCACAATCCCAAAAGCTTGCTCTAAGCTTCAAAAACCCGATCCTCGTGCTTACAACCCAAGGTATATCATAGCCACTCTTCTCTAGGAGCATTCTCACTTCACCTATCAACAAACTCAACTCAAGCATCAAATTCTCTCCCTCGCCTCACTCATCAATAATCCAATATTACAAGAATTCACAAAAATCCAAAGAAATTACAAGAGTAGAATATATACAATGAGACGGTTCTTGTGGAACTCCGTCAAACCAAGATGGTGCATCTTCATTCTTTTTCAACAACCACGACCAATTCCATCTCCATCAAGGGCACGTAAGAACAAGTCGAAGGCCCTAGAGAAGTCTTCAATCAAGCTCGTAATGTAACCGACCACATCCCAAGGCTCTTCAAGACCTTGCATCGACGTTCCCGGGGCATCCCGATCTACTAAGTTCAATGGTTTGAACTTGTACTTGCGATCCTTCGGGATATACCCAAACGTCCAACGATCCTCATGTGGCTCCAAGGGAGGCTCATCTTCTTTCTTATCATTGCACTTCAACTTGTCATCAAGCCCATGAGATGGGCGCTCATCTTCCTTACTCTCGGAGTCATCATCATCAAGTACATAAGAGTACTTCTTCAAGCTTTGTCCCGAATCATCCCCTCGATCGACGTCTTCCGTGGCATGGATCACATTACACGTCTCGGTCATGGGCGAAGTGTTGCCTTGGAGGTCGAACACTAACTCTTCGTCGCCTAGTTGAAAGGTGATCCTACCCTTCTTCACATCGATCACGGCACCGACGGTGTGTAAAAATGGGCGTCCAAGGATGATGGGAGTGTTAGCATCCTCCGGCATGTCAACCACAATGAAGTCGACCGGAATGAAGAACTTCCCTATTTGTACCGGTACATCCTCTAACATTCCCAATGGTCTGTTAAGAGACTTATCGGCCATTTGGAGTGTAATGGACGTACACTTCAACTCCGTCATCCCTAATCGCTCACAAATGGTGTAGGGGATAATGCTCACACTCGCACCCAAATCACACATAGCTCTCTCGATCTTGTAATTGCCGATAGTGCATGGGATAGAGAAACTACCCGGGTCCTTCAACTTTGGAAGCGTGGAACCTTGAATAAGCTCGCTCACCACCCTAGTGAACGCTACCGTCTCTTCCTTGTCGACGGACCTCTTCCTAGCCAAGATTTCTTTCATGAATTTACCATATGCCGGGATTTGGGTAAGTAACTCGGTAAACGGGACACTAACATCCAATTTCTTCACAATACTAAGGAACTTGTCGTATTGAGTGTCCACCTTAGTCTTCATTTGCCTTGACGGGTAAGGCAACTTGATTTGGTACTTGTTTTGATCATTAAGGGTGGACTCTTCAAAGGACACTTTCCTTTTTTCCTTGTCTTTCTCTTGAAGAGGGGGAGGGTTGTCTTCTTGGGGTTTTTCAACTTCCCATAAAACTTGCTCCTCAATTGGATTTTCATAGCTTGCATCGTCTTGAGAGGGGGTATGACTTCTTGTCTTGGTTCTCGCTCACTAGGGGAAAAAGGGGGTTCATAGGATGTACCTCTCCTCGTAGTAATAGCATTTACATGCTCAAATTTTTGTGTTTCGCCTTGAGGAGGTAGTTGCCCCTTTTGTCTTGTAGAGATCTCCGAAGCAAGTTGGGATATTCGGGTTTCCATCGACTTCGCATGAGCATCTCTTGCTAGGTTGTCCTTTTGAACGTAAGCAAAGAACTCTTGTTGATTTCTTGCCATCTCTTGATTGCTCCTTTGCATATACATCATATACTTTTGTACGTCGAAATCCCGTGGTGGAGATGATGGATTATGCGGAGTATCGGTGAGGGCTAACGGAGTACCATAGTCATGAATAGGAGACCGGCTCCTAGGCTTGCTTTATTGTTGGTGACTTTGATTTGCTTGTTGTTGATGGTTCCCTTGGAACCCATGAGAATTGCCTTGATTAAGGCCTTGATTGTGGTTTTGTTGTTGTTGGAAGCCTTGGTTTCCTTTGAAACCGCCTTGATTGAAATTCCCTTGTTGGAACCCTTGATTGTTGTTGTGAAAGGCACCTTGGTTATTTTTCTTGAAGTTGTTGAAGGGTCTTGGATTACCCATGTAACCTTGGTAACCTTGGTTGTTGTCCCTTAAAGGAGGTGGAACATAGGGACGATGTTGTTGTTGATGTTGAAAGGCTTGTTGTTGAGGGACTTGATTGGAAGCTTGGTATTGATTAGAGTAGGAGGCACCTTGCTTGAACGCTTGAAAGGCGTTCACTTGCTCAATACTCCCTCTACAATTCATAGGGTCATGACCAACGATTCCACAAGTATCACACATCCCAAAATAAGGCAAAGGAGGTGCAAACTCCAAAGCATTAACATCATGGATCGAGTGTTGGTTGGAGGAACTAGAGCTTTGAACTTGGTTGAGGTGGCTTTGGAGCTTCTTGTCAATGGTCTCCATGTGAGTTCTTAGTTGAGCCCCAAGATCAATGCTCAATTGTGTAATGGCATCTACCTCGTGCCTACCTCCTCGATTCGCCTTCCTAGGCCTAGAGTATTGGGAATTGTGAACCGCCATCTCTTCAATCCTTGACCAAGTTTGGTCATCCTCCACTTCGGTAAACCTACCGTTAGATCCCATGTTGAGTATGGCCCTCGAGTCTTCATATAGTCCGTTCCGGAAAAACGTCTTCCGTGAAGGTTGAGTGAGAAGAAAACTTAGGCATGATTGGATATAAGGGAGAAGATGGTGGTGTAGACGGTGTTGATGTAGATGAAGAGGGGGAACTAGGAGAAGAAGAATCACCAAAAGGGTTAATGAATCCCCCTTCGGCCGTCTCTCGATGTGGATTGTTCAAGCCGGCTCCTTGGACTTGCCCTTGATGAGTATTGCTTGCACTCGGTTGAGAGATCCTAACCCGATTAATCGTCCGTTGGCGAAAGGCTCGAAAGAGTCTCTCCGGCTTTGGATTAAAGAGATAGAAGTCACCTCCCCTCCTAGGCATACACTACACACTAGAACAAACGTGAGAACACTTAGTGCTTTGTGGGCACTAGGCAACGACAATAAACAAACACAACTAGAGACAAAGAGAAAAAGAAGAAATAAAGCTAAGGAAAGAAGAAAAATCTAGAGAATATTCACAAGAGAAGATGGGAGAGCACAAAGAAGGGTAACTAGGTCTAGAAATAAGCAAACTAAGTCTAAACAATGCACCGTCCCCGGCAACGGCGCCAAATTGATGGTAGGGATTCGTCACGTCCCTAGCCAACAATAAAACACCGACTAACCTAGTGGGTAGCTAGGGCAAGTCGGGATCGTATCCACGAGGACGGTATATCAAAGCTTAGACTATGTCGGTCTACAACGAGACTAGGTCACCAAAACAAACACAAAGAAGCGATGTATGGAAAACTATGATGGAGGAGAAGAGATAACTAGACTAACAATGCTAAACAAGGCTAATGATCGAACTAACAAATAAACTAGAGTAAACAATGACTAACTAGGACGAAGAATCAAATATGGAAAGGAAGTGGGGTAGGTCGGGTTCATAGGAGTAGAAGGGTAATTGGGGTGATCAAGGGTATAGGTGTCTCCTAGTTACTAGAGTCGGTCCGGGCTCTCGCAACTTAGACCGATGCCAAGGTGGGTCCGGGCTCTCGCAACTTAGACCCTAGTCCGCGCTCTCGCGACTAAACTATTCTCAACATTTCCGCATTATAGGCAAACAATGAGAAGATGAGCACAAGTATGGGAAGCATGACCACTACAACTCATACAAGCATATCAACAAACACATAGAGTGCCTACAATGTGACTAACAACAAAGATGTAACCTTTTCCCTTAATCAACCCTAATCATCCATAATCTACCCCTAATCCCCCTACTAACCCCACAAAGAAACTACTCACTCATTATCATGGTCAAACTAACAATCATAGGAGAAAACAAACTCACAATCCAAACATTCATTATGAATAAAAAAACAATAACAATAACAACATAAAAAGATGGAAACAAGATTAAATAACTAAGAACAAAAGTAAGAAAGGTTATACCAACACTAGGATGAAGAAAAGATGAAAACTTGTATTAATGAGAAACCCAAATACAATCCCAAGGTTGTCAATCTTGGAACAATCTTCAAGAATCCCCTTAATCCAAGAACTAATTACAATGATTAACTAAGAATTAAAGAGAGATTAAAACTAATGAGTGAGAGTAAATCTAGGGTTTTAGATGATAATGAAGGCTTAAACTAGTCTAGGTTCTGATCAGATCTCTTAACATTACAAGAAGGGAGTATATTTATGGGTACAAGAATGAAGGAGAAGAAAAGAAACAATGCGGGTGAGCTGTAGCCCATCCCGACCGGGACGGAGCATCCCGATCGGGACGACAGAACCCTTCCAGATCGGGAAGGGCTCAACCCGACCGGTTCAACCCGACCGGGAAGGACCCACAGTGGCACTCCTAATTGTGCACCCCTTCCCGATCGGGAAGGCCACTATCCCGACCGGGAAGGGTCTTGTATGCCTCCAATAAGAGCTCTAGGGTCCCTCCTTGTATCTCATGGGCTTCCCGTCAATTCTCGGGACTCTGGATCGGGTCTCGGAGGCTCGGGATTGGGTCCCAAGGTCTCGGGGTCGATTCCAAGGCCTCGAGTCATCGTTTCTTTATCTCGTTGGCTCCAAAATGTGTATGTATTGAGTCGGAATCACTCCAACTCTTCCAAATCGGTCTCGGAAACCTGAAACGGACTAAAGGAAGCATAAGAAGCCCATGAATCGCTCCCAAGGAGCGATTCCACAAGGAAATAGGACCAAAACATAGCAAAATAGGCACTACAAACTACACTTATCACTAATTAAGAAAAAAATCACAATGCTATTATCACGATAAATTGAAATATCAACTCTTAATTACCATGCTTAGACAACATAATATTGAATCATTTTTTAATTAACATATTAACGTGTGCATGCCCAGTGCCCACACGTTAGAAAAATCGATACATTAAAGGTTTAAAATTTTGCCATCATAAATCAAAGATATACAAATATTTAAACCGTTATCTGATCTATGAAAAGCGAAAACTACTCTTGTTGTTTTGTTTTAGTTTTGCAAGCCGAGAGAGAGAGAGAGAGAGAGAGAGAGAGAGAGAGAGAGATGATGAACAGATGTGATTAGAAATTTGCAAATAAAAACGCACGCGCAGAATCCATCACTCTACTGTTTTACTCTTTTTAATAAAATATAAAGAGGGTTTTGTATTATTGTAACTTGTTTTCTCTTTATTTCTTTCTTGAATATGAATATAAACACATACACATATTTATAGTATTACTCCTGATGAGGGTCGGTAGCCTGCCGCGGGTCGCCCCCCATATGGGCCCCAAGGAAGCCCGACCCAAAAGTAAGGAAAGGCCTGCTTGTCAGGCCAGCCAGCAACGACCTTGCCAAGGAGCCCCCAGAGGGCAACCATAACCGCTTCGAGCGCAAAACAAGCTCCCCCTGCTTATCAGGGTCATACCGCCTGCTATGGCTAAGCAAGACGAGTCCCCTGCCTGCCAGTCCTCAGGGCGTCCCCCCTGGCAAGCCCAAGAGGGACGGGAGCTGGGAGCCCCCCTACCATGCCTAAGGTAGGGAAGAATGGGTGGACGAGGTAGACCCACGTGTCACCTCCTCGTCCTCTCATTCTTCCTCTTTCTCTCTCTTCTTTCCTCTCTCTTGGGGGAAGGTATAAATACTTTGGTATTTCCCACAAGAAAGGGGTTAGACTTTCTCTCTCTAGACTCTTACTCTAAAACCGCCACCTTACTCTTCACGAGTAAGGTTCATCAAGGCATTCCACAGACTGACTTAGACATCGGAGAGGGTTCCCCCGGACACCTCCGGGGCCCTGTGCGCTCTGTGTGCAGGTGATTGGCCACCTCCGCCGGGAAGGTCCGACCTCCGGAGTAAGAGGAAGTAGAGATTCACGAAGTAAGACGATCATCAAAGCAACACCGTACTATAATTCAAGAAGGATCTGAATCCGCTTCGGGTCTGTTCTTTCCGTGACCAGAACAATTTGGCGCCGTCTGTGGGGATCTTCTACTTAAGATTCCTCAAAGGAGAACGAAAAAAAGCCATAGCAAAGATGCCTGAGATTGTGGAAGACAACTCTGGGGTGGGTCCGACGGTTCAACCGGTGATCCCCTATATGGCATGCCTATACCGGAAGTGACGCCTGCCGCCACGATTCGAGGGGTAGGGCGAGCCAGCCTCCATGAGGTGCCTAACAAAGAGACCGCCGTCACAGCTGGGCAGGCTGATCGTCAGAGGAACAACCTTAACCTCACCCCCGCCCAAGTCGCACAGACAGCGGTCTTCTTCTCGGCCATGCTCAACCAAGAGTTCACCCCGGAGGACCTGGTAGGCCAGATTGCAACGACCCCCAGGCACTTGCACTTTGAAAGTGTAGAGGGCACTGGGGGCACGAAGTGAACCGCCGCCAGGAACGTCCAAAGAAAGGCTAGAAAGACTGTACAAGGATATGTACAGGCGAAGAAACGCATCGCTGCTGGCGACCAAGAACCACCCACTCAGCAGCATGCATTTTCTATACACACCACCGAGTCCACAGCAGCTGCTGAGAGAAGGGGCTTATATATCCCAGGAGCTACGAGAGCGAATGAGGCCAAGGGAGCCTGCTTCCAAGCGCCTGGGAGACAAGCAGGGTGGAGTCTTTTCCAGATTGACGCCAGCTGAATCACAGCGAGCTCCAGGGCTGTCCCAAAGCCTGCAATCAAGGCTCAACCATGGACAGCCACTGGGATCAAGGCACCGTCAGGATGATAACCTCGAGCCACCTAAAAAGAAACGACCCAGACACAATTCCCCTGCGAGGGAGGACGAGGCTATATGTAACACCCCTGATTTTATAAATTTAAAATTAAATTGAAATTATGTTCGTATTTTTATTTTTACGATTTAACTCCTAACTCTTTAAATTATTATAAAACGAATTTATCGTTTAATCGTGTCAAATTCCTAAAATTCTATTTGCCTCGAAAACTCTTCTTATATTTAAAACATATTTTTATTTCTGTTTCGATTCATTTTATACATTTAATTTAATTTTTATCGAAAGTCTATTTCAACGATTTAAATTCTGAATTCTTATATTTAATTATTTATTTATATTTAAGCTCGAATTTCTATTTTCGGCTCGAAGTTCATTAATTTTAAATTTCGTCAAAACATTTATTACCTTTTCTCGAAAAATCAATTTAACACACTTTATTGAAGATTTATTATTTATCGGGGAACTATTTCACCGTCTAATTATTTATTTCGATAAGCTTCATTTTCGTCTCAAATACTTTATTTACTCATTTTATTTGTTGGCCCGATTATTTATTAATCTTTTTAACTCGTTTTAATTCGATTTGTGGGTCAATCAACTTATCGTTACGGAATTCATTTAATTTGTGTTTCTGAACCGATTCAATTAATTAATCCGTTTCTTTTTTTCTTTTGGGTGATACGTTCCCCTTGTCCACCGTTACATTCTTCCCTCTTACCCCAACTTATTATTATATTCATCCCCTTATTTTATTCCCAATTCTCCACCGCTTCATTCTATTCACGTTCCCTTCACCCAATCCTTTTCACCTTCTTATTTTTCACAACGCATTCCCCTTCTTTTATCCCCCTTCTTCGGCCTTCATCATCTTCACCATATTCTGTGTCCATCTCCGTTGTTGCTCTGTCCTTATCCTCTGTATCATCCTGCTGCTGCTGTACGCTACTGCTGCTGCTGCGTTTGTTGATTCAATTGATGAATGCTGTTGCGCTTTAACATCGTTGCTGTACAGTCGCCATTTTCTTCTCCGCCTCCTCCGTTTTTCTCTGATTTGCATTGCTGCTGTACAGTTCGTTGCATATTCTCGTGAAGGTACTTCATTTTCCCCTTCATTCTTCGTTATTTTCTGCTTCGATCTCTTCTCGTTAATCTGCTGTTTCTTCTTCTTCTTCTTCTTCTTCTTCTTCTTTGTTGTTGATCATGCTACTGTTGTTGTTTACGTGATGCGTCTCTGCTGCGGTCACATTTTTGTTTGTACCTCCGTCTTTTGTCCCTGCTGTTCGTAGTCTTCTCTACCTTTCTCGTTCTTTTCCTTTTCTTCTTTTCTTCTTTTCTTCTTTTCTTCCTACCATTTCTGCTGCTGTTGTCATTCGTGGGTGTGGTTGATGGTTTGTTGCTGCTGTTTTTGTTCTGGTTCGATTGTCACTGTCCATGTTTACTGCAGTTGCATTCGTAAATCTGCCGCTTTTTGGTTTGTCCTTGTCCTCTCCTTTTTATCTTCTTTATGTCCGTTTCGATGTTGTTGTTATCGTCGTTTTGTGGGCTGCTGCTGTGGTGCTATTATTTCTCTATTTATTTTACTGCTCATACTGATGTTGCATCGTGAGTCTATTCATTCTATCGCGTGTGCTGTTGTTGCTGGCTGTTCGGAACCTATGGTTGATGTTCATGTCTATTTCTGTTCCGTATTCTGTTTTCTCCATCGTTCCTTCATTCTTCTTACTCCGTTCTCACAGTATCCTTTCCATTCCTCTCTTACTATTCTGGGTAATTTGATTACCCATGCATTCCTCCCCTTCGCTCTACTCGTTTTATGGTTCTTATACCATATGTTCATATGTTTCCGTTGGACTTCGTGAGGATTCAGACGAGGACATGTACTGGATCATTTTGGGATATCGACTCAAGGTAACTTTAGGACGTTACTCGATTTTATATCGTATGTTTGAGTAGTAGTTTGTATTAAATATTTTAACTCCGATTTTCTAATTTTAAATTGTGCCTTATAAATATTTTACAAGTTTTCGATATCGTTTTGTAAATCGTTAGTAATTTAATTATTTACGATCGTTATAATATTTTGTTGGTTATCGTGACACTAGTAACTAAATAATAACGATTTCCTATTTTTTTTCAGATTCCATTAATTTATAATGTTAACTCAAAACCGTATTTTTTATATTATAATCGAGGTTTGTATACTTGTTTAATAAATTAATTTTCGTTTTAAGACTTATATTAATAAATGAGAAAATAGTCGATTTTGTTTTAAATACATTTTTAGTCGAGACTATTTTCCCTAATAATTTCTCATTTGTCTATGATCGATTATTTTTAGTAAAATTAGTATTATTTATTGATAAAATCTATTTGCTAAAAATAATTTGAAAGCTTTATAAAATCTCGTTTAATTTATAAAACTCGTCGACTCAATTAATTTTGGATATAGTTTTTCTTAAAACTGATTTCTAAAAATATTATTTATAGTTTTATTAATTTAATCTCCCATTTAATCTCAAAATTAATTTAATCTCCCATTTCAAAAATTTATTGTTTTAACTCGATTTTCTAATTATTTATAAAATACTATATATTGACTTATTATATTTTATTCAAATTTCGAGTAACGAATTTAGAAAAATATTAAAGTTACGATAACGAATACAACAATAAGATGCTAATTTCGTTAGAAATGCTATTTTTATACATTTCACTTATTTTAATAACTTACGTATTTTCTATAAGACTATTTTTAGTAAGTTTCTATAATTAGTAATTTTCTATTTATAGAAAGCTTCCCTTTTATATAACATGTTTGTTTCTTTTATCTTCATATTATTTCATAATGATTATATCTCTTGTATATATCGATAATGGCTGTTTTGGAGTTATGGAATAAGGACAAGTGTAAGGTTTAGAGTATTATATTCTGGGGTTTACGTTTTTGCCATCAACTATAAGGCTGGTGTGTCTTTATGGGGAACACTGGTTGTTGAACCGAGCATATATGGTGTTCGGGAGTGTGTGTACATTTTGATCTTAAACTCGTACCTCGTAGTGTAAGACGCCGTCGGGTTGAACTGAGTATTTATGGTGCTCGAGAGGGGTGTGCATATTATCTTAAACTAGGGCCACGCATTTATAAGTCGCCGTCCTATTATGGTTGAGTAGCCTAGTTAGAGACCGAAGTTTGATTTGTTTGAACTAGGTTCTCGAAGCTAGTTTTAGTATTCTCCTAGTGAAAGTCTAGCCTTCATCACTAATCCTATCCATAACGCCGGTTTGAATATTTTTATTATTATCGATACATTTGGTTTGCAGGTTGGCAAATATTTCAAGTTTTCTTCTGAAAACTTCTTCTGATTTTATTGTTCCAATATTTTAAGTTTTCTCCGAAAGCTTATTTTTATTATATCATTTAATGTTTTCCATTTTAATTATTTTGATATAATAATACTATTATTTTTCCATATGATATAATATGGCTGGGAGAACGTCCGAGTTACTCCCCACTGACGTGGCTGTTGTGTTTATAACATGATAGATTTTTGTTGCTGGGTTTTGGGTGTGAGCTAGCGAGTAGCATGGATCCTACTCTTTCTTCATTCACAATTTATGGAATTGTATAAACCTGTTTGGAGAATTTCTTTTTAGCCCTTTTGTAAAAAGAGGCCTTTGTATTGACTTACCATTTCTTTTAATAAGACATAGTTTGTCAGTGTGTTTTAATCCCAACTCCACAGTGTTTCCGCCACTGTATTGCGTTAGATTTTCTAGGGGATTACAGTGGGTATCAGAGCATTGTTGCTCCCGACGCTTACACCTGATTCTAGGAAAAATACTCATAAATGATTTGAATAATAAAAGAATATTAGTGAGAGTTGGGTAGAAACCAAAATAAAGACTTAACTGTTAGGATTATTTGTTCTTGTAACTCAATGACCAGCATTGAATATTTGTTTCTTTTATCGAGAAGAAGATGAATGAACAAGATGTTGATAGGATGCTGCTTCAGATCGGGACAAGATCTGCTTAGAACTTTCAACGCCTGCTGACTCGGGTGGACAACTTGGGGTCTAAGAAAGATGCCGGTAGTGACTTTTCAGCTTCGATTTAGTTGCTTAAGCTTCAGGTTAGATGATCAAGAGTAAATTCATGTTCCATGATGTTGCAGTAGAACAAGATGGAGCGACCCAAGACTTGTGTGCTCGTTCCTCTACAAGAAGATGAAGTAATCCGTTTTGTTCTTTTGTGAACCATAGAGGTCCGAACTTTTACTTCTCGTTTTAGATCTTAATCATCTAGAATCACTGATTCTTTTCTCCCTGCCTCTACTTCTTCCGATTCTTCTCTCATATATTCTCATCTTCTTTCGCTTGGTGAATCCTTGTTCTATTCTCCTACTTTACCATCTTTCCTCTTGAGATTCTTGGTTTGACCGAATTCCGTCTCAGTGAACCCCGTGAAAAGTTTTAGAAGTTTGAGGTTTAGTAAATCCTTGTTACATGGTTTCAGAATTGTGAGTTATACCCTGTTATCTATCTTAGTAAGCTTTTGAGGATCGATTTGAATGATAAATTGTCGATTGGTGGAATTAGGACGATACCTTAGACACTGAACCTTGGGTTATAGGTTACTTTGATTATTTTGGCGTACTTAGAGTTGAATATATTTTGGAGTAGTAAGAGTATATCATATTTGATGGATACCTAGTACCTACCCTAGAACCGAACTAAGTGTAACGAATAATATTACTTTGGGATTCTTACCTGATGCTTATTGAATGGATGCATCGCGAATATTCGGGATCATAGAGTATTGTTTAAAGTGTTAGTCTGAGTGTTGTGATACCATTGAGGGTTTTCATTAAAGTCGTTAGAAATTTTGGTTGACATAGATTACCCGTGTTTCTTAAGGATTAGATCGTTGATCGTTGTTTAAGGTTGTAACCTATGAACTTTGGAGTTGAGGGATTTAACTTGGATAAATTGGTGAAGAAGAGAAACTTAATGCACAATTAAAGGTTGGATTTATCGCGTTGTTATGAGGAGTTTAATGTCAATCATCTTAATGGATTTATTGTTCAGAATCCTTAGACCAACAAGATTGTGGCTTCGTTGAGTTAATAAATATTTTAGTGGTTTCGCTGTTACGATATGAAATTTGGTGGAATTCTCAGAAATCTTAGTCGAATGACGCGTTTGAAGATGTGAGTATCTGTTATTATATATTGAGGTTGAGTGTACCTTAGGTTGTACTTCCTAATCCCTATATGTTTACGTTGTTAAGAGTATGTTGGTGATTATTTGAGGATTTCGTACCCGAGCATTGTTAAATTGGTGGACCTTGTTTAGAGTTCCTTACTCGAGAAATTTGGAGTACACCTCGAGTTCAAACCTTATGAACTTTGGATTTAGGAGCCTTAGCGATTACGAGTTTGGGTGTGTTGTGATGGCCGTTGAGATTTTAATTGATGAGATTAGATTGTAAAACAAATGCGGATTAGTATCGTGTCGTTTGAATGATTGGATAGTCACGTAAGACATTTTTTTTGGGTTTGCGACCAGTAGTACCACTTAGTGCTTAATATTGGACTTAACGTTATTTGATGGAAATTAGGAACCCGTGTTGCGGGAGTCGTACCGGGAATCTCGAGATGGTTAACTTCTTCTGTAATTCCTTGAGAGCTCCGTTTGACTCTTAATTTCGTTCCTTCCCTTAACTTTTCTTATCCTGCTACTTCTTCTTCGGCCAATCCCTTCGACTTCTTTATCGAGTTTGAAAATTTCTGTTTCGATTTGTTGTTGACTCTGACTCTATTTATCCTTTCACCTTTTTCCCGAACCTATGTTATGAAAAATTTGACTAATTTAAAAATTTTGATTTTCATGAAATTTTAACATTTTGAGTTATAAATTTAAAAACTTTGTATTTCATTTTCGTTTTATTTTTAGTTCCATTTCAAAGGGTCTAAATAATTTATTTTAAAGTGTTTCAAAATTGTTTCAAATTTCTATGTTCGAGCGTTTGAATTTTACGAAAACTTTCATAATGGCTAAAATTTTGATTTCTATAAGATTATAATGTAAAATGATTTAATATTTTCGAAAAACTTCGTATGTCTAAATTTTGTTTTATTGTCGTTAGACTTTAAATTTGTTTAATGAAAATGTTTGTCGACTGATTCGATTCTTATTTACTAACTACAAAACTTGATCTCTCGAAATTTTATTTCATCTTAAAACAAAGTGTTGTCGAATTTCTTAATTAGAACGTTTTACTGTTGTTTTGAAAATATTTGGGTACCTTTCACCCTATAGTTCGTTTACAAATATTATATATCGTCATTATTTTATAAAATAATTTTTAACTTACGATTTTATTAATTTAAATGTTTTTAAACTTTGGGAACTGAGCCCAAACCATCTTGAGATAAATTTTTTCTTTGAATTCGATTTCATTTCATGTCATGTTTAAAGTTGTAAAAAAAAAATTTAAACCGAGATTGTGATGCGAGTTAAGCATTCTCATTTTGTTCAAGTGAAATAACTTTGTTTTTCATTCTATCTTTATCTTTTATAAGTTTCGAGGACGAAACTTCTTTTTAGTGGGGAAGATTGTAACACCCCTGATTTTATAAATTTAAAATTAAATTGAAATTATGTTCGTATTTTTATTTTTACGATTTAACTCCTAACTCTTTAAATTATTATAAAACGAATTTATCGTTTAATCGTGTCAAATTCCTAAAATTCTATTTGTCTCGAAAACTCTTCTTATATTTAAAACATATTTTTATTTCTGTTTCGATTTATTTTATACATTTAATTTAATTTTTATCGAAAGTCTATTTCGACGATTTAAATTCTAAATTCTTTTATTTATTTATTTATTTATATTTAAGCTCGAATTTCTATTTTCGGCTCGAAGTTCATTTATTTTAAATTTCGTCAAAACATTTATTACCTTTTCTCGAAAAATCAATTTAATTCACTTTATTGAAGATTTATTATTTATCGGGGAATACTATTTCACCGTCTAATTATTTATTTCGATAAGCTTCATTTTCGTCTCAAATACTTTATTTACTCATTTTATTTGTCGGCCCGATTATTTATTAATCTTTTTAACTCGTTTTAATTCGATTTGTGTGTCAATCAACTTATCGTTACATAATTCATTTAATTCGTGTTTCTGAACCGATTCAATTAATTAATCCGTTACTTTTTTTCTTTTGGGTGATACTTTCCCCTTGTCCACCGTTACATTCTTCCCTCTTACCCCAACTTATTATTATATTCATCCCCTTCTTTTATTCCCAATTCTCCACCGCTTCATTCTATTCACGTTCCCTTCACCCAATCCTTTTCACCTTCTTGTTTTTCACAACGCATTCCCCTTCTTTTATTCCTCTTCTTCGGCCTTCATCATCTTCACCATATTCTGCGTCCATCTCCGTTGTTGCTCTGTCCTTATCCTTACCGGTTTCGATACCCATTTTCTTTTTCCCGTCCTCTATTTCATCTTGCTGCTGCTGCTGCGTTTGTTAATTCAATTGATGATTGCTGTTGTGCTTTAACATCGCTGCTGTACAGTCGCCGTTTTCTTCTCTGCCTCCTCTGTTTTCCTTTGTTTTGCATTGCTGATGTACAGTTCGTTGCATATTCTCGTGAAGGTACTTCGTTTTCCCCTTCATTCTTCGTTATTTTCTACTTTGATCTCTTCTCGTTAATTTGTTGTTTCTTCTTCTTCTTCTTCTTCTTCTTCTTCTTCTTCTTCGTCTTTGTTGTTGATCATGCTACTGTTGTTGTTTACGTGATGCGTCGCTGCTGCAGTCACAATTTTGTTTGTACCTCCGTCTTTTGTCCCTGCTGTTCGTAGTTTTCACCTCCTTTCTCGTTCTTTTCATTTTCTTCTTTTCTTCTTTTCTTCCTGCCATTTCTGCTGTTGTTGTCATTCGTGGGTGTGGTTGATGGTTTGTTGATGCTGTTTTTGTTCTGGTTCGAATGTCACTGTCCGTTTTTACTGCAGTTGCATTCGTAAATCTGCCGCTTTTTGGTTTGTCCTTGTCCTCTCCTTTTTATCTTCTTTATGTCCGTTTCGATGTTGCTGTTATCGTCGTTTTGTGGGCTGCTGCTGTGGTGCTATTGTTTCTCTATTTATTTTACTGCTCATACTGATGTTGCATCGTGAGTCTATTCATTCTATCGCGTGTGCTGCTGTTGCTGGCTGTTCGAAACCTATGATTGATGTTCATGTCTATTTCTGTTCCTGTGGACATGACGTAGGTCCACCCCGACGCGGTCAGGCGCGGGTTTGGGTAAGCGAATGCACCTCCATATGAGAATGGATCGAATTGAAATTTAAGTTGAAATGGAGTCGCCACCGAATTTTATGGTTATTCGGAACCGTTCGAGCCCACTCTATATCGCTATGGACCATACACAAAGTATGGCCCATTTCGGTTTTAGAGTTTATTGGGCTCGTCCCTTTGCATTGCGATACCGATACCATCTATACCGGTAATCATGTAAAGAATGACTCTCGTGCGCCAACGGTTTCGGGCATCCGGAAACCGAGGTTCTGAGTAAGGGGTGAGGGTACGTGTTGGGAAGCCCACTAAGGACACCCAACCCCGCCCGCACTTAGCGGCCTCTACTAAGACATCGTTTGACTTTCTAATATGCGCGTTAGTGATTCGGTGAAATGATATGCAAACAGCGTTTTGGCTAAGCATGCGAATTAAATGTGAGCTACGTCATTTTAATGCATCTAATATATTGTCGAAGTGATTTAGCATGCGAGGATTCATTTAAAAGCGGTAAAACGCAAATAAATAAAGCAAGAGCAATAATAAATCGATTACAAGTTACACGGGCGGAATACAACCCGGAATTCACAATACAACGAGCAATAAAGTAGAATAATCGTAATATATATAGCCAAAATGATAAGCAATAGTTAGAAACGGACCCGTGTATAAACTAGACCGTGAGTCGTGTAAATGGACGAACTTCAATTAAATACATATTATTTTATGTATTAATCGAAGGACGGAGATATAGGACCTAGGCGTGGTGCTAGCCCGATCCCAAATCCCGATGCCTTGTCCCAACTTATCATATCGATAAATTGGAGTCTAAATTAATCGTACGTCGGGTACGACTAAGGAGTCGTCAACGCAAGATTAATAGTGAGACCGTCGATCAAAGTTGTTTATGTGCAACGATATGCATGCATTTTAAAAGGAAATCACGTGATAGACTTTACACGTGTTGACTAAGTCGATTTTTAAAAGACGAGGCTCGGATGATAAAAAAAAGCTCTCTGTTTTCTGGGCTGCAGGACCCACTCGGTCGAGTCATGGTTTGACTCGGTCGAGTGTGTCCTTTAAATCAGCTACTGCCCGGTTTTTTGGGTGCTACTCGATCGAGTAGCTTATGTACTCGGTCGAGTGGCACCTGTACGAGGTGTAACTCGTCTCGTTTTATGTATTTCAAAATTGATCATTAATCGAATCGCATATAAATATGGCACGATTTATATGCAACTCGATCTTCGATGCTCATAATGCGTATATTGTGATTATGAGACCGTTATCGGAGATTTTAGAAAAGATGATATGAAAATCGTTTTTTGATTGGAACGAGACAAAATTAATTCCCTCCGCGTTACATCATCTTTAATAATCCTTACGGATTATGCGATGCTCGATTTAGCATCAACGGGTTTTGTACCGATCCTTTAAAATGGAATTAAGCCCGTTCAACTACGAACTATCACGATCACGTTATGCCCTTGAGTGCGTAGGGCGGTGCTCCTCGAAAGGGCGCCACCACTACTGCGTCTCGTAAAGGGATTAAACGGACTTTGGGCAATAGTCGTGGTTAAACGAGTTAAATCCGAATTTTGATATTATGTAGATATATATATGTACGCGGTAGTGATATTATGACAAAATGTAAATAACGAAAATTAAATGTTAGATTGTTAGATGCGAAAATTAAATGTTAGATGTTAGATGCGATAAATAAATGTTAAATGTTAGTGTTAGTATTGTCGTTACTATCGACATAATTAAAATACATAGACATAAACATAAATGTACATAAAAAGAACAAAAAGAAAGGGAAGAAGGAGAAGAAGGAGAAATCGGTGTTGAATTGTCACACCCTCAACCTACATGCTCTTGCTTCTCGGGATACGGTTCGTCAAATGGCGGCAATGGTGCGGGAACATCGAGATACGTAGGAGGAGTTGATGGTGTGTATGTATAGCTCGGTTTGTGTGGGTTTTTTACGAGTTTGTGCTCTCGGAAAGTATGTGTAAGTGTGATGATGCCTAGGGGTTGAACTATGGCTAGAATGTGGTGTAAAATGAGTGCAAAGTTGGCTGAAATTGATGGGGAAAAAGTTTGGTAAAAGTAAAAGTTGTGAGGGGAAAAAGTTGTCAAAATGTTGAGGATTGATGGGGTTTATATAGAAAAACCCACGACATAGGGTCACTCGACCGAGTGGCCCTAGTACACTCGGTCGAGTGCCTTGGCAAATGAACCTGGTCTGTTTTTTTGAGGCTCCACTCGATCGAGGAGGTCAATCCACTCGACCGAGTGGATCAATTAGGACGCACCATTTTAGGAATGATTGACCTTGATTTGATCTTGATTGATTTTGTTTTTTTTTTTGAATTTGGGCGCCACTTTTGGGGATGTACCAGGTCGTTTTGTGTGTCTGGTTCATCTTTGACCGGGTTTTGACCGGGTCGCTAATAGACGGGTTTTATTTTTGGTGTCGGTTTTGGCCCAAATTAGTCTTATTTTGCTCGGAACGACCCACTGGGCCTGGTTTCGAGGTTGGTTTTTTGAGATTTGTATCCCGTTAAAAGCCCATGCCTGACATTATTGATTTCGAGCCCGTATCGGAGCGCGTTAGAGTACGTTAGCGTCCGATCATCATCGTGTGTTTTTTGGAAACTACCATAGACACCTGGCAGTCAAAATGCGGGTGTCTACAGAGCCCCTACTCTGACTGAGGCTTGGACAGGGCGAAAGTCAGAGTAGCTACCAAGTCAATCAAGACCTGGTAGACTTCCGATCAGGTCGTTTATAGTCCTTTAGACTCGCGTGAAGGGCTCGCTAGCCATAGGTTAGAAATCATACCTGAGCTGATGATAATACCTTGTGGGGAATTTGGACTTGTAGCGTAAGTCCTGGGTGTGCCTGTATGTGAGCCCATCCCGTGCTTAAATTGAGGGAATGTCGTCTTTAGACTTTCCGCTGGCGGGATATATAAACTGTGCGGGCTTGCTTCTGAAGCCTCGAGTTGTACCTATATCATTTACATAAAACTTTGCATGCAACATTTAGGCAGAACACGACTCGCGTTGGGGAATAAAAATTTGGATGATTGAAAATTTTAGAAAATTTTTAGAAAATTTTTGAATTTTGACAGGCTGCTCGAGATGACTAAATTCCTGTGTCTGTGGGGAGGAGACAAGAGTCGGGCCTGTATGTCTAGGTCCGCTTGGGCCAAGGAGGCACAGCTGCAGGGGATGCACCAGGGTTTTGATGTTATAAATACATCATCCTGCCTCCTTTCTTTGTCACAACTCTCAAAATTTCATCTTCTCCTCAAAAAAAACTTTATCTCTTTCAAGAAATTTTATCATGGCTATTGACCGTCTGATTGACATGTTGCAAGACTGGTCCCACCGTTTTAGGGATGCGAGCAAAGTAGCCCTGAGGCAGTCGGGCATATTCCAATTGTTCACGTTCCGTCAAATGCACGTGGACCAACATTTTCTTGATGTCTTTCTGACCTTCTGGGATGACACCTATCACGTTTTCGCCTTCCCTCGGGGCGAAATTTGTCCTCTCCCAGAAGAAATTGCTGCCATAGGAGGGTGGAACCCACTGCTCCGTCCTGCCGTCCCCTTCTCAGTTCGGGACCCCAGGAGGAAATTACGGGAGTTTTCGGGGCTCTCCCATGCCGAAGTATCCCGTATGACTGAAGGGGATACTATTTCTCTGCTTGCCTTAGCTGAGAAGTTCATGAACCCGTACGACATCCGGGTTTCGCCCATTCATACCCGCTGGGCATTCGCCTTCTGTATGTTGCACGTGTATGCCTTTGAAGGCTATATGGACCTGCTGTCTTGTATGGGTAGCGTTCCCCTTCTCGTCATCGCTGACCTTATGGAGACGGAATGTAGTCCCGCGTGGTTGATCACGGGGGAGATCATTCGGGGCTTGGACAACCGAAAGAGGGATGAGTCAGCCCGTTTCACTAGGAGTACTCGCCTGCTGCAGGTATACCGCTTTTTTTTTTTTTGCGATATACTGCTACAGGGGGCACTCGACGGAGTCACCCTGGCACTCGATCGAGTGCCCTCGTGAAGGGGGCTACTGCCTCGTTTTAGGAGTGTCACTCGATCGAGTGACACTGGCACTCGATCGAGTACCCTCAGGCGAATGCCTAGGCTGCTCCGGAATCCTTACGAGTGTTGCTTTTTCTTTTCAGCTCTGGCTATTTGAGAGGTTGTCAAAGATCGAGCCTCCTCCCAACCCGAGTCAATATTGGTTCAACCAGGTGATGACAAGGAGACGGCCTACCGACTCGTCTTGCCTTATTACCCAGAAATGCTGGGAGGAAGAATTATCATTCCATCGTGGTCCATTGATACGATGGGTGGTTCCATGGTGGCCTATTTATTCTTGGACGGGTTTGGCTCCCGGAGACAAGGCACGCTACCAGGTGATTTTGTCCCTTAGCCAGACAGTTCACCTCTATCCTGACCGCATACTCAGGCAGTATGGGTGGACTCAGCGCATCCCGGAGAACGAGGCAGTTGTGAGTGCACCTACCCAGCTAACCAACATTATGTGCGACACCTGGATTCAGAAGTGGTATACTCGAGCTACTTGGTCTGTTCCCAAGTCGCTTCATTCAATCTGGGTGTCTCATTCCTGCGAAAGGTGGACCAAAGCCGAGACTGCCGAAGCTCGTGCTGCCTTAAAGGTCGATGAGGCCTTCGATCTGCTTCGGCGAGAGAAGATCAAGGACAACATGGTCTTCTTTGCTGAAGGGGAGACTCCAGCTCCGATAGCCGGTCTAAAGCTGGGTCAGAGAAAAGGAGACAGGACTCGAGCTAGGGGGTCCGACGCTAGAGGTGCTTGGGGGGAAGTGAGCCCCCAGACAAACTTGGAAAGGAGACCAGGGGCCAGGCCTTCAGTCCAGGACCGACTTGGTCCTAAGGATAGGTTGTCGGAGCATATACGGGCTCGACTTGGGCCCATAACAATAGCTGAAGATCCTCTGTCGAAGAAGAGGACTCAAGCCAAGGAGGTTCCCGTGGTCATCCGGGAACGTTCTTCCCCACCCCGGCGACCTCGGGCTCCACGAGACCCGAAGGACAAGGGCAAGGGCAAGATGCCCGGATACTAGTATCCGTTATTATTATTTAGATATTATTACTATTTTTGTTGTGCGATTTTTTTTTCGTGGCTTTTCGTGTTTTTTGTAATTTTGAATTACCGAGTTTATCGATTTTTTTTTGAATAATAAAAGTACTATATTAGTGAAGCCGTTCCTGTCTTTTTCGTTATTGCGGTGGTTGTGCCTTTTTGAGGGGCTGCCTACGTATCCACAGTTAGTGGAATCAAACCAAACGTAGTTCGGGCGCAGATTTTTTGCAATTTCGAAATACACCAAGACTATGAGTTCAAGATGTGCGACAGTGGGATAAATAATCCTGACTTATTGACTTGCTTATAAATTTGAAAAGGATGTTTTTAGATAAATTTTGCAAATGACATTGAGATAAGGTTTAGGGGTAGTAGCGCTTCAGCTGGTCTAGGTTGGTCGGGTTGACAAATTCGTTTCCGTCCAGGTCCGTCAGCATCACTGCTCCTCCTGATAGAACCTTCTTGACTAGGTATGGCCCAGCCCAATTGGGTTTGAATTTTCCTCTCGGGTCAACCGGTAGTAAGGCACGGACCAATTTTAGGACCAAATCCCCTTCCTTGATATTCCTGGGCCTAACTCTTTTGTTAAAGGCCCCCTTGATTCTCTTTTGATATATTTGGATGTTATTGAGAGCCCGAGACCGTCGTTCGTCCAAAAATTAACGAGTCATATTGAGCTTGAACCCAATCTGCTTCGGGTACTTGGCTTTCTAGTAGAATTCTGAGAGACGGAATTTCTAATTCGACCGGCTGGACTGCCTCCATGCCATACGTTAAATAATATGGAGTTGCCCCGGTTGCAGTACGAATTGATGTCCGGTACCCCCATAGGGCAAAGGGTATTTTGTCGGGCCAGTCCCGATAATTATCATCCATCTTCTTAAGTATGGTGACAATCGTCTTATTAGCAGCCTTCACCGCTCCATTTGTTTGGGGACGGTAAGGCGAAGATGTATGCCTCTGGATTTTGTATTTCGCTAGAAAAGTAGCGGTTTCGGCTTGGAAGTGGGTCCCGTGATCACTGATAAACTCATGTGGGATCCCGTACCGGCATATGATTTTATTCTGGATAAACTTGGCTACGTGCTTGGCGTTCAAAACACGGTATGATTCAGCTTCGACCCATTTGGTGAAATAGTCGATAGCCACCAAAATAAAACAGTGACCTCCCGTCCCGGAAGGGTTTACTTTCCCAATTATGTCGATTCCCCATGTCGAAAATGGCCATGGCGAGGTCATGGTGTACAGTAGAGACGATGGCATGTGTTGAACATTGCCGAAAATTTGACAATTATGGCAGTGTTTGACATATGATTGACAGTCGGTCTCCATACTGTTCCAGTAGTATCCGAGCCTCATGATCTTTCGGGCTAGCATATGGGCGTTCATATGCGGACCATTTTCAACGTCGTGCACTTCGGCCATCACTTTTTCGGCCTGTGTCTTGTCGATACATAGGAGTAAAGCCCCCTGTGCCGTCTTTTTGTATAACTGACCGTCGTCCGTACGAATGAATTGGGTGGCCAGTCTTCGCAGGGCTTTCTTGGCCCGATTTTCAGTTCCCGGGGGATATTCTCCCGTAGTCAAATAGATTAGGACAGCCTGATACCAAGGTTCTGGATCGGTGATCTCGATATCTTGAATGGCGTTGACATATGCCGGCTCAGACCGTCTTTCGACGCAGATTGGCATACTTGACATATGTTCCGGGATGTTTAGTAAGGATGCCAATTTGGAAAGTGCGTCTGCGAACTGATTTTCTTCACGTGGGAGGTAGATGTATTCTACCTTCTGGAATTGTTTCTCTAGAACCCTTACTCGTGCTTGGTAAGCCACGAGATTGGCATTCCGAGTTTTCCATTTTTGGAGGGCTTGATTGATGACTAGGGACGAGTCCCCGTGAACCCGGAGATTCGTAATTCCCTGGTCAGCAGCTGCTTGTAACCCGTGGATGCATGCTTCATACTCGGCCGCGTTATTAGTCACATCAAAATCTAGTTTGATGGATAACGGTGTGTGTTCTCCTTTTGGCGATATTAGGACAATGCCGACTCCGAACCCTCGAAAGTTGGATACTCCGTCAAAATACAAGTCCCATGTTTCGGTGTCAGTATGGAATATGTCTTCGTCAGGAAAGGCCCAGGTATCGGTATGTCCTTCCTCAGATACCGGACTATCGGCGAGGAACTCGGCTACTACTCGGCCTTTGATGGCTTTTAATGGTACAAACTTGAGGTCAAACTCAGTTAACATTAAAGTCCATCGGGACATTCTTTCATTAAGAATGGGCTTCTCGAACAAGTATTTGATCGGATCCATTTAGGACATGTACCTCGTGACTGAGCATGTAGTGCCGGAGCTTTTTAGTGGCCAGACCAGAGCTAGGCACGTTTTCTCGAGCATTGTATATTTGCATTCGTATTCCAGGAACTTTTTACTGATGTAGTAAATAGCCCTTTCTTCTGAATCGACTGTCTGGGCCAGCATAGCCCCCATGGCTGTCTCTGTCGTTGTTAGGTATAACGACAAAGGCAAACCGGGTTGAGGTGGCATTAATACCGGCGAAGCAGACAGGATCTCCTTGATTCTGTCAAAAGCCGTTTGACATTTATCGTCCCATAGTACCCGTTCCCCTATCTTCAGTTTCTTGAAAATGGGTTCACACACCATGGTTAGTTTTGAAATAAATCGGCTAATGTATTGGACTTTACCGAGAAACCCCCTTATTTCTTTTTCGGTCTTAGGTGGTTGCATCTCGGTGATGGCTTTGATTTTAGCTGGGTCGACCTCGATGCCGCGTTGGCTAACGATATGGCCCAGTAATTTGCCTGATGTTACCCCGAAACTGCACTTTTGATGGTTCAACCTCATGTTGTACTTACGCAATCGGGTGAAGAATTTCCTTAGGGCAGCAACATGCCCATCTCGGCTTTTAGATTTAACAATCATGTCATCGACATAAGCTTCCACTTCCTTGTGCATCATGTCATGTAACAAGGTCGTCGCTATTCGTTGATAAGTGGCTCCGGCATTAATGAGCCCAAACGGCATAACGGTATAACAATAAGTACCCCATGGCGTGGTGAAAGTGGTTTTACCCATATCCTCTTCCGCCATCTTGATTTGGCTGTACCCGGCATACCCGTCCATAAATGATAGAAGGGCATGATCAGCCGTGTTGTCCACCAGTATGTCGATGTGTGGCAACGGAAAATCGTCTTTTGGGTTGGCCTTGTTAAGGTCTCGGAAATCTACACATACCCGCACCTTGCTGTCCTTCTTGGGTATCGGCACGATGTTTGCAACCCAGTCTGAATATTCAAACACTTGTATAAAGGTTGCTTTGAATTGTTTGTCTACCTCTTCTTTGACTTTGAGAGACCACTCGGGCTTCATTCTTCGAAGCTTCTATTTTACCGGCTTACATCCATCTTTGATGGGTATGCGGTGTTCAGCGATTTCCTGGTCTATCCCCGGCATGTCCTTGTAGGACCATGTGAAGACATCCTTGAATTCTTGGAGGAGGTTTGTGAGTTGTTGTCTCCCCTCGGGATCTAAAGATAACCCTATCTTAAGCATCTGGGGTTCTAAGGTTGTTCCCACATTGATAGACTCGGTTTCCTCGATTACCGGGTCTCGGGATTCCCTCTGTTCTAGCTGTTCGATCAGATGTGGAGGCAAGGACACCTGTTTGTCGGGTTTCTCAATGTCATTGCAGAAAATATTTTTGAAATTGAAAGTATTTTGAAAATAAGACAAGTCATAAGCGTAACGGTTTACGTTATTATTGATGGTAAATTTGGAAAATAGCTCAAAGTCCGGCATGTCTCCTTCCCCGGTGGTCAGCTTGTAGATTCGACCCTGGCCGTCGCTCCACTTGATAGTCTTCCTCCAGGATCTTTTCCCAGTATCAGCACCGACCTCCGAGATCAGCTTTGAAGGATCGAACATGTTGCTTCGAAGGATCAGGTTCACCAAGTCTTCCTTGGGGTTTGGAACAGCTTTGTCTTCCCCAAATAAGAGCCCCAGCACGGGCTCGGCATTGTCAGTACCCTCCTTGGATTCAGATTGGATGAGGGCAAATATGTCATCTGGGATGTAGTTGCATTCCCGAACTAGTTCAGTCTCGGGATATGTGATAGTTGGTTGATATAGGCCAACTTGAATAGCCCCGAATACCGGTGTGACGAAATAGTCAGCCAACCTCGGGCTATAAGGGCTCAAGTAGGTACCCTTGATGATGTTGCAAGCTTTCTCAATGCCTGCTCGGACCACATTTCCAAGGGTCACGGCATACCCTAAGCCGAAGCATGATTCCCCATCATTCAGGACTTCAATAATCTTCCCAGATGGAAGATATGGTCTCGAGGTAGCCCCCGGTAAATACCCCAAATTTTGCAGCATCGTGTCGATGCTCGTGGTGAAATAGGGCCTGAAAAGGTACTCTTCCTCAATCATCCCTACAAAATCGAATCCCCACAGGTCGGTGCGGTCCGTGGTGTTACAGCTAGCCACGGTCATAGGGGTTGCCTCTAGAGTGATAATCCCGTCTTGCAGGGGCATTTTGATCTTTTGGTGAAGAGTAGAAGATACCGCCTTTACAGCATGGATCCATGGCCTTCCTAGGAGCAAATTAAAAGAGGAGGTGACATCGATCACCTGGAACTCTAGCTCCTTTTCAATTGGACCCTTTTTAATTGCTAACTTAACGGCCCCAGAAACCGCCTTCGGGCTTCCATCGAAAGCCTGGATAGTATGGGCAGTTAGTATGTAGTCGGCCTCAGTGATGCCGAGGGCTTTGGCAGTCATTAGAGGGAGGACATTCACAGAAGACCCGTCGTCAACTAGGGTCATTGGAAGGTACTTACCCCGGCAAATTACCGTGATGTACAGGGCCAGATTGTGAGAGGCCTCAAATGGTGGTAGGTCGGCATCCGAGAAAGTGACTAATGGGCCTTCTTCTTTGGACTTGCCCTTGAGGTAGGGCAGGATGGTGGCTACCATTTCAGTAGGGGTAACCTGGGAGTCGACCTTGATCTGATCGAGAGCCTTAGTAAGTGCCTCTCGATGTTCTTTTGAGCTAACGAAAAGTTGCCATATAGTGAGGTCAACCCGAGTTCTTTTCAATTGTTTGACAAGAGCCGTATCGGTACTTGGCTCTTCAATGGCCTCTTCCGTCCTGGCAAGTTCAGTGACGGTTGCCGGGACTGAGACGTCCTTAGAGCTAGTGGCTGAATAAGGACAACCGGCGGTGGTGAGGTGGTTACTGGCTAAGGCCTTGGACTTAGCCCTCCGGATTTCTTCGGGAGTGATAGGGACAGTTTCCCCTTTGGTGAGGTGTACATCTTCCTCATCATTGAACCAGATTCCATTGATTTGTGGGATGAAAGGAGAGATAAGGTGAGAACAGTCGATCACCTCACCGGTGAAGATAGCATGAGAGCTAAAGGGGTTGTCCTTGTTGCTTGGCTTGTCCCCGGGCAACGGTATTTTCCCGCTCTCAATTAAATCCTGAATCAGATGCTTCAGCTTCCAACATTTCTCGGTATCATGCCCATTGCCCCGATGATATTGGAAATAGGCTTCGGCATTGTAGCTCTTGGAGCGTTTTTCAACTGGAACTTCAGGAGGTGGGCCTATCGGTTGGACCAGGCCCTTGGAAGACAGCCTTTGTAAGGCATATGTATAGGTAGTCCCTATATCAGTGTGTAGACACCCGCATTTTGACCGCCAGGTGTCTATGGTAGTTTCCAAAAATCACCCGATGATGATCGGACGCTAACGTGTTTCTACGCGCTCGGATACGGGCTCAAATTCATTAATCGTTGGCTAACACACTTACGGAGTACAAAAATCACAAAATCAACCTCAAATCCAGGCCCAGTGGATCATTCCGAGTCAAACAAGACTAATTTGGGCCAAAACCGACACCGGAATTAAAACCGACTCTTCACGATTGGGTCAACCCCGGTCAAAGGCGATCCCGAGACACACAAAACAACCATACAACCGTCAAAAGTCCAAGGCAAACATCAAAACCCATCAAGGTCAAGGTCCAACAAGACCCGCGCGACCCATTTAGGCCACTCGATCGAGTGACCCATCCACTCGATCGAGTGGGCCTGCTTTGAGCCCGGCGGCTGGTGTAACGGGCCACTCGACCGAGTTGGCTACTTACTCGGTCGAGTGCCCTAGCCCGGGTGCCCTAATATTTTCTATATAAGCACCTTCCCATGCACACATCTACACACCTTTTCGCATCCTCTACAACCCTAGCATCCTACACACATACATACTACGTTTTACCAACCCTAGAGAAACCCTAGGAAAACCGACGTTAGCAAACCCTAAACCTAGGGATTCAACCCGAGCCACCACAACTTAGCCTCATATACCTCGAAGACTCCCGTGCCATAGCCGCGTTTACGAGCCTTAATCCGAGACAGAAACATGTAGGTTGAGGGTGACAAACCTCTTTCTTCTTTCTCTTCCCTATTCTTCGTTTTTTTTCGTATTATTATTATTATTATTATTATTATTATTATTATTATTATTATTATTATTATTATTATTATTATTATTATTACTACGTACTATTATTATTATTATTATTATTATTATTATACGTACTATTATTATTATTATTATTATTATTATTATTATTACTACGTATTATTGTTATTATTATTACGCATTATTATTATTATTATTATTATTATTATTACGTATTATTATTATTAATGTTACGGTTATTTTTATTATTTATTTTATCGCGCATTCATCTTTTTTTCAAGTAATTATTTCTTAAGGGTCGAAACCCGTTGACGCGGATCCGACATCACAATCCCTAGGGATTTATTCGATGTCGGAGAAGCCGAGGGAATCAACTTTTTATTCGTTCTTTTTTTATTTTTGCTTCTAATACATCGATCTACTAAATTAATTAAAATCAATTCAAAACTCTATTTCCGTTGAGGCTAAAATAATTGTCAAAACGATTCATTAGAATCATGACATTATTGAACGCGGAGGAAATTCAATTTTATTGCAATAATCGACATAAAACGGTTTTAAACGACTTTTGAAACAAACACTATTTTCGTTGATGCTAAATAATTGTCAAAACAATTCTCTCGAATTATGACATTATTAACGCGGAGAAAATTTTATTATATCACAACAATCAATTCAAAGCAATTTCAAACGATTTCAAAATCAACACGATTTTGTACACGATTTCTTAATCGCATAGAGGGCACTCGACCGAGTGCCTGATCCACTCGGTCGAGTGGCACCTCAAAACCGAGTCAGAACGCATGTCACGACCACCACTCGGTCGAGTCTCACAGTGACTCGATCGAGTGGCCATGTACTCGACCGAGTTGGCCAATAACTCGGCCGAGTACGGTCCTAAACGCGAAACAGAAACTTTTTTTTATGCTTACTCGATCGAGTCCATCGACCACTCGATCGAGTAGCCTTACAACGACTCAAAACGCGAGTCGTACATTGTTCTATTTTTCAAAACTCGATAGTATTTTACGACTTAGGTCAACATGTGCATAATCAAACATATGTATACTATCTTTTCAATTCGTGCATCCCCATATTTGCATCTTTTTCAATTCAAGTCAATTTTGCACAAACCGTTATTATTCGTTATCTCATTACATCGTTACTAACGCGTTTGTTATTTCTTTTGTCAATTTAATTATTGCTCGTTTATTGTACTAAATGAACCCGCATGCTAAAATACAACTTCGACGTTAATTTTAGTTGCATTAAATTGACTTAGAAACTCTTTTCAATTTCATTCACATGCCTAGGAAAAACAATGTTTGCATAAGCATTTTTCCCGTTTTACTAGCACGCGTATTAGAAAGTCATTCGAGTTCTTAGTAGAGGCCGCTAATGTGCGGGCGGGGTTGGGTGTCCTTTGTGGGCTTCCCGACACGTACCCTCACCCCTTACTCAGAACCTCGGTTTCCGGATGCCCGAAACCGTTGGCGCACGAGAGTCATTCAATATACGATTAACCGCTCAAGTCGGCATCTATATCGATATGCAAAGGGACGAGCCCAATAAACTCTGACATCGGAAATGGGCCGTATTTTGTATACGGCCCACTACGACATAGAGTGGGCTCGAACGGTTCCGAATAACCATAAAATTCGGTGGCGACTCCACATAGACCTAAATTTCAATTCGATCCTTCTCATATGGAGATTCATTCGCCTACCCAAACCCGCGCGTGGCCGCGTCGGGGTGGACTTATGTCATGTCCACAATTTGGCGACTCCGCTGGGGATTAACTGATGCGTGACTTACCATCGGCATCCTCAGGGTGAGACTCGAATAGAAATCGTTTGACAAATACAATACGCGTGTTAGTTCTACGGTTCATGCATAACCCATATTTTCCCGGGCCGGTACTCGCGACCGACGTCCCACTATACCGTCGATGTACTCCAATATGGATATGTTGAAAGGTGTCCATAGTCGATTCGAGTGGGTTTCGCGGCATGTTCTAAGATCAACTCGACTTAGGAAGTCCGTCCCGATCAACGTCTAGACTATGTACACTGGTATAGACCCTCTATAGACCGACCGAGACTTAATATAGAGCATACATGGCGTCGTTATAATGCTTGTGTGACTACGTGCTACTTGGTTTCCGAGTCATTTTAAAAAAACCGTCAATTTTTCAAAGTTGCATCTTTTTCAAACCATTCAATTTCAAAACCCGGGACACATACCGAATTTAGGACTTATGATTTTACTCAAAATAGCCTATTTTCTAGACGGTATGCTGCCCAATTCAAAACTCGAAAATACTTTCGAATTTTCAAAAACTCGCGGCCCAACGACATTTCTTTCGAAATTTGGGCCCCTCCACGGAGTCCTCTCGGTTCTTTGCCAAAATCGATCAATTTTCAAAACCTTCCTCTTCTAGGACTTCCCGTATTTAGCAGTGTCGGGTCGTGTCTTAAGTTGTCGAGGTCCAAAGCGTCGAAACTCTGTCGATCTTACATCACGAGTTTCTTCCCCTTCCCGGTCCGCCTTATTAGACTAAGGCAAGGCCCACCTACGTAGGACAAACCCCTACAAAGGAGGGCCCGTCAACACAGTCGAGTCTAAAAGTCTGGGGATGTCTCACGTGAACCTTCCTTCGAACAGGACTAGGCTCACCCGCCGAATCCTAAGGAAGGCCCACATTTCACAAGTTACCCGTCTAGGTGTCTTCTCCGAGTCATTTTCCTCTTTTAGTCTTGTTCGGGATGTAATTTCTATTTCGGGATTTTGGGCTAGTTTCTGATTACGTGGTGTTCTTACAGACAGGCCGCCCGTAACTCGACACCAGCACAAGATGGATGAACTGAAAGACTCTCTCGCCAAGATCGAAACCCAGCTGGCCGCCATCGTGACCAATCAGGCAACCCTATCCACCCGCCTGAGCACCGTAGAGAAGGCGGTCCCTACCGAAGGAGCCGAGCCCATCGGGCCCATGGCCGAATTGCTTAGTGTTGTTCGTAGGCTCGAAGAGCAAGTCCATTTATCAACGAACAGCTCGATCCACACCGAAAACGCTCGTACTTATTCACCTTTGGATAACGAGCTACCGGCTAACCTCAACTTAACGGGACTTCCTATGTTTGAGGGTACCGAAGACCCGGTCCACCGCATCCGGGCTTTCAAAGACTTCATGGCGGTAAAAGGGGTGAAGTCAACAATGTTCAAGCATCTATTCCCCTCTTCCCTAGAGAAGCATCCTAAGGCCTGGTTCTACAGGCTCGACCCCAAGAAATACAAGACTTGGGATGATGTGGCGACCGAGTTTGCTAGGAATTATGCCGACAACACTGAAATCCAGACTACAATGCGTACTCTGGAGGTAATGGCCCAAGAGCCCAAAGAAGGGTTCACAAAGTATCTACAAAGATGGAGGGCCGAAAGTGTGAAGCTGGTCGATAAGCCCGGCGAGAAGGCCCTAGTGGAAGCCTTCGTCAAGAATCTACTCCCATCCTACCGGGTCCATCTCCGGTATGCTATCATTCCAAACTTTGATGTCCTTACTGAAATGGGCACAAGGATCGAAGACGATCTGAGGTTAGAGAGCCTGACTAAGGCCTCTACCAAGGGCTATCAAGGGGCGAGTTCGTCTACAAACAAGCCCACACCTGCAGCTGCAACCCGCAGCATCTTTAATGAGGTGAATCTACTTGACACCTCATCCAAAAAGAATACACCCAATCGGGTATTCACAGATATAGGGACAACCTATACCTACGCCTTACAAAGGCTATCTTCAAAGGGTCTGATTCAACCAATAGGCCCAACTCCAGAGCCTCCAGCAGAAAAGAGGTCCAAGTACTATAATGCTCAAGCCTACTGTCAGTATCACCGGGGCAACGGACATGATACTGAAAAATGCTGGAAGTTAAAGCACTTAATCCAAGACCTTATCGAGAGCGGGAAAGTTCCGTTGCCCGGAGACAAGCCGAGCAACAAAGAAAACCCGTTCAGCGCCCATGCCATATTCACAGGGGAGGTAATGGACTGTTCTCACCTCATTTCTCCTTTTATCCCACAAATCAATGGGATATGGTTCGATGACGAGGACGATGTCTACTTAGCCAAGGGGGAAGCTGTCCCCGTCACCCTGGAAGAGGTCCGAAAAGCCAAATCCAAGGCTCTAGCCACCAACCACCTCGCCACTGCTGGGCGCGCCACTCCAACATCCGTCACTGAACCTGCCAGGACGGAAATAACCCCCGATGAACCAAGCAATGACACAGCCTTGGTCCAACAAATGAAGAGGGTTCGAGCTGATCTAACCATATGGCAGCTATTGGTTAGCTCACAGGCTCATCGGGAAGCTCTGACTAAGGCTCTCGATGAGATCAAGGTCGATTCGGAAGCTACTCCCGCTGAAATGGTAGCTACCATTATGCCCTATCTCAAGGGCAAGTCCAAAGAAGAAGGTCCACTCATAACCTTCTCTGAAGCTGATCTACCTCCATTTGGGCCCAATCACAACCTGGCCCTATATATCACGGTCATCTGCAAGGGTAAGTATCTCCCGATGACCCTCATCGACGATGGATCAGCCGTGAACGTCCTACCATTAAGGACCGCCAAAGCCCTCGGCATCACTGATGCCGACTATATCCCGACGGCCCAAACTTTCCAGGCCTTCGACGGGAGCCCAAAATCAGTAGCTGGGGCCGTTAAACTGAAGATCTTAACGGGCCCAATCGAAAAGGAGTTGGAGTTCCAGGTGATAGACGTCACCTCATCATTCAATCTCCTACTGGGAAGGCCTTGGATCCACGCAGTCAAGGCCGGGTCATCTACCCTCCACCGAAAAGTAAAGATGCCACTCAGAGACGGTATTGTCACATTGGAGGCGACCCCCATGACCGTGGCAAGCTGTAACGCCACGAATCGGGCCGAACCCCGAGGATTCGACTTCGTGGGTATGATTGAGGAGGAATATCTTTTCAAACCCTACTTCGCCCCTAGCATCGACACGATGCTACAAAATCTGGGTTACCTACCCGGAGCTACTTCAAGGCCGTATCTTCCTGCGGGGAAGATCATCGAGGTCTTAGACAATGGAGAATCCCGACTCGGATTAGGATATACCATAAGCTCGGAGAATGTGGGCCGGGCCGATACAATCATATTCGTCACTCCAGTCTTCGGAGCCATCCAAGTGGGCCTCTACCAACCCACCATCACATACCCCGAGACCAAAAAGGCTCGGGAATGTAACTATATCCCCGACGATATATTCACCGTCCTCCAAACAGAACCCGAGAAGGGTGAAGACGACTCCGAGCCCATGATGGGGCTCTTATTTGGAGAAGACAGGACCGTCCCCGCTCCAAAAGACGACTTGGTCAACTTGATCCTCCGCAGCGATCGGTTCGACCCAACCAAGCTAATCACTGAGGTCGGTGCCAACACCGGGGCGAAAGCTTGGAGGAAGACCATGAAATGGACCGACAGTCAAGGACGGGTCTACAAGCTGACCACCGGCGAGGGAGACATGCCGGATACCGAGTCCGAGTCTGAGTCAGAGTCGGAGTCTGAGTCCGAGTCTAGGGGGTCAGGTGCTAATATCGAGTCTGTAACTCCCTTAGCCACACCCACTGAGGTCTTGGGGCCTGTCCCGAGACCTCTACCTATCCCGCCACTGACCAACGATCAGATGGCAGCTCTATTCGAGCTATTTTCCAAATTCACTATCAATAATAATAACGAACACCGTTCTGCTTACGACTTGTCTTATTTCCAAAATTTTCTCAATTTCAAAAATTTTATATGCAATGACATTGAGAAACCCGACGAACAGGTACCTCTACCACAACATCTGGTCGAGCAGCTCGAGCAAAGGGAATCCCGAGATCCGGTAATCGAAGAAACCGAGTCCATCAACGTGGGAACCACTTTAGAGCCCCAGATGCTTAAGTTGGGCCAATCTTTAGATCAAGAGGAGAGACAACAGCTCACGGACCTCCTCCTATAATTTAAAGACGTCTTTGCATGGTCCTACAAGGACATGCCGGGAATAGATCGAGAAATAGCAGAACACCGAATACCCATCAAAGATGGGTGCAAACCGGTTAAACAAAAGCTCAGAAGAATGAAGCCCGAATGGTCTCTGATCAAAGTCAAAGAAGAGGTCGATAAACAATTCAAAGCGGGCTTTATACAAGTGTCTGAATACCCAGACTGGGTTGCAAACATCGTGCCGGTACCCAAGAAGGACGGCAAGGTGCGAGTATGCGTGGACTTCCGGGACCTAAACAGGGCCAGCCCAAAAGACGATTTTCCGTTACCACATATCGACATATTAGTGGATAATACGGCCGACCATGCCCTTCTATCATTCATGGACGGGTATGCCGGATACAATCAAATCAAAATGGCAGAAGAGGATATGGGTAAGACCACCTTCATTACACCATGGGGAACTTACTGCTACACCGTCATGCCATTTGGGCTCATCAATGCTGGAGCCACCTATCAACGGACCGCCACCACCTTATTACACGACATGATGCATAAAGAGGTGGAGGTCTATGTGGACGATATGATCGTCAAGTCTAAGGACTGAAGCGGGCACATCACAGCCCTAAGAAAGTTCTTTACCAGACTACGGAAATACAACATGAGACTAAACCCACAAAAATGCAGTTTTGGGGTAACGTCAGGCAAATTACTGGGCCATATCGTTAGCCAACGAGGCATCGAGGTCGACCCAGGTAAAATCAAAGCCATCACCGAGATGCAGCCACCCAAGACCGAAAAGGAAATAAGGGGGTTTCTCGGGAAAGTCCAATACATCAGCCGGTTCATTTCAAAACTAACCATGGTGTGTGAGCCCATTTTCAAGAAGCTGAAGATCGGGGAACGGGTGCTATGGGACGACAAATGTCAAGCGGCTTTCGATAAAATCAAGGAGATTGTGTCTGCTCCGCCTGTACTAATGCCGCCTCAACACGGTTTGCCTCTTTCGTTATACCTAACAACGACTGAGACGGCCATGGGGGCCATGCTAGCCCAGACAGTCGATTCAGAAGAACGGGCTATTTACTACATTAGTAAGAAGTTCCTCGAGTACGAATGCAAATACACAATACTCGAGAAAACGTGCCTAGCATTGGTTTGGGCCACTAAAAAGCTCCGACACTACATGCTCAGTCATGAGGTACATGTTTTATCCAAAATGGATCCTATCAAGTACCTATTCGAGAAGCCCATCCTCAACGGGAGGATGTCAAGATGGACTCTAATGTTATCTGAGTTTGACCTCAAATTTGTACCCTTAAAAGCCATCAAAGGCCGGGTAGTTGCCGAGTTCCTCGCCGACAGCCCGATATCCGAACAAGGCCACACCGATACATGGGCCTTTCCCGATGAAGACATATTCCATACCGATACCGAAACATGGGATTTGTATTTCGATGGAGCATCCAACTTCCGAGGATTTGGGGTCGGAATTCTACTAATCTCACCCCGAGGGGAACACACTCCCTTATCCATCAAATTGGATTTCGACGTGACCAACAACGCAGCCGAATACAAAGCATGCATTCACGGGTTGCAAGCCGCCGCTGATTTAGGAGTAACAAACCTCCGGGTCCACGGTGACTCATCATTGGTCATCAATCAAGCACTCCAAAAATGGAAAACTCGGAACGCCAATCTCGTGGCTTACCAAGCGCGAGTACGGGTTCTAGAGAAACAATTCCAGAAAGTCGAGTATATTTACCTACCCCGAGAGGAAAATCAGTTTGCAGATGCACTTTCTAAGTTAGCATCTTTACTGAACATCCCGGATCACCTGACCAGCATGCCAATCTGTGTCGAAAGACGGTCAGAGCCGGCATACATCCATGCCATTCAAGATATCGAGATAACTGACCCAGAACCTTGGTATCAAACCGTCTTAATATACCTGACAACAGGAGAATATCCCGCGGGAGCTGAAAATCGGGCCAAAAAGGCCCTACGAAGATTAGCAACCCAATTTGGTCGTACTGATGACGGGCAATTGTATAAAAAGACGGCACAGGGGGTTCTCCTCCTATGTATCGACAAAATTCAAGCCGAGAAGGTCATGGCCAGGTCCACGACGGTGAAAACGGTCCGCATATGAACGCCCATATGCTATCCCGTAAAATCATGAGGCTCGGGTATTACTGGAACACCATGGAGACAGACTGCCAGTTATACGTCAAGCACTGCCATAACTGTCAGATCTTCGGTAATGTACAACATATGCCGTCTTCCCTATTATATACCATGACATCACCATGGCCATTTTCGACATGGGGTATTGACATAATTGGGAAAGTACATCCTTCCGGGACAGGAGGACATTGCTTCATTTTGGTGGCCATCGACTACTTCACCAAATGGGTGGAAGCCGAGTCATACCGTGTCTTGAATGCCAAGCACGTGGCCAAATTTATCCAAAATAAGATTATATGCCGGTATGGGATCCCGCACGAATTTATCAGTGATCACGGGACCCACTTTCAAGCGGAAACTACCGCATTGCTGGCAAAATACAAAATTCAAAGGAATACGTCCTCACCTTACCGACCCCAAACAAACGGAGCGGTAGAAGCGGCCAACAAAACAATTGTCACCATACTTAAAAAGATGGCTGAGAATTATCGGGATTGGCCCGACAAGATACCTTTTGCCTTATGGGGGTACCGAACTTCAATCCGCACTGCAACAGGAGCAACTCCGTATTACCTGACATATGGAATGGAAGCAGTCCAGCCGGTTGAGTTAGAAGTACCATCCCTAAGGATTCTACTTGAAAGCCAAGTACCAGAAGCAGATTGGGTCCAAGCCCGATACGATTCGCTAGTCCTCTTAGACGAACGACGGTCCCGGGCCCTCAACAATATTCAAGTATATCAAAAGAGAATCCAGTGGGCCTTCAACAAAAGAGTTAGGCCCAGGAAAATCAAAGAAGGTGATTTGGTCCTAAAATCGGTTCGTGCCTTACTACCGGTTGACCCAAGGGGAAAGTTCAAACCCAATTGGGCTGGGCCATACTTAGTCAAGAAAATCCTATCAGGAGGAGCGGTGATGCTAACGGACCTGGACGGTAACGAGTTCGTTAACCCAACCAACTTGGACCAGCTGAAGCGCTATTACCCATAAACCCCTGTCTCAATGTCATTTGCAAAAATTTATAAAATTTGTCTTTTTATAAATTTTCAAAATTTTAGACAAGTCAATAAGTTAGAATTAATTATTCTACCGTCGCACATCTCGAATCAATGATCTTGATGTATTTCGAAAATTGCAAAAAAAATCAATCAATCAAATCAAATTTTGAACTACGTCTGGTTTGATTCCGCTAATTGTGGATACGTAGGCAACCCCTCAAAAGGGTAAAACCATTGCAATATCGAAAAAAAACGGGAACGGTTTCAAATAATACGTCTTTATTAATACCTCGAAAAAAAAAAACACGGTAAATAACAAAAATACACCACAAAAAATAATAATAATATTCAAATAATAAAATTAGGAGACTAATATCCGGGCATCTTCCCCTTTCCCTTGTCCTTCGGGTCGTGTGGAGCCCTAGGTCGTCGAGGTGGGGATGAACGTTCCCTAATCACAAGGGGAACCTCCTTAGCACGGGCCCGCCTCTTCGACGATGGGTCTTCAATCACAGTCTTTGGTCCAAGTCGGGCCCGGACATGTTCGGGTAGCCTATCCCGTGGGCCAAGTCGGTCCTGCACGGCTAGTCTAGGGCCCAGTCTCCTTTCCAAGTCTGTCTGGGGGTTCACTTTCCCCCGAGCACCTTTAGCACCGGACCCTTTAGCTTGAGTCTTGGCCTTCTTCTTCTGCCCTGACATTAGGCGGACTAGGGTAGCTGGAGTGTCTCCCTCATCAAAGAACCCCCTGTTGTCTTTAGCCTGTTCTCTCCTCAGCAGGTCAAAGGCTTCATCAACCTTCAAAGCAGCTTGGGCTTTAGCATCACCTGCTTTAGTCCACTTGGTATATGAGTCTGACACCCAGATCGAATGCCGAGATTTGGAAATGGGCCAAGTGTGCCGGGTGTACCATCTTTGCATCCACGTGTCGCACATCACATCCGTCAATTGGGTTGGATCACTCACAATGGCCTCTATTTCTGGTATCCGCTGAGATCGTCCATACTGCCTTAGTATGCGATCCGGGTATAGATGAACCGTTTGAGTGAAGGACAAGATCACTTGGTAACGGGCTCTCTCCCTCGGGTCCAAACCCGACCAAGCCGGGATGGGCCACCATGGCACGACCCATCAAATCAACCGTCCACCATGGATGGATAGCACCTCATCCCAATACTTCTTGCTAATCAAGCGAGAAAAATCGATGGCCCGTCGTCTCGTCATCAGCTGATTATGGCGGTAGGTGCTGGCATCGAGTGGGGGATCTATCACTGATAGCCTCTCATAAAGCCAAATCTGAAAAAAAAAAAAAAAAAAAAAAAAAAAAAAAAAAAGAGAGAACAAAAGCATTAGATTTCGAAAACAGGACGGACGACACTCGATCGAGTGACAGCATGACTCGATCGAGTGACATCACTGGAAGCGGACAGAAGCCGTTCAGCGAAGGCACTCGATCGAGTGTCAGGGTGACTCGATCGAGTGCCCACAGCAGTAGCTGAGTCTACGAAAAAAATTCAAAAAATCAAAGAATCAAAAATAAAAATCCGACTTACTTGCAACAAACGGGTGCTTCCGGTAAGACGAATGGGTTCATCTCTCTTACGATTATCCAAGCCCTGGATGATTTCGCCCGTGATTAACCAAGCCGGGCTGTGTTCAGTCTCCATCAAATCCACCACCGTTATGAGACGAGCACTACCCATGCAAGATAACCAATCCATGTGACCCTCAAAAGCGTAAACATGGAGCATGCAGAAAGAGAAGGCCCTGCGGCTATGGGCTGACCTCACCCGGACATCATGCGGGTTCATGAATTTCTCAGCCAGGTCGATCAGAGAAATATCACCACCTTTCATCATACGGGACACTTCGTTATGAGATAGCCCCAAAAATTCCCTCAGCTTCCTCTTTGGGTCGTAGACTGAATGCGGGACAGCGGGCCGAAGCATCGGGTTTCATCCTCCTATTGCAGCAATTTCTTCGGGTAGAGGGCAGATCTCGCCCCGAGGGAAAGCAAAGACATGATATATGTCATCCCAGTAGGCCAAACAAGCATCCAAAAAGTAGCGATCTACCACCATCTGACGGAACGGGTACAACTGAGTTATACCCGTCTGGTTCAAAACCACCCTATCGGCATCCCTAAATTGACGGGACCACGCCTGCAGCATAGCACTCAACCTATCGATTCCCATGATGAATTTCTTAAAAGGAATAAAGAGACTTTCTTTTTGCCTTAAGGGAAGTAAAAGACTTTCTTGTGATGGGAATTATGAAGAAGTTCAAGGACATGGAGGGCTATATATAGTAATAGCCTTGCAAATTTCTTTCCATATCGCTTCTAGGAAAAGTTTCCTAATTGCAAGCAGAATCAAGCCACAAGCCTAGCCTCGATACTAGTGTGGAAATAATCATCCCGAACTTTCCTAATTTCTTTAGGAGTCGATGTCAAAAATTTCAAAAATTCAAAATTTCCAAATTTCAAAATTTCAAAAATTCAAGAGTCATTTTCCCCAGCACGAGTCATTTTACCACCTACGTGTTGCATGCATTCTATGTGACTCATACAGGTACGACTCAAACAGGGACATGCAAGTCATCAAATCTCCCCAGCAGCATTTTCCGGGATAGCACGGGATGGGCCAACACACAGGCGCACCCAGGGCTTACGCGACAAGCCCGAATTCCCCACGGAGCACAATCATCCAGCGCAGGTATGGTCTCTGTCTTATGGCTGGCGAGCCCTTCACGCGAGTCTAATGGACTATAAACGACCCGACCGGAAGTCTACCAGGTCTTAACAGGCTTGGTAGCTACTCTGACTTTCGCCTTGTCCAAGCCTCAGTCAGAGTGGGGGCTCTGTAGGCACCCGCATTTTGACCGTCAGGTGTCTATGGCAGTTTCCAAAAATCACCCGATGATGATCGGACGCTAACGTGTTTCTACGCGCTCGGATACGGGCTCAAATTCATTAATCGTTGGCTAACACACTTACGGAGTACAAAAATCACAAAATCAACCTCAAATCCAGGCCCAGTGGATCATTCCGAGTCAAACAAGACTAATTTGGGCCAAAACCGACACCGGAATTAAAACCGACTCTTCACGATTGGGTCAACCCCGGTCAAAGGCGATCCCGAGACACACAAAACAACCATACAACCGTCAAAAGTCCAAGGCAAACATCAAAACCCATCAAGGTCAAGGTCCAACAAGACCCGCGCGACCCATTTAGGCCACTCGATCGAGTGACCCATCCACTCGATCGAGTGGGCCTGCTTTGAGCCCGGCGGCTGGTGTAACGGGCCACTCGACCGAGTTGGCTACTTACTCGGTCGAGTGCCCTAGCCCGGGTGCCCTAATATTTTCTATATAAGCACCTTCCCATGCACACATCTACACACCTTTTCGCATCCTCTACAACCCTAGCATCCTACACACATACATACTACGTTTTACCAACCCTAGAGAAACCCTAGGAAAACCGACGTTAGCAAACCCTAAACCTAGGGATTCAACCCGAGCCACCACAACTTAGCCTCATATACCTCGAAGACTCCCGTGCCATAGCCGCGTTTACGAGCCTTAATCCGAGACAGAAACATGTAGGTTGAGGGTGACAAACCTCTTTCTTCTTTCTCTTCCCTATTCTTCGTTTTTTTTCGTATTATTATTATTATTATTATTATTATTATTATTACTACGTACTATTATTATTATTATTATTATTATTATTATTATTATTATTATACGTACTATTATTATTATTATTATTATTATTATTATTACTACTACGTATTATTGTTATTATTATTACGCATTATTATTATTATTATTATTATTACGTATTATTATTATCAATGTTACGGTTATTTTTATTATTTATTTTATCGCGCATTCATCTTTTTTTCAAGTAATTATTTCTTAAGGGTCGAAACCCGTTGACGCGGATCCGACATCACAATCCCTAGGGATTTATTCGATGTCGGAGAAGCCGAGGGAATCAACTTTTTATTCGTTCTTTTTTTATTTTTGCTTCTAGTACATCGATTTACTAAATTAATTAAAATCAATTCAAAACTCTATTTCCGTTGAGGCCAAAATAATTGTCAAAACGATTCATTAGAATCATGACATTATTGAACGCGGAGGAAATTCAATTTTATTGCAATAATCGACATAAAACGGTTTTAAACGACTTTTGAAACAAACACTATTTTCGTTGATGCTAAATAATTGTCAAAACAATTCTCTCGAATTATGACATTATTAACGCGGAGAAAATTTTATTATATCACAACAATCAATTCAAAGCAATTTCAAACGATTTCAAAATCAACACGATTTTGTACACGATTTCTTAATCGCATAGAGGGCACTCGACCGAGTGCCTGATCCACTCGGTCGAGTGGCACCTCAAAACCGAGTCAGAACGCATGTCACGACCACCACTCGGTCGAGTCTCACAGTGACTCGATCGAGTGGCCATGTACTCGACCGAGTTGGCCAATAACTCGGTCGAGTACGGTCCTAAACGCGAAACAGAAACTTTTTTTTATGCTTACTTGATCGAGTCCATCGACCACTCGATCGAGTAGCCTTACAACGACTCAAAACGCGAGTCGTACATTGTTCTATTTTTCAAAACTCGATAGTATTTTACGACTTAGGTCAACATGTGCATAATCAAACATATGTATACTATCTTTTCAATTCGTGCATCCCCATATTTGCATCTTTTTCAATTCAAGTCAATTTTGCACAAACCGTTATTATTCGTTATCTCATTACATCGTTACTAACGCGTTTGTTATTTCTTTTGTCAATTTAATTATTGCTCGTTTATTGTACTAAATGAACCCGCATGCTAAAATACAACTTCGACGTTAATTTTAGTTGCATTAAATTGACTTAGAAACTCTTTTCAATTTCATTCACATGCCTAGGAAAAACAATGTTTGCATAAGCATTTTTCCCGTTTTACTAGCACGCGTATTAGAAAGTCATTCGAGTTCTTAGTAGAGGCCGCTAATGTGCGGGCGGGGTTGGGTGTCCTTTGTGGGCTTCCCGACACGTACCCTCACCCCTTACTCAGAACCTCGGTTTCCGGATGCCCGAAACCGTTGGCGCACGAGAGTCATTCAATATACGATTAACCGCTCAAGTCGGCATCTATATCGATATGCAAAGGGACGAGCCCAATAAACTCTGACATCGGAAATGGGCCGTATTTTGTATACGGCCCACTACGACATAGAGTGGGCTCGAACGGTTCCGAATAACCATAAAATTCGGTGGCGACTCCACATAGACCTAAATTTCAATTCGATCCTTCTCATATGGAGATTCATTCGCCTACCCAAACCCGCGCGTGGCCGCGTCGGGGTGGACCTATGTCATGTCCACACAGTGAATACCCTAGGAGGGGTATTTCTTTTGGACGAGGCATCCAAGAGATTAACCGTATCAAAGATGCTTCGGGTTGCAGCCGGGGCTTGGTAGTGGAGGAGGAAGCCCCTTGGTATCCCTTGCTAGGGGCCTTAGTCAGGCTCTCTAGTCTTAGATCATCTTCAATTCTCATGCCCATTTCAGTAAGGGTGGTGAAATTGGGTATGACAGCATACCGAAGATGGACCCGGTAGGAAGGGAGGAGGTTCTTGACAAAGGCCTCCACTAAGGTCTTTTCACTGGGCTTATCGACCAGTTTTGCACTCTCAGCCCTCCAACGTTGGAGGTATTTGTTAAAGCCCTCCTTAGGTTCTTGGGCCATAACCTCTAGAGACCGCATTGTGGTCTGGATCTCGGTGATATCAGCATAGTTCCGAGCAAATTCCGTAGCCACATCATCCCATGTCGAGAACTTCTTTGGGTCTAGCCTGTAGTACCAGGACTTTGGGTGTTTCTCAAGAGATGCAGCAAAGAGGTTTTTGAACATAGAAGAGTCCACTCCCTTAATAGCCATGAACTCCTTGAAGGCTCGTACATGTAGTAACGGGTCTTCAGTCCCTTCAAACATGGGTAAGCCCGTGAGATTCAGGTTCGCGGGCAGTTTGTCACTTACCGGGGAGTACTCCCGACTATTCTCTCGATGAATATTGTTACTTCCAGTTAAGTGAACTTGTTCTTCCAATCGGTGAACCGAGCTAACTAGTTCATCTAGGGGTTCCGTGACCCCGGTATTTGGAGTCCTTTGCTCAACTGCAGCTAAACAAGCAACGATAGCCACTTGACCGGCCCTCATTTCTGTCAATTGGGCCTCAATGTCGGTTTGTTTGTTAACCATGGCATCCACGGAGGTCTTCAAACTGTTCAGGGTTGCTTCCATCTTGCGACTGTGTCTGGTGGACGGTAGCCTGTCTGTAAGAACACCGCGCAATCAGAAACTGAACCCGGACCTTGGAACCAAAATAGTACATCCCGAGCAGGGAAAAGAGTAAAAAAAATGACTTGAAAGAGACTTTTAGACGGGTGACTCGTGGATGACGGGCTTTCCTTAGGATTCGACGGGTGGGCCGAATCCTGTTTGAAGGAAGGTCAACGTGAGACGTCCCCAGACTTTGGACTCAAATGTGTAGACGGGCCCTCCTTTGTAGGAGTATGTCCTACGTGGGTGGGCCTTGCCTTAGTCAAATAAGGCGGACTGGGGTAGGGAGGAAACTCGTGATGTAGGATCGACGGAGTTTCGACGCTAAAGACTTCGACTACTTACGACATGACCCGACACTGCTAAATACGGGAAGGTTCTAAGGGGGAGGAAAGTTTTGAAAAGGATTATTTTTGGAAAGTCCGAGAAAACTCGGGGAAAGGGCCAATTTTTTTCAGAAAAAATCGGAAAGTGCATCGGGCCTTGGTTTTGAAAGTTCGAAAATATTTTCGAGTTTTGAATTGGGCAGCATACCGGCTAAAAAGTGGGCTAATTTGAGTAAAATCATAAGTCCTAAATTCGGTAGCTTTCCGGGTTTTGAAATTTCAATATTTTTGAAAAGATGCATTTTTGAAAATGACGGTTTTTTTTGAAAATGACACGGAAACCAAGCAGCACTTAGTCACGCAAGCATTATAACGACGCCATGTATGCTTTACACTAAGTCTCGGTCGGTCTATAGAGAGTCTATACCAGTGTTCATAGTCTAGACGAGAAACGGGACGGACTTCCTAAGTCGAGTTGAGCTTAGAACATGCCGCAAAGTCCATACGAATCGACTATGAACACCTTTAACGTATCCAAGGCGGAATACATCGTGGTATAGTGGGACGTCGGTCACCAGCACCGGCCCGGGAAAATAGGGGTTACGCATGAACCGTAAAACTAAAACGCATATTGTATTTGTCAAACGATTTCTATTCGAGTCTAACCCTGAGGATGCCGATGGTTAGGCACTCATCGGTTATTTCCCCAGCGGAGTCGCCAAATTGTGGACATGACGTAGGTCCACCCCGACACGGCCACGCGCGGGTTTGGGTAGGCGAATGCACCTCCATATGAGAATGGATCGAATTGAAATTTAAGTCGAAATGGAGTCGCCACCGAATTTTATGGTTATTCGGAACCGTTTGAGCCCACTCTATATCGCTATGGACCATACACAAAGTATGGCCCATTTCGGTTTTAGAGTTTATTGGGCTCGTCCCTTTGCATTGCGATACCGATACCATCAATACCGGTAATCGTGTAAAGAATGACTCTCGTGCGCCAACGGTTTCGGGCATCCGGAAACCGAGGTTCTGAGTAAGGGGTGAGGGTACGTGTTGGGAAGCCCACTAAGGACACCCAACCCCGCCCGCACTTAGCGGCCTCTACTAAGACATCGTTTGACTTTCTAATATGCGCGTTAATGATTCGGTGAAATGATATGCAAACAGCGTTTTGGCTAAGCATGCGAATTAAATGTGAGCTACGTCATTTTAATGCATCTAATATATTGTCGAAGTGATTTAGCATGCGAGGATTCATTTAAAAGCGGTAAAACGCAAATAAATAAAGCAAGAGCAATAATAAATCGATTACAAGTTACACGGGCGGAATACAACCCGGAATTCACAATACAATGAGCAATAAAGTAGAATAATCGAAATATATATAGCCAAAATGATAAGCAATAGTTAGAAACGGACCCGTGTATAAACTAGACCGTGAGTCGTGTAAATGGACGAACTTCAATTAAATACATATTATTTTATGTATTAATCGAAGGACGGAGATATAGGACCTAGGCGTGGTGCTAGCCCGATCCCAAATCCCGATGCCTTGTCCCAACTTATCATATCGATAAATTGGAGTCTAAATTAATCGTACGTCGGGTACGACTAAGGAGTCGTCAACGCAAGATTAATAGTAGGACCGTGGATCAAAGTTGTTTATGTGCAACGATATGCATGCATTTTAAAAGGAAATCACGTGATAGACTTTACACGTGTTGACTAAGTCGATTTTTAAAAGACGAGGCTCGGATGATAAAAAAAAGCTCTCGGTTTTCTGGGCTGCAGGACCCACTCGGTCGAGTCATGGTCTGACTCGGTCGAGGGTGTCCTTTAAATCAGCTACTGCCCGGTTTTTTGGGGGCTACTCGATCGAGTAGCTTATGTACTCGGTCGAGTGGCACCTGTACGAGGTGTAACTCGTCTCGTTTTATGTATTTCAAAATTGATCATTAATCGAATCGCATATAAATATGGCACGATTTATATGCAACTCGATCTTCGATGCTCATAATGCGTATATTGTGATTATGAGACCGTTATCGGAGATTTTAGAAAAGATGATATGAAAATCGTTTTTTGATTGGACCGAGACAAACTTAATTCCCTCCGCGTTACGTCATCTTTAATAATCCTTACGGATTATGCGATGCTCGATTTAGCATCAACGGGTTTTGTACCGATCCTTTGAAACGGAATTAAGCTCGTTCAACTACGTACTATCACGATCACGTTATGCCCTTGAGTGCGTAGGGAGGTGCTCCTCGAAAGGGCGCCACCACTACTGCGTCTCGTAAAGGGATTAAACGGACTTTGGGCAATAGTCGTGGTTAAACGAGTTAAATCCGAATTTTGATATTATGTAGATATATATATGTACGCGGTAGTGATATTATGACAAAATGTAAATAACGAAAATTAAATGTTAGATTGTTAAATAACGAAAATTAAATGTTAGATTGTTAGATGCGAAAATTAAATGTTAGATTGTTAGATGCGAAAATTAAATGTTAGATGTTAGATGCGATAAATAAATGTTAGATGTTAGTGTTAGTATTGTCGTTACTATCGACATAATTAAAATACATAGACATAAACATAAATGTACATAAAAAGAACGAGAAGAAAGAGAAGAAGGAGAAGAAGGAGAAATCGGTGTTGAATTGTCACACCCTCAACCTACATGCTCTTGCTTCTCGGGATACGGTTCGTCAAATGGCGGCAATGGCGCGGGAACGTCGAGATACGTAGGAGGAGTTGATGGTGTGTATGTATGGCTCGGTTTGTGTGGGTTTTTTACGAGTTTGTGCTCTCGGAAGGTATGTGTAAGTGTGATGATGCCTAGGGGTTGAATTATGGCTGGAATGTGGTGTAAAATGAGTGCAAAGTTGGCTGAAATTGATGGGGGAAAAGTTTGGTAAAAGTAAAAGTTGTGAGGGGAAAAAGTTGTCAAAATGTTGAGGATTGATGGGGTTTATATAGAAAAACCCACGACATAGGGTCACTCGACCGAGTGGCCCTAGTGCACTCGGTCGAGTGCCCTGGCAAATGAACCTGGTCTATTTTTTTGAGGCTCCACTCGATCGAGTGGGTCAATCCACTCGACCGAATGGATCAATTAGGACGCACCATTTTAGGAATGATTGACCTTGATTTGATTTTGATTGATTTTGATTTTTTTGAATTTGAGCGCCACTTTTGGGGATGTACCAGGTCGTTTTGTGTGTCGGGTTCGTCTTTGACCGGGTTTTGACCCGGTCGCTAAAAGACGGATTTTATTTTTGGTGTCGGTTTGGCCCAAATTAGTCTTATTTTGCTCGGAATGACCCACTGGGCCTGGTTTTGAGGTTGGTTTTGTGAGATTTGTATCCCGTTAAAAGCCCATGCCTGACATTATTGATTTCGAGCCCGTATCCGAGCGCGTTAGAGCACGTTAGCGTCCGATCATCATCGGGTGTTTTTTGGAAACTACCATAGACACCTGGCAGTCAAAATGCGGGTGTCTACAGTTCCGTATTCTGTTTTCTCCATCGTTCCTTCATTCTTCTTACTCCGTTCTCACAGTATCCTTTCCATTCCTCTCTTACTATTCTTGGTAATTCGATTACCCATTCCTCCCCTTCGCTCTACTCGTTTTATGGTTCTTATACCATATGTTCATATGTTTCCGTAGGACTTCGTGAGGATTCATACGAGGACATGTACTGGATCATTTTGGGATATCGACTCAAGGTAACTTTAGGACGTTACTCGATTTTATATCGTATGTTTGAGTAGTAGTTTGTAGTAAATATTTTAACTTCGATTTTCTAATTTTAGCTATTTATTATTTGCTAAAAATATTATTTTAAATTGTGCCTTATAAATATCTTACAAGTTTTCGATATCGTTTTGTAAATCGTTAGTAATTTAATTATTTACGATCGTTATAATATTTTGTTTGTTATCGTGACACTAGTAACTAAATAATAACGATTTCATATTTTTTTCAGATTCCATTAATTTATAATGTTAACTCAAAACCGCATTTTTTATATTATAATCGAGGTTTGCATACTTGTTTAATAAATTAATTTTCGTTTTACGACTTATATTAATAAATGAGAAATTAGGCGATTTTGTTTTGAATACATTTTTAGTCGAGACTATTTTCCCTAATATCTTTCTCATTTTTCTACGATTGATTATTTTTAGTAAAATCAGTATTATTTATTGATAGAATCTATTTGCTAAAAATAATTTGAAAGCTTTATAAAATCTCGTTTAATTTATAAAACTCATCGACTCAATTAATTTTGGATATAGTTTTTCTTTAAACCGATTTCTAAAAATATTATTTATAGTTTTATTAATTTAATCTCCCATTTAATCTCAAAATTAATTTAATCTCCCATTTCTAAAATTTATAGTTTTAACTCGATTTCCTAATTATTTATAAAATAATATATATTGACTTATTATATTTTATTCAAATTTCGAGTAACGAATTTAGAAAAATATTAAAGTTACGATAACGACGACAATAATAAGATGCTAATTTCGTTAGAAATGCTATTTTTATACATTTCACTTATTTTAATAACTTACGTATTTTCTGTAAGACTATTTTTAGCAAGTTTCTAAAATTAGTAAGTTTCTATTTATAGAAAGCTTCCTTTTATATAAAATGTTTGTTTCTTTTATCTTCATATTATTTCATAATGATTATATCTCTTGTATATTTCGATAATGGCTGTTTTGGAGTTATGAAATAAGGACAAGTGTAAGGTTTAGAGTAATATATTTTGGGGTTTACTTTTTTGCCATCAACTATAAGGCTGGTGTGTCTTTATGGGCATACTGGTTGTTGAACCGAGCATATATATGGTGTTCGGGAGTGTGTGTATATTTTGACCTTAAACTCGTGTCTCGCAGTGTAAGACGCCGTCGGGTTGAACTGAGTATTTATGGTGCTCGAGAGGGGTGTGCATATTATCTTAAACTAGGGTCACGCATTTATAAGTCGCCGTCGTATTATGGTTGAGTAGCCTAGTTAGAGACCGAAGTTTGATTTGTTTGAACTAGGTTCTCGAAGCTAGTTTTAGTATTCTCCTAGTGAAAGTCTAACCTTCATCACTAATCCTATCCATAACGCCATTTTGAATATTTTTATTATTATCGATACATTTGATTTGCAGGTTGGCAAATATTTCAAGTTTTCTTCTGAAAACTTGTTCTGATTTTATTGTTCTAATATTTTAAGTTTTCTCCGAAAGCTTATTTTTATTATATCATTTAATGTTTTCCATTTTAATTATTTTGATATAATAATGCTATTATTTTTCCATATGATATAATATGGCTGAGAGAACGTCCGAGTTACTCCCAACTGACGTGGCTGTTGTGTTTATAACATGACAGGTTTTTGTTGCTGGGTTTTGGGTGTGAGCTAGCGAGTAGCATGAATCCTACTCTTTCTTCATTCACAATTTATGGAATTGTATAAACCTGTTTGGAGAATTTCTTTTTAGCCCTTTTGTAAAAAGAGACCTTTGTATTGACTTACCATTTCTTTTAATAACATATAGTTTGTCAGTGTGTTTTAATCCCAACTTTACAGTGTTGCCGCCCCTGTATTGTGTTAGATTTTCTAGGGGATTACACTATAAGTAGGCAACCCCCCAGGCACCGCTCCCCCAGTGTTGGAAAACCGACCCCTGGCAAATGGGATGACTACGGTTACCACTATGTTGGGAGCAGGTCGAAAATGGTGGGCAGACCTACCAAGACTCCACTTCACCCTGAGGTGCAGGGGCATCCCATCCCCAAGATCAAAATGCTTTCTGTCAAGTTTGACGGAACTACTAACCCAAAGGACCACCTGGCAGCCTATGAAAGTCACATGGGGATGTACGACGCCGACGATGCAGTCTGGTGTAATATTTTCCCTACCACCCTGGTGGGTCTGGCTCAAGGATGGTTCAGGGACCTGCCGCAGGGGTCAATCAGTTACTTTATAGAGCTGGCTGAAGCCTTCTTGGACTAGTATGCAGGGAACAAGAGGCGCAGACTGACCCGATTTGACCTGATGACCCTCAGGCAGAAGAAGGGCAAGACTGTCAGGGAATATGTGAAGAGATTTGATCTGGCCTTCCAGCAGGTCAGAGAAATCGATGATCCAACAGCAGCGTATGCCTTGACCAACTCATTACTCCCGGGGGATATGAAAAATCAGATGAATAGAGCTCAGCCAGAAACTCTGGCCAAAGCCCGAAAGATAGCCGAGGGCTTCATGCTGTAGGAAGAGTTCCATAGCCTGCCGGATACCCCCACAGGACCTTCCAGGCCACAGGAGGGACCGCCGGGTGGACGCAGCAGAGGCGAGGCGGGAAAGCCGAGAGCTGAGGAGGGTGACACTCCCAGAAAGGAGCGTGTAGCCTACCAACCCAGGTTTGACAGCTACACGGCCCTCAACAAGTCAAGAGCCGAGATATTTGAGCTAGAAAAGGAGACAGCCAAGTGGAATCGCCCAAGTAAGCCGCGCAGCCCGAATGGTGACCCAAAGAGGTTTTGTACATTCCATGATTGCATAGGGCATACCACTGAGGAATGTCGCCATTTGAAGGATGAGATTGAAAAACTCATCAGGAAAGGATGACTGAGTACCTATGCTGCAAGAAATAATAGTTAGAAAGATGCGACGGACCAGCCTGAAGATTCAGTGCAAAACCGCATGATAATTCATTGTCGTGACGGGGGACGCTGAAGGGCAGACAAGTCGGAGAAGCCAAAAGAGGCAGATCCGAGAACTCCGAAATCAAATCTGCTACGCTGACAAAGCGGGGAGCCCAAAAGGCCTGACCCTGAGCATCACTCCTCAGGATGCAGGGCGGGTTGTCTACCCCCACAGTGACCCTCTGGTGTTGTCCCTTGTCATTAGCAACCACATCGTGAGAAAGTGCATGGTGGACACAGGAGCCTACACCAACTTACTATACAAGGAAGCATTTGATAAAATGAACCTGGAAAAGAGGCCCCTCAAGCCCGCCCCTGGATCGCTATATGGATTCAGCGGGGCGGGGATCCTTCCCATGGGAGTCATCAAGCTGCCGGTGACGTTCGGGGAAGGAGCCTCAGCCAGGAATATTCAGGCATCGTTCGTTGTTGTTGACGCAAAATCTGCGTATAACGCCATGATAGGCAGAGCCACTTTGGATGAAATCGAGGCAGCCATATCTATCAGAGCCTTGACTATAGCGTACGTGACGGACTTTGGCATGGAAGGAAAGGTGCATGGGGACCAAGAGTCAGCCAGGCAATGCTACTCTGTGGCCCTGCGCACCCATGAAACAGAGAGAAAGGGAAAGCGGAAAGCAGACAGTTCCCCCAACAGGGACTGGGAGATTCCAGCTGGTCAGCAAGCAGCGGACCACCCTGAACCTAGGGGAGAGAGCCTGCTGGTGGAGCTAGAGCCTGGAAGGCAGGTCCTCATAGGGGCAGACCTGGACAGTTCCTACCATGAAAAATTGATCAAGGTCTTAAGACAATATGGATGTGTTCGCCTACTCGGCAGACGAAATGCCAGGGGTCGATCCGGCCCACATCGTTCACAGGCTGAACGTGAATCCAGAGGCCCGCCCTGTTAAACAAAAGAAAAGGAATATGTCTGCAGAAAAAGACCAGACCATCAAAGAGGAGATTGAGAAGCTCCTGAAGGCCGATTTCATAGAAAGTTGTGATTACCCCGGTAAACATTCAGCCTTGTGCAGAGCAGAAGTCCCTCTGCCTACCTCCCGGCAAGTAGGGGGCAAGCCCCCTGGACTTCGACCAGAAACCAGGGTCAGGTCGGGCCCCATGAGCCGAACCAACAAGGCCTGATACACATTCTGCCTTGTACAGAGCATAAGTCCCTCTGCCTACCTCTGGGCAGGCTTGGGGCAGGCCCCCTGGATTTCGATCAGAAGCCAGGGTCAGGTCGGGCCCCATGAACCGAACCAACAATGCCTGATGCACATTCAGCCTTGTACAGAGAATAAGTCCCTCTGCCTACCTTCCGGCAAGCAGGGGGACAGGCCTCTTGGACTTCGACCAGAAGCCAGGGTCAGGTCGGGCCCCATGAGCCGAACCAACAAGGCCTGATACACAATCAGCCTTGTATAAGAAACGCTAAGTCCCCCTACCTGCCTCCAGGCAGGCAGGGGATAGGCCCCCTGGACTTCGACCAGAAGCCAGGGACAGGAAGAGCGTCATAGCCGAACCAGCAAGGCCTGAGGCACACTCAGCCTTGTATAAAAACATATATAAGCCCCTCTGCCCACCTCCAGTCAGGCAGGGGGCAGGCCCCCCGGACTTCGACCAGAAACCAGGGACAGGCCGGGCCTCATAGCCGAACCAGCAAGGCCCGAGGCACACTTGATAAGTCGATATTTATGTGTATTTTTACCCCTTTAATATTATTATTTTTATGTCGTCTTTCGTAATATTAGAGTTAAAATGATTATTTTATATAAGTTGAGTTTATTATTTAACTTTTGATATTTTTGTATTTAATTGAGTTTTTGATATATATTTTAATTAATTAGTAATAACTCATTTGGATTAAGATTACGAGACTACTAAAATCGTATGTATTTTTTCAGGTCTGTCTTAAGACGACAATATCTCACTCATACGATGTCGGAAGAATGCGATTCAAGATGCGATGGAAAGCTAAGTTCAAGATGAACAACTTTGTTGAAGAGACCAAAATCAAATTTCATCATCTAATGGGTCAAAACCAAGCTTGAAACCATCAGCCATTATGGAAAAAATAAGGAAAGAAAATCGAGTGTAAAAAGGAAAGAAGAAGATGTTGAATTGGAAGAACAGGATCAATTAATTGAGGAAAGAAATAAATGCACTAAGACCAAATTCAACACTATAAAAGAAGGCAAAGAGGAGAAAAAAAAGAAGAAGGAGAAGGAGCAGCACACACACATAAAGAGTAGGGCGAAGGCCTTGGCCTTCATGGCCAAGGTCGGTACAAATTCAACCAGATTTTAATGCGGGATGCGATTAATTCAACTCCTAATTTATCTAACGGTTGTATCTATCTTATTTATTATTTATCGTTTAATTAGTTATTTAGTTTAATCTTTCAGTTATTCGAACATGTAATGTATTGATTATTGTTGAGTTATGAGATTACGTTATTGTTTTAACGTTTAATTAGTACTTTGATATTCGTATAAAATTCACGATTTGACTGTTGTTTTCATGTTTATTAATTTAGCCTGATCACCTAAATTATTTACCTGAGTCGATTGTTAAATTAATAGTGTTTTAAATTAGGTTGCAGCTTACTGGTCTAATTTAACTACTAGAATTTTGTATGATAATTGAGTTATATTTAATTGCAGCTTTCTGGTTCTATATAATTCAATTGATTGGTGTTCTTAATGCGATTAAATTTATTGACTTGATACGTGCTTACATGGTTGAGTCGATATAATTTAGTTAGGATTAAAATTGCGTAGTTAACGGAGTTTAACGAGTAAGAAAGATAAAACTGTTAATTTACTTGCTTACAAGGGATTAAATAGTTACCGATCTATTTGAGTCTAATTAATTGAATCGATGATTAACCCGACTATATCGGTATATTGCATGTCTCGAATATTGTTATGATTAATTTTTTATTTATGTTATGTTTATTTATTTTATTATTATTATTTTCAAACCTAACAAAACCCCCCTTTTATATATTTATACTATTAAATAATAAATCGTCTTAGATAATAACGTCAGTCTCTGTGGGATCGACCTCTACTTACCCTATCTATCATAGAGTTAGTAGTGTTTATAAATTTAATTTTGACTGCGGAAATGACACGCATCAAATTTTGGCGTCGTTGCCGGGGACTGATTGTTTATTGTCTTAGACGTTATCTGCTTATTATATTACCCTTATTATTACTAGTATATTTTTCTTTTATTAGTTGAGTCGGCTTAAGTGCCTCCCTGAGTTTCGCAACCTTTGTAAGGGGATGTTAATAGTGTCGGTTGCCCAAAAAAAATCTTTAATTTATTAATTTGATTATTATAGTTTTTTTTTTTTGTTTTTTTTTCCCTATCGATGATATGTGTGTTTTGTTTCCTTTGTGCTACACTTCCTCGATCATTGTTATATTTTGCAGAGTGTAAAAGGACTTTTGAGTTGGTGTCGGGTTGATTATTTCGCTTGGAGCATGGAAAACAAGGGAACAATGATATTTTTGGCGTCCAAGTAACATGATATCACCAACTAACGAATAATTGGAATCCGCTAAGTCCCTCCACCCTCTTATTATATGCTTAATGTTTAAGTTCTCAATGTCTATTTTTGACATCGAGGACGATGTCGAGTTTAAGTGTGGGGGAGTGGTTAATTCTTATGGAAAAAAAAATGGAAAAGTTAATTCTTTTGGATTTTTTTTTTTTTGGAAATTTTTTAAAAAATGGTGCTTATTGTTTAAAACCCTTTGTTTTTATTCGACTAACTAGAATAGGTAAGTCGACGACAAATTCTAATTTAACTTTTCTTTCATAAAAAAAAATTAACTCTAACTTTAACTGTTACTAACTTAAAAATTTGTTTTTGTATATGCATTTATTTTTTCTCCCAATTAGACTTGGATTAATTAATTTAATAATAGATGGTATTTTAAGTCTATTTTAAATTTAAGTTGCAAATATATTATAAAGAATACCACTTGTTTTAGCTACCTTAACTATTTTTTCGTTGACTCTAGAGGTACGAGCGGTAAGCCGGCCTTGTTTTAATTAATTACTTTCGTAGGTGACTCCTAATTAGGGCTATAAGGAATATTAGATGCCTGAAGAGTGAGTGACTAGGTCTTGTGACTCGAGTTAGTAAATCCGAGGGGAACCTAGTCTTAATGGGATTGGGAGAATACCTAATGCCTTGTCCGGAAGGGCGGGAGTCATTGGTTGAAAGCTCGCTACATGGGTCACTCGATCGGAAAAAAAAAATCTTGAAAAAAAAAAAAGAAAAAAGAAAAAAATTGAAAAAATCATACGAAGAAAAAGAACAAAAAAAAAAGAAAAATAAAATGAATAAGAGCGAAAAAGTGAGACAAGGTATCTAGTTTGACTTATATACTCGGGAGAACGATCCTCGTACTGAACTGGTAATAGGAATGTATCGAAAGTAGATCCCCTTCCCCTAAGACCTTAAATTGCTGAAACCCGTCTTCTTGAGTCAATTCATATGCAATTTTTTGAAGGTCCTTAAATAGGTGGGAAGGATAATGAGTTTATTTCTAGTTTAGATTTAGAAGCGATTTAAAATATTATATGTTGTTAAATTAATTAATTGAATAGTTTATAGTGGAGGATAAATTTATGTATATATTACTTGCTAATCTAACTCATAATTTGTTTGTTAACTTTACTAACTTAAAAAATATTATTAATTTGTCGTCGATCGTACCTAGTTTGGTTAGTCTAAAATGTTTTAAGGTTAATGTTTTGGTTCTTCGTTTTAACTCGTGAGTTCTCATTGTCGAGGACGACAATGGACTAAGTGTGAGGGAATTTGATAAGTCGATATTTATGTGTATTTTTACCCCTTTAATATTATTATTTTTATGTCGTCTTTCGTAATATTAGAGTTAAAATGATTATTTTATATAAGTTGAGTTTATTATTTAACTTTTGATATTTTTGTATTTAATTGAGTTTTTGATATATATTTTAATTAATTAGTAATAACTCATTTGGATTAAGATTACGAGACTACTAAAATCGTATGTATTTTTTCAGGTCTGTCTTAAGACGACAATATCTCACTCATACGATGTCGGAAGAATGCGATTCAAGATGCGATGGAAAGCTAAGTTCAAGATGAACAACTTTGTTGAAGAGACCAAAATCAAATTTCATCATCTAATGGGTCAAAACCAAGCTTGAAACCATCAGCCATTATGGAAAAAATAAGGAAAGAAAATCGAGTGTAAAAAAGGAAAGAAGAAGATGTTGAATTGGAAGAACAGGATCAATTAATTAAGGAAAGAAATAAATGCACTAAGACCAAATTCAACACTATAAAAGAAGGCAAAGAGGAGAAAAAAAAAGAAGGAGAAGGAGCAGCACACACACATAAGGAGTAGGGCGAAGGCCTTGGCCTTCATGGCCAAGGTCGGTACAAATTCAACCAGATTTTAATGCGGGATGCGATCAATTCAACTCCTAATTTATCTAACGGTTGTATCTATCTTATTTATTATTTATCGTTTAATTAGTTATTTAGTTTAATCTTTCAGTTATTCGAACATGTAATGTATTGATTATTGTTGAGTTATGAGATTACGTTATTGTTTTAACGTTTAATTAGTACTTTGATATTCGTATAAAATTCACGATTTGACTGTTGTTTTCATGTTTATTAATTTAGCCTGATCACCTAAATTATTTACCTGAGTCGATTGTTAAATTAATAGTGTTTTAAATTAAATTGCAGCTTACTGGTCTAATTTAACTACTAGAATTTTGTATGATAATTGAGTTATATTTAATTGCAGCTTTCTGGTTCTATATAATTCAATTGATTGGTGTTCTTAATGCGATTAAATTTATTGACTTGATACGTGCTTACATGGTTGAGTCGATATAATTTAGTTAGGATTAAACTTGTGTGCTTAACGGAGTTTAACGAGTAAGAAAGATAAAACTGTTAATTTACTTGCTTACAAGGGATTAAATAGTTACGGATCTATTTGAGTCTAATTAATTGAATCGATGATTAACCCGACTATATCGGTATATTGCATGTCTCGAATATTGTTATGATTAATTTTTTATTTATGTTATGTTTATTTATTTTATTATTATTATTTTCAAACCTAACAAAACCCCCCTTTTATATATTTATACTATTAAATAATAAATCGTCTTAGATAATAACATCAGTCTCTGTGGGATCGACCTCTACTTACCCTATCTATCATAGAGTTAGTAGTGTTTATAAATTTAATTTTGACTGCGGAAACGACACGCATCAACACTCAACCTTGTATAAAAAGCATATGTAAGCCCCTCTGTCCACCTCCAGTCAGGCAGGGGGCAGGCCCCCTGGACTTCGACCAGAAGTCAGGGACAGGCCGGGCGTCATAGCCGAACTAGCAAGGCCTGAGGCACACTCAACTTTGTATTAAACATAAGTCCTTCTGTGTGTGTCGAACATGCAGGGGGCATGGCCGTTAAACTTCAGCCAGTTTCAATGATCGGTCGAGATAGGTCATTCGATCAACAAGGCCTAATGAATACTGGGCCTTGTAAAAAATATAAGTCCTTCTGCCTACATCAGAGCGGGCAGGGGGCACGTTTCTCGAGCTTCGACCAAAGCTCATAAATTGGCCAAGCCAAGATGGCCGACCGACAAGGCGTAAAAAGCAAATACTAGGGCTTGTATTTAAGCATAAGTCCATATGTCCGCCTCCAAACAGGCAAGGGGCACGGCCCCCAAGTCCTAGATAAACTACCCTGGCAGGCCTCTGGAACCCTGACACATCCGTATGAGATATACCGGGACAGAAGCGTCGATCACGGGGCTTAGTGATTACCTCGCCATGTACAGAATGATAAACCCCATGTACACCTCCGAGTACACAAGGGGCCCGACGTCTGACGCCCTGACAGAGCTTAGATGACGCTAGGGCAGACGTGCCAACAAGGCCTAATGAATACGTGCCTTTGTATAAAAAACGAAGTCCGTCATTTAGTTTGTCGGTCTAACCATGCTTGGCACCGGACCCGCATACTCAGTATCCGACTCCGCTGAGGGCAAATTGATGGGGGATAAAAACCCCCAGACGCATAGGCCCGACTCCCGGACTGAGAAGGCCCAACTGGGTCCTAGCCGACCCTAGAGGCCGAACCCCTATCAGACGACCCCTCTTACGGGTAGTCATTAACTGACTCAGAGAGACTTCTCTATTTATCACCATGCTGATGTCATGGGTGACATCATCCTAGTGATGTCACCACATCCTTTTCCCCTATAAATATCCCACTTAGGGTGAGGGGAAAATGGTCAATTGATTCACATATATTCCTCAATAATCTCTCTCTACCTCCCTTATCTCTCTAAATATCAATATTAAGTCATATATTTTACTGACTTGGGCGTCGGAGGCTCTGCCCCGGGGGTTCCCCCTGGTCCGGAGTTCACCTTGCAGGATCACCGTCGGCACGCATTCGGAGCCGATGAGAACCGTGAAGCCCAAGATCAGAGACCCGTTTCCATACCAGAACAACACCGAATCCCGTTACCCTAATTTGGTGATCCATAAAACGTGATCATTTACCAATGATTCCTTTAACATTACTCGAATTTCTTACAACCTGTGAAACATCTAGTTTAAGATTGGAACGTGGAATTTGGCGTTCAAGATATAGACAGAGAGGGAGGGACACACATACATTCAGAAACGCCAAAGTGATTAGATTGACAAGAATTAGACCCAAAACAAGGGTGTCCTTTTCCATTCAAGTAAAATATTCGTAGGTTTGGAATATAACGTCTCACATTTGTTTGCACGTCCCTTTAATTAGCTAGCTTAGCCTATACCATTGGCCTATCCACTAGAATAATTAAACAATTATTGTCACCGTGCCACACAATGCGTCTCCATTATTCTATTGAATTTTTTTTCCAAATATTTATACTCCTATCTCCTTTTAAACATGATTAATTAAATGATTATTATCCCATTCATTTGTCTACTTTTTTTCGACAGAGACACTAAAGAGAGATGATCAATGGAAATTCGATGACAAATGGATTATGCTAGTGACTTAGGGATTGTTTGGTTCACCATAGAAAAATAAAATTATCGAAAACTTAAATTCACATGAATTTGTATTTCATGTGCATTACAAAAATGTTGTTTGGTTTTCACAAGGGAAAATTAGTTCATGCGGGAAGTTGTACACACCAAAGAAGTTTTTGTGAGTGACTTCCCCATCATGGAGGAATTAAAACTTCCCAAGGAGTGGTAATTCTCATGAAATGAACAACCAAACAATTATCTGAAAATACAATCCATGGGATCTTGCCCTTCCTGGGAATTAGAGGAGTAACCAAAAGAGCCCTTAAACTATCAAAGTATCCGACAAACAAAAATCATAAAATAGAAAAATAAACAAATGACTGACATATCCTTAAATGAATTAAATAAACGTATGACTGGGACAAATGGAGTATATACTACATATATTATATTCTATATTTTCCGTTTTTTGTCTCATTCACCATTATCATATTTGCATTTTCCCAAATTAATTGTATCATTTCTATTTTGAGTAAGGAAAAGTGTAGATGTTCAATATAAATTTTCTTATCCATAACTATTTCTTAAATTGTTCTCAAAATATGGAGTAGGATGCATGACAATCAAAATGGGTTGATGGAACTATGGAAGTACAAGTACTTTAGCACACTATGTTTTTTATTCTAAATTAAATTATACCTCACGAATAATAATAAAAAATAATTAATGACTTAAAAGGAAAATATACAAGATTTATGTATAATACGAGTAGAACATTATACTCCGTATTCTTGTGCGATGCAAAGAATAATATTTCGTCAATCCAATTTTATTGTCTAAATTGATATTTAGATTTAAAAAGAAAAGTGGTATAACGGGAATAAAAAATTATTTAAAGAGACATAAAATTAAGAGTTTATCTTTTTTATTTTAAAATGAGACAATTGATTTGAGATATATACAAATAAAGAAATGTGATAATAAGATTGGGATATCAAGAGGCAAAATCTAGAGCCGACATTTTTGAGTAACTAGTTTTCCTTGTGTTGTTTTATATTTATGTTAAGATCATGTACTTACGAATTTTGGGTATCAAAAGTCAATAATTTTATAATTTTTTTGTAAACTTGGGGTGGCCAGTGATACCCACTGTTGCTACTAGCTAGATTTGCTCCGATGATATGACGACACCGAGAAAATCAAAATCATGTTATTCTTGTAAACTCCGCGATGTGTAGGGATTATGGAGTATTTAGCAAGATAAGTTTGTACAAAAAAAATACCAAAAAAACAAAATTGGAAGATTTATATCTAATCTTAACTATTAGAATAAGATATTTTCGATACGTTTAGTTGTTGTATAGTTTTAATATACTTTTATATATATATATTAAAGTAACAAGTCAAGGAATAAATGAATAAATCAACTAACCCTTGCGTAACAGCATAGTCGTTCTGTCACTCCATTCATCAGCATGACTGCATGATTAATAACTCCCCCAATATTTAAAAGAAGAACGATAAATATAACCTTCAGGACTATATTTAAGAGATTAAAAATAATAATAAAATGTTAATATGTATTAATTGCATTGACGAATACATTATTTAATCTTCAATTTCTAAATTTGTATCAGTAGAAGATTTTAAATGTTTAAATATAACCTTATACTCCCTCCATTTCATTCAGTTGTTTGCCTTTGATTAAAATACTCCTCACAATGAATATAAAAGGCAAACAATTGAATGGAACGTTCCTCACAATGAATATAAAAGGCAAACAATTGAATGGAACGGAGGGAGTATCAATAAACTAATTTAACATTACCCATATTTAAAAATACATACTATCCGAGTATATCATTATTGATGATCCTTTTCTTCATTTCCCACATCTGATCTGATCTACTACTACATACTACACCATCTCTCATCTTCATTCATATACAAACAAACAAACAAACAAACAAGAGCTTTTATTATTACTTACACCTTATTTATAAACAAGATATTAATTTTGGATCAACCTCAATATATCTAGCTAGAGAAGGGCTTCGTTCGCAGTACTTACTTTGAGGGTTCATTACTTTAATTCATTCAAATATGGAAGCTAGCAGCAGCAGCTTTAGTGACTTGTTATCTAATGTAACAAATCATCATCATTTCGAAGCAAGGCAAAATTCCTCACTACACAACAACAACAACAACAATAATAGTGGAGATAATTCTGCTTGTACTACCAATTTCACTTCCACGCCCTCTCCAAAAAGAAGGTAAAACCATACATACTCATCCAAATAATGGTGCCAATTAAAAGGTTGTTTTATTACAAGTTTTTCTGTTTACGTAATTTGATACGGAGGGAGTGCTTCATTCTATTCTATGTATCATCGTATTTTATTTTATAGCAGAAGGGCAATACAGAAAAAGGTGGTGAATATTCCTATCAAAGATTTAGAAGGGTCCAAATTTAAGAGTGATAATTGTACTCCCCCCTCCGATTCTTGGGCTTGGAGGAAATACGGCCAAAAACCTATCAAGGCCTCTCCTTATCCCAGGTATTGTTTCTTAACGGTACCACAGATTATATAATCACGTTGTATATGTGTATTTGTTAAACTCAACCATTAATCAAAACTTCGTTCAATATAGAATAATTAAGCCTTAATTAATGATCAATGCAACCATGCCTTTTATATACTCCCTCGTTTCAATCATTTGTTTACCAGTAGAAAACATATATTGATCTGGCATGAAATAATATTGACTATATATTATTGATGTTGATGTCTACGTACGTACAGAGGATATTATAGATGCAGTAGCTCAAAGGGGTGTCCAGCAAGGAAGCAAGTAGAAAAAAGCCGAATAGATCCAACCATGTTAGTAGTCACATATTCACACGAGCACAACCACCCTTGGCCAACCACTTCTCGCAACCACCACCATAATCGAGCAGCCACCACCGCCAAAATTACCATCAATACCGCCTCCCAACTTATCAGCCCAACCTCAACAAATATGATCAATAACCCAAGAATAATAATCGACGACACAACAGTACAATTCCCACAAAACAACAACAACAATAATAATATTAGTAATAATAATAACATGGATGATGACAATCTTCACCAGCCGTTGCTTGCACCGCCTATGGACGAGCTGACGTGGCTGTGCAACGACCATGAGATCCTACAAAACGACTTCGTTTTCAAAAACACTTCTCATTTCAGCGACCTAGACATGGCCAAGCTCTTCCCGATGAGGGAGGAGGATGAGTTACTGTTTGCCGATCTGGGCGAGCTGCCCGAATGTCCTGTGGTGTTTCGCAAGGCCGCCCCAGAAGATAAGCCGCCACCACACAACCTAGCGCCATGGTGTGGGTCCACTGGTTGAACTTCATTGGTCCACACACACAATAATAATTCAATACTAGGTCTAGGTGTGCTTTTTCATTGGGCATTAAAATTAAGAGAGCGGGTCAGGGATATACGAACTTGACATCTATTGTCGATAATACATTAATACTACACGTATTATTTTTAACGGTTGGATTAAGAGGTTTTGTGTGAGGTCAAGGGTTTGTTAATTAGAGTACCACATGACACACCCGTTTATTTGTCTTGATTGTCGCCTTGGGCGGGAAATTGATTTAAAAATTGATATTGTGTGAGCATAATAACATGGATTATTGGTAGCGTATTAATTATTGATCTCATGGCCAAGCTTGCCTTGCGCCTTAAGACAATCACATGTTGACACCTTTGCTTACGGTAGTAATAGTCCTGGAATTATAATTTATTCTACAGCTTAAATTTTTTATTTTTTATTTTAATTATTGAGGGTTTAAGTTGTTATATCAAAGAGGAATTATTGAATTGAATACAGTCTCTGATTGCATGCATTTGATTATTTCTTGGGATTGCTGCGCTGTCGTTTATACTAGTTGTGTACCTATTATCGTTCTACAAATAACAGACTCCGTAATAGTTTATTTTATTACCCACTATATACTCTTCCATTCCATTTTATTCCATACATTTGTCTCTTTGGACACTATTTCATTAATGTAAAGAATTTTAGATATAAGTTTTAATATATAAAGAAAAGATAGTCAAGTGAGTTCTTGTATAAATCGTCTAATCGAGTGCATTATGAATATCAAATTTTTATAATTTTTAGCAATATAGAACTAAAATTATGGACAAAAGAAAATGAACATTGACATACGTGTAGACGGTAGACCTGTCAAAAAATGATCCGACCCGAAAACCCGACCCGAAACTGCCCGAAAAAACCCGCCCGAAAATAACCGAAACCCGAAAGTGACCCGACCCGATAATAACCCGAATATTTTGGGTTAAAACCCGCCTGAACCTGTTACCCGCCAGAAAATAGATAAATTTAAAAAATATTGCTATTATAAACAAAAGTTTCTAAAAAAAAAAACTAAGAAATATTTTTTTATTTCCAAAATTTTAAGAAAAACTAAGGAGTAATATTTATAAATATATCTTTAAAATCATATTTTTATCACATGATTATTATATTGAGGAAAAAAATCAATAAATCGAGTTAAAGTTCGTCATATATATCCGCACTTCTTATAGAAATAAAATATCAATGTATATTAAAAGATATATTGAATAAAACATGTTTATTCTCACTAATATCATATATTCAATGAGTTGATTAAGAAATTTAAAAATAAAATTGTATTTTTGATATTAAAAAAAAAAGTAAAAGAAAATTAATGTTTTCAAAGTGCGTTAATAACCCGTATTTGGCCCGAAATTCGACCCGTATAAAACCCGTATTTTTTCAAACCCGAAATACACCCGACCCGTATTTTACCCGAACCCGATATCCGACCGCCCGACCCGTTCGGCAGGTCTACATACGTGCATAAAACAAACGTTTGGAATCAAATGGAACGAAGGGAGTATAATATATTGTGTACTACTATGCTAACATTTGTTAGTAGAAAAACACCTTATCAAATCGGTTCTCATAAATTTCCATAACATAAACCCTTTTGGTAAGGAGCGAGCATTGGAATCGGTCGTTGAACCGATTTTAAATATCACTGTGATCTACAATCGATTCCAAAGGGTGGCCATTAGAATCGCTTCATCTCCACAAAACTATAATCGATTCCAATTGCACATCTTTGCAATTGATTTTATCCCACAAGTGATTCCCTTGTTATTAGTTTTGTTTACGGAGTATTTTATAAGTCAAATCAACATTGAATGTCTATTTGTCCGGAAAAAAAAGAAGGTAAAATCTATATCTATCTACATAAAAATATTAAAAGGCATGATGAGTGTTATTTGAGTGACACGTGGCATAATAAGACAACCAACGTGGATCATTTATCACTCTCACGATCTAATAAAAAAAAAAAATTACTCGTATCTCCTTATCTCCTCTATTGATTTATGATCTGACCGCCATTACATCGCCATAATTTTGACATTAACCCTTCGTTTAACCAAAAAGAAAAAAAAAACACTTAATATGTAGAAGTGGATTAACATTTGGACGCTATTAGTCATCTTGGTCATAAAGTACTACGAATAAGAATTAATCCAGTTATTTTTATTAGTTGTTACGTTCAAGTTTGGATCCATACTATAAAGATGACGACCTTATGAAAATTGCAATGTAGAGGTTGATCATTGATAAAAATTTTAAAAGCATCTCAAAATATGCAGGTTGCAACCACAAACCGAATATGTTGATCAGCCACGGGGATTCAACAATAAGCTTTCTGGTTGCTAACACAGACCGAAGATGTTGAACCAACATCGAGAATCAACCATGGACAATAAGGGGTTAAAGAAAACAGAGACAGAGATGTAGGCATCTAGCAAGCGACCAAAGAACAAATGAAAATTATAAAACTACTATACTAAATACTTTAATTAGATTTTTATAAAAACAATATTGTTTTCTTTACTATGGAGAATAAACAACACTAATAAGGATAAATAGGAAGAGCTTTCTTCGACAAAAGGCTAAATCAGTGTGGATTAAGGATGGGGATACCAATACGGCTTACTTCCATTCTTGCATCCGTCAGAGAATCTGCAGGAATAGAGTCAGTGAGATTAATAGCATTACTGAAAAGCATTGTACCACCCATACTGAAATTCGATCAGGATGCGTTTCTCGAATATTACCAACAGTTATTAGGAAATTCTAAACCTATTGAGCCAGTCAGACGAGTCATTATAAGCGCTGGTCCAGTGTGCAACAATAATCACTGGCAATTGCTGATGTCGCCAGTCACTAGAGAGGAAATTAAGAAAGTTATGCTCTCTATTCCCCAAGACAAAGCCCCTGGACCTGATGGGTACACTAGTGGATTCTTCAGGTCTGCGTGGGATACTGTTGAGGAGGAGGTTAGTGATGCTATTTTAGACTTCTTTTCTACGGGGAGAATGCTGCAACAAGTGAATGCAACGGTGATCACGCTCATCCCTAAGAATGAACGTCCTACATCAGTGAGTCATTTTCGCCCTATTTCTTGTTGGAATACTATATAAAAGGCCATATCGAAGCTTATATGTAATAGACTAGCGGCTGTCCTACCTGATATCGTTAGCCAAAGTCAGGGAGCTTTCGTCCAGGAAAGATCTATTATTGAAAACATACTTCTTTGTCAAGATTTGGTCAAGTTATATGCTACTAAAAGGTCCTCTGCTCGATGTTTGTTTAAGATCGACTTACAAAAAGCATACGACACGGTGGAATGGGATTTTATAAATCAAACGATGCAGGCATTAAATTTCCCTCCACATTTCTCCAATCTGATCATGAAGTGCGTGTCCTCTACCTCTTTCACTTTGTCCCTTAATGGCAATCAGTTTGGGTATTTCAAAGGGAGAAGAGATCTAAGACAAGAGGATCCTATCTCCCCCTCCTATTTACTCTTTGTATGGAGTATTTGTCAAGGACTCTTAAATATGCCACTGCAAAGGAACAATTCCAATATCATCCTATGTGCAAAGAGATGAAATTGACTCATTTGATATTTGCGGATGACTTGTTGATGTTTTGTAAAGGGAATGCTTCATCTATCCTCTTATTGATGAAGGCGTTAACTACCTTATCCAACACCACGGGATTGCAAAAAAATTGTAGCAAATCAGAGGTCTATTTCAATGGTCTCACGCCTGAACTGAAGAGTGACATACTATCTGTGACAGGTTTCAGGGAAGGAAGTATGCCGTTTAGATATCTTGGGATCCCAATTAAAATGGGGAAGATGTCCAAATATGACTGTAAACTCCTCACTGATAAAATTGTGACTAGAATTCGGAGTCTTGGAGCGAAAAAATTGTCTTATGCAGGGAAGATCACTCTGATTAATTCAGTCTTGAGTACTCTTCACACTTACTGGGCTTCTATTTTCATTCTTCCAGCTGCTATTATTAAGAGAATCGAGGCCATTTGTAGAAATTTTCTATGGTCAGGGAGCAGTGAATATCAAAGGGTTCCGTTAGTAGCTTGGGATAGAATCACTGTGCCAAAGATAGAGGGTGGATTGAATATCAAGCAGGTTGAAAATTGAAACAAGGCTGTCGTGGCAAAATTAATTAATTGGATTTATACACAGCCTGATAGATTGTGGATCAGGTGGGTAAATCAGGTTCATCTGAAAGGACAAGGGTGGGATAATTACGTCCCAAAAGCTGCAGATAATTGGTCATGGAAGAGCATTTGTAGAGTGAAAAATGAAATGAAACACGGATTTCTAAATAACGAATGGCAGGCCGCATCAGGTGGATATTCAGTTCATAGTGGGTATGAATGGTTAAGGAAAAAACATTCGATTAAGGAGTGGACTAAAGTGGCCTGGTGTAATTGGATTATCCCTAAGCATTCAGTCATCGTTTGGTTGGCTCATACAGGAGGAATGAACACAATGTCTAGATTATATGGTTTCGGATGTAGCGAGAATGACTGCTGTTGGCTGTGTCAAAACCATACGGAGACCATTGAGCATTTATACTTCTGTTGTGCCTACAGTAGTAAGGTGCTGCGAAGAATTGAAATGTGGTTTGGGCAAGTTAAGAGAATGAATGAACTCATAGTGGGAGCTAAGGATGCGAACGATTGGAAGATCAATTCAGTCGTCCTTGCTGCTTGCTACTACTTCGTCTAGGCACAAAGAAACAGTGCAAGGTTGAATGATATGATTATTAGGCCTGAATGTCTAGCTGAAAAAATCAGAAAGGAAGTGAAGATGCGGATCCAAGCTTGGCTCCCTGGACTACGATCGGGATGGTAGACGATAAGTGCATAGATTGGTTATCTGTTTTGTTAGTGAGCAACTGATGTTTGAAAGTGCTGATACTGCCCTTTGGTTTGTAGTGTACAGTGAATTCTCCGTCTTTTGATATATATTTAATCACATTTTATCAAAAAAAACAACACTAATAAATATATAAAATAACATTCATAATAATTACTCAATATACTAATATGTGTATGAGAAAAAAAAAGTGGGGAGGCTCTTACGAGAATATAGAAGAGTCTCGTGAGTTCCACGGGCAAAAGAACTAGTTACACATTAAAACCTTATAAATGTTGTGAAAGGAGGAGACAAGAGAAACTAGAGAGAGATAAGATAATCACAGAAATCAAAGAAGTAGTTTATTTATCCAATCAAGGGTATATATAGTACTCCCTCTGTTTCTTTGATATTTTCCACATTTCCTTTTTCAACCATTTCTTTGATTTCTTCCACTTTTCTTTTTTCTATCACACTTCTCTCTTACCTAGGTGGCCCACTTACTTTACTCCCTCTCTACTTTTACTTATTTTATTGTTTTTCTTAAGAAATGTGCCACTTTTAAGGTGGAAGATATCATAGAAACGGAGGGAGTACAAAGTACATGTAGGACTACATTATAATGGGCCGTTAGGCATAATGGACATCCACATATAATATTCTATAACACTTCCACTTGGATGTACATCACTGAAGAACATGCATGTCTCGTTAAAAGTTTGACTAGAAAAACCCGGTGGGGAAAAACACTAGGGAAGGAAAGAGAGTACATCAATCTTCATACACACATAATATGCTGCCTCGTTAAAACCTTTCCATGGAAAACCCGGTGGGATAAAACCATAGCTTAAGAAAAAGAGTATAACGCGTGCTTACTTCCCCTGATGATTACCCTTCTTGATATGTCTTGAAATGATCTGTGCTTTCATGTAACTTCATGATCGTTGATATGGATTTGTCGTAACCGACAAACTTGGTATCTTCAATAAATAGGAATCCTTAATAATTTCAAAATCATATTTCTTCGAAATTCACAATCTGGACATTATCATTCATGACTTCTTCAATGCATTACCAAATATGTATCTCGTCATCTCAAAATTATGATGATTATAACTATAGCGTATTAACACGTTTATAGTGCTACCTCGTTAAAAATCTTGCTAGGAAAAAACTCATTGAGACAAAACCTAGTCGAAGGGACAAAGAGTGTAGCTAATATTATTTCTTAACTGATCATTATCTTCAGGAGAATCAATCAATCCGATTTTAAATAATATTTTATCTTTCTTGCCATTGTACGGATTGACATACTCATTGTAGCACTCCACTACATTATTTTTCAACTATTATGGTGCTTTTGGACCACAAAACAAAGTATTTTCACATGACAAGAATTTATTCATGTATGATTTCTCATACGTTCAAACTTCAAGTTGAGACAATAAAACTGTGGACTCACATCAAATGCATGTGAATGCTTTCATAAATATACTTATTGTGTTGAGGTTCATATACTTAATCATGAGTCCTTTAGGTGGACGGAGATTACGGGTGATGATGATGATACGCGATGGTGGAATTAGGGGGAGATAGGCGCGGCGAAGTCAGGGTGGGTTCGGGGAGGGTCTGTTGTGGTATAAAGGGCGGAGGTCTGTGGTGAGTTGGGTAGACTTGGGATTAGGTCTGGGTGGATGGAGTTGAGTCTGAAGACTGGGATGTTCAGTCTAAAGAATGGGTAGATGGGTTGAGTCTGTAGACTGAGATCTTCAGTCTAAAGAATGGGTAGATGGGGTTGAGTCTGTAGACTGAGATCTTCAGTCTGGTATACTTCACTACACTCAGTCTGGTATAGTGTAACTCAGTAATCCCTGCACACCGACTTGAGATAAATATAAGTATCCTCGTTCTCACTCAATAAATGCAAATTATTATATTTATTTACAAAAATTAGAAAAAAAATACTAAAAACAAAAATACCCGGGTTGCCTCCCGGCCAGCGCTGGTTTTTACGGTCCCGCACGACCTTGATTCGGCCACTTCATCATTTTATTTTAAAAAACGAATCAACGCCCTCAGTAGCATGTCATATTCCCGAGCACAAGAAATATGAATGCAGATATACGCAGGTGATAAGATGTTAGTAGCAAAAGTATGAAATACAGAACGAGCCTTCTTATCACGGGGTGGACGATCAATTTCCTCCTGAAACACTGAACTAATCTCCTCGTCGGCAAGACATGGAGAATCAAAGTTAAAATCAGAAAATAAAGTGTCAGTGTTCATAGGAAAATGATCAATAATTAATGGGACCAATAAACATAAAGCAGGAAAAAGAAGTGGAGCGGAAGGGACAAAGGACAAAACCGTAGAAGGAGAAGGGATAACGGACAAAGAAACCGATGACTCCTCTACAATATCGTCCTCATACTCGTCCCATCGAACCTCAATATTGTCCTCGAACGTGTCATTCTCATATCGATCCCACTTGACCTCATGTTCCAAATCAAAAGGTTCTTCACGAATCTCATCAAATAGATTCTCACAAAATGAAGCCTCGAGACTCGTGTCATAGCTTTCGTCACAACCTGTCTCACAATCAAAACAAGGATTCTCAAAAATATTCATATCATTATTCTCACCGATGGGTTCATCATTAGTCAAAGAAAGTGAAAATTCGGGTTTCACGCTTTCTTCAGCTAGCCAGTCGAAATAATCTACCGCCTCTTTGTAGGACTTGCTTTCGAAATCCTTACATGTAGAATATACATAGGTCTTAGTAGACTCTGTCATACCCTTCAGAACGGTAAGAACAAGTGTTTCATTCGTGAAATATTTTCTTTTTAGAGAGCCAAGCCAGCTGCAAAACCGTTGTATGTAAGCTCCAAAAGTCTCACCGGACTCCTGCGGAAAATCTATAACAATTCTCATGGAAAACAGTGAGATTGGTCTCACAGAACAGAAATTCCTCGAGACAAGATATAAATAAATTAACTAACAAATAAAATTGCGTCGCCTCCCCGGCAACGGTGCCAAAATTGACACGGGTTAGTCGCGTCACTGATATCAAAATAATCCTAGATTACTACTAACGGATAGCTAGCGGTAACTAGGGTCGATTCCACTGGGAGGCAGGGTGAAAATTATAAGTCAGTCAATTAATCTATTAACAGGTCATGAATATAATGGGTTTTGGTGAATTAACGGTCTAATAAAATCTAAAGAAAATAGTTAAGAAAATATCAAAGAAAGAAAATCACCAGAGTCGTCGGATCACTACGATTTAAAACAAGCATATAAACAATTTCCAAATAATCAGTTAAGACGAATTAAAGAATATCGACACGGTCCTCTCGGATCACTAGTCATCCTAGAAATCACCTAACGGGCTCTCGCTACTTATTAGGGAATTCTATCGATTACAACGAGTCTAATCTGTTCCAGGCTTTCGGTCTTAGGTCGGGATTTACAAGATACAAATAATCAATTACGGCCTATAATTAATTACTCGTCATTATAATGTTGCATGAGATTTAACTCATAAAAGTCGATTATTCAAATATCACATATAAACTCGGTTCAATTCGTAGTTCACCTAAACTCTAGTGACGGAAAATTAGCTAAGCATATCTACGGAAATAATAAAACTGTAGACACCCGCATTTTGCCTGCTAGTGTCTATAGCAGTCTCCAACAAAACACCCGATGATGATCGGACGTCAACATGACTTAATACGCTCGAATACGGACTCGGAATCAATAGTATCCGACGTGGGCATTTAGCGGAGTGCAAATCTCTCAAAACAGACCTCAAATTCAGGCCCAGTGGGTCATTCCGAGTCAAATGAGACTAATTTGGGCCAAAACCGACACCAAAGATAAATCCCGTCTTTTAGCGACCGGGTCAAAACCCGGTCAAAGACGAAACCGTCTCAGAAATCAGCCACGTACGTCTCGAAACTTGCGCCACAATCCAAAAATCAGCCAAATCAAACATAATCAATCAAAGAGCAAATCAAGGCTAATTATTCCCAAAATAACCCGGCCTAATTGATCCACTCGATCGAGTGGATTGACCACTCGATCGAGTGGAGCGTCAAAAGAGTTGTCCAGGTTCATTCACGAGGGCACTCGACCGAGTGCACCCGCGCCACTCGGTCGAGTGACCCAACGTCAGGGCTCCCTATAAATACCCCATGCATTGACACAACTCGGACAACACTTACAACTCTTACAACTCTCACAAGCTTTTGGCAACCTACATTTCTACCCCAATCCATCTTTATCACTTCAATACTACAAACCCTAAGCAATCTTAGGTTAAAAAACGAGTTAGCATCCCTCGTAAAACGGATACACATACACACACATACAATCAAAACTCGAGATCAAAACTCGCCAAAGACCCGAGAGCATCCTCTCCCAAACCAAACACACCCTAACTCACCCTACATATCTCGACACTCCCGTGCACACGCCGCTATTACGAGTCCGTTTCCGAGGCCATTAAGCATGTAGGTTGAGGGTGTAATTCAAACCCCGTTTCTTTTTCTCCCTTATCTTTTTACCGTTTATATATATATATATATATATATATATATATATATATTATTATTATTATTATTATTATTATTATTATTATTATTATTATTACTAACCGCTAACACTAACCTTTAATTTTTGTGCATACTAACTTTTTATTTATTTTTGTATACTAACATTTTATTTATGTACTCTAACACTAACTTTTTTTTTATCGTTGACTAACACTTTAATTCCGTATTTTAACATCTAACATTATTATACCTTGTATATATACGTACTAGTATTAAAATCTCGGTTTCGAATACGTTTGACTATGACGGTCGCCTAAAGTCCATCTAATTCCTTTACGGGTAACGACGGAGGTGGCGCCTTTTCGAGGAGCGCCGCCCCAATGTACTCAAGGACATGATGTGATCGTGATCGGTCATAGTTGAACGCATTTGATCCCATTTCTACAATTAGTACGAAACCCGTTGACACGAAAACCGACATCACATAATCCGAAAGGATTAGTTTCGATGTTGTGACGTAGAGGGATACAATTTCGTCACTAATTCAAAATTTATAATCTAACGATAAACATTTTCATAAAATTCCGATAACGGTATTATAATCGTATGTATACACGATTATAGTACCGGAAGCCAAGTTAAATGCAAATCATGCAATATTTGTATTTAATTTGGCCAACTATCGATTTTATCCAAAAAAGCAACACGAGTTGTCACTCGTACAGGGGCTACTCGACCGAGTACGTAGGCTACTCGATCGAGTAGCACCCAAAAATCTGGACAGTAGCTACGTTAAAGACACACTCGACCGAGTCAGACCATGACTCGATCGAGTGGGTCCTGTAGCCCAGAAAACCGAGAGCTCTAATGCAACATTTGAGCCTCGTCATTTTTTACGACTTTTAGTCGACACGTGCATAATCAATCACGTAATTCTAATTTTCAAAACTCATGCATATCACGACACCTAAAACGATTTTGATCGACGGTCTCGCACTATTAATTTTATGTCGACGACTCTTTAGTCGTATCCGACACATAATTAATTTAGACTCCATTTCTCGAGGTGATAAGTCGGGACAAGGCATCGAGGTTCGAGATCGGGTTAGCACCACACCTAGGTCTCGAACCTCCGTCCTTTGATTAATATGCAATATAATGCGTAATTAATTAAGGTTCGTCCGTCTATCTAATTCACGATCTAGTGTGCATTTATTATATACGGGTCTTTGACGGGTCGTGTATTTATTTATCGCTCTTCTTATTTAATTCAATTATTCTATTTTATTGCTCGTTGTATTGTGAATTCCGGGTTGTATTCCGCCCGTGTAATTTGTAATTTAATTACGAGTTTTCTATTCTTGATGTTTGCCATTTATTGCCTTAAATGAACATCACATGCTAAATCACTTTGACGTGAATCAAGATGCATTAAATGACGTAGTTAACCAATAACTCACATGCTTAGCCCGAAAACGCTGTTTGCATATCATTTAATTATTTTACTAGCGCGCGTACACGACCACGAACGATGTCTTAGTAGAGGCCGCCATGTGCGGGCGGGGTTGGGTGTCCTTAGTGGGCTTCCCAACACGTACCCTCACCCCTTACTCAGAACCTTTGGTTTCCGGATGTCCGAAACCCTTGGCGCACGAGAGTCATTCTATATACGAAAGCCGGTGTAAACGGTATCGATATTGCAATGCAAAGGGACGAGCCCCATAAACTCTGAAATCGAAGGGGGCTTAATTTGTGTATAGCCCATGACGACATAGAGTGGGCTCGAATGGTTCCGAATAACCACAAAATTCGGTGGCGACTCCATTTTGACTTCAATTTCGAACCCGAGAACAATCTTACCACGAGATTCATTCGCCTACCCAAACCCGCGCTTCGCCGCGTCGGGGTGGACCTACGTCATGTCCACAAAAACTAATTAAAGAAAAACTAAAGAAAAGTTAAAGAAAAGAAGCAGACGAATTACAGAAAACAATAGGAAAAATAAGAAATGAAGAAAAGAGATAAACAGTAGGAATAATAATTACATGAAACTAAAAAGAAAAATAAAAGTTACAGTACTGAGACAGAGGGAGATTATGGAAGAAGAGAGATTACCAAAATCGGAATATAGTAAAATGAGAAGGAAAAATAATGAAATCCAAGCCTGGTCTAAAAATAATAAATACTGAAATCTCTAAAAAATTAAATAAAAATTAAATCTAACTATTTACAGGATGTGTTGATAAAAGACTGAATTACTGAATAAAAGATTAAAGCAGAAGATGGGATAATGAAATGATAGATCCAGATCATAAAATTAAAGCTGTATTTAAACTGCTTAAGCCCTCCATAACTGTCCTTTCTTTTCTCCTATCTTCAATCCCATTAACAAGGTAGTGGGAAGAACTGAAGAGCGTAATAGGGGGAGTAGTGGGTAACGGTCAACTGAATTAGTCTTGGAGTGGTATCCCATCCTGCAGACTTGGATTTTAGGCTGGTAGACTTGAGATCCAAGTCTGCAGACTGAGTTCAATCAGCTTCCAACGGACTTCTTCAGTCTATAGACTTGTTTCTCAGTCTATAGACTTGTGCTTACTTCCTTCTTCTCAGTCTATAGACTCACAGTCTAGTCTATAGACTTGTTTCCTTCTTCTTGGTCTACAACGAATCGGTTTCAGAGCTTTAAGATTTTTGATGCAATTTTTAGCTCTTTTAACTACTCGGTCTCGATTATCTACAAAACAACAAAAGAATACCCGAGTAGCACATATGGGAGAAAATAGCGTAATCCGACTCCTAAAAAAATAAAACGACACAGAAATGTGTGCCAAAATAGGTGAAAAATCGAATAGGAACGGCACGCATCAGTCAACTTTGAGGTTTTGGAAAGAGAGTTGAACAAAGGAGAAGCCCGTGATCGTGAGAGAAAAGATCAAACGGACGAGAGTCGGGAAAAGACTACACTTTTGAAGGATACTTTGAGTTAAGAGAGTTTCATTATTGAGGATACTTGGGATTGCGAATCTGGTTTCTTTGAGAAACCTATTTTAGAGAAATTTGAGTTTTCCCCTTATTTTGAAGATGAATCTCCTTCACCCATTGATTATTTTGATCTAGATTCCTTTACACCTTTGCTTGAACCTATGATTATGGATTAGGATTGTGAGACTCTTTTAGAAGAGATTGTTTTGGCTCTTGGTCTCTCGTTTGATGGTTGTTTGCTTAAGAACATTGAAGATGGCGATCATAACAACTTTTCCGAAGAAGGTGAAAAATATAAGTTTGATGCTTTGAGTAGTTTTGAGTTATTTGACTCTCCTCTTGTGCAATTTGAGTCAAATGATAAGACTTGGGATAATTTTGAGATATTTGGTATTTATGTCTTTTCTCATAAACTGCTCACTACTCTTCTTACTTATCATACTTATTATTGGTCATGCTTGTTAATAATGTTGATTCCTTATGACCATTTGCTGCTGATTGGTCTAGCTTGTTTGACAAGCTAATGCGATCATTGACCTATTTTTTAGGCGATTCACATAAGTTATTAAGATGTGTTCTATATATTTTCTTTGCTTGTCTTGTGTTTTTTTTGTTTTGTTGTTTTTTTGTAGGTATCGTTTTTGTGACGGAGACATCGACAATTCCGATTATGAAGAGGATGCTTCGATGCGGTTTGGGGATGTCTCCTTTATATGTATCTTGTAAGTAGTTTTTTTTTTCCTTTCACACTTTCATCGTCTTCCATATCTTTCCCCATATTTTTTTATGCCTCTTATTGTTTGTTGTACACAATGAGGGCATTGTGTGATTTGGTTTGGGGAGGGTATGCTTCTGTCTGTTTTCATCCATCTGCATATTTCTTGCATTTTCGCATGCATTTTAAAAAATCAAAAAATCACAAAAATATGTTTTTGCATTTAGTCGAGTCTTAGTTGAGTCGGAATGTTATGTAGCGATGATGATAATGCTTTTATGTCTTCATTAGTTGCTTATGCTAGTGCGTCGTTAGAATTTTTGTATATAATTACATGCGGCATTCTTGCATCTTTGGTTAACATTACTGAACAAATAAACTTGACTTATTGTTGGCAAACTACTCAGATTTGTAAGGAATTAGAGCCTAAAACTGATGACATCCATGATCAGTTTCCTTTAGGTTAAGAGTAGTACTCCTTATGAGACATGTAATATCAAACTGCATAAGCATGACATTCGTCTCTTAAGTACCTGTACGGTTTGACTCGTGGTTTTGACATGTGCGAAAAAGGCAAATCCTTTCTTTTATTTAATTCCCATGAGCCTTACATAGCCAAATTGACCTGTTTGACTCGTTTATTAGCTACATGCCATATATTGCCTACCCTAGTCAAGCTAGTAGATGAATTAGACGGATTTATTTTTTCGGGTTAATTTTGGTACCGTGATATTGGAAAAGAAAAAGGGGAATTGAGAAAAAAAATGAAAAGAAAAAAATCAATGAAGGAAAAAAAATGAATGAAAAGAAAAAAAATGAGAAGGAAAGAAGAAAAAAGGAAAAAAAAATGAAGTGAAACTAGAAGAAGAATGTGTTTTTGCCATGAGAAAAGAATTGATCTCTCTAATTTCATAGTTATTAGTGGGAAGCGGTTTTGATAAGGCGCTTGTTGCTATGCCTAATTTCTTTGACTAGAGTTTGGTGAGAACGGAATGTTTACTATTGATGGGTGTAAGGAATACTAGCTTGGCTTTTACCTCTTCATATCCATATCGTTTTGCCCCTTCTTACCCGATTAGCCTCACTTTATACTATATGTAAGTCATTGGCACTTGTCATTACCCGATAGAATGCGTATGTACGGTTATTAGAGATTGATTTCATGTTAGATTGCGTGCATGTTCTTGTAGGTCGCAGTTTAGGTGAGTGCTTTGTCTTTCCGTTTTTACATAAACTCACAATATCACCCGTTTTGTGTGATGAGCGATCCGCGAGAGTCCGACATAGACGAGTGTTGCAAGGTTGAAGGTTCAATATTGTTGTCATTGGTCAAGCTTGTTGTATGTGGTTGTTTACATTAATTTTAATCGTTGCGCATTAGTTTGGGTAACTTTGGAGCATATTCCGCTATGAGTTATATACATTACATTAGGTTTGAGTTCATCGTTTTGTGCTTGCTTGAGGACAAGCAAGGGTTCGGTTTGGGGAGGTTTGATGCGTGCTATTTATATATGATTATTCCATCTTTTAGGCACGCATTTTCATGCATATCGAGTAACATTGTCTACTATTTTTCCCCGAATTTGATACTTTGTGGCCATGTTGCATCTTATGTAGGTATGGACCCGTTGATGCATAAACAAGGCAAAAATCGTGCTTAAAGATGAAATCTTTTGCGAAATAAGAAAAGAGAATGATCGTTTCCAAATAGGTCTACTTAAAACGTGAATATCTTGAGTTCTACAACTCCAATTGAGCTGATTTCTAGTTCTTTGGAAAGCTCTTTCTCTTAGCTTTCCAACGGTATGTTACATACTCAATTTGAAGAAGTAACGAATAAATGGCAAGCGTTTGAAGTTGAGCGCGCAGTGCTGAGAACGGGTCACAGATAGTCGAACGACTATCCATAATAGTCGACCGACTATTCTCGAGACTGGACGAAGACCGAGACTTTCCTAATTTGATTTTTAGGGTTAATAAGACTTTTGGGCTTTTGTTTTAACTTAGTATTTAAGAAACTATTAGACTAGAATTCTACAACCTCTTCTATCTCTTCTTTTATGCTTCTAATTCTATTTTGATTTCTCTCTACCCTAAACTTTTAGATCTACACTTATGAATTCTTTTCTACTCTTTCTTCAAACTCGGTAATCTAATTCTTTCTTTGTTCTTTCTTATTCTCTTTGTTCTTAATTCTTTCTCTTTTAATCTTATTAATTCTTTTATTCTTAATTTCTCTTTAGATCTATTCGATAGGCTTAATTTATTTATCATCTTTATTATTGTTGTCATAAATTTTTCCATGAGTAGCTAATTTCCCTTGCTAGGATTTAGGGGATCCATGAATTGAATACGATTGCTAATTAGTTTACAGATCTGTCAATGATATTGTGTCTATGTTGTTAATTGTAGCATTTAACTGAGATTAATTGATTAAGTCGACATAATTGATTAATTAAATTGGTGAACTCGAACCTAAGATCGGAAGCCTGGTAAGAGTTAGACCTGCTACAACACATTAGTTTGCCCTAATAAGATCGGAAGCCGTTAGAAGCATTCTAGGGTGAATAGCGGATCAGAAGGACCTTTTCACTACCCCTTAGAACAATATCTGTGATAGACCTGTGAACCAGACTGTGACCGTAGGAAATTCATGGTGAACCGACGATCCTAGTTTTCTCTCTATATTTATTCATCCTTATTCATCTTATTTAATTTAATTATTCTTCTTTTTATTTCTCTTCTTTCACTATTTTTAGATTAGTTAAAAACAACTCATAAAAACCCCCCCGATTTGGTTACTTAAGATAGACTTTAATTGCGAGTAGAATTTATTTGTCTCCTTGTGGATACGATCCTGTCTTCCCTAGCTATATTTTTAGTTAGACCTAAGTTGGTTATCTTTGATAGGTATACGACTAGCTTATCACCCGTCTCGTTCATTTGTTGTCTTTTTATATTCATTGCGAGAAATATTTTAATCAAAGAAAAACAAATTAATATTACAACTCATATAATCTATTTAAAATGTTAGAAAACATAATACGTATCGAGTGATTTAGTATTTCTTTAAATTCTGTTAACGAACATAGTCGTATTTTATGTTGCGGATATTATTACATCTAAATATTCATTACTTCAAAATGATTTTGATCGAAGTTTGAAAATTTTAAAAGCATTAACTTATTTTATTTTCAAAAAGAATACTATAAATAGTACTCTGTATCAATCCTAAAAAGAGTGATTTTTTTTTACCAAAAACAAAAAAACACTGCATACTATTGTCAACAATAACAACTACAGAGTACATACTTACATACTTCCAAATACATAATTCAGATTATGTAAATTTATCATAATACATCCAATTGCTATAATTTAAAATTCCTGCATTGACAATTAAGCGAATATGTCTCAAAGATTCTGCGAATATATATTTATATTCCTAAAAGTACGAGAAGTTCGCTCCAGCCATCAGAAATAAATAACAATAAACTACGTAATGACAACTTTTTGAACCTTTTATAGTATAATATAAATCCACAAACAAAGTAATTCAAGTGATAGCAATATAAATTTTTATTTTACTTTAAAATGTAAAATATGTTACTTTAAAAATAATAATATGTAACTAAAAGAAAATAGAAGTGACATACAATACATGTAATAATTAAAAAACAAATTTGAGTATGTAACGAATTTATATACTTTCTCTAAGTTTAAGTGTTTTTTTGACTATCACATGAATTATTATTGGTCTATTAAAAACAAATATCATACAAATTTAAAAATAATCTAGTAACCGTAGAAATTTAAAACTTTATACAAATTAACGAATAAAAGACAATGTACGTGAATTCAGAAATCTCAAATGAACAGAATAATTACTCCCTCCATTTTCTTGATTTAGTCCGACACAAAGTTTAAGAAAATATGAAAAAGTGAGATGATAGTGTTGATATGCTACATGTGATGAGAAAAAAAAAGGTAAAGATGAAAATATTTCCTTAAAAGAAAATAATGCTAACTAAAAAAAATTCATAAAAGTAATATGAGGCTAATCCACGAAGAAGAAAGAAGTATGTTATTAGAACTATTTTTATTTTATTAATTTAATACAAATAAATAAATAAATTTATGAGTTTTGACGATCTTTTGGCATCAGTGTTAGTTTCGGATATATGATTATAAAATTAAAAACTTTCATGCATATATTTTGGAAGGTTGATTATATAGAAAAATTCACGGTTACCAATGAATGAATGAAATAAGCTTTAAATAAGTATTAATAAAATGTATGTTAATTTTGAGATACAAATACGTTTAATATATAGATTCAAATATATAAAAGTGTACGATATGAACAATTGTTTACCATCACAAATCACTTTAATTTTGTATTTTTTTGTTCCTTGTGTGTGAAACGTATTTGATATATATATATATATATATATATATATATATATATATATATATATATATATATATATATATATATATATATATATATATATATATATATATATATATATATATATATATAGGGATGAGATCCCATCCGAACCTTACTTCGGTACGAACCGTCCAAACTAACCTTTAAACACTCCGGTTACACTTTTAAGGATCCCAATTACACTTTTAAGATTAAAACAAACATAAGAGTATTTGGTGTCCCATTATTCCCTTAATTTTTGAATAATTTTTAAGTAGTTAGAAATTACATTCTTTAATGATCCCATTACCCTCTTATTTTTTGTTTTTTCTCAAAAGTGTAACTGAGGTCCTTAAAAGTGTAACTAAGGTCACTAAAAGTGTAACTAGTTAAACTTTAAAAGTGTAAGTGGGGTCCTTAAAAGTGTAACTAGTTGGTTCGGACGGTTCGCACCGAAATTGTGGTTCGGACGGGATCCTAATTCTTTTAGTGACCTTAGTTACATATATATATATATATATATGTATATATATATATATATATAAGAAAAATTTTAGATTTTAATTAAGTTTTTGATATGGATTCCAGAACAGTCAAAATTGCTCTATTATTTGTTTCAGTGCTTGTTATCTCACGACAATGTTTTGCAAATGACTCTGTTGCCGCATCACGTAGCACCTCGAAGGTGGACGACTTTCTAAAATGTGCAAAGAAGTTAGGTGTAACTTCTGGCGGTGTCATATTCGAATATGTCTTTGACAATTGAAAACAAGTATCCAAAAGAGCTTGTAGCGCTCTATTAAAGGTCGGAAAGGACTGTCACAATCTTCTCACAGAAGTGTCTATAGTCGACAAGCGTCTTGGTAAGAAAGAGACAGAAGAAGCATGGCGTAAAAATGAAAAAGTATGGGAACTTTGTAAGACATTTGAACATGTTTCTAATTAGTTCGTTAATATATCAAAATTATGTATTTATAATATCTTGAAATGAGAAATTCATACGAGATATGATCAAATAATTATGGTTTGTTAAACATAGTTTGGAGGCTTAATTAACTATTACTCCCCCGTCTCGTTCATTTGTTGTCTTTTTCTATTCATTGCGAGAAATATTTTAATCAAATAAAAACAAATTAATATTACAACTCATATAATCTATTTAAAATGTTAGAAAACATAATACGTATCGAGTGATTTAGTATTTCTTTAAATTCTGTTAACGAACATAGTCGTATTTTATGTTGCGGATATTATTACTTCTAAATATTCATTACTTCAAAATGATTTTGATCGAAGTTTGAAAATTTTAAAAGAATTAACTTATTTTATTTTCACAATGAATACTATAAATGTTAGAATTTATGATAGGCTTAATAACTGATTAAGTAGTTTGATCAGTTTAGAGTTACTGAATTGTGGTCCATTTGGTGATCAACCTAAACTCTAATAAATATCTATCTCTTATCTCCTACAATCCTATATTCCATTAACCACTATACAGAAAGTTTATCTAGTTGTAACTTTATATTTGATGGAAAGATTAGTATAAATACAACGCTATTCAGGGTCACTAAATTCATCATCTCTATTCATCTATACACCATCTAAATCTGAGAGGAAAGAGTTTAGAACCGACAATATAGTTAAGACGATCGACGGTATTCGGGGATGGTATTTTCGGGTTGTAGATAAAGCTGTTGAGGAATCCGATAAGCAATGGCTGGAGGTTATTTCTAGATCTTATAATTCAGCTTCCGCTTTTGAGTTTATCGTTATGTTCATTTATTAACTAAGAACCTGATAAATTCATATAAAGAACTTACAATAAATAGTACTCCGTATCAATCCTAAAAAGAGTGATTTTTGTTTTACCAAAAACAAAAAAACACTGCATACTATTGTCAACAATAACAACTACAGAGTACATAATTACATACTTCCAAATACATAATTCAGATTATGTAAATTTATCATAATACATCCAATTACTATACTTTAAAATTCCTGCATTGACAATTAAGCGAATATGTCTCAAAGATTCTGCGAATATATATTTATATTCCTAAAAGTACGAGAAGTTCGCTCCAGCCATCAGAAATAAATAACAATAAACTACGTAATGACAACTTTTTGAACCTTTTATAGTATAATATAAATCCACAAACAAAGTAATTCAAGTGATAGCAATATAAATTTTTATTTTTTCAAATGATTAACTTTAAAATGTAGAATATGTTACTTTAAAAATAATAATATGCAACTAAAAGAAAATAGAAGTGACATACAATACATGTAATAATTAAAAAACAAATTTGAGTATGTTACCAATTTATATACTTTCTCTAAGTTTAAGTGTTTTTTTGACTATCACATGAATTATTATTGGTCTATTAAAAACAAATATCATACAAATTTAAAAATAATCTAGTAACCGTAGTAGAAATTTAAAACTTTATACAAATTAACGAATAAAAGACAATGTACGTGAATTCAGAAATCTCAAATGAACAGAATAATGACTCCCTCCATTTTCTTGATTTAGTCCGACACAAAGTTTAAGAAAATATGAAAAAGTGAGATAACAGTGCTGATATGCTACATGTGATGAGAAATAAATAGATAAAGATGAAAATATTTCCTTAAAAGAAAATAGTGCTAACTAAAAAAAATTCATAAAAGAAATATGAGGCTAATCCACAAAGAAGAAAGAAGTATGTTATTAGAACTGTTTTTATTTTATTAATTTAATACAAATAAAAAATTAATTTATGAGTTTTGACGATCTTTTGGCATCAGTGTTAGTTTCGGATATATGATTATAAAATTATTTTGGAAGGTTGATTATAGAAAAATTCACGGTTACCAATGAATGAAATAAATAAGCTTTAAATAAGTATTAATAAAATGTATGTTAATTTTGAGATACAAATACGTTTAATGTATAGATTCAAATATATAAAAGTGTACGATATGAACAATTGTTTACCATCACAAATCACTTTAATTTTGTATTTTTTTGTTCCTTGTGTGTGAAACATATTTGAGATATATATATATAAGAAAATTTTTAGATTTTAGTTAAGTTTTTGATATGGATTCCAGAACAGTCAAAATTGCTCTACTATTTGTTTCAGTGCTTGTTATCTCACGACAATGTTTTGCAAATGACTCTGTTGCCGTATCACGTAGCACCTCGAAGATGGACGACTTTCTAAAATGTGCAAAGAAGTTAGGTGTAACTTATGGCGGTGTCATATTCGAATATGTCTTTGACAATTGAAAACAAGTATCCAAAAGAGCTTGTAGCGCTCTATTAAAGGTCGGAAAGGACTGTCACAATCTTCTCACAGAAGTGTCTATAGTCGACAAGCGTCTTGGTAAGAAAGAGACAGAAGAAGCATGGCGTAAAAATGAAAAAGTATGAGAACTTTGTAAGACATTTGGACATGTTTCTAATTAGTTCGTTAATATATCAAAATTATGTATTTATAATATCTTGAAATGAGAAATTCATACGAGATATGATCAAATAAATATGGTTTGTTAACGTAGTTTGGAGGCTTAATTAACTATTACTCCCCCCGTCTCGTTCATTTGTTATCTTTTTATATTCATTGCGATAAAAATAATTTAATCAAAGAAAAACAAATTAATATTACAACTCATATAATCTATTTAAAATGTTAGAAAACATAATACGTATCGAGTGATTTAGTATTTCTTTAAATTCTGTTAACGAACATTAGTCGTATTTTATGTTGCGGATATTATTACTTCTAAATATTCATTACTTCAAAATGATTTTGATCGAAGTTTGAAAATTTACAAGCATTAACTTATTTTATTTTCAAAAAGAATACTATAAATAGTACTCCGTATCAATCCTAAAAAGAGTGATTTTTTTTTTTTACCAAAAACAAAAAAACACTGCATACTATTGTCAACAATAACAACTACAGAGTACATACTTACATATTTCAAAATACATAATTCAGATTATGTAAATTTATCATAATACATCTGTTGGAAATATAGGGTCACTATAGGGGCGATATATAAATAGTAAACATACGTTGTTGTGTCGTGGTATGAAGGCCACTGAATGAGAAACGAAATCGCTCCGACTACGGTACAAATCGGAATAATGGGGCTCGTCCCCCAAGGTCACACAACACTCCTAAAAGGTTGTGTACTCAACCATTAGGAGTTGGAACTCGATTGTATACTCAGAATTTATCAGACATTTGGATGAATTATTTGATGTGTATCTCATCCCCATTCTCATTCTCTTATATCACCTTATATAAGACTACATGAGAGTATGAGACTAATATCAAAGGGTATCCAAGGCTATTCATGATGGTAATGAATTGTCATTACTATAAAGATAATGATATTCATAACCATCATGAATATTGGTGTCAATGTACTACTTAATGGGAAATACCCTTACAATGCAACAATGATCAATCTATTGTCTTTGCATTATTTCTAACAATCCCCCATTAATGCAAATGACAAACCGAAAACAAAAATTCTGAGCATATGAAAGGTTGACACTTAGACGTTAATATCTTTCGATTTGAATTAACGTATTAGTGAAATAAGTCAACAACTTACTTACAATAAGAGAATATCTTTCGATTTGAATTCCTTATTGAACTTCGGTTGAATTACCCTCACAACACATATCATACCTTAAGTTCCACACGAGTTCCGCAATACGATTCAACAAATTTATAGCCAAATGAACCTTGGGATTTTGATGAGTGCTCTAGAAAGATAACTCAATCTCTCATAGAAGGAGGCCAACCCATCACACCCACTTAGGTGATTCTATCAAGGATATCTCCACATACCCACTCACTTATGAGCTATAGAATCATTAAGTGCTCTAAAGCTCAACCTCTCAATACTACGGTGAATCCATCAAGTCCTTCACAACAGGACCACCCAAACATAGGGATATAGATTCATTAAGAGAAATATCTCAACCTCGGTGATCTCATCAAGTCCGTCTCACAAGGACCACCCAAATTTGGGCTATAAGACCATTAAGAGCTATATGCTCAACCTCTGCCATTACGGTGATCTCATCAAGTCCGTCTCACAAGGACCACCCAAATATGGGCTATAAGACCATTAAGAGCTATATGCTCAACCTTTCAAATACACCAAATTATATTTGATGATTACAGCTCCCTCAAATCTGCATAATACATGTGTGTAATTCACTACACATCATTTTTAGCAATATGAAGCTGAAATCAGCATCAAACACTGCATAGCAATTGATGCCCCCACAATTATGCAATAAATATTAAGCTCACAATCACCATGCATTAACCCGGTAAGGTTAAAAGAGCAAAATAATATGCATACATAATAAATGAAATTATAACAGTCTTCTCACAAGACTTATAAAATTATTATAAAGATGAAAACTTACTCATGATCATTGTGCATCTCACCTAGTGATCCAACATCTTTATAAATATTCAACATGTTGCAATTCTCAATATTGCACCATATATGCATCATCCTTCTTATATTAGAGAACAATGATCTCGATGAATGTTTCACTTTTATTTTCTTTTTGCAAATCCGCAAAGAAAAATATATATCATTTACTCACATAAAATCAATCATCATAATCTCATATAGTGTGGTGTAAGCCAAATGTACAACATAAATAAATGATATGGACCTTACGCAACCATTATTTATTGACTTAGTCAACAAATTAAAACTCTTACATTTGGTTCAATTATTCATGTATAAAACATGTTATCGATCATCATTTTCCCCCACAATTAGAGATATACATACTCTTCACAAATTATAAGATATCAACTCTAAAGTTGATGCATGAATAATTTTATCAAATAAGTTGAATGACTTCCCCCACATGTTGTCACACCACGAAATAGTGACAAACATAATCGTTCAAACAAAATATACAAATTATTCATTCATTAATCATCCCAACTTTTAGATATCAAATAATTATGCCTGACAATTTATCTATTCCATAATCTATTCTTAGAGTAATTTATCAAATAATTCATCCAATTATTTAATACATACTTGATCAAGATTATGCATGTCATTAAAAATAAAATATTTAACCCCCACATATAGCTTATTTTACTCAAGTGAGCATTGATGCATCTCTAGTGTGAAGTTAAATTATCCTCCCAAATGTATCCAAAATAATTTACAAGACAAATACACACATGTCTTTTCAAAACATTAATAAGGATACGAAAAATCACACTAATATATAATCCCAACATATATTATACATATTCAATTTTCTCAAGCAAAACATACATGATGTTCTTAAATTGATTAATGAATAATATCCAATATCATATATATTAAGTGCATAGAATAAATTTATAACGGCTATATAATAAATTTATAACGGCTATATAATGAATCCAAATATTGCTCTCATTACTCATAAGAGCGTATAATCTCCACATGGTATCTCCCAAGACAACATAATTTGCACAAAATCATTAATAATTAATTATTACTCCACTAATAATTACATTAATTATTTTGATCATAGGCATATATTATTCTCCATAAACACACAAAAACATTCACCTTTTAGTTGTATATTAATACAAACATGTGTGCAAATTCATCATCCATCATGAAATATTGAGACTAACACCTTCAACATATGTTCAGAAACAACATAACATCTTACTCTTATCAGATAATTCATCTTCCAATTAATGACGATAAATAATACTCATCGATCAAACATAATTATTTTATCATCATGAATCACAAGAAGACAAGAACTAAACTCATAGATATCATACCTCATTCTCAAGGATGAATATTGATAATAAAATAAAATAATATATATCATCCACTCATAAACCTTCAAAAACTTTCAGCATACTACCACGACATTGTGTCCCGTTTTCCGAAGGGTAAATGGCAGAATCAGCTCACGACTTCAACTAAAGAGTTGTAGCCCTTCTTCTTAGCTTTCCAACGCCATATTACACGTCCCAATAGGAGGTCTAGAGACGGAGTTATTGCCATAATACCGAACTGATGTCTCACCCTCAACGAGATGAATCTTACCAACGAAACAAGATAGCCAATAGAAATAATTCCCATGACAAGTGATGAACACAACCACAATAATAGTGACACAATTTCGTTTCTCAATTGTTGGAAATATAGGGTCACTATAGGGGCGATATATAAATAGTAAACATACGTTGTTGTGTCGTGGTATGAAGGCCACTGAATGAGAAACGAAATCGCCCCGACTACGGTACAAATCGGAATAATGGGCGTCGTCCCCCAAGGTCACACAACACTCCTAAAAGGTTGTGTACTCAACCATTAGGAGTTGGAACTCGATGGTATACTCAGAATTTATCAAGACATTTGGATGAAGTATTTGATGTATATCTCATCCCCATTCTCATTCTCTTATATCACCTTATATAAGACTACATGAGAGTATGAGACTAATATCAAAGGGTATCCAAGGCTATTCATGATGGTAATGAATTGTCATTACTATAAAGATAATGATATTCATAACCATCATGAATATTGGTGTCAATGTGCTACTTAATGGGAGATACCCTTACAATGCAACAATGATCAATCTATTGTCTTTGCATTATTTCTAACAACATCCAATTGCTATACTTTAAAATTCCTGCATTCACAATTAAGCGAATATGTCTCAAAGATTCTGCGAATATATATTTATATTCCTAAAAGTACGAGAAGTTCGCTCCCGCCATCAGAAATAAATAACAATAAACTACGTAATGACAACTTTTTGAACCTTTTATAGTATAATATAAATCCACAAGCAAAGTAATTCAAGTGATAGATTTATAAATTTCTATTTTTTCAAATGATTAACTTTAAAATGTAGAATATGTTACTTTCAAAATAATAATATGCAACTAAAAGAAAATAGAAGTGACATACAATACATGTAATAATTAATAAACAAATTTTGAGTATGTTACGAATTTATATACTTTCTCTAAGTTTAAGTGTTTTTTGACTAACACATGAGTTATTATTGGTCTATTAAAAACAAATATCATACAAATTTAAAAATAATCTAGTAACCGTAGTAGAAATTTAAAACTTTATACAAATTAACGAATAAAAGACAATGTACGTGAATTCAGAAATCTCAAATGAACAGAATAATTACTCCCTCCATTTTCTTGATTTAGTCCGACACAAAGTTTAAGAACATATGAAAAAGTGAGATGACAGTGCTGATATGCTACATGTGATGAGAAATAAATAGATAAAGATGAAAATATTTCCTTAAAAGAAAATAGTGCTAACTAAAAAAAATTCATAAAAGCAATATGAGGCTAATCCACGAAGAAGAAAGAAGTATGTTATTAGAACTGTTTTTATTTTATTAATTTAATACAAATAAATAATTAATTTATGAGTTTTGACGATCTTTTGGCATCAGTGTTATTTTCGGATATATGATTATAAAATTGTTTTGGAAGGTTGATTATAGAAAAATTCACGGTTACCAATGAATGAAATAAATAAGCTTTAAATAAGTATTAATAAAATGTATGTTAATTTTGATATACAAATACGTTTAATATATAGATTCAAATATAAAAAAGTGTACGATATGAACAATTGTTTACCATCACAAATCACTTTAATTTTGTATTTTTTTGTTCCTTGTGTGTGAAACGTATTTGAGATATATATATATATATAAGAAAAATTTTAGATTTTAGTTAAGTTTTTGATATGGATTCCAGAACAGTCAAAATTGCTCTACTATTTGTTTCAGTGCTTGTTATCTCACGACAATGTTTTGCAAATGACTCTGTTGCCGCATCACGTAGCACCTCGAAGATGGACGACTTTCTAAAATGTGCAAAGAAGTTAGGTGTAACTTCTGGCGGTGTCATATTCGAATATGTCTTTGACAATGGAAAACAAGTATCCAAAAGAGCTTGTAGCGCTCTATTAAAAGTCGGAAAGGACTGTCACAATCTTCTCACAGAAGTGTCTATAGTCGACAAGCGTCTTGGTAAGAAAGAGACAGAAGAAGCATGACGTAAAAATGAAAAAGTATGGGAACTTTGTAAGACATTTGGACATGTTTCTAATTAGTTCGTTAATATATCAAAATTATGTATTTATAATATCTTGAAATGAGAAATTGAAACGAGATATGATCAAATAAATATGGTTTGTTAACGTAGTTTGGAGGCTTAATTAACTATTACTCCCCCCGTCTCGTTCATTTGTTGTCTTTTTATATTCATTTGCGATAAAAATATTTTAATCAAAGAAAAACAAATTAATATTACAACTCATATAATCTATTTAAAATGTTAGAAAACATAATACGTATCGAGTGATTTAGTATTTCTTTAAATTCTGTTAACGAACATTAGTCGTATTTTATGTTGCGGATATTATTACTTCTAAACATTCATTACTTCAAAATGATTTTGATCGTTTTTTGAAAATTTTAAAAGCATTAACTTATTTTATTTTCAAAAAGAATACTATAAATAGTATTCCGTATCAATCCTAAAAAGAGTGATTTTTTTTTTTACCAAAAACAAAAAAAACACTGCATACTATTGTCAACAATAACAACTACAGAGTACATACTTACATACTTCCAAATACATAATTCAGATTATGTATATTTATCATAATACATCCAATTGCTATACTTTAAAATTCCTGCATTGACAATTAAGCGAATATGTCTCAAAGATTCTGCGAATATATATTTATATTCCTAAAAGTACGAGAAGTTCGCTCTCGCCATCAGATATAAATAACAATAAACTACGTAATGACAACTTTTTGAACCTTTTATAGTATAATATAAATCCACAAACAAAGTAATTCAAGTGATAGCAATATAAATTTTTATTTTTTCAAATGATTAACTTTAAAATGTAGAATATGTTACTTTAAAAATAATAATATGCAACTAAAAGAAAATAGAAGTGACATACAATACTTGTAATAATTAAAAAACAAATTTGAGTATGTTACGAATTTGTATACTTTCTCTAAGTTTAAGTGTTTTTTTGACTATCACATGAATTATTATTGGTCTATTAAAAAAAAATATCATACAAATTTAAAAATAATCTAGTAACCGTAGAAATTTAAAACTTTATACAAATTAACGAATAAAAGACAATGTACGTGAATTCGGAAATCTCAAATGAACAGAATAATTACTCCCTCCATTTTCTTGATTTAGTCCGACACAAAGTTTAAGAAAATATGAAAAAGTGAGATGATAGTGTTGATATGCTACATGTGATGAGAAAAAAAAATAGATAAAGATGAAAATATTTCTTTAAAAGAAAATAGTGCTAACTAAAAAAAATTCATAAAAGTAATATGAGGCTAATCCACGAAGAAGAAAGAAGTATGTTATTAGAACTGTTTTTATTTTATTAATTTAATACAAATAAATAATTTATTTATGAGTTTTGACGATCTTTTGGTATCAGTGTTAGTTTCAGATATATGATTATAAAATTAAATACTTTCATGCATATATTTTGGAAGGTTGATTATAGAAAAATTCACGGTTACCAATGAATGAAATAAATAAGCTTTAAATAAGTATTAATTAAATGTATGTTAATTTTGAGATACAAATACGTTTAATATATAGATTCAAATATATAAAAATGTACGATATGAACAATTGTTTACCATCACAAATCACTTTAATTTTGTATTTTTTTGTTCCTTGTGTGTGAAACGTATTTGAGATATATATATATAAGAAAAATTTTAGATTTTAGTTAAGTTTTTGATATGGATTCCAGAACAGTCAAAATTGCTCTACTATTTGTTTCAGTGCTTGTTATCTACGACAATGTTTTGCAAATGACTCTGTTGCCGCATCACGTAGCACCTCGAAGATGGACGACTTTCTAAAATGTGCAAAGAAGTTAGGTGTAACTTCTGGCGGTGTCATATTCGAATATGTCTTTGACAATGGAAAACAAGTATCCAAAAGTGCTTGTAGCGCTCTATTAAAAGTCGGAAAGGACTGTCACAATCTTCTCACATAAGTGTCTATAGTCGACAAGCGTCTTAGTAAGAAAGAGACAGAAGAAGCATGGCGTAAAAATGAAAAAGTATGGGAACTTTGTAAGACATTTGGACATGTTTCTAATTAGTTCGTTAATATATCAAAATTATGTATTTATAATATCTTGAAATGAGAAATTCAAACGAGATATGATCAAATAAATATGGTTTGTTAACGTAGTTTGGAGGCTTAATTAACTATTACTCCCCCTGTCTCGTTCATTTGTTGTCTTTTTATATTCATTGCGATAAAAATATTTTAATCAAAGAAAAACAAATTAATATTACAACTCATATAATCTATTTAAAATGTTAGAAAACATAATACGTATCGAGTGATTTAGTATTTCTTTAAATTCTGTTAACGAACATTAGTCGTACTTTATGTTGCGGATATTATTACTTCTAAATATTCATTACTTCAAAATGATTTTGATCGTTTTTTGAAAATTTTAAAAGCATTAACTTATTTTATTTTCAAAAAGAATACTATAAATAGTATTCCGTATCAATCCTAAAAAGAGTGATATTTTTTTTACCAAAAACAAAAAAACACTGCATACTATTGTCAACAATAACAACTACAGAGTACATACTTACATACTTCCAAATACATAATTCAGATTATGTATATTTATCATAATACATCCAATTGCTATACTTTAAAATTCCTGCATTGACAATTAAGCGAATATGTCTCAAAGATTCTGCGAATATATATTTATATTCCTAAAAGTACGAGAAGTTCGCTCTCGCCATCAGATATAAATAACAATAAACTACGTAATGACAACTTATTGAACCTTTTATAGTATAATATAAATCCACAAACAAAGTAATTCAAGTGATAGCAATATAAATTTTTATTTTTTCAAATGATTAACTTTAAAATGTAGAATATGTTACTTTAAAAATAATAATATGCAACTAAAAGAAAATAGAAGTGACGTACAATACTTGTAATAATTATAAAACAAATTTGAGTATGTTACGAATTTGTATACTTTCTCTAAGTTTAAGTGTTTTTTTTACTATCACATGAATTATTATTGGTCTATTAAAAAAAAATATCATACAAATTTAAAAATAATCTAGTAACCGTAGAAATTTAAAACTTTATACAAATTAACGAATAAAAGACAATGTACGTGAATTCGGAAATCTCAAATGAACAGAATAATTACTCCCTCCATTTTCTTGATTTAGTCCGACACAAAGTTTAAGAAAATATGAAAAAGTGAGATGATAGTGTTGATATGCTACATGTGATGAGAAAAAAAAAATAGATAAAGATGAAAATATTTCTTTAAAAGAAAATAGTGCTAACTAAAAAAAATTCATAAAGGTAATATGAGGCTAATCCACGAAGAAGAAAGAAGTATGTTATTAGAACTATTTTTATTTTATTAATTTAATACAAATAAATGATTAATTTATGAGTTTTGACGATCTTTTGGTATCAGTGTTAGTTTCAGATATATGATTATAAAATTAAATACTTTCATGCATATATTTTGGAAGGTTGATTATAGAAAAATTCACGGTTACCAATGAATGAAATAAATAAGCTTTAAATAAGTATTAATTAAATGTATGTTAATTTTGAGATACAAATACGTTTAATATATAGATTCAAATATGTAAAAGTGTACGATATGAACAATTGTTTACCATCACAAATCACTTTAATTTTGTATTTTTTTGTTCCTTGTGTGTGAAACGTATTTGAGATATATATATATATATATATATATATATATATATATATAAGAAAAATTTTAGATTTTAGTTAAGTTTTTGATATGGATTCCAGAACAGTCTAAATTGCTCTACTATTTGTTTCAGTGCTTGTTATCTACGACAATGTTTTGCAAATGACTCTGTTGCCGCATCACGTAGCACCTCGAAGATGGACGACTTTCTAAAATGTGCAAAGAAGTTAGGTGTAACTTCTGGCGGTGTCATATTCGAATATGTATTTGACAATGGAAAACAAGTATCCAAAAGAGCTTGTAGCGCTCTATTAAAAGTCGGAAAGGACTGTCACAATCTTCTCACATAAGTGTCTATAGTCGACAAGCGTCTTGGTAAGAAAGAGACAGAAGAAGCATGGCGTAAAAATGAAAAAGTATGGGAACTTTGTAAGACATTTGGACATGTTTCTAATTAGTTCGTTAATATATCAAAATTATGTATTTATAATATCTTGAAATGAGAAATTCAAACGAGATATGATCAAATAAATATGGTTTGTTAACGTAGTTTGGAGGCTTAATTAACTATTACTCCCCCCGTCTCGTTCATTTGTTGTCTTTTTATATTCATTGCGATAAAAATATTTTAATCAAAGAAAAACAAATTAATATTACAACTCATATAATCTATTTAAAATGTTAGAAAACATAATACGTATCGAGTGATTTAGTATTTCTTTAAATTCTGTTAACGAACATTAGTCGTACTTTATGTTGCGGATATTATTACTTCTAAATATTCATTACTTCAAAATGATTTTGATCGTTTTTTGAAAATTTTAAAAGCATTAACTTATTTTATTTTCAAAAAGAATACTATAAATAGTATTCCGTATCAATCCTAAAAAGAGTGATATTTTTTTTACCAAAAACAAAAAAACACTGCATACTATTGTCAACAATAACAACTACAGAGTACATACTTACATACTTCCAAATACATAATTCAGATTATGTATATTTATCATAATACATCCAATTGCTATACTTTAAAATTCCTGCATTGACAATTAAGCGAATATGTCTCAAAGATTCTGCGAATATATATTTATATTCCTAAAAGTACGAGAAGTTCGCTCTCGCCATCAGATATAAATAACAATAAACTACGTAATGACAACTTTTTGAACCTTTTATAGTATAATATAAATCCACAAACAAAGTAATTCAAGTGATAGCAATATAAATTTTTATTTTTTCAAATGATTAACTTTAAAATGTAGAATATGTTACTTTAAAAATAATAATATGCAACTAAAAGAAAATAGAAGTGACATACAATACTTGTAATAATTAAAAAACAAATTTGAGTATGTTACGAATTTGTATACTTTCTCTAAGTTTAAGTGTTTTTTTGACTATCACATGAATTATTATTGGTCTATTAAAAAAAAATATCATACAAATTTAAAAATAATCTAGTAACCGTAGAAATTTAAAACTTTATACAAATTGACGAATAAAAGACAATGTACGTGAATTCGGAAATCTCAAATGAACAGAATAATTACTCCCTCCATTTTCTTGATTTAGTCCGACACAAAGTTTAAGAAAATATGAAAAAGTGAGATGATAGTGTTGATATGCTACATGTGATGAGAAAAAAAAATAGATAAAGATGAAAATATTTCTTTAAAAGAAAATAGTGCTAACTAAAAAAAATTCATAAAAGTAATATGAGGCTAATCCACGAAGAAGAAAGAAGTATGTTATTAGAACTGTTTTTATTTTATTAATTTAATACAAATAAATAATTTATTTATGAGTTTTGACGATCTTTTGGTATCAGTGTTAGTTTCAGATATATGATTATAAAATTAAATACTTTCATGCATATATTTTGGAAGGTTGATTATAGAAAAATTCACGGTTACCAATGAATGAAATAAATAAGCTTTAAATAAGTATTAATTAAATGTATGTTAATTTTGAGATACAAATACGTTTAATATATAGATTCAAATATATAAAAATGTACGATATGAACAATTGTTTACCATCACAAATCACTTTAATTTTGTATTTTTTTGTTCCTTGTGTGTGAAACGTATTTGAGATATATATATATATATATATATATATATATATATATATATATATATATATATATATATATATATATATATATATAAGAAAAATTTTAGATTTTAGTTAAGTTTTTGATATGGATTCCAGAATAGTCAAAATTGCTCTACTATTTGTTTCAGTGCTTGTTATCTCACGACAATGTTTTGCAAATGACTCTGTTGCCGCATCACGTAGCACCTCGAAGATGGACGACTTTCTAAAATGTGCAAAGAAGTTAGGTGTAACTTCTGGCGGTGTCATATTCGAATATGTCTTTGACAATGGAAAACAAGTATCCAAAAGAGCTTGTAGCACTCTATTAAAAGTCGGAAAGGACTGTCACAATCTTCTCACAGAAGTGTCTATAGTCGACAAGCGTCTTAGTAAGAAAGAGACAGAAGAAGCATGGCGTAAAAATGAAAAAGTATGGGAACTTTGTAAGACATTTGGACATGTTTCTAATTAGTTCGTTAATATATCAAAATTATGTATTTATAATATCTTGAAATGAGAAATTCAAACGAGATATGATCAAATAAATATGGTTTGTTAACGTAGTTTGGAGGCTTAATTAACTTTTACTCCCCCCGTCTCGTTCATTTGTTGTCTTTTTATATTCATTTGCGATAAAAATATTTTAATCAAAGAAAAACAAATTAATATTACAACTCATATAATCTATTTAAAATGTTAGAAAACATAATACGTATCGAGTGATTTAGTATTTCTTTAAATTCTGTTAACGAACATTAGTCGTATTTTATGTTGCGGATATTATTACTTCTAAACATTCATTACTTCAAAATGATTTTGATCGTTTTTTGAAAATTTTAAAAGCATTAACTTATTTTATTTTCAAAAAGAATACTATAAATAGTATTCCGTATCAATCCTAAAAAGAGTGATTTTTTTTTTACCAAAAACAAAAAAACACTGCATACTATTGTCAACAATAACAACTACAGAGTACATACTTACATACTTCCAAATACATAATTCAGATTATGTATATTTATCATAATACATCCAATTGCTATACTTTAAAATTCCTGCATTGACAATTAAGCGAATATGTCTCAAAGATTCTGCGAATATATATTTATATTCCTAAAAGTACGAGAAGTTCGCTCTCGCCATCAGATATAAATAACAATAAACTACGTAATGACAACTTTTTGAACATTTTATAGTATAATATAAATCCACAAACAAAGTAATTCAAGTGATAGCAATATAAATTTTTATTTTTTCAAATGATTAACTTTAAAATGTAGAATATGTTACTTTAAAAATAATAATATGCAACTAAAAGAAAATAGAAGTGACATACAATACTTGTAATAATTAAAAAACAAATTTGAGTATGTTACGAATTTGTATACTTTCTCTAAGTTTAAGTGTTTTTTTGACTATCACATGAATTATTATTGGTCTATTAAAAAAAATATCATACAAATTTAAAAATAATCTAGTAACCGTAGAAATTTAAAACTTTATACAAATTGACGAATAAAAGACAATGTACGTGAATTCGGAAATCTCAAATGAACAGAATAATTACTCCCTCCATTTTCTTGATTTAGTCCGACACAAAGTTTAAGAAAATATGAAAAAGTGAGATGATAGTGTTGATATGCTACATGTGATGAGAAAAAAAAAATAGATAAAGATGAAAATATTTCTTTAAAAGAAAATAGTGTTAACTAAAAAAAATTCATAAAAGTAATATGAGGCTAATCCACGAAGAAGAAAGAAGTATGTTATTAGAACTGTTTTTATTTTATTAATTTAATACAAATAAATAATTTAATTATGAGTTTTGACGATCTTTTGGTATCAGTGTTAGTTTCAGATATTTGATTATAAAATTAAATACTTTCATGCAAATATTTTGGAAGGTTGATTATAGAAAAATTCACGGTTACCAATGAATGAAATAAATAAGCTTTAAATAAGTATTAATTAAATGTATGTTAATTTTGAGATACAAATACGTTTAATATATAGATTCAAATATATAAAAATGTACGATATGAACAATTGTTTACCATCACAAATCACTTTAATTTTGTATTTTTTTGTTCCTTGTGTGTGAAACGTATTTGAGATATATATATATATATATATATATATATATATATATATATATATATATATATAAGAAAAATTTTAGATTTTAGTTAAGTTTTTGATATGGATTCCAGAACAGTCAAAATTGCTCTACTATTTGTTCAGTGCTTGTTATCTCACGACAATGTTTTGCAAATGACTCTGTTGCCGCATCACGTAGCACCTCGAAGATGGACGACTTTCTAAAATGTGCAAAGAAGTTAGGTGTAACTTCTGGCGGTGTCATATTCGAATATGTCTTTGACAATGGAAAACAAGTATCCAAAAGAGCTTGTAGCACTCTATTAAAAGTCGGAAAGGACTGTCACAATCTTCTCACAGAAGTGTCTATAGTCGACAAGCGTCTTAGTAAGAAAGAGACAGAAGAAGCATGGCGTAAAAATGAAAAAGTATGGAAACTTTGTAAGACATTTGGACATGTTTCTAATTAGTTCGTTAATATATCAAAATTATGTATTTATAATATCTTGAAATGAGAAATTCAAACGAGATATGATCAAATAAATATGGTTTGTTAACGTAGTTTGGAGGCTTAATTAACTTTTACTCCCCCCGTCTCGTTCATTTTTTGTCTTTTTATATTCATTTGCGATAAAAATATTTTAATCAAAGAAAAACAAATTAATATTACAACTCATATAATCTATTTAAAATGTTAGAAAACATAATACGTATCGAGTGAATTAGTATTTCTTTAAATTCTGTTAACGAACATTAGTCGTATTTTATGTTGCGGATATTATTACTTCTAAACATTCATTACTTCAAAATGATTTTGATCGTTTTTTGAAAATTTTAAAAGCATTAACTTATTTTATTTTCAAAAAGAATACTATAAATAGTATTCCGTATCAATCCTAAAAAGAGTGATTTTTTTTTTACCAAAAACAAAAAAACACTGCATACTATTGTCAACAATAACAACTACAGAGTACATACTTACATACTTCCAAATACATAATTCAGATTATGTATATTTATCGTAATACATCCAATTGCTATACTTTAAAATTCCTGCATTGACAATTAAGTGAATATGTCTCAAAGATTCTGCGAATATATATTTATATTCCTAAAAGTACGAGAAGTTCGCTCTCGCCATCAGATATAAATAACAATAAACTACGTAATGACAACTTTTTGAACCTTTTATAGTATAATATAAATCCACAAACAAAGTAATTCAAGTGATAACAATATAAATTTTTATTTTTTCAAATGATTAACTTTAAAATGTAGAATATGTTACTTTAAAAATAATAATATGCAACTAAAAGAAAATAGAAGTGACATACAATACTTGTAATAATTATAAAACAAATTTGAGTATGTTACGAATTTGTATACTTTCTCTAAGTTTAAGTGTTTTTTTGACTATCACATGAATTATTATTGGTCTATTAAAAAAAAATATCATACAAATTTAAAAATAATCTAGTAACCGTAGAAATTTAAAACTTTATACAAATTAACGAATAAAAGACAATGTACGTGAATTCGGAAATCTCAAATGAACAGAATAATTACTCCCTCCATTTTCTTGATTTAGTCCGACACAAAGTTTAAGAAAATATGAAAAAGTGAGATGATAGTGTTGATATGCTACATGTGATGAGAAAAAAAAAATAGATAAAGATGAAAATATTTCTTTAAAAGAAAATAGTGCTAACTAAAAAAAATTCATAAAAGTAATATGAGGCTAATCCACGAAGAAGAAAGAAGTATGTTATTAGAACTGTTTTTATTTTATTAATTTAATACAAATAAATAATTAATTTATGAGTTTTGACGATCTTTTGGTATCAGTGTTAGTTTCAGATATATGATTATAAAATTAAATACTTTCATGCATATATTTTGGAAGGTTGATTATAGAAAAATTCACGGTTACCAATGAATGAAATAAATAAGCTTTAAATAAGTATTAATTAAATGTATGTTAATTTTGAGATACAAATACGTTTAATATATAGATTCAAATATATAAAAGTGTACGATATGAACAATTGTTTACCATCACAAATCAGTTTAATTTTGTATTTTTTTGTTCCTTGTGTGTGAAACGTATTTGAGATATATATATATATATATATATATATATATATATATATATATATTATATATATGAAAAAATTTAGATTTTAGTTAAGTTTTTGATATGGATTCCAGAACAGTCAAAATTGCTCTACTATTTGTTTCAGTGCTTGTTATCTCACGAGAATGTTTTGCAAATGACTCTGTTGCCGCATCACGTAGCACCTCGAAGATGGACGACTTTCTAAAATGTGCAAAGAAGTTAGGTGTAACTTCTGGCGGTGTCATATTCGAATATGTCTTTGACAATGGAAAACAAGTATCCAAAAGAGCTTGTAGCGCTCTATTAAAAGTCGGAAAGGACTGTCACAATCTTCTCACAGAAGTGTCTATTGTCGACAAGCGTCTTGGTAAGAAAGAGACAGAAGAAGCATGGCGTAAAAATGAAAAAGTATGGGAACTTTGTAAGACATTTGGACATGTTTCTAATTAGTTCGTTAATATATCAAAATTATGTATTTATAATATCTTGAAATGAAATTCAAACGAGATATGATCAAATAAATATGGTTTGTTAACGTAGTTTGGAGGCTTAATTAACTATTACTCCCCCCGTCTCGTTCATTTGTTGTCTTTTTATATTCATTGCGATAAAAATATTTTAATCAAAGAAAAACAAATTAATATTACAACTCATATAATCTATTTAAAATGTTAGAAAACATAATACGTATCGAGTGATTTAGTATTTCTTTAAATTCTGTTAACGAACATTAGTCGTATTTTATGTTGCGGATATTATTACTTCTAAATATTCATTACTTCAAAATGATTTTGATCGAAGTTTGAAAATTTTACAAGCATTAACTTATTTTATTTTCAAAAAGAATACTATAAATAGTACTCCGTATCAATCCTAAAAAGTGTGATTTTTTTTTACCAAAAACAAAAAAACACTGCATACTATTGTCAACAATAACAACTACAGAATACATACTTACATATTTCGAAATACATAATTCAGATTATGTAAATTTATCATAATACATCCAATTGCTATACTTTAAAATTCCTGCATTCACAATTAAGCGAATATGTCTCAAAGATTCTGCGAATATATATTTATATTCCTAAAAGTACGAGAAGTTCGCTCCCGCCATCAGAAATAAATAACAATAAACTACGTAATGACAACTTTTTGAACCTTTTATAGTATAATATAAATCCACAAGCAAAGTAATTCAAGTGATAGCAATATAAATTTCTATTTTTTCAAATGATTAACTTTAAAATGTAGAATATGTTACTTTCAAAATAATAAGAGTTATTTAACAGGAATAATACCAACTGTGGGTGGTATTCCATAAATAAAATAAACTTTAATTAATACGGGAATAAAACCATGTATGAGACATATTATACACGAATGAAATTGCCCCTTAAATGACCGGATGAAGTCGGTTTTTGTGGGTCCCATGCTATTAATTAACACACATCTTCATCTTCATCTTCTTCATTCCCACCACAAACTCGATTTTCCCTTTAAACCAAATTCTCTCTCCTAAACCCTAATTTCTCCAAATCTATGTGACCCATCAAATTCATGTTCTTTGAATTCATAGAATACTAAAATCCCTAAATTAAACCCAGAATAAGAAAACCCTAAATTAAACCCCAGAATAAGAAAAACCCTAGATTAGAAAAAGAAACCCAGAAAAATCGATTTGGGGAAATAAAAACAATACTCACCGACATTACCGACGCAAAGGATTGATGTAGCTGACACTTGATAAACAAACAAAAGTTTCGGAAAAAAAATTATCTTCGACAAGATGAATTGAAGAAGAAGATGAAGGAATGAATTGAGTAAGCTGAAAATGAATTGAAGAAGAAGATGAAGTTTTAAAAAATTGGAAATTAATGAAGTGTGAGTTACTGAAGTGAATGGAGTTGAAAATTGTATTAGTGAAATTTTGACTTGCGTAGGCGGTAGCAGGTAAGCCTATTCCATTATTGTATAATATGTCTCATAAATAGTTTTATTACCGTATTAATTAAAGTTGGTTTTATTTATGGAATACCACCCATAGTTGGTATTATTTCTGTTAAATAACCCCATAGAAATTGCATAACATATATGCACAACAACAAAACTATACTAGTGAATGAAACAATATACTCCATCTTTGGCCTATGAATTGTACTTTATGCGTGCGAACAATGAATTACACTTGAATAATGAAACTCAGCCGAATATGAAACCATTTTACAGGACAACTACACAATAATTAATGAAGAAGCCAACATATCCTATTAGGATGAACCGTTTTAGGAGACAACGACACAACAATGGACGAAGTAGCATATGAATATACCCAATCACTAGCATAAAAATGACTTACCCGTAAAATAAAAACAATAAAATTAGGGTTAAAGACTCGTATGGATATGAATGAATCACCGCATCAAATAAGTCGGTTATCATATTGTGGACATGACATAGGTCCACCCCGACGCGGCCAAGCGCGGGTTTGGGGAGGCGAATGAATCTCCATATGAGATGGTCAAATTGAAATTTAAATCGAAGTTGGAGTCGCCACCGAATTTTCTGGTTATTCGGAACCGTTCGAGCCCACTCTATGTCGTAGTGGGCCGTATACAAAATACGGTCCATTTTCGATGTCAGAGTTTATTGGGCTCGTCCCTTTGCAGTTCGATACCGATGCCGACTTGATCGGTTAATCGTATATTGAATGACTCTCGTTGCCAATGGATTCGGACATCCGGAAACCACGGTTCTGAGTAAGGGGTGAGGGTACGTGTTGGGAAGTTCACTAAGAACACCCAACCCCGCCCGCACATTAGCGGCCTCTACTAGGATATCGAATGATTTTGTAATACGCGCGTTAGTAATACGATGAATGATATGCAAACATTGTTTTCCTAAGCATGCGAGGAATTGAACGGATTGCTAAGTCGATTTAATGCATGAAAAATTTAACGTCAAAGTTGAATTTAGCATGTGAGATTCGTTTTAGTATAATAAAACAAATGAAAAAAAAAGATGAATTTGCTACAAAAGATGAACAAACAAGTTAGTATCGGTTTGTGAAAAATAATATAGCAAATATAATAAATATACGAGATCAAAATCTGAAAATATTGTTAAAAGACGCGGTTTTGTATAAAAAAACGAAGTTCGAAAAACAAATAAAAAAAAGGAAGGGCGTGTCGTGTGACAGTCGGCCGCGCGGTTCGCCCGGGATGCCGGCGGGTCGCCCGGTTTTGTTAAAAGACCCTGTTTTTGAAATCGGTTTTTTGAAAATTCGATGCTTTTATTAAATCGCGTACAAATATTGCATAATTTGCACTCGATCTAATATTTTCGATATTCGTTATATTCGATAATTGACTACGAAATCAATATCAAATACTCCGAAGAGTTTTAGAAAAGATATAAATTTTAGAAATTGTTTCGTAGAATAAATAATAAAACGAACGAAAAATCTAAAAAAAGGATTCGGGTTTCAGGCCCGTGCGCGAGTCGCCTGGGAAGGGCGCGACTCGCGTGCGGGTCTGTCCCGGTTCCGTTGTTGTTCGAAAATTGTTAATTTTGATAAATCGCGTACAAATACGAATTAATTTATACTCGATTTATGTTTTCGATATTCGTCGTATCCGATATTCGATTATGAAATCGATATCGAATATTCGGAATGAATTTTATAAAAGGTTTTGTAAAATTGTTTGAAAAAAAAAATTTGAACGAAATAAGATGTTAATTCTCTCCGCTTTTGAAATCGTTGTATTTTGTAAAAAAAAGATGTAATGATTTCCTTAGCATCGACGAGATTTAATATAATTCTTTTTGATACAATATTCAACTATAGAGTTGATATCATATTTTTTAAGAATGTTCGATATATGAAAATAGTTTTTAGTAGTATCGATATTAGAAAATAAAAAGCGACGAACGACCCGTAATAAAAAAGGACCGACGACCCGTAATAAAAAAGGACGACGAGAAGGAGAAGAGAAGAAAAAGAGAAGTCGGATTTTGTTACACCCTCAACCTACATGCTTCTGTTTACTCGGATCGGGGCTCGTCGGGACGTGGCTTGGGCACAAGAGCGTCGAGTGGATGTCGGTGAGTTGTGGTGGCTCGGTTTGGACGTGAGAGTCGGCCGGTCTAGTGTCGGACGTGGTCTCGGTGAAGGGTGTCGGGTATAGAGGGGCCGGTATCCTTCGGGTTTTAGGTGTAATATCGTATGCTTGTGAATGAATGGATGATCGATAATTTTTCTGTAAAAGTGTTTGAATGTATGGGAATAATTGATGATTGATAATTGAATTGTCTAAGAGTGTTGTATGCAAGGGGCTATTTATAGGGAGTTCCCGACCTTGGCTAGGAGAGTTTGAACTACCGTTTAGGATAGGAAGCGTAGGAATTTGAGAGGAATGAGAATTCCGCTTTCTTATGAAGGAAGAAAGGGAACCGGCTGGTTGGTAGGCTACTCGGCCGTGTATTTGCACTCGGTCGGGTGTTTGATACGGTTTTCGGATAGAATTCCTACTTGATATCGAATTCTATCCTTAAACGGATTTGTTTAATATTTTGTGAAGCTGATTTTTCGTAGGATTGGAGTATGAATCAGCCGTGTGAGGTGTCACGGCTGACTCACGTGTCTCAGGAAAATCTTTGACCGGGTTTTGACTCGGTTGCTAAAAGACGGTTTTATCCCTGGTGTCGGAATCGACCCAAATTAGTCTTATTTGACTCGAAACGACCCACTGGGCCTGACTTTGAGGTTGGTTTTGCGAGATATGTACTCCGTAAAAAGCCCAAGCCAAATGCCAATGATTTTGAGCCCGTTTCTGAGTATGTTAAAGCATGTTTGCGTCCGATCATCATCGGGTGTTTGTCGGAAACTGCTATAGACACCTGGCAGTCAAAATGTGGGTGTCTACACATATAATTGACGAGCAAGAACTATTTACGAACTCGGTTATCATATGAAATTATGATAACTTACTCGTAAAACTTAAAAAAAATTAGGGATGAAGTCGGTTATCAATATGAAATTATGATACCTTATTCGTAAAAATAAAATAATATGAATAAAATAAAATCGAGTTAGAGATTTGTGCTCATAACGTGTTGTGAAAGAAGAAGAGAAGAGAAACTAGACAGAGATGTATAAGAGAATCAGAGAAATCAGAGAAGTAGTTTATTCATCCCATCAAGGGGTATATAGTACAAAGTACATGTAGGGTCACAATATAGTGGGCCATTAGGCCTAATGGAAATCCACGTATAATATTCCATAACAATAAAAACCTTTTTTTAATTAAAGAATTATAAAAAAAATAGGTAGCCTGAGAGTGCGCATTTTATTCCAATGAAAGATACATGAGAGTATAAGCAACTTGTGGATGCTTATATACATTATGTGGTAAGACTTCACGGAGTTTCAAAGAAAATTTTATTATATAGGGATACAGATTTGTTTAATTATTTTGGGAAAATTTCAGATATCTTTGAGAAAGTTTAAGATGAGCGCATCGTTTTATCCATCAATTGATGGTCAAACTGAAAGGACAAATCAAATATTTGAGGACATGTTACTGCCTTACAATTTAAAGGAGACTAGAAGGATAAGTTAGATCTTATTGAGTTCTCATATAATAATAGTTATCATGCTACAATTCAGATGACATCATTTGAGGCGTTGTACGAACACACGTGTAGGAGTGATTTTAGCGAGTGTGTGGACATGTTATGCGGATTATAACTGGAATGGTTGGACATGTTAGGATTATACATGATAGGATTAAATCGGCTCAAGACCGTAAGAAGAGTTATGCGGATAAAACTCGTAGGCATGTGGAATTTGAGGTTGGTGAGAAAGTTCTTTTGTGTCTCTCCTACTAAAAGAGTATTGAGGTTTGGTGAAGAGGGCAAATTGAGCCCAAAGTTTATTGGACCATCTAAAATTTTGGGGGTATTGGCAAGGTGGTTTACTAACATGATTTATTAACTGATGTAGAACGAGTTCATAATGTGTTCCATGTTTCCCAACTAAGAAAGTACAGTAGTCACCTCGTCGCATGTGTTAGACCCCGAGACCCTTGAGCTTGATAAGTCTATAACTTGTGAAAAGATTTTTTTGTTTAAATTTTGGATCGTAAGGTGCGTAAAACCTGTTGAGATGAAACGAGATTGGTGAAATTTTTGTGGAACAATAGCAATTTGGAGGAGGCTACTTGGGATGTTGAGTCACCATGAGAGATAAATACCCTCATCTCTTTGCCTAAGGATTTTTATTTTATTTTTCGTGCTTCATGGACGGAACTTTATTTTAAGGGGGATAGAAATATGCATGACTAATTTGCCTTTTGTGCTAAATTAACCTTGTTGTGTGGTTTCATGTTATTTATCATTTATTGGTTACAAATATGAATATGTTGGCTATTATTGCTGCTTAATTAGTACAATGATATTGGTTATTCGTTCTTACTTGAAATTGATTTGTTTACAAATATATTGGTGGTTTTTGTGCACAACGCACATTTATGGTTTGTTACTTGTGCTCGACGCACATATTATGGTTTGTTTATGCTTAACGCACATATGATTGTTTGGTTGTACTCAACGCACGTGTTGAATGATTGATTTTGTGCATTTCACATCTGTGGAGAAAAAAAAGATTGAACTTGTGAATTTCAAAATTTTGAAATAATTTTAAAAAATTTGTCCGACATGCTCTTAACTTGGGAAGTGATAATTTTTTCTTAGAGGAGTATGAGAATTTTGGTGATTTTGAACTTTGCTAATATCATGTGGAATTAAGTGATCTTGTGGATTTGGGTGGTGTACTTTGAAATTTGAGGAATTAGGTGCTTTTGAATTTTTGAGAAATTAGAAATGAGAGATATCTTAAAAGTTACGTATCGATTTTGACGAATTTTGGATATATATAGTAAATGGTTTATTTTGGATATATATACGAGGAACTTTGGCAGATTTTGGATATATAGAGTGAACGGGTCATTTTGGACACATATGAATAATGTGAGATTTTATTTTGAGAACGAGTTTAAACTTCGAGGACGAAGTTTTGTTTTAAGGAGGGAAGTCTGTAACACCCCGTTATTTCCTGAGTCAATTATAAAGCGTTACATGTCTATTTTATTTAAATCGGGTTTTAAGTTGTAAAAATATTTTCAATGTCGTTATATAATTTAAAGTATTTTGGGACTTTTATAATAAATCAGTCCTTGACTATTTTAAAAGTGAAACGTTATTTATTTAGTGATTTTGATTTCAATTTGGACTTTGACACACATACACACACACACACACACAAAAAAAAAAAAAAAAAAAAAAAAACTAAACCTATTTAAAAACCCACGTGACCCATCATCACACATAACACCCTACAGTTTTCTTTCACCTTCTTCCTCTCCCTCTGTTTTCTGTGCCAGTTATTTGATCTCCGTCGCGAAATCGATTTTTGATTCTTCCTAAACTAAACCGTTTTACATTCTTCTTCATCAAAACTGTAAGTTCCGATTTTATATATATATATATATATATATATATATATATATATATATATATATATAGTTTTGTGAGTAATTATGACGTTTTACTAAACTTATGGGTATTGTTTAAACAATACTTAAGAACGATTTTATTTTCCTTAATTGTCGATTTGTGTCGGAAGGAAGGGTGTATTTTGGGTTGATTTAAATTGATCTATTTAAGTTGAGTCGGGATTTGACGATTATAATCGGAGTGAAGTGGTTGTGATTGAGTCGGGATGTATCCCTTCTGTTCAGTCTTAGAACCAAAATTCAGTATATAAATATTGTTAAACGAAGTTGAGAATTTATGGGTGAGTAATGTTAGAGTCGATATCCGGAGTAACAACGAAGTTTGGGTGATAATAGGTATATATATGTGTGTAACGTTAGGTGAGATTTGTGTTTGTAAATAAAAGAAATGAAAGAGGAACATGCTTTGGATTGTAAAGTGTGAGTGTTGGAGGATGGTAGGAGCATAATGAGAGCTTTGCAGGGGAGCACATGAGTCTTTGTAGGTAATTTAATGGTCGTGTGAAGTGTCATAACGTTTTGAAGGGAGATTATTTGGTTAGTAATTAAATTATTACCATGAGAGTAGAGATGTAAGTGTTTGGATGGATTTGTCCTAGTTAGTTATTGAATCATTTATATTATTTGTAGCTTGTGGGTTCGAGGAGAAGAAATTCTTGGAATAATATTAGCTGAGTTTTGACCGTCTTGAGAGGTAAGGACGTTTTAACCATTTTACCTTTAAGTAAAGAGCATGTTCGGTTTAAATTATATATTAAAGCGATTTTATAAATTATTTTGTCAATGGTGAAATTTTTTATGATACTCGTAATATTTTGGATATTGAACTTGTGACACGAGTCACACATTGGTATTGTTTTGGTAAAATTTTTGGAGGTTATAACAGACTCTGGGAACTCTGTTGGTCTAGTTAGTTTAAGGTGCGTATATGACGTTCCTGGGACTTCGTCCCGAAACTGAACTCTTGGCCCGAGTTATATTTAAGTGGAGTATCCGGTCCCCATTTGCTAGGTAGTTAGACTTTCTCCTTTGTCAGTTTCATCCTACTGACTGTCCAAATGCGAGAAGTGCGCAATATATAAGTCGAACTAAGCACAAGTGGTTGCCTCTAGACCGTGCAAGGGTAGGACCTTGACACACAGCTGGTGAAAAATACATTTTGGTTGATTTTCGGTTTTGACTACAATTTTTACAATATTATGTTCTGGTATCAAAACAGTGACTTTTAACCTTGATTTCAGCTTACAAAAATATTATTACTATTATTAATATTATTATTATTATTATGAAGAATTTTATTGATTAATCAAAAAGCAGTTTACAAATAATTGGTGGGTAGCCGAGATACAATCTGTGCATCCACTCCCTTAGCAATAGAAAAACTAAGTCTAGTGAAAATAAAAACAGCTGTGTGAGCCCCCGCGTTCTGAGAGATAGAGAATTTCTGAATTCGCTTGAGCAAAGCATCGGCCTCCGCGTCGAGCTCCCCCAGAGAAGAGAAAGAGAAAGGTAGGAATCCATACCCAATCTTGGTGCACAAATCTCCATACTTGGCGCACTTACGCTGAGCAGCATCAGCAAACACGCGACCAGGCAGAAAATCAGACATCGCGGCCTGAGTCAAAGGGGACGACCCCGTCAGATCGACGCACACATCACGCCCCCTATCCCAGGAATAAAGAAGAAAATCCGCCGGGCGTAAGGGCTTGTCGTGCCCATCAATCAAACCGACATCCACCTCCTTACCGGCCGAAATACTAGATCGGAAGCAGATATCCAAAAGAGTGTCACGAACCCGGTTATACCAACGGTACCAGCACACGACACAGCATGATCTCCAAAAATGTCCCCAACAAAAACTCAAGAACAGGCAGAACAAGGCATAGGTACCGGGAACAAAGGGACACCTAGTCGATAGCTAAGGACAGAGCAGTAAGGCCTCTCATTCATGGTCTGTCCCAGCCCGGAGATAGGTACTGCGCGCAACCAGTCAGACGTGTGAGCACCCTGAAGAGACTTGCACAAAGCCACTTGTCGCTGAGTCAAGGAGAAAACCGATTCTACCGAAGCATCAACCTTCGTGAAATATATATCTGCCAATTTCTTCATGAGTTTGGGGGCAGCGATTTCACTAGGATTACGGGAAAGGTCAGAACCGGTGGTCTCGTTAAACAGAGCCAAGGCCGCATCGAAGGTCGGCCCGGGAGCTGAGACAGCTGAAGGCCGAAGGAGCATAGCCTGCAACTCAAAGGACTGTAGGCGAGAAGCCAAAAAGGCATAGTGCAGGACATCCCCAGCGCTGTATACACCCAACCCTCCGAAATTAAAGGACAGAGTGGAAAGACGCCACTGCCAGTCCCCGAACCCGGGGTCGGACACGGTTACAATGCGTTCTAAGCTAGACCGCAATGCCGCATCGAAGGTCTTAGCCGAGTCGAAGACCGTAGAGAGGCAGGTGCGCAGAGCGAAAGAAAGCTTAGAAATACCGGCACATGCACGAAGTAACAACAGCTCGCACTGTGGATCCTCAATCCTGGCAACAGAATTTATAAGCTCAATGGTTCTAGTGACTCTCTTTGCCACAAGCTCACTGCTGAAAATACGGCACACACTGACTGGGCCACCAAGAACTTTGACCCAACGCTGCGATCGAGAAATATCAGGGGGAAAAACACCAGGAAATCGACTCCTAGGATCCTCGTTAGGCCAAAAAACCTCGATTTTTCGGACATTAAGGTGAAGACCCAAGCGAGGACCATCCTCCATAAGCAGCTCCAAAACCTTCCCCACGACCAAAGTATCTCCAACGATGGTGCCGTCATCCAAGTACCAAGCCTGCAAGCTCAAGGGAAAAGAGTCCTGGATCTTATAAATCAAAGGATGTAAGACCAAAGCGAAAAGAAGAGGGCCCAAAGGGTCGCTTTGCTGGACCCCCTGGCAAGACCAAAGGCTGTGCTCCCCGTAAAAAAGCCTGGCAGGTGTGGACATGACGTAGGTCCACCCCGACGCGGCGAAGCGCGGGTTTGGGTAGGCGAATGAATCTCGTGGTAAGATTGTTCTCGGGTTCGAAATTTAAGTCAAAATGGAGTCGCCACCGAATTTTGTGGTTATTCGGAACCATACGAGCCCACTCTATGTCGTCATGGGCTTTACACAAAGTAAGCCCACTCCGATTTCAGAGTTCATGGGGCTCGTCCCTTTGCATTGCGATACCGATACCATCTATACCGGTAATCGTGTAAAGAATGACTCTCGTTCGCCAAGGGTTTCGGACATCCGGAAACCGAAGGTTCTGAGTAAGGGGTGAGGGTACGTGTTGGGAAGCCCACTAAGGACACCCAACCCCGCCCGCACATGGCGGCCTCTACTAAGACATCGTTCGTGTTCGTGATATGCGCGCTAGTAAAATAATGAAATGATATGCAAACAGCGTTTTGTCTAAGCATGCGAATTTTGCGTTAACTACGTCATTTAATGCATCTAATTATGGTCGAGTTGAGTTAGCATGCGAGGTTCATTTATAAAGCGTAAAAGCAAATAATAAACAAAGCTCGAAAGAAAGAAATAAAAGCGTACAAGCTACACGGGCGGAAATACAACCCGGATTTCACAATACGACATAAACAAAATAACGTAAAACAAAGATAAAAACGGACCCATATGTAAACTAGACCGCGAAATTATGTAGATGGACTACCCCGCTTAAATATGTATTATGTCACGTATTAAGCGAAGGACGGAAATATGAGATTGTGGCGTATTGCTAGCCTAGTCTCACATTCCGTAGTCTTGTCCCGACTTATCACGTAAAAGTGGTCAAAGTCGTTCTACGTGTCGTGACATGTGTAGCGTTTTGAAAAATGATGAAGGGTCGGTCAATGGTCTAAAGTTGATAAGAACGGGGCTCGGAATATGTGTCCAAGCCCTCGGGTTTCTGAGTTGCCAGACCCACTCGACCGAGTCATTGACTGACTCGACCGAGTGCGCCATCAACATGGCTACTGCCCGTATTTTAGGGGGTTACTCGATCGAGTGCTTTATGGCACTCGGTCGAGTGTGTCATTAATGGGGTTACTGCCCTGATTTTGGGGTGCAACTCGATCGAGTGGCCTATGGCACTCGGTCGAGTGCCCCCTGTACGAGTAATGATTTGCTCGATTTTATGACTTGAAATCGATGATCGACCAAGCCAAATACAAATATCGCACGATTTGTATTTGACTCGGCCTCCGGTACTATAATCGTGCATGAACGATTATAATATCGTCACCGGGGTTTTTATGAAAATGTTTGTGTTAGATTACGAAACTTTGAATTAGTAACGAGATGCATCCCTCTACGTCACGACATCGAAACTAACCCTTTCAGGTTATGTGATGTCGGTATTCGTGTCAACGGGTCTCGAACCAATTATGAAAAGGAATTAAATCGTTCAACTACAACGAGTCACGATCGCGTCACGCCCTTGAGTACATTGGGGCGGGGCTCCTCGAAAGGGCTCCACCTCCGTCGTTGCTCGTAAAGGGATTAGACGGACCAAAAGTGATCCTTGTAGTTCAACGTTTTAAAACCGGTTTTTTGATATTAATGTTATGTATATACGGTATTATTGATAATGTTAGTAATAAAATAAAAATGATGCAAAAATTATGAAAAGTGTTAATGTAAAAGTTAGTGTTAGTGCACGTGTTACTACGATACAACAATATAAAAATGTGCATAAAAAAAACGATATTAAAAAGAGATTAAAAAGGAGTTTGGAACACCCTCAACGTACATGCTAGTATAGACCTCGGAAACGGACTCGTGAACAGCGACAAAGCTTGGGAGTATCGAGGACGCACGCGAGTTACGGTGTGTATAGATGTGTGTATGTGTGTATGTCGGTTTATCGAGGGACGAGGCTCGGTTTTGGTGGAGTTTCTCTAGGGTTTGTAATGTATGTAGTGTAGGGCTGAAGTAGGGTGAATGTAGGGTGAAAGTGTGCTGAAAAGTTGTAAAAAAGGTCTGAAAAAAGTTGTGCAAGTGTATGGGAATGAGTCGGTATTTATAGACGTTTTCCCATGACCTAGGGGCACTCGATCGAGCGGCCCTAGTGCACTCGATCGAGTGCCTATTTGGGCGGGTCATGATCCAGCGAAAGACGCTCCACTCGACCGAGTGGGCAATCCACTCGATCGAGTGGATCAACGTGGTTGAGATAAATAAGGCAAGAAAATCTTGCTTGTTTTGACTTGATTTTTGAATTCGAATTTGTGCGCTCACTTGAACTCAGCTGGTTTTTGAGACGGTTTTGCCTTTGACCGGGTTTTGACCCGGTCGGGAAAAGACGGGAAATATTTTTGGTGTCGGTTTTGGCCCAAATTAGTCTTATCTGACTCGGAACGATCCGCTGGGCCTGAATTTGAGGTCTGTTTTGTGGGATTTTTACTCCGCTAAAAGTCCATGTCGGATATTATGAATTTCGAGTCCAAGTCCGAGTATACTAAGTCACGTTGACGTCCAATCATCATCGGGTGTTTTTCGGAGACTACCATAGACACGTGGCAGTCAAAATGCGGGTGTCTACAGAGCCCCCACTCTGACTGAGGCTTGGACAAGGCGAAAGTCAGAGTAGCTACCAGGCCAATCGCAGATTACGACCTGGCAGCCTTCCGGTTGGGTCATTTATAGTCCAGTAGACTCGCGTGAAAGGGCTCGCCAGCCATAAGATAGAAATCATACCTGTGCCAGACACATGTCCTGGGGCGTGCTTGCATGTGGAGAATGCCGCCTCGGGCGTTCCGCTGGGGAAATATGTGAGCTTGTACGAGCTTGCTTTCGAAGCCTTGAACCGTACTTGAGCTGAAAAATGCTCCGTGGGGAGTGAAGGTTGCTTCTTTCGGGAAGTTGGTGTACCCGTATGCCGACACATCATATCTTGGATGTAGCATACTGGGCAAAAGCTAACTCCGTTGGGGAATTTTGGATAGTTCCGCGGGGACTTGCCTCTGAAGTCTGGAGTGTACCTGTATGCTGACACATGACAATTTGTATGTAACACATAGGCAAAATGCTGACTCGCTGGGGAGGAAAAGATTGAATTTTGGAGGAACGAAAATTTTTGAAAAAGAATTTTTTTCGCGAAAAAATTTTTATCACAGAAATTTTTTAGAGACTCTTAGGAAAGCTCAGGACAGCTTGATCCCTATTCTGGGTTCTAGTTTTGAAATCAGGCCTGCGCGCGCATAGGGCCCAGTTGGATGAGGAGGCAGGAGCAGTTAGGTTTTCAGTTAGGTTTCTCTATTATAAATATGAGAGTCCTGCTTCAGCTTTCTGCCTCACAACTCAAACTCTTCTATTCCTTTCTCAAAATCTCGTAGACTTTCAAGAAAACTTTTAGAAATTTTTGTCATGGGCATCAACCATTTGACCGCCATGCTGCTCGCCTGGTCCCAGTACTTCCGGGACGAGGATAAGGTTCGGCTGACCCAGATGGGGATAGTTAATTTATTCCCTTTCCAGCGTCTGGTAGTCGACTCGCACTTCCTGGACGCCTGCCTGTCGCTCTGGGACACTACCCATCACGTATTTGTGTTCCCGCGGGGAGAGATATGCCCTTTGCCCGAGGAGATTACTGCTATTGGTGGTTGGAGCCTTACTGCCCAGCCAGCTATCCCTCCGTTCTACCCGGATCCAAGGAGGCGGTTGAGGAAATTTTTGGGTCTGTCTCATGCTGAGACAAACCGAATGGTGCAGGGAGATAACGTCTCCCTATTCGACCTAGCCGATAAGTTCATGAACCCTCGAGATGTAAGGGCTACCCCTGCTCATAGGCGTAGGGCATTTGCCTTTTGCATGCTGCATTGTTACGTATTCGAAGGGCTGATGGATCTTGACTCATGCATGGGTCAAATCAGGCTGATCGGAGTGGTTGACCAGATGGAGACTGGTCATAGCCCTGCTTGGCTAGCCACGGGGGAAATCATTATGGGGCTGGATGCTCGACGGCTTGACCCAACTCGGCGGCTGACGGGAAGCACCCGTATTCTTCAAGTATGTACCTCGAAATTTTTTTTTTTTTTTTTTTTTTTTTGTATCGCGTTTCACGCGAATTTTCTGATCTTCGTAAGTCACTCGATCGAGTGGACCTGTCACTCGATCGAGTGACACTTATGTCGTGCTACTGCCTGTTTTTTACAGGCTTACTCGATCGAGTCAGATGTTGCACTCGATCGAGTGGCACTCGATCCCGGCTACTGCTTGTTTTTGACAAGCTTACTCGATCGAGTCAGATTTTGTACTCGATCGAGTGGGCTGTAGCGAATTGCTCCGTTGCTTATGAAGTTTGTATATGCCTTTCAGATATGGTTGTCGGAACGACTGTCAATCATAGAGACTCCTCCGAGCATTTCCAGTTATCGGAGTAGTCAGATCAGCTCTAGGAGGCGGAAGATAAGCTCGAGTCACCAGATAAACCGAGCTTACTGGGATGAAGAACTGGTATTCCACGGGGGTCCTTTGATCAGGTGGACCGTTGCTTGGTGGTTTCTTTCGAAGCTAACTGGATTGGCCAAGAGGGATCAAGCTCGGTATCAGTCAATTTTGTCTCTCGACTGGACGGTTCATATCTATCCGGACCGTATCCTGAGGCAGTTCGGTTTATCTCAGCGCATTCCTGAGACTGAAGCCATCATTAGCGTCTCGCTCCAATTGACGGACGCTATGTGCGACACTTGGTTGCAACGATGGTTTACTCGTCCTACATGGACTGTACCTAGCCCTTGCCAATCCGCTTGGGTGTCACGGGCTTATCAGAAGTGGACTTCTGAAGAGTCTGAGGAGGCTCGCAAGGCCTTAAGACTTGATGAAGCCATCGAATTGGTGCAGCGCGAGTCGGCGAAGGATAACAGAGAGCTCTTCGCCGGGGAAGACACTCCTGGAGCTAAAGTCCGGGAAGAATCGGGTCATAAGTCACATACTAAGACTCGATCTAAAGAAGTCGGTTCTAGCAGCACTCGGGGGCAGACCGACTTAGAGCGACGACTTGGGCCAAGGCTGGCGGCCCGGGACCGACTAGGCCCGCGCGACCGGCTCCCCGAGCCCGTTAGGGCCCGACTTGGGCCTATCGAGGTGATGGAGGATTCGGGCTCACACAATCGAGCCCGAGCTAGAGAAGTTCCCGTAGTGATTAGGGAGCGTTCTCCTCCGCGTCGTCGTCAGTGGACGGCTAGGGATGCTAAAGACAAGGGGAAGGGCAAGATGCCCTGAAGGCCGAGTCTTTTAGCTTTATTATTATTTAAATATTATTATTTTTGTGTGATTTTTTGTATTTATATTTCTTTTGAATTCCTGCACTTTGTAATTTCCGAGTTCATCGGGATTTTTTTTTTTGAATTAATAAAGAAGTTTATTATTGAACCGCTCCTGTCTTTTCTCGATTGCATTGGTTGTACCCTTTTGAGGGGTTGCCTACGTATTCGCGATTAGCAGAATCAAACCAAACGTAGTTCAGGCTTAGGAAATTTGCAATCTCGAATTACACCAAGACTATTGGTTCAAGATGTTTTTGACAGTAGAATAAATAATTCTAGCTCATTGACTTGCTTTTGTAAAAAAAAAACGATAAAAAATTTGCTAATGACATTGAGAAATGGGCTAAGGGTAGTAACGCTTCAGCTGGTCCAGGTTGGTTGGGTTGACAAACTCGTTCCCGTCCAGGTCCGTCAGCATCACTGCTCCCCCTGATAGGATTTTCTTCACCAGGTATGGCCCAGCCCAATTGGGTTTGAATTTTCCCCTTGGGTCAACTGGTAGCAGAGCTCGAATTGACTTAAGGACTAGATCACCTTCCTTAATATTTCTGGGTCTTACCCTTTTGTTGAAGTCCCGTTGGATCCTCTTCTGGTAGATTTGGATATTATTGAGGGCGCGATTTCGTCGTTCGTCTAGTAGAACCAACGAGTCATACCGTGCTCGAACCCAGTCAGCTTCGGGTACTTGGCTTTCTAGTAGAATTCTGAGGGATGGTACCTCCAGTTCAACTGGTTGGACTGCCTCCATCCCGTAGGTTAGGTAGTACGGCGTTGCCCCGGTTGCGGTGCGAATTGACGTTCGGTATCCCCATAGGGCAAAAGGTATTTTGTCGGACCAGTCCCGGTAATTATCAGCCATCTTTTTGAGTATGGTGACAATTGTTTTGTTGGCCGCCTCTACCGCTCCATTTGTTTGGGGACGATAGGGCGAGGAAGTATGCCTCTGAATTTTATATTTGGTCAACAAAGCTGCAGTCTCGGCTTGAAAGTGAGTCCCGTGATCGCTGATGAATTCATGCGGGATCCCATACCGGCATATTATTTTGTTTTGGATAAACTTGGCAACATGCTTGGCAGTGAGAATGCGGTATGATTCGGCCTCGACCCATTTGGTGAAATAGTCTATAGCTACCAAAATAAAGCAGTGCCCACCAGTACCGGAGGGATTTATCTTCCCGATTATGTCTATACCCCACGTCGAGAATGGCCAGGGTGACGTCATGGTGTAAAGTAGTGACGACGGCATATGTTGTACATTGCCAAAGATTTGACAGTTATGACAATGTTTGACATATGACTGGCAGTCGGCTTCCATGGTGTTCCAGTAATAACCGAGTCTCATGATTTTTCGGACCAGCATGTGGGCATTCATATGCGGACCGTTTTCGCCATCGTGTACTTCGGCCATAACTTTCTCGGCCTTGTACCTATCAACACAAAGGAGAAGAGCCCCATGTGCCGTCTTTTTATACAGTTGTCCGTCATCGGTACGGATGAACTGGGTAGCTAGCCTTCGTAAAGCCTTCTTGGCTCGGCCTTCCGTCCCGGGAGGATATTCTCCGTTTGTTAGGTACGTTAATACAGCATGGTACCATGGTTCGGGATCGGTTATCTCGATGTCTTCGATATCGCAAATGTACGCCGGTTCGGACCGTCTTTCGACACAAATTGGCATACTGGTTACGTGGTCGGGAATATTCAGTAAAGATGCTAATTTTGAGAGTGCATCCGCGAACTGATTTTCTTCCCGAGGCAGGTATATGTATTCCACCTTTTGGAACCGTTTCTCGAGATCCCTTACTCGTGCCTGGTAGTCCACGAGATTAGCATTTCGAGTCTTCCATTTTTGGAGTGCTTGGTTTATGACCAAGGATGAATCACCATGTACCCGGAGATTTGTGATCCCCAGATTGGTGGCGGCTTGTAGCCCGTAAATGCATGCTTCGTACTCTGCTGCATTGTTGGTAACATCAAAGTCCAGCTTGATGGAGACGGGAGTATGTTCCCCTTTTGGTGAAATTAGGAGGATCCCGACTCCGAATCCTCGAAAGTTAGAAGCTCCATCGAAGTATAAATCCCATGTTTCAGTATCGGTATGGAAAATATCTTCGTCTGGGAAGGACCAAGTGTCAGTGTGTCCTTCTTCGGTTATCGGGCTGTCAGCAAGGAATTCAGCTACTGCTCGACCCTTGATAGCCTTCAGCGGTACAAACTTTAAGTTGAACTCTGCCAGCATTAGAGTCCATCTAGAGATTCGGCCATTGAGAACGGGTTTTTCGAAGATGTACTTGATGGGGTCCATTTTGGATAACACATGGACCTCGTAGCTGAGCATATAGTGCTGGAGCTTCTTGGTAGCCCAGACTAGAGCCAAACACGTCTTTTCGAGCATGGTATATTTGCACTCATACTCTAAAAACTTCTTGCTGATGTAGTAAATGGCTCTTTCTTCGGAGTCAACTGTCTGAGCCAGCATAGCCCCCATGGCTGTCTCGGTCGTCGTTAGGTATAACGACAGAGGCAAATCGGGTTGAGGTGGCATTAAGACTGGCGGTGCAGACAGAATTTCCTTGATCTTGTCGAAAGCAGTTTGGCACTTGTCATCCCATAGTACCCGTTCTCCCACTTTCAGTTTCTTGAAAATTGGTTCACACACCATGGTTAATTTGGAAATGAACCGACTGATGTACTGGACTTTCCCGAGGAATCCCCTTATTTCTTTTTCGGTTTTAGGAGGTTGCATCTCGGTAATGGCTTTGATTTTAGCTGGATCGACTTCGATGCCTCGTTGGCTAACGATATGACCCAGTAATTTGCCTGATGTTACCCCGAAACTGCACTTTTGAGGGTTTAACCTCATGTTGTATCTGCGCAATCGGGTGAAGAATTTTCTTAGGGCGGTGATGTGACCGTCCCGTTCTTTGGATTTGACGATCATGTCGTCTACGTAAACTTCTACCTCTTTATGCATCATGTCGTGTAGTAAAGTGGTAGCAGTCCTTTGATATGTGGCCCCGGCATTAATGAGACCGAAAGGCATGACGGTATAGTAGTAAGTACCCCAAGGTGTGGTGAAGGTAGTCTTACTCATGTCTTCTTTCGCCATCTTGATTTGATTATACCCGGCATACCCGTCCATGAATGATAGAAGGGCATGATCGGCCGTGTTATCCACCAGTATGTCGATGTGTGGTAACGGAAAATCATCTTTCGGGCTCGCCTTGTTAAGATCCCGAAAGTCTACGCATACCCGCACCTTACCGTCCTTTTTAGGAACCGGCACGATGTTTGCCACCCAGTCCGGATACTCGGACACTTGTATGAAGCCGGCTTTGAATTGTTTGTCGACTTCTTCTTTTACCTTGAGAGACTACTCGGGCCTCATCCGACGAAGCTTTTGTTTGACCGGTTTGCACCCGTCTTTGATTGGTATGTGGTGCTCGGCTATTTCCCGGTCTATCCCCTGCATGTCCTTGTAGGACCATGCGAAGACGTCCTTAAACTCTTGGAGGATGTTTACGAACTGTTGTTTCTCCTCGGGATCTAAGGATAACCCTATCTTAAGTGTCTGAGGCTCTAAGGTTGTTCCCACATTTATGGACTCGGTTTCTTCGATTACCGGGTTCCGGGACTCCCTTTGCTCTAGTTGCTCGATCAAATGCGGAGGTAAAGGTACCTGTTCGTCTGATTTCTCAATGTCATAGCATAAAACATTTTTAAAAGCAGAATTTGAAAGAGACAAGTCGTAAGCAGAACGGTTGTTATTATTGATTGAAAATTTGGAGAACAGCTCAAAGAGAGCAGCCATCTGATCATTGGTCAGTGGCGGGATAGGTAGGGCATTCGGGACAGACCCCGAAGTGCCAGCAGTAGGAATAATAAAAGGGAGGGGGGTTACAGGAGTGATTCTAGCACCGACTTCCCTAGACTCGACCTCAGACTCTGACTCAGACTCCGACTCAGACTCGGACTCGGACTCAGACTCAGGCAAGTCTCCCTCTCCGGTGACCAGCTTGTAGATCTTTCCCTGGCTGTCAGTCCACTTGACAGTCTTCCTCCAGGCTCTGTTTCCCGTCTCGGAACCAACATCCGAGATCAGCTTGGTCGGGTCAAACCTGTTGCTACGGAGGATCAGGTTGACCAGGTCTTCCTTTGGAGTTGGGGCTATGGTGCCTTCCCCAAATAGTAGCCCTAGTGCGGGCTCAGCATCTTCAGCTCCGTTGGACTGGATGAGAGCGAACACATCATCCGGGATGTAGTTGCAGTCCCGGGCCAAGTGGGTCCCGAGCTGCATAGCATTGGGTTGGTATAGACCAACCTGGATAGCCCCAAACACCGGTGTGACAAAGTAGTCAGCCAACCGTGGGCTATAAGGGCTCAAGTAGATACCCTTAAGGATGTTGCAGGCCTTTTCGATCCCTGCTCGGACAACATTGTCGGGGGTGATGTCATAACCGAGACCAAAGTGAGATTCTTCGTCTTTGAGAACCTCGATGATCTTCCCAGCTGGAAGATCGGGTCGAGAAGTGGCCCCCGGAAAGTATCCTAGGTTTTGGAGCATCATGTCGATACTCGTAGTGAAGTAAGGCCTAAAGAGGTACTCTTCCTCGATCATCCCCACAAAATCGAACCCCCAGAGGTCCGTGCGTCCCGCGGCCTTACAGCTAGCCACAGTCATTGGTGTTGCCTCTAAAGTGATGACATCGTTAAGCAGAGGCATCTTAATCTTTCGGTGGAGGGTGGAGGACACCGCCTTGACCGCGTGGATCCAAGGCCTACCCAGGAGCAGGTTGAATGACGAGGTGACATCGATCACCTGAAACTCGAGCTCCTTCTCTATCGGGCCAGTGATGATGGTTAGTTTCACGGCCCCAGCTACCGACTTCGGGCTCCCATCGAAAGCTTGGATGGTCTGAGCAGTCGGAACATAGTCAGCCTCGGTAATGCCGAGGGCTTTTGCGGTCCTTAGAGGAAGGACGTTCACAGCAGACCCGTCATCAACTAGGGTCATGGGAAGGTATTTTCCTCGGCAGACCACCGTGATGTAGAGGGCCAGGTTATGGGTGGCCCCAAATGGTGGTAGGTCGGCTTCGGAGAAAGTGATTACCGGCCCTTCTTCCTTGGCCTTGCCCTTCAGGTGGGGCAAGATCGTGGCTACCATCTCAGCGGGGGTAACCAAAGAGTCGACCTTAATTTGATCGAGAGCCTTTGTGAGTGCTTCCCGATGTTCTTGAGAGCTAACCAGGAGTTGCCATATAGTGAGGTCAACTCGGGTCTTCTTCAATTGTTTCACAAGAGCCGTTTCAGCAGTTGGCTCTTCAGAGGCGACTTCCGTAATGACGGTTGTCGGGATAGGGGTGTCCCTAGAGCTAGTGGCTTGAAAGGGACGACCAAGGTGGTTACTGGTCAAAACTTGAGATTTAGTCTTTCGAATCTCCTCGGCGGTGATGGGGACAGCTTCCCCTTTGGTGAGGTAGACGTCTTCCTCGTCGTCGAACCAGATCCCGTTCACTTGCGGGATAAATGGGGAGATAAGGTGAGAGCAATCGATCACCTCCCCGGTAAAGATGGCGTGGGAGCTGAAAGGATTTTCCTTATTACTGGGCTTATCTCCGGGCAGCGGGATTTTACCGCTTTCGATCAGGTCCTGAATCAAGTGCTTCAGCTTCCAGCACTTCTCGGTATCATGCCCATTGCCTCGGTGGTATTGGCAATAGGCTTGGGCATTGTAGTTCTTGGAGCGTCGCTCAACCGGAACTTCAGGAGTTGGGCCTATCGGTTGGATTAGGCCTTTTGAGGACAGCCTTTGTAAGGCATAAGTATAGGTCGTACCTATATCAGTGAAAACCCGAGGTGGGGTGTTTCTCTTGGACGGGGCATCTAGTAGATTAACCGCGTTGAAAATGCTGCGGGTTGCAGCTTGAGGCTTGGTTGTGGAGGAAGAAGCCCCTTGGTAACCTTTTGCAGCGGCCTTAGTGAGGCCTTCCAGTCTCAGATCGTCTTCAATCCTCATACCCATTTCAGTAAGGGTAGTGAAATTGGGTATGACGGCATATCGGAGGTGAACCCGGTAGGATGGGAGGAGGTTCTTAACAAAGGCCTCCACTAAAGCCTTCTCACTGGGCTTATCGACCAGTTTCACACTCTCGGCCCTCCAGCGTTGAAGGTACTTGGTAAAACCTTCTTTCGGCTCCTGGGCCATAACTTCCAGAGATCTCATTGTGGTTTGGATCTCGGTGTTGTCAGCATAGTTCCGAGCGAACTCGGTGGCCACATCATCCCATGTAGGGTATTTCTTCGGGTCTAGCCTGTAGTACCAGGCCCGAGGGTGCTTTTCAAGAGACGCAGCAAAGAGGTTCTTGAACATGGTGGAGTCCACCCCTTTGATGGCCATGAACTCCTTGAAGGCCCGTACATGTAGTAACGGGTCTTCAGTCCCTTCGAACATAGGCAAACCGGTAAGGTTCAGGTTTGCAGGCAGCTTGTCACTTAGCGGGTTATACTCCCGACTGTTTTCCCGGTGAATGTTGTTATTCCCAGTTAAATGCACTTGTTCTTCTAGTCGGCGGACCGAGCTAACCAGTTCAGCTAAAGGTCCGGTAGTCCCGGTAGTAGGAGTCCTGTGCAACACTGAAGCCAATCGAGTGACGATAGCAACTTGCCCAGCCCTCATTTCATTCAGTTGGGCATCGATGTCGGCCTGCTTTTCGATCATAGAATCAACGGAGGCTTTCAGTTCAGCTAAGGCAGTTTCCATCCTGCGAGTGTGTCTGGTTGATGGTGGCCTGTCTGTAAGAACACCACGTAATCAGAAACCGAACCCAGTCTTGGAATCAAAGGAAACAGCACATCCCGAGCGACCCAAAAAGAAAAGACTGAGTGGAAAAGACTCGAGAAAGACATCTAGACGGATGACTCGTGGGTGGTATGACTTCCTTAGGATTTCGGCTTCGTGGGCCTAGTCCCGTTCGAAGGAAGGTCCACGTGAGATTACTCCCCAGACTTTTGACTCGAGTGTATGGACGGACTTTCCTTTGTAGGGGTATGCCCTACGCGGGTTGGTCGCGCCTTGACAGATAAGGCGGACTCGGGAAGGGGGGAAACTCGTGATATAAGATCGACGGAGTTTCGACGCGATAAACCCTCTACGTACTATGCAAAGACCCGACACACGGATAGACGGTAGGTCCTATAATAAGGAAGGTTTATTTTAGGAAAGTTGAAAGTTGAGGTTTGAATGCAAAATGAACGAATTTCCGAAAGTGTTGAAAACTGAAAACGGAATTTCGAAAACCGAGATTAGAATTTTGAAAAGGAAAATTCCGAAAATCAAGGTGGGGGTGAAAATTCGAGAATTAAAACGGACAGCATGCCGACTACAGAAAAGGATATTTTGAGTCAAATCGTTGATCCTAAATTTCGGCGGCATTCCGAGTTTTGAAAATTGGGTATTTTGAAAAGGTGAGTCCCGAAATGGGCAGCATTTCGGGTTTTTTTCAAAATTGGGTATTTTAGAATGACGGGTCCCGAAATGGACAGTATTTCGGGTTTTTCGAAAAGGTGGGTATTTTTGGAAAGATGCAAATTTGAAATGACGGTTTTTGAAAAATTGACACGGAAACCAAGTAGCACGTAGTCAAACAAGCATTATAACGACGCTTATGTATGCTTTACACTAAGTCTCGTTCGGTCAAAATAGGGTCTATACCAACAACGATGGCTTTCTCATGTGATGGACGGACTCCCTAAGCCGAGTTGGTCTTAGGACATGCCGCAAAACCGAGACGAGTTCCACCATCGATGTTTTTAGCGCACCCATGTAGGAATGCACCGCGGTATAGTGGGACGTCGGTCACAAGTAACCGGCCCGGGCAAAAATGGGTTATGCATGAATCATTAGACTAACGCGCGCACACTAATCTACGAACGATTTCTCTTCGAGTCTCACCCTAGGAACCCCGATGACATGTGGTACATCAGGTATCCCCAGCGGAGTCGCCAAATTGTGGACATGACGTAGGTCCACCCCGATGCGGCGAAGCGCGGGTTTGGGTAGGCGAATGAATCTCGTGGTAAGATTGTTCTCGGGTTCGAAATTTAAGTCAAAATGGAGTCGCCACCGAATTTTGTGGTTATTCGGAACCATACGAGCCCACTCTATGTCGTCATGGGCTTTACACAAAGTAAGCCCACTCCGATTTCAGAGTTCATGGGGCTCGTCCCTTTGCATTGCGATACCGATACCATCTATACCGGTAATCGTGTAAAGAATGACTCTCGTTCGCCAAGGGTTTCGGACATCCGGAAACCGAAGGTTCTGAGTAAGGGGTGAGGGTACGTGTTGGGAAGCCCACTAAGGACACCCAACCCCGCCCGCACATGGCGGCCTCTACTAAGACATCGTTCGTGTTCGTGATATGCGCGCTAGTAAAATAATGAAATGATATGCAAACAGCGTTTTGTCTAAGCATGCGAATTTTGCGTTAACTACGTCATTTAATGCATCTAATTATGGTCGAGTTGAGTTAGCATGCGAGGTTCATTTATAAAGCGTAAAAGCAAATAATAAACAAAGCTCGAAAGAAAGAAATAAAAGCGTACAAGCTACACGGGCGGAAATACAACCCGGATTTCACAATACGACATAAACAAAATAACGTAAAACAAAGATAAAAACGGACCCATATGTAAACTAGACCGCGAAATTATGTAGATGGACTACCCCGCTTAAATACGTATTATGTCACGTATTAAGCGAAGGACGGAAATATGAGATTGTGGCGTATTGCTAGCCTAGTCTCACATTCCGTAGTCTTGTCCCGACTTATCACGTAAAAGTGGTCAAAGTCGTTCTACGTGTCGTGACATGTGTAGCGTTTTGAAAAATGATGAAGGATCGGTCAATGGTCTAAAGTTGATAAGAACGGGGCTCGGAATATGTGTCCAAGCCCTCGGGTTTCTGAGTTGCCAGACCCACTCGACCGAGTCATTGACTGACTCGACCGAGTGCGCCATCAACATGGCTACTGCCCGTATTTTAGGGGGTTACTCGATCGAGTGCTTTATGGCACTCGGTCGAGTGTGTCATTAATGGGGTTACTGCCCTGTTTTTGGGGTGCAACTCGATCGAGTGGCCTATGGCACTCGGTCGAGTGCCCCCTGTACGAGTAATGATTTGCTCGATTTTATGACTTGAAATCGATGATCGACCAAGCCAAATACAAATATCGCACGATTTGTATTCGACTCGGCCTCCGGTACTATAATCGTGCATGAACGATTATAATATCGTCACCGGGGTTTTTATGAAAATGTTTGTGTTAGATTACGAAACTTTGAATTAGTAACGAGACGCATCCCTCTACGTCACGACATCGAAACTAACCCTTTCGGGTTATGTGATGTCGGTATTCGTGTCAACGGGTCTCGAACCAATTATGAAAAGGAATTAAATCGTTCAACTACAACGAGTCACGATCGCGTCACGCCCTTGAGTACATTGGGGCGGGGCTCCTCGAAAGGGCTCCACCTCCGTCGTTGCTCGTAAAGGGATTAGACGGACCAAAAGTGATCCTTGTAGTTCAACGTTTTAAAACCGGTTTTTTGATATTAATGTTATGTATATACGGTATTATTGATAATGTTAGTAATAAAATAAAAATGATGCAAAAATTATGAAAAGTGTTAATGTAAAAGTTAGTGTTAGTGCACGTGTTACTACGATACAACTGTAATCCCCTAAAAATTCTAGCGCGATACAGTGGCGGAAACACTGTAGAGTCGGGATTAAAACACACAGAACTATGTCTTAGTAAATTAAATTGGTAAAGTCAAACATGCGCCATACATAAAAATGGCTAAAATTTAAAACAATCCATAAAGAGGTTAAACAATCCTTAAAACTTGATTATAAAAAAAAAATCAGCAGGATCCAAGACTGCTCGCTAGCCCACACCCACCGGAAAAATAAACACGTATACCTGCCATGTTAAAACATAACAGCCACAATCAGTGGGGAGCAACGCCAACGTTCTCCCAGCCGTATAACAGGATTTTAAAACAGTAATTACTAATATAAGAAAAATAGTGAAAATGGAAAACATTAAAACATCATATTAAAATAAGGTTTAGCATCGAACAAATTATTCAAAAGGGTTGCCGAAGAAACATAAAAATATTTGCCAACCTGCAAACCAATTTGTATCGATAATAAATAAAATAATCAAAATGGTGTTATGGATAGGATTAATGTAGAATCTAGACTTTCACTAGGATAATACTAAAAACTAGTTTCGAGAACTTAGTCAAAACAAATTAGACTTTGGTCTCTAACTAGGCAACTCAACCATAACAGGACTGCGTGCAGCGAGGTCCTGGCTTAAGTAATGCACACCCCTCCTGGATACAAACCATACCCAGTTCAACCCGACGCGACTTATACGATGCGATATCTAAGTTTAAGGTAAATATACACTCTCCTGAACACAAACCATGCTCAGTTCAACAACCAATGCGCCCCATAAAGACACACCAGCCTTACAGTTGATGTCAAAACGTACATCCCAGACTATATTACTCTAAACCCACACTTGTCCTTATTCCATAACTCCAAAACAAACCATTATCGATATTTAAAAGATGTATTCATCATAAACAATATGAGGATAAAAGAAGTAAACATTTATATTCTAAAAGAGGAAACTTTCTATTTTAGGAAACTTCTATTTTTAGAAACTTTACTAAAAATAGCATCATATCAAAGTAGTGAAAATATTAGTTCATACTAGTACCACATTTTAGTAAACGATATAGATTTATAAAACTAATACTTTCGGCCTTAACAATATTAATTATTAAAGTAAGAACATTTGATTTTATGAAATTATTAAAATATCGTACAAGTGTTATAAAATGATTAAAATCATCTTAAATATTTTAATATTACTAATTAGGGTGTTTTCAAAAGTTATAAAACTAAAATTCCCTAATTATTATTAGTTTCGACGATAAAATTATAAATAGGATTTTACGGCAAACATCAAATTAAATATTTGAACGTCTTTTATTTAATCAAACCAACATATACATTTAGAGTATGTTAAGGGATGATTTAACTCCTAAAGTTTCAGATTTAAATACTTTCAAAATTGCTGGAAAAATAATTCTTTTAGTTAATACGAAGCATTTAACGATAAATCACAATTTGTCCGAAAATCAATATTTATTAATTAAGGACTATAATAAATAGTACAAAAATTACGTAAAATAGTTAAATTATATTTATGGACATTCTGTCCAGAAAAGAAAATTTCCAGAATTCTAAAAACTCGGTTTTTAAAGCGTTTTCTGGTTAATCGTCCAATCTCGACAATAACGATTAATAAAAATAGTAATTACAAAACGATTTAAGTATTAATATCCAAAAATTATTGTTACACTTTAAAATCCTGATTTTACAGAATATAAATTTTTTTCCAGATTTTTCCCAAAACTCAGATTCAACAAATTTCAACAAAACCGTCATTTAAACCCGTTTTTGCAATTAACGATTTTATTAATAAACCTATCGTTCCTAACATTTTATTAAGGCACTAAAATCATAATAATACATTTTAATATGAAATCATCAGAATCATAATTTTTTTCCAGATTTAAACCAAAGACCAGAAATCGAGAATTTAAACAACAAACACGGTTTTAACGATAAACGATGATTTAAGTGATTAATTAATTCATCCACTTAACAATTCCGAAAAATTATGAAAAAATTCAGAAAATTTTATTTCACCAGAAAGTTTCATCACGTCAAAAATCAGATTAAAATAATTTAAGTACTAGAACTAAAAATCGGTTTTCAATCGTTTTTGTCCGAAAACGATAATAATTCAATAATCGATATCAAAAATATCCGAAAAATACTAAATTACTAAAAATCATCAAAAACAACATTTTTCCAGAATATAAACATATATTACATGTTTAGGCCGATTATTACGATTTTACAAATTAATATAACAATTTAATCGTTAATCTCGTAAAAGCGATAAAATATTGAAACATGCAAAATTTCAACTTTAAAAATTTTTCCAGAATCCGTGACATACATATATTGCCAAAATAAAATATAAATATATATACATGCAAATACTCAATTAAAATCTTGAAATACCGAGTAACATCGACGTTACCTCTACTCCAAGTCTGAATCAACGATGTATTCGTCGGCTTCGGGATCGTCCAAAAATCCTACCAAACACGTAAATCATGGCAGAAAAATACCATGAGAAAACTAAAAAAAACAAGGTAAAAATTGATCGGAAATGATGTCGATTAATACCTTAACGAAGGAGTCGGAAAGAGGATTATTATGACGATAAGAATGATGCGATTGGGACTTGAAATGGAGCAAAATTTTGCCTAGAATGGCTGAGGGACACACGGCCAAAAGAGAGGAGAAGGGAATGATGAATATTTTTGGTGAATGCAAAAATGAATGTAGAGAGTAAAGGAGGAGATGGGTGATACAACACTTAAAGGAGTAAGCATGAATTAAGGCTTCAAAATGAGGAATACAAAAATGTACCTAGACCATAAGTTGGCCGGCCAAATGGGATAAGAGAGGAAGTAAGAAAAGCTTTGACATAAATGCTACAATGAATGAAAATGATTTATCTTATGATTACGTTTTAATGTGATAAAATGAATCGTTTAAATAAAATGTAATAAAACTTGTGACCAAGAGCTTAGTCGGTCCAAAATGTGAGAAAACAGTCTCAAATAATTTATAAGTTGATAAAAAGTATAATCGTAAAATAGTTAAAGGCATTTCAAAGTAATTCGAGTAAACCTCGCGTAAGAAAATAATTATTCGCGAAGCTTCGTAATAAAATCATAAATGGCTTGTTTTTAGTAACTAAAATATATCTTAGTAGAAAATATTCCATAAACGTATTCAAACATTCTTAGGAAAAAGGAATCACTTAAATCCAAGCTTTAAAATGTCAATTCAGAGAGAAATAAAATTCCTCGCGGAAAAATTACTTAGTTTACGAAGAGACCAAATAAATGGATTTAAAAGAATTTTAAATCTTTAAAATTAAAAATAGAAATTATTAAACTCGAAAATTAAAATAAAGCTTAGTAAAATGATAAAATATGAGGCCAAAAGTGACAGAGTTAAGACGAAGTCCTAACAGAAAGAATAAAATGCTTAGGAAAAATAGCGGGTGTTACAACAACAATATAAAAATGTGCATAAAAAAAACGATATTAAAAAGAGATTAAAAAGGAGTTTGGAACACCCTCAACGTACATGCTAGTATAGACCTCGGAAACGGACTCGTGAACAGCGACAAAGCTTGGGAGTATCGAGGACGCACGCGAGTTACGGTGTGTATAGATGTGTGTATGTGTGTATGTCGGTTTATCGAGGGACGAGGCTCGGTTTTGGTGGAGTTTCTCTAGGGTTTGTAATGTATGTAGTGTAGGGCTGAAGTAGGGTGAATGTAGGGTGAAAGTGTGCTGAAAAGTTGTAAAAAAGGTCTGAAAAAAGTTGTGCAAGTGTATGAGAATGAGTCGGTATTTATAGACGTTTTCCCATGACCTAGGGGCACTCGATCGAGTGGCCCTAGTGCACTCGATCGAGTGCCTATTTGGGCGGGTCATGATCCAGCGAAAGACGCTCCACTCGACCGAGTGGGCAATCCACTCGATCGAGTGGATCAACGTGGTTGAGATAAATAAGGCAAGAAAATCTTGCTTGTTTTGACTTGATTTTTGAATTCGAATTTGTGCGCTCACTTGAACTCAGCTGGTTTTTGAGACGGTTTTGCCTTTGACCGGGTTTTGACCCGGTCGGGAAAAGACGGGAAATATTTTTGGTGTCGGTTTTGGCCCAAATTAGTCTTATCTGACTCGGAACGATCCGCTGGGCCTGAATTTGAGGTCTGTTTTGTGGGATTTTTACTCCGCTAAAAATCCATGTCGGATATTATGAATTTCGAGTCCAAGTCCGAGTATACTAAGTCACGTTGACGTCCAATCATCATCGGGTGTTTTTCGGAGACTACCATAGACACGTGGCAGTCAAAATGCGGGTGTCTACAGCAGGCCGAGAGTAGCAAAACTCGACCCAGCGGGAAAGAACAGGGCAACAACGACGAACCTAGCGCAACATGATCTCCCGGTCGACCAAATAAAAAGCATTCTGGAAGTTGACCAAAAGCATGGAAAGGCCCACATCACCACCACGATCCTCAATAAACCGATTCAAGGCGAGCAAAATGGCCTCTCCCCCACCGGAAACCCCGACCCCAAACTGGAGGCCCTCAAAATAACCGCAAAGCGACGGACCAATCAGAACAGCCCCAACCTTAGGGACAAGGCGTCTCCAAACCGTGCCCACAATAACAGGACGAACCCCACCACCTGGTTTAACAACCGGGGTGAGACGAGCACTAGCGATGTACTCATTGAGAAGCTACGGGAATCTGCCATTAAGAAACAGGTTAACCACCCTAGTGATAGAGCTGATCAAATCATCCGAGATAGCAACCGCGGCCCCGCCCAAACAATCCAGAAGATGTTGGGCACGAAAACCGTCCCGCCCACAAGAAGTGCCACACGGAAAACTCCTGATCATATCCAACACGACGGTCGTGGACGCGACGAGCTGAGGGTGAGCGGCAGGCAAAGGCGGCAAGGAAGGGGGTAGAACAGTGGGGTGCTTATCTTTCAACGCTTGCATAGTATCGGCCGTGTAAGGGGCAACGCCAGACGAAGAAAGCACCCGGACAGCGGCAGCGTAATGACCATCACAAATCTTCCGCCGACACTGCCGCAAGTTAACCTCACTAGAGTCAAGGTCCTCCTCCAGACGAAGATAAGGACCCTCCTCAGCTAAGGTCTCCTGCAGAAGCTGAGCGATACCACCCGGGGCACCCCAAGTACGAATGGCACTGGTAATACACTCCTCCTGACGCTGGCGCTTCACGACAGCTCTACACTCAAGATTACTCCTGATCCTTTCCAAGGCAATGTCGATTTCGGAGGTGGACGATCATGAAGGTTTTAACCAGACTCTTCCCATTATTGTCACAACTCTCAGAAAGACCAACGAAGGGGCAATGGAAACGCGCAATTCCCGACATGAAGAATCGGCAAGACACGAAAGGAGAGACGCGGGTCGAAGCACCAAGCACAAAGCACACAATTCGCCACCAAGCGAGCCGACAACCCCCGAACCAAAAAAACCCAAGGAAAACAGAAAAAATAGGAACCCGATTCCGGCAACAAGCAACAAAGGAAAGGCAATAGAAACGCAGCAACACAAAGAGGAACAACAGCTGAAAAAACAACACAAAACGTAGCAAGCAAACAAAGGAACAACAGCAAAAAAACGACCCGATTCCGACAGGAAACAGAGATGGTGGGAGGTCAACGGAGACACACCGTCCACCAGGAGTCAGGAGCCGTAAAGCGACCTGCCGACGAGGAGAAATCCGGAAGAAAGCCCAGCAGAAACAACAACCCAGAATTCCGGCAGCGGAAACGCAGAGCAGCAGAAACAATCCAGCAGCAGAATTCCGGCAACCAACAGAATTCCGACAGCCAGTAGCGACGAGCGGCAGAAGAGGAAGCCAGACGGAGGAAGAAGAAGACGCAGCAGGGGTGACGAGCAGCGGAGCAGCGACAACCACAACAGAACAGCAGCGGAAATCCGACAACAACCCAACGAACAACGGAACAGCAGCGGTCAGGAGCAACAGAAGAGGAAGGGAGACGGAGGAAGAAGAAAGGTCGGCCAGGTGGCGAGCAGGAGAGCGGCAGATCACCGGCGGCACACCGAAGACACGCGAAGAGGAAACACAAAGGGGGAGACAGTAGAGGGGATAGAGCAGAAAACGGGTGGCAGCAGCTAAGGGAGGGTGGAAGACGACCGGTAGAGGGAGGAGGGCCGCAGCGGTCAGCGGCCGCCGGCGGCCGGAAACCTAGTCGCAGAGGGGAGATGTGAGCTGAGATCGCACTCCCTCTCTTATTATTATTATTATTATTATCATCATCATCATCATCATCATCATCATCATCATCATCATCATCATCATCATCATCATCATCATTATTATTATTATTATTATTATGGAACTTGTATTAAACACCAGAACAAATTACAAGAAGTTAGAGGGAAGCCGAGATACTATCTGGGCCCCCACTCCCTTAGCAATTACAAAACTAATTCTAGTGAAAATATGAACTGCGGCACGCGCTCCAGCATCCTGTGACATAGCGAATTTACGAATCCGCTGGAGCAGAGAAACAGCCTCTGTGTCGAGCTCGCCGAGAGAGGAGAAGGAGAAAGGAAGGAAACCATACCCAATGGCCGTGCAGCGTGCCTGATACTTGGCACACTTACGACGAGCAGCATCAGAAACAACCCGTCCGGGCTCAAAAGAAGTCAAGCCGGACTGGGTCAAAGGAGAGGATCCAGTCAGATCAACACAAACATCCCGCCCCTTGTCCCACGAGTAGAGCAGAAGGTCGGCAGGTCGCAAGGGCTTGTCGTTATCATCGCAGAGGCCAATCTCCACCTCCTTGCCTGCAGAGATCCCTGTCCGGAAACAAATATCCAACAATGTGTCACGGACAAGGTTATGGCGATGTTTAATCCCCACCGTACCAGCACACGAAACCGCGTGATCACCAAAAATATCCTCTCTGAGGCCCCTGGAGCAAGAAGAGCAGGTCCCGGAAAGCGGAAACAAAGGGACTCCAAGGCGGTAACTAAGCACACTGCGATAGGTCCGACCGTTCATGGTTTGCCCGAGCCCAGAAATAGGGACAGCCCTCAACCAGTCAGAAGAATGGTCCCCCTGCTGAGACTTCCACAGGGCAACCTGTCGAGGAGTCAAGGAGAAAACAGATTCCGCCGCTGAAGCAACCCTCGTGAAATATATGTCTGCCAATTTCTTCATGAGTTTTGGGGCAGCGATCTCAGAGGGGTTACTCAAGAAGTCAGAACCGGTAGCTTCAACAAACCCACTCAAGGCAGACTCGAAGGCAGGTCCAGGGGAAACGATCTCGGAGGGACGAAGCAGCTTAGCTTGCAAATCGGCAGACTGGAGGCGAGAAGCAAGGAAGGCAAAGTGCAGGGCATCAGCGGCGGCAAAGACACCGAGCCCCCCCAGGGAAAAGGGGAGGGTGGCCAGCCGCCACTGCCACTCCCCGAAACCGGGTCCGGACGCCGTGACAATACGCTCAAGACTAGAGCGGAGCGCAGTGTCGAAAGAAAGGTGAGCCGACCCAAAAGCACGGGGAGAGCAAGTGCGCAAAGCAAAGTATAACTTAGAAATACCTGTGCACGCCCGGAGAAGAAGTAACTCACACTGGGGATCCTCGATCGTAGCAACCAAGTCCATGAGCTCTATAGTACGAGTGACCCTCTTCGAGACAATAGCGCCACTGAAAGCTGGGCACACGCTGACCTGTCCCCCAAGGACCTTAACACCGTTCAAGGGCCTGGCAATAGAGGTGGGGAAAACACCAGCACACCTGCTTCTCGGATCTTCGACAGGTCAGAAAACCTCCGTTTTAGTCACGTTGAGATGGAGGCCAGAACGGGGGCCCTCATCCATAATCATCTGGAGAACCTTCCCCACGACAAGCGTATCCCCGACGATGGTACCGTCATCGAGGTACCAAGCCTGGAAGCAAAGATCAAAGGAGACCCTGATCTTACAAACCAGGGGGTGCAGAACAAGGGAGAAAAGGAGGGGGCCTAAGGGGTCCCCCTGCTGGACCCCCTGGCAAGAGCGGAGGCAGTGCTCCCCGTAGTAGAGCCTAGCTGGGCTGGAGTAGCAAAACTCAACCCAGCGGGAGAGGGCTGGACACTGACGACGGACCTCTCCTAGCATAGTTTCTCTATCAACCAAGTTAAAGGCATTCTGGAAATCGACAAGTAACATGGAGAGGCCCACATCCGCGCCACGATCCTCTACCAGGCGGTTCAAGGAATGCAGAATAGCCTCACCCCCGCTAGAAACACCTACCCCGAATTGAAGGCCCTCAAAATAGTCGCCTAAAGATGGGCCAACCAAGTAAGCTCCAACCTTGGAGACAAGGCGCCTCCAGATGGTGCCCACAGCAATAGGACGAACCCCTCCCCTTGGCTTAACGAGCGGGGTGAGCGGAGCACTAGCAATGTTATTATTATTATTATTATTATTATTATTATTATTATTATTATTATTATTATTATTATTATTATTATTATTATTATTATTATTATTATTGTTGTTATTATTATTATTATTATTATTATTATTATTATTATTATTATTAATATTATTATTAATATTATTATTATTAATATTATTATTATTATTATTATTATTATTATTATTATTATTATTATTATTATTATTATTATTATTATTGTTATTGTTATTGTTATTATTATTATTGTTATTGTTATTATTATTATTATTATTATTATTATTATTATTATTATTATTATTATTATTATTATTATTATTTTATTTTTTATTTTTTTTTGCAAGAAAGTTATGCCTCTTATTCATCCATAAGGGTAAGAAAAAGAAGGCCGATCTTACAAAGGAATAACCACTACAATCTTCCAATCACTACTCTAAAGACTCATTTTAATCCCTCTACTTCTTAATCTCGTAGTAACTTCAAACTTAATCTGGTTAACAATGCTTGTATAAGATCTATAAGTATTCGTGAAAATCCTAGCATTTCTCTCCAACCAAATATGGTAAGTAGTAGCAGCAATTGCAGTAGAGAACCATCCATGCTTCCAATGCTTCGTTTTCCTCCTACTCGTGCTCCATCCCAATTCAACTTGAAGATTACAACTCCTGCCCCTAATTCTCATCCAATCCTTCACTTCATCCCACACCCTTTTCGCATAGCAACAGCTGAAAAACAGGTGTTTATGATTTTCACTTGCTACAAGACATAATGAGCATCTATTTACCAAATACATTCCTCGTTTTTGCAGATTGTCTACTGTTGCAAGCTTACCCTGCACCGCCATTGAAGTGATGAATCCATGTTTGGGTATGACTCTTTGTCCCTGTATACCTTTCAGCCATATTCTCTTCGCAAATTTCTTCCTAAACCACTCATACGCCTTTTGTACCTGAAATTTGCCTTTATCCTGCCATTCATTCATTAATGCTATAACTTCATGGCCTTCTCCAACAACATCCATCATCTCTTGCTTTACTTTAATTATACTCTTGATAGTAGACGTATGCCTTTCCTCCTTATGAATTTCCCAAATTGTTCTGGTCTTGAGGATATAATGCTTCATCCAATCAAGCCAAATTCCTCTATCATCCTGAATAATCTTCCAAATCCAACTGCATATCATAGCCTTGTTCCAAGCAGTAAAGTCTCTAATACAAAAACCTCCTTCAATCCAAGGCGAACAAATACTTATCCAACTCTTCAGCTGTATGTTCTTTTTGTCTCCTGTGCTATTCCAGAAATAAGACCTGCATAATTTGTTAATTTTATCCAACACATTAAGAGGCAAAAGAGTATTAGCACTCCAATAAGTCATAACCCCAAATATCACAGAGTTGAGTAATTCAATCCTGCCAGTATAGGTCAGAGACTTAGCAGCCCATCCCGTGATGCAACCACTAATTTTTTCAATCAGGCTTGAATAATGCTCCAGTTTGTTTGTGATTGCATTCAAAGGGATTCCAAGATATTTGCAAGGAAATTTCCCCATCTTGAACCCCGTATCCTTCATAATTTGCTCACGAATTTCAGACTTAATCCCTCCACAATAAATGTCAGTTTTCTCCTTATTCACCTGCAGTCCTGACTCCTCATTAAACCTCTCCAAATTTGCAATAATAGCTCTCACGGAAGGAACATCTCCTCTAGTGAAAACCATGAGATCATCCGCGAAAATATGATGATTAATCTTAATCTTACTACATTTAGGATGATAAGATACATTAGGCAAGTTAGTGCTATGCCGAAAATGTCGAGAAAGAATTTCCATACTAAGAACAAAAAGATAAGGAGACAATGGATCTCCTTGTCTAATGCCACTTTTTCCTTTAAAGAACCCATGTGATGATCCATTAACCTTAATAGAGAACCAAGATCCTTGAATGCAAATCTTAATCCAATTAATAAACTCTGTAGGGAAATTAAATTCCCTCATCATATTATCTATAAACTTCCATTGTAATGAGTCAAAAGCCTTCCTTAAATCAATCTTCATGAGGCATCTTGGAGTTATATATTTCCTATTGTAATTCTTAATAAGAGCTTGAGAAATTGCAATGTTTTCATGAATATTTCTTCCCCTTATAAAAGCTGCTTGTTCAGGTCCAATTATCTTATGAATAACCAATTGCAATCGCTTAGTTAAAATCTTACTTATAGTCTTGTACAGGATAGAACAACATGACAAAGGCATGTAATCGAGAACTGAAGAGCATACCTATTTCTTAGGAATAAGCGTGATAAGGGTAGTATTAGCTTGCTTAATCAGTTTTCCTTTCTGAAAAAATTCCTTTACCGCATCACAGAAATCATGTTTAATAATCTGCCATGAAGCCTTGAAAAATCCCGAAGAGAATCCATCCGGGCCAGGGCTCTTGTTAGATCCAATTGAGAAAACAACCTTCCTAATCTCCTCTTCATTAGGATGCTGAAGCATCTGATTCCAATCCTCCTCCTGAATTTTACTTCCTTGCATCATACATGTATTATCAAGTGCTGCTACATCCTTCTCTGCACCCAATAAATCTTTATAATATTTCACAAAACTATCCACTACAGCTTCTAACCCTTCTTTGTGTCTGCCTTTATGATCCATTATCTCACCCACCACTTGTTGTTGTCTCCGTTCCTTGATCCTAGCATAAAAATAACTAGTAGTAGCATCATCCATTGATATATTATCCATTTTAGCTCTCTGTTTGTTAATGCTCAATTCCGCCTTCTTAAGAGTTTTCCATTCCTCGATAATTCCATTCTCCTCATCAATCAGGCTGCAAGAAAATGGGTCCTTCTGTAGCTGCTGCTGACATTCATCCAATTTCCTTTCTAATCTCTGAATTCTATTCCCAACATCCGAGTAATTATTCCTATGCATATCCTTGAGTGCCAATTTGACATTTTTAAGCTTATTAAACAGCTTATACCCTGCCGTACCATAGACCCTTTTATTCCAAGCTTCCTGCACAATCATATTATAATTTGGATGTTCAGTCCAACAATTTAAAAAACTGAATCTTCTATTCTTTCTTTTCCCCTTCAGAATCTTCACCCAAATCGGAGAATGATCAGAAATCCCCGCATTAAGATAAGAAACGTACGAGTCAGGATAACCAGTATACCAATTCAAGTTAACCAAGGCCCTATCTAGTTTAGTCCATACTCTATCCGCAGCCTCATGTTTATTTGTCCAAGTGTATTCGCATCCATTCCCCTGTAATTCCTGCAGGTTACATTCATCTATACAATCATTAAATGCTTGCATATCCCCAATATCAGGTGCAGTACCACCAATCTTCTCATTGCTAGAGCGAACAATGTTAAAATCCCCTAGAATGATCCACTTCTGAGCACTTCTACTAATCCCTATAAGCTTATTCCACAAGTTTTCCCTCCCAGTTGCAGCATTAAACCCATAGATAAAGGTAATTTCCATTTTATTATTTGTAGCATAATGCTCCACATGGCAGTGAATGCATTGCTCATGCGTCTCAATTTTGGATAATCTCACTGTTCTAGGATTCCAAATGACCCAGATCCTCCCATTATAGTGATTATTATAATTAGTTACCACATTATAATCCCTAAACTTCCCTCTAATAATAGGTTTAGCCTTATCTTCCTTAATTCTTGTTTCCATAATACCAATCACATCCATCCCCTTTCCCCTAATTAGCTTCAATATTTCATTCTGTTTAAGGGGTTCATTACTACCTCTAATGTTCCAAGCCCCAATATTCATTTAGATATATTAGGTGGATCTTTCTCTTCTACTGGAGGGTAAAGGTCACCCCCTTTCTGCAATATCACAGTAATTCCAGCATTGTCTTGAAGAAGTTCATATCTATTTGGTGAATGAAGTGAATCTAAATCCTCCTTCTTACCCTCTACATAGTCTGTATTGGAGCCTTTCACCTTAAAGCCTATCCCCGTGCATCCTGAGCGCCTTACAACAGGAATAAACTCAGAGTCAGATACAGTATAAGCATCCGGACCTAGCCTCAAGCATTCTGAGTCCTCTGCTGCCTTGGACTGTTCTGAGTTCTGGTTAATTCCCGCTGAGCTATCGCCTAGCACTGGGGGTTCTGAGCCAGTGATAATCAGGCCTCCAATAGACTCTTTCTCAAGGGGTCCTTGATGCATTACAGCAGGATTGGAAACTAAAGTTCCATCCTCTGAGGTACCACCTAACCCTTGAGAGTTAGCTTTCTTTGGTGTGTATCTTTTTGATTGAGATACACCCTTCTCCTTGTTAGCTTTTAGCTTTTCCTTCTTGCAGGTTTGAATAACATGCCCAAGCTTTCCACACCCATGACAATAATATGGGAGCCACTCATATTCTATTCTTTGCACTGACTTGCCCAAGATTGGAATGTTTATAGTAACACATTCTGGTAACTCAGTAGAAACATCCACTTCCACCATCACTCTCGCGAATGATAGGCGTTCCTTGTAAGTCGTTGTAGAGTCTGCATACAATGGAGTACCCACTTTACTTGCCATTTTGCTCAAAACAGTCTCTGACCATAGGTAAGGATCAAGGTCAGGGAATAGTATCCAGACAGGTACATTCGAAATTCTATCCATTTCCTGCGAGAACGCAGGGCTCCATTGCTTTAGGATCAACGAATTTCGTCCTATCAGCCATGGACCTCCCCTTAAAACCTGATCCATCTCCCGTTGGTTTCTAAATCCAAATGAGAACCACCCTTTCTTAAAGTATTGCACCACCGGTGCTACATTATTCCAATTCTTAATAACATATTCGCTCATTTGTTTCAATGTTGGTTTTGCTCCTAATACATTCCCCATCAATGTATATTTCCAGAATTTAAGTTCATGAACAAAATCATCTAATTCAATATCAACCTCCGTAGAATCCGCACTGATCTTATCAAAGTACAAACCCATCCCAATTTTTGTTTCCTTCACTTTACTAGCCCATGTAGTATTAGCCTCTATAATCACCATCCCACTATTTCCCTCATCAGGAGCACGATCCATCTTCCCGATTAAAGAAGATTGATCCTGCCCCTTGATCGGCTCCTATGTGATATTCTCAGTGTTAGAGTTAAGGTTCAAACCTGAATTGTTCATTTGCCTAGCAGATTTCAGAGCTTCCGTGATAAGATCGTTGATCAATGGCGGGCTCTGTTTTCCCGCCGGAGTTCCATCTTGTTCCTCAGAGTTCCCCTGATCAGTACGCAAATTTGTACCTGATGGTTCTCCGATGATCGGTGGATCATTTTTAGCCTTGTTCTTCGGCGGTCTCCCCCTTCCTCTGCCCGTACCCGCCGTGGAAGCCATCGAAATGGCGCCAAACCGAGAGGGAAAATCGTTCCCTAGAGAGAGAAAAAAGAGGAGAGATTATTTTTTTTCTTTTATTATTATTATTATTATTATTATTATTATTATTATTATTATTATTATTATTATTATTATTATTATTATTATTATTATTATTATTATTATTATTTGATGAGGGTTGAAGAGCCTGCGCCGGGTCGACCGACTGGCAGGCCCCGCAAGTGCCCAACCCGGGAGCTGAAGGGCCTGTCCAGCAGGCCGTCGAGGTGGGACGCCAGGGTTTCCCTCTGTAAATGCGCCTCCAAGAGGGTCGCCTGTCCAACAGGGCAGGGCGACCAGCTGGGAGGAGCCAGTAGACTCCTCTCGACCACTTGCCCCCAGGCGACCTCCTTCCCAAGCAGGGCAGGGATTGCCAGGGGTCCCTTCGTCTTTCTGCCTAAGGTAAAAGGGAATGAGTGGATGTGGCAGGTCCACGTGTAACCCTGGTATCCACTCATTCTCCCGCTCTTTTTTTCCCTCCAACCTTCTCTCTTGTGGGAAGGTATAAATACCCACCCATTTCCCACTTAGAAGGGGTTGGATTTTCTCTCTCTAGACTCTTACTCCTAAAAACCGCCACCTAGTTCCTCACGAGCTAGGTTCGTCAAGGCATTCACGGACTGACTTAGGCATTGGAGAGGGTTCCCTCGGATAACCTCCGAGGCCCTGTGCGTTGCTTGTGCAGGGAGCAGGCTCACTCCGCCGGGAAGGTCCGACCACATGAGAGGGGAAAGGAGAGATCAGAGGAAATCAAATAAACGATATCCGAACATTAAGGACCCGAATCCGTCGTCGGGTCGACCGATTCCTCAACCGGAACAATTTGGCGCCGTCTGTGGGGAAGATCTAGGTTGTGCTCACGAGATTACCCACAAAATCAACCACTCTAAAACTCAAAATTAACCACTCGCAATCAAGTATGCCTGAGATTTTCGACACCAGTTCAGCGACAAACCCACCCAAAGCCCCCCAGTATGGCATGCCGCCCGAAATGACGCCTGCCGCCACGATCCCAGGTGTGGGGCGGGCCAGTCTGCAGGGGGCACCGGGCCAAGGAGCAGCTACCATGGCTGGGCAGGGGAGCCAGTCGAGGCCAGTCCTAAACCTCACCCCCGCCCAGATGGTACAGACTGCGGCTTTCTTCTCAGCTATGTTGGATCAGGAATTCACCCCTGACGATCTGATAGGCAGGGTCGCTACAACCCCCAGGCTGCTCCACTTTGGAAGTGGAGAAGGAACCGGGGGCACAAAGCGAACCGCCGTCAGAAACGCTCAGAAAAAGGCTAGGAAGACGGCTCAGGCTTATGCACAAGTACAAAGGCGAATTTCAGAAGCCCGTCAGGAACCGCCTGCACGGCAAGAAGTAGCTGGTCCGGAGGGTGCGTTCTCCATCCACACTACGGCATCCACGGCCGCTCGCGAAAGAAGAGGCCTATCCCAGGACCTAAAGGATCGCATGAAGCACAAAGAGCCAGTATCCAGGCGCTTGGGAGAGAAACAGGATGTATTCTCCAGGCTGACACCGGGTGAAGGATTGCGGCCAGCACCTGGGCTGTCCCAGAGCCTGCAATCCAGGCTCAACAACGGCCAGCCCATGAGGCCCAGGTACCAACAGGGTGATGACCTCGAGTCCGCCCAGAAGAAGCGCTCGCGGTATCACTCCCCTTCCCAGGGCGACGAGGCGATTAGCAGGCCGAGGCTCCCACCAAGGCATCGCTCCCCTGAGGGCAGGCAACCGACCCCTGACAGATGGGACGACTACGGTCGCTACTCAGATGCGAGCAGGTCGAAAATGGTGAAAGCAGCTCACGTGCTAGGTTTTCAAAACGGAAGGGGGTAGAAAAGAAATTTGCAGTTTTAATAGACCGAAATTTGACCTTGTTGAAAAGGATTTTTTTCAAATGGCTAAATTTTGCAAATTTCAAAGTAGAATTTGAAGAGAGAGGCCTACCGACAGACTCGACTCTGGACGTGACCGGACGAGTTGACTGACACGACTGGACTCTCGAGGGGTTGGACCGCCTAACAAGACTCTTGAGTTGCGCTAATTCGTAGCCTAGGTTAGTGGCAACATGGTCGAAGTCGAAATGGGAACGATCTGTTATAGGGGAATTGCAGTAGTCTGTAATGAGACTGTTTTAGTCTGGTGCCCTTCTGGATTTCTGATTTTAGGGTACAGTCCAAAATGGATATTGCTTCGAGTCCTGACAGATTCTCGTCTTCGACTGAGCCGAGTACTAGGACACACTGTAGAAAGGAGGCTAGATTTTGAAAGTATTTGGATTATGTGAGTGGACGGAGGTCTTCTGTCTAAGAGAAGCCCCCAGGACGACAAAGCTTAGCTGCTGAGAACATGACAATGTCGTGACCGGAATGATAGTGCTTTTTGAATGTATGACAATGTGGGTGGTTGTGCCTCTGTTGAAAGGCTGCCTACGTATTCACGTGTAGTGAAATCAAACCAAGCCGTAGTTCAGTGGATTGAAAGATATATTATGGTGCCTAGTCTAATAGGACTTTGTGTGTAACTAGCCATAGCGACGGTGTAGGCTAGACAGGTGCATTCCCAATGATGTCTTGATCAAAAGGCTAGAATGGTTAGGATGTTGATCCTGTGACTGTGAGCGTTCTCCGAGGTAGCCCCCAGAGGTGGTGTGAACTATTTGGGCATGTTCTATGCCGACCGCAAGTTGGGTTCCCGTGTTTGTGGTTGGTAACTGGATTGGATGTTTTTGGAAATGTGGTGCTCGGTCACAAGTGGCTTTGATGTTTTGACATCTGGAGCTTGATTTTGTGGAGCTAAGGCTTCGAGGGTAAGGTATTGTAATGTGGTAGGAAAGGGGGAAGTTGAGTAAAAATGACTCGAACTTCGATTGGGCAGGTTTGATAATGCGGGATCTAGTTTCCATGTCTGGCCCTAATGGTTAAGGTGTATCCTATGGAGCTTGAATCCTCAAAATTCCGAGTTGTCTCTAGCCTGGGTCTCAAGAAGGTCTTGAGGGTTGTAATGTGGGAAGGCTAAATGTGGTGTTAGCTAACCAGCTTGATTACCTCTCCCCTATCGGATGGTATTGATAATTTTTGAATTGACCGTTTTCCTTACGGTCATGGGTTCTTGAATATTTTTTGGTTGACCTCTTAGCCCCGGTCATCGGTTTTTTGAATTTTTTCTGGTTGACCTCTCAGCCCTGGTCATGGGTTTTTTGAATGTTGGTTGACCTCTTAGCCCCGGTCATGGGTTTTTTTTAATGTTGGTTGACCTCTTAGCCCCGGTCATGGGTTTTTTGAATGTTGGTTGACCTCTTAGCCCCGGTCATGGGTTTTTTGAATGTTTTTTTTCGTCTAGTTTTTGTTGGTTAGACTAACACCAAAGGTAGGGGTTGGTCAGTCTTATTGGAGGGGTGTTTTACTATGGGAAATGGGCTTGCCTCCCGTCCTTAACCCAAACTAGGAGACTACCTAGATTTGTTACAGGATTCGACACCGCCCCTGCTACGGGTAGTTATGTGGCTTTCTATGTCAGACATGGAACAGGTAAAGGAAAACACGGGCCTCGATTCCCTGCAGTCATTATAGATGTGCCTATAATAGTCGCGTGCGTGTGCTCACAGTGTATGACGGTGTTCATCATGTTCTCGGAAACACATAAGGAAATTATATATGAGAAACAGGAAAGCTGATTTTATTGAATTTTGAAAAGGAGGACAGAATACAATTGACTCTGACTCTGACTTTGACTTTGACTTTGACTTCGAAGGAAATAGTACATCCTAGACTCGGACTCAGACTCGGACTCAAATCGAATCCGGACTCTCGGATGATGTTGTCATTAGTCGTCGGCTTCTAAGGACTCGAGTTGATGTCCAGTATAGCCTTCAGTAGAAGCTTCACCCAGATCTTTATTATGTCGAAGATCGTCTTCAATCCTAATGCCCATTTCGGTAAGCACCGCAAAGTTTGAAATGTCGGCATACCTAAGATGGATGCGGTAGGAAGGTAGGAGGTTATTGATGAATGCCTCCACTAGTATCTTCTCGTTGGGCTTGTCTACCAACTTCACACTTTCGGCCCGCCATCTTTGGAGATATTTGGTGAACCCTTCTTTGGGCTCTTGGGCCATTACATCCAGAGTACGCATTGTAGTCCGGATCTCGGTATTATCAGCATAATTCCGAGCAAATTCAGTAGCCACATCGTCCCAAGTCTTGTATTTCTTGGAATCGAGCTTGTAGTACCAGGCTTTTGGATGCTTTTCAAGGGAGGAAGCGAACAAGTGCTTGAACATGGTGGATTTCACCCCCTTAATAGCCATGAATTCTTTGAAAGCCCGAATGTGATCAACCGGGTCTTCAGTACCCTCAAACATCGGTATGCCCATAAGGTTGAGGTTAGCAGGTAGCTCTTCATTCAGAGGCGAGTAGGAACGAGCATTCTCCGTATGGATCGAGTTGCTTGTTGACAAGTGGACCTGTTCTTCGAGCTTGCGAACAACGCTGGTTAGTTCAACTATGGGCCCAGTGGGCTCAAATCCAGCAACAGGGGTCCCTTTCTCCACGGCACTTAGGTGGGTGGCAAGGGTTGTTTGGTGATCAACGTATTTTATTGTCCCCCGACAACCGTTTTTTAGCTTTTCTTCTTCCACAATTATATGTTTGATGTCGATTTCTATTAGAAAGTCGATACTGTCAGTCCTTGTGCTATTTTGTAGGTTAAGTGCAATTTTGAGCATATTTTGGAGTAATAACCCGGATAGCCGAGACGAGGACGGAAGACGAGGAAGAAAACGAAAAGCCGAGAAGCAAAGGAATAACTCGATCACGAGCTCAGCAGCACCCACTCGATCGAGTGGCGTAAAGCACTCGATCGAGTGCCCTATATCCAAACTCAACCTGAAGCATTCGCGCATCCACTCGATCGAATGGCATTGCGTGCACTCGATCGAGTGCATTATACCCAGGCCGCGGATCAGATTTCAGTTTATTTAGAATTTCGGGCCTGTTTTGTAAGTCCAACTGATTTATTTTTAAATCAGTTGGAGGAGGATTGTCAGACATAACTTTTTTCTATTTTTTCCAACACACATTACGTTACATTAGCTTAGGGTAGAAGTCACGTTCGTTTCCGTTTTTCTTCGCAAGATTCATCGTATTCCGTTCTTCCCTTTTCAGATCTCAAATTGTTTGGTATCGCTACTTTGATTTTAATTTCAATTCTCTAGTTTAATTCTTGTCCTAATTCTCTAGTTTAATTTTTGTCTCAATTCGTTCTTAATTTTCATAGTTATCTGATTTCAGTCTCGTAGTTTAATTTAATCCGCATTCATCCTGTTTAATTGCAATTCATATTTTGTTAGTTTAATTATAATCATCATGAGTAGCTAATTTTTATCTAGGGTTTAAGGGGATCGATGGGTGTTAATTGGGTTATAGAAAATTGACCTGTCTCTGATTATATGAACTGTCGCCTGAATGTTGTTTTAATTCTGATTGATTAATTACTGGCTAGGATTAATTAGTTAGTATCGCAATTAGGACTTTTCGCCGACCGGGTTAAGGACTAATTAGGTCACGACATTTTGGGTTGACTAGCTTAATTTTAGCGACCGCAGGTTAAGTTTAGTTCTAAAGTTTGTAGTAGTACCGACCGGACCTACACCTTAGACAGTTCGATTATTGACCTGTTAATTGACTCCCTGACCTGATTGACATTCATTGTGAACCTGAGACCCTAGACCTTTTTATTATTGATTTATCTTACAGCAGTTAGTTGTTAGTTCACTCAAACAAACAGAAAAACAGTGACCTGTAATCTTTATTCTAGACCTTAGAACAAGTAATTGAGTCCCGTCTCCTGGTGGTTCGACCCCTACTTCACTATCTACATTAGTTAGTGGACCTTAGGGTATCTTTGATTAGGGATACGACTACCCCTGTCAAATTTTGGCGCCGTTGCCGGGGAGACGGTGTTATTTATTTACTTGTTTTGTGTTTTAGTCTTTAGATTGCTTGTCTCGAGGGACTTCAGTTTCTTGAGACCGTTTCTCACATTTTTTTTTGTAGTTTCCTCGTATGCCCAGGTCCTCTCGAATTTCAGGCTACGTACCACCATTCGATCCTGAACCAGAGAGAACTCTCCGCAGGTCTAGGAAATTCTACAAGGAGATTGCTGAGACAGAAAGATCAGAATCAGTGGAACATTCAGACGACGAGCATATATCCGAAGCACTGTCCTTTGAAGAGGATAATTCCACTACTGCCCCCGAGACACCGCTAGTCAAGATGCCTCCCAAACTTGCTAGCCATTCCGAGCCGGAGCAAAGTGCCCTACCGAAACCGTTGAAGAGGCCCACCGCCACAACGGGTACGTTCAAGATTCGCCCCGCCTTTATTACATTGGTTGAGCGAAATCAATTCGGTGGAGGTCCTGATGAAGACCCGGCGAAGCACATGAAGCTCTTCACCGACTATTGCTCAACTATACCACTCCCCGCGGGAGTGACACAAGATGAGGTGATGGAGATGCTATTCATGTTCTCCCTACGCGATAACGCGAGAGACTGGATCACGGATTTAGACAAAGAGACCGAGGGAATCACAGACTGGAACTCCCTAGCCTAAGCTTTTTATAAGCACTACTACACGCCGCAGAAGACCAACATGTTGAGGAGTCAGATTACTAACTTCCGACAGACATCTCATGAGAATATCTACGAGGCGTGGGTAAGGTTTAAAAAGCTAGTCAAGGAGTGCCCACATCACGGATTCGAGGTATGGTTTTTGTGCAATCAATTCTATAATGGTTTATATGACAATTGCCGAGCTACGCTCGATTCTGCAGCTAATGGCAGGTTCCAAAACAACGTCGATGATGATAAAGCATGGAAATTTATTGAAGATATGGCTACTCATCACTCACGTTGGGGAAATCCACGAGGTAACACCCGGGGAAATAGTGGTGACTCCGAGTCATCAAATGCCATAGTTAGCCACCTAGCCGCTTTAACGAAGAGGATTGACTCCATGGAGCTTGCTAGAACCCAAAACCAACCACAACAAGGTGGTATGTACCAAGTTAATGCAATGTCTAAGGTTGTTTGTGAGAACTGTGGGAATATGGGTCATTATACCCAAGAGTGTGTGAGTTTAGAAACGGCGAATGCATTTCAATCCATGAGACCACACCAACCCTACATGAACCAACCGGGCTATGACAAGTCCTTGTTATCCTATAGGAGTCAAAACGTGCTCAACCCACCACCACCCGGCGGTAACAAAACTGTCCCCTATGTAGCACCCCATAACCGACCCTCCCAAAGCCATAGCAATAACCGACAACAATTCCAAGGAGGGCAACAAAATTGGGGTAACCAACAAGGATGGGGTAACCAACAATAGTGGGGTAATAACCACCTTGGGGTAACCAACAAGAGTGGGGGAACCAACAACAATTTCAGCCGATCCCACAAAACCAAAACCAAAACCAAGCTCAAGCTCAAGCTCCAACCAACACCGAGTTTGCGGAGATTAAAGCATTGTTGATGCAAGGTATCCAAAGTCATAATAAGCTAGAAACTCAAGTTAACCAGATACTTGCCCATAACAAGATGCTAGATACCCAAGTAGCACAACTTGCCGCCCAAAAGCAAGCTAGGCCACCGGGTACTCTACCTCCTCAAGGCGAACAGTCACATGAGCAAGCCAACGCGATAACATTGAGAAGCGGAACCCATTATGAAGGTCCAAAAATGCCCGAGGAGTATGTTGTGGTTGATGAAACGGAGTTGGAGAAGCAAGAGCTAGCCGAGGAAGCGTTGAGTGGGCCACGAATTGAGGCTACTCGATCGAGTAACACCACCTCACTCGATCGAGTAGACCCCAAAAAACCTGGCAGAGAGCAGTCAAGTGTACCACTCGACCGAGTCACACCTGACTCGATCGAGTTGGAGGTCACTCGACCGAGTGGTATCAGCCCACTCGGTCGAGTAGACCCTCCAAAAGTGGTCAGTAGCCCCCCAGTGATACCACTCGACCGAGTGCATACAGGTGACTTGGTCGAGTATAATTGCACTTGACCGAGTCAGCCTGTACTCGATCAAGTGGAAACCGTAGCGCCTAACTCATCTTCTTTTCATCCCCAGGTTTCAATTAAGGATACTAATTCTTCTCAAGCGTCCCCGTCTCAAGCCAAGGAGCCTGCGATTCGGATCATACTTCCATTTCCCCACCGACAGCGTAAGACAAAGCTTGATCAACAGTTCGGTAAGTTTATGGAAGTCGTCAAGAATCTGCAGGTAAGTGTTCCTTTTACTGATTTGATCACTCAAGTTCCTGCTTAGGCGAAATTTATGAAGGAAATACTAACTCGTAAGCGGTCTTTTAGTGAGACTAAGACAGTTGCTTTCACAGAAAAATGCAGCGCGCTACTACAGAGTCGTACTCCGCCAAAGCTCAAGGATCCAGGGAGTTTTTCTATCCCTTGTACTATAGGGACATTAGCTATCGACAAAGCCCTGTGTGACTTAGGAGCTAGCGTCAGTGTCATGCCGTATTCTATTTGTCAGAAATTGAATATGGGTGTTTTGAAATGTACTAATATGACTCTGCAGATGGCTGATCGATCGGTCAAATATCCTTTAGGTGTCTTAGAGGATGTTCCGGTCCAAGTAGGGAAATTCTTTATTCCCGTAGACTTTGTTGTCTTAGACATGGCTGAGGATGGCATAATACCTATTATCCTCGGTCGCCCTTTCCTACACACGGCAGGGGCGATCATCGACGTCAAGAATGGGAAGCTCACACTTTCCGTAGGAGATGACACCGTGACTTTTAGTCTCGATCACGCTCTTAAGAAGCCCATGATAGAAGAGTCCTGCTATAGCATAGATGTCATTGATTTGGAAATAGAAAATTATATTGACGACTATCTTGGCAGGGACCCTTTGGAGAAATTGCTTACATCCGGCGATGCTGATGCCGAGAAGAGATCATGGAGCGCGGAAGTAGATGAGCTGGAACGCATGCTAAACGGAAAGGAGAGCATTATCGAGAAGGTATACAGTCTCGGCACCCCTAAAAAGGAGGTCGAGGTAAGTAAACCTGAACTAAAGCCCCTCCCCTCTAATTTGAAATATGCATTTCTAGATGATAAAGGTCTAAACCCCGTAATTGTCAACGCTGCACTCACAGATAGCCAACTTTCAGAGTTGTTAGTCATTTTACGACGACATAAGAAGGCTATTGGGTACAGTACTGATGACCTACGTGGTATTAGTCCCGAGTTTTGCATGCATCGCATTCACTTAGAGGGAGACCATAGACCATCCATTCAGAGACAACGTAGGTTGAACCCGAACATGCAGGATGTGGTTAAGAAGGAGGTTATGAAACTCCTAGATGCTGGCATTGTCTATCCCATTTCCGACTCTAAATGGGTTAGTCCAGTCCAAGTGGTCCCTAAGAAGGGAGGGACCACGGTTATCACGAACGAGAGGAATGAACTTATTTCTACTCGATTAGTGACTGGATGGAGAATGTGTATTGACTACCGTAAGCTGAATGTAGCTACTAGGAAAGACCATTTCCCACTCCCCTTCATTGACCAGATGCTAGAGCGTCTTGCTTGCCATAAGTACTTCTGCTACTTAGATGGCTACTCGGGATTTTTCCAAATCCCAATTCACCCAGACGACCAGGAGAAAACAACTTTCACCTGTCCCTACGGCACCTTCGCATACTGAAGGATGCCTTTTGGCCTTTGTAATGCCCCGGCCACTTTTCAACGTTGTATGATGTCCATATTTTCGGACCTTATCGAGTCTGTCATGGAAGTCTTCATGGATGATTTCAGTGTATATGGCACTGATTATGATGCATGTTTACTTAATCTTACACGGGTCTTGCAATGTTGTGAGGAGACCAATTTGGTCTTAAACTGGGAGAAATGTCACTTCATGGTGACTGAGGGAGTCGTTTTGGGTCATTTAGTGTCCGAACGCGGCATCCAAGTGGATAAAGCGAAAGTCGAGGTGATTGAGCAATTACCATACCCCGTTAATGTTAAGGGTGTGCGGAGTTTTCTTGGTCACGCGGGTTTTTACCGCCGTTTCATCCAAGATTTCTCCAAGATTGCCAAACCTTTGACTTAGCTGCTCCTCAAAGATGCCTTGTTCGTCTTTACTGACGAGTGTGCTCGAGCTTTTGACAGGATTAAGCAGGCTCTTGTTTCCGCACCGATTATCCTAGCTCCCGATTGGGATTTGCCTTTCGAGGTTATGTGCGATGCTAGCGACTATGCTGTAGGAGCCGTGCTCGGGCAAAGGAAAGACAAGGCTTTACATGCGATCTACTATGCTAGTCGGACGTTAGATATGGCGCAGATCAATTATGCTACTACGGAGAAGGAGTTATTGGCCATCATCTATGCTCTAGACAAGTTTCGGGCCTATCTCATTGGCTCGAAGGTGATAGTGTACACAGATCCTGCAGCCTTGAAGTATCTTCTAGCGAAGAAGGAGGCCAAACCGAGACTTATTAGATGGATCCTACTACTGCAAGAGTTTGACTTGGAGATCCGTGATAAGTCCGGGGCCGAGAATGTCGTAGCCGACCACCTATCCCGGCTAAGATATGATGGTGGGGATCTCGTTCCAATTGACGATTCATTCCCCGATGACCATTTGCTCGCTATTACCGTGGACACTCCATGGTTTGCCGATTATGCCAACTTTCTGGTTGGAGGTACTCTACCTCCCGACCTTCAGTATCAGCAGAAGAAGCGATTCCTACATGATGTGAAGAGGTATTTTTGGGGCGACCCGTATCTCTTCCGAGAATGTGCAGATGGCCTATTTAGGAGGTGTATTCCTGAGAGTGAGGTACATGCTATTCTCACTAGATGTCACTCCTCCCCTTATGGTGGACATCACGGTCCTTCGAAGACCTTTGCGAAGGTAATGCAATCGGGCTTTTATTGGCCCACTATTCTCAAGGATGCCACCACCTTTATCCGTTCTTGCGACGCATGCCAACGAACGGGAAATATTTCTCGGCGACACGAAATGCCTCAAACCGGGATTCTTGAAGAAGAACTATTTGACGTTTGGGGTATAGATTATCAAGGACCGTTCCCTTCTTCTTATGGGAATCGGTATATTTTGGTCGTCGTAGACTATGTTTCTAAGTGGGCGGAAGCCATCGCTTCACCTACTAACGATGCTAACGTGGTGATCCGACTCTTTAAGAAGACAATATTCCCGCGTTTTGGGGTCCCACGGGCTGTTATTAGTGATGGCGGTTCACATTTTCATGAACGCCAACTCACTAAGCTATTGACGAAATACAGTGTTCACCACCGTACCGGGCTAGCCTATCATCCACAAACTAGTGGACAAGTCGAGATCTCGAACCGTGAGATCAAGTCTATTCTCGAGAAGGTTGTCCATACTTCGAGAAAAGATTGGAGTTCGAAGCTCGATGACTCTCTTTGGGCTTACCGGACCGCATTCAAGACTCCTATCGGGACATCCCCGTATAGGCTTGTTTATGGCAAGGCTTGCCATCTACCCGTAGAGCTCGAGTTTAAGGCTATGTGAGCCTTAAAGGAGCTCAATATCGATCCGAAGCTAGCCGGAGAGAAGCGCCTCATGCAATTGAACGAACTAGATGAATTCCGTCTCCATGCTTATGACAACGCGAGAATTTATAAGGAGCGGACCAAAAGATGGCATGATAAGCGCATTATCCCCAGAGAGTTCCATGTCGGCGATAAGGTACTTTTATTTAATTCCCGACTTAGACTCTTTCCCGGGAAACTTAAATCCCGATGGTCTGGACCGTTCACGGTGACTGAAGTAAATAAATTCGGGTCGGTTACACTCACTACCGACAAAGGCGAAATATTCAAGGTGAACGGTCAACGCCTCAAGCTCTATCACGAAGGGGCATATGTCGGTGTCATAGAGGCCATGGACCTCAACGACACTCTCGATTCCACCTAATCCAATTGAGGTAAACCGGTCGAGCGGGACCGTAAAAACCAGCGCTAACCGGGAGGCAACCCGGCACCACTGGTATAAATTTGTAATTTTCCTTTCCGCATTTTTTTTATTTTTTTATTTTTATTTTTAGCTTGGTAGCTCTAATTGGGAGTTAGTATTAATTATCGAGTGAGGACGAGGGAATTTTACGGTTTAATTGATTTAATTTCAGGATTTGAAGCAATTTAAAGGAAAAAAAAAGCGAGAAGTAGCAGGTGCAGTGGTCACTCGACCGAGACTCGGTCGAGTGCCCTGACGGAGCATCTACTGCCCAGTTTTCATGGGGTCACTCGATCGAGTGTCCCATGCACTCGGTCGAGTGCCCCTGAACCGGGTCCATGAACAGTTTTTCGTCCTTCTTTCTTTGTTTCTTATTCCTTTTACTACAAATCAGTTTTATTAATCAACACCCCCTCCCCCCTCACATTACCTAAGAACCCTAACCCCCAATTCACCCAAATCATTCTTAATTCATCAAATCTTCACCAAAACTCACGATTTTTGCTTCTAATTTGCAATTAGTAGTATCTACTTGTGTTCCTTGGTGTTATTTTGTGAATTTTTCGTCCCTTCTTCCCCAGTTTCGTGATTTTCGTGCCCCCTCAAGTCATGGCAGGAAGAAGGAATCCGCCCCGAAACAACAACAGGAACAGGAATGCAAGGCAGCCGGCTGTTCAGCCTGTGCCAGGATATGAAGAAATTGAATGCAGCGACGAGGCCCAAAGAGCTCGTTTAGTTACCTTGATACCTTGGGCGATGGAGGCTACCCGGTGCTGCTCGTCGCAATTCGCAATCGAGCTCAGTTTGAACGAGCAACTATTGCACCTCTTGTCCATGACCGGATTCGGTGGCTTATAGAACTACGTGAGTTATCTTACCGAGTACTCACCTTAGAATTCTTAAGTTCATTTGAATTTGATAGACAAGAGAGCATGATTTCTTTTCGGTTGAACAATGAGGAGCAATCCATCTACCCTAGTGAATATTCGGAGTGTCTTAGGCTTACCTCTGACCAGGCTGAAGACATCCTAGACATACCCGAGAGTTTGAAAGCACCTCCTTACTTTAAGTTTTTTTCGGGTCGTAGTGCAACTGTCACCGCTATGGCGCTCAACGCCATCCAACACCCTACTATCCGCCTCTTCTTGCGGATTTTGAGTCATGTGGTTTTTCCATACTCCGACATGAGTAAACTTCACTCATTGGAGGTGTTGATTTTAGGACACTACCTAAACCCCTTTAGGCAATCCCTGAAGGCATTTAGTGCACCGGGTATTATATGTGTCGGAATCCAGCGCCAGATCAGTGGATCTGGACCGATCGGTTGTGGAGCCATTGTCACCGCGCTAGCAAAGCGCTTTATTATGGGTTTTGGGGATACAGTCACTTTTGAGAGTCTCACCGACCGCGTCCCTTTTCTAGACCGTAGCTACCTCTTCTCCACTTTGAAGTGGATTTGGGGCAATCCCCTGGAATTTCTGTGGCGCGTCCGAGACAAGGTTTGGATGAAACTCTTGGTTGTCGAAGAGACAATCCTACCCCCACTACTTGCATTACAACCCACTCCCGAGGGTGAGCCCACACCCGACCCACTGCGCTACCTCATTCCCGAGGAGCTCTTCATTCTCGAGGAGGGTGTTCAACCCCCTCGACGTAGGGTTCGTTTAGAGACAGTACCCGATGTGACCGAGCCCCCCTGGGCCACGCGCACACACACCCCGACCTTCCCGTTCCAGACTCCGGGTGCCGAGTTTCCGCACCCGTACCCGTTTATGTATGATCCAGTTTATGAGCAACAGAGACGGGTACACGAGAGGATTAATCAGAGCATCGTCAACCGCGAGATCCACGAGTACATGCTTACTCAAGGCATCTCGGCGCCACAGCACCCGTCCTACTGGAGAGGTCCGGAAGATACTAGTGGTATTTTCCACGATTATGGGGTTGATCCATCTGCATGGGGTCCGGACTACGGGCACACCTACGGCGGCCTAGGAGCACAGTGGTTGAGAGGCTTACGACAGTCGGGTCAGCAGGGTGGTACTAGCGGCTCAGGCCAGGGCGATACTGGAGCCGGTCCATCTGGGACCGGTGGAGACGATGAGATGGCTGATTAGCCGGTTTGGGGGAGCTACCATTGTATATACGGTACTTTCTTTCCTTTTTATTTCTGTTTTTATTATTTTCTTAGATTTTTTTTCTTCCCCTTAGGTCGAGTTGTCCTTAGGATTGGCTGTGGAATTTTACTGTCTTATATGCTGTAGAGTCACATTGAGGACACTGTGACGTTTAGGTTTGGGGGAGAATTTGTGTGTTTTTGTGTGCTTTTATTTTCTGTTGTGTGCTTTCAAAATTTTTTAAAAATTCAAAAAAATTGAAAAAACAGAAAAATCCAAAAAGATTTTATTTTTGTGTGCTTTGTGTCTGTCTTGTGGCTGTTGTGAAACATGCAAAACGGCGATGATGACATTGTGTTTTACATGACCTCTCCTAATTGACAGCTAAATTCGTACCTGAATGCATGTAATACTTGAGATGAGATGATTTTGATATGATTGCCTATTGAACCGTTAATTGCCAAATGAGTAAATTTGATCATTTTGTCGGCAAACCACAAAAATTCTGAGGATTTAGAGCTTCCTAGGCCAGTAACATCTATAACTGGTCTCATTTATATTTAGTAATTGAGTGGTTTCTCCTTATTGGATGTGTAACATAAATTTGCATAAATATAACGTCTGTCTCTTGATATTGAATACGTGTTTGGTTTGAGGAGGAGGTACATGAGGAAAGGCATTTCTGTTTTTGACGAGCTCCACATAGCCAAAATGACCCATTTTTACTACCCTATAGATTTAGGTTATTTTTCCTCTGTTTAGCCCGTTTCAGCTGTTGTAAGCCATTTTTCATGATATTTATATCAATTAGCTACAACCCAGAACTGCCTACCTTACCGGGACAGTCGCAGTGAACTTAATTGGGAATTATTCCACTAATCGGTCATAATTTGGATTTTTACATCTTTTGGATCTTAGTGGGTAATACTGTTATGTGACTTTGTATTCGCCTTCCCCTTGTCTGAATTGAAAAAATATGGAAGCATTTAAAAAGAAAGAAAAGAAAGAAAATGGAATTAAAAAAAAAAAAAAAAAAGAAGAAGAAGAAAAATTCCAAGAAAAAGAAAACAAAAATATATATGCTTCTTGTAATTTTCAGGGAACGGTCGATAAGTTACAACTAGAATTGAACTGTAATTTAGAGGATGGCAAAATTCCCTCTTACGCTCTTTTGAGTTTTTATTTCTAGTTAGTGGCCAGAATTCATAGTTGAGGTTTTTGGATGGATAGTTTTTATTGTGTAGCTGCGACTACTGGTCTTAGCCCCACATTTCCATACGTGCTACAAGCACAATCCATTTTATTCCCTCACATATAAGCCACTCTTTGTAAGTCCTTGGCATGTACTATGGTCCTGATTGGCGGAACACGTATTTGATTGGGGAGATTGATTTCATATTCGATTGCATGCATATTTCATAAGTCGGGTGAGTGTCTCTATTCTTTCCTATCTTCACATATATATTTACCCGAACTTATGAGTGTCGAGCGACAACCGTAAGGAAGTCCGACATTATTGGTCTCGCAAGATTGAAAGTTTGGCAGGCAATTGTTTGATTATGGCATGATTGTTGATCTCGTTGCATTCTTGAGCATTACGTGTTTTCTCGTCGGTTTTAGTTGATTTTAGGAGAATGATTGTAATTCAGCTCTGAGTCGTGTTTCACATCACTTGTCCTCGTTTATATATATTAGTTGTTTGCTTGAGGACAAGCAAGGGTTTTGTTTGGGGGAGTTTGATCAACGTATTTTATATCGTATTTTATTGTCCCCCGACAACCGTTTTTGAGATTTTCTTCTTCCATAATTATATGTTTGATGTCGATTTCTATTAGAAAGTCGATACTGTCGGTCCTCGTGCTATTTTGTAGGTTAAGTGCAATTTTGAGCATATTTTGGAGTAATAACCCGGATAGCCGAGACGAGGACGGAAGACGAGGAAGAAAACGAAAAGCCGAGAAGCAAAGGAATAACTCGATCACGAGCTCAGCATCACCCACTCGATCGAGTGGCGTAAAGCACTCGATCGAGTGCCCTATATCCAAACTCAGCCTGAAGCATTCACGCATCCACTCGATCGAGTGGCATTGCGTGCACTCGATCGAGTGCATTATACCCAGGCCGCGGATCAGATTTCAGTTTATTTAGAATTTCGGGCCTGTTTTGTAAGTCCAACTGATTTCTTTTAAATCAGTTGGAGGAGGATTGTCAGACATCACTTTTTTCTATTTTTTCCTACACACATTACGTTACATTAGCTTAGGGTAGAAGTCACGTTCGTTTCCGTTTTTCTTCGCAAGATTCATCGTATTCCGTTCTTCCCTTTTCAGATCTCAAATTGTTCGGTATCGCTACTTTGATTTTAATTTTTATTTTAATTTCAATTCTCTAGTTTAATTCTTGTCTTAATTCCCTAGTTTAATTCTTGTCTCAATTCGTTCTTAGTTTTCATAGTTATCTGATTTCAGTCTCGTAGTTTAATTTAATCCGCATTCATCCTGTTTAATTGCAATTCATATTTTGTTAGTTTAATTATAATCATCATGAGTAGCTAATTTTTATCTAGGGTTTAAGGGGATCGATGGGTGTTAATTGGATTATAGAAAATTGATCTGTCTGTGATTATAAGAACTGTCGCCTGAATGTTGTTTTAATTCTGATTGATTAATTACTGGCCAGGATTTATTAGTTAGTATCGCAATTAGGACTTTTCGCCGACCGGGTTAAGGACTAATTAGGTCACGACATTTTGGGTAGACTAGCTTAATTCTAGCGACCGCAGGTTAAGTTTAGTTCTAAAGTTTGTAGTAGTACCGACCGGACCTACAACTACTACAAATCTCTATGAATCTCGACGCTTTTTTCTTTGATTTTCGACGCTTTAAAGCGTCGGGAATTATATTCCTGACGCTTCAGAAAAGCGTCGGGTTTTGGGGCGTCAGGAATTTCTGACGCTTTTAAGTGTCACTAATCTCGACACTTTCTTGTGTCAACAACTCAAACCGACACTTTATGGCGTCAAGATTTCTGACGCTTTTATGTGTCAAGAATTCAGAGATTGACACTAATGTGCGATAGGAAAAAATTGGCGGTAACTAGCCTTGACGCAAAAAAGCGTCAAGATTTACTTCAAAGAAAACGGCCCACAATTCCTTTTTTTTTTACATATTGACAGACAAAAGGATATATAATAAACCTTCAACATTTTTACCGTAAATTAAATATAATACAAAATAAATAAAAAAACAAAAAAAACAAGTATCTAACAAAGTTAAATTAAATTAAATAAAATATTAAATAATAACCAATATACGTATAGTATCGTAGTGTACGATTGTCAATCATGCAAATATAGCTAGTATCATGATTGATCCAATAATGTCTCGTACAAAATGGAAGGCTAAAAAAATTATGTGAAAATATCTGCTCTCAAACATAATTGAGTACGTACTAAATTAATAACTCAATCTAATATCGAGCGAAAAGAAAAATATATGTAACAAAATGTCTCAATACGAGTATTAAATAACAAAATTCGCGTGCATGCAACAACAATCGTCTTAATTAATAGAATAGTCTGGGAATAAGTTCTTGCAATTACTCCGACGGATAGTCATCTTTTACAGAACCTGAAACCTACAAAATAATAACCAATTTATATGAGCACAAACGTGATGAAAGGTTAAGATTAGGATGGCAAGCTTAGATAACATTAAGATGAAAGCTTCTAGCTTCGCGCGCATTTGTCACGTTTGATGACAAAAGTAGTTTATACAAGCGTATACACAACATTACTATATAGTGCCTCAAAGGCATGAAAGGAGACAAGATCTGAACAGACTAATCAATACTTCAGTCACACGGGCTGTTTCGGGAAGCTTAACCAAGCATAGAAGAGACGTTAAAAAGGAACAGAACAGAAAAGGTTACACCCAAGATCAAAGATCCCAAATAAGATTTCTTCTCCTAGACTTGTTTCACATTCAACAATTTTGCAATGTAGATCCTGCATAAATTCCAGGGTAAAGTCCACACAGAATTCTAAATCACATCTACGGAAAGGGCAGAAAGGTCCGATTACGAGAATTCCGTAACGAAGCAATATGATATCATAAATTCATAACCTAGCTAGTTAATCCTACAATAAGAATTCCATAACGAAGCAATTCCTAAGTATATGCTTATGATAGTAAGACTTACTACTATTCCATAAGGCATATATATAGTATATACTATAATATGTATTCTGCATAATCCATTGTCCATGTTTGCCGATACGGTGTACAATTTTGCTTCATTCAGGTCAGTATTTTTGTTTTAGAGCTCTTTTGTCAATGTAATGCAAGTATACAAAATTATATATAATGTAGGGTGTAAGATTACCTCTTGATTTGCCGTATGTAAGACATTTCTTGCAAGACTTAGATACTCAATTGGTGCCTTTCCAGAACTTACAGCATCCAAGATTTGGCCTAACTGTCCAGACATCACCTTCAATAATTGAGCATGAGAATCATTCTTCATTTGTAATTCTTCTTGTTTCTCCACCAATGCCTTATTTTCCTTAGTCAGATTAGTGACAACTTTTTCCATCTTCTGTATGACTAAGGTATTTTTCTCACCACTGTCAAAATTTTCTTTCCTTAACACTCTATGCACTCCAGATATATCACTTTTTTTCACGCCAAATCCGTATCCTAACGGGCGTGATACATCACTCACACACATCAGCTTATCAAATGCTTCATTCTCAAGTTGAATGCGAGATTTTTTGTTACTTGGATTGCAATCAATTTCATTCTGAATATATGCTTCGGCGTCCGCCTGAGTCAAAATAAATTTATCACTTCAAAAAGTAAAAAAAAAAATAATAATGTAGTTAATATCATAAAAAGAAGCAACAAGTCCAGCTTGATTTAATATATATTACCCAAACATCTTCGGTATCTATGCCTTTAACAAATGTACCGTCTTTTTTCCGATGGGTACGCTCAAAAATTTCGAGATTGCTTGGCTCTCTTTTGTTCTCATCTTCCTGTACAATACAATAAATTAAAATTAGTTATGATAATCTATAACAACAAAATATTACAAATGACAAAATGGAAAAAAAAATATTACAAAGGTAGCTCGAACATCAGCATAGCTTGTAGACCCTGTCGTATGAGCATGATTTTGGGATGCTCGTGCATCTTTCCCACATTCAGCAAATTTCTACATTAAGACACGTGTGCGCGTTTTTACTATATGTCACATATAATAAATACATTAATATTATCCTTCTTACAATAATAAATACATTAATACATACCTCTCCCTTCTCGGAATACCAATAATCCACCAAATCTATCCAATTATTGCGAGGATGTCCACTAGGCCCATTGTCATAGATTTGTGATTTTGTTTTGTTTTCTGGCTTAAAAAAGGCATCCTTCAAGTAGTACCTGTACTGCCTTGCACTCTTACCCGCTCTCTTGAGTATTCCTTTGTCGTAAGAGTCGCCATCCGGGATAACAAAGTGGGCCTTGTAATAGAATTATTGACGATGAGCAATATTTACGAAATATTATATTTTCCCGATTAATGAAATAGAATAAAAAAAATAAAAATTTATAATTACATTAACAAAATAATCATTTAAATTGATAATACTTACTCTGATTATCTTAATGATGTCATCTTTGCATTGTGCATTAACAGACCGCCAATTGGTTACCCTAATCGAACAAAATTGCTCAGTCTTTGCGATAGTCCCAATAAATTTTATAAGGACATGTCCCCCTCTTCTCAATGGCTGACAAAACTCGTTAAAGGTCACAAAATACTTCTTATCTGTCGAAAGCCAAACATCACGATGTTGAATGGCACTACGAATCATATGGTAATGTCCTTCTGAATCTGTTAAAAAAATATTATATCTTTAAAGGCACGCGATGATATATGCAAAATATAAAAATTCGATTTATTTCCTCTTGTAATAGTTGACAGAAAAATATACGATAAAAGCGAACGAAGAACTTGTATACTCTAACTGTATGTAAACATGAACTAAACAAAAACAAAAACAAAAACTACCTTCGAAATTTGAATTTACTCATTATTTATATTGATATAATTGATTAGAATAGTATAATTGACTACCAACTCAAATGTTTATGAAAAACATTTAATTAGTCCGTACAAAATTGAAATAAATTAGCCGTAATCCATTAATCAGTGGGTTATTGTCAAAATGGTTGGCGATATTTGTACACACAAAAGTATTGTGGGCTAGACGATCGACACGATATTCTTCTAATAACCGAAGCAAGTACAGAAAGAGAGAGAATAGGTTACATACATACACACACTACTATATACGTGTGTTATCCTTCCATCCATCCATCCATGGGTGGATGCATTAAAAGGAGATGATGAAGTTAGGCAGGATTGTCCATGCTTCCTTAGTACACTGCATCTTACTCTTTTTTATTATGTCTACGTTATTGTGAATTTATGAGATGTAAGGAAAGTCATAATAAATCTCGACAACATTAAGCAATTGGATTCAGAAATTCCCATACTACTTGTTCAAATATTGAAACATTGGCAATTAAACTTCACCCTCCCAGGCAAGTTCTAATTCCAATTGAGGAAATGACTCATTATTCTAAATTAATGACTCGTTAATAAACAGAAAAAATCAAGTCATCCGATGTGGTGTTTCAGCAAACAACATAATAGCAGCCTGTTTTAAACAGTGGGTAGTATGGGCATTCAGAGCACATGACTTGTGTTCCGGTTGAGGAATCGGTCGACCCGACGACGGATTCGGGTCCTTAATGTTCGGATATCGTTTATTTGATTTCCTTTGATCTCTCCTTTCCCCTCTCCTGTGGTCGGACCTTCCCGGCGGAGTGAGCCTGCTCCCTGCACAAGCAACGCACAGGGCCTCGGAGGTTATCCGAGGGAACCCTCTCCGATGCCTAAGTCAGTCCGTGAATGCCTTGACGAACCTAGCTCGTGAGGAACTAGGTGGCGGTTTTTAGGAGTAAGAGTCTAGAGAGAGAAAATCCAACCCCTTCTAAGTGGGAAATGGGTGGGTATTTATACCTTCCCACAAGAGAGAAGGTTGGAGGGAAAAAAAGAGCGGGAGAATGAGTGGATACCAGGGTTACACGTGGACCTGCCACATCCACTCATTCCCTTTTACCTTAGGCAGAAAGACGAAGGGACCCCTGGCAATCCCTGTCCTGCTTGGGAAGGAGGTCGCCTGGGGGCAAGTGGTCGAGAGGAGTCTACTGGCTCCTCCCAGCTGGTCGCCCTGCCCTGTTGGACAGGCGACCCTCTTGGAGGCGCATTTACAGAGGGAAACCCTGGCGTCCCACCTCGACGGCCTGCTGGACAGGCCCTTCGGCTCCCGGGTTGGGCACTTGCGGGGCCTGCCAGTCGGGCGACCCGGCGCAGGGTCTTCAACCCTCATCAATTGGCCCTCACCGGCCGGGGGGAGGCAAGGCTTCTCCTCGGCAGGTGGACTCTTGAGGGTGAGTAGTTGACTTGTGGTTATATCCTTTGCATTTAATGCGTTCGCGTATTCCCGTGGGGGAAGGTTTCTTCCGCATTGGGCATGCTAAGAGTTTAAGTATCTTCTGGTCATGATTGCTTTCCAGACCCAAGGGATTTTGGGGCAGCGTGCTTGTATGCTGATTGGTTGTGCCCCCTGTCGAAGTAGTTGGGGCGCCATTTAATGTTTTGGCCACCCTTTTCGTATAAATTGCAGTTCTTTTGCCACTTTCACAACTCATCTTCAACCTTCCCCTTCTTCTTCTTTCGGTGAAAATGTCGTGGATTACCAAAGTACTTTTCTGCCATGGGGCTCGTGTAGTGAGCCGTCGCTTTACAGGGCGGAGGAAGCTAAGGTATCCTCGGGCGTCTTTTCTCATTTTGCGCCGTAGCTGGCGATCCCGCATTCAACGTCCTCGCAAGCTCAGGAGGGCTCTTGTCAAAGCAGGCAAGTGTCCTCAGAGGGCTCCTTCAGCCGCCCCGAAATTCAGGCGTTGCCCCCAGGGTGGGGGTTGTTTCGACAGGGGGTGCCAAGAGTGTTTTCCATGGCTACACCCTGAGCAGTTCGACCCCGGCTGCTCAGAGCTGTCCTCCTCTACTGAATCGGGCCCTTCCTCTCCTCTAAAAAGGAAAGTGGGCTGCGGCTCTTGTGACGATACCGAGACAGTCCCTTATGGTCGGGACTGGGATGTCAGCAGCCGGGATTCCGGCGACAGTGACGGCCAGGGTTACTCCTCTGGTCGTGAGGGTGACGACGACTCGGCGGATCCCTTCAAAGATTCAGACGATTGGGACTGGGGATCTGATGCTGGGGGATGCAGCAGCCCTGGGGATTACTCCCCAGGTTTTGATGATGATTAGGTCTGCCGGAGGGGTGCAGGCAGAGTGAGCCAGAGACAGGGGCTTTTTTTGTATTTCTGGCTTACATGCAATGTAACTTGCCCGATTTTCGGGTTTCCTTAATTTAATGAAAAAGTCAGACGGTTTTGTTTACATGTGTTATTTTTATTATTTGCTATTATTTGTTTTTGTTATTTGGAGGTAAGGTGGACGTCATAGTGTGATTGTCTTTCCAGCGTCTTTTTGTCTTCTCGAGGCCATCCTTGGGAAGCTGCAAGTGGCTGCTCCCTGAGAGCTCGACACATGGACAGTAGCCCTTGGGCGGATCTTTGAGGCTTGGCGACTTTTCGTCTGCCTTTCCCCCTATAAAAGCAATCTGTCACTCATTCCTCCTCTTTTTCTCTTTTCGAACTTCCTTTCTTTTCTTCTGCAAATTTCTCGGTGTGAAAACTCGAGCTCTTCTTCGTACCTCCGTTTTTCTGGGAGACTCTTTTTTCAAGCTTACACTTCCTCGGCGGCCGTCCCTAGGTTAGACTTTTAACTTCCAACTCTTGCTCCCTTTTCTTTCAATTTTCTTGCTTTTTCCTTCCCTCTTAGGGTTGTCATGTCTAGAACCCGTCCACGCATTCTGTCGTTCACCGACCCATTGAGGGAAGAGGAACTGGAAAAGGGGAGGGAGGACCTCGCCTCCTCTTCTAGGGAGGTTGATCTTGGGATGGCTGAGGAAGGGGACCCGGCGGGCGATGGGGGTGGCAACTCCCCAGAGCCTGCCCCCCGCGACGTTATTGATTCGGATGACGAGGCAATGGAGATCGACCCCTCCAGGACCTATGGTCCCCTTATTCCCCGGGAAGAGGGGAGGACTTATTACTTGGACAAAACCAAGTACCGTATTCCCTTGAGTACCTATCCTGACCCAAAAAATCGGGATCTGATTCTCGCAAAGAACGCCGCCAACGCGATTGAGCGTTTCTATAATTTCGGGGACGGGTATACAATTGTCGTCCCCGGCGAAAAGGACACCGTGTGCTGCCCTCCCGACGGGTGCATTGCGGTTTATCATAAGTGCTTAGAGTTTGGCCTTCGCTTCCCTCTTCATCCGGCCCTAGAAGAGATTTTCAAGCGGATGAATGTGGCCATCGCCCAGCTGACAGCCATGGCTGTCAGGTCATTAATTTCGTATGTGTGGACCTCCTTGTTCCATCGCGCCGAACCCTCTGTTGACGCCCTAAGATTTATGGTTGGCCTGCAAATGGTCTCTTCCGGGAGTGAGGGTTCTCCTGGGTATTGGTCCCTTCTGAGGCAGAAAGGACATACACTGGTGTGGCCTGCTATGGACAGCCTGAGAGATTGGAAAAACAATTTTCTCTATGTACATAGCGCCCATGGGTGGAGAATTCCCCGCCACTTCAGGAATCACGTCCACACCAGGCTTGAGACTCCTGAAGAATATCATCCTGGCGTGGGGGGTAAGGCTCTAGAGGTGAAACTGAGCAGGCAAGACAAGGACTTGGTGGACAAGTTTGCTGCTAGTAATGATAAGCATGGGGTGTATGGTCCTTCAGTATGGCTTCCTCATGCGGAGGTCATTGCTACTGACAGGTACCTGACCCGGGTGGGCATGAATCCGGGCTTAGACGAAGGTAGTTCAGGAGTGTTGATGATTTTTCCTTACTCGTATTTCCTTTTTAAATGGCCTTTCTAACCAGTCGTCCGTTTGCTTTGCAGACCTTGCCACCTTCCTTTGGAGAAAAGGGGAGGTGAGACGTTTGGGTTTGTCTGGGACTCTCGACGTTATCCAAGTCCGCCCTTCCCTTCCTCCTGACTTCAAGAGGGGCGAGAAAAACCTGATGAAGCATCTGAAGGGCCTTTCGTTCAGCAGGCCAAGGCTCCCTGCTCCCCCTAGGTCGACCCCCGCCAAAACGGCGGTCTCTGAAGCCACTCCTTCTCCGTCTGTGAAAAAGGCGATTGCTTTCGAAGTTACTCCGCCCCCTGCTAGCAAACAAGGAGGTCCTTCTGCAGGGGTTCAGATTCCCCAGGGGCCGCAGGCCGCTGGCTCTGAGGAAACGGGAGAAAGCACTCCCAGGGGGCTGATTAGAAAGAGGAGCAGGGGGACTCCATGCACAGATCATGTGGTGGATCTGGAGGCTGATACGCCTGACCCCAAGCGCCTTGCTCAGGGAGTTCCTAGTACCTTTTTCTCTGAGGAGAATGCTGAGTTCCGCTATGCTGCCGGCGATAGCCAGGATGTCTCTGCCCTACTTTCTAATTCTGGGGCGGTTTTGGCAGACCATCTCCTCAAGACTGTCCACTCTGCTACCCACCAGGTGACCCAGTATATCCAGCGAACTACCAGGGTTATTCAGGCCTCTGCTGAGTTAGCGGCCCTCAGTCGTCTGAGTGACGAGGAGCTGGCCAACTCTGACCGCCTGACTACAATAGAAAGGGACGCTGTCCTTATTGCCGGCCTAAAGGATCAGCTGGCCAAAAGGGAGAGCGAGCTAGAGGAAGCCAGGAGCCAGGCGACTCACTGGAGATCTCAAAGCGAGAGGGCTGTCCGAGAGGTGTCCCGCCTGGAGGAGGAGGCGAAGAGAGCTGAGCAGGCCTTTGCTGAGTTGGAGCAGGCGAAAAAGGCTTTAGCCGAGTTGGACCGGGTCAGGAGGAAGGCCGCCGACCTAGAGGAGCGTCTTTCTAAGGCGGATTCGGCTCTTCGGGCGGCTCTCGGCGATCTGACGGCGAAGACTGAGAAGTGGCAGAAAGAGAAGGATGAGATAATCCAGGAGGTGGAAACTGCCGTGTCAGCAGGCTTTGTTAATGGTGCCAACTCTTGCCTGGGGGTGGTCATGGAGGCTGTCAGGGAGATGTTCCCAGGCTTCGATGAAGAGGCTTTTCGAGCCCTATATACTGCCAAGGACGAGGCCCAGATGCGCAGGATGGATGAAGAAGCTGCTACATCTGCCCCAGAAGCTCCCCCTGCTTAACATGGAAGGCAGTCATCCTCAGAGGGCTCATGCCTGTCCCCTGTCGCGCTTTCGCTAATATTTTGACTTATCTTTTCTGCGCACCGAGCCTTTTTGTGGTCGGCTGCCGTACTTGATGTAATTATTTTTCAGAAAACCTTTATTTGGTGTATCTCCTGCTACTTTATTTCTTTTTTCTAAGGATATTCCCGTTTGTTTCTGCCCTGCTTCTGTTTGAACTTTTTGAGGTATGTCCTACCCTCTGTCTGCCCAGAGGTTGGCGAGGTGATTTATGCGTTTTTTATACAAGGTTGGGGGGCCTGCCCCCAGTCCTTGTTCGTTTGGCCTGTTCCTGGCTCTTGGCCAGAGTCCAGGGGCCTGCCCCCTGCCTGCCCAGAGGCTGGCAGGGTGGCATTATGCGTTTTTTATACAAGGTTGGGGGGCCTGCCCCCAGTCCTTGTTCGTTTGGCCTGTTCCTGGCTCTTGGTCAGAGTCCAGGGGCCTGCCCCCTGCCTGCCCAGAGGCTGGCAGGGTGGCATCATGCGTTTTTTATACAAGGTTGGGGGGCCTGCCCCCAGTCCTTGTTCGTTTGGCCTGTTCCTGGCTCTTGGTCAGAATCCAGGGGCCTGCCCTCTGCCTGCCTAGAGGCTGGTAGGGTGGCATCATGCGTTTTTTATACAAGGTTGGGGGGCCTGCCCCCAGTCCTTGTTCGTTTGGCCTGTTCCTGGCTCTTGGTCAGAGTCCAGGGGGCCTGCCCCCTGCCTGCAGGGAGGCGTTTGATTTTTTGTTGGGGGGGTTATTTTCCTTAGTTCTGGCAACAGGGGGGCCTCCCCCTATTGCCCCCTGCTCGTTTGTGTGTGAAAATGCGAGTTTGAACAGGCAACGAGTATAGACTTTGAGGATCTTTTCATTTCTTCGTAAAAATTTATCACAAGGGTGGTCGGAGCCGTCGACATTCTTTGACCGTTCTCCGCCAATTTTAAAGAAACGAAGACTACTTTAAGATTCTGCTTTAAACATAATATTTCTTCAGGGTGTCTGCGTTCCAGTGAGCACTCAACTCTTGGCCCTCCAGATTGGCGATTTTATACGTGCCTGGCCCTAAGATTTGAGTTACCTGGTATGGACCCTCCCAATTAGCGCTAAGTTTGCCGTGCTCTCTCGATCTTCCCACGGCCTGTGTCTTTCTGAGGACTAGATCACCCATCTGGAAATTTCGCTGATGCACTCTTTTGTTGTACGCCTTCCTCATTCGTTGCTGGTAGGCGACGATATTGGCGCTGGCTTCCTCCCTTACCTCACTGACCAGATCTAAGGCCTCTGCCATCGCTACCTCATTCTCAGCCTGGTCGTATTGTAAGGAGCGCAGGGAGGGGATCCTGGCCTCAATTGGTAATAAAGCCTCTGCACCATATACCAGGTCGAACGAGGTCTGGCCCGTAGACTCCTTTCGGGTGGTCCGGATTGACCAGAGTATGCTGGGGAGTTCGTCGGCCCACCTGCCCTTGAGGTCATCCACCATTTTCTTCAGGCCATTCAAAATCTGCTTGTTGGCTGCCTCCGCCTGCCCGTTGGTTTGAGGGTGGCAGACGGCAGAATAAGCAACCGCAACGCCGTGACCTTCCAGCCACAATCTCAGGGGGTCATTATCGAATTGTCTTCCATGGTCAAACACTAGCATTTTTGGCAAGCCAAACCGGGTGATAATGTTCCGCCAAATCACCTTCCTGACCGCAGGCTCGGTGATGTTAGGCACTGCCTCAGCTTCCACCCATTTGGTAAAGTAGTCAATAGCTACGATCAAGAACTTTCTTCCCCCGGTGGCTACCGCGAAGGGGCCCAATATGTCCATCCCCCACTGAGCGAAGGGGATGGGAGACAGGATCGGCCTGAGCTCCTGGGCCAGGGCATGGATGGATGGGGCGAAGAGCTGGCATTTTCTGCACTTTTGGGTTAAGTCCTTTGCGTCGGCCAGCAGGGTCGGCCAGTAGTATCCGGCTCTCAAGGCCTTGTGAGCTAGTGACTTCCCTCCTATGTGATGGCCACATATCCCGGCGTGGATGTCGTCCAACACCTCCGCCGCCTGCTCTGCCCCCAGGCACCTGAGCAGAGGGGACGAGAAAGATTTTTTGTACAAGTCTTCTCCTATTATGATGAACCATGCAGCCCTTGCTGGCATTTTTCTTTTTTGTACAGGGTCGGTCGGTAGGACTCCGTGTTTTTTGAACAGGATGATGGGGGTCCTCCAGTCTTCAGGCCCTACTTCTCCCACCGCACCGACGGTTTGACAGGGGACGGTAGATTTCTCCTGGACGACGTCCACCCATACTGACCTTCATATATCTTGCAGGCTGGAGCTAGATAGTTTTGACAGGGCGTCCGCTCTGTTATTCTAGGATCGTGGGATCTGTCTGATTTCATATGATTTCAAACTTGATAGTTCCCTTTTTACCACTTCCAGGTACGCGGCCATTGTTTGGTCCCTAGCTTCATATTCTCCGTTGATTTGGTTGGCGATGAGCTGGGAGTCTGTGGCCAAAACGACCCGCTCTGCGCCTGCAGCCTTGGCCAGGTTGATGCCTGCAAGTACTGCTTCATACTCGGCTTCATTATTCGAGGCGGGGAAGACAAATCTGAGCGCATGCTCAAAATCGGTCCCTTCCGGACTGGTCAATACTACCCCCGCCCCTACTCCGTTGGCCGTTGAGGACCCATCGGTGTATATGATCCACTCGCCGGAGGTTGGGCCATCGTCTTCAGAGTGGGAACATTCTGCCAGGAAGTCGGCCAGGGCTTGGGCCTTGATGGCTGTTCTTGACTGGTATGTTATCCCCAGTCCACTCAACTCGATAGCCCACTTCAGCAATCTGCCTGATTTCTCAAACTTCTCTAACACCTTCTCCAGGGGTTGGTCTGTTAGTACTACGACGGGGTGTGCGTCGAAGAATGGCCTCAACTTCCTCGCTGCTATAACAACTGCGTAGGCCGCTTTCTCGACCATAGGATAATTCTTCTCTGCTGCCCCCAGGGCGTGGCTTACAAAATAAATGGGTTGTTGAGCGCCTGCTTCTTCCCTTAAGATGACCGCGCTGACTGTCACATGTGTTACAGCGATGTAAAGGAAGAGCTTTTCTCCTGCCACCGGTCTTGCCAGGGTGGGGAGTTTCTTTAAGTGTTCCTTCAACTGCCCGAACGCTTCTTTTTGCTCGTCTTCCCATTTAAATTGCTTGTTGCCTTTCAGCACCTTGAAGAACGGGGTTGACTTGTCTGCTGACCTGGCAATGAACCGTGCCAGGGCGGCCATGCGACCTGTCAGACGTTGGATGTCCCTGATGGTCCTTGGCTCAGGAAGGTCTAGAACAGCCTGAATTTTCTCGGGATTAGCGTCTATCCCTCGAGAGCTTACCAAGAAACCCAAGAATTTTCCAGAGCGCACCCCAAACGTGCATTTCTTCGGATTGAGCTTCATTTTGTAGGCGCGTAGGGAGGAAAAGGTTTCCCGCAGGTCTGCCAAGTGCTCTTTGTCTCCCTTACTCTTCACAATGGCGTCATCGACATAGGCCTCTATGTTTCTGCCTTTCTGGTTTTCGAACACCTTGTCGACCAGGCGCTGGTACGTGGCTCCTGCGTTTTTCAGCCCGAATGGCATCATCTTGTACATGTAGGTGCCTGAACTGGTGATGAATGCGCACTTAACTCTATCTGGCTGCCATAAGTACACCTGATGATATCCTGAGAAGGCATCCAGGAAGCTTAGCATAGTATACCCACTGGTAGCGTCCACCAGTTGGTCGATTCTGGGGAGCGGGTAGCAGTCCTTTGGGCAGGCCTTGTTGAGGTTCGTAAAATCAACGCACATCCTCCACGCGCCTGACGATTTCTTGACCATGACCACATTTGCCAGCCACTCAGGGTAGTCACAAACTTCTATAAAGTCTGCCTTCAAAAGTTTTTCGATTTCTTCCTTGATTGCCAAGTCTTTTTCTGCGGACATGTTCCGCTTTTTCTGCTTCACAGGGCGGGCGTCCGCGTTTACGTTCAGCCTGTGAACGATGCACGTTGGATCGACCCCTGGCATTTCATCCGCCGAGTAGGCGAATATATCCTTGTTCTCTTTCAGTAGCTCGACCAGTTCAGCCTGGTAGGACTCCTCCAGGTCAGCCCCTACAAGGACTTGTCTCCCTGGCTCCAGGTACACCAGCATGCTTTCTCCCCCAGGTTCCAGGTGGTTGGGCGCCTGGTTGCCGGCTGGAATCTCGCCTGCTCTGCTGGGGGAACTGTCGGCTTTTCTTTTCCCTTTCCTTTCGCTCTCGTGAGTCTGCAGGGCCACGGAGTAGCACTGTCTGGCCGACTCTTGGTCTCCGCGTACCTTGCCTTCTAGGCCGAAATCAGTAACGTAGGCTATAGTGAGAGCCCTGATTGATATGGCCGCTTCAATTTCGTCCAGGGTGACTCTGCCGATCAGGGCGTTGTAAGCAGACTTCGCGTCCACTACAACGAATGATGCCCTGACATTTCTGGCAGCCGCTTCTTCCCCAAATGTTACAGGCAGGTCTATGATCCCTACGGGCAATACGCCTGCTCCGCTGAACCCATATAATGACCCGGGGGCGGGTCGTAGGTGCCTTTTCTCCAGACCCATTTTTTCGAAGGCGTCTTTGTACAGCAGATTCGTGTAGGCACCGGTATCTACCATGCATCTCCGGACAATGTGGTTGCTAATTACCAAGGATAGCATCAGGGGATCGCTGTGAGGGTACACCACCCGCCCTGCATCCTCGGGGGTAATGCTCAGCGTTACTCCTTTTGGGCTTCCTGCTCTTTCAGCGTAGCATATTTGGTTCCTTAGCTCACGAATCTGCCTTTTCTGCCCCCTTCGACTGTCTGGACCTTCTGCATCCCCTGATATCACATGGATTACCAGGCGATTCTGTACCGAGCCTTCGGGCTTTTCAGGCGTCTCTTTCTGGGATTTGTTCCTGGCTGCGTAGTTAGCCAACCAGCCGTTCCTGATCAACTTCTCGATCTCGTCTTTCAGGTGACGACATTCTTCGGTGGTGTGGCCTATGCAGTCGTGGAAAGTGCAGAATTTTTTGGGGTCCCCTCTTGGACTGCGCGGCTTGCTCGGGCGACTCCACTTGGCGGTTTCTTTTTCCAGCTCGAAGATTTCTGCCCTGGATTTATTAAGGGCTGTGTAACTGTCGAACCTGGGCTGATAAGCAGTGCGCTCCTTTTTGGGGGTATCTCCCTCCTCAGTCCTGTGTCTTCCGGATTCGTTTCTCCCGCGTCCACCCTGCGGTCCCCCCTGTTGCTTCGTGGGGCCTGCGGGGGTCTCCGGCAGGCTGTGGAACTCTTCCTACAGCATAAACCCCTCTGCGATCTTTCTGGCTTTGGCCAGGGTCTCCGGCTGGGCCCTGATCATCTGGTTCTTCATTTCGCCGGGTAGCAGGGAGTTGGTCAGTGCATATGCTGCTGTCGGGTCATCAATTTCCTTCACCTGTTGGAACGACAAGTCGAACCTCTTCAGATATTCCCTGACAGTTTCGCCCTTCTTTTGCCTGAGGGTCATCAGGTCAAAGCGGGTGAGACGTCGTCGTTTGTTTCCAGCATACTGGTCCAAGAACATCTCTGCCAGCTCGATGAAGAAAGAGATTGACCCTTGCGGGAGGTCCCTGAACCAACCCTGGGCTAGGCCTACCAGGGTGGTGGGGAAGATTTTACACCAGACTGTGTCGTCGGCGTCGTACATGCCCATGTGGCTTTCGTACGCAGCCAGGTGATCTTCCGGGTCTGTAGTTCCATCGAACTTTACAGTCGGCATTTTAATCTTCGGGATCGGGTACGCCTGGACCTCAGGGTGAAGCGGGGTTTTAGTTGGCCGGCCCACCATTTTCGACCTGCTCGCATCTGAGTAGCGACCGTAGTCGTCCCATCTGTCAGGGGTCGGTCGCCTGCCCTCATGGGAGCGGTGCCTTGGTGGGAGCCTCGGCCTGCTAATCGCCTCGTCGCCCTGGGAAGGGGAGTGATACCGCGAGCGCTTCTTCTAGGCGGACTCGAGGTCATCACCCTGTCGGTACCTGGGCCTCATGGGCTGGCCGTTGTTGAGCCTGGATTGCAGGCTCTGGGACAGCCCAGGTGCTGGCCGCAATCCTTCACCCGGTGTCAGCTTGGAGAATACATCCTGTTTCTCTCCCAAGCGCCTGGATACTGGCTCTTTGTGCTTCATGCGATCCTTTAGGTCCTGGGATAGGCCTCTTCTTTCGCGAGCGGCCGTGGATGCCGTAGTGTGGATGGAGAACGCACCCTCCGGACCAGCTACTTCTTGCCGTGCAGGCGGTTCCTGACGGGCTTCTGAAATTCGCCTTTGTACTTGTGCATAAGCCTGAGCCGTCTTCCTAGCCTTTTTCTGAGCGTTTCTGACGGCGGTTCGCTTTGTGCCCCCGGTTCCTTCTCCACTTTCAAAGTGGAGCAGCCTGGGGGTCGTAGCGACCCTGCCTATCAGATCGTTAGGGGTGAATTCCTGATCCAACATAGCTGAGAAGAAAGCCGCAGTCTGTACCATCTGGGCGGGGGTGAGGTTTAGGACTGGCCTCGACTGGCTCCCCTGCCCAGCCATGGTAGCTGCTCCTTGGCCCGGTGCCCCCTGCAGACTGGCCCGCCCCACACCTGGGATCGTGGCGGCAGGCGTCATTTCGGGCGGCATGCCATACTGGGGGGCTTTGGGTGTGTTTGTCGCTGAACTGGTGTCGAAAATCTCAGGCATACTTGATTGCGAGTGGTTAATTTTGAGTTTTAGAGTGGTTGATTTTGTGGGTAATCTCGTGAGCACAACCTAGATCTTCCCCACAGACGGCGCCAAATTGTTCCGGTTGAGGAATCGGTCGACCCGACGACGGATTCGGGTCCTTAATGTTCGGATATCGTTTATTTGATTTCCTTTGATCTCTCCTTTCCCCTCTCCTGTGGTCGGACCTTCCCGGCGGAGTGAGCCTGCTCCCTGCACAAGCAACGCACAGGGCCTCGGAGGTTATCCGAGGGAACCCTCTCCGATGCCTAAGTCAGTCCGTGAATGCCTTGACGAACCTAGCTCGTGAGGAACTAGGTGGCGGTTTTTAGGAGTAAGAGTCTAGAGAGAGAAAATCCAACCCCTTCTAAGTGGGAAATGGGTGGGTATTTATACCTTCCCACAAGAGAGAAGGTTGGAGGGAAAAAAAGAGCGGGAGAATGAGTGGATACCAGGGTTACACGTGGACCTGCCACATCCACTCATTCCCTTTTACCTTAGGCAGAAAGACGAAGGGACCCCTGGCAATCCCTGCCCTGCTTGGGAAGGAGGTCGCCTGGGGGCAAGTGGTCGAGAGGAGTCTACTGGCTCCTCCCAGCTGGTCGCCCTGCCCTGTTGGACAGGCGACCCTCTTGGAGGCGCATTTACAGAGGGAAACCCTGGCGTCCCACCTCGACGGCCTGCTGGACAGGCCCTTCGGCTCCCGGGTTGGGCACTTGCGGGGCCTGCCAGTCGGGCGACCCGGCGCAGGCTCTTCAACCCTCATCAACTTGGATCGGAATAAAACAAGTAAATTATAGAATAGGATAAGAAAGGGATGAAGAAACTTACTTATGGCTAGAACTTCTTCTTTCTCATCAAATTTGACATCATCGGGCCACTCCGGTATCAAACTTCGACGCCTAAGTATAAATGGTGTTGATCCATCTAATTCGTTTTCTTTATTAGCTGATTCGAAGCCTGTATCAGGAGCTCTTAATGGTGATTTTTCAGCATCAGGTCCCACATTTGTATCATCAAGGAATGCACCAAATTGATTATGTAATAACGGTTTCCTCGCCAATTTACTCAACCCTGTAGACCTGCTAATTTCTGGGGTGTTACTAGACACACGCTGCAACACCGTTGTATTATTGGCTTTGAGAACTTTGCTCGATGTCGGCATTGAGGAAGTGTGCCTCACATTATTGGTTTCCGTAGCGGCTAGACTACCCTCAGTGGGATGTAAAGTAGGCACATGTCCGTCAATACCTACTGGTAAACGCTTACCTCCATACTGCGCACTAGATGATATTTTAGAAAGCACTGACGGAGCAATGTGATGTCCTGCAAGTAAAGAAATCCGATTTGTCGCATCAGTATCCAACAATGGTTTCCTCGCCAATTTACTCAACTCTGTAGACCTGCTGATTTCTGTGGGGTTACTAGACACACGCTGCAGCAGCTTCGTATTATTGGCTTTGGGATCTTTACTCGATGTTGGTATTGAGGAAGTGTGCATCACATCATCGGTTTCCATAGCAGCTACACCACCGGTAGGAACTCGGGGATGTAAACTACCCACAGTACTTGGCAAACCCACACGATTCTGTTTTGTAGGTTGAGTAGGACGACTCTGTTTTGCTGGTTCGGTAGGACGATTCTGTTTTGAAGGTTCAAGTGGACGGTTTATCCAAATGCAAGCAGACTTGGTAACAGGAGCTTCAGGAACATAAGAGCTTTGATCTTTCCCAATATCATGGTGCGATGTCACCTTACTTGTATGACAAAATGGTCCCCATCTGCCATCATTTTGTTTTGGTGGAACTTCTAACGTCGACGGTACTTCAGAAAATGTCAACTTCTTTGCGACTTTTGATCCTTCATCTTTTGTCGCTTGAGCATTTGTTCCTTGAGCCACTGTTCTTTTACTTCGGTAGTACATTGTCGATTGAAGATGTTGTTAATCTATTCTGTAACAAGAAACAAAATATCAGTATCTTTAAATGATCATAAAACAAAGAATTAACAACAATCATTAATCAGTAGACAATTTCTAAGTTGAAACAAGATCAACAACAAATATTTATCAAACTATTGCATCATGAGCCATTTGTCTAACCACAAAATCACTAACAATAAAAGAAAAGGAAAATATAAAGGTATAAAAGATTCCCAATTCAAATTGGTCCGCATCCATTACAAAAAAACAAACAGCAACCCAACATTAGTAACTACTATGACAACATTTCGCCCGTGTCAATCAAGTTTCTCGGCTTGGTCCTAATCACATGCGACCATCCTTTTTTCATCTCGTCTTCCACATAAAAAACTTGTTTTGCTTGAGATGAGAATACAAAAGGATCATCTGATATACTACGCCCAGTGTGCATCAATTTATCAAAGTTTACGCAAACACTTCCATCTGGAAACAACTTTATCCCCTTGCGTATGTCTACCCAATCACACCGAAACATCACAACTTTGTAGTGACCAAAATAATCTAGCTCATAAATGTCCGTCAACTTCCCATAATAATGATCTCCTTCTGCTTCAACCATAACTCCAGAACTTTGTGTTTTTCTTTGCCGCTCACGACCAATTGTCTGAAATTTATACCCGTTTATTATAAATCCTTTCATTCTTTTACTATAGATGCTTAAACCACCGGCTAATGCTTTTCTCAACCGTCCATCATCGGTACTTGCGTCTAAGTTATGAACCTACGACAATAAACCATGAAATTACACATAATTAATCGAGAGATATTATTACAAACTTGTAGTCCTTAAGAATAAATTGATGGAAAATAAAATTACTCGGAAATAAAACATGGAGTTGAAGCCACTCGGGAAATTCATTTATCATCCACTTATTTTCTTCCTCTTCAGACACTCTAGCATGATGATGTTGCCTCTTTTGTTTGATGAATTCGCTTCAAATGAACAAACTTGTGTTCAAAGATAACATGTGATGATTGAAAATCATAAAATAAATAGTTGTAATACTTACGCGAGAGCCTCTTTCATCTCATCGGAGTGAAGCAATACATAACGTGCGCTTGTTTTAAACTAATATCATCTATACGCATGTTCTCCTTCATACCAATAGCCCTACCACCAGAATGGTATAAGTAACAACTAATATCCAAAGCATCATCATCATTTCTCTTGGACCTGTTAAAGATTGTCTCCACACCTTCGAGGTATCTTGAACAAAAAGTGATGGTCTCCTCAAACACAAACCCTTCAGCAATTGATCCCTCGGGTTGAGCTTTATTGCTTACATATGACTTTAAGTGAGTCAGATACCTGTACGAAAATAACTGTTAGTAAATAAAAAAAATATAGTAGTAGTCGAAAAAAATACAATGAGTTTGTGATACTAACCTTTCAATAGGGTACATCCATCTATATTGAACAGGCCCACCGAGCTTCGCCTCTTCCACGAGGTGGATAAGTAGGTGAACCATGACGGTAAAAAATATTGGTAGAAACTCAATTTCCATCCGACATAGTATAAGTGCAATTTTTGACTCAAGAGAGTTTAGATCATCACAATCAATAGTTGGAGAACACAAAAACTTGAAAAAGGAAGACAGTTCACCAAGCAAGTCAATGACAGAAGTGGCTTTAGATGCTCTTAATGCTACAGGAAGAATATCTTGTATTAACACATGATTGTCATGACTCTTAAGACCAATGAGTTTTCGTTGTTTCATGTTCACACATCTTGATATGTTTGATCCATATCCGTCAGGAACTCTTATCCTTTGCAACACCCTTAAAAATCTCTCCTTTTCCTCGTTAAACATTGAGTATGAAGCAGGAGGCATGATAGGATCCCTGCCAACTCTCTCTTGTGGCCAAAGATGTTTTTTAACACCCAATGTTTTAAGAGCATATCTTCCTTTAATGTCATCCCTACTCTTATCCATATCCAATAGTGTTCCCAATATATTATCACACACATTCTTTTCAATGTGCATAACATCTAAATTATGTCTAAGAGGATTGTGTTCCCAATAGGGCAATTCAAAAAATATGCTCTTTTTGTTCCACAAAGTACCTCCATCATCATCCTCATCATCATTTACAAAGTTAGTTGAGACACCTACTTCCCTTGCCCTATTTTTTCTCTTTAATCGTTTTGTGGTCTTCCCATACACATAGTCAATTTCTTCTTGTTGCCTCAACACATCTGATCCACTCATAGACTCTGGAGCACTATCATAAACATTGGTTCCATCAAACAAATGACCTTGGGAGCGATAATGATGATCATGGGGTAACCATTTTCTATGCCCAACATAACAAATTTTACCACCAAACCTACCAGAGTTCGTTGAGTGAGTGCAATGAGGACAAGCATCATAACCTATAGTACTCCACCCAGATAACATAGCGTACGCAGAAAAATCATTGATAGTACTATGCAAAGCTGCTCGTAATTTGAAATTTTTCCTCGTATGTGCATTAAAAGCATCAACACCCTCCCATAACATTTTCAACTCATGAAGTAAAGGTTTCAAATATACATCAATATCAATACCCGGACTAGATTTTTCTGGAATGATACATGATAATATAAACGATGATGGTTTCATGCACAACCATGGAGGTAGGTTGTAGGGAATCAATATAACGGGCCAAGTGCTATATGTTGTATTCATTAAACGATAAGGGTTAAACCCATCAGTTGCCAAAGCTAACCTGACACTTGGAGGATCAGAGGCAAACTCGGGGTATCGAGAATCAAATTCTTTCCAAGCTGACCCATCAGAAGGGTGTCTAATCTTTCCATCTTTCACACGATCTTTATGATGCCACCACATGTCTTCTGCCGTTTTAGATGACATGTATAATCTTCTTAGCCTAGGTATTAAGGGAAAATATCTCATTACCTTGGCTGCTTCTCTCTTCCTAGGTTGACCCTTCCCTTTGTCATTAGTATTACCTCTCTCGCTTATTGCTGTTTTCCATCTTGATACGTGGCATACATGACACTTATCATTGTCGGAGAATTCCCCCCAATAAAGCATACAATTGTTTGGGCAGGCATGGATCTTTTCGTATCCAAGGCCAAAATTATTGATTATTTTCTTGCCCTCGTAGTACGAAGTTGGGAACTCTTTAATTTGTGGAAAAGCTTTAAGCAGTAATTCAGTTAACATATTAAAGGACTCATTAGGCCAGTGAAACATACACTTGATATGAAACAAATGTAAAAGAAACGACAATTTCGAGAAAGTTTGACACCCTTTGTAGAGCTCTTCTTTTGATGATTCTAAAAGTTTTTTGTACTTTTCATCATCTTGAATGTTGTTTGGTCCAGGGGTTTCATCATACACATCATCATCCTCAAAATCATATTCATGGGCAAAGTCAGAATCATTTTCATGATTAGAGTCATCACCATAATTCATTTCTGTAGTCACATCGTCGACCTCATAACCATAAGAAAATTGATCACCACCAAAATATGTTGCATTTAGCAAACCTTCCATGTCATCTTGACCAATAAAGGATCCTTCACCACTATTCTTAACATTATTAACTTCTTGCAAATTATCTAGAACATTGTCTTTACCATGCCAAATCAAGTTTGTATATTTTTGATAAAAACCCTTAAACAAAATATGTCCCTCGACTTCTTTAAGTGGCAACCAATAACGCAACATACAACTTTTACACGGACACTTGGTTTTTCCTTCAACTAGATTTGTCTTAGCTAGCTCAATAAACTTTAGACACCCAGCTACATATTTTGAGTGATTATTTGGCAATCTTATCCAGCTCATATCCATGACTACAATATAAAATAAGACACTTAAATAATAAAATTAATAGTTTATACGCAAATTATATATAGAAAAGGAAAAAAGATCACAAATTATCGAGTCATTATTTGAAAATAAATAAATTAAGTCACGAGAAAATAAAACCAAATATATTCATAAGCATGGAAGAGTTCATATACGATAGCGATAAATATATCTACCATGGATAGCGAGAAAGTTCATATATTAGAGGATACAATAAAAACCCGCAAAGCACCTTACGAAATCACTCCTATCCATCAATTACCGTGACAAAACAAACATACAAACATCAATTTTTAAACAAATTATAGAGAACATAAGCTCACAAGTGTACAATAAGATCAAAAATGTTGAATTTTACTCTATAAAGAACGTAGACGAACAAGAATACAAACAAACAAAGAATATGTGACATATAAGACCATAAAAAATTAGAAGAAATACCTTAAGAAAAAAGAGAGAGAGATTTTAATGAACCTGAAATATTAAGCAATACAAAGTCAGATTGTGGAGGAATATAAATTCATGGTTACAAATAAACCCGTATGATTTGAACAATAAAAGCATCAAACAAAACTATCAGCAATAAAACAGGTTGTGGACGCCCCCAAGCGCCTCCTCGTAAGCCCCTCCCAAAAACATCCCTAGATAGTAACCTCCACTGCCATTTTCACCACCTAGCTCATGTAAGGCTAAACTGCTCTCACCCCCAATGAACTTATCAATTTTACCATCACTATCACAGGTTAAGTCGGATAAGATGCCCTTAGCTTTAGGTTGTTGCTCAAGCTTACTTGTGAATTGACACAATCGGAAACATCCGCACTATCCCCCAGAAATCAGGAATTGACGTGAATCTGGACAGGTTGACATGGTAAATGGTGGTGGGGTCAGCCACACCAATGGCTGTCGAGACGAGCTCACATAGCCCGTCTACAGCAGCGAGCTGCTCCATCCCAGCGCACCCTCTTTGAAGTGCTCAACACACCTTTGTTTCAACTGGTATGCAAAAGCTAAAGAATTATTGTACTCACCCCTGACCGTAGCCCCCCTGAGCTCATTATACGCCCCACGCGCCTCCTCGGTTAAACCGTCTACGAGGTAGTCAAATGCCAGCGTGGCAGGGGATGGGGCTGTCTTCGACGACGAAAACGCCTCGAAGATCAGAATGGAGTGGTGTGACACAATTGCCCTTCCACTCTCGCTACAAATGACAGGGTGCTTCACACCCTTCTTGTCACAGACCACTTGGACAGCCCCAACAACAGCTGACGCGTATTTTTCCAGGGTGTAACCCATGGATATATCCGACTCCTTGGATTTGGACCAGAGGTTTCATATGTCTAACATAATTTTTCATGAATCACAAGCATCAATTCTTGAACAAACCATTTACGAGGGTAGCTAAAGCTGAGGATATTCTATCAAATACAATCCAACCTTCAAAATCCTCAAATTGATACAAGGGAACTCAAAATGACAATACTCCAAATAAAACAAAAAAAATTGAAAGATAGCAGTCGAGTACAATAGCATAATAAATTATTCCAAAATTCTAAAATGACCATGAAAATCTCGAATTAAGCCCTGAATAAACGAAACCAATAATCTTATCACAAGTCGAGATCTATCAATCACAAAACACGAACAATTCAGTACAAACCTAAAAACAAATTGATGACCGACAAATTCAGTACAAACAAAATCATCAATAACCTTAATGTTAGAGAAATATGGATGAATTGATGATAATAAACGCGGATGAAACCTGTCAATTATATTATGACCGACGAATTGATGATGACTGATCGACGAAGATGATAAGCAATCTTGTGAAGATGATCTGAATATAGACGTGCGGATGATTGAGATGATGATTGACGAAGATGGCGCAGCAGATGAAGATGAATACTGTTAATTAATTATATTATAATTAACCTAGGTTTAGAATATTTTAATGATGAATACTGTTTATATTATAATTGGTGCGCGGCAGAGTAGTGTGTTATGTGTGAAGTGAATTTTTTTTAAATCGTGATGTGAATATTTTATTAACAGTGATTATAATCCGCACGAGATGAATAGTGATTTGGAGAAGATCATTACGTGGAGTAGTTTCTTTATTTATTTTATTAATAATTATTTTATAGTTCTTGACACATGAAAGATTCAAGATTGGTAATTAGGTACAAATTAGGGTTGACCCTTTATAAAAGTGTCAACCTCAAAGTGTCTAGAAAATGGGGAGTTTGTAGTAGACAGTTCGATTATTGACCTGTTAATTGACTCCCGGACCTGATTGACATTCATTGTGAACCTGAGACCCTATTATTGATTTATTTTACAGCAGTTAGTTGTTAGTTCACTCAAACAAACAGAAAAACAGTGACCTGTAATTTTTAGTCTAGACCTTAGAACAAGTAATTGAGTCCCGTCTCCTGGTGGTTCGACCCCTACTTCACTATCTACATTAGTTAGTGGACCTTAGGGTATCTTTGATTAGGGATACGACTACCCCTGTCATTTGGTCGGCCCTGATGGCCGTTAATTGGGCCTCGATCTTGGCCAGCGCGGCCTTCAGTTCGTCCAAAGTTCCTTGCATTTTCTGGTGTCTGGTTTGCGGTGGCCTCTCTGTAAGAACACCGTGTAATCAGAAAAGTTGCTTCGGAACTCAAGTACACCAAGGCATAGGAAATAGGGCGGGAGGAGAGATGACTCCTGTTTGACTCGGGTTAGACTCTCTAAGATAAATGTGTAGGGTGCGATTCTCGGAGTGACTGTGATTAATTGCTCCGTCGGAGAATAGCCCCCCCAGGTGAGACTAAGGACTTTGATAGGACTCAGATGGTGTGACATCTAAGTGACTCGAAAGTGGGGTACGTGAGACACGTGTAAGACATGACCCTTAGGGTAACCGTGATTGATCGCCCTGCTAAGGGGTAGCCCCCGAGTGGGATTAAAGGTTTTGTTAAGACTCGATTGTTTGACGAGTGACCCTTAGACATAAGAACCACGAACCTTTTGTTATAGGGTTATGCCTTGTAAAAGGTTGACTCGGAAAAGACACCTAGACGGGTGACTCGTGAAAGGTGGGCCTTCCTTAGGATCCGGCGGGTGGGCCGAGTCCTGTTCAAAGAAAGGTCCACGTGAGACATCCCCAGACTTTGGACTCGAATGTGTAGACGGGCCCTCCTTTGTAGGACTATGTCCTACGTAGGTGGGTCTTGCCTTAGTCTAATAAGGCGGTCTGGGATAGGGAAGAAACTCGTGATGTAAGATCGACAAAGTTTCGATGCTAGAGACTTCGATGACTTAAGACACGACCCGACACTGCTAAATACGGGAAGTCCTAAAGAGAGGAAAGTTTTGAAAATGGATTGTTTTTGGAAAGTCCGAGAAAACTCGGGGAAGGGCCCGATTTTTTCGAAAAAAATCGGAAAGTGTATCGGGCCGCGAATTTGAAAGTTCGAAAGTATTTTCGAGTTTTGAAATGAGCAGAATACCGGCTAAAAATAGGATGTTTTGAGTAAAATCATAAGTCCTAAATTCGGTATACGTCCCAGGTTTTGAAATTGGATAGTTTGAAAAAGATGCAATCTTTGAAAATAGACGGTTTTTTGAAAACGACTCAGAAACAAAGTAGCATGTAGTCAGGCAAGCATTATAACGACGCCATGTATGCTTTACACTAAGTCTCGGTCGGTCTATAGAGGGTCTATACCAGTGCACATAGTCTAGACGTTGATCGGGACGGACTTCCTAAGTCGAGTTGATCTTAGAACATGCCGCGAAACCCACTCGAATCGACTATGGACACCTTTGACATATCCACATTGGAGTACATCACGGTATAGTGGGACGTTGGTCGCGAGTACCGGCCCGGCAAAATATGGGTTATGCATGAACCGTAAAACTAAAACGCGTATTCTACTAGTCAAACGATTTCTATTCGAGTCTCACCCTGAGGATGCCGATGGTAAGTCACGCATAAGTTAATCCCCAGCGGAGTCGCCAAATTGTGGACATGACATAGGTCCACCCCGACGCGGCCACGCGCGGGTTTGGGGAGGCGAATGTATCTCCATATGAGAATGGATCGAATTGAAATTTAAATCGAAGTGGAGTCGCCACCGAACTTTGTGGGAGTTCGGGCCCGTTCGAACCCACTCTATGTCGTAGTGGGCCATGCACAAAGTATGGCCCATTTCCGATGTCAGAGTTTATTGGGCTCGTCCCTTTGCATTTGATACCGATACCGACATTATCGGACACCGTGTATTGAATGACACTCGTGCGCCAACGGTTTCGGGCATCCGGAAACCGAGGTTCTGAGTAAGGAGTGAGGGTACGTGTTGGGAAGCCCACAAAGGACACCCAACCCCGCCCGCACTAGCGGCCTCTACTTTGATCTCGAATGACTTTCTAATACGCGCGTTAGTTGAACGATGAAAAATGCTTATGCAAACATTGTTTTCCCTAAGCATGTGAGAAATTGATAAGGGTTTCTATGTCGATTTAATGCAATTAATTCTAACGTCGAAGTTGAATTTTAGCATGTGGGTTCATTTTAGTACATTAAAACAAACGATAAATCAACAAAAAAATAACAAACGGTTAGTAACGGTATAACGAATAATAACGGTTTGCAAATTAATAAATGATGTAGACAAGATGATGTAAAGTTTTGAAAAGTGAAGTTTTTACGTGATTGATTAGACACGTGTCAACTTAAGTCGTGAAAAGAAATTAATGAGACTCGAACGGCTTGTAGAACTCACGGTTTGACATGATGAAGGGGCCACTCGACCGAGTCAGTGCGGGACTCGACCGAGTGGACCTCTGAAGATGCTTCTGTCCCGTATTTTAGACCCTACTCGATCGAGTTATTGACCAACTCGACCGAGTACGTTGCTACTCGACCGAGTCACTGTGAGACTCGACCGAGTGGAGGTCGTACATGCGTTCTGCCTCGGTTTTGGGGTGCCACTCGACCGAGTGGGCTAGGCACTCGGTCGAGTGCCCCCTGTGCAAATTATAATTCGCTTTGCAATTTATTATTGACTTTCGAAATTACTTTTGATTTTTGATAATTCGATGATTCCGCCGGATCGGACATAAATATTGTACAATTTATGCTCTATTCGGATTTTATAAATCATTGATTTTGTCAAATCGGATATAAATATTATGGGATTTATACTCGATTCTAAATTTGAATACTCGTTGTATCCCACATGCGATTGTTGAATTGATATGGAATACTAGAGTGAAAATAAAATAAAATAAAATTGCTTTAAGTCGTCTTAAATTGACTATCGCGATATGAGTAGATTTCCTCCGCGTTTAATAATGTCGTAATTCTAACGAATTGTATGACAATTATTTTGGCATCAACGAAAAAATCGCATTAGTTAATTAATTTGACTAGATCGTTAGATTCGACATCCAATTATGGAATTGGTATCGAACCTAAATGATCGACGCTTTACTTGAATTGAAAACCATGATTCCCTCGGCTTTTCGGACATCGAAATAAATCCCTAGGGATTGTGTGATGTCGGATCCACTCAACGGGTTTCGACCCTTATTATTAAATAAAATACTTCTTTTGAAAATCGATGCAAATACGCGAGTAATGATGAAGATGCGAATAAAATAGAGATTATTGTTTAAATTGACTTGTTTCAGTAATCAAGTGATCGGGGTGATGGGATAAGCGACCGGCAACGTTGTGTGCAGTACACTTGTATATTCGGGTTTCCTTATCCCACCATCACTTAGGGTAACATTATCAGCAAGACTCTCCAAAGTCTTAAGACTCTGCCACCTCAGCTTTCCACTAACTTTTAATATTCATTTATTCCTCAGACTCACCTCAGATTTTATACATTATCCGTCAGACTCTGCTCAGACTCACCTTACCCATTTTTGGTTAAAAAGTTAATTAATTTGACTTAATTTGTGATTAAACAATACAATTTACTTGTTTGGTACAAATTATTAATATTACTTTACTATTTAGTTTTATTTAAAAAAAATAACTTTTTTTATTTTTTTTATTTTTTTTATTTTCGTGTGATATACAAAAAGACGGGTAAACGATCTTTTGGGTTTCGCTCATATTACAGATCCGGATAATTTACGATATTTAATTAAGCTTTACTTATATTAACTTACGATATTTTAATAATTATTTTTGCATACATGGTCTAGCTATATTGATTTAGGTTTACATATATAAAATAGCATACATGACAAATTAAAAATGACAAATCAACAAGTAGTCTATCATTGAAATTTAAAATATTATATTACTAATTTAAAAATGAAAATATCATCTAACTATCATCTCCGCTGAAACGAGTCCAAATGTGTTCCACCAAGTCGTGTTGTAGTTGATGATGTCTTGATCGGTTGCGAAGTCGTGTATGATTCTCGAAGAACCAATGCCAATTAGCATAATAATTTGGAAGTATACCAGTTTGAAATTCAGGTATTGATCGTGAATTATCGTTTCCGTCAAATTGGATATTGTTGACCAAATTATCATCATCCCTCTCATCTTCAATAATCATATTATGTAATATGATGCATGCTTTCATAATATCACCTATTTCACGTTTACTCCACAAGCGAACTGGGGTAGCTATAACTGCAAATCTCTTTTTTTAAACCCCAAATGCCCGTTCTATATCCTTTCTAGCACTTTCTTGATATCGAGCGAATAATTTCTTTTTTCTGATAATAAGTCGGATCTATGAATGGTTTTAACAAAAATCGGCCACTCTGGATATATACCATCTGCAAGATAATAACCCATATTGTATGAAGTACCATTAATAAAAAATTGAACATCTAGATTTTGGCCTTCAAGAAACTCGTTGAATGCCGGGGAACGATCTAGCACATTTATATCATTATTGGAACCCGCAACACCAAAATAAGCATGCCGAATCCACAAGTCGTGAGAAGCAACCGCTTCAACTATCATCGTTGGCACGCCTTGATCACCTCTTGTGTATTGCCCGTGCCAAGCAACGGGACATTTTTCCCACGGCCAATGCATACAATCAATATTTCCCATCATTCCAGGGAAGCCTCGAGCTTCGTTTACTTCTAGTATTCGTTTGATGTCATCGGTCGTAGGTCTTCTTAAGTACTCATCTCCAAATATCTCAATTACACCACGAGCAAATTTCTTGACAGACTCAAGCGCCGTGGTCTAAGCAAGTCTCACATATTCATCAACAGCATCACCGGCTATTCCATAAGCTAAGATTTGCATAGCGGCGGTACACTTTTGATGGGGAGACAACGAACTTCTACCCGAAGCATCATAAAGTTGTTGAAAATAAGTATAACGATTTTCAAGAGCATTCACTATATGATTGAATAATTGTCTTCCCATCCTAAATCTTCGCCTGAATTGTGCTTCTGAATAGACTCGATTTGTAGAAAAGTAGTCATCCATTAAGCGGGAATGACCTTCTTCACGCTTTCTATCTATGTAAGTACGTTTTTTTCGTGTTTTTGTGTGTGAGGATGTTGTTTCATCTTGGACACCTTGAAGGATATTGTCTACTAAACTCATAGTGACATTATCTTCCATATATGAATCGTACATTTCATTGTATAATTCATCAAAATTTAGAAAAGAATTATCACCCTGTGGACATAACATAGGTCCACCCCGACGCGGCCACGCGCGGGTTTGGGTAGGCGAATGAATCTCCATATGATAATGGATCGAATTGAAATTTAGGTCTATGTGGAGTCGCCACCGAATTTTATGGTTATTCGGAACCGTTCGAGCCCACTCTATGTCGTAGTGGGCCGTATACAAAATACGGCCCATTTCCGATGTCAGAGTTTATTTGGCTCGTCCCTTTGCATTTGATACCGATACCGACATTATCGGATATCGTGTATTGAATGACTCTCGTGCGCCAACGGTTTCGGGCATCCGGAAACCGAGGTTCTGAGTAAGGGGTGAGGGTACGTGTTGGAAAGCCCACAAAGGACACCCAACCCCGCCCGCACATTAGCGGCCTCTACTAAGAATTCGAATGACCTTCCAATACGCGCGTTAGTAAAACGGGAAAAATGCTTATGCAAACATTGTTTTTCCTAGGCATGTGAATGAAATTGAAAAGTGGGTTTCTATGTCAATTTAATGCAATTAATTCTACGTCAAAGTGGAATTTTAGCATGTGGGTTCATTTAGTACAATAAACGAACAATAATTAAATTGACAAAAGAAATAACAAACGCGTTAGTAACGATGTAATAATATAACGAATAATAACGGTTTGTGCAAATATGAGATGAGATGAAAAGATGCAAATATGAGATGCATGGTTTGAAAAGGTAGCAAATACATATGATTGATTAAGCACATGTTGACCTAAGTCGTAAAATACTACCGAATTTTGAAAGAAGAGTGTACGACTCATTGTATTAGTCGTTATGAGGTCACTCGATCGAGTGGTCGATGGACTCGATCGAGTAGACCCGTAAAAGATGATTCTGTTTTGCCTTACAGACCGTACTCGGCCGAGTTATTGACCAACTCGATCGAGTACATGGCCACTCGATCGAGTCACTGTGAGACTCGACCGAGTGGGGGTCGAAATAAGCATTCTGACTCGATTTTGTGATGTCACTCGATCGAGTGACTAAAGCACTCGGTCGAGTGGCACCTGTACGAACCTGGTTCGTTTGTAATTTAATTATTGATTTTGAAATTGCTTTTGATTTTTGATAATTTGACGATTTTACCGAATCGGACATAAATATTGCACAATTTATGTTCGACTTGGATTTTATAAACCGTGAATTTTGTCGAACCGAATATAAATATTGTTGAATTTATACCCGATTCTAAATATGAATACTCGTTGTATCCCATATTTGATTATTTGAATCGATGTGGGATATTGGAGTGAAAATAAAAAAAAAGACTAATTTTAGTCGCTTTAAATTAATTATCGTGATATGAACAAATCACGTTAATTAATTTATGTGACTTGATCGTTAGATTCGATATCCAATTATGGAATTGGTATCGAATCTAAGATCGACGCTTTACTTGAATAAAAAAGGACTTGATTCCCTCGACTTCTCCGACATCGAAATAAATCCCTAGGGATTGTGATGTCGGATCCGTGTCAACGGGTTTCGACCCTTATTAAAATTGATTTTAAAAAAATTGATGAATGCAAGATCGATGATGTTGACTACAAGATAAAAAAACGAATTATTGTTTAAGTTAACTTATTTCAATAATCAAACGATCGGGGTGATGGGATAAGCGACCGACGACGCGTGTGCAGTACACTTGTATATGCGGTTTTCCTTATCCCACCATCGCTCACGTTCGACACAAATCCATAAGTATTGAAATGTCTTGATGTTAATAATACTATCGATATTACGACGCGACGAACAAAATAATAAAAAAAACGAAAAAAAAAAAAGACGCGAAGAAGATGAAGACGACGTGAGGAAGAGAAGAAGAAGAGAAAAGGGTTTTGACACCCTCAACCTACATGTTCTTGTCTCGGAACGAACTCATAACCGTGGCTTTAACACAAGAGTCTTCGAGGTTTATGGAAGTTGAGTTATGGTGGCTCGGGATTGCTTCCTAAAACTAGGTTTAGGGTTTTTGCTAGTGTAGAATTGCTAGGGTTTGATTAGGGTTTGCAAATGACGTTGTATGTGTGTGTGTAGGGTTGCTCTAGGGTTTGCTTGGGGTGTATTAGGGTTGTCCAAAAGTTGTGTAAAAGTTGTGCATGGGGTTGCTTATATAGGCAAGGCTAGGGCACCCGGTTTAGGGTTACTCGACCGAGTTAGCCTCTACTCGGTCGAGTGGCCCGTGAAGCCTGCAGCCGGGCTCAAAACAAGCCCACTCGATCGAGTGGGTGGGTCACTCGATCGAGTGGCCCAACTGGGTCGCGTGAGTCTGTTGACTTTGGACCGTGATTTGTGTTTGACGATGGGTTTGTGTTTGACTTGGACTTTTGAAGGTTGTATGGCTGTTTTTGTGTGTCTCGGAAACTACTTTGACCGGGGTTGACCCAATCGCAAAAAGTCGGTTTTAATTCCGGTGTCGGTTTTGGCCCAAATTAGTCTTGTTTGACTCGGAATGATCCACTGGACCTGGATTCGAGGTTGATTTTGTGAGATTTGTACTCCGTAAGTGTGTTAGCCAGCGATTAGTGGATTTGAGCCCTTATCCGAGCGCGTAGAAACACGTTAGCGTCCGATCATCATCGGGTGTTTTTTGGAAACTGCCATAGACACCTGGCAGTCAAAATGCGGGTGTCTACAGAGCCCCCACTCTGACTGAGGCTTGGACAAGGCGAAAGTCAGAGTAGCTACCAAGCCTGTTAAGACCTGGTAGACTTCCGGTCGGGTCGTTTATAGTCCGTTAGACTCGCGTGAAGGGCTCGCCAGCCACAAGACAGAAATCATACCTGAGCTTGATGATTGTACTCCGTGGGGAATTTGGGCTTGTCGCATAAGCCCTGGGTGTGCCTGTGTGTTGGTCCATCCCGTGCTATCCCGGAAAATGCTGCTGGGGCAATTTGATGGTTTGCATGTCCCTGTTTGAGTCGTACCCGTATAAGTTACATAAAATGCATGCAACACGTAGGTAGTAAAATGACTCGTGCTGTGGAAAATGACTTTTTGAAGTTTTTGAAATTTTGAATTTGAAATCCTGAAAGCAATCACGAGCTAGATTTTCAAAATTGAAAGGGGTAGAAAAGAAATTCGCAGTTTAAATAGACTGAAATCTGACCTTGTCGAAAAGGATCTTTTTTCAAATGGCTAAATTTTGCAAATTTCAAAGTGGAATTTGAAGAGAGAGGCCTACTGACAGACTCAAATCTGGACGCGACAGGACGAGTTGACTGACACGGACTGGACTCTCTAAGGGTTGGACCGTGACTCGGTAGGGGTGTGGGCCGCCTAACAAGACTCTTAGGTTGCGCTATCCCGTAGCCTAGGCGAGTGGCAACACGGTCGTACATCGAAATGGGATAAATATGCTATAGGGGACTGGCAGTAGTCCGTAATGAGACTGTTTTAGTCTGGTGCCCTTCTGGATTTCTGATTTTAAGGTACAGTCCAAAATGGGTATTGACTCGAGTCCTGACAGATTCTTGTCTTCGACTGAGCCGAGTACTAGGACACACTACAGAAAGGAGGCTAGATTTTTTTGGATTTATCTGGATTTTGTGAGTGGATGGAGGTCTTCTGTCTAAGAAAAGCCCCCAAGACGACAAAGCTAGCTGCTGAGAACATGATGGTGTCGTGATCGGAATAATGGCGCTTTTTGAATGTGTGTCAATGTGGGTGGTTGTGCCTCTGTGAAAGGCTGCCTACGTATTCACGTGCAGTGAAATCAAACCAAGCCGTAGTTCGGTGTCGGAAGATGTATTGTGGTGCCTATTCTAATAGCACTTTGTGTGTAACTAGCCATAATGACGGTGTAGGCTAGGTGCATTCCCAGTGATGTCTTGATTAAAGGGCTTGAATGGTTAGGATATTAATCTTGTGACTGTGAGCGTTCTCCGGGGTAGCCCCCAGAGGTGGTGTGAACTATTTGGGCATGTTCTATGCCGACTGCAAGTTGAGTTCCCGTGTTCGGGGTTGGTAACTGGTTTGGATGGGATTTTAACGAGTTTTGTTCTCGGGATTTTAACGATTTTTGTTCTCGAGAAATTTTAACGAGTTTTGTTCTCGGGATTTTGATGTTTTGGAAATGTGGTGCTAGGAAGTAGATGGCTTTGATGACTCGAAATCTGGAGCTCGGTTCTGTGGAGCTAAGGCTTCGAGGGCTGGTTTGATAATGCGGGATCTGGTTTTGATGACTCGAAATCTGGAGCTCGGTTCTGTGGAGCTAAGGCTTCGAGGGCTGGTTTGATAATGCGGGATCTGGTTATGATGACTCGAAATCTGGAGCTCGGTTCTGTGGAGCTAAGGCTTCGAGGGCTGGTTTGATAATGCGGGGTCTGATTTCCATGTCTGGCCCTAATTGTTAGGGGTGTCCTATGGAGCTTGAATCCTCAAAATTCCGGGCTGTCTCTGGCCTGGGTCTCGGGAAGGTCTTGAGGGTTTTAATGTGGGAAGGCTGAGTGTGGTGTTAGCTGACCAGCTTGATTGTCACTCCCCTATTGGATGGCATGGATAATTTTGAATTTGACCGTACCATGGTCAAAGGATTTTCACTTGAGTTGACCGTTGACCACGGTCATGGGTATTTGATTTTTGATTGACCTCGTGGTCATGGGGTTTTGATAATTTTGACCGTACCCTGGTCGTGGGGCTTTCACTTGAATTGACCGTTGACCACGGTCATGGGTATTCTGAATTTTTTGATGATGTCCTGCTTTCTTGCTTTGGCCTTTTGCTTCTTTTTTTTCACGGACTTTCGATTTTTTTTTTCTGTCCAGTTTTCTTTTTTTTTTTCTTTTTTTTTTTTGGCCTTCTTTTTGCTTTGGCTTCTTTTTTTGTTCTTTTTTCTTTTTTTTGACTTTTGATTTTTTTTTTTTTTTGTGCAGTCAGTCTAACACCTAAGGTAGGGATTGGTCAGTCTTATTGGAGGGGTGTTTTATTGTGGGAAATGGGCTTGCCTCCCGTCTTGAACCCAAACTAGGAGATTACCTAGATTTGTCATAGGATTCGATACCGTTCCTGCTACGGGTAGTTATGTGGTTTTTCTATACCAGACACGGAGTAGGTAAAAAGAAAACACGGGCTCGGTTTCCTACAGTCATTATAGATGTGCCTATAATAGTCACGTGCGTGTGCTCACAGTGTATGATGGTGTTCATCATGTTCTCGGAAACACGTAAGGAAAGTATATATGAGAAAGAATATTGAAAGCTGATTTTATTGAATTTGAAAAGAGGACAGAATACAATTGACTCTGACTTTGACTTTGACTTTGAGTTTGGAATAGAACATCCTAGACTCAGACTCAGACTCGGACTTAAATTAAATCCGGACTCTTGGACGCAGGAGAGGTAGACTGGATGCTTCGGTCATCGGGCCCTGTGTAGTCCACGAGGGGCTTTGCAAGTGACAATGTTTCGAAAACGGGAGTCTTCCTGGCATCGAGGAAGTCTTGAATGAGGTGTTTCAGCTTCCAGCATTGTTCTGTATCGTGTCCCCTCCCTATGTGGAATTTATAGTAATGCTCGACGTTCCATGCTTTGGAACGTTTCTCCACAGGTGGGTCGGCTGTTGGGCCTATAGGTAGCACTAGGCCCTTCGGAACTAACCTCTGGAAAGCGACGGTGTAGGACATATCCAATTGGGTAAGTGTCTTTTCCTTCGGCTGGGTCTTGATTTTTGGAGAGGTGACTTGAGGGTTACCTCTCTCGGCCTTATCATCTTGAGGGTATCGGACAGTTTCGTAAGAGTGCTCACCCTTCAAATGGCTCGGTTGGGTGATTGGCTGCCTTACCCGCTCTAGTTGTGTTAGACGGGATCGGGTTCTTACAAGGTCTTCTTCGATGATGGTTACCCAGGAACTTAGGTTATCTAGGGCAGTATTGATTTTCGAGAAGATGTTGTTAATGGAGCAAGATAGCATAAGCATACTCCCCTGGATATCCCCTTTTATGACGACGTGGGATTTGTTGTGGTTTGGTAGTGTCTCGTTCATAGGGTCCCTGATCGGAAGAAACGACAGGTGTTAGAACTCGCCTAAACTCGGCTTTGCGTAAGAGAGAGAGTCAAACTAGACACGGCCCGGGGTGACGGGTCGACAAAGACTCTCGGACCGGGATACTTGAATGTTGACCTAGACGAGGTAACGACCGCAAATTAGACTCGAGCTGCAGAAGGGTGAGTCCGAAAATGGGGCGACCATGTTTGACTCGGGTTAGACCCTCCTGAGACAAATGTGTAGGGTGCGATTCTCGGAGTGATGACTGTGATTAATCACTCCGTCGGAGTATAGCCCCCAATGTGAGACTAAGAACTTAGATGGTATGGCATCTAAGTGACTCGAAAGTGGGGTACGTGAGACACGTGTAAGACATGACCCTTAGGGCAACCGTGATTGATCGCCCTGCTAAGGGGTAGCCCCCAAGTGGGATCGACAATTTTGTTAAGACTCGACTGTTGGACGAGTGACCCTTAGACGTAAGGACAACAAACCTTTTGTTATAAGACTATGCCTTGTAAAAGATTGACTCGGAAAAGACTCCTAGACGGGTGACTTGTGAAAGGTGGGCCTCCCTCAGAATTCGGCATGTGGGCCGAGTCCTGTTTGAAGGAAGGTCCACATGAGACTTCCCCCAGACTTTTAGACTCGAGTGTGTAGACGGGCCCTCCTTTGTAGGGGTTTGTCATACGTAGCCGGGCCTTGCCTTAGTCTAATAAGGCGGACTGGGATAGGGAAGAAACTCGCGATGTAAGATTGACAGAGTTTCGACGCTACGGACCTCGACAACTTAAGACACGACCCGACATTGCTAAATACGGGAAGTCCTAGAAAAGGAAGGTTTTGAAAATTGATGGTTTTTTTTTTGAAGAGGGACCGAGAAAACTCGGTGAAGGGCCCAATTTCCGAAAAAAAAAACGAAAAGTAATTGGGCCACGGGTTTTGAAAGTTCGAAATAAATTTCGAGTTTTGAATTGGGCAGCATACCGTCTAGAAAATAGGCTATTTTGAGTAAAATCATAAGTCCTAAATTTGGTATGTGTCCCGGGTTTTGAAATTGAATAGTTTGAAAAAAGATGCAATTTTTGAAAAGTTGACGGTTTTTGAAAACGACTCGGAAACCAAGTAGCACGTAGTCACACAAGCATTATAACGACGCCATGTATGCTCTATACTAAGTCTCGGTCGGTCTATAGAGGGTCTATACCAGTGTACATAGTCTAGACGTTGATCGGGACGGACTTCCTAAGTCGAGTTGATCTTAGAACATGCCGCGAAACCCACTCGAATCGACTATGGACACCTTTTGACATATCCATATTGGAGTACATCAACGGTATAGTGGGACGTCGGTCGCGAGTACCAGCCCGGGAAAGTATGGGTTATGCGTGAACCGTAAAACTAAAACGCGTATTGTATTCGTCAAACGATTTCTATTCGGGTCTCACCCTGAGGATGCCGATGGTAAGTCACGCATCAGTTAATCCCCAGCGGAGTCACCAAATTGTGGACATGACATAGGTCCACCCCGACGCGGCCACGCGCGGGTTTGGGTAGGCGAATGAATCTCCATATGATAATGGATCGAATTGAAATTTAGGTCTATGTGGAGTCGCCACCGAATTTTATGGTTATTCGGAACCGTTCGAGCCCACTCTATGTCGTAGTGGGCCGTATACAAAATACGGCCCATTTCCGATGTCAGAGTTTATTGGGCTCGTCCCTTTGCATTTGATACCGATACCGACATTATCGGATATCGTGTATTGAATGACTCTCGTGCACCAACGGTTTCGGGCATCCGGAAACCGAGGTTCTGAGTAAGGGGTGAGGGTACGTGTTAGGAAGCCCACAAAGGACACCCAACCCCGCCCGCACATTAGCGGCCTCTACTAAGAATTCGAATGACCTTCCAATACGCGCGTTAGTAAAACGGGAAAAATGCTTATGCAAACATTGTTTTTCCTAGGCATGTGAATGAAATTGAAAAGTGGGTTTCTATGTCAATTTAATGCAATTAATTCTACGTCAAAGTGGAATTTTAGCATGTGGTTTATTTAGTACAATAAACGAACAATAATTAAATTGACAAAAGAAATAACAAACGCGTTAGTAACGATGTAATAATATAACGAATAATAACGGTTTGTGCAAATATGAGATGAGATGAAAAGATGCAAATATGAGATGCATGGTTTGAAAAGGTAGCAAATACATATGATTGATTAAGCACATGTTGACCTAAGTCGTAAAATACTACCGAATTTTGAAAGAAGAGTGTACGACTCATTGTATTAGTCGTTATGAGGTCACTCGATCGAGTGGTCGATGGACTCGATCGAGTAGACCCATAAAAGATGATTCTGTTTTGCCTTACAGACCGTACTCGGCCGAGTTATTGACCAACTCGATCGAGTACATGGCCACTCGATCGAGTACATGGTCACTCGATCGAGTCACTGTGAGACTCGACCGAGTGGGGGTCGAAATAAGCATTCTGACTCGATTTTGTGATGTCACTCGATCGAGTGACTAAAGCACTCGGTCGAGTGGCACCTGTACGAACCTGGTTCGTTTGTAATTTAATTATTGATTTTGAAATTGCTTTTGATTTTTGATAACTCGACGATTTTACCGAATCGGACATAAATATTGCACAATTTATGTTCGACTTGGATTTTATAAACCGTGAATTTTGTCGAACCGAATATAAATATTGTTGAATTTATACCCGATTCTAAATATGAATACTCGTTGTATCCCATATTTGATTATTTGAATCGATGTGGGATATTAGAGTGAAAAAAAAAAAAAGACTAATTTTAGTCGCTTTAAATTAATTATCGTGATATGAACAAATCACGTTAATTAATTTATGTGACTTGATCGTTAGATTCGATATCCAATTATGGAATTGGTATCGAATCTAAGATCGACGCTTTACTTGAATAAAAAAGGACTTGATTCCCTCGACTTCTCCGACATCGAAATAAATCCCTAGGGATTGTGATGTCGGATCCGTGTCAACGGGTTTCGACCCTTATTAAAATTGATTTTAAAAAAATTGATGAATGCAAGATCGATGATGATGACTACAAGATAAAAAAACGAATTATTGTTTAAGTTAACTTATTTCAATAATCAAACGATCGGGGTGATGGGATAAGCGACCGACGACGCGTGTGCAGTACACTTGTATATGCGGTTTTCCTTATCCCACCATCGCTCACGTTCGACACAAATCCATAAGTATTGAAATGTCTTGATGTTAATAATACTATCGATATTACGACGCGACGAACAAAATAATAAAAAAACGAAAAAAAAAGACGCGAAGAAGATGAAGACGACGTGAGGAAGAGAAGAAGAAGAAGAAGAAGAGAAAAGGGTTTTGACACCCTCAACCTACATGTTCTTGTCTCGGAACGAACTCGCAACCGTGGCTTTAACACAAGAGTCTTCGAGGTTTATGGAGGTTGAGTTATGGTGGCTCGGGATTGATTCCTAAAATTAGGTTTAGGGTTTTTGCTAGTGTAGAATTGCTAGGGTTTGATTAGAGTTTGCAAATGACGTTGTATGTGTGTGTAGGGTTGCTCTAGGGTTTGCTTGGGGTGTATTAGGGTTGTCCAAAAGTTGTGTAAAAGTTGTGCATGGGGTTGCTTATATAGGCAAGGCTAGGGCACCCGGTTTAGGGTTACTCGACCGAGTTAGCCTCTACTCGGTCGAGTGGCCCGTGAAGCCTGCAGCCGGGCTCAAAACAAGCCCACTCGATCGAGTGGGTGGGTCACTCGATCGAGTGGCCCAATTGGGTCGCGTGAGTCTGTTGACTTTGGACCGTGATTTGTGTTTGACGATGGGTTTGTGTTTGACTTGGACTTTTGAAGGTTGTATGGCTGTTTTTGTGTGTCTCGGAAACGACTTTGACCGGGGTTGACCCAATCGCAAAAAGTCGGTTTTAATTCCGGTGTCGGTTTTGGCCCAAATTAGTCTTGTTTGACTCGGAATGATCCACTGGACCTGGATTCGAGGTTGATTTTGTGAGATTTGTACTTCGTAAGTGTGTTAGCCAGCGATTAGTGGATTTGAGCCCGTATCCGAGCGCGTAGAAACACGTTAGCATCCTATCATCATCGGGTGTTTTTTGGAAACTGCCATAGACACCTGGCAGTCAAAATGCGGGTGTCTACACACCCGACATAATTTTTTACTGGAAAAATTAAAGGTGGAGGAAAAATATGTTTGTGAGGATGTTTAAATGACTACAGCAAAACAGATATATACAAGGTAGAGTTGCATAATAAATGCAACAACCAAACTAATCACACTAAGTGAACAATAAGTGCAACAACCAACCATCCATAGAATAAAGATTTTTAATATAGTGCACCAACCAAACATATTACATTTAAATTTTTTTTTTTAAAACAAACATTACATTCAACTCTTCAAACACATTAAAAGTTACGTACTACATACCCCCTACTTAAAAACTAAACTACTTTTAACCATACTAGAGTACATAATATTAAATTAAACTATATTTAACCATTTAATTAAACAACCAAATATTTAGTCATTCAAAAGCATTAAAAACTACACTTAAACTATCTAGATAGTTAATTAAACTAAAATTACTAAACGATTAGCTCACTTAGTTTATATGTTACTAGTATGATAGGACTACACTTGAACTAAACTATTCATTAAGATCCCAACCATATTTTTGAGCTATTGCATGCAATTTTTTCTCGTGAATATGCCTTTGTAACGTGGTCATCTTACTAACATCGGCACAAAGAAGTTGTGTTTCAAGCTCTTGCTCTTTCAAATCAGCTAGACGACTCGTTGATTTCAACCGTGTTTCTTCGATACTCTTAGCAATAGAGATAACATCACTTTGGTCTCCTTCTCTAATTTTGCCCTTCCTTTTATCCTTTTCTATTCTTTTTGCAGCTTGTTGTCCCATAGGGCACGCCTCATCAACTTCTTCTGATATACTATACCCACCCGATGATGTATACTCCCCCGTCTCCGAGATTTTGTTTCGCTTGGAAGAAACGTCTTCAGCTATATTTTTACGATTATTTGAGTCGACCCATTTTTGGTGTTTGCAAACAACTTCCCACACATGAAGATACGAGAATTTGGAGTGGTGAATATTTTCAAACAATTGGCAAGCTTCGGAAAACTTCAAAACATCGTCAAACCCACTCCTTTCCTCATAGTGAGAATAACAACCTTTAAACTTATTTAGAGCTGCATTTAGAGTCCATCAATTTTGTTTAAAATGATTTGCTTGTCTTTCAGCTTGATCATTACCTCTATTTTCATTGTAAAAAGATGCTATTTTACTGTAATACACATCGGATGTTTGCCCAATACCGATTATCTTATCCTTTGTAGTGGTTAGCCATGCTAGAGCAAGAAGCTTATCATCCTTGACGGTCCATGGGACCGCTTTCTTTTTTGGTATCGAAGTCCCTTTCTTGTTACGACTTGCGCCTTGAACTTTCTGTGGATTTTGAACGGAATTATTAATGGTTTCCAACCCCTGAGAATTTGTTTGCTGGATTAATGGACTCTCGGAACTTGATCCAATACTAATTGGTGTAATTGGTGATTGTTGTGTATTTGGGGGGACAACATCAATTGAGCTTGAAGTTTGAGAAGGTTGAAAATTTGTATTTTGTTGTAGCAAAACATGTTGAAATTGTGGATTTTGGAAAAAATTCATAATAGAATTTAGGTCAAAATTTTGATTAGGATCCATTTTATTATTTATTATATAAGAAATAAGGTTTTTTTGAATTTTTTAAGATAATTGTCTTAAGAGGTTTCAATTTAAAAAGATTGAGATATGTCTAACAAATAAAAAGTGTAATTTGAATTTATAGAAACAATATCACGTAGGAATTAAAAAAAAGTTGACGTATTGAATGCAATTACATTGGTGAAGTACATGGTAATTAATATTATGGTTGAAAATGAGTAATTGTTTGATAGATAAAAAAACTTTTAAACCAATTGAAAATAAAAAACGGTATAAATGAGAGTAATTTATCGGGTCATACGTCAAGAAATGTTTGTCACAAGTCACGACCCCACAAAAGTCTTAAGTTGAGTCTTTAAAATTCAAGACTCAACTTAAGACTTTGGTACATTATTGATAGACCCCACCCGATCCCACAAAAGTCTTGAGACAAGACTCATCTCAAGACTACCTATAATCTTCTCAAGACTACCAAAAATCTTAAGACTTCCCCGAGACTACCAAAAATCTTAAGACTTTCCTCAAGACTTTGCAACATTATTGGTAAGACTCACATGAGTCTTGAGACAAGACTCACTCAAGACTCACCTCAAGACCACCAATAATCTTACCCTTACACTCGACACAAATTCACAAGTATTTTAATGTCTTAATACTAGCGATATTAATGATATTAGGACGCGAATAAAATAAATAAAAAAACGAGACATCTACGATGATAACGACGACGTGACGCGAGAAAAAAAAAAGAGAAAGAAGAAGAGCGGGAATTGGCACCCTCAACCTACATGTTTCTTATGCTCGGACGGGACTCGTAGTTGCGGCTTGCACGGGAGTTTCGAGTATGTAGGCTAAGTTGTGGTGGTTTAGGGTTTTGATTCCTAGTACTAGGGTTAGGGTTTGAATGTTGTATGATTAGAGTTGAATTAGGGTTTGATTAGGGTTTCGATCGAAAGATGTGTAAAAGGTTGTGCATGGGGGTGTATATATAGGCATGGCCTAGGACCCCCGGCTAGGGTTACTCGACCGAGTAGCCCCTTGACTTGGTCGAGTGGCCCAAGCGCCTGAAGCCGGGCTTGAATAAGGGCCCACTCGATCGAGTGGAGCTGACACTCGATCGAGTGGGTCAGCTTGGTCGAGTGGTCCGGGCTTTGGACCTTGAATTGGATATTTTGTGGGTTTTGCTTTTGAGTTGGACTTTTTGATGTTTGTGTGGCTGTTTTTATCTCGGAAACGACTTTGACCGGGGTTGACCCAATCGTTAAAAGTCGGTTTTATTTTCGGTGTCGGTTTTGACCCAAATTAGTCTTGTTTGACTGGAAACGACCCACTGGGCCTGAATTTGAGGTCAGTTTTGTGAGATTTGTACTCCGTAAGTGCATTAGCCAGCAACTAATGGTTTTGAGCCCATATCCGAGCGCGTAGAAACACGTTAGCGTCCGATCATCATCGGGTGTTTTTTTTTTTTGGAAACTACCATAGACACCTGGTAGTCAAAATGCGGGTGTCTACAAGCATGTAATTTTCAACCTGTCTCCCTGTGGAATCGACCCTACTTATCACTATCTGTCAGTTAGTTGTATTTAGGTTATTTTGATTACGGTAACGCGACTAACCCGTATCACTTTGAGTTTTCCTATTTCACTTTATTATTTTAGTCGCGAAAATTTAGGGTTGTTACACAACAGGGCATAACCGAATTATTCTTGAGAGTGACTCGCAAACGCTGATCAATGCGCTGCAATAACGACAGGAGGGCCGACATGAGTTTTATATTCTTATCGACGACATTTCTCACCTTGTTGTACAGTTAGAGTCCATTGTTTGGTCCTTTTTGCGTAGAGAATCGAATAGGGTTACTCACGAGCTTACTAGTCGGGGTCTTCGTAGTTTAGCTTCTGAAATTTGGTTTGATACTTTACCAGATACGATTATGCATTTTGTAGCTGCTGATTTGTTGATTGAAGATTGACCCAATTAGGTATTAAAAAAAACTATAATGACTTCAATTTATAATCATAGGATCACTCATTTATGATAATCTTTCAATGTGGTACAATTATAATACTTCCTTCTATCTTCTTCCCTTATTCTATTTTCGTCTGTCTTTCTATCTTCTTCCCATCGTAAATATTTCATATTTGTTCCAACTTTTTTACTATATTACTGATACACGCCAAATTAATTAGTACTATAAGTTATTTCTATTTTATGTTGTATTTCTTAAGTTAATTACCTTATTACCCCTTAGTTTACTTCATAAGCCTAATTTCTCATTGAGATGTAATCAACCAAGAATTCGATAAAAATACAAATTTACTGTCATCGTCTTCTCTAAGCCTTCCTTTTTCTTATTTGTCTATAATCCCAAGTGGTCATCTCCACCCAAACCCACTCCAAATTATAATTTATACAACCTATCGATTCTAGAAATCGAACAGTTATAACAGTGATATCAGAGCCAAATTTTCTTTGGATCCGTGTTAATAAAAATCTAAAACAAAAATCCTGATTAACGTTATGTATTAAAAGAAAAAAAATATATAAATATATATATACACACACGAAGAATTTTCAATCCTTGTACAACCAACTGCCATTTCAATCCTTTTCACCTCAGACGCGTGAGTATGTCGTCATTTTCCGATGAAATTGCATCTCTCTCTGCACAGATGAAAAAAGTGACTGCCGCTGTTTCAAACTTGGTACTAGCAAGGAGTTGGCAAGGAACCTTTGATATGAGTATTTTGCCAAGGAATTGTCTCATTTCTTTGAAGTTAGATAATTTTGTTTCTACGAAAGAAGAAAGCCTCACTTGGGTCCTTGCATCTAGGGCAATTGTCATAAACTGCTAAATTAGGTTTAAGACGAGTGTCAAGCTACCCAGACTGGTTCACCACCCGGCATAGGATATGTTTTCATTACAAAGGGATAGAGAGAGAGAGCATATCGTAGTATAAATGTCACCAGGTGTTCGACGAAATTCTCGAACCAGATTATTGTAATAACCCATTACAAACTATGAAAACCAATCCAAAATCGGATAATTTATGCCAAAACCATGTGCACGAACCTTCAATTGGAAGTATTTTGCACACCACAACATCTGCAACTGTCACATCCCGGATGTTCAATGATATTCCGAGTCCAACCATTTGTTCAAATCATATTCCAATGGTAGAACCAATTCTCAACCCAATCAACATAATTGATGTTGAAGAGCCTCATCTACACAATAATGGTGAAAGAACAGTTTGTTTAAATTCTCCTAAGCCTCAAACTGGTTATCACGATGCTGATGATGGCCAAGTATCGGATGTCTTGCAGGTGCTTGATGAAATATCTCTATCAAACTCCTACTTAAATGCATCCTACTCTATGCAATTAATGAAGACTACACTAGGCGCACTCACTCCTAAGCCTAATACTACCAAAAATGGCTTAATGGATAAAGGTTTAATTTGGTCACTGATCTTATTGGGGCATGTCATTCAAAACTACACACAAGTTCTTAGGAGTGCTATGGTGAGAAGTCAAACCCAAAAGGTAAGGTATCTCATAAAAAATTAATATTAGATTTCCTACACTTTGAGATAAACATTATGCATTATCTTATCCTAAATAAAGTTCATTCCGTTAACTTACTCGACAATTGGCATAAAACTTGAATAAGTTGAGATTTTTTGGCTCAACGTGTGCAAATGTCATTTCACAAGTTGTTGGAGTAAGTGGAAGGGCTAAGTCGTATCCCTAACCAAAAGTACCTTAAGGACAACAACTAATGTAGTAGTGAAGTCAGGGGTCAAACCACAAGGAGATGAGATTTAACTATCTATTCCTAGGAATTAGATTCTAGATTATGGGTCACAATTGTTTTGGGTTTTGTAATGAATAAACTAAGACAAGACAATAATAAGTTAAATGTCTAGTGTAGAGTCCAACGATCCTAGGAAATACTCTAGAGGGGGGGAGTGAATAGAGTATTTATGTACTTTTAAAATTTTAACGATATGCTACACTTGAACCTTATTATGAAAGGTGTAGTGTAGTATTACGTATTTAGTACGGCTAATTAAATTAAGTCACAATTTATTTGCTATTACACTCACTACTAAAAAGTATAAGCATAGAAAATAGCAAAGATAATTAAAATGCGTAAAGTAAATAACACGGTTAATTTTAACGTGGTTCGGCCCAATTGAGAAGCCTACGTCCACCGGTGTCTTTATTTATAAGAGTACCTTCTCTGAATTACCTTACAAATAAATGCTCTCACGATTAACTCTAATCGTGATAGTGAGAGTGATGTGAAGCACTCGATTTTAGAGATGTTAAGCTCTCGGTTTGTGGGATGTTAAGCCCACGACTGTGAAGGATGTTAAGCCTTCGGTGAGAGGGATGTGAAGCCCTCGGTGGTTGAACGATGTGAAGCGTTCAAGGTGTGAACGAGATTAATCGTTCGATTGAGCAAACCACTACTCGACCCGTATACTTTACTGTACTTCTAGTTTGCAATATTTCCCTAGTTAATATTACAATTCAATTGTCTAGAGAGAATAGAGAAACTATATGACTTTTATGTATAAACAATAAAACACGATTTAAATAGCCAAGACTTTTGCAAAACTTTTTGCAAAAACCTTTTAAATAGAAATGTAGTGAACTTTTGCAAAATGAAGAATTTTTTATAGTGAAAGTCGTGATTTGTTTGTGAGGAAAAATGATCTATTTATAGGTGAAACCTCCTTTTTAACAAAGGAAATGAAATAACCTTATTGATATATTTCCTTACTCAGAGAGATATGGTAGGTGAGATATCAATTAAGATAAAGAGAGTATATATCAATCAAGATAATATATTCAAGTTTTCTTTGTTAATGATTTTCCAATATCTTTTTTAAAAAATATATTATTTGAGAATCATTATCTTTGGAGACTTTTATTCTCTTGATACATAGTTTCCTTTTTAACATTATCTCCTGCCCAGAATATCACAAAAAGATCCGACTATATTATTATGAAGATATTTCGATTTCAAGTCTTGGCACGTGTCTAGTTATTTACGAGTAAGGTTAATATAACCTCGATCAAGATTTATACTTGTCATATAATTGCTTTATTCTCTTTACATTTAGATCCTACACTTCACTTCCTCACGTTTCTTCTTCCGTCATATATGAAGCCTTCTTGAATCCTGTCTTTGTCTTGTAATACTGAAAAATATATTTGCAAACTACTCCCTCTGTTTTATTGATATCTTCCACATTTCCTTTTTCAATCATTTCTTTGATTTCTTCCACTTTCCTTTTTTTTTATCACACTTCTCTCTTACCTAGTGGCCCACTTACTTTACTCCCTCTCTACTTTTACTTATTTTATTATTTTTCTTAAAAAATGTGCAATTTTTAAGGTGGAAGATATCATAGAAACGGAGGGAGTAGCAAGTAATATTCATAGCACTTATCTTGACATAATCAAAACCAATATAAATATAATCAAGGCATAAATATAAAACCAAACCGTAGGTTCCACATCTAGGGTCGTAGGTTCGTAGGTGCGGGTCTGGTCGGTACACTGCAACCTTTAGATCTAAATCTAACATGCGGTCGTTAGCATTAAGTTAGTGTGCTCGAATTATCGTGGCCTAATTAGTTCTTAACCCAGTCGGTGAAAAGTCCTAATTTATTGAATTATGCATCAAACAAATCAATCAAATTTAAGACGATAAACAAGCGATAGTCCATAGGATTAACAAACGATCAATTAATTATAACCCCTCCTAACATGCATAGATCCCCTTAATCCTAGATAAGAAATTAGCTACTCATAATTGAACTAATCAGCCAAGAAATTAAAAAAAAAAACAAAAAAAAAGGAGAGAGAGAAATCGGATCTAAACATATTAAGATGATGGAAAGTAATTAGCAATAATAAACGATGAATAATTAAAGGATAAGAAATGAAAGCAAAACAATGATACTAGAACAATAAATAAGAAAGATGAATTGAAACAGAATTGAAATTACCGAATGATGAAGGAAATTGCAAAAGATTCAATCTAGAAAAGTACATAAAACTTGATACTAAGAAAGCTCACTAAGTAGGTAAACTAAACTAAGAAAACTGAATAATGAAAAGTATCCCTCAATCCCGTCTTAATACAAGCTTAATAAGATAGAAAATTGGGCCCGAAACCAATCATTCCCGGAAAGAGGTACACTCGACCGAGTCAAGAATGGACTCGGTCGAGTGACTCCCCAAAAACTGACCAGAACATATTACGATAGCCACTCGATCGAGTCTAAGGAGTGACTCAATCGAGTAGCGTTGTAGGTCACAGCATCGTGCACTCGAATTAAAACGGCTACCATTTGTTCGTTACTTATTCAAATTGGGAGGAGTGGTGGTGGTTGATTTGCATAAGGCAAGATTTGACGGGAAGCTTGATACGCGTTGACTTGCGCCGGAATTCCCATGCATTCATGCGTGTAATGCCCCAAATTACCACAATGATCACAATTCAACTCAATCATGGCATTGACTTGATAAATACCCCGTTTGGAATTGGAGGCTTCATAAGCGTCAAAACGTTCAATCAATGTCGCTAACTGTGTTGCCACAACATTGGTTGTCTCACTCTCTAAACTTTTTCCGCGAGTGTTACCTCGTGGATTACCCCATCGGGCGTGGTGAGTAGCCATATCCTCTATCGTCTTTCAATCTTTGCCGTCGTCGACATTGTTTTGGAATCTCCCATTAACCGCGGAATCAAGTGTAACACGGGAATCGTCATATAAACTGTTATAAAACTGATTGCATATAAAAAAATACCTAAAACACGTGATGTGAGCATTCTTTCACCAACTTCTTAAATCGTACCCAAGCCTCGTGGATATTCTCGTGAGTCTGACGAAAATTATTATCTGACTTCTTAACATGTTCGTCTTCCGAGGTGGGTAATAATACTTGTAGAACGCTAAGGCGAGAGATTTCCAGTCAGTAATCTCCTCAGCTATGTGATCCAAGTCGGTGATCCATTTCCTAGCAGCGTGATGAATCAATATTTCTGCGTATTTTACCCCTTTAATATTATTATTATTATTATTATTATTATGTCATTTTTCATATTATTTGAGCTAAAAGCGTATTTTTATGACTTAACGGGTTAATATATATGTTAATATTATTTATATGCTTAACTAAGTTTTATTATCTACTTTTAATTTATTAAGGAAAACCCATTTAATTTGAAGGTCAAATAATACATACATTCCCGCATATATTGTGTAGGTCTATCTTAAGACGACTATATCTCAGTCATACGATACCGGAATCAAGTGAGTCAGGATGCGTTGGAAAGTTAAGTTTGAGACCTAAAAGTTTCTAGAAGGAAGCTAGGTATGATTCTATTAGGTTCTGGGTCGAAATCGAGCTACAACGGATATCGATACCAAATGAAGGTTTGAATCCCGTGATTAGAAAAGAAGGAAAAGAATAAAAGGAAATAAGGGGACATTTGGTTCATCAAAGGGAAAGGGAATGAAATCAACAAAGGGAAACAGAGGGAAAGGAATGAGATTACCTCAAATTTAGGTTGTTGTTTGGTTTCAATGAAAGAGAATGAATAGTACGGTGTGCCATCATATGGTGCCAGCACAGGTGCTAAGGACCGTGTCGTACAGCCCTGCTTCGCTTCTGCTACGCCCAGAGTCACCACCGGCGGCCACCAATTTCTAAATCTAGCCCGTGATTCGCGATTCACTTGACTCACTGCCTCCGTTAACAACACCATAACCATACTTTAATTGACAGTGGTAAACAATTATACGACCATGACAATTCTCATTGGTCACAAAACAAAGAAAGAGTAAACAATTGAAAATGAGAGCGATCATAATGCAGGGTAGTCTTCGATCAGCAGCGTGAAAAGGCTCTACGCGCAGGTAAGAAACTGGCGAATGAATCAGTCGATGTAGTTGATAAATCGCTGCAGAAAAGAATCAGCGGGTGCCAAACCCACCCACTCAATGTAGGCCTAGAAAACCTAGAAGAATAAGAATCGACTAATCAATCAATTTATTTGCTTCCAAACTCCATCACCCCTCGCGTCTTCTGCAATGTAATGACAGTTCTTCCACCCTTCTCTCGCCTCTTCTGCAATGTAGAAAATAATACTCCCTAATTCGACTCTAACTATAGCTCGTCCTTATCAATCGATTTATTTGCTTCCCAACTCTACCACCCATCTCTCGCATCCTCTACAATGTTGCATCCAAACTCTAGCACCCATTTCGCGTCGCCTCATCTGCAATGTATATAATGACAATTATACCACCCTTCTCTCACCTCTTCTGCAATGTAATGACAGCCCCTCCAAAAGGAAGCCTTCGAGAAAGGAGACGAAAATATGACAAATTAAAAAAGAGAGGAAAATGCATTTATTATGAAAGACCAAAGGTTGTAGAAAAGGAAAACAGGCAAAGCCTAGCGAAAACAAAGAAAATGAAGACAAATTAAGGACACGACTATGAGAAGATGCCACGTAAGACAAAAGGGGACACAAGAAGAGTGTCATAAGGGGGTACTGTTCCAAGAAAACAATTTTCAACACCTTGCTCTTTTTAAAGAGTTATGGAATAAGTGCACAAAATTGCGGGTAAGAATCGAAGTCATGCTGCCATCATGGTTGGAATCTTAAGTATTTTAAGAAAGCTATTAGAATCTTACCACTTAGGCTTAGAGGTGTTAAAAATTGGTTCGGATAGGAGACATACGTACCGGTCCATCTTCGGGTCTCCACAAAGTTGCTGAGCAGTCTACGGTCTTCGATCTCCATATTAAAAAAAGTTCAAATTAGTCATGTTTTACGTTCCAGTCCAAACCCGAAAAAATCAGACCTGAGGTAGTTATGGTCTAATCCGATCTCCAGGTTTAGATTTTAGGGTTGACTGGTCTCTGGGTCTAACTGATCTGATGTATTTTGGTCCAGTTACGGACCGATCAAAACCCCTACTTGAGTAAACTCTTTTTTTTGGGTAAAATGTGAATTTGTATTACTATGAAGAATGTACAGGGTATAAAAAGTGAGCATTTCAGCTCATCACACACCTCATGACATTAGGCTACAAAATAGGAAAAACAAGCATAAGAAGCTACATAATATCCCATTTCCGAAGCCATTCCCTATCATTCCGATTCAACTTATTGTTCAATTTGCCACGTACTATCTTCTTTACTTGCAAGATAATACCTTCAGCGACAACTCGAGGAGTCTTCATCCAAAGCTGCAGCCTAGCGTTGTTTCTTTGGTTCCATATCGCGTAATGGCAAGCGGTCCAAATCACAGCAGCCACAGAAGACGTGATGCTGTTGCAAGCTGTACTGTCTCCTGCATTCCATCGAAGCTTAATCCCGAACTAGGCATCAATATTCATGATAATTCTACAGCTATAAGGGCACTCAAAGAACAAGTGACCCACAGTTTCAGTGTTATTTTCACACAAACAGCAATGGTCATTCGGGTTGCACCCATATTCTATAAGCTTACCACGCGTGTTCAGTCCATTATGCTGTGCAAGCTAGGTAACAAAAGCATTTCGTGTGACGTTCCAATCATGCCAAACAAGCTCGTACCAGTTCACGGTGGGGTGTTTGCCTCTAAGCCACTCGTAACCCTTCTTAATTGTGTAGGCTTCTTCATCCCCTGCCATTTATTATCGATATAGCCATGCTTCATGTGTTCTTTTATTTCACACATATTTTTCCAAGCCCATGGAACGGACTTCGGTGGAGAGTAGTCATTCTAATCAGCCCCCTTGAGATAGATGTGATCAATCCATTTAACCCATAGCCTATCAGCCTTCATATAAATCCAGTTCACCAGTTTTCCGACAGCTGCAACATTCATAATTTCCGCCTTCTTGATCCCCATTCCGCCATCACGTTTGGGTAAGGTAACCTTGTCCCAACTCACAAGTGGAACCCGGTGATAATCGGTTCCTCCATCCCAGAGGTAATTTCGACAAATGGCCTCTACTCTTCTAATGACTTCTTTGGGCAGCAAAAATATGCTTGCCCAGTATGAGTGGAGTGTGTTCAAAACCGAGTTAATGACAACCACTCTCCCTGGCCTGCATATGAGAGTTTCTTCGCACGAATGCTCTACTTGAGCGAACTCTTGTACTTAAAGAAATATGGAGTTGTCATGTGCTGAGTATCCAAGTCAACATTCTTGTCAATAAGCCATGGAAACACTTAACGTTATATTTTATGATTCTTTACATTATGGTCGCAAACTTGCAGTTGTTATATAATCATAGACTTAGACAGGGTCGTCAAATGATAAGTGGCCTTGTGCCAAATATTTTTTAGAGGCCCTTTACCAAACACGGTCTCCCTTATTTTTAGGTTGTTTTGAAAAAATAATTCTCAAACCTACTATAATATATCCTCAAATTGAAATTAAGTTTCAATTTTCTAAAATATAATAGAAGTGTCAAAATCCACAAATATTACAATGTATTATCTACGAGTTACAATCCATAGATAGAGCATTATTAGCTATAAGTAATTTTAAAAAAAATACTTCATAGTTTCTATGGGTCGTAAATCTCATAGTATGTATTTGTTACAAGGATTCTTTCGTTTTTATAAAACGTCTACTATAAATTAATAAATCATCTACAAATTATAATTAAAAACAGATATCTATATTAAATGTCATATATTCCGTGTTTTTTATACTTTAAGGAATCGGACACACATTGAAGGCGAAAAGAAACTAAAATACGGACTAACAAATAAAACATTAATGAAAATAAAATTAGGAGGAAAATAAGAGAAGAAATTAAAAGTTTCTGCCCAATAAGGGATCTGTACCACTATCCTTAGGCCAAGGAAACCATTTTGTATCATCTTGTTACCACTGGGCTACTATAACTATTACTACTACTCTCGGCCATATATATTATATACTGTGTTTACACCTAATGAGGTCCTTTTTCGAATTAGGCTCGATTCCAAGAACCAGGTGACTGTGTTCTCTGACGGACATGAACTTAGATAGTACAAGTGGGCTTTCTGGACAAATAAGGTACAAGCGGGATTAGCGCATACCTAAAGGATATGAGAAAACTTTTGAAAAAAAAAAGTTAAAAGGTATATGTGGACTTTTCGGAAAAACAAGCGTAAAATTAGCCCATACCTAACGACTACAAGTGAGAAAATCCCAAAAATAAATAAAGGGTAGTGTTTTTTTCTTAACGGGTTTTTACTCAATCCTAACGACATTTTACCGATTTACCCTTGTCATTTTCACATCCTCTAACTTAACTCTTTGATTTCTCTTTAAAAGAAATCCTGAATTCAACCCACCATAAACCACCACCACCCAAAACACTAGCACCAGAATCATCCACGTTGTCGAACTCCGTCATCTTGGCGACCTAACTTAACTCTTTGATTTTCTCTCTAAAAGAGATCTTGAATTCAACCCACCATAAACCAACACCACCCAAAACACTAGCACCGCAATCATCCACGTCGTCGAACTCCGTCATCTTGCCGACCAAACGACCACGTTGACGTGGTGGCCGTAGGTCGCAGTATGCGTTGTCACCACCAACACTGGAGGGAGCATTTGGGTGAGGAGTCGGGTCGAGGGAGGTGCGTGCGGGAGTCGGTCTCGGTGATGGGTGAGGGTGGGTCAGTGGTGGTGAGTTTGGGTGGTTTGGGATTGGGGTGGTGGAGAGGGGAAGGGTCTTGGGTGCTTACTTTGTTTTTTTTTTTTTAAATTTTTTTTAAGATGTAAATGTATTTTTTTATATTCTGTTTTTAATTTTTTTTTTTTTTTTTAATGTCATTTTTTTTAATTTCCGTTTTTTATATGTCAATTTTTTTTATTTTTTTTTTAAATTACAATCAATAATCAAATTCGAAAACATTAATTGATTGAGTAAGTTGATAAAATGAAAGAGGTAAATTGAATCTTTGGTAAAAGCTAAAGGTTTATAAAGGGGTAAAATGAGAACATTTTAAAAAAATTCGTTAGGATTGAGCCAACGCTCGTCAGGAAAAAGTAATTTCGTAAATAAATGAGATAAACAAGATAATCATATACATACATCAACAAAAATGGCGGCATAGCGAGAGGAAGAAGAAGGGATAGAAGCAACAATGGCAGCCGAAATCTCTAGGGTTAAGGAAAGAAAAACTGAAAGAAAAAGTCGAACGAGAAATGGGAAGGAAAGAATTAGAATAATTGGGCGAAGGTTAGGGATTTAGAATTTGAACTTTTTTAACTGAATTGAATTGGCTTGGAATCGGGTCCAATTCTAATTCCAAATTTTGGGTTCCCAAATGGCAATCGCAGTATTTGTCCCAATTTTAAGATTGAAATCCAAATTGGAAATGTCAAAACGGTAGTATAGTGGTATAGTTAGGGATGGCAGTGGGTCCAAGATTCGACCCAGACCCCGCGGGTCGGACCCGAATGGGTCGGGTCTAGGTCTAAAATTTTCAGACCCGATAGGCATGGGTCGGGTCTGGACCCTCCCCAAAAAATTCGGGTACGGGTACGGATCTGAGTTTTGGGACCCGGACCCGACCCGTAGACCCGTTAAAAAAAATAAAAAAATTAAAATTTCAATTTTTTAAAACATACTAACTTTTGAGTTCTGAGTTAGAAAGAGTAACCCTAAAAACACTTCTCATTTCAGCCGCATCCCTCTTCTTCATCTCCTTCATTTTCTCTTCATTCCCTTCATCTCCATCTCCTTCATTTCCTCATTTCATCTCCTTCATTCCCTTCATCTCCATCTCCTTCATTTCCTCATTTCATCTCCTTCATTCCCTTCATCTCCTTCATTTCATCCGCATACATTCCGTTCATCCCCTTCATCTCCTTCTTCAGACACAGATCTAGAGACAATGTTCGTGCCTTAGAAAAACAACGTGGCTTACGATCTTTTCATGTTTGTCTAGAAATAGGACGAAAGAGTACCTTACTTTCTTGCACCTTGATATCGAGAGTTTATGGTATGCTACTATTATTGTGCAGTTTCAGGTAGACATTGAACTCTCGAAGTCTTGAGTGAATACATCGTATCCACTGTCCACTGAGCTAAGGAACCCGTTGAATCATAATTAAATTCGTGTTTTTCTACGAAATTTTCATCGAAACAATGAATAATACAACAACGCTATAATTAAGGTGGACCCGCGGGTAGACCCGGACCCGGTCCAGACCCGACCGGTTCGGGTATGGGTCTAATAATTTTGGACCCGTTCGGGTCTGGGTCGGGTCTGGGTATAGGGTTGAAACTCCGGGTCAGGTCCGGGTCCGAGTGGACCCGGCCCAGACCCGACCCGTTGCCATCCCTAGGTATACGCCATGTTTGGTAAACAGCGGATTGATATTGGCAGAAACAGATTTAAAAAGCAGATTTGACTAGCAGAATCAATTAACAGTTTTGACTAGCATATTTAATTAACAGGATTGTTTTAGTAGTGTTTGGTAATTAGCGGTTATAGATTAGCGGATTGATTAATTGATTTGTAAAATGACAAAAAAGGACATAAGCAAATATTTGATTAAAATATATCAAATTAAACATACATCACACCAACCATTTGATAATAATTAATATCGTCGATTTCTTCTACTAGACATTAAAATTGAACTAATATTATCACAGAGAGTTGATATGTCTTGATTTCGTGAAGTCTCAACCGGAGCTTACGAGTCATGATCAGACACATCTTGCAATATATCTGGAGGTATAAAATCTGGGTGTTGGTCGATGATTCTAAATTGAATCAATTGAAAAATAAACCAAACATAAATTGATTAGTGAAAAAAAATCAAGGAAGACGTATCTTATAAGATGAATTATGAAAGTGAATGAAGAGAATGATGAAGGTAGGGTTTGATTGGCAAAGGGGGGTAAAGGAGGTAAAAAAATTGAAATCATAATCTGCTAAGTGAATATGCTGCTACTAGCAGCATATTGCAAATTGGTTGATTGGACTCGAATGCCATTTCAATCTACCATTTACCAAACACGTAAATTGGCGGATTTGGTGGTCAAACATGCTAATCCATCCAAATATGCTATTTTTTGGCGGATCCGCCGATAACCAAACACCCCCATAGTATTACTCCCTTTGTCTCTTTAGAAGAGTCAACATTTTCCTCACCTTCCTTTTTTGTGTGATATTAGTGGTTAACATTAATTGTGACGGTGTGTGTAGACACCCGCATTTTGACTGCCACGTGTCTATGGTAGTCTCCAAAAAACACCCGATGATGATCGGACGCAAACGTGACTTGGTATACTCGGACTTGGGCTCGGAATCAATAATATCCGACATGGACTTTTAGCGGAGTAAAAATCTCACAAAATAGACCTCAAATTCAGGCCCAGTGGGTCGTTCCGAGCAAAATAAGACTAATTTGGGTCAAAACCGACACCAACAATAAATCCCGTCTTTTGGCGACCGGGTCAAAACCCGGTCAAAGACGAAACCGTCTCAGAAATCAGCCAAATTCATTCTCGAAAGCTGGCGCAAAAATCAGAATTCAAAAAAACCAATCAAATCAATCAAGGATAATATTTCCTTATTTGTCTCGCCTATTTGATCCACTCGATCGAGTGGATTGACCCCACTCGGTCAAGTGGAGCGTCTTGAACCGGGTTTGACCCGTTTGCAAGGGCACTCAATCGAGTGCACTAGGGCCACTCGATCGAGTGCCCCTATGTCGTGGGGAAGCGCCTATAAATACCCCATGACCCCCATGCATTTCAAAAGGTTTTTTTGGGAACACTCATTCTCACCCTACATTTACACCCTACACCCTACATCATACTACACTACAACCCTAGTGGCACTAAGCCAAAACCCGAGCCCTTCGTCCCTCGGAAACCGGCGAAACACACATACACACCATAACTCGCGTACATCCTCGATACTCCGGCGTCCCGTCGCTATTTACGAGTCCATTTCCGAGGCCTATACCTAGCATGTATGTTGAGGGTGTCCTAAATCCCACCTTGATCTCTACTATCTCATCTCATCTCTATTTACTTTGTCATATTTTGTATTGTAATCATAATCGTAGTAGTAACACTAACACTAACGTTATTATACTTTTTGCATTTTCATTTTTTGTATCATCTTTTATTAATAATATCGTCATCATACCGCGTATATATATTAATATCAAATCTCGGTTTTAAATCCGTTTGACTATGATGTTTGCCTAAAGTCCGTCTAATCCCTTTACGAGCAACGACGGAGGTGGGCCCTTTCGAGGATCCCCGCCCCAACGTACTCAAGGGCGTGACGCGATCGCAATCGGTCATAGTTGAACGTATTTAATCCCATTTCTATAATTAGTGCGGAACCCGTTGACACGAAAACCGACATCACGTGATCCGAAAGGGTTAGTTCTGATGTCGTGACGTAGAGGGATGCATTTCGTCACTAATTCAAATTTTCTAATTTAACGAAAATGTTTTCATAAAAACTCCGATAACGGTATTATAATCGTTCATACACGATTATAGTACCGGAGGCCAAGTTAAATAAAAATCATGCGATATTCGTATTTGGTTTGGTCGACCATCGATTTCCAATCAAAAGCGAAACGAGTTATCACTCGTACAGGGTCTACTTGACCGAGTACATATGCTACTCGATCGAGTAGCACCCAAAAAAGTGGGCAGTAGCTGCGTCCTAGGACGCACTCGACCGAGTCAGGTCACGACTCGGTCGAGTGGGTCCTGTAACCCATAAAACCGAGGGCTTTGACACACACTTCAAGCCCCGTCCTCTTATCGACTTTAGTCATCACGTGTAAAGACCATCACGTGATCTTCCTATTTTTAAAACCACACATACCACGACACGTAGAACGACTTTGATCGACCTCCTTCGAAGTGATAAGTCGGGACATGACTACGGGGCGTGGGATCAGGCTAACAATACGCCACAATCCCACGTTTCCGTCCTCCGTTTAATATACAACATAATGTGTATTTAATCGGGGTTAGTCCGTCTACATATTTTTGCGGTCTAGTTTACATACGGGTTCGTTTCTATCATTTTATTATCTTTTATTATTTTGTTTATTATTTTTACGTATCGTTGTATTATGAATTCCGGGTTGTATTTCCGCCCGTGTAACTTGTACGTTATTTATGTCCTTTTGAGCTTTATTTATTTACTTGCTTATCGCTTTATAAATGAACCTCGCATGCTAAATCATTTCGACCATAATCAAGATGCATTAAATGACGTAGCAAACCAATAATTCACATGCTTAGCCCGAAAACGCTGTTTGCATATCATTTAATTATTTTACTAGCGCACGTACACGAACACGAACGATGTCTTAGTAGAGGCCGCCATGTGCGGGCGGGGTTGGGTGTCCTTAGTGGGCTTCCCAACACGTACCCTCACCCCTTACTCAGAACCTTTGGTTTCCGGATGTCCGAAACCCTTGGCGCACGAGAGTCATTTTATATACGAAAGCCGGTGTAAACGGTATCGATATAACAATGCAAAGGGACGAGCCCCGTAAACTATGAAATCGAAGTGGGCTTACTTTGTGTATAGCCCATGACGACATAGAGTGGGCTCGTATGGTTCCGAATAACCACAAAATTCGGTGGCGACTCCATTTTGACTTAAATTTCGAACCCGAGAACAATCTTACCACGAGATTCATTCGCCTACCCAAACCCGCGCATGGCCGCGTCGGGGTGGACCTACGTCATGTCCACAATTTGGCGACTCCGCTGGGGATACCTGATCTACCACATGTCATCGGGGTTCCTAGGGTGAGACTCGAAGAGAAATCGTTCGTAGATTAGTGTGCGCACATTAGTTTAATGATTCATGCATAACCCAAATTTGCCCGGGCCGGTTACTTGTGACCGACGTCCCACTATACCACGGTGCATTCCTACATGGGTGCGCTAAAGACATTGATGGTGGAACTCGTCTGGGTTTTGCGGCATGTCCTAAGACCAACTCGGCTTAGGGAGTCCGTCCTAAACACGAAAAAGCCATCGTTGTTGGTATAGACCCTATTTTGACCGACCGAGACTTAGTGTAAAGCATACATAAGCGTCGTTATAATTTGTTTGACTACATGCTACTTGGTTTCCGTGTCAATTTTCAAAAAAAATCCGTCATTTCAAAATTGGATCTTTCCAAAAATACCCACCTTTCGAAAAACCCGAAATACTGTCCATTTCGGGACCCGACTTTCCAAAACACCCAAATTTGAAAAACCCGAAATGCTGCCCATTTCGGGGCTCACCCTTTTTCAAAATATCCAATTTTCAAAACTCGGAATGCCGCTGAAATTTAGGATCAACGATTTGACTTAGAATATCCTTTCCTTTAGTCGGCATGCTGTCCGTTTTAACTCTCGAATTTCCGACACCATTTTGATTTTCTGAATTTTTCTTCAAAATTCTAATCTTGGTTTTTGAAATTCCGCTTTCCATTTTCGAACTATCGGAAATTCATCCTTTACATATTCCAACTTCAAACCTCCAACTTTCCTAAAATAGACCTTAGCTTCCCTATTATAGGACCTACCGTCTATCCATGTGTCAGGTCTTTGCATAGTACGTAGAGGATTTATAGCGTCGAAACTCCATCGATCTTATATCACGAGTTTCCCCCCTTTCCCGAGTCCGCCTTATTTGTCAAGGCACGACCAACCCGCGTGGGGCATACCCCTACAAAGGAAAGTCCGTCCATACACACGAGTCAAAAGTCTGGGGAATAATCTCACATGGACCTTCCTTCGAACGGGACAAGGCCCACTAGGCCAAAATCCTAAGGAAGTCATACCACCTACGAGTCATCCGTCTAGGTGTCTTTCTCGAGTCTTTTCCACTCAGTCCTTTTCTTTTGAGTTGCTCGGGATGTACCTTTTTCTATGGTTCCAAGATCTGGGTTCGATTTCTGATTACGCGGTGTTCTTATAGACAGGCCACCGGCAACCAGACACACTCGCAGGATGGAAGCTACTTTAAGCAGTCTGAAAACCTCTGTGGACGCCATGGTCGACAAACAGCCCGACATCGAAGCCCAACTGAATGAAATGAGGGCTGGTCAAATTGCTATCATCACTCGTTTGGCTGCAGTGGAGCAAAGGACTCCAAATACTAGGGTTACGAAACCTCTGGCTGAACTAGTTAGCTCGGTCCGCCGATTGGAAGAAAAGGTTCACTTGACTGGGAGTAACAATATCCATCGGGAGAATAGTCGTGAGTATAACCCGTTAAGTGACAAGCTACCCGCAAACCTGAACCTCACCGGTTTGCCCATGTTTGAAGGGACTGAAGACCCGTTACTACATGTACGGGCCTTCAAGGAGTTCATGGCCATCAAAGGGGTGGACTCTACCATGTTCAAGAGCCTTTTTGCTGCGTCTCTTGAAAAACACCCTCGGGCCTGGTACTATAGGCTAGACCCGAAGAAATACCCTACTTGGGATGATGTGGCCACCGAGTTTGCTCAGAACTATGCTGACAACACCGAGATCCAAACCACAATGCGATCTCTGGAGGTCATAGCCCAAGAGCCGAAAGAAGGTTTTACCAAATACCTTCAACGCTGGAGGGCCGATAGCGTGAAACTGGTCGATAAGCCCAGTGAGAAGACTTTGGTGGAGGCTTTTGTCAAGAACCTCCTCCCCTCCTACCGGGTTCACCTCCGATATGCTGTCATACCCAATTTCACCACCCTTACTGAAATGGGTATGAGGATCGAAGATGACTTAAGACTGGAAGGCCTCACTAAGGCCGCTGCCAAGGGTTACCAAGGGGCTTCTTCCTCCACTACCAAGCCCCAAGCAGCAACCCGCAGCATTTTTGACGCGGTTAATCTACTAGATGCCCCGTCCAAGAAGAACACCCCACCTCGGGTTTTCACTGATATAGGTACTACCTATACTTATGCCTTACAAAGGCTATCCTCAAAAAGCCTAATCCAACCGATAGGCCCAACTCCTGAAGTTCCGGTCGAGCGACGCTCCAAGAACTACAATGCCCAAGCCTATTGCCAGTACCACCGACGCAATGGGCATGATACCGAGAAGTGCTGGAAGCTGAAGCACTTGATCCAGGACCTGATCGAAAGCGGTAAAATCCCGCTACCCGGAGATAAGCCCAGCAACAAGGAGAACCCTTTCAGCTCCCACGCCATCTTTACCGGGGAGGTGATTGATTGCTCTCACCTTATCTCCCCATTTATCCCGCAAGTGAACGGGATCTAGTTCGACGACGAGGATGACGTCTACCTCGCCAAAGGGGAAGCTGTCCCCATCACCTCCGAGGAGATTCGAAGGACTAAATCCCGAGTCCTAACCAGTAACCACCTTGGTCGTCCCTATCAAGCCACTAGCTCTAGGGACACCCCTATCCCGACAACCGTCACTGAGCCATTCAGGATGGAAGTCGCCCCTGAAGAGCCAACTGCTGAAACGACCCTCGTAAAGCAGCTGAAGAAGACCCGAGTTGACCTCACTATATGGCAACTCCTGGTTAGCTCACAAGAGCATCGAGAAGCACTTAAAAAGGCTCTCGATCAAATTAAGGTTGACTCTTTGGTTACCCCTGCTGAAATGGTAGCCACGGTCCTGCCCCACCTAAAGGGCAAAGCTAAGGAAGGAGGCCTGATGATCACTTTCTCCGAAGCCGACCTACCGCCATTTGGGGCCTCCCATAATCTGGCCCTCTACATTACAGTGGTTTGCCGAGGGAAATACCTCCCTATGACCCTGGTTAATGATGGGTCCGCTGTGAATGTCCTTCCTCTAAGGACCGCCAAAGCCCTCGGCATTACCGAGGCCGATTACATCCCGACTGCTCAGACCATCCAAGCCTTTGATGGGAGCCCAAAGTCGGTAGCTGGGAGCGTGAAACTGACCATCATAACCGGCCCGATAGAAAAGGAGCTCGAATTCCAGGTGATCGACGTCACCTCATCATTCAACTTGCTCCTAGGTAGGCCTTGGATCCACGCGGTCAAGGCGGTGTCCTCCACCCTCCACCGAAAGATCAAGATGCCTCTGCTTAACGATGTCATCACTTTAGAGGCAACACCAATGACTGTGGCTAGCTGTAACGCCACGGGACGCACGGACCTCTGGGGGTTCGATTTTGTGGGGATGATCGAGGAAGAGTACCTCTTTAGGCCTTACTTCACTACGAGCATCGACACGATGCTCCAAAACCTAGGGTACTCTCCGGGGGCTACCTCTCGACCCGATCTTCCAGCTGGGAAGATCATCGAGGTTCTCAAAGATGAAGAGTCTCACTTTGGTCTCGGGTATGCCATAACTCCCGACAATGTTGTCCGAGTAGGAATTGAGAAGGCCTGCAACATTATTAAGGGTATCCACTTGAGCCCTTACAGCCCACGGTTGGCTGAATACTTTGTCACACCGGTATTTGGGGCTGTTCAGGTTGGTCTGTACCAGCCGAATGCTGTGCAGCTCGGGACCCACTTGGCCCGGGACTGCAACTATATCCCGGATGATGTGTTCGCCCTCATCCAATCCAATGGAGCTGATGATGCTGAGCCCGCGCTGGGGCTACTATTTGGGGAAGACACCATAGCCCCAACTCCAAAGGAAGACCTGGTCAACCAGATACTCCGCAGCAACAGGTTTGACCCGACCAAGCTGATCTCGGATGTTGGCACCGAGATAGGAAACAGGGCCTGGAGGAAGACTGTCAAGTGGACTGACAGTCAGGGAAAAATTTACAAGCTGGTCACCGGAGAGGGAGACATGCCTGAGTCTGAGTCTGAGTCCGAGTCTGAGTCGGAGTCTGAGTCTGAGTCTGAGGTCGAGTCTAGGGAAGTCGGTGCTAGAGTCACTCCTGTAACCCCTCTCCCCTTTATCACTCCTGCTGCTGGCACTTCGGGGTCTGTCCCGAAGACCTTACCAATTCCGCCACTGACCAATGATCAGATGGCTGCTCTCTTTGAGCTGTTCTCCAAATTTTCAATCAATAATAACAACCGTTCTGCTTACGACTTGTCTCTTTTAAATTCTGCTTTCAAAAATGATTTATGCTATGACATTGAGAAACCAGACGAACAGGTTCCCTTACCTCCACATCTGATCGAGCAACTAGAGCAAAGGGAGTCCCGTAACTCGGTGATCGAAGAAACCAAGTCCATAAATGTGGGTACAACCTTAGAGCCTCAGATACTTAAGATAGGTTTATCTTTAGATCCCGAGGAGAAACAACAGTTCATAAGCCTCCTCCAAGAGTTCAAGGATGTATTCGCATGGTCCTACAAGGACATGCCAGGGATAGACCGGGAAATAGCCGAGCACCACATACCAATCAAAGACGGGTGCAAACCGGTCAAGCAGAAGCTTCGTCGAATGAGGCCCGAATGGTCTCTCAAGGTAAAAGAAGAAGTCGACAAACAGTTCAAAGTCGGCTTCATACAGGTGTCCGAGTATCCGGACTGGGTGGCAAACATCGTGCCGGTTCCTAAAAAGGACGGTAAGGTGTGGGTATGTGTAGATTTTCGGGATCTTAACAAGGCAAGCCCGAAAGATGATTTTCCATTACCACACATCGACATACTCGTGGATAACACGGCCGATCATGCCCTTCTATCATTCATGGATGGGTATGCCGGGTATAATCAAATCAAGATGGCGGAAGAAGACATGAGTAAGACTACCTTCACAACACCTTGGGGTACTTACTGCTATACCGTCATGCCATTCGGTCTCATTAATGCCGGAGCCACATATCAGAGGACCGTTGCCACTTTATTACACGACATGATGCATAAAGAGGTAGAAGTTTATGTAGACGACATGATCGTCAAATCCAAAGAACGGGACGGTCACATTACCGCCCTAAGAAAATTCTTCACCCGACTGCGCAAGTACAACATGAGGCTAAACCCTCAAAAGTGCAGTTTTGGGGTAACATCAGGCAAATTACTGGGTCATATCGTTAGCCAACGAGGTATCGAAGTCGACCCAGCTAAAATCAAAGCCATTACCGAGATGCAACCTCCTAAAACCGAAAAATAAATAAGGGGATTTCTCGGGAAAGTCCAGTATATTAGTCGGTTCATTTCCAAGTTAACCATGGTGTGTGAACCAATCTTCAAAAAACTGAAAGTAGGAGAACGGGTACTATGGGATGACAAGTGCCAAGCTGATTTCGACAGGATCAAGGAAATATTGTCTGCTCCGCCAGTCTTAATGCCACCTCAACCCGGTTTGCCTCTGTCGTTATACCTAACGACGACCGAGACAGCCATGGGGGCTATGCTGGCTCAGACGGTTGACTCCGAAGAAAGAGCCATTTACTACATCAGCAAGAAGTTTTTAGAGTATGAATGCAAGTATACCATGCTCGAAAAGACGTGCTTGGCTCTAGTCTAGGCCACTAAGAAACTCCTGTGGACATGACATAGGTCCACCCCGACGCGGCCACGAGCGGGTTTGGGGAGGCGAATGAATCTCCATGAGATGGTCAAATGGAAATTTAAATCGAAGTTGGAGTCGCCACCGAATTTTGTGGTTATTCGGAACCGTTCGAGCCCACTCTATATCGTAGTGGGCCGTATACAAAATACGGCCCATTTCCGATGTGAGAGTTTATTGGGCTCGTCCCTTTGCATATCGATATAGATGCCGACTTGAGCGGTTAATCGTATATTGAATGACTCTCGTTGCCAATGGATTCAGACATCCGGAAACCACGGTTCTGAGTAAGGGGTGAGGGTACGTGTTGGGAAGTTCACTAAGAACACCCAACCCCGCCCGCACATTAGCGGCCTTTACTAGGATATCGAATGATTTTTTAATACGCGCGTTAGTAATACGATGAATGAAATGCAAACATTGTTTTCCTAAGCATGCGAGGAATTGAATGGGTTGCTAAGTCGATTTAATGCATGAAAAATCTAACGTCAAAGTTGAATTTAGCATGTGAGGTTCGTTTTAGTATAATAAAACAAACAATGAAATAAAGATGAATTTGCTACAAAAGATGAACAAACGAGTTAGTATCGATTTGTAAATAATAATATAGCAAAATAAATATACGAGATCGAGAAAATAAATATTAATCGAAATCTGGAAAATATTGTTAAAAACGATGTTTTGTATAAAAAACGAAGTTCGAAAAAATAATAAAAAACGAGAAAAAGGGGGCGTCGAGGCAGCCGGCCGCGCGGCTCGCCCGGGATGCCGGCGAGTCGCGTGTCGGTCTGATTTTTGAGATGATTTTTGAAGACTCGACTTTTTTATTAGACCGCGTACAAATATTGCATAATTCGCACTCGACCTAATATTTTCGATATTCGTTATATTTGATAGTTAACTACGAAATGAATATCAAGTATTCCGAATAGTTTTAGAAAAGATATAAATTTTGAAATCGTTTCATAGAATAATAAAATAAAACGAACGAAAAAGCTAAAAAAATGTCTCGGATTTCAGGCCCGTGCGCGAGTCGCGGCTCGCGTGCGGGTTTGTCCGGTTTTTTATTTTTTATTCGAAATTGCTAATTTTGATAAATTGCGTACAAAATAGGAATTAATTTGTATTTGATTTTATGTTTTCGATATTCGTCATACCCGATATTCGATCATGAAAACGATATCGAGTATTCGGAATGAATTAAAAAAAAAAGAGTTTTGTAAAAAAAAGGTTTTAACGAAAAGAATGTAACGATTTTTAATATCGTCGAGATTTTAATATAATTCTTTTTGATACAATATTCGATTATAGAAAATCGATATCATATTTTTAAGAATGTTGTTATATGAAAATAGTTTTTTTGATATTATCGATATTAGGAAAAAATAAAAAAAATGCGACGAATGACCCGTAATAAAAGGACCAACGCGAAGGAGGAAAAGAGAAAAGAAGAAGTCGGGTTTTGGTACACCCTCAACCTACATGCTTTAGTCTACTCGGATCGGGGCTCGTCGGGACGTGGCTTGGGCACAAGAGCGTCGAATGATGTCGGTGAATTGATGGTGGTTCGGCTCGGGCGTGAGTGCGTGAAGGGTGTCGGGATTCGGACCGGTTTCCTTCGGGTTTGTAGTATCGGTTTCTCGATGTGTGTGTGTGTGATAATGAATGATATTTTTCTGATTTCTGATGACTATCGATGTGAATGAATATTGTAGATGCTAATTGATGATAATTGATGATGTGTAAAATCGTCCTTCAAAGTGTTGTATGCAAGGGGCTATTTATAGGAAATTCCCGACCTTGGCTAGGAGAGTTTGAACTACCGCTTAGGATAGGAAACGTAGAAGTTGTAAGGCATGAGAATTCCGCTTTCTTGTCCGAGAAGAAAGGGAACACGGCTGGTGGGAGCCTACTCGGCCGAGTGTTTTTACTTGGTCGGGTGTTTGAATCGGTTTTTGGATAGGAAATGCAAGAGTTCGAAAGGAATGCAAATTCCGTTTCTTGGTGGAGAAGCCAAAATCTCGGCTGAATGGAGGAGTATTTCAGCTACCTTGGGTGTCTTGGCCGAGTATTTGGTGCTCGGTCGTTATCCGATTCGGTTTCCGGATAGAATTCCTACTTGAGATCGAATCCTATCCTCAAACGGATTTGTTTAATATTTTGTGAAGCTGATTTTTCGTAGGATTAGAGTTCGAATCAGCCGTGTGAGGTGTCACGGCTGACTCACGTGCCTCGGAAATAATTTTGACGGGTTTTGACTTGGCCGTAAAAAGACGGTTTTACCCCTGGTGCCGGAATCGACCCAAATTAGTCTTATTTGACTCGAAACGACCCACTGGGCCTGATTTTGAGGTTAGTTTTGTGAGATATGTACTCTATAATGAGCCCAAGCCAAATGCCAATGATTTTGAGCCCGTTTCTGAGTATTTAAAGCATGTTAGCGTCCGATCATCATCGGGTGTTTGTCGGAAACTACTATAGACACCTGGCGGTCAAAATGTGGGTGTCTACAGACACTATATGCTCAGTTACGAGGTCCATGTGCTATCCAAAATGGACCCGATCAAATACATCTTCGAAAAGCCCGTTCTCAACGGTCGAATCTCTAGATGGACTCTAATGCTGGCAGAGTTCGACTTGAAATTTGTACCGTTAAAGGCTATTAAAGGTCGAGTAGTAGCTGAATTTCTCGCCGACAGCCCGATAACCGAAGAAGGACACACCGACACCTGGTCCTTCCCAGACGAAGATATTTTCCATACTAATACTGAAACTTGGGATTTATACTTCGATGGAGCATCCAATTTTCGAGGGTTCGGAGTCGGGATCCTCCTAATTTCACCAAAAGGGGAGCATACTCCCGTCTCCATCAAACTGGATTTTGATGTTACCAATAATGCAGCAGAGTACGAAGCATGCATTTACGGGCTACAAGCCGCCGCCAATCTGGGGATCACAAATCTCCGGGTACATGGTGACTCATCCTTGGTCATTAACCAAGCACTTCAAAAATGGAAGACTCGAAATGCTAATCTCGTGGCCTACCAGGCACGAGTAAGGGATCTCGAGAAACAATTCCACAAGGTAGAGTACATATACCTACCCCGGGAAGAGAATCAGTTTGCAGATGCACTCTCAAAATTGGCATCTTTGCTGAACATTCCCGACCACGTGACCAGTATGCCGATCTGCGTCGAAAGACGCTTCGAGCCGGCGTACATTTGCGATATCGAAGACATTGAGATAACTGATCCCGAACCATGGTATCAGGCTGTGTTAACGTACCTGACAAACGGAGAATATCCTCCCCGGACGGAAGGTCGAGCCAAGAAAGCCTTACGAAGGCTAGCCACTCAGTTCATCCGTACCGACGACGGTCAGTTATACAAAAAGACGGCACGGGGGGCTCTTCTCCTTTGTGTTGGCAAGTATAAGGCTGAAAAGGTTATGGCCGAAATACATGATGGTGAAAACGGCCCACATATGAATGCCCACATGCTGGTCCGGAAAATCATGAGGCTCAGTTATTACTGGAATACCATGGAAGCCGACTGCCGGTTGTATGTCAAACATTGTCATAACTGTCAAATCTTTGGCAATGTGCAACATATGCCGTCGTCACTGCTGTATATCATGACGTCACCCTGGCCATTCTCAACATGGGGTATCGACATAATCGGGAAAATAAATCCCTCTGGTACCGGTGGGCATTGCTTTATTTTGGTAGCCATCGACTATTTCACCAAATGGGTCGAAGCTGAATCATATCGCATTCTCAATGCTAAGCATGTCGCCAAGTTTATCCAGAACAAAATAATATGCCGGTACGGGATTCCCTATGAATATATCAGTGATCACGGGACTCATTTTCAAGCCGAGACTGCGGCCCTGCTGACCAAGTATAAAATCCAAAGGCATACTTCCTCGCCTTACCGCCCCCAAACTAATGGAGCAGTAGAGGCGACTAATAAAACAATTGTCACCATACTCAAAAAGATGGCTGATAATTATCGGGACTGGCCCGACAAAATACCTTTTGCCCTATGGGGATACCGAACGTCAATTCGCACCGCAACTGGGGCAATGCCGTATTACCTAACCTACGGGATGGAGGCAGTCCAACCAGTTGAGTTAGAGGTACCATCCCTCAGAATTTTGCTAGAAAGCCAAGTACCCGAAGCTGACTGGGTTCGAGCACGATATGACTCGTTGGTTCTACTAGACGAACGACGATCTCGTGCTCTCAATAATATCCAAATCTACCAGAAGAGGATCCAACGGGCCTTCAACAAGAGGGTAAGGCCCAGGCACATTAAGGAAGGCGACCTAGTCCTTAAGTCAATTCGGGCTCTACTACCAGTTGACCCAAGAGGAAAATTCAAACTCAATTGGGCTGGTCCATATCTGGTGAAGAAGATCCTATCAGGGGGAGCAGTGATGCTGACGGACCTGGACGGGAATGAATTTGTCAACCTAACTGATATGGGTTAAGTCGTGTCACCCAATCAAGAAAAACCTAATGCTACTAACTAGAAGATAGCGGCAAGTAAGGTATCGAATCCACAGGGAACGGTTAAACAAGTCTAATAGCTATGGCGATTCTAGATGCTCTAAACGAGATCGGTTTATCCACTCCCTAGCGGAATCCCGTAGTGAGAACATGAAGAGCATCTCCATGACTTCTTCTTGAGTTACCCCGGCCGGAAGTGGAATCGTGGAGCAATAGTCGGTAAAAATCCTCATATGCTTGTGAGGATCCTCCCTAAGTTCACCACCAAATTGATTCTTCTCCACCAAAGTGATAAAGGCGGGTCGAATCTCAAATGTACCTTGAGTGGCAGTTGGTCGTTTAACCAACTTAGGAAGAGCAGTTTGCTCGGGCTCCGAATGACTAGAAAGCTTCGGCATTTTTATGATCGGAGGAGGTGGTAAAATGGTCTCGAACTGAGATTGATGTTCCTCTTCAAAGGACTGATTCTCAGCTACAAATTCAGTATGAATAGCTTCCAAAGTCGCAAGATTGGGAGCTGCGGAAATCTCTCTCCAAAACTGTCGTCGCCTACGAAAGGTTTTCTCGGGTTCAGGATCGAACGGAGTAAGCTCTGATGGCCGGAAAGACCTGGGCATAAGCAAAACTACAAGTAGGGAGTGAGATCAATCTCAAGGAATTTTAATTCCTTGAGACGAAAGAGAGCATAAAAGAAACAAGCTAAAAAAAAACAAGAAAAACCGTTTCCCCGGCAACGGCGCCAAATTTGATATGGGTTAAGTCGTGTCACCCAATCAAGAAAAACCTAATGCTACTAACTAGAAGATAGCGGAAAGTAAGGTATCGAATCCACAGGGAACGGTTAAAAAAGTCTAATAGCTTTGGCGATTCTAGATGCTCTAAACGATTTGGTTGATGGAAAGAGATAGAAACACTACTAAAATGTGATAATAAATAATCGAATCTAATAAAGAGATAAAAACTAAGGTCACGGGTTCACGATAGACGTTCAACAATCATGCGACAAGAATAGTAAACACATAAACATGCTAGTCGGCTATAACGCGTTCTCTCGAATCGTGTCAACCTAGGAAGGATCTAACGGGCTCTCGCAACTTATTAGACTCTCTACCAAATCGCGCGTGATCTAATACTAATTCGGCTTTCGCACAAGAATTAGAATTTCCCAAACAGATTAACGTGTTGTGGCCTTTAACAAATTAATCGACAATAAAGCACGCGAAAATGGTACTAGCATAATTATACATTTAGTATCAAAGTAGCATAATCGAATAATAATCCATCGATCCCCCTCGACCCAAGCGAGAAAATTAGCTACACATGGTAATTACGGAACAACAATACGCATACATGGAATTCATGATTAAAAGTGAAGCAAACAAATCTAACGATAATCAAACGAAAATCTAGCGAAGTAAACGGAGCAACGAAATGCCAAATAGAGAAAATTATGACGAACTAACTAATTTGCGATAAAGATTGAAAATATAAAACTAACAATTGCATAAACGAGATTACCGAAGTCGAATCTGAGTGAAATCGAGTGCTAGAATCTTAAGGGTCACGAGCTTTTTCTAAGGAAAAATATTTTAAGTATGAAAAAGTCATCTTAGAAAAATGATACAAGCCCCTAGTTATACAAGATTAGGCGAAAACAAGCTGTGTGTCGCGCCGGCCGGCCGGCAGGCCGCCTGCCACATGCAGGGGCCGACGCACGCTACAATTTGAAGCTAAAAATGGCCTTGTGTCATGCCGGCCGGCCATCAGGCCGCCGGTCACATGCAGGCTGGCGTGCACGCCTTGATAAAAGGAGTAAAGGGCCGCTTCCCAATGGCCCAGTGAATCAACGCTTCTTATTTCTTCATCGCCTAAGCGTCTCGAGGCACGGGTTTTGTCTCGGGATCGTTCTTCTAACCAGATATGAGTGTAAATGCACATAAAGACCTGAAATCGTGTAGAATCTACAAAAACACTCACTCAAAGCAAAATGTTAGAAGAAACGGCTCTAGAGAGCGCGTTCCGACCATAAAAGACAACGGAATCGAGGGAATAAAGCTATATAAATACGACACATCACTAACCAACCTGGACCAACTGAAGCGTTGCTACCCTTAGTCTCTTCTCAATGTCATTAGCAAATTTTATAAAAATCATTCTTTTCAAAAAGCAAGTCAATAAGCTAGAATTACTTATTCTACTGTCGCAAACATCTTGAACCAATAGTCTTGGTGTAATTCGAAATTGCAAATTTACTAAGCCTGAACTACGTTTGGTTTGATTCTGCTAATCGCGGATACGTAGGCAACCCCTCAAAAGGGTACAACCAATGCAATCGAGAAAAGACAGGAGCGGTTTAATGATAAACTTCTTTTATTAATTCAAAAAAATCCCGATAAACTCGGGAAATTACAAAAATGCAGGAATTCAAAAAATACAAAAAAGCACACAACACAAAATAATAATAATACTTAAATAATATTAAAGCTAAAGGACTCGGCAATTCAGGGCATCTTGCCCTTCCCCTTGTCCTTGGCCTCCTTAGCCGTCCGCTGGCGACGACGCGGAGGAGAGCGTTCCCGAATCACCACAGGAACCTCTCTAGCTCGGGCTCGATTGTTTGAGCCCGACTCCTCTATCACATCAATAGGCCCCAGTCGGGCCCTCACGGGCTCAGGGAGCCGGTCACGCGGACCTAATCGGTCCCGGGCCGCCAACCTTGGCCTAAGGCGTCTCTCCAAGTCAGTCTGCCCCCGAGTGCTGCTAGAACCGACTTCCTTAGATCGAGTCTTAGTTTGTGACTTAAGACCCGATTCCTCCTGGACTGTAGCTTCAGGAATATCTCCCCCGGTGAAGAAGTCCCTGTTGTCCTTCGCCGTCTCGCGGTGAACCAATTCAAAGGCCTCATCAAGCTTCAAGGCCTTGCGAGCTTCCTCAGACTCCTCAGAAATCCATTTCTGGTAAGCCCGTGACACCCAAGCGGATTGGCAAGGGCTGGGTATAGTCCATGTAGGACGAGTGAACCATCTCTGCAACCAGGTGTCGCACATAGCGTCCGTCAATTAGAGCGAGACGCTGATAATGGCTTCAGTCTCAGGGATGCGCTGAGACAAACCGAACTGCCTCAGGAGACGGTCCGGGTAAATATGAACTGTCCAGTCTAGGGACAGAATCACCAGGTAGCGAGCTTGGTCTCTCTTGGCCAGGCCAGCGAACTTCGAGAGGAACCACCAAGCAACGGTCCACCTAATCAAGGGTGCCCCGTGAAACACCAGCTCTTCATCCCAGTAAGCTCGGTTTATTTGATGACTCGAGCTTATCTGCCGCCTTCGAGAGCTGATCTGACTGCTCCGATAATTAGGAATGCTCGGAGGGGTCTCTATGATTGACAGTCGTTCCGACAACCATATCTGAAAAGTATACATAAGCTTCGTAAGCAACCGGGTGGTCCGCTACAGCCCACTCGATCGAGTACAGCAGCTGAATCGATCGAGTAAGCCCTCCAAAAACGGGCAGTAGCTCGACGAAGATGTCACTCGATCGAGTGACAGGTCCACTCGATCGAGTGACTTAACGGACCTCAGGAATTTCGCGAAAAAAAAATAAAAATAAAAAAAAAAAAAATCGAGGTGTATACCTGCAGAATACGGGTACTTCCCGTCAGCTGTCGGGTTGGGTCAAGCCGCCTAGCGTCCAGACCCATGATGATCTCCCCAGTGGCTAGCCAAGCAGGGCTATGACCAGTCTCCATCTGGTCAACCACTCCAATCAGTCTGATTTGACCCCTGCATGAGTCAAGTTCCATCAGCCCTTCAAAGACATAGCAGTGCAGCATGCAAAAGGCAAATCCCCTACGCCTGTGAGCAGGGGTGGCCCTCACATCCCGGGGATTCATAAATTTGTCAGCCAGGTCGAATAGGGAAACAGTATCCCCCCGCACCATCCGATCTGTCTCAGCATGAGACAGACCTAAGAATTCCCTTAGCCTCCTTCTCGGGTCCGGGTAGAACGGAGGAATAGCTGGCTGAACAGCAGAGCTCCAACCACCTATAGCCGCAACCTCCTCGGGTAAAGGGCATATTTCTCCTCGCGGGAACGCGAATACGTGATGGGTGGTGTCCCAAAACGACAAGCAGGCGTCCAGGAAATGCGAGTTAGTTATTAGACGCTGGAGAGGGAATAGATTGACAATTCCCATCTGGGTCAGTCGGACCTTTTCCTCATCCCGAAAATATTGGGACCATGCGAGAAGCATATCTGTCAAGTGATCGATACCCATGACAGGAATTTCTAGCTTTCTTGAAAGTCTAAAATATTTTGAGAAGGAAAAGAAGAATTTGAGTTGTGATGCAGAAAACTGAAGCATGGATTCTCATATTTATAATGAGAAAACCTAACTGAAAACCTAACTACTTTGCCTCCTCAGCAAACTGGGCCCTATGCGCGCGCAAGCCTGATTTCAAACTAGAACCCAGAATAGGAATCAAGCCGTCCCGAGCTTTCCTAAGAGTCTCCAAAAATTTTCTGTGATAAAATTTCTTCGCGATAAAAAATTTCTTTTCAAAATTTTGTCCCTTCAAAAATTCAAATATTCTTATCTCTCCAGCACGAGTCAGTGTTTTGCCTATGTGTTACATACAAGTTGTTATGTGTCAGCATACAGGTACACTCCAGACTTCAGAAGCAAGTCTCCACGAAACTATTAAATTCCCCAACGGAGTTAGCTTTTCCGCGGTATGCTACATCCAAGGTGTGATGTGTCGGCATACGGGTACACCTACTCCCCAAAAAGAGGCAAGCTTTACTCCCCACGGAGCATCATCATCAGCTCAGGTACGACTCAAGGCTTCGAAAGCAAGCTCGTACAGCTCATATATTTCCCCAGCGGAACGCCCGAGGCGGCATTTTTTCCGAAATGGTACGGGATGGGCCCACATATAGGCGCGCCCAGGACTTATGCTACAAGTCTGACTCCCGGCGGAGCTATCGTCATCAGGACAGGTATGACCCTCTGCGTATGGCTGGCGAGCCCTTCACGCGAGTCCACTGGACTATAAACGACCCGACCGGAAGTCTACCAGGTCTTAACGGACTTGGTAGCTACTCTGACTTTCGCCTTGTCCAAGCCTCAGTCAGAGTGGGGGCTCTGTAGACACCCGCATTTTGACTGCCACGTGTCTATGGTAGTCTCCGAAAAACAGCCGATGATGATCGGACGCAAACGTGACTTGGTATACTCGGACTTGGGCTCGGAATCAATAATATCCGACATGGACTTTTAGCGGAGTAAAAATCTCACAAAATAGACCTCAAATTCAGGCCCAGTGGGTCGTTCCGAGCAAAATAAGACTAATTTGGGTCAAAACCGACACCAACAATAAATCCCGTCTTTTGGCGACCGGGTCAAAACCCGGTCAAAGACGAAACCGTCTCAGAAATCAGCCAAATTCATTCTCGAAAGCTGGCGCAAAAATCAGAATTCAAAAAAACCAATCAAATCAATCAAGGATAATATTTCCTTATTTGTCTCGCCTATTTGATCCACTCGATCGAGTGGATTGACCCCACTCGGTCGAGTGGAGCGTCTTGAACCGGGTTTGACCCGTTTGCAAGGGCACTCGATCGAGTGCACTAGGGCCACTCGATCGAGTGCCCCTATGTCGTGGGGAAACGCCTATAAATACCCCATGACCCCCATGCATTTCAAAAGGTTTTTTTGGGAACACTCATTCTCACCCTACATTTACACCCTACACCCTACATCATACTACACTACAACCCTAGTGGCACTAAGCCAAAACCCGAGCCCTTCGTCCCTCGGAAACCGGTGAAACACACATACACACCATAACTCGCGTACATCCTCGATACTCCGGCGTCCCGTCGCTATTTACGAGTCCATTTCCGAGGCCTATACCTAGCATGTATGTTGAGGGTGTCCTAAACCCCATCTTGATCTCTACTATCTCATCTCATCTCTATTTACTTTGTCATATTTTGTATTGTAATCATAATCGTAGTAGTAACACTAACACTAACGTTATTATACTTTTTGCATTTTCATTTTTTGTATCATCTTTTATTAATAATATCGTCATCATACCGCGTATATATATTAATATCAAATCTCTGTTTTAAATCCGTTTGACTATGATGTTTGCCTAAAGTCCGTCTAATCCCTTTACGAGCAACGACGGAGGTGGAGCCCTTTCGAGGAGCCCCGCCCCAACGTACTCAAGGGCGTGACGCGATCACAATCGGTCATAGTTGAACGTATTTAATCCCATTTCTATAATTAGTGCGGAACCCGTTGACACGAAAACCAACATCACGTGATCCGAAAGGGTTAGTTCCGATGTGTGACGTAGAGGGATGCATTTCGTCACTAATTCAAATTTTCTAATACAACGAAAATGTTTTCATAAAAACTCCGATAACGGTATTATAATCGTTCATACACGATTATAGTACCGGAGGCCAAGTTAAATACAAATCATGCGATATTTGTATTTGGTTTGGTCGACCATCGATTTCCAATCAAAAGTGAAACGAGTTATCACTCGTACAGGGTCTACTCGACCGAGTACATATGCTACTCGATCGAGTAGCACCCAAAAAAGTGGGCAGTAGCTGCGTCCTAGGACGCACTCGACCGAGTCAGGTCACGACTCGGTCGAGTGGATCCTGTAACCCATAAAACCGAGGGCTTTGACACACACTTCAAGCCCCGTCCTCTTATCGACTTTAGTCATCACGTGTAAAGACCATCACGTGATCTTCCTATTTTTAACAAAGTGGGCAGTAGCTGCGTCCTAGGACGCACTCGACCGAGTCAGGTCACGACTCGGTCGAGTGGATCCTGTAACCCATAAAACCGAGGGCTTTGACACACACTTCAAGCCCCGTCCTCTTATCGACTTTAGTCATCACGTGTAAAGACCATCACGTGATCTTCCTATTTTTAAAACCACACATACCGCGACACGTAGAACGACTTTGATCGACCTCCTTCGAAGTGATAAGTCGGGACATGACTACGGGGCGTGGGATCAGGCTAACAATACGCCACAATCCCACGTTTCCGTCCTCCGTTTAATATACAACATAATGTGTATTTAATATGGGTTAGTCCGTCTACATATTTTTGCGGTCTAGTTTACATACGGGTCCGTTTCTATCATTTTATTACCTTTTATTATTTCGTTTATTATTTTTACGTATCGTTGTATTGTGAATTCTGGGTTGTATTTCCGCCCGTGTAACTTGTACGTTATTTATTTCCTTTTGAGCTTTATTTATTTACTTGCTTTTCGCTTTATAAATGAACCTCGCATGCTAAATCATTTCGACCATAATCAAGATGCATTAAATGACGTAGCAAACCAATAATTCACATGCTTAGCCCGAAAACGCTGTTTGCATATCATTTAATTATTTTACTAGCGCGCGTACACGAACACGAACGATGTCTTAGTAGAGGCCGCCATGTGCGGGCGGGGTTGGGTGTCCTTAGTGAGCTTCCCAACACGTACCCTCACCCCTTACCCAGAACCTTTGGTTTCCGGATGTCTGAAACCCTTGGCGCACGAGAGTCATTTTATATACGAAAGCCGGTGTAAACGGTATCGATATAACAATGCAAAGGGACGAGCCCCATAAACTCTGAAATCGAAGTGGGCTTACTTTGTGTATAGCCCATGACGACATAAAGTGGGCTCGTATGGTTCCGAATAACCACAAAATTCGGTGGCGACTCCATTTTGACTTAAATTTCGAACCCGAGAACAATCTTACCACGAGATTCATTCGCCTACCCAAACCCGCGCGTGGCCGCGTCGGGGTGGAGGTACGTCATGTCCACAGTGTGATATTAGTGGTTGACATTAATTGTGACCGTGACCCCACATATTTTCTCAACTTTCATTTTTCAATCACCTTAGGAGGCGTTTGGTTCAACAAAGGGAAAGAGAATGAAATCAACAAATGAAAAGAGGGGGAAAGAAATGGGATTACCCCAAATTTAGGTTGTTGTTTGGTTTCATTGAAAAGGAATGCATTTCATTCAACATTAACAATTTGTCATCGTTAAAATCATTAAAAATTTATTTCGTAATATTTATACATTATATCTGAAATAATATTTAAAATTTATTAATTTTAATATTAAAATTATAAAAATAAATTTTGTGTAATTTTATACTCCCTCCGAGTTGTAGTGTTCTTCCTCTTTCCTTAATGGGCTGAGTTTGATCTTCTTCCCTCTTTCCTTTTTAGGCTATTAATATGTGGTTCACATTTACTCTCCCATTTCTCTCTCTTCCTCCTTCTGTTTTTAGCCACACATTTCCCCTTCCTTATTTTCTTCCCAAAAAGAAAAGGGAAGAACATAGGAACTCGGAGGGAGTATATTTTAATAAAAATAATATTTATAAAATAATATAATTTTTACAAATTTTTAATCTAAATACGATTAATAATTTTTTACAATATGATTAAAATTTTAAAAATTATTTTTTTTAATCGGTAAATTAAGGGGCCAAAAGTTATTGTTTACCCATATTTTGACCCAAACCCAACCTGTATTTGACCCGACCCGATAACGGGGTGATGGTCATAGTGGTGGTGGGGGGACCTTGGTGGTGGTCGTGGTGGTGGTTCATGGTGAGTTATAGATTTAGCAACAACGTGCATGGTGATGATTCGGTGGTGGGGAAAGGGAATTGATAACCTTGGGGGGTGGGGGTAATAAGGAGTTAGAGGGTTAGGAAGGAGGAAAGGGAATGATTGAAATGTGTAAACAAACGCAAACAAAGGGAATCATCAACTTTTATTCCCTTAACCTTTTCTAAATACCTCAAACCAAACGGCCCCTTAATCTTAATTACCTTAAAGAAGGCACCAGCACAGCTTATGTGGCACTGCTAGAATCGCACAAAACAGCCCTTTGAGCTCTCACGTAAATTGGACAAAATCGTCCAATCACTTAATGCACTCTCCATCTCTTCTTTAATTCAGGGGCAAAACAGTCATTCTCTCATGTGTATATTTTTCGTATATAAATACTAAATACATTTCGTATACAATATATATCATCTTTACCCGTACACATTTCATATACAGTATATTCCCTTCCCGTATACTGTCGGTCTTTTTTTAAATTTCTTGGTATTTCGTATTTAGCATATTTAATATTTAATATATACTTTATCTATTTAATATTTAGTTCCATTTAAATTATATAATTTTATACATTAACATATAACCACATATGTTCAAACATATGTACATTTATTTAGTGACATAAACTTTAATGTGACACATCAAATATATAATTTGGAACAATATCATATAATTACATGCACTTTAATTAAATATGTGTATGGTAGTCATAAACTATAATCTTTAATTACATAAAGTATACATATTATTCGTATAAAAAATAAGCGTATGGTAGTATATTGAAATAGCTAATATGTATTGATATTATATGATATTAATGATATTATTGTATATAGTAGTTAGATGTATTGATTTAGTGCTACTATAATTCTATGATATTATTGTCTTATCTAAATATAGTATAATATAATCACGGATATAGCTAATAATTATTATATTACTGATATTTAATAATTGGTGTATTATCTAAATATAGCTAATATAATCACGGATATTGCGTTTGGTTATATATGTTAAATATATTACATATATTATTATTTAAAGGATAAACTTATGGTATTGAATGACTAATATGGTATTGCGTGTGATTTAGAAACTTCCATAATATATGATATTTAGAATCACGGATATATAGAAAATTTGTTTTTTAGTATGTATTTAATATATTATGGTTATTAGTATATATTATGGTTATTAGTAGTATATATTTTTAGTATATTTTAATAAATATTTAGTATATATTTGGTATATATATTTATTATCTTATTATGGTTATTATAATCTTATGGTTATTACGTATCCGTCCTTAGATATGAACTGTATTATTGTAACTAACGTAGGATAATAATTATTATATTACAGATATTTAATAATTAGTGTATTATCTAAATATAGCTAATATAATCACGGATATTGCATCTAATCACGGATATTTAGGCAGGTCCGATATTTAGTATATTTATTTGATAGAGTATGTATTTAGTATATTATGGTTATTAGCATATATTATGGTTATTAGTATATTTTTAGTATATTTAATATATATTTAGTATATATTTGGTATATATATTTAGTATATTATTGTTACTAGAATCTTATGGTTATTACGTATCCGCCTTAGATACACTAATCGAACTGATATTATGTATCCGTCCCCCATATGATACATATTCGTTATTCGCTTAACCACTCATTCATCACATAACTCGAGCTATTCCATTCGAAGTAAAACACTATACCTGCAATACAGTTAAAATCACGTTATATATATCTTTTTCCATATCATTGTTCATCACATTTTTCTTTTTATAACTATTCGTATATCTTTCATCGCATAACAATCCATCACTTCCCACAATATGTTGACTACCGATATGACGAACATATCAAAATTGGAGCAAGGCAAGCGGCTCAAAGAAATGGTCGTGAGGGTCGTCCACCGTTGGACCCGACCGGTTTTGAAGGAACGAAGCAAGGTCGATTCTATCGAGGTTCTCATGATTGATTCTGAGGTATTACGTCTACCTTTTTTTTTACGTAAATCTTTCGTATTATGTCTACTTTTTATATGATATTTGTTTTCATATTATTTTTTTGAACAAATTTGTATATGGTTGTATTCCCTTATACGTTTTTTTTTTTTTTTTTTTTTTTTTGTCGTCGTCGACAAGTATACCATATGTATATTACGTATGACGACTTTGTTTTATCAAATTCGTGTTACCATCAATTTTGTGTTTGTATATGTTCTCATGTAATTTTCACTTCGTCCGTATGTATTAATAGTTTTTTTAATATCTATCCAATTACGTATTACGTTTCGCGTTTATATTACGTTTTTTTTTTCGTCGTTGACATGTTGTATATTAAATACCTTCGCGTTTGTGTCAAATCAATTGGTCGCGTTGTCTTACACATGTTACTTCGTGCTTAACGGTTTTGCAGAATGAAATCGTTCAGGGCACTGTCCGTAAGCAGATTCTGAGCAAATACGTCAACGCTGACACGCTTGCTGTTGGAGGTGTATACATTGTTTTATATGTTTTCTTATATTTAGTTTTGGATTTTAATTATGCTTTTACCCTCCTTACTTACCAGCCTATTTATAGCAATAAGGAGGGCAATTTGGCATGCATACTACCCTCTATTCTGCCAAATGTCGTGGCAAAATGCATCACTTTACTTGATGCTTGACTAAAATGATGATGTATGTGTGTGTGATTTTGGGTGTAGCTTCAAATCTTACTCAATTAGGTAGCATGTGATGCATACCATTTCAAGCAACTATCAAATCGGGAATAATTGTCTTCCCAATGTTTCTCTATTGCCACATGCCAAGATGTTCTCCTTGATTCACTTCACTCTTGCATGCAGTCTACACTTCAATCGGATCCGCATAGAGTAGTCGAACATCGAGCGTAACTTTGTCCGGGAAATCATCATTCTAAGTATAGTCTTATTGTTTGCTATTTATTATTTGCTGAGACGACAATTCCCGATTTACCATATCAGGTGGTCATTGAGGAACACAATTCCTAATGCCGTTTGTAGTTTAGTCGGACAATAGTTCAGCACACAACGTTTCTATAGTCTACTGACTCATTTCCTTATGTACACTGCTCCCATTTTGCTCGCTTCTTCAGAAATGGAAGGCAAATTGTCTCTAATTTTTCGCTTTTCAAACAAATATGCTCCTTCAGATACTTGATATCGAATACATCTGCAATTCATCTGAAAATATTAACAACAGCAACATCAACTCACTACTAGATATGTGATGCTTACCTATACAAGCAACAATCTAATCTAGAATCTTTGTTGTTTTCCAATGCTATGACCTAATGATCATTGTCAACTCTTATTTGTTGAACTCCCATCACTATTTGGGCATGTCATGGTGTTATTATTTGTAATGAAGAATGGCTGAAAAAATGCATGCAGTACACTTATTCGTATCCTTTATCAACAGTATGTTCGATACACGAAGCATATCGTAATTGTAGACACCCACATTTTGACCGCCAAGTGTCTATAGAAGTTTCCGACAAACACCCGATGATGATCGGACGCAAACGTGCTTTAAATACTCAGAAACGGGCTCAAAATCATTGGCATTTGGCTTGGGCTCATTATGGAGTACATATCTCACAAAACCAACCTCAAAATCAGGCTCAGTGGGTCGTTTCGAGTCAAATAAGACTAATTTGGGTCGATTCCGGCACCAGGGGTAAAACCGTCTTTTTACGACCGAGTCAAAACCCGTCAAAAATATTTCCGAGTCACGTGAGTCAGCCGTGACACCTCACATGGCTGATTCGGACCCCAATCCTACGGGAAATCAGCTACACAAAATATTAAACAAATCCGTTTAAGGATGGAATTCGATCTCAAGCAGGAATCCTATCCGAAAACCGATTCAAACACCCGACCGAGCTAGAACACTCGGCCGAGCTAGAACACTCGGCCGAGCAGCCCTCCACCAGCCGGTTCTCCCTTTCTTCTTTGACAAGAAAGCGGAATCCTCATTCCTTTCAACTTCTACGTTTCCTATCCCAAGCGGTAGTTCAAACTCTCCTAGCCAAGGTCGGGAATATCCCTATAAATAGCCCCTTGCACACAACACTTTTAGACATCAATTATCAATCAAATACACATCAATTAACATTCATCATCAATTAACATCTACAATATACATTCATTATCGATCAAATATTCATAAAAGCATCACAAATTATTCCCATACACACACTCGTAAACATAAAATCTAGCATCGATACACCGATATTACAAACCCGAAGGAAACCGGCCCTATACCCGACACCCTTCACGACCAAACCAAACCACCATAACTCACCGACATCTACTCGACGCTCTTGTGCCTAAGCCACGTCCCGACGAGCCCCGATCCGAGTAAACAGAAGCATGTAGGTTGAGGGTGTAACAAAACCCGATTTCTCTTCTTCTTCTCTCTTCCTCCTCGTCCGTCTTATTTTTTATGGGTCGGTCGTCGTTTATTTTATTTTCTAATATCGATACTATTAAAAACTATTTTCATACAACAACATTCTTAAAAATATGATATCGATTTTCTATAATCGAATATTGTATCGAAAAGAATTATATTAAAATCTCGACGATATTAAAAATCGTTACATCTTTTTTTCGTTCAAATTCTTTTTTACAAAACCCTTTTCTAAAAATCATTCCGAATACTCGATATCGATTTCATAATCGAATATCGGGTACGACGAATATCGAAAACATAAATCGAATACAAATTAATTCATATTTTGTACGAGATTTATCAAAATTAGCAATTTCGAACAAAAAATAAAAAACCGGACAGACCCGCACGCGAGTCGCGCCATGCCAAGGCGACTCGCGCACGGGCCTGAAATCCGAGACGTTTTTTTAGCTTTTTCGTTCGTTTTATTTTATTCTTCTACGAAACAATCTTAAACCTTATATCTTTTCTAAAACTATTCGAAGTATTTGATATTGATTTCGTAGTCAATTATCGAATATAACGAATATCGAAAATATTAAGTCGAGTACGAATTATGCAATATTCGTACGCGGTTTAATAAAAGCATCAAATTTTCAAAAAACCGCTTTCGAAATCAGCCCGACACGCGACTCGCCGGCATCCCGGGCGAGCCGCGCGGCCGACTGCCACGACGCGCCTTTATCGTTTTTTTTATTATTTTTCGAACTTCGTTTTTTATACAAAACAGCGTTTTTAGCAATATTTTCCAGATTTCGATTAATATTTATTTTTTTCGATCTCGTATATTTATTTGCTATATTATTATTTACAAATCGATACTAACTCGTTTGTTCATCTTTTGTAGCAAATTCATATTATTTCATCTTTTGTTTTATTATACTAAAACGAATCTCACATGCTAAATTCAACTTCGACGTTAATAATTTTTCATGCATTAAATCGACTTAGCAACCCATTCAATTCCTCGCATGTTTAGGAAAACAATGTTTGCATATCATTCATCGTATTACTAACACGCGTATTCAAAAGTCATTCGATATCCTAGTAGAGGCCGCTAATGTGCGGGCGGGGTTGGGTGTTCTTCACGAACTTCCCAACACGTACCCTCACCCCTTACTCAGAACCGTGGTTTCCGGATGTCCGAAACCATTGGCAACGAGAGTCATTCAATATACGATTAACCGCTCAAGTCGGCATCTGTATCGATATGCAAAGGGACGAGCCCAATAAACTCTCACATCGGAAATGGGCCGTATTTTACACGGCCCACTACGACATAGAGTGGGCTCGAACGGTTCCGAATAACCATAAAATTCGGTGGCGACTCCGACTTCGATTTAAATTTCCATTTGACCATCTCATGGAGATTCATTCGCCTCCCCAAACCCGCGCGTGGCCGCGTCGGGGTGGACCTATGTCATGTCCACAATTTGGCGACTCCGCTGGGGATTAGCTGATACGTTACTGACCTTCAGCATCCTCAGGGTGAGACTCGAATAGAAATCGTTTGACTAGTCCAATACGCGTTTTAGTTTTACGGTTCATGCATAACCCGATATTTTTCTGGGCCGGTACTGGTGACCGACGTCCCACTATACTATCGATGTAGTGATATATCGAAGGTGTCCATTAGCCGATTCGTATGGGTTTTACGGCATGTTCTAAGCTCAACTCGACTTAGGAAGTCCGCCCCGATTCTCGATAGGCTGTGTACACTGGTATAGACCCTTTCAAACTGACCGAGACTTAGATTAGAGCATACATGGTGTCATTATACTGTTTCCATGACTACGTGCTACCTGATCCACAAGTCTTATTTTCAAACCGTCTTTTTCAAAAATTGCATCTTTTTCAAAATATCCAATTTTCAAAACCCGGGACATATACCGAATTTAGGATCCACGATTTTACTCAAAATAGCCTATTTTTAGCCGGTATTATGCCCATTTCAAAACTCGAAAATATTTTCGAACTTTTCAAACCCGTCATCCGGCCCGTTTCTTTTCGTTTTTCCGAAAAAAGGCCGGACTCCTCGCCCCGATTTTACTCGGGCTTTCAAAAATCGATTTTAAAACTTTCCTCTTCTTAGGACTTCCCGTATTTAGCAGTGTCGGGTCATGTCATAAGTTGTCAAGTCATCTAGCGTCGAAACTCCGTCGATCTTACATCACGGATTTCCTCCCTATCCCAGTCCGCCTTATTAGACTAAGGCAAGGCCCACCTACGTAGGACATACTCCTACAAAGGTTGGCCCGTTTACACAAATCGAGTCCAAAGTCTGGGGAACGTCTCATGTGAACCTCCTTTCGAACAGGGCCCAGCCCACACAGCTGGATCCTAAAGGAGGCCCACCTTCACGAGTCGCCCGTCTAAGTGTCTTTTCCGAGTCAACCTTTTACAAGGCATAGCCCTATAACAAAAGGCTCGTGGCCCTTACGACTAAGGGTCACTCGTCCGACACTCGAGTCTTAACCAAATTTTCGATCTCACTTGGGGGCTACCCTTCATCAGAGCGGTCAATCACGGTTGCTCTAAGGGTCATGTCTTACACGTGTCTCACGTACCCCACTTTCGAGCCACTTAGATGTCACACCATCTGAGTCCTACCAGAGTCTTTAGCCTCACTTGGGGGCTATTCTCCGACGGAGCGATTAATCACGGTCACTTCGAGGATCATACCCTACACATTTGTCTTAGGAGAGTCTAACCCGAGTCAAACATGGTCGCCCCATTTTCGGACTCACCCTCGTGCAGCTTGAGTCTCATCGTCAAGTCCAAGCCAGTGGTCGTTACCTTGTCCAGGTCAACGTTCGAGTATCCCGATCCAAGAATCCTAGTCATTCCAGTCACCCCGGGTCGCGTCTAGTTTGACTCCCTCTCTTGCATTTGCGCAAAACCGAGTTTAGGCGAGTCGTGGCACCTGTCAAAGACCTTACCAAAAAAAAAAAACAACCAACCGAGCATCCGAGCCCAGATCTGATTCGAGTTCAAGTCTGAGTCCGAGTCTAGGATACCCTACATCCTCATTTCCAAATCAGAGTCAAAGTCATTTATATTCCGTCCTCCTTTTCAAAATTCAATAAAAACAGCTTTTCTATTCCTCATATATACTTTCTTTATGTGTTTCCGAGAACATGATGAACACCGTCATACACTGTGAGCACATGCACGTGACTATAGGCACATCTATAATGACTGCAGGAAATCGAGACCCGTGTTTTCCTTTACCTGTTCCATGTCTGACATAGGAAGCCACAAAACTACACTTAGCAGGAGCGGTATCGAATCCAATGACGAATCTAGGTAGTCTCCTAGTTTGGGTTCAAGACGGGAGGCAAGCCCATTTCCCACAATAAACACCCCTCCGACAAGATCAACCATACCTACCTACGGTGTTAGTCTGACCAACAGAAAAAAAAGACAAAAAACTGGACAAAAAAAAAAAAAATCGAAAGTCCAAGGAAAAAAGCAAAAGGCCAAAACAAAAAAGCATGCCATCATAAAAAAAGAGCATCCGCGACTAGAACGGTCAACACAAATGAAGATCCCATGACCGGGGCTAAGAGGTCAACCAACAAAAAATATTCAAATGCCCATGACCGTGGTCAACGGTCCACTCAAGATCAATACTCATACCATCCAATAAGGGAGAGACAATCAAGCTGGTCAGCTAACACCACATTTAGCCTTCCCACATTACAACCCTCAAGACCTTCCCGAGACCCAGGCTAAAGACAGCCCGGAATTTTGAGGATTCAAGCTCCATAGGATACCCCTAACCATTAGGGCCAGACATGGAAACCAGATCCCGCATCATCAAACATATCCCGATCAAAGTTCGAGCCATTTTACTCGGCTTCCCCTTTACATAACAAAATTCACAATCACCATACAAAGACCCGAGATCAAAACTCGTCAAAGACCCGAGAGCAAAACTCGTCAAATCCCTTACCTAATTATACACAATCCCGAGAGCAAAACTCGTTAAAATCCCCGAGAGCAAAACTCGTTAAAATCCCCGAGAGCAAAACTCGTTAAAATCCCCGAGAGCAAAACTCGTTAAAATCTCATCCCAATTCTTCTCATTCAAACCAGTTACCAACCCCAAACACGGGAATTCAACTTGCAGTCGGCATAGAACATGCCCAAATAATTCACACCACTTTTGGGGGCTACCCCGGAGAATGCTCACAGTCACAGGATCAACATCCTAACTATTCTAGCCCTTTGATCAAGACATCATGGGGAGCACACTTAGCCTAACCATTGCTATGGCTGGTTACACACAAAGTCCTATTAGACTAGGCACCATAATATATCTTTCAACACTGAACTACGGCATGGTTTGATTTCACTACACGTGAATACGTAGGCAGCCTTTCAACAGAGGCACAACCACCCACATTGACACACATTCAAAAAGCGCCATCATTCCGGTCACGACACCGTCATGTTCTCAGCAGCTAGCTTTGTCATCCTGGGGGCTTCTCTTAGACAGAAAACCTCCATCCACTCACAAAATCCAGATAAAATTCAAAAATCTAGCCTTCTTTCTATAGTGTGTCCTAGTAGTCGGCTCAGTCGAAGACGAGAATCTGTCAGGACTCGAAGCAATACCCACTTTGGGAATGTACCCTAAAATCAAAAATTCAGGAGAGCACTAGACTACAACAGTCTCATTACAGACTACTGCAACCCCGTATAGCATATCTATCCCACTTCGATGTTCGACCATGTTGCCACTCGTCTAGGCTACGGAATAGCGCAACTTAAGAGTCTTGTTAGGTGGCCCACCCCCCTACCGAGTCACGGTCCAACCCCTCGAGAGTCCAGTCGTGTCTGTCAACTCGTCCGGTCACGCCCAGTGTCGAGTCTGTCGATAGGTCTCTCTCTTCAAATTCTCATTTTTTAAAAATCTGCAAAACTTAGCCATTTGAGAAAACCCTTTTCGACAAGGTCAAATTTTGGTATTGCAAATTTCTTTTCTACCCATTTCAGTTTTGAAAACCTATTTCCTAGCACGTGAGATGCTTTCAGTACTTCGATTTCAAAACTAAGCAAAAATCATTTTTTATTCCCCAGCGCGAGTCATATTTGTTTCACCTACATGTAACTTATACAGGTACAATTCAAGACCGTGCAATTCACATAACTCCCCAGCGGCATAGACTTATACAACAAGTCCGATTCCCCACGGAGTTATCATCATCAACTCAGGTACATTTCTAGTCTCCGGCCGGCGGGCCCTTTACGCAGGTCTAATGGACCTTAAACGACCCGACCGGAAGTCTGTCAGGTCTTAATCTTTGATTGACCTGGTAGCTACTCTGACTTTCGCCTTGTCCAAGCCTCAGTCAGAGTGGGGGCTCTGTAGACACCCACATTTTGACCGCCAGGTGTCTATAGAAGTTTCCGACAAACACCCGATGATGATCGGACGCAAACGTGCTTTAAATACTCAGAAACGGGCTCAAAATCATTGGCATTTGGCTTGGGCTCATTATGGAGTACATATCTCACAAAACCAACCTCAAAATCAGGCTCAGTGGGTCGTTTCGAGTCAAATAAGACTAATTTGGGTCGATTCCGGCACCAGGGGTAAAACCGTCTTTTTACGACCGAGTCAAAACCCGTCAAAAATATTTCCGAGTCACGTGAGTCAGCCGTGACACCTCACATGGCTGATTCGGACCCCAATCCTACGGGAAATCAGCTACACAAAATATTAAACAAATCCGTTTAAGGATGGAATTCGATCTCAAGCAGGAATCCTATCCGAAAACCGATTCAAACACCCGACCGAGCTAGGACACTCGGCCGAGCAGCCCTCCACCAGCCGGTTCTCCCTTTCTTCTTTGACAAGAAATCGGAATCCTCATTCCTTTCAACTTCTACGTTTCCTATCCCAAGCGGTAGTTCAAACTCTCCTAGCCAAGGTCGGGAATATCCCTATAAATAGCCCCTTGCACACAACACTTTTAGACATCAATTATCAATCAAATACACATCAATTAACATTCATCATCAATTAACATCTACAATATACATTCATTATCGATCAAATATTCATAAAAGCATCACAAATTATTCCCATACACACACTCGTAAACATAAAATCTAGCATCGATACACCGATATTACAAACCCGAAGGAAACCGGCCCTATACCCGACACCCTTCACGACCAAACCAAACCACCATAACTCACCGACATCTACTCGACGCTCTTGTGCCTAAGCCACGTCCCGACGAGCCCCGATCCGAGTAAACAGAAGCATGTAGGTTGAGGGTGTAACAAAACCCGATTTCTCTTCTTCTTCTCTCTTCCTCCTCGTCCGTCTTATTTTTTATGGGTCGGTCGTCGTTTATTTTATTTTCTAATATCGATACTATTAAAAACTATTTTCATACAACAACATTCTTAAAAATATGATATCGATTTTCTATAATCGAATATTGTATCGAAAAGAATTATATTAAAATCTCGACGATATTAAAAATCGTTACATCTTTTTTTCGTTCAAATTCTTTTTTACAAAACCCTTTTCTAAAAATCATTCCGAATACTCGATATCGATTTCATAATCGAATATCGGGTACGACGAATATCGAAAACATAAATCGAATACAAATTAATTCATATTTTGTACGAGATTTATCAAAATTAGCAATTTCGAACAAAAAATAAAAAACCGGACAGACCCGCACGCGAGTCGCGCCATGCCAAGGCGACTCGCGCACGGGCCTGAAATCCGAGACGTTTTTTTAGCTTTTTCGTTCGTTTTATTTTATTCTTCTACGAAACAATCTTAAACCTTATATCTTTTCTAAAACTATTCGAAGTATTTGATATTGATTTCGTAGTCAATTATCGAATATAACGAATATCGAAAATATTAAGTCGAGTACGAATTATGCAATATTCGTACGCGGTTTAATAAAAGCATCAAATTTTCAAAAAACCGCTTTCGAAATCAGCCCGACACGCGACTCGCCGGCATCCCGGGCGAGCCGCGCGGCCGACTGCCACGACGCGCCTTTATCGTTTTTTTATTATTTTTCGAACTTCGTTTTTTATACAAAACAGCGTTTTTAGCAATATTTTCCAGATTTCGATTAATATTTATTTTTTTCGATCTCGTATATTTATTTGCTATATTATTATTTACAAATCGATACTAACTCGTTTGTTCATCTTTTGTAGCAAATTCATATTATTTCATCTTTTGTTTTATTATACTAAAACGAATCTCACATGCTAAATTCAACTTCGACGTTAATAATTTTTCATGCATTAAATCGACTTAGCAACCCATTCAATTCCTCGCATGTTTAGGAAAACAATGTTTGCATATCATTCATCGTATTACTAACACGCGTATTCAAAAGTCATTCGATATCCTAGTAGAGGCCGCTAATGTGCGGGCGGGGTTGGGTGTTCTTCACGAACTTCCCAACACGTACCCTCACCCCTTACTCAGAACCGTGGTTTCCGGATGTCCGAAACCATTGGCAACGAGAGTCATTCAATATACGATTAACCGCTCAAGTCGGCATCTGTATCGATATGCAAAGGGACGAGCCCAATAAACTCTCACATCGGAAATGGGCCGTATTTTACACGGCCCACTACGACATAGAGTGGGCTCGAACGGTTCCGAATAACCATAAAATTCGGTGGCGACTCCGACTTCGATTTAAATTTCCATTTGACCATCTCATGGAGATTCATTCGCCTCCCCAAACCCGCGCGTGGCCGCGTCGGGGTGGACCTATGTCATGTCCACAATTTGGCGACTCCGCTGGGGATTAGCTGATACGTTACTGACCTTCAGCATCCTCAGGGTGAGACTCGAATAGAAATCGTTTGACTAGTCCAATACGCGTTTTAGTTTTACGGTTCATGCATAACCCGATATTTTTCTGGGCCGGTACTGGTGACCGACGTCCCACTATACTATCGATGTAGTGATATATCGAAGGTGTCCATTAGCCGATTCGTATGGGTTTTACGGCATGTTCTAAGCTCAACTCGACTTAGGAAGTCCGCCCCGATTCTCGATAGGCTGTGTACACTGGTATAGACCCTTTCAAACTGACCGAGACTTAGATTAGAGCATACATGGTGTCATTATACTGTTTCCATGACTACGTGCTACCTGATCCACAAGTCTTATTTTCAAACCGTCTTTTTCAAAAATTGCATCTTTTTCAAAATATCCAATTTTCAAAACCCGGGACATATACCGAATTTAGGATCCACGATTTTACTCAAAATAGCCTATTTTTAGCCGGTATTATGCCCATTTCAAAACTCGAAAATATTTTCGAACTTTTCAAACCCGTCATCCGGCCCGTTTCTTTTCGTTTTTCCGAAAAAAGGCCGGACTCCTCGCCCCGATTTTACTCGGGCTTTCAAAAATCGATTTTAAAACTTTCCTCTTCTTAGGACTTCCCGTATTTAGCAGTGTCGGGTCATGTCATAAGTTGTCAAGTCATCTAGCGTCGAAACTCCGTCGATCTTACATCACGGATTTCCTCCCTATCCCAGTCCGCCTTATTAGACTAAGGCAAGGCCCACCTACGTAGGACATACTCCTACAAAGGTTGGCCCGTTTACACAAATCGAGTCCAAAGTCTGGGGAACGTCTCATGTGAACCTCCTTTCGAACAGGGCCCAGCCCACACAGCTGGATCCTAAAGGAGGCCCACCTTCACGAGTCGCCCGTCTAAGTGTCTTTTCCGAGTCAACCTTTTACAAGGCATAGCCCTATAACAAAAGGCTCGTGGCCCTTACGACTAAGGGTCACTCGTCCGACACTCGAGTCTTAACCAAATTTTCGATCTCACTTGGGGGCTACCCTTCATCAGAGCGGTCAATCACGGTTGCTCTAAGGGTCATGTCTTACACGTGTCTCACGTACCCCACTTTCGAGCCACTTAAATGTCACACCATCTGAGTCCTACCAGAGTCTTTAGCCTCACTTGGGGGCTATTCTCCGACGGAGCGATTAATCACGGTCACTTCGAGGATCATACCCTACACATTTGTCTTAGGAGAGTCTAACCCGAGTCAAACATGGTCGCCCCATTTTCGGACTCACCCTCGTGCAGCTTGAGTCTCATCGTCAAGTCCAAGCCAGTGGTCGTTACCTTGTCCAGGTCAACGTTCGAGTATCCCGATCCAAGAATCCTAGTCATTCCAGTCACCCCGGGTCGCGTCTAGTTTGACTCCCTCTCTTGCATTTGCGCAAAACCGAGTTTAGGCGAGTCGTGGCACCTGTCAAAGACCTTACCAAAAAAAAAAAACAACCAACCGAGCATCCGAGCCCAGATCTGATTCGAGTTCAAGTCTGAGTCCGAGTCTAGGATACCCTACATCCTCATTTCCAAATCAGAGTCAAAGTCATTTATATTCCGTCCTCCTTTTCAAAATTCAATAAAAACAGCTTTTCTATTCCTCATATATACTTTCTTTATGTGTTTCCGAGAACATGATGAACACCGTCATACACTGTGAGCACATGCACGTGACTATAGGCACATCTATAATGACTGCAGGAAATCGAGACCCGTGTTTTCCTTTACCTGTTCCATGTCTGACATAGGAAGCCACAAAACTACACTTAGCAGGAGCGGTATCGAATCCAATGACGAATCTAGGTAGTCGCCTAGTTTGGGTTCAAGACGGGAGGCAAGCCCATTTCCCACAATAAACACCCCTCCGACAAGATCAACCATACCTACCTACGGTGTTAGTCTGACCAACAGAAAAAAAAGACAAAAAACTGGACAAAAAAAAAAAGAAATCGAAAGTCCAAGGAAAAAAGCAAAAGGCCAAAACAAAAAAGCATGCCATCATAAAAAAAGAGCATCCGCGACTAGAACGGTCAACACAAATGAAGATCCCATGACCGGGGCTAAGAGGTCAACCAACAAAAAATATTCAAATGCCCATGACCGTGGTCAACGGTCCACTCAAGATCAATACTCATACCATCCAATAAGGGAGAGACAATCAAGCTGGTCAGCTAACACCACATTTAGCCTTCCCACATTACAACCCTCAAGACCTTCCCGAGACCCAGGCTAAAGACAGCCCGGAATTTTGAGGATTCAAGCTCCATAGGATACCCCTAACCATTAGGGCCAGACATGGAAACCAGATCCCGCATCATCAAACATATCCCGATCAAAGTTCGAGCCATTTTACTCGGCTTCCCCTTTACATAACAAAATTCACAATCACCATACAAAGACCCGAGATCAAAACTCGTCAAAGACCCGAGAGCAAAACTCGTCAAATCCCTTACCTAATTATACACAATCCCGAGAGCAAAACTCGTTAAAATCCCCGAGAGCAAAACTCGTTAAAATCCCCGAGAGCAAAACTCGTTAAAATCCCCGAGAGCAAAACTCGTTAAAATCTCATCCCAATTCTTCTCATTCAAACCAGTTACCAACCCCAAACACGGGAATTCAACTTGCAGTCGGCATAGAACATGCCCAAATAATTCACACCACTTCTGGGGGCTACCCCGGAGAATGCTCACAGTCACAGGATCAACATCCTAACTATTCTAGCCCTTTGATCAAGACATCATGGGGAGCACACTTAGCCTAACCATTGCTATGGCTGGTTACACACAAAGTCCTATTAGACTAGGCACCATAATATATCTTTCAACACTGAACTACGGCATGGTTTGATTTCACTACACGTGAATACGTAGGCAGCCTTTCAACAGAGGCACAACCACCCACATTGACACACATTCAAAAAGCGCCATCATTCCGGTCACGACACCGTCATGTTCTCAGCAGCTAGCTTTGTCATCCTGGGGGCTTCTCTTAGACAGAAAACCTCCATCCACTCACAAAATCCAGATAAAATTCAAAAATCTAGCCTTCTTTCTATAGTGTGTCCTAGTAGTCGGCTCAGTCGAAGACGAGAATCTGTCAGGACTCGAAGCAATACCCACTTTGGGAATGTACCCTAAAATCAAAAATTCAGGAGAGCACTAGACTACAACAGTCTCATTACAGACTACTGCAACCCCGTATAGCATATCTATCCCACTTCGATGTTCGACCATGTTGCCACTCGTCTAGGCTACGGAATAGCGCAACTTAAGAGTCTTGTTAGGTGGCCCACCCCCTACCGAGTCACGGTCCAACCCCTCGAGAGTCCAGTCGTGTCTGTCAACTCGTCCGGTCACGCCCAGTGTCGAGTCTGTCGATAGGTCTCTCTCTTCAAATTCTCATTTTTTAAAAATCTGCAAAACTTAGCCATTTGAGAAAACCCTTTTCGACAAGGTCAAATTTTGGTATTGCAAATTTCTTTTCTACCCATTTCAGTTTTGAAAACCTATTTCCTAGCACGTGAGCTGCTTTCAGTACTTCGATTTCAAAACTAAGCAAAAATCATTTTTTATTCCCCAGCGCGAGTCATATTTGTTTCACCTACATGTAACTTATACAGGTACAATTCAAGACCGTGCAATTCACATAACTCCCCAGCGGCATAGACTTATACAACAAGTCCGATTCCCCACGGAGTTATCATCATCAACTCAGGTACATTTCTAGTCTCCGGCCGGCGGGCCCTTTACGCAGGTCTAATGGACCTTAAACGACCCGACCGGAAGTCTGCCAGGTCTTAATCTTTGATTGACCTGGTAGCTACTCTGACTTTCGCCTTGTCCAAGCCTCAGTCAGAGTGGGGGCTCTGTAGACACCCACATTTTGACCGCCAGGTGTCTATAGAAGTTTCCGACAAACACCCGATGATGATCGGACGCAAACGTGCTTTAAATACTCAGAAACGGGCTCAAAATCATTGGCATTTGGCTTGGGCTCATTATGGAGTACATATCTCACAAAACCAACCTCAAAATCAGGCTCAGTGGGTCGTTTCGAGTCAAATAAGACTAATTTGGGTCGATTCCGGCACCAGGGGTAAAACCGTCTTTTTACGACCGAGTCAAAACCCGTCAAAAATATTTCCGAGTCACGTGAGTCAGCCGTGACACCTCACATGGCTGATTCGGACCCCAATCCTACGGGAAATCAGCTACACAAAATATTAAACAAATCCGTTTAAGGATGGAATTCGATCTCAAGCAGGAATCCTATCCGAAAACCGATTCAAACACCCGACCGAGCTAGGACACTCGGCCGAGCAGCCCTCCACCAGCCGGTTCTCCCTTTCTTCTTTGACAAGAAATCGGAATCCTCATTCCTTTCAACTTCTACGTTTCCTATCCCAAGCGGTAGTTCAAACTCTCCTAGCCAAGGTCGGGAATATCCCTATAAATAGCCCCTTGCACACAACACTTTTAGACATCAATTATCAATCAAATACACATCAATTAACATTCATCATCAATTAACATCTACAATATACATTCATTATCGATCAAATATTCATAAAAGCATCACAAATTATTCCCATACACACACTCGTAAACATAAAATCTAGCATCGATACACCGATATTACAAACCCGAAGGAAACCGGCCCTATACCCGACACCCTTCACGACCAAACCAAACCACCATAACTCACCGACATCTACTCGACGCTCTTGTGCCTAAGCCACGTCCCGACGAGCCCCGATCCGAGTAAACAGAAGCATGTAGGTTGAGGGTGTAACAAAACCCGATTTCTCTTCTTCTTCTCTCTTCCTCCTCGTCCGTCTTATTTTTTATGGGTCGGTCGTCGTTTATTTTATTTTCTAATATCGATACTATTAAAAACTATTTTCATACAACAACATTCTTAAAAATATGATATCGATTTTCTATAATCGAATATTGTATCGAAAAGAATTATATTAAAATCTCGACGATATTAAAAATCGTTACATCTTTTTTTCGTTCAAATTCTTTTTTACAAAACCCTTTTCTAAAAATCATTCCGAATACTCGATATCGATTTCATAATCGAATATCGGGTACGACGAATATCGAAAACATAAATCGAATACAAATTAATTCATATTTTGTACGAGATTTATCAAAATTAGCAATTTCGAACAAAAAATAAAAAACCGGACAGACCCGCACGCGAGTCGCGCCATGCCAAGGCGACTCGCGCACGGGCCTGAAATCCGAGACGTTTTTTTAGCTTTTTCGTTCGTTTTATTTTATTCTTCTACGAAACAATCTTAAACCTTATATCTTTTCTAAAACTATTCGAAGTATTTGATATTGATTTCGTAGTCAATTATCGAATATAACGAATATCGAAAATATTAAGTCGAGTACGAATTATGCAATATTCGTACGCGGTTTAATAAAAGCATCAAATTTTCAAAAAACCGCTTTCGAAATCAGCCCGACACGCGACTCGCCGGCATCCCGGGCGAGCCGCGCGGCCGACTGCCACGACGCGCCTTTATCGTTTTTTTATTATTTTTCGAACTTCGTTTTTTATACAAAACAGCGTTTTTAGCAATATTTTCCAGATTTCGATTAATATTTATTTTTTTCGATCTCGTATATTTATTTGCTATATTATTATTTACAAATCGATACTAACTCGTTTGTTCATCTTTTGTAGCAAATTCATATTATTTCATCTTTTGTTTTATTATACTAAAACGAATCTCACATGCTAAATTCAACTTCGACGTTAATAATTTTTCATGCATTAAATCGACTTAGCAACCCATTCAATTCCTCGCATGTTTAGGAAAACAATGTTTGCATATCATTCATCGTATTACTAACACGCGTATTCAAAAGTCATTCGATATCCTAGTAGAGGCCGCTAATGTGCGGGCGGGGTTGGGTGTTCTTCACGAACTTCCCAACACGTACCCTCACCCCTTACTCAGAACCGTGGTTTCCGGATGTCCGAAACCATTGGCAACGAGAGTCATTCAATATACGATTAACCGCTCAAGTCGGCATCTGTATCGATATGCAAAGGGACGAGCCCAATAAACTCTCACATCGGAAATGGGCCGTATTTTACACGGCCCACTACGACATAGAGTGGGCTCGAACGGTTCCGAATAACCATAAAATTCGGTGGCGACTCCGACTTCGATTTAAATTTCCATTTGACCATCTCATGGAGATTCATTCGCCTCCCCAAACCCGCGCGTGGCCGCGTCGGGGTGGACCTATGTCATGTCCACAATTTGGCGACTCCGCTGGGGATTAGCTGATACGTTACTGACCTTCAGCATCCTCAGGGTGAGACTCGAATAGAAATCGTTTGACTAGTCCAATACGCGTTTTAGTTTTACGGTTCATGCATAACCCGATATTTTTCTGGGCCGGTACTGGTGACCGACGTCCCACTATACTATCGATGTAGTGATATATCGAAGGTGTCCATTAGCCGATTCGTATGGGTTTTACGGCATGTTCTAAGCTCAACTCGACTTAGGAAGTCCGCCCCGATTCTCGATAGGCTGTGTACACTGGTATAGACCCTTTCAAACTGACCGAGACTTAGATTAGAGCATACATGGTGTCATTATACTGTTTCCATGACTACGTGCTACCTGATCCACAAGTCTTATTTTCAAACCGTCTTTTTCAAAAATTGCATCTTTTTCAAAATATCCAATTTTCAAAACCCGGGACATATACCGAATTTAGGATCCACGATTTTACTCAAAATAGCCTATTTTTAGCCGGTATTATGCCCATTTCAAAACTCGAAAATATTTTCGAACTTTTCAAACCCGTCATCCGGCCCGTTTCTTTTCGTTTTTCCGAAAAAAGGCCGGACTCCTCGCCCCGATTTTACTCGGGCTTTCAAAAATCGATTTTAAAACTTTCCTCTTCTTAGGACTTCCCGTATTTAGCAGTGTCGGGTCATGTCATAAGTTGTCAAGTCATCTAGCGTCGAAACTCCGTCGATCTTACATCACGGATTTCCTCCCTATCCCAGTCCGCCTTATTAGACTAAGGCAAGGCCCACCTACGTAGGACATACTCCTACAAAGGTTGGCCCGTTTACACAAATCGAGTCCAAAGTCTGGGGAACGTCTCATGTGAACCTCCTTTCGAACAGGGCCCAGCCCACACAGCTGGATCCTAAAGGAGGCCCACCTTCACGAGTCGCCCGTCTAAGTGTCTTTTCCGAGTCAACCTTTTACAAGGCATAGCCCTATAACAAAAGGCTCGTGGCCCTTACGACTAAGGGTCACTCGTCCGACACTCGAGTCTTAACCAAATTTTCGATCTCACTTGGGGGCTACCCTTCATCAGAGCGGTCAATCACGGTTGCTCTAAGGGTCATGTCTTACACGTGTCTCACGTACCCCACTTTCGAGCCACTTAAATGTCACACCATCTGAGTCCTACCAGAGTCTTTAGCCTCACTTGGGGGCTATTCTCCGACGGAGCGATTAATCACGGTCACTTCGAGGATCATACCCTACACATTTGTCTTAGGAGAGTCTAACCCGAGTCAAACATGGTCGCCCCATTTTCGGACTCACCCTCGTGCAGCTTGAGTCTCATCGTCAAGTCCAAGCCAGTGGTCGTTACCTTGTCCAGGTCAACGTTCGAGTATCCCGATCCAAGAATCCTAGTCATTCCAGTCACCCCGGGTCGCGTCTAGTTTGACTCCCTCTCTTGCATTTGCGCAAAACCGAGTTTAGGCGAGTCGTGGCACCTGTCAAAGACCTTACCAAAAAGAAAAAACAACCAACCGAGCATCCGAGCCCAGATCTGATTCGAGTTCAAGTCTGAGTCCGAGTCTAGGATACCCTACATCCTCATTTCCAAATCAGAGTCAAAGTCATTTATATTCCGTCCTCCTTTTCAAAATTCAATAAAAACAGCTTTTCTATTCCTCATATATACTTTCTTTATGTGTTTCCGAGAACATGATGAACACCGTCATACACTGTGAGCACATGCACGTGACTATAGGCACATCTATAATGACTGCAGGAAATCGAGACCCGTGTTTTCCTTTACCTGTTCCATGTCTGACATAGGAAGCCACAAAACTACACTTAGCAGGAGCGGTATCGAATCCAATGACGAATCTAGGTAGTCTCCTAGTTTGGGTTCAAGACGGGAGGCAAGCCCATTTCCCACAATAAACACCCCTCCGACAAGATCAACCATACCTACCTACGGTGTTAGTCTGACCAACAGAAAAAAAAGACAAAAAACTGGACAAAAAAAAAAAAGAAATCGAAAGTCCAAGGAAAAAAGCAAAAGGCCAAAACAAAAAAGCATGCCATCATAAAAAAAGAGCATCCGCGACTAGAACGGTCAACACAAATGAAGATCCCATGACCGGGGCTAAGAGGTCAACCAACAAAAAATATTCAAATGCCCATGACCGTGGTCAACGGTCCACTCAAGATCAATACTCATACCATCCAATAAGGGAGAGACAATCAAGCTGGTCAGCTAACACCACATTTAGCCTTCCCACATTACAACCCTCAAGACCTTCCCGAGACCCAGGCTAAAGACAGCCCGGAATTTTGAGGATTCAAGCTCCATAGGATACCCCTAACCATTAGGGCCAGACATGGAAACCAGATCCCGCATCATCAAACATATCCCGATCAAAGTTCGAGCCATTTTACTCGGCTTCCCCTTTACATAACAAAATTCACAATCACCATACAAAGACCCGAGATCAAAACTCGTCAAAGACCCGAGAGCAAAACTCGTCAAATCCCTTACCTAATTATACACAATCCCGAGAGCAAAACTCGTTAAAATCCCCGAGAGCAAAACTCGTTAAAATCCCCGAGAGCAAAACTCGTTAAAATCTCATCCCAATTCTTCTCATTCAAACCAGTTACCAACCCCAAACACGGGAATTCAACTTGCAGTCGGCATAGAACATGCCCAAATAATTCACACCACTTCTGGGGGCTACCCCGGAGAATGCTCACAGTCACAGGATCAACATCCTAACTATTCTAGCCCTTTGATCAAGACATCATGGGGAGCACACTTAGCCTAACCATTGCTATGGCTGGTTACACACAAAGTCCTATTAGACTAGGCACCATAATATATCTTTCAACACTGAACTACGGCATGGTTTAATTTCACTACACGTGAATACGTAGGCAGCCTTTCAACAGAGGCACAACCACCCACATTGACACACATTCAAAAAGCGCCATCATTCCGGTCACGACACCGTCATGTTCTCAGCAGCTAGCTTTGTCATCCTGGGGGCTTCTCTTAGACAGAAAACCTCCATCCACTCACAAAATCCAGATAAAATTCAAAAATCTAGCCTTCTTTCTATAGTGTGTCCTAGTAGTCGGCTCAGTCGAAGACGAGAATCTGTCAGGACTCGAAGCAATACCCACTTTGGGAATGTACCCTAAAATCAAAAATTCAGGAGAGCACTAGACTACAACAGTCTCATTACAGACTACTGCAACCCCGTATAGCATATCTATCCCACTTCGATGTTCGACCATGTTGCCACTCGTCTAGGCTACGGAATAGCGCAACTTAAGAGTCTTGTTAGGTGGCCCACCCCCCTACCGAGTCACGGTCCAACCCCTCGAGAGTCCAGTCGTGTCTGTCAACTCGTCCGGTCACGCCCAGTGTCGAGTCTGTCGATAGGTCTCTCTCTTCAAATTCTCATTTTTTAAAAATCTGCAAAACTTAGCCATTTGAGAAAACCCTTTTCGACAAGGTCAAATTTTGGTATTGCAAATTTCTTTTCTACCCATTTCAGTTTTGAAAACCTATTTCCTAGCACGTGAGCTGCTTTCAGTACTTCGATTTCAAAACTAAGCAAAAATCATTTTTTATTCCCCAGCGCGAGTCATATTTGTTTCACCTACATGTAACTTATACAGGTACAATTCAAGACCGTGCAATTCACATAACTCCCCAGCGGCATAGACTTATACAACAAGTCCGATTCCCCACGGAGTTATCATCATCAACTCAGGTACATTTCTAGTCTCCGGCCGGCGGGCCCTTTACGCAGGTCTAATGGACCTTAAACGACCCGACCGGAAGTCTGCCAGGTCTTAATCTTTGATTGACCTGGTAGCTACTCTGACTTTCGCCTTGTCCAAGCCTCAGTCAGAGTGGGGGCTCTGTAGACACCCACATTTTGACCGCCAGGTGTCTATAGAAGTTTCCGACAAACACCCGATGATGATCGGACGCAAACGTGCTTTAAATACTCAGAAACGGGCTCAAAATCATTGGCATTTGGCTTGGGCTCATTATGGAGTACATATCTCACAAAACCAACCTCAAAATCAGGCTCAGTGGGTCGTTTCGAGTCAAATAAGACTAATTTGGGTCGATTCCGGCACCAGGGGTAAAACCGTCTTTTTACGACCGAGTCAAAACCCGTCAAAAATATTTCCGAGTCACGTGAGTCAGCCGTGACACCTCACATGGCTGATTCGGACCCCAATCCTACGGGAAATCAGCTACACAAAATATTAAACAAATCCGTTTGAGGATGGAATTCGATCTCAAGCAGGAATCCTATCCGAAAACCGATTCAAACACCCGACCGAGCTAGGACACTCGGCCGAGCAGCCCTCCACCAGCCGGTTCTCCCTTTCTTCTTTGACAAGAAAGCGGAATCCTCATTCCTTTCAACTTCTACGTTTCCTATCCCAAGCGGTAGTTCAAACTCTCCTAGCCAAGGTCGGGAATATCCCTATAAATAGCCCCTTGCACACAACACTTTTAGACATCAATTATCAATCAAATACACATCAATTAACATTCATCATCAATTAACATCTACAATATACATTCATTATCGATCAAATATTCATAAAAGCATCACAAATTATTCCCATACACACACTCGTAAACATAAAATCTAGCATCGATACACCGATATTACAAACCCGAAGGAAACCGGCCCTATACCCGACACCCTTCACGACCAAACCAAACCACCATAACTCACCGACATCTACTCGACGCTCTTGTGCCTAAGCCACGTCCCGACGAGCCCCGATCCGAGTAAACAGAAGCATGTAGGTTGAGGGTGTAACAAAACCCGATTTCTCTTCTTCTTCTCTCTTCCTCCTCGTCCGTCTTATTTTTTATGGGTCGGTCGTCGTTTATTTTATTTTCTAATATCGATACTATTAAAAACTATTTTCATACAACAACATTCTTAAAAATATGATATCGATTTTCTATAATCGAATATTGTATCGAAAAGAATTATATTAAAATCTCGAGGATATTAAAAATCGTTACATCTTTTTTTCGTTCAAATTCTTTTTTACAAAACCCTTTTCTAAAAATCATTCCGAATACTCGATATCGATTTCATAATCGAATATCGGGTACGACGAATATCGAAAACATAAATCGAATACAAATTAATTCATATTTTGTACGAGATTTATCAAAATTAGCAATTTCGAACAAAAAATAAAAAACCGGACAGACCCGCACGCGAGTCGCGCCATGCCCAGGCGACTCGCGCACGGGCCTGAAATCCGAGACATTTTTTTAGCTTTTTCGTTCGTTTTATTTTATTCTTCTACGAAACAATCTTAAAACTTATATCTTTTCTAAAACTATTCGAAGTATTTGATATTGATTTCGTAGTCAATTATCGAATATAACGAATATCGAAAATATTAAGTCGAGTACGAATTATGCAATATTCGTACGCGGTTTAATAAAAGCATCAAATTTTCAAAAAACCGCTTTCGAAATCAGCCCGACACGCGACTCGCCGGCATCCCGGGCGAGCCGCGCGGCCGACTGCCACGACGCGCCTTTATCGTTTTTTTATTATTTTTCGAACTTCGTTTTTTATACAAAACAACGTTTTTAGCAATATTTTCCAGATTTCGATTAATATTTATTTTTTTCGATCTCGTATATTTATTTGCTATATTATTATTTACAAATCGATACTAACTCGTTTGTTCATCTTTTGTAGCAAATTCATATTATTTCATCTTTTGTTTTATTATACTAAAACGAATCTCACATGCTAAATTCAACTTCGACGTTAATAATTTTTCATGCATTAAATCGACTTAGCAACCCATTCAATTCCTCGAATGTTTAGGAAAACAATGTTTGCATATCATTCATCGTATTACTAACACGCGTATTCAAAAGTCATTCGATATCCTAGTAGAGGCCGCTAATGTGCGGACGGGGTTGGGTGTTCTTCACGAACTTCCCAACACGTACCCTCACCCCTTACTCAGAACCGTGGTTTCCGGATGTCCGAAACCATTGGCAACGAGAGTCATTCAATATACGATTAACCGCTCAAGTCGGCATCTGTATCGATATGCAAAGGGACGAGCCCAATAAACTCTCACATCGGAAATGGGCCGTATTTTACACGGCCCACTACGACATAGAGTGGGCTCAAACGGTTCCGAATAACCATAAAATTCGGTGGTGACTCCGACTTCGATTTAAATTTCCATTTGACCATCTCATGGAGATTCATTCGCCTCCCCAAACCCGCGCGTGGCCGCGTCGGGGTGGACCTATGTCATGTCCACAGTAATGCAGTAAGTACCTGATTTGAATTATATTTCCATCATTTTGTGAAATTTATCGTCGGTGCATGTCTTAGACATCGATAATACTCAAAACGGTATAATGGGATTTATTTTCATTTAAAATATTGGAAGAATTATATACTAACTTTATAGCTTCGATACATTTGTTGATTGCAATCTGTCGGTCATATCTAAAACGTATTATATTGAACCATATTATTTATTATATTTAATGTTTGATATTATTTATTCATAAGATTAGTCTACAACAAAAACATCATTAACGAATATCAATTTTCCTTGCATTTCGGTTATCTAAATCGTTACTTCACATATTCCTTTTTTTTTTTTTTTTTTTTTACTTATTTCACTTTTCCAAATAATGTCATCTCAACTATTGACGTTATTCTTTGTTTACTATATCCGGACGTGTTTCCCCATTCGCAACTTTATTTTGTAACTAATACGTTCTTCCCCTTCAAATTCATACGTTCCTTAATACTATCATAGACATACAACCTAAGACCAAAATGTCGCTCAACCCCGTGATTTTATCACGGGTATTATACTAGTTTCTACTCATTCTCATCCATTCAATCTTTGGGACGACCCATTTTTCAATCACCTTAATTTCTACTCATTCTCATCCATTCAATACTTGGGATGACAATGGGCCGATTCTAGGCCCAGACCCGAACCCGTCAAATTTATCCAGGACCTAGACCCGGTCGGGTCCAAAATTTTCAGACCCAGACCCGACGGCTCCGATTCGGGTCCGGATCTACATGCGGGTCTCGCTAGTTTATTTTCAACAATTTTATGGACTTTATCACAAAGAGACGTGCTATTTCATACACGAAAATTACTTCGTTGTACACGGATTTTCCGTTTTTACCCCTCTCATTTCCCCACCTTTCCCCCTTTCATTTGAGAGAGAAACCAAATAGGGAGTATACAAAACTGGAGTAATATCAATTTCATGGCAATACGTATGGCATCTCTATCCCCCTTACCCCTCTCAACCAACGCCGGTGAACTCGGCGCTCCTCTCGCTGGTGGCCCTTCGTTTCCCTTTTGTCACCCTCCGGCTCTGATCTCTCCCTACGCCGTCCACCGCCATGCCGCTCCCCTTTCGCCGATAACCACCTTGCCGCTCTCCTCTTTCCGGCCAACACCTGCCCATCTCTCCTTCGCCGACCTTCTGCTCGCCAAACGCTGGCTAACATCATGAGAACTGTAAACTAGAATTTGAGTTGTAAAATTGAATGGATGTAAAATTACAAAAACAATAGTTCCTTTTGTTGCCAAATCTACCTACAATCTGATTTTACAGTTTACAAGCAAGTGGGTAATCAAAATGGGTATGAAATTTTGTCAAAGGAGTATGGTGAAATGTAAAATTGACTTAATGATTTGCAAAAGATCGAAGCAAAATTGAAAATTGCTTTAGTTTAGGGTTGGAGAGAGATAACAGAGTGAGAGTTATTTTTGGAGATGGGCCAACGCGAAAAAATTAGTGACAAAATGTGTATAACTCAGTAAAAAGCGTGTACGAGTATGATTTAGCAATACTGTCTCATGAATCTACCTCAAAAATTGACTTAATCTCATAAAATTAGTACAAACCAATATTTAAATCAAACAAAACACATAATTTTAAAAAAAATTGTGCTTGTGCAAGGCAAGGGAGGAAAGTGAAGATGAAAAAGTGAGGAACTTAGGGTAATTGGGTTTCCAAAGTGAGGATGGGGTTAGTAATCTGAACGGTAAGTGAACAAGTTTTCTGTATTTTTTATTTTTTATTAATAATACGTCGGGTCCAATAAGTACTTAGACCTAGACGGCTAGACCCAAACCCGATTTTTTAAAACGAGATCCATTCTCATCGGGTCTAAAAAACTGAGACTCAAACTAGATCCGTCGGGTCTGGGTCGGGTGCTGCACCCACTGCCATCCATCCCTATCCTTGACATAAATATTTGATCACTTTTTAAGAAAAGTTGTAAAATTGTCGGTATTAGTGATAAGTCAAATAGTTTGATGAATCTTTCCAAGTTAAAGCAGGGAAAAAGGAGTGAAATTAAGATTTGAATGAAGGCGATGGTATCAAATAGAGTAGATGGATTACCTGAGTATGAGTATGAGTATGATTTTAATTAAATCGACACAGAAGTAGTCAAGGAGGCGTGATTACTTATTATAAGAAAAAGTTACTCGTAACACGGAGTAGAGACTAGAGAGTCCGGAGTATCATCTAGGAGATTCAGCTTGCAGTTGTGTTTATGAAATCATGGAGATTTGAGAGTGAGTTGATGATCCAATCTCAGTTGAAGTGTGAATTTCTTTAGAAATTAGCTTGTCCGTCCGTCGGTCCGTCCATCCCAGCAGGAAGGAAGGAAGGAAAGAAAGAAGGGAGGGATATCCAATCCAATCCAATGGATAGAGTAGCAGAAGGGTTGTGGGGATTAGCAGATCACCATGAAGAAAAGGGAGATATCCCCAAAACACTGAAGTGCCTGGAAGCCATATGCCAAAGCCCCGCCTCCTTCCTCCCAATCACCGAGGTCAAAACCCGGCTTCGGATTGCGTCTCTCCTGCTGCGCCACACCCACAACGTCAACCACGCCAAGGCTCACCTCGAGCGCTCTCAGCTCCTCCTCAAGTCCATCCCCTCCTGCTTCCACCTCAAATGCCGGGCCTACACTCTCCTCAGCCACTGCTACCATCTCCTCGGTGCCATTCCCAATCAAAAGCAGATTCTCAACAAGGCTCTCGACCTCACCCCTTCCCTTCCACATCGGTACCCCCTTCTTTCCAATATCCCTTCATTATTTTCACAAACAACAACAGCTGCCTTTATCATGTTTGTTTGTTGGTTCGATTCTAGTTTTGCAGCCAAATTATGGTACTGTAACTTCACTTCACAGCTTGCAACAGCCCTGATAATTGAAGGGGATTATCAAAATTCGCTAACCTCTCTCACCCACGGATACAATGCAGCTGCTGAACTATCTTATCTCGAACTCCAGGTTACCCTACCCCCCATTTTGAAACTTGTTTCAAAATTTGCTTCATTTTTATCACTTATGAGTTATTGTGAATAATTATAATATGCTCGTGGGAGAAGAATCTTCTTGGCAAATTGGATATCAGTATTTTATCGGGTTTCAAATTTTGTAAGGTGATGTCTAATGTGAATAATTACAGTGTCGGAGTTGAATTGAATCTGAGTTTACTTAATTCCAAGAAGTCTAGCTTAGTGAAAATTGTTCTGTAGTTGATGTTTTTGTAACAGATATGTTGCAGCTTTTTCTTAATGTAGCGGTATTGCTATTTGTGTCATTTTCCCTTTTCTTTTTGCACTTTTAAGTTTATGTTTTCCCCTGAAAATTAACATCACGAACTAGCTTTTGAACCCTCAAAGTCTCGTTTGTGGTTGTAACGGGGTTTATATTTCAACACATTGTTAAGTTGCTCAGTGCTGTCTTATGTATCTTAGTTTTGTTTAAAAATAGATAATGATCTTGAACTAAATTTATATATCATCCATGGGAAAGGCTGTTTCAGATACTTAATCTTGCTATGGTGATCAGATGTACTTCGCAACGTCAATACTCCATGTACACCTGATGCAGTGGGATGATGTAAACCTGGTGGAGCAGTCTCTAAGGAAGTGTGATCAAGTCTGGGAGTTATTTGATTTGAATAAGGTACTCCTTGTTTTTTATGCTTGAAATTTAGTTTATCGAGTCATTTACATATTTCCCCTTGTAGTTGGTGCGTAGATCTGTTGGTAGTTTCATACTACCGTTATTGTTACAAGATGAATAATATTCTGCACTTATCCATATTGTTAACTTAGTACTCGCTCTCATTTTATACATGGGTTTCATGCCCTGGGCCCCTTCGTGCCCTTTGCATTTTATCTTTAACATATCAAGTTTAAAGTTCATGGTGAGATGTGGAGTGTGCCGTTCAACGATACATTGTTAGATTTATCAACGAATTTGAGATGGGTCACAGGTGGCATAGTAATTTTGAAATTCTGGAAAACTGAAGAAAGGGTCACTTCAGGATTTTGACTGGTAACATTAGTAATGAAGTGGCAAATGGTCAGAAACATGCAATGGCAAACGGTCAGAAACACTTCATTTTCCTAGAACCACCATCAAATCTGTTTATTCATCCATTTTGTCCTTGTAGTCTACCGCAGATCCTTAGAAATCCTTGGGATTGTTGATTCTCTATCAGGCTGTTATTTGTTAGTACGAGTATATGTTTTTAAAGTGGGAGTACTATAGACCCGTGCATAAATGCACGATATATACAAAAAATTACTTTATAGCATACTAAGTAAAGATTTTAAATTGGAGAGTTATTAATTTTTACATCTCAATTTTAAGAAATTTTTTTAAATTAATATGCAGTCACGGTAATTGAGCAAAACCAATAAAATAATAAATGTATATTTCGATGAAAATATTATCTATGGAGTATATTTTTATTTTATCTTATTCTCACATTTCGAAACATTTAATTTTTTATTTTTTTTTTCGAAAAATAATAAATATATATTATTGTTAAGAATTGAATATTCATATGATAATTTTTTTTCTTAAGGAATTTGATACTACCTCCCATCCAATCCAAGCTTTACGTAGGGCTCACTCTCCTCACAAAAAGTGGGTCCATGTAAAGCATGTATTGGATTGGAGGGAGTACTAGTACATTTTTTAAAAAGAAAATTGAATTAATTTACGTTTTTCTAAAATTTAATGTTTAGAGGGTCAACATGAAAAAAAAAACATTATTTAGAAAAAAGAAGCATGCATATTGTATTTTACTGTGAAACTAAGGATTGTCATATCGTAAATTTCTCAAATTGTTTGGATGATTTTATTATTATCTATGAAAGTATGTTGCTAATTTATTGTGAAGTATTATTTGCTTGACTTCCTTATTTAGAAGCGGGTGCATTTTGGAGGGAAATTTTTAGAAAAATGCTGTTATCGTAGTATATAGGAGGATTACTCAGCACATTGACTTTTGCAAATACAGTATTGTTTAGTATTTTTCTCGCTAGTTGTAATTTCTTGTTTAAAGTTGTCAGTCATCTGGTATCCTTTTGGTTTGAGAGTTCAGTCTTCTCATTCATGCCCTTAAGTTGGCTTGCCATCTTTTCTGAGAGAGCAAGACAGTGGTAATGAAGCAGCGAACGAGCAGCAACATGCATTTTTCTTGAACTACCACCAAATCTGTTTATTCTTCCATTTTGTCCGTGTAGTCCACTGCAAATCCTTGCAAGTCCTTTGGGTTGTTGATTCCCTATCAGTCTGTATTGCTGAGATATCTATTTCAAAAGAGCGTTTATTCTAGATACTCCCTCCGAGTTATAGTAATCTTCCTTTTTGCTTTTGGGACCACAAATAAGGGTGAGAGAATGAGCGGCTTAAAAAAGAAAGAGGAAGAGAGAGAAATGTGAGGGTAAATCTAGACCACAAATGGGTTCCTTAAAAAGGAAAGAGGGAACATTGAGTGACTCAGCTCAAAAAGGACATAGAGAAGATTATTATAACTCGGAGGGAGTATTAGTCATCCGATTGATTTTCAGAAGTATTGTTCTGTATTAGTTTTCTTGTTTGTAATTTTATATTTATTGTTGTCAGCTAGCTGGTATCCATTTGGTTTCAGAGTTGGGTATCTCATGTTCATGCCCTTAAGTTGCCTCACTGTGTTTGCAGAAAGAGCAGTGCCCTGGCTTACTCTTCTACAGTGAGCTGTTACACGTTTTCTATCGATTTCGTATCTGTGACTACAAGAATGTTGCTCAGCACATTGACAAGCTAGATGCTGCTATGAAAGCTGATATGCAACGAACACAGCGCGTTCAGGAGCTGACTAGTGAGATCAACGATCTAAGTCAAATAATTTCACAGCCTAATATTAGTTATAGAGATAGCTCACCATTGATTGAAAAGCGTTCTCAGCTTCAACAGCAACTTAGGAATTTAACATCACGTTCCCTTCCCGCTAACTACATGGATTCAGCAGATCTAGGGTTTGTGAGAAAGCCATGTGCTGATAAGCTTGAGTTGGCTCCATATCCCATAGATGGTGAATGGTTGCCCAAGAGTGCAGTTTATGCCTTGGTGGATCTTACGGTTGTAATTTTCGGACGTCCCAAAGGTCTGTTTAAGGAGTGTGGCAAGAGGATTCAATCTGGGATTCAGGCTATCCAAGGTTGGTTTTCACAGCAGTATAATTTTCTTTCTTCTACAAAAGTTCACAATGGTTATCTTGAGCTCAGACATATTTTTCGTGGTACCTACAATTTTAATTTAGGTACATAGCATCAATGCATCATGAGGTTTTATTGATTTTGGAGAGAAAATTACTTCAGGAAAGGGATTTTGGAGAGAAAAGGAAGGGAGGGAGAGGACGTTATACCTTTTCCCTTATTTGGTTAACAAATGGGGTGGGAGTCCGTTCTTAAATTATCTGTCTGGAATTTTAAAATAAAAAATATTAAGTTTCTGAGTACTGCACCTCAAATGTTTTTGTTTTGTCAACAAGGTACCCATGAAAAGAATGCTTATCTTAATTTTTAAATTTTCAATCACCTTATGATCCAAAAATATGATTCCTCATTTTTCAAGGTCATGCTGTAAAAAAGCCTCCAATGTTTAACAAAAGTTTGCAAGGTTCGTCATGGTAGGCAAAAAAAGGAAGGAAAAAACCACTTCAAGTGTAAAATGTGCCCACAGTTGCTAAATTGGGTTTCATGGAAGATTTTCAGACCTCACCTACTCCCACATAGGATCTGTATTTGTTTTCTTTTTGGTTTTAGATCTTGCGTAGCTGCGTAGCTTTTAATTTTCACCAAAAGTCGCATAAGATGGTTATGTATGATTGTGTGATATATGGTTAAAGTGTCTACGAGATCTCATAATGTCAAATACGTGGAACGTTTTTGAAATGATGAAGTATACAAAGTAAATACTAATGAGACATGTAATATACACTTCACTTTGATCTGATTTAGTACTGAACCTCTGTTGTCTGCAGTGGAGTTATCCAGACTTGGAATCATTGAAGGTGTGAGAGGTGAAACACTCTTCTTTTCTTTGTTTTTGTAACTAGTCTTAATCCGCGAACATTCACGGCTCTGCGTATTGCTAACAGTGATAGAGCTATATAATGTTTTCGATCATCACTGATATTCAAATTCAAAAAAATATAAAAAAAAATGAGGGTTGATATTCAATGAAAATCTTCCAAATTAATGCCATATGCCCATATATATAACTGTGATCAATCATTGGAAAACCTCTTAAGACATTTAAACAGTATCTGTTTATGGGCCACCAAATGGGTAACACATATCGTCAAATTGATTGTTTTGGTCTTCCTATGCCATTCTTTCGCTTTTAATAAATGAAGGTCATTTCTCTTTGCAGAGGTTGATTTGCAGCACTCTTCTATCTGGATGGCCGGTGTCTATCTGATGCTATTGATGCAGTTCCTAGAAAACAAAGTTGCCGTGGATCTCACACGGGCTGAATTTGTTGAAGCTCAAGAGGTGGGTTATAGGCTTTGTTTTTGCCTGAAACTGAAAGGGGATAAATGTTTTTCATTTCTCTAGTTTTCTTCAACTAGTCCAGCCACCTTACATCCACGGCATTTGGACTTCAGAAGGATTTTTAGTTGGAGGCTGGAGAACATGGTTGAGCCTACGCTCTGTAGAGATGGTTAAGACAGTCATTAGATTTAGTCACAGATTCTCTTTGTTTATGGATGAATTGTTCCTTGCCAGTCCTTTTCTTACTGTGTTCCATCAACGATTTCCTAATTTTTTGCAACTATAATTATGAAGATAACGAAGTTTCTTGATGCGGACTTAAGGCTTCTGATCAGATTTTGATGGTTAGAGTGTTTCTGTGTTTGTGTCATGACCCTCATGGTGTTATATTATTATATATGTCGGGTAGAGATTTGATCTCAGAAGTCAGAACTGGTCTCTGGCCTAATCTTGGTCCTTATGCCATGGATGCGGCTGATATATCCTCAAATTGCTGTGGCAGTGACCTTAAAAACTTGTGAAATTCGGCAGTGATGATCATAGCCCATATTAGTACCATCGTTTTTATGTGGATCTTTTATCACGAGACATATCAATACCTCAAGTTCATTCTCAGGCCATGTTTAAGTAAAGGAAATCAATTTGGAGCTGAGCTTTCGACTTTTTAACTAACAGTGCAAATTTTATTACAGCAAAGCTAGAACAGTTACACATTACTTTTCACTTGATTTTATATCGTTACTTATAATTTGTAAAAATTTACACGCCACTATTCCATCATGCCATGCATTTTGTCTCGCAACCCCCATTTAATTTTTCAATTCAATGGGCACTTGCATGAGTTGTATGTTGAAACATGTTTTTTCCATAATTAGAATATGAATTGAGGTCTCCTGTTGGTTATGCTAATGGTTTATGTATATATATGTAAAAACTTGCCAGTTCTCTCACTTATTGCTCAATTCTTTTGTAGGCTTTGGTGCAGATGAGGAACTGGTATATCCGATTTCCTACTATTTTACAAGCTTGTGAGAGCATTATTGAGATGCTAAGAGGACAATATGCACACTCAGCTGGCTGCTTCAGTGCGGCAGCTTTTCATTTTCTGGAAGCAGCAAAGGTACTATTCTATTAATATTTATGAATTCCATTCTGTTGATTTTTATGTATTCAAATTGTTTCCTCTACCTAGTCTAGAATGTTCTATTTGGAGGACTTGCTTTTGAGAACTTGGTTAAAAAAAGTGTGTCTCGAGTGCGCCTAAGGTGGTGCCTTGGATGAGTCACTAGCTATAACATGGGTTCCGGATTCCCTCGGGTTCCGCGAATCATTAAAAATGAATTCTATCACGTAGCTTACTAAAAATATGCACAGCACACAGTCTATAAGAGAGCGAATCGCGAATTGGTAAGGGAGTATTCAAATTGAATCCGGTAACCATGAGCCAAAACGCCTCAATGCATTTTATGCCTTTTACACAAGGCTCACCCAACGAGATTCACTAGTCATTTAGATATTTAATTATAACATTTCAATTTTCATTTTTACTAAATTTTACTCATATACGGAGTACATGTTACCCAACTTAAAAACTCCTAAATACTGGAGTAGATATTTTCAGGCCTTGGTTTTAAAGCTGTTTAATGTTATGCTAATTTTGCCTTATTGTTTTGATGGCTTACACCATTGAGAAGTAATTGTGGAATGAATCATTAGACAAGTAAATGTTGGTGATTTAAGTGTAAATACCGTTTCAGCGTACTCGGGTTTGGTTTACGGATGTGTGAATTCAATATAATATAATATAGGTTCGGGGGAAGTACGGAGTGTACGCTTATATATAATTAATTGCGAATTCACGGTACCAGGTTCATACGGTACACTATGGCGGGGGTCTCATGAAGATTTTGGTGGGAATTCATGAAGAGTCACAACTCTTCAAACTCGTATCCCTTCTCCTTCAAACTCTATATCATAGAGGTTTGATCAAATCCGCAAACTAGAACAAAAATCTGCACAAAATACTACATAGTTATATCTCTGTTTTCTGTGCAAATTCAGAGGAACACCGTCTTATCTCAGTAGAAAATTCGGCACAACCCTGCACTGAAATAAGGGTCGAATTGTTCTATTAGGAAAGCACAAAGTCGATTCGGTGTTGGTTTTTTCGTTACTTTCCTTATTTGCACATAACAGTAAAGTCATTGAGTTAGCAGCAATATTACAAGAAATGCTAATACATACTGTTACTGAGAAATGAAAGGAGGTGTCTCAGTCTCTGGAGCATGGTTGAGGCCTTATATTTATAAGCTTGGAAATGTGGTTTTTGAAGTCAGTTTATGGTTCTTGGGTTTTTGGGAAGACTGGTTTTATCCGTAGTTCGCAGTGATAGACATTGTCGCCCCATCTTCTATTAGTTTCCTTAAGAGTCTTATAATTTGCAGTTAACAGAGAGCAAGTCAATCCAGGCTATGTGTCAAGTTTATGGAGCAGTTTCTTATATTTGTGCCGGGGATGCTGAATCTTCATCACAGGTAAAATTTCTTATACCCTGGTGATAATGTTTCTTAAAGTTGTGCACTCCTCTGGCCGTTTGATAGGTCTGAGACCTGCATTCATCTCATTTGCGTTCCATTCAGGCTCTTGATTTAATAGGGCCAGTGTTCAGGATGATGGATTCTTTCATAGGAGTGCGTGAAAAAACCACTGTTCTGTTTGGCTATGGTCTTCTGTTAATGAAGCAGCAAAATCTTCAGGATGCACGGTATGGCACATTTCAATTCATTTTATTCAAGTGTGATGTCACTCATGCTTTAATGGTGGACGGTCGCTCCATGAATTTGTTAATATCAGTAATTTGTTGAGTATTGCAACAGAGTACTTGTTCGGATGGTAAATATTTTTGGTTCCTGTAAACCCTATCAATCAACTGACAATGAAAGAGCATTAGTCTAGTGACATGTTACTCGTGTTTTCAATAAGTTGCTTTTGCATGGACACTGGTTTTTTGGGAGTAATTAGTTCTGTCCCAATGTTTTTTGTATTGGTATTTTAGTTAAATCTGTCTTGATTGTTCGATGAAATTTAGTTTTCTTTGTTTCTACTATAATCTTGATGTCTGATGAGAGTGATCGTTGGATACATGATTTTGCTTAGTTTTTAATATGACAACTCCACTCTATCTTGCAGGATACGCCTGGCCACTGGATTGCAGTTGACACACAGTACTCTTGGGAATCTACAACTAGTTTCGCAGTATCTAACTGTACTTGGGAGCTTGGCTCTTGCTCTTCATGACACTGTGCAAGCTAGAGAAATTTTAAGGTCTGCTTTGACATTAGCCAAGAAACTCAATGACGTCCCAACTCAGATATGGGTTCTTTCTGCTCTAACAGGTACTGTAGTATTTACGACTCCCTCCTTGAATAAGCCCCACATTCTCTTTTTGAATTTTTTCTTGGTTAGCCACATTTCTTAATAAGGTAAAGTTATAAAAAAATTGTGACTATTTTACCCTCATCAGATTTTTCATATTACCTTACCTACCCTCATTTTTAGTATTGCTAAAAAGACACTAAATGCCCTTTGCCTTTTTCTATTTCCTTGTTTATTGTTCCCACCCCTTATGGGGCTTATTCAAAAAGGAGGGAGTATTTAATATGGTTCGGTAGCTGACATTAATGTACACAAACTTAATTAAAAAATGAGCCTGCTCAAGGCTTAGCAAGAGGCTTAATGAGACACCTACCAAAACACTTAGTGGTGGTGGTGGTGGTAGTGCTAGTGCTAGTGGTGGTCGCAGCAGCAGTAGCAGCAGGTACGAATAGCACAAGCAATACCCTCCTGACGCAGGCGTCTAAGAACAGCTCGGCATTTCAAATTGCTCCTCAGGGCAAAGGTCTTAAGACCATAAAGAGGTAACATGAGCAAGGAAATCCAGCAAGATACATCAAATGGGGAACCAGCGACATCATCCAGGGCACCCTTCAAAACCCGCGCAAACCCAAGACGACATTTAGACGGAATCCGACTCGACCCGAAGTCAACCTGATTCTTATAACCCGAAAGTGGTCCAAACCCGACCCCGACCCGACGCCAACCCGGTTGACCCGTTTGTCAGGGCTACCTATCATGCTCGGCCAAAGATTTATTGGAGAACGGAGTTAAGAAACATGCATGGGTAGAAAGTAGAACTGGTTAAATTCTCGCAATCATGCTCAAAGCCAAGATGAGATTCAAACATCGGCTTCGTATGTTTTGATATTGTTATTCTTGATTCTTCCTATTCTTTAAAGAGGTGTCGGTGGGGGAGGAGTCTAGTATCTTGCTTTCCATATTCAATAGGGCTAAAGACTTGCTATTTTTCGGCTGTTGAGGAGGATACAATAGAGGAAAATAGTTCCTTCAGTTTCAAGTTTACTGTATCGTGATTTTTCCAGCTGTTGAGTAGGATAGAATAGAGGGATTTGTGAGGTAGCAAATTGTTTATGCATTTAACGACGCAGTTTTCATTTTGGGTCATCCACAATCTCGTTAGTGCTAAAAAATGTTAAGATGACATCTTTTGTATATCCGGCTCCTTGCCACAAGTGGGATCCAGAGACGCTTTGTGACTCTGTGTGACGTTGATTTTGCAGTAGGAAAATCAGCTGCTTATAAACTACTAGTATCAGCCTTTAAGCTGTGTTGTATGTGTGCTTGGGTTGGCACGTATCAAATAGACATTTATAAATGGTTAGTTATATCCCACCAATTCTTCTATGAGACAATCTCACGATAGTCTTATTGTGAGACCTCTCATGTAGTCATTTCTGTTACTTTATACTACGTATATCTTTTCTCGTTTCGTTTCATTTGTTTTAATTAGTCAGTGTGTTTTATGATTTGTCTCATAAGACTTTCATATGAGACAGTGTCACAAGCGATGTCATACTAAAGATGAATTCATGTTCAATTATCTGTGTGGTAGTCATGCTTGAGTAAATTTCCCTAATAAAACATGATTATAATCATAACTATTGTCAATTGTTGTACACTTGCAGCATTATACAAGGAGCTGGGAGAAAGGGGAAATGAATTGGAAAATTCAGACTACCATAGGAAAAAGGCAGAAGATCTGCAGAATAGGTTGGGAAATGCTTATGCATCAATTCATCATATTGAGCTAGTAAGTGCCTTCATCTTTCTAAAAGCATCGTGCCTCGAGTTTTATGGTACCTTTGTGATGATGATCTATCTGGTCTGGAATTGTGATATTTAGGATTTTCCCATGCTCATTTATTCTTCCAGGTTAGTAAGGAGAAAATTCAAGTCCAGCAATTGCATGAATCTGATAATAAACGTGCCATGGAAAGCTTGTCCATGAAGGTCGATCTTGATATTCCGGAGTCTGTAGGTCTGACTGGGGTGACGCCAACGGTTTCTTCTTCCAGGCTACTCGATTTAGATGCTGGAAGACGAGGGAAGCGAAAAATATAGTTAGAAATTGTATATAGTTGTAATTTATGATGGTGTATGTGTGTATGTAGTGTTCCTAGCAGGAACAAAGTTCGTCTAGATTGGTGGCTAGGAAGTTTGTCAAAATGTATGTGAATTAATGCCTTAAAAAGGCTCATCATTATTTCACTCGGGTTAATTTGAAGTTTGGAGTTCAAGTGACGAACAGAGGTGGATCCAGGTGGTCAAGTGGATTATATTTGATACTATTAGTTACAAATTGAATATGGTCAAGCCGATAAGAATAGTTTGAATTGTCTAAATGTCCTAGGTTCGAGCATTGGCATGCACATTTTTTTTTTTCTAATTATTTAGCTGAAGGGGCTGATTTATTAAAATTAATGTAATTGGTAGGATTCGAACCCCCATCATTTCTATGAAAATCTAACATAAGATCATTGTGAAACACTTGAGGCTTCGAACCCCCGTCATTTCTAAAGGTATTAACGAGCCGAGCTGAGCACGAGCCTAGGGTAGCTCGGCTCGAGCTCGAGAAGCTCGAAGATCAACTCGGCTTGAGTTTGAGCCCGTCAAGCTTGGGAATTATGGGCTTGAGCTCAACAACAGGTTCATGACTCGAGGTCGGCTCGGAGCTCGTGATGAGCTCGACTCGTGGATTGAGTTGAGCTTCATCCAAGCAAGCCCAATATTTAAGTGGGATAAAAAATTCATTAATAGGATTTGAACCCGGATAAAAAATTCATTAATAGGATTTGAACCCTAGTTTTGATTCAAATAGAGACTTGAACCATCTCTCCCACTCTACCATATTGACAATTTAGTCATAAATTTGTTTTTACGTTGGAGTACTAAGTTTGGATATCGATATACCATCATAGAATTTTATACAAAGTATACGCTATTTTGATGAAGGAAAAAAAGTTGAACCATTATATGGAATTTTAAAGAATAAAAAACCTTGTATTATATTATATTTAACGTAGGTGAAAATTAGACTTCATTGAAAAAATAATACTCTGTATAAAAAGTAAATCATAGTACTTAAAAAAATATCGAGCTTTTCGAGTCGAGCTAGGCCTTGCTCGGCTTGACTCGTATAGAATACGAGTCGAGCTCGAGCTCGAGCCGATCTCACACGTGTCGAGCTTTGACCGAGCCTATCTTGGACTGCTCGCGAGCTGTCTCATCTCATTAGCACCCCCTATTCATTTCTATGTGTGGACATGACATAGGTACACCCCGACGCGGCCACGCGCCGGTTTGGGGAGGCGAATAAATCTCCATATGAGATGGTCAAATTGAAATTTAAATCGAAGTAGGAGTCGCCACCGAACTTTGTGGGAGTTCGGGCCCGTTCGAACCCACTCTATTTCGTAGGGGGGCGTGCACAAAGTACGGCCCATTTCCGATGTCAGAGTTTATTGGGTTCGTCCCTTTGCATTATGATACCGATACCGACATTATCGGATATCGTGTATTGAATGACTCTCGTTGCCAATGGATTCGGACATCCGGAAACCATGGTTCTGAGTAAGGGGTGAGGGTACGTGTTGGAAGTTCACTAAGAACACCCAACCCCGTCCGCACTTAGCGGCCTTTACTAAGATATCGTTCGTTTTTGGTGTACACGCGTTAGTTCGACGGTTGAATGATATGCAAACATTATTTTCCTAAGCATGTGAGAAAAATAAATAAATGGGTTGCTAAGTCGTTTAATGCATGTTAAACTAATAACGTCAAAGTTATTTTAGCATGTGAGGTTTGTTTTAGTCTAATAAAACAATAAAATAAATAAATTGCTACAAACACGAGAAAACGAGTTAGTAACGGTGAATAAATCGAATAAAGATGTAAATAAATAATATGCATGATTTTGAAAAAGGTTTATGACACGTGATGGATTAACACGTGTTGACCGAAGTCAAAAAAAGTATTTATCGAAATATGTCGCGAAAGTCGCTTTTTATGTAAGATTCGAAAAGAATAAAAAATAGAAAAGCGAGGAAACGAAAAAAAAGAGACCCGACGAACCAGGCCACCGCGCGAGTCGCCTGGCAGGCACGCGACTCGTGGGGCGGTCTGTCCGGTTTTTTTATTTGTCGAAAATCACTAATTTTTATAAATCGCGTACAAATATGGATTAATTTATACCCGATTCACATTTTCGATATTCGTCGTATTCGATATTCGATTATGAAATCGATATCGAATAGTCGGAATGATTTTAGAAAAGGTTTTGAAAAAAGTTTGTTTTGAACGAAAAGTAAAAAAAAAAAAAAAAAATTGAACGAAAAAGATGTTAATTCTCTCCGCGTATAAAATCGTCGAATTTTGTTTAAAAAAGATGTAACGATTTTATTAGTATCAACGAGAATTAATTAATTTAGTTCTTGTTAGATACGATATTCGACTAAAGAATCGGTATCGTATTTTAAGAACGTTATAAAAAATAGTTTTTTTAGTATCGATTATTAGAAATAATAAAAATATGTGACGAACGACCCATATTAAAAATACGACCGACGATGACACGACCCATAAAAAAACGTGAGAAAGGAAGAGAAGAAAGAGAAGAATCGGGTTTGATTTACACCCTCAACCTACATGCTTTAGTTTCTCGGTATAGAGCTCGTCGGACGGTGGCTTAGGCAGGGGAGCGTCGAGATGATGCGGGATGAGTTAAGGTGTCGGTTTGGTGCGTTTTTTTTATGTGTGAGGTGACGGGTTTCGGCCGGCGTGTAGGTCGGATTTGTCGGGTTGATCTTGACGGTATTTCGGTGCCTTTTGGATGTATGTCGGGGTTGATGAATAATTGTAGATTAATTCTGAATTTTTGATGATTGGTAATGGGTAGATAATGAATGATTTGTGTGTGTCGCGAGGGTCCTATTTATAGGCGCAAAGGTTTAGGAGAGGTATCTTGCTTGGATAACAAGAAATACTGGTTTGGATAGGAAATGTAAGAAGTTGAAAGGAACGAGAAGTCCGTTACTTGGGGAGGAAGCAAGGAAATCTCGGCTGGATGGGGGGGTTTGGCCGAGTATCTGGAGCTCGGTCGGTATCTGATTCGGTTTTCGGATATAATTCCTACTTGAGATCGAATTCTATCCTTAAACGGATTTGTTTAATATTTTTTGAAGCTGATTTTTGTAGCAGTTGGAGGCCGAATCAGCCACGTGAGGTGTCACGGCTGACTCGTGTGTCTCGAGAATATTTTCGACCGGGTTTTGACTCGGTCGCTAAAAGACGGTTTTACCCTGGTGTCGGAATCGGCCCAAATTAGTCTTATTTGACTCGAAACGACCCACTGGGCCTGGATTTGAGGTCGGTTTTGTAAGATTTGTACTCCGTAATAAGCCTAAACCAAATGTCCATGATTTCGAGCCCATATCCGAGTCCATTAAAGTATGTTTGCGTCCTATCATCATCGGGTGTTTGGTGGGACCTACTATAGACACCTGACGGTCAAAATGTGGGTGTCTACACTATGAAAATCTAACATTAAGTCATTTCTATGAAAATCTAACACAAGTCATTTGTATGGAAGTCTGGACATAAAACCACGGTAAAATACTTGAATACAAAGAACTATAAAATTATACTCCGTACTCACTAGGTTAAAAGCTTGTGTGTTGCACAGGTTAGTTGAATTAATTACACTAAAAAAAAGTTATATAGAGTAAAAGTTATGTCTAATCATAGAAACAGTCCTTTGTGATAATCATTCAATGTGATACAATTATATGGCTTCCTTGTATCTTCCTCTCATATTCCATGTTCGTCCGTCTTTCTATCTTTTTCCCATCGTAAATATTTCATATTTGGATCAATTTTTTTACTATATTACCCTCACTTTTTACTTATAACTACAATTATGAAAGAAAAATGTATTTAATTTATACATAATAAATTTCACACAATGACACTATCTTTCAATGTAGGACAAACCACCTACCAAAAAATCCAACATCTTTCAGTGACATTATTATTTCAATGTGAGATAAATTTAATTAATTTTTCAATATAAAATAATTTTGACTTAAGTTAGATATAGTCTTAATAACTCTTGTGATAATTATACTTGAGTTCTATTGTTATAAGAGATTTTTAAGACTCGATACAGTTTTGATAGATATCTAACAACAAATGACTGGTTATATTTATACTATACAGTAGAATTTTTTCCCTCATCATAATTAATTTTTCGATGTGGGATCGTTTTACTTAAGTTTATAGTCGTAAGAACTCTTTTTAAAACCGATATCTAATGACGAATGATTAATCTTATTTATAATATAGAATTTCATTACATTCTTATAATTTTTCGATGTGGTATATTTACTTAAGTTTATAATCTTATTCTAAAGACTAAAAAGCCTTTTGATTGATAGCTAAGGACGAATGGTTACTTATTTTTAGTATAGAATTTCATCGCTTCATTATAATTTGCACGAATAATTACTCTTATTTATATAACAAAAAATCCATCCCGTAATTATAATTTTTCAATGTGGGATTTTTCGAGCAAACAATATGAAGTTCATGACCTTATTATAATTTTTCGATGTAGGAAAATTAATTACTTATAGTCTTAAGAGTTTTTTTAAGTCTCAAAAGATTTTTGATTGATATCTAAGGACGAATGATTACTATTATTTATAATATAATAGAATGTCATCACCTCCTCAAAAAATTTCGATGTGAGATAAGTTTGCTTAAGTTTACGAAATAACTTTTTTCCTAACGCAACTTTAGTCAATCCTAACGTATTTTTCTTAATATTTTCAAATTTACCCTTCTCATAATTCACAGTTATCTCAATCAAGAACAATTTTTCTCTCATTTGTATACGACTATTCAAACCACAATTACAAACCGATCATGAGTACTAATTCAATTAGGGATGAAGTAATCACCGTTTTTCCTAAATTACTTGTTTGGTTACGATAATTACTTTTTCTAATTACTCTCTAATTGCAATTGAAGATTAAATTAATTAGGGTTTTGTTACATTTTTTTTTCTAATTATTATTTAATTGAAATTGGAGTAAATTAGGGGATCGATCATTAACACTAATTCAATTAATGACGAACTAATTGTCATTTTTTTACCTAAATTAATTATTTGGTTACATTAATTATTTTTTCTAATCAAAATTTAATTGAAAATAAAGGATTAAATTAGGGTTCTGTTACATTTTTTTCCCTAATTATTGTTTAATTAATTGCAATTGGTGGAGTAAATTAGGGTTTATGGAACAAATAGAAGGGTGGTCGGGGTGGTCACGGTGGTGGTGGTGGTGGTGGTCTCTGGCGGGTTGGGTGGTCGGATTCGATCAGATTGAATTCCAATTAAATTTGGATTTTTTTTAGAGGAAACAGTAAACTAAGATCGAAGTGAGAGGTGAAATGAGAGGGGTAATATCGTCTCGCCATGTTAGGATTGAGTAAAACCTCATTAAGCAAAAAATACTACCCTAAGTTTATTATAATCTTAGGATTTTTTCTTAAAACTTAAAAAAGTATTGGTTGATATCTAATAACGAATGATGATTCTTATTTATATAATATAATTCTATTACCTCATTTTGTCGATGTTGGATAATTTTTACTTAACTTTATAATCTTATTCTTTAGACTCAAAAGTCTTTTGTTTGATATTTAAAAAGAATGATTACTCTTATAATATAGAATTTCATCATCTCATCATAATTTTCGAGATAATTTACTTACCTAAAGTTTATAATCTAAAGACCACTTTTTAAGACTCAAAAGATTTTTCAATGTAAAACATGATCACATTGTTACAATTGTATAAATGATAAGTTGATGAATCTATATATTATATTAAAAGGAAAACAAAGCATTCTCCATACTTCATTTCCCTAAATCTCAAAGCTAAAGCAAGCCACGTGTTGCGATACTATTGGATGGAAGATGAAAAGGTATGAAGCTAAAGCAAGCCACGTGTCGCGATACTATTGGATGGAAGATGAAAAGGTATGAAGTGGAAGATGAAAATGAGGAAGGAGTTATGGAGGAAGTTATGAAGTGGAAGATGAAAAGGTAGGAGTTATTAAGTGGAAGATGAAAATGAGGGGGTTATGAAGAAGATGAAAATGTATGAAGTGGAAGATAAAAAGGAGGAAGAAGTTATGGTTGAAAGCTTAACACTTATAATATATCACCTATATCAATGGATGCTTCCCTTCCCATTACACCATCCAAGTGTTTCCTGCAACGAGCATGACCAATTCCTATCCTATTACCGTTGAGAAATTAAATCGCATGATCCGAAGATGTGTAGTCGTCGAGACAAGAATCCAAAACAACCTCCACCCACCTACGTTCTATTTGATACGTCTTCCACATCAACGATACTCGGGTGTAGTAGTGAACGTGACTTTATGGGGTAATGCGTCTGACTACATTACAGAGGAAATTAGCCAATAAAATGGACATAACATGGTCGTAGTCATCACATCTGTAAGGGTCATAAATTATGAAGGTAATAAACTTTTCTTTATCAACTTTTATCGTTCATCTCTTTGAATATATGTAAATTTACATGCTCAAGTTTGTCACATATGATTTCTCCGCATTCCGTCTTAACACTAAATTGTACTTCTCCATTCGTCTCGATAGTTTATAACCCCGTGATTTAGTACAACTATACAAAGTCGAACGGACATAAGTAGGTTCCTCCTGTTAAGTTACAAACCTTTGCACGTGGAATTTTTCTCAAGTGGGACTACCAAATACTTACTCCCTAACAAAAAAATAGAGTAATTGAAGGAACCGTACCATTATTACATTGGCTCAATTAAGATTCTTCTTCCTGATATACAAGGTTAAGCAATTAGTTAGGCATGACTGTCTTGCTAATTATTAACAAATCTTTAGTTGGGCTGAGTTATATTCATTCAATTTCAATTACTCGCTTAAAGTTGGAATTTGGCTTACTTCAGTAGTATCTACTGTATCTCACTTCTCACCTCACCAGTATGGCAGTATGAATGATGAATCTCTTGATTTTGACTAAAGATAGTTAAGCATTTGTAACTGCAAGTTTGGAGCTTAATTGAAACATCAGATGGCTATATACGCTAACCACTTTTCTAACATGTTTCTACTGGACACACGTTAATATACTAATCTATATCTATATATTATATTAAATAGAAAACAAAGCATTCTCCATGCTCTATACAACCAATAATTAATTCTAAGGTAACACACTTGGCATAATGAGATTGGGTGGAAATTAAAAAGGAGAGAGTTGAATACATAATCAATGCCAAAGTCGGTTATTATTAGTTAGAACCCTTCAACTTCTTCCTCATTGATTATGTAGAATCCAAAGTGAAGAACCCATCAACTTCTTCCTCATTAGAACCCTTCAACTTCTTCCTCATTGATTATATAGAATCCAAAGTAAACCAATAAATTTCAACCATCTCCCATCCTCTTCATCTTCCTCCCTTATAATCCACCACCTATAACAATGGGTGATGCCTTTCCCATTACACCATCCAAGTGTACAACGAAATCGAGCTGATTCCCGCCACCAAACATCGTCTTACTGTTGTCGTTGGATGCAGACGACCCCGATTTTTTCCACCGCCCAGACTAACTCGGTATGTGCGTGGCTATCAATTCGTTCCTGCTTCATTGGGTTCATGCTTGCATTAGACTCATCTTAATGCTACTCATTATTAGTAGGAGTCAATTGATACAACCCCATTCTCACATAATTGACATAGTATTGTTATTGTAATAATAAGTTGATCGATGAGTTGATGTAGCATCTCTACATCAATCATAATCTAATACACAACTAATAATGGAAAGTAATAGAAGAACACTAACACAGACAACAACAAATGTGAAACATCAAAATTAGAAACAAGCACAACAAAGGGTAAGAGCAATAATAGATTGTTATGTGTGTTGGATTTTGTTTCCAGCTTGCTATATAATGGTACTATGCATTAAAGCGCTAAAATTGTTATCCCATGTATATGTAACCTTTTGTCTATGATATAATAATACCTCACATTTTTCCAAAAAAAAGGGCAAGAGCAACAAACTCAACAATGTAGACGAGAGAAAACAAAGTAGAAACTAGCACAAGATCGAACAATAAAATACGATATCTCACTATTTGTATAATTTCACGTACAAAAGTTGAGAAAGCAAAAAATATAAAATAGGAGAAAAGAAAAATGTGGGGGGGGGGATGTTAGAGCACTATCTTATCTATTTATTAATTTATTAAAATTCAAACAAATCATCATCATCCATCATTTATCTAAGGGCAATAGCAGCAATAGTTGTAGTTCCATACACCATATTTTCATTGTCATGAAGGTACATCTAACCATGTTTGAAACTTTCTATTTCACCGATCAATGGTAAAAGTTTCATATATTTATTGTGGATCCCCTTTTTTCTCTCAATTTACATGTATGAAATCGATTCCATACTTTAGAAACCGATTTCATATAAGGAACTCTATTCTCTAACTCAATGACATGAAACTCCTTATATGTTATCATTGCTATTGCCCTAATACTATCTTATACTCCCTTTGTTCATAATCTTTTGCCCCATTTCATCATTATTTGTAAGAGTATTTTAATGAAACGGGGCAAAAGATAGTGAAAAGAGGGAGTAATAAAGTCATGTGTTCTGCTCTGTTTAGGCCAAGCAACTAAACCAACCGACACATAAAATTAAGAAACGAGGGAGTCTGTTAAAAAACAAAGACAATCAATTAACAAAATTTTTAATTAAAAAAAACTCAATCAATTAAGAAAGAAGAGAGAAAAGAGGAAAAACTTATCAACTCCACCTTGCTTCACCATCCTCTTCCATTCATCTTCTCCTTTCATAGTTCATAATTGTATTGTCACCTACAACAATGGATACAAAAGTTATTATAAAGCATGAACCTCAATATGTCACCCAAGTGTACAACCAAAGCGACCCGATTAGACCTACAACCAAACCTCAATATGAACCTCAGTGTACCACCCAAATAGAATTAGAGTTTCGCGATAAACATACCAATTAAAAAGGAGAAGAGAAGGCTAGACAAGAAATAAGCGAACAATTATTATGTACATCAACTACGAGCACTTCATAATACATTGCTTATATTTTAAGAACAAAACTAACACACCCAATGTGTTATAAGTCTGAAGGGGTAGTAAAAGGAGTATCCGTAACAATAGAAACCATAGAAGAAAAGAGGCCAATATTAGATTTGAAAATCTCAACTAAAGACGCGAGGAAAAACTAAGAAAGATCAAAGTCACAATTCAAGAGGATTACTTTCTCCAATAAAAGTTAAAAAATGAATTATTAGTTATGCATTACATCTTATAGCGTTATATCTCATTTTCGCCAATAATCACTTGCTTAAGTTTTTACAAACACACTTTCAGTCTAATTCACCCTGCTACACTTGTGGTGACATGTTTGATGTAAGTTTCGACACTTTTACTCCCTTTTTTTTCCCACCATTCATTTAACATACATGTCATATATATTTCTGTAACTTGAATCGTTCAATCTTTCTAACCTCCCTCTTATTCAGAATTTAGGAATGTCTGTGGAAGTAACTAAAATTACAAAGACATGAAATCAAAACAAAAAATGCATAAATTAATAATAAAATAAATATTGGACAATGAAGCAAAAAAACAGAATTGCGATTTACAAAGGCCATAAAACAATATATTCCCGTGCGGTGCACGGGTATGACGACTAGTTCTATATTATAAATAAAATTTATCATTCATTTTTAAATATCAAACAAAAAAACCTTTAAGTTTTAAAAAGTATCTTAATTAGACTACAACTTTAAGTAAAAATAATCTCACATCGAAAAATTATAAATAAGGTGATAAAAATTTATATTATAAAGAAGAATAATCACGTGCTCTTAGATATTAACCAAAAATCTTGAGTGTTGTTTCAGGTCGTCGACATTTCAGTCAGGTGGTCAACGCTTTTTAGTGTGAAAAGAAAACAACGCCCTTCTCTAATTACATTCACTTACTTTATTAATGAAATTAAAAAATTTAATCATGTTAATGAAACTCGATAATGAAATGGTTTTTTTTAAACCGTCATTTTATTATGTTATGTTATATTTACATCCTCCCCCACCCCACCACGACACTAATATTATTAATAATATTAAAAATTCATATATAACCGTCATTGTTAATAATATTAAAAATTCATAATATTATCAGTTTCGTATTATCATAATATTAAAATTTATAATAGTAACACCCGAGCCACAAATTGGAACTTAAATATACGTATTTACTGAAAAATGAAAACAAACTAAACATATTTTGTAACGTATAATGTCATATAATATAAAAAATACGCAAAATACTGTATGACATCAATTTTTGACGTCATTTTGACCGGAAGACGTCAAAAATTGACGCCATTGTGATCGGTTAGGCGTCAATTTTTTACGACATTGTGACCGGCTTGACGTCAAAAACTGACGCCAAAGCGACCAGAAAGCGTCAATTTTGGACGTCTACTGGGTTTTTTGTGTTTTTTTTTTAAATTTTCGTACGGAAGTCAACAATAAGGACGCATAAAATCGAATACGTCAAACCGTAACAACTAAAATCGAATACTTCATTGATTACTCAACCACAGGCTAGCTATGGGGAGACCAAACTATCGACCTAATCACAATTATAATGAAACTAATCGACCGAAATAAAATCACTTACAAAATATAAAGATTCCTGAGCTTTATTGAGACACGTGTCTTAAAAACCGTCAAAAATTATCAAAAGCCGTAATCTTAAAGTAGTCGGAAAATAACAATTCGATTAATTAAGTAAAATAATTAATATAATTAATCATAATTAAAAAAACGACAAAAGGGTAAAATCACGTATAAAACTCCGACGACCTGACTGAAATGCCGACAACCTAACTCACGAAAATTGTTGTTCAATCTCAACAGCCACCATGATTCGAGCATATCCTAGGAAGGATTTCAGAGTTATATTAGCATCGCACTTGATGTACTTGCCAATAATTCCAGCAATTTTCGACAAGCTCTCTTCTCCCGAAACTTCACATTCAAATCTTGTAGTTTGACCCAAATAGGTATTTCCACTGCCTCATTTTTAGTGATATCAATATCATCCTCCCATGGCTTTAGTATGACTGGTTTCTTGTCAAACATCTACCCATTGACTGGAGTGCATTTCGCTGCTCCTCTATAAAATCATATCAAAAGGAGCAAAAATGGGGGTAAAAAGTATATAAATTATTGGACGTATTTGGATATACCTGGTTTGATTTCACGATCAAGAACAAAAAGCATACATTGCTTTCAAATGATTAACCGATTTTTGGTCGACGGTTGTGTAACACATACAAGCATCCTCAAAAGTTGTCTTGTTACTCTTCGTATTTTGTGAGGCCGTCTCAACTTACTCAATGAACAATCCGTGGAATTTATGGCAATTAAAGACCCCGTATATCTAAAAATCGTCTATTATACACTTCAATACGAGTTTCGCGGAAGGTCGTTCCGGGTCAGGTTTCAATTTGACCTGAATTTCATACTATTTGTACGTGTAGACCTAGCAAAACGAGTCAACGGGTCGGGTTCAGGTCAGGTCAGCCTCGGGTCGGGCCACTTTCGGGTTATTAAAATCAGGTTGACTTTGGGTCGATCCAGGTTATTTTCGGGTTTGTTATTTTCAACTTTTTTAAGGATATCGACTTGTTTTCTATAATAGTATCCGGGTCAGTTTCGTGTCAATTCGGGTTATGGGTCAAACTCGGGTCTTCTGTTCGAGTGTCGGATCGGGTTCAACTTGGCTTTTTCGGGTCAACAGGTCGGGTTCGGGTTGGGTCAACTTTGCCAGGTTTATGTACGTGTAAGGTCACTTTAGGATGTATCCAGCTTGATTTCACTCACAAACAACAAGCTAAGTATAGGTCGCTTTTAAACGATTAACCTATTTTCGGTCGACGGTCGTGTACCACATGTGACAATATTGATCCATTTTTATACCGGACCCCGAATTTCTAAAAATCATGTACGAGTATTCTACACTCAATTCGAGCTGCTAGAAAGGTCACATCAGGTCGATCGATCTGGATTTCATACCATGTGTTTTGGTCGTTCAAGATAATACCCTATCCGATTTCACAACATAACAAAAAATACACGTCGCTTTCATTTTTGGCCGACGGTTCTGTAACACATACCAATATCATCAAAATTTGTCTGTTGAACAGACTCGATGAACATTCCATGCTATATCTGGCCATTTTATTCTGGACTCCGAATCTCTGAAAATTGTGTTTTATACACTCTAATTCGAGTTGTTCGAGAGGTCGTATTTGTCCAGGATTCAATTTGACCTGGATTTCATACCATGTGTCTAAGGATCTAAAGTCGCTTCAGGATGTATCATGTCCAATTTCACACCCAAATAATTAGTATGCATAGGTTTTAAATGATTAACAACTGACGGTTGTGTACTTGTGTAACACATGCCGACACCCTCAAAATTTCATTGTTTGTTAATCCTATATTTTCCGAAGTCATATGATAAGTCCCGATAATCAATCCGTGCAATTTCTGTCCAATATACGAGTATATAATTTTGGTAAGAATAAACATGTTTTATTTAATACAGATATTTTTTTTTATGTATTAGATATGGTATTTCTATATGTTACTTGAAATTTTTTACACATATATAAGTATATACTGTACTGTAACAAACTTTGACCCGATTTATTGAAATTGTTTTATCGATATATACTCTCTCTGATCCAATCCAATGTAACACTTATCATAAATGAACCATCCAATCCAAATTACTCATTACTATCCCTCGCAAACGAGTCGGGTTTGAGTTAGCTTCGGGTCGATTCACTTCGAGTTATGAAAATCGGGTTGACTTCGGGTCGGGTCATTTCGGATTCAGGTTTGCGATTTTCAACGTTTTTAGGGATATCGATTTGTTTTCTATAATAATAGTCAGCTCATTTTCGGGTTAGCCCGGATAAATTCAGATTACGGGTCAACCTCGGATCTTCAATTCGGACATCAAGTCGGGTTCAGGTTGACTTATTCGGGTCGGGTCATTCAGACCAATTCAGTTTTGTCATGTCTTCTCATTCCCTAAAACTCTCTTTTTATTTACAACAAATCCCACAAATTTTTAGAATCATCTCTATTTGGAATCCTCCATTTGATCTTTGATTTATTTATCCATAATACAAATTTTTTACACACTTACCACTGAATTGGATGAGAAACTAATAATCATATACTCCCTTCCATCCATTCAATTCTGGAAACTAACAACCATATAGTCTCTTCCATCCATTCAATCCTTTACATAAGAGTTTTTCACCGCTTTTAAGAAAAGTGGTAAAAGTAAGGTATTATCGGAACTACTTTTTACCGTCGGTGCTTTACTTCTTACCGTCGGTGTTATTTACGTAAAATGACGACTTTGCCCGTGCTATTTATTCTCGAAATAATATTACTTTTATATTTTATAGATTATCGGTTTATTAGAACTCGATAACAAAACCATTTTTTTCGATTATCGTTACGCCTCCGGTTTTAAACAGTTAGTTAGATTAATTAACGACTTAATACAATTTAATAAACATAATTAACAAATACGAGTAATACGCAAATTAAATCCTAATTAATCTACGACAAATCGACATTCAAGATTTATTATACAAATTGATACAATTTTTAAAAAAAAAAATAAAAAAAAATTGGTCGAAGAACTCAGTCGACTAACCAATCGATCGGTCGACTAGATTTTTCGACTGACCGATCGATCGGTCGACCATTTTTTTTCCTTTTAATTTGCTTTTTGAAATAAATATTTTTGAACCATTTGAAATATCAGTTTGATAATGTTGGCACAGTGGTTTAGTCATTTGCCTTATAGTCAAATTGTCAGGGGTTCGATCTTAAAAAATGTCAGAATTTTTTTTGTGCTCCTAGGTGAAAAATCCTAGGTTCGCCACTGGACATACACAACGAAACGGAGATTCATAAGTCGATCTAAACCGATAAATATATCCCGATCTACGATATGAATTGAAGAATACGTTCAATTATAGCCCGTTTAACACCGCTTGTGGAAGTGTAAAACCCGTTCCTCAAGGTTCGTGAAATAAGAAACCCGATATTTTAGAAAACCGCTTCGTAATACTTGATTTGTAATTTTGATTTTCTAGAGAGATGAAACGGAAATAAATAATGAAATGATTTTGAAGTTTCTACAATAAGTTGTGGGCTTTTAATGAGGACGATTGTGTAGATTTATGTCGAGTTTTTTAAACGGTTTTTAAAAAATGCTTCATTTGAGTCGAGTTTCAAAACAAAATACTACTCCCTCCCCACCAAAATGATCTTCCCATTTCATAATGGCACATGGATTAAGAAATGGGTAATGAAAGGTGGTAAATTGTTGGATGGGGTTCAAGATGTCAAATCACAAAAAGTAACCAATAGAAGAAGAGTATAATGGATAAATAAGGAAAGTTTTGAAGTGGGAAGATCTTAGTAGAGTTTCTTTTTAAGGAAAGTGGGAAAATCTTAGTGGTGGGGAGGGAGTAAACACGTTTTTTAAAATATGAAGCGGAAAAAAAAACGATGTAATAAGTATCAATTAAAACACGGTTTCTAAAAAAGTCGATTTGGTGGAGTTGGTTTTAAAATTAGAAATCAAAAATATTACCGACTTCGTGAATCGAAAATATTAGAAATAAAAAATAAAAATAAAAAATCTAATGAGGACAAAGTCGTCATTTTACGTAATTAACGCCGACGGTAAGAGCATGAATTATACTCCGTAATTGTTTCTCTCCATGGAGGGTGATGGAGAGAAAAACTTTTTTTTACCATGGAGAGCTTCTCCATTTGGTGGAGAATCATGAAAATTTCCTTCACCATGGAGAAATGAATGGAGAGTTTGGTGGGCCGATATGGGGAGTGAGATGTAGGCCCTGTTTGGTAAACAGCGGAATGATATTACCAAAAGCAGATTTAGAAAGCAGATTTGACTAGCAGAATCAATTGACAGGTTTGACTGACAGATTTATTTAGCAGAAATTTTTAATAGTGTTTGGTTATTAGCTGTTTTAGATTAGCGGATTGTTTAACTGTTTTGTAAAATGACAAAAAAGGACATAAACAATTTTTTAATTAAATATACGTCAATATATATCACACCAACCAACAATTTCAATAATTAATATCGTCGATTTCTTCTAATATTGATTAAAGTTGATATTTCTTGAGTTTATGAAGTCTCAGCCGAAACTTGCGAGTCATGAATTAATTACTGCAACAAATACTAATTGTTTATCAAATTTATGTACTTCTTCCATTTAATTTTTATCTTCTCATTTTAATATAATACTCCACCTATATATTAACAGAATGAGAAGATAAAAAAAAATAGGGGAAGCTAACTAGCTAAGTATAAAAAAATCGAAGGGAGGAAAACGTACTTATAATGATGAATTCTATGGAAGAGTTTAGAATAATGAAAACAGGAATAATGAAAGTATGGTTCAAATTGTAAAAGGGTAAAGTGGTAAATAAAGAAGAAAAGTAATCCGCTAAGCTCAATATGCTGCTCTTAGAGCAGCATATTGCAAAACGACATATTCGACCCCAATATACTATTACAATCCGCCATTTACCAAACACTACCATTAGCATATTTTGTGGTCAAACCCGCCATTTGCTCTCAATATGCCGATTTTTTGCGGATCCGCCATTTACCAAACACCCCCGTAGAGCGCTCGCAAGCAACGACTCTTTTGTTGATGATTTGCAACTTGATTTCAACTGATTATTTCAACGGTCACACACAATTGTTTTACTCTTTTATTGATTATTTCAACGACTCTTTTTTTTTACCCCATATAATTTGCTATATTTACATGTTAATTGTTATACAATTTCCTATATAATTTGTTATTATATACAAAATGAGTAGTAGTAGTAGTAGTAATAATAATAATAATAATAATAATAATAATAATAATAATAATAATAATAATAATAATAGATGCAGCTTGTGCAGATCTGATTTGGAGACGCATAACCATTTATTCTTCAAATGTTCTTATGCAAAGCAGTTATGGGACTCCCTCATGGTCTGATTGCATATTAACAATTCGGGAAATGATATTCTTACTATGCTACGTAGAGCCCTGTACAAACCCCAACAGGCGTGGATAAGAGAATGGTTCATAGTCGCTGGTTGTGCGCTTGTCTACCATATTCGGACTGAGCGTAACAGTAGGATATTCAAGGATGTCGACAGCACTGTAGAGCAACGTCTTGCCATGATTAAAGAAGAGTTGAGGGCGCGTTTATCAGCAGCTCATCCTAGCATTCTCTTTTTACAATAGAAATTTTTTGGGGTTTGTATGTCATGTTTTTTTCTTTGTTCTAACAAAGAGTAAAGGATATGTCTTTTTTGTAAGTCATTCTCTTATTTCCCTATATGGATGAATAAGAGAAATAACCTTCTTACAAAATAATAATAATAATAATAATAATAATAATAATAATAATAATAACAACAGTAATAATAATCCTAATCCATTTTTAGTTAATCAATATGATCCATCATATTTACAATTTCTTGCTTTTCAAAATATGTCAACTAATTATCATAATAATCGTCCCCCTAATATTCAGGCATCGAATATAACTCAGAATTTGCATTCCAATTCACAATTTAATCTATCTTCTCAAAATTTTGGGGTGAACTCATATTTGCAACACCAAATCTTCATTTTGGTGGTAATGAGCAAATGAGTTACGATAGTGATCATGTCACTCGTTTGTCACAAGATGAAAATATTATTGTGGACAGGAACGAGTACGCGGACGAGTCGAACGTCATAAGGCAAGCAAGTAATGGAGGCAATGGAAATATAAAAAACGTTTGGTCAAATGCTGAAGATAGAGCTCTCGTATCATCATATATGTGAGTGTCAACTGATGGAGCAATTGGAACGGGGCAACGTGTTTCAAAATTTTGGTCGAGAGTGAGGAACTTGTTTGAGGAGGCCCGACAATCAAATCCCGGTGCAATCAAACACCGTAATGTCGGTATGCTCACTAATCGATGGTCCCAAATTTTAGTTGGTGTACAGAAGTGGGTGGGTATGAATGAGAACGGCATTCTATCTGAGGCTCATGCGTTTTCTAAGAAAGATGCGGTTCGGGATAGGCAGTGGTATTTTCTTAAGCAATACCCGAGATGGGAAACAGTTATTTGTGAGCAAAAATCACCACAACAATTGGAGGAAAAAAATGTTGACCCAACTAATGACGAAGACTGTCTCGAAACAGGAAACGAAGGCCCAAGCAGCCGTCCATCGGGAATGAAGGCGCAAAAGCGAAAGAAGGGGAAATCTACAGTTCTTGATGAAAAAGATGATATTATTGTTAAGGAAATCCAAGAAATTACTAGTATAATGAAGAAGAGGATGCTAGACTCGGAGAGGAGAACCAATGCGGAAATAAGTCATAAAAAATTGCTGCAAAGATGAAGTTATATGAACATTTATGTAATAGAAACAACTTGAGTGCAGTGGAGGAGGAGCGCAAGAACCAACTGTTCCTATAACTGAGTGACATCTAGACGTGACCTTTGTAAATAAATTAGATAATTTAGTTTAATTTAAATTTTAAGTATTGAGTAATGTCGTTGTTGAGCTAGGTTACAAAGTTAAGCATGTTATTAATAATAATATACGTTTAATAAGTTTAGGTTTTAGTTACTTTTTAATGTACGTTTAATGTAAGTGGCGGCAAATGCACCTAGATGAAACCCCCACCGTTGAGGTTGCTCTAATACACAGCATTCAAATTAAATTACATTACATTATTTGAAACACACAGCTCTAGACGACACACAACTACTATAGAAAAAAATTACTTCAAAATATAAGTATAAAATGAAATGCCATAAATATAAAGTACTAGAAATTGGTCTTAACCGCTATATTCCCGATGCTCTTTTTCTTCCAAATGTGTTCCAAAATCATTTCTGAGTGTCAGATTAATGGAGCTGTCTTCCAAGTGAGTTCGTTTAGCGATATATTCCTCCACTTTATTGACATACCCTATAGAATGTTGAGATACTTCAACAGTTGTTACATCTTCATCTGATTCGTCATTGTATTCATTTGGATCATCATACGACGGATATGAGCACCTCTCGTCTTCTACAATCATATTATGCAATATGATGCAAGTTTTCATAATCTTTGCTAACATTTCCTTATCCCAAGTCATAGCAGGATGTCGAATGATGGCCCACCTTGCTTTTAACACTCCAAAAGCACGCTCCACATCTTTTCGAACACTTTCTTGTTGCTCTGCAAATAGGCGTTCCTTAAGAGTTTGTGGTAGCGGAATTGATTTCATAAACGCGGACCAATTTGGATAAATACTGTCGGTCAGATAATGCGGGGTGTCATAACGACGCCCGTTGACGACATACTCAACAACAGGGTCTCTTCCATTTAACAAATCATCAAATATGTGAGATCGGTAAAATACAGTTAAGTCGTTTAGGGTACCTGGTAAGCCAAAAAAGCAGTGCCATATCCACAAATCTTTCAAAGCAACTGCTTCTAAAATCACAGAAGCAATTCCATCCCTTCCTTGATATTGACCTTTCCATGCAGTAGGGCAGTTTTTCCAAGTCCAATGCATACAATCGATTGAACCAATCATACCATGGAATCTTCTTTTCTTATTCACTTGGAGTAGTTCTTTTAAGTCGTCTGTTGTCGGACTCCTCATGTACACTTCTTCGAACTAAGTTATTACTGCGTCCGTGAATTCATGAAGTGCGGTCCTTGCCGTGCTTGAGCTGAGCCTCAGGTACTCGTCCACTATATCGGCAGCCTCTCCATATGCTAGCAACCGAATTGCAGTAGTACATTTCTGTAAATCTGAAATGCCCGATCTCCCAGTAGCGTTCGGTAATTGGTGGAAAAAAAGGATTGTACGCTTTCACGTCTTCCAACACATGTATGAATATGTGTTTTCGCATTCGGAAACGACGGCGAAACACATTATCAGGATACATGGGTTGCGAGGCGAAGTAGTCATTGTAAAGTTGATTGTAGCCTTCTTCTCGATTTCTTTCAATTCGACGCCTCTTATGAGGTTGATTTGTACGAGTTTTGCGCTTATTTCCCAAATGTCTCCATAATGATATAAGAGAAAGACAAGCTGCGACATCCTCCTCTAAATCGTCAGATGAAGAAACCATTTTTGTTGTAAAAGGTGGAGTAATTTGGTGTTACTGTTTGTTGAAATGTAGAAGTGTGTTTGTAAGTGTATTCATTTTTACACATTATAAGGGATATTTATAGTTGCTGGGAATATATCCGTTGAAAATATAGCCGTTTCAAATATAGTCGTTGAAAATATAGCCGTTGGAAATATAGCCGTATGAAATATATATTTTTTTTGGTTGAAATGTAAGAATTATATTACCACACCAAAAACATTACAAATTTGGCTTCTCGGCCTCAAATACACAATAATGCTTCATTAAACCAAGTTACTAATCAATACTTGCTCATCCTTTATACTATTCTTAGCTACCCAGGAACTAACCCGAACTTGTATCACTCTCCTCATCTTAATCATCAAGTATGCAGGAGTTACTAGCACACCATCATGAATACTCTTATTACGTGCCCACCATACATGATATATGAGGATACTAATTAGAGCCCCAATTATCATCTTACGAGTCTTCCTTCGCTGCTCTAGTTGCATCCACCATTCTTTACAGTTTCGAACAGGTATTTCAATTCCACACCATTGCTTCAGCTGATCAATACACCGCCTGCTATACACACATTCAAATAACAGGTGTGCGTGCGATTTAGGTGTCAAGCCACACAATCGACACATATCCTCTCCTGTAGAAAACCATTTAATCATTTTATCCCTTGTCATTAGCCTCCCCTTAATAGCTAACCAGCACACGAATCGATATTTCGGCAAGCTGATATCGTTCCAAATAAGTTTATGCTCAGGAATCTTAGGGCCATCCTTCATGTACCATTCATATCCTGCCTGCAATGTATACTGGCCATCTGGTTTCCTCCAACAGTTCCCCAAATAACCTTCCTTCATCTCCTCCACCTGACAAATCTTTCTCCACATCCAACTCGTGTTACTATTAGGTTTATACTCCTTCCAATTTTTGCCCTTTATTGCATTAGTATGGATCCACTTTACCCAAAGTGTCTCAGCATTACTGTATATCCACCAACTATACTTCCCCACACTCGCTCTATTCCATGCCTTAATGTTGAGTAATCCCAATCCTCCTTTGTCTTTCACTGTGCACACCTCCTGCCAAGAAACAAGAGCAGGACTATTACTCATTGCATTACCACTCCATAGAAAAGTACCACATATGGTCTCAATTTTCCGCAACACAGCTGCAGGTAGTATAAAGATTCTCGCCCAGTATGTATGTAACTTGCTAAGGACAGACTGAATTAATGTTAATCTGCCAGCATACGACAAGTGTTTTGTTCCCAAACTCCTTATGCGTTCTACTATACGCTCTGTTAGTATAGCACAATCCAAGACTGCAAGCCTTTTGGGTGAGATCGGCACCCCAAGATACTTACACGGCAAATTCCCAACTCTCATACCAGTCATCTTCAAACAAGTATCTCTCGTCTCCTGGGTCACACCATTCATATAAATATTGGACTTAAGTGCTTGGTGAAGGTAGTGAACCCTCGCAACAGCAGTAGCATTGAGTCGCAATCCCCTCTGCTAAACATTATCAAATCGTCAACCCAAAATGAAATATAGTCGTTTGAAACATAGCCGTTTTATTTGAATTCAATGCTGTCGATTCAAATGTAACGGCTGTAATTGTAGAGACTTCTCTATATAAGTTGGTCTTATGAACTTAGAATTTATTCATATCCAACATTGTAATCATTTTCAAATAATATAGCTGATTTTCATTCTATCAAAAACAAATTACCCAAAATGACTTTATGGGATGATAAAGTAAGAGAGTATCAAAGAGAAATTAACATGATAAAAGATCATGCTCCTAACTTTCTTGCTCGTTTGAATCTTGTTATGCCAGAAACGGTGTACATGAATATGATACATTGTGAACCACCATTAACAATGCTGAGCTCCATCATATCCGGAAACGCAAATGCTGTGTTGAGTCCACCTGTTTTGAGCAACGCCACATTAGGTAATATATACGACGTTGCTATTTTAATGAATCATAGTTCGAAAGATAATTTTACATTTTACATGATAAAATACGACCTGTTTTTTATTAGGTTATTTCAGATACTTGTACCTCCAAAGACGAAGAATGTCGCAAATTAAGGAAAGAAGTCGTCGAAATTATTAATCAATTGTTCAACGCCATGACTTCTGACACCTTGTTTGATTTACTATCTGGGCATGGGAGAATTTTCATTCCACGTGAACGTGTCCATTATTATGACATATATAATGAGGTTACAATGGAGGAAGAACAAGAATATTTACGTGATCAAGACATACCGGCAGTCCGCCTTAATTACGATTCTGACGAGTGGTTATGTAGTGATAACGATGGTTCTGATTGATTGTGTTTGTTGTAATATGATTATTTACTCAGTCGTTGTTGTGTACTAATATTTTCGTTTCATGTAATGTTCGGACTAAATGTTTTTTTCAAGTTTTTATATTCAATGTTTTTGATTAATAAGTCGTATTTTTCTCTAATCTTAGGCCAATTGTTTTTGGGAAAATACTCGTAAAAATGTGAAAATACGCGAAAACTAGACGAAAAGAAATCACTTATTTTGTTAAACATCTAATTATAATCAAATCAAGATTACTAATTTTAATAAAAAGATGTTTGAGAATGAGTGAGATAGATAGATAAAAAATGAATTGAGAAAATTGTGGGTCCCATTATGGAGACGTTGATGAAGAAAATATGTATTCATTGTAATTGAGGATTTTTTGGTAGAGAAAAAAAGGTGAAGAATACTGATGGAGAAAAAATTATCCATTATAAAACATGCTCTAAGAAGTAAGCGCCGACGGTAAAGAGTAGTCCCCGATATTATTGGTAAATCAAATGGTGTTATGAGTCTACCAAAATTTAAAGTAAGGAAAAAGGAGTGACATTTTGTATAAATAGAGGAAATATATGAGGATTATAAGGTAAAGTCTTTTGCCAAAAGAAGAATGTAAATAATTGAATGAATAGTCCAATTATGGTAAGGGTAAAGAATTGAATGGATGGAAGTAGGATTGACAACGGATCCGGGATCCGATCCAGATCCGTAAGATCCGGTCCGCACGGATCGGATATGGATCGTAAATTTTGAGATCCGTTGGATATGGATTCAGATTCGGATCCTCTATCTTTAAACGGATCTGGATCTGGATCTTAATAACTAAATCCGGATCCGATCCGTAAATCCGTTTTATTAAAAAAAAATTAATTGTGTGTGACTTAGTGTGGACATGACGTAGGTCCACCCCGACGCGGCCACGCGCGGGTTTTGGTAGGCGAATGAATCTCGTGGTAAGATTGTTCTCAGGTTCGAAATTTAAGTCAAAGATGGAGTCGCCACCGAATTTGTGGTAATTCAGAACCATTCAAGCCCACTCTATGTCGTCATGGACCGTATACAAAGTACGGCCCATTTCGATTTCAGAGTTTATGGGGCTCGTCCCTTTGCATTGCAATACCGATACCATCTGCACCAGTAATCGTGTATAGAATGACTCTCGTGCGCCAACGGTTTCGGACATCCGGAAACCGAGGTTCTGAGTAAGGGGTGAGGGTACGTGTTGGGAAGCCCACTAAGGACACCCAACCCCGCCCGCACAATGGCGGCCTCTACTAAGAGATCGTTCGTGTTCGTGTACGCGCGCTAGTAAAACGACTAAATGATATGCAAACAGCGTTTTCGGGCTAAGCATGTGAATTTTGCGTTAACTACGTCATTTAATGCATCTAACTATTGTCGAAGTTGTTTAGCATGTGATGTTCATTTAAATAAATAAATGGCAAACATCGAAAATAGAAAACTCGTAAATAAATTACAAATTACACGGGCGGAATACAACCCGGAATTCACAATACAACGAGCAATAAAATAGAATAATTGAATTATAAGCAGCAAATGTTAACTAGAAACGGACCCGTATATAATAAATATAAATTAGACCGTAAGTTGTGCAAATGGACGAACTTCGATTAGATACACATTATATTGTGTACCAATCAAAGGACGGAGATATGGGACCTAGGCGTGGTGCTAGCCCGATCCCGAATCTCGATGCCTCGTCCCGGCTTATCACCTCGAGGAATAGAGTCTAAATTAATCATGTGTCGGATACGACTAAAGAGTCGTCGACACAAGATTAATAGTGTGAGACCGTCGATCAAAGTCGTTTTAAGTGTAGTGACATGCATGAGTTTTGAAAAATGGAATTACGTGATTGACTTTGAACGCTACGACTAAGTCGTAAAAAAAGGACGAGGCTCGGATGTTGCATCAAAGCTCTCGAATTTCTGGGCTACAGGACCCACTCGATCGAGTCATGGCATGGACTCGGTCGAGTGTGCCCTTAAGGTGGCTACTGCCCGATTTTTGGGGTGCTACTCGATCGAGTGGCCCATGGAACTCAGTCGAGTGCCCCTTGTACGAGGCATGGCTCGTTTCATTTTTTTATGTTTAAAAATCGATAGTTGGCCGAGTTAAATTAAAAATATTACATGATTTAAATTTGACTCGGCTTCCGGTGTTTTAATCGTGTACTTATACGATTATAATACCGTTATCGGAATTTTATGAAAATTATGTTATGAGATTGAAAAGAATTAATTAGTGACGAAATTGTAGTCCTCCACGTCACGACATCGATACTAATCCTAGCGGATTATGTGATGTCGGTTTTCGCATCAACGAATCTCGCACTAATCTTAGAAATGGAGTCCTACGCGTTCAACTATGAGCGACCACGATCTCGTTACGCACTTGAGTACATTGGGGCGGCGCTCCTCGAAAGGGTGCCACCTCCGTCGTTGCTCGTAAAGGGATTAAACGGACTTTGGATGGTCGTCATAGTCAAACGGGTTAGGATCCGAATTTTAGTACTAGTATGTATATATACACGGTATATAAATGTTAGTAACGAAAGGATAAAAATTAGTAAATGATAAAATTAAATGTTAGGTGTTAGATACAATAAATAAAAAAATGTTAGATTGCGATAAATAAAAGTGTTAGATTAGAGAGTTAGTATACACGAAATTGAAATGTTAGTGTTAGCGGTTAGTAATAATAATAATAATAATAATAATAATAATAATAATAATAATAATAATAATAATAATAATAATAATAATAATAATAATAATAATAATAAATAAAATAAATAATAATAAATAATAATAATAATAATAATAATAATAATAATAATAATAATAATAATAATAATAATAATAATAATAATAACAACAATAATAATAGTAATAATAATAGTACATATATGTGTATATATAATCAAAAAGAAAAGAGAAAGGAGAAAGAGATGTCGGGATTTGAATTACACCCTCAACCTACATGCTTAATCTCGGAAACGAACTCGTAACGTAGCGGCGTGTGCGCGGGAGTGTCGAGGATGTAGGAGGAGTTATGGTGTGATTGGTTTGGGAGAGGTTGCTCTCGGGTCTTTGACGAGTTTTGATCTCGGGACTTTTGTATGTGTGTAGATGGTGATGGTTGAAAGGTGGTAATGTGTAGAGATTGATAGGTTGGCTGAATGTATTGCTTAGGGTTTTTGTAAAATGTTGTGTAAAAGTTCTCATTTGTGAAGAGCATGGGGGAGTATATATAGAGAACGTCCCCCGACCTAGGGTCACTCGATCGAGTGGCCCTAGTGCACTTGACCGAGTGGCCCAATAAAGGCGCCTGATCGGGTTTTTGAAGCTGCACTCGATCGAGTGTGGTCAAGCCACTCGATCGAGTGTGGTCAAGCCACTCGATCGAGTGGATCAAGTTGGTGAGCTATTTTAGGCAAGGGTTGACCTTTTTCAATTTTTGAATTAGGTGGTTGAGCGCAATCTTCTAGAAGCTCACTTGGCTGTTTTTGTGTCGGATTCGTCTTTGACCGGGTTTTGACTCGGTCGCTCAAAGACGATTTTATTTCCGGTGACGGTTTTGACCCAAATTAGTCTCATTTTATTGGAAACGGCCCACTGGGTCTGGATTTGAGGTCGGTTTTGAGAGATTTGCACTCCGCTAAATGCCCACGTTGGATACTATTAATTCTGAGTCCGTATTAGAGCGTATTAAGACACGTTTACGTCCGATCATCATCGGGTGTTTTGTCGGGAACTGCTATAGACACTATAGCAGGCAAAATGCGGGTGTCTACAGAGCCCCCACTCTGACTGAGGCTTGGACAAGGCGAAAGTCAGAGTAGCTAACAGGCCAATCGAGGATTACGATCTGGCAGCCTTCCGGTCGGGTCGTTTATTGTCCAGTAGACTTGCGTGAAGGGCTCGCCAGCCATAAGCAGAGGGTCATACCTGTCCTGATGATGATAGCTCCGTGGGGAGTCGAACTTGCATTTGAAGTCCTAGGTGTACCCGTATGCCGACACATCACATCTTGGATGTAGCATTTCAGGAGAAACACCGACTCATGCTGGGGAGTAAAGTAGATGCGCGGGACTTGCTTCTGAAGTCTTTGGTGTACCCGTATGGCGACACATCACATCTTGGATGTAGCATTCCAGGAGAAACACCGCCTTTGTTGTTCCGTTGGGAAGCACTAGCTGGTACCTGAAATGTTAGATACATAGGCATAAATAGTAGGCATAGTATATAGCAAGATAGCACATAGAAAATGCAGTTAGCATCTATAGACTGGCTTGCGCTGGGGAAAATGGCTTTTGCTTCATTTTGAAATCGAAGTCCTGAAAGCAACTCACGTGCTAGGAGATAGGTTTTCAAAATTGAAAGGGGTAGAAAAGAAATTTGCGGTTTAAATAGACTGAAATTTGACCTTGTCGAAAAGGATTTTATCAAATGCCTAAGTTTTGCAAACTTCAAAGCAAGGATTTGAAAAGAGAGACATACCGACAGACTCGACTCTGGACGTGACATGACGAGTTGACAAACACGACTTAGAATCTTGAAGGGGTTGGACTGTGACTCGGTAGGGGGGTGGGCCACCTAAGACGACAAGACTCTTAAGCTGTGCTAATCCATAGCCTAGGCGAGTGGCAACACAGTCGAACATCGAAATGGGAAGGATGTGATATAAGGGAATTGCAGTAGCCTGTAATGAGACTGTTTCTGCATGACAAGACTTAGTATTAGCAATGCTGCAGCCTAGTGCTCTTTTGAATTTTTGGTTTTGGGGTACATTCCAAAAGTGGGTGTCACTTCGAGTCCCTGACGGATTCTTGTCTTCGACTGGGCCGAGTACTAGGACACACTATAGAAAGGAGGCTAGGTTTTGAAAGTCATTTGGATTATGTGAGTGGATGGAGGACTTCTGTCTAATAGAAGCCCCCAGGACGACAAAGCTAGCTGCTGAGAACATGACAGTGTTGTGACCGGACTAACGGTGCTTTTTTTGAATTTGTGGTTGTGCCTTTGTTGAAAGGCTGCCTACGTATTCACGTGTAGTGAAATCAAACCAAGTCGTAGTTCAGTGGATTGGAAGATATGTTATGGTGCCTAGTTTATTACGGCTTTGTGTGTAACTAGCCATAACGATGGTGTAGGCTAGGTGTGTTCCCAATGATGTCTTGATCAAAGGGCTGGAACAGTTAGGATGTTGATCCCGTGACTGTGAGTGTTCTCCGAGGTAGCCCCCAGAGGTGGTGTGAACTATTTGGGCATGTTCTATGCCGACCGCAGGTTGAGTTCCTGTGTTTGGGGTTGGTAACTGGTTTGGATGTTTTTGGAAATGTGGAGCTAGGTCGAAAATGGCTTTCATGTTTTGAAATCTGGAGCTTGATTTTGTGGAGCTAAGGCTTCGAGGGTAAGGTATTGTAATGTGGTAGGAAAGGGGGAAGTCGAGTAAAAATGACTCGGACTTCGATCAGGCAGGTTTGATAATGCAGGATCTGATTTCCATGTCTGTCCCTAATGGTTAGGGTGTATCCTATGGAGCTTGAATCCTCAGAATTCTGGGCTGTCTCTTAGCCTAGGTCTCGGGAAGGTCTTAAGGGTTGTAATGTAGGAAGGCTAAGTGTGGCGTCAGCCGACCAGCTTGATTGTCTCTCCCCTATTTGATGGTATAGACATTAATAATTTTTGAATTGACCGTACCCCGGTCAAGGGACTTTCACTGAGCTGACCGTTGACCACGGTCATGGGTATTTGAATTTTGTGTGTTTTTTTTGTTTGTTTTTTTTTTTGGGTTGACCTCTTAGCCTCGGTCGTGGGATTGACCGTATCTGGTCGAGGGATGTTGATCATGGCCAGCTCTTTTGTTTTGGCCTTTTGCTTTTTCCTTGGACTTTTGATTTTTTTGTCCAACTTTTTTTTTTCACGGTAATCCCCTCCTATGGTGTTGTGGGTGGATATGGGGGTGGGCCCATTCGTTGGATTAGGCTTGTGGAGCTAAACCTTTGTAAGGTGTAAGCCTAGTTGGTGTTTATGTGTGAGTGCAACTCGCGGTGGAGTACTCTACGGTAAGCATGGTGATTTGGATCTCGGTATTGTCATCATATTTCCGAGCAGGCTTAGTGGGAGCATCGTCCCGAGTTGGGTATTTTTGGCATCAAGCCAGACTAACGCCTAAGATAGGGATTGGTTAGTCTTATTGGAGGGGCGTTTATTGTGGGAAACGGGCTTGCCTCCCGTCTTGAACCCAAATTAGGAGACTACCTAGATTTGTCATAGGATTCGATACCGCTCCTGCTAAGGGTAGTTATGTGGCTGTCTATGCCGGACATGGAGCAGGTAAGGGAAAACACGGGTCTCAGTTCCTGCAGTCATTATAGATGTGCCTATAATAGTCACGTGCATGTGCTCACAGTGTATGATGGTGTTCATCATGTTCTCGGAAACACATAAGGAAAGCATATATGAGAAGTTGAAAAGCTGATTTTATTGAATTTTGAAAAGAGGACAGAATACAGTTGACTCTGACTCTGACATCGGAATTGAAAGAAATAGAACATCCTAGACTCGGACTCAGACTCGGACTTAAATCGAATCCTGACTCTGGGATAAGGTTGTCAGTAATCTTCGACTTCTAAGGACTCAAGTGGATGTCCAGTATAGCCTTCGGTAGAAGCTTTACCCAGATCTTCATTATTTCGAAGATCGTCTTCAATCCTAGTGCCCATTTCGGTAAGCACTGCAAAGTTTAAAATGCCGGCATACCTAAGATGGACGCGGTAGAAGGGTAGGAGGTTGTTGATGAACGCCTCCACTAGTGTCTTCTCGCTGGGCTTGTCTACCAGCTTAACACTCTCAGCCCGCCAACGTTGAAGGTATTTGGTGAAAACCTCTGTTGGATCTTGGGCCATGACTTCTAAAGTTCGCATGGTAGTCTGAAGTTCAATGTTATCAGAATAGTTTTTAGTGAACTCGGTAGTCACATCTTCCCAAGTGGGGAATCTTTTTGTATTAAGCCTATAGAACCAGGCTTTTGGATATTTCCCGAGGGATGCGCCGAACAAATTGATGAACATGTCGGCTTTGGCCCCCTTGATCGCCATAAATGCTTTGAAGGCTCGGAGGTGTAGTAATGGATCCTCCGTCCCTTCGAATATGGGTAACCCCTCTAAGTTGAGATCTGTTGGTAGTTTCTCACTGATGGGTGTATAGTCTCGGGAGTTTTCAATATGAATGTTATTCCCTTGAAGGGTGTAGAAATGCTGTTCGAGCTCACGCACCGTGCTGATCAGTTTGGCAAATGGCCCAGTATTTACGACCCAGAATCGAGGTCTCGTCGTTCAATGACAGTTAAACGAGCATTCATGGCCTCTTGGTCGGTTTTCAGGAATCTTATATGGGTTTCAACTATGACTTGCCTACTAACCATTGTCTCCAGCAAAGCCTTCATTTCATTAATGGTGTTTTCCATGTCCCTATTCCCGGTTGTGGGTGCCATGCTCTGCGAGAATACCCACGTAATCAGAAATGTTGCTTCGGAACCCAAACACGCCAAGACATATGAAATAGCGAAGGAGGAAAGACAACTCCATTTTGACTCGGGTTAGGCTCTCCTAAGACAAATATGTAGGGTGCGATTCTCGAGGTGATTGTGATTAATCGCCCCGTCGGAGAATAGCCCCCAAGTGAGACTAAGAACTCAGATGGTGTGGCATCTAAGTGACTCAAAAGTGGAGTATGTGATACAACACGTGTAAGACATACCCTTAGAGCTACCGTGATTGATCGCTCTACTGAAGGGTAGCCCCCGAGTGGGATCGAGGGTTTTGCTAAGATTCGAGTGTCGGACGAGTGACCCTTAGATGTAAGGATCACTAACCTTTAGCTACAGGGCTATGCCTTGTAAAAGATTGACTCGGCCTCGAGGAAAGGCAGACGGGGTAAGGGAAGAAACTTGCGATGTAAGATCGGCAGAGTTTCGACGCTAGAGACCCTTGACTTGACTCGAATAAGGATAGACCCTGTGATTTGGGTAGACCCTTAAGTTAAAGGATTCTCGAATTGAGATGACTCGACTAACGGATTGAAAGATGGGCGAAATTCTCTTAGGAAAGGTCGTGGGGACCGTCCTGTTAGAGGAAAAATTGCGTGGGACTTTCTAGTTAGGACTCGAGTGTATGGACGAACCTTCCATTTACGAGTGTATGACTCGTGTTGGTTGGTTGTGCCTTTAGGATAAGGCGGACTAGGATGGGGAAGAAACCCGTGATGTAGGATCGATGGAGTTTCGACGCTAAGACCTTCGACAAATTATGAAAAGACCCGACACACGGATTACGGTAGGTCCTATAATAAGGAAGGTTTTTGAAAAATGATTGAATTTTGAAAATTGAGAGGACGGTCCAGAAATTGGTAGTGGGCCAATAGGACCGGGCATTTTGAAATGTTAGAATGGTTGCGAGTAAATTCGCGTTTTGAAAAATTGGGAGACGGTCCTGTCTTTTGAAATTGGCAGCATGCCGACAGGACCAATTTTTTTTGAAAAGTTGAATATTTGGAATTTTGAAAATTTGAATATCGAAAATAAATTTCCGAAAATTGGAAAATCGAAAATAAGATCCCGAAGATTTGAAAATCGAAAGCGGGATCTCGGAGATTTGAAAATCGAGAATGGCATCTCGAAGATTTGAAAATCGCGAATGGCGTCACGAAGATTTGAAAATTGGATTTTGAAAATTCGAAAATCGAAAGGGAATCGAAAATTCGAAATCTGAAATGGGAAGCATGCCGGCAAAAAAGAGGCTATTTTGAGTCAAATCGTAAGTCTATATTTCGGCAGCATTCCGAGTTTCTGAAATTGGATATTTTGAAAAGACGGGTCCCGAAACGGACAGCATTTCGGGTTTTTCAAAATTTGGTATTTTTGGAAAGATGCATTTTTTGAAATGACGGTTTTTGAAAAAAAATGACACGGAAACCAAGTAGCATGTAGTCAAACAAGCATTATAACGACGCTTATGTATGCATTACGCTAAGTCTCGGTCGGTCGAAATAGGGTCTATACCAACAACGATGGCTTTCTCGTAAATCAGGACGAACTCCCTAAGCCGAGTTGGTCTTAGGACATGCCGCAAAACCCATACGAGTTCCACCATTGAAGTCTTTAGCGCACCCATGTAGGAATGAACCGCGGTATAGTGGGACGTCGGTCACAAGTAACCGGCCCGGGCAAATTTGGGTTATACATGAATCATTAAACTAATGCGCGTACACTAATATGCGAACGATTTCTCTTCGAGTCTCACCCTAGGAACCCCGATGACATGTGGTACATCAGGTATCCCCAGCGGAGTCGCCAAATTGTGGACATGACGTAGGTCCACCCCGACGCGGCCACGCGCGGGTTTTGGTAGGCGAATGAATCTCGTGGTAAGATTGTTCTCAGGTTCGAAATTTAAGTCAAAGATGGAGTCGCCACCGAATTTGTGGTAATTCGGAACCATTCAAGCCCACTCTATGTCGTCATGGACCGTACACAAAGTACGGCCCATTTCGATTTCAGAGTTTATGGGGCTCGTCCCTTTGCATTGCAATACCGATACCATCTGCACCGGTAATCGTGTATAGAATGACTCTCGTGCGCCAACGGTTTCGGACATCCGGAAACCGAGGTTCTAAGTAAGGGGTGAGGGTACGTGTTGGGAAGCCCACTAAGGACACCCAACCCCGCCCGTACAATGGCGGCCTCTACTAAGACATCGTTCGTGTTCGTGTACGCGCGCTAGTAAAACGACTAAATGATATGCAAACAGCGTTTTCGGGCTAAGCATGTGAATTTTGCGTTAACTACGTCATTTAATGCATCTAACTATTGTCGAAGTTGTTTAGCATGTGATGTTCATTTAAATAAATAAATGGCAAACATCGAAAATAGAAAACTCGTAAATAAATTACAAATTACACGGACGGAATACAACCCGGAATTCACAATACAACGAGCAATAAAATAGAATAATTGAATTATAAGCAGCAAATGTTAACTAGAAACGGACCCGTATATAATAAATATAAATTAGACCGTAAGTTGTGCAAATGGACGAACTTCGATTAGATACACATTATATTGTGTACCAATCAAAGGACGGAGATATGAGACCTAGGCGTGGTGCTAGCCCGATCTCGAACCTCGATGCCTCGTCCCGGCTTATCACCTCGAGGAATAGAGTCTAAATTAATCATGTGTCGGATACGACTAAAGAGTCGTCGACACAAGATTAATAGTGTGAGACCGTCGATCAGAGTCGTTTTAAGTGTAGTGACATGCATGGGTTTTGAAAAATAGAATTACGTGATTGACTTTGCACGCTACGACTAAGTCGTAAAAAAAAAGGACGAGGCTCGGATGTTGCATCAAAGCTCTCGAATTTCTGGGCTACAGGACCCACTCGATCGAGTCATGGCATGGACTCGGTCGAGTGTGCCCTTAAGGTGGCTACTGCCCGATTTTTGGGGTGCTACTCGATCGAGTGGCCCATGGCACTCGGTCGAGTGCCCCTTGTACGAGGCATGTCTCGTTTCGTTTTTTTATGTTTAAAAATCGATAGTTGGCCGAGTTAAATTAAAAATATTACATGATTTAAATTTGACTCGGCTTCCGGTGTTTTAATCGTGTACTTATACGATTATAATACCGTTATCGGAATTTTATGAAAATGATGTTATGAGATTGAAAAGAATTAATTAGTGACGAAATTGCAGTCCTCCGCGTCACGACATCGATACTAATCCTAGCGGATTATGTGATGTCGGTTTTCGCATCAACGGATCTCGCACTAATCTTAGAAATGGAGTCCTACGCGTTCAACTATGAGCGACCACGATCTCGTTACGCCCTTGAGTACATTGGGGCGGCGCTCCTCGAAAGGGTGCCACCTCCGTCGTTGCTCGTAAAGGGATTAAACGGACTTTGGATGGTCGTCATAGTCAAACGGGTTAGGATCCGAATTTTAGTACTAGTATGTATATATACACGGTATATAAATGTTAGTAACGAAAGGATAAAAATTAGTAAATGATAAAATTAAATGTTAGGTGTTAGATACAATAAATAAAAAAATGTTAGATTGCGATAAATAAAAGTGTTAGATTAGAGAGTTAGTATACACGAAATTGAAATGTTAGTATTAGCGGTTAGTAATAATAATAATAATAATAATAATAATAATAATAATAATAATAATAATAATAATAATAATAATAATAATAACAACAATAATAATAGTACTAATAATAGTACATATATGTATATATATAATCAAAAAGAAAAGAGAAAGGAGAAAGAGATGTCGGGATTTGAATTACACCCTCAACCTACATGCTTAATCTCGGAAACGAACTCGTAACGTAGCGGCGTGTGCGCGGGAGTGTCGAGGATGTAGGAGGAGTTATGGTGTGATTGGTTTGGGAGAGGTTGCTCTCGGGTCTTTGACGAGTTTTGATCTCGGGACTTTTGTATGTGTGTAGATGGTGATGGTTGAAAGGTGGTAATGTGTAGAGATTGATAAGTTGGCTGAATGTATTGCTTAGGGTTTTTGTAAAATGTTGTGTAAAAGTTCTCATTTGTGAAGAGCATGGGGGAGTATATATAGAGAACGTCCCCCGACCTAGGGTCACTCGATCGAGTGGCCCTAGTGCACTCGACCGAGTGGCCCTAGTGCACTCGACCGAGTGGCCCAATAAAGGCACCTGATCGGGTTTTTGAAGCTGCACTCGATCGAGTGTGGTCAAGCCACTCGATCGAGTGGATCAAGTTGGTGAGCTATTTTAGGCAAGGGTTGACCTTTTTGAATTTTCTAATTAGGTGGTTGAGCGCAATCTTCTAGAAGCTCACTTGGCTGTTTTTTTGTGTCGGATTCGTCTTTGACCGGGTTTTGACTCGGTCGCTAAAAGACGGTTTTATTTCCGGTGACGGTTTTGACCCAAATTAGTCTCATTTTATTGGAAACGGCCCACTGGACCTGGATTTGAGGTCGGTTTTGAGAGATTTGCAGTCCGCTAAATGCCCACGTCGGATACTATTAATTCCGAGTCCGTATTCGAGCGTATTAAGACACGTTTACGTCCGATCATCATCGGGTGTTTTTGTCGGGAACTGTTATAGACACTAGCAGGCAAAATGCGGGTGTCTACACTTAAAACTTTAATTTGTGTTTTTTTGTTATTTCTAATATTTTTTTCTTTTTTGTTTCTTTATCTTTGATAATGAATCATTCTATTTGATTTTTGTTTGTAAGATTATAAAAATTTAATATGGTCGCAAATACTTGTTAATCAAAAAAATTGTAGAATCTAAGTAAGAAATTAGATCCGCGGATATGGATCTGGATCTGCACTTTTGGGATCCGTCTTATCCGGATCGGATCCGGATCTACACTTTTGGGATCCTTTGGATCTGGATCCATACGAATCCGGTTCGTTGTCATCCTAGATGGGAAAGAGGATAAAAATATGAGTTAAAACATATACCGTATAAAACATATTGTAGTTTTTGAATAGTGTATTTTTGAATAGTGTAGTTTTTTAATTTACCTATTTTTGTGTCGTGTGAGTTCAGACCCAAAATATTCGGATCATTATTGGGTGGAGTCACTTCGATTGCGGGTCATTTTCGGGCGAATTTTTCCGAACAGTTCTCAGGTCGGGTCGCTTTTTACCGATCTATTTATACCTTCTTTAAAGGCATCTCAGACCCAACCCGACCGGATCAGACCGGAACTCGAAGCAGAGTGACCCGACTCTGCCCTCCAAATGTGATGGGGGTGATGCCGATGGCTGGCGTATATTATCTGGGAGAATCAGATTGGACAACAGTCGCAACAGTTGGAGAAACAAACCAACCAAACGTACAGCAATGAGTTCCTGCTTCCTCCACTACTCTCCTCCTCTTCACCACTTGCCTTTTCTTCATCCACCCTCTTCTTCTTCTTCTTCTTCTTCTTCTTCTCCAATTTTACCCTTCTCGTCTCGTTCACTCCTCTTCCATTTCCGAAATGCGGAGGGTAAAAGGAGGAACACCAGGAGCTGTAGAGTTTCTCCAATGGCTTCCCAGCATCAGCAACAGCAACAGCAACAAGTGGAGACTGATTTATACAAAAGGAGAGCTTTGCTCTTTCTGGGTTTCTCTGTTTTCCCCCTTTACCCTTGTCAAGCCTTTGCTTCAGGTACTCGATCGATTCCCTCTTGGTTTATTCTTTGTTTGTCTGATACATACAGTGGCTTACACTATGTACTGTACTTTAGTTTATTGGATTAGGTGTTGATTATTCTAACTCTACTGTTTCTTCTATATACTTGGGTTCTTACTAATTGCTACATTTGCCATTTCTGGAGTATTCGATTGAATTGCTACTACATTTCTATATTAGATATCTTTATGTTTGTGCAGTCTTTTACTTTATTGGTGAGACTCAACATCTCCGCTCACAACTTATTCTTTGTGCATAAAGTAAATGTTGCGTATAGTAAGAATCGGAGGGAGTATTACATTTGTTGGGTTTCGGTGATGATTGCTTCTTCTAATGCCTCTACCCTTCAATAATACTACTCCAATTCCCTCGTCGAAAACTTTAGTTTTAAGAAATACTCGCCTGGGTGTATATGTATATCAGTATATCAGTAATTAATATCTTTTGAAGTAAATGGTACTAGTATAATAGAAATGAGAATTTGGGTTTGGGTGAAATGGGAGGTCACTATTATTTATATTACAGTCAATTTGGGATGCACAAGGATGGAAATGCGCGGATAATAAAAGTCGGATAATGTATAGCAAGAGAGAAATTAAATTTGCGTAAGATGCGAGTTTGGGCTCACTGTTGTTCATTTGCTCCTTTTACCCTGACTCTATTTGAATGCGAGTTAGGCGGATTAGTTATTAGCGTACCAATGATTCAGAAACTTAAACTTAAAGTTGAAATTTTGTTAGTGTAGCAAGGTTTGAACATAGAGCGGGTCTGTTTGCACAATACATGTGATGAAAATAGACAGTCTAACCTTTATATCTCGGTGGCCTTTTGCCAAAGTTGATGTCGTCTTACCAAAATTCTCTCTTTCATAAATATATATATGCTCACTTTCTTCAGCTTCTATGATGCACACTTTTATTTTAGGCTATTAAGCTGTCTGGATAGAATCCAATTCGGTCTTGGTGGAGGTTTGACGTGTTAATGCTGAAGTCCAAATGCCCTATGCTGGCTAGAAAGTACATTAGGCATTTCTCGATGCTGCTACTTCACCATCTAGGATTTCATTAAGTGAAGTCTTCATGTAAATGTAGGATAGGATTTTGTTCTGACAGAACTATAATTCATATCTGAGCTTCAACTGTTTGGCAACACCTTCCGGACATCAAACATATTTTCCTTTTATTTCGACAAGTTTTCTTTCTGTTGATATTAATGTCGAGTCTAAACATGTTGCCTCATCAATTCATTTAAGGATTATGTAATTTTGACAAGGTCACCTAGGTTTCTAATATCTGAGAATCTCTTAGGTAGCCTCGTAACTGAATTTTGCATACGACCCTTTATCCACATCATGCTTCATTAGTTCATCATATTCAGATTGTGAGCTTAGCCTTTTTAAGTTTTCGTTTTGTTGCAGAAAAGGAAGAAAACAATGGAAAAAAGAACCAAGAGGAGGAGGTTTGAAAATAACTCATTTACTAAGTCATAGTATTGTACACTTTTCCCAGATTAATTTGCTACATTCTTGCTCGTTTTCTATTCGCTGAAGTGAAAAAACTTATGGACAGCAAAACCGTCAAAAAAATTCACCATCGAATCCCATTCTCTCTCTCTTGAACGCCATTGGACTTCTTAGTGCTGGTGTGCTTGCTGCACTTTATTCATTGGCTCGAAAGGACAAGGAAGCTTTAGAGGCAGTGATTGAATCTGTAAGCCATCATCAATCTGCTATTATTGTTTAGACATACATATCTTCAATATGTTTATGATGAGCGTTTGTGAAGGACACTAGTTATTCAAATCTGTTTCCATTGTACCATTTGTATCTTCTGGTCCAATTTTTATCTCCTCTATTTGTATTGTGCAAACTATCGTTTTTATCTGTTACATGTATTGACAAAATCAACTTTTACTTTTCAAGTATCTAAACTACGAAGACTCTGTAGAATTTTGCTCAAAAATTGTATCTCGCTCATCCATCATCCATGTAAATATTTCATCTTTACATGTTCTAGGTTGTTTTGTTAACATATACTCCGTAGTAAATACAAGTTGTTGGAATTGCAAATAGGATTCAACTTTTTACCTTAACTGTCAACTGTCATACAGAACTGTCAGTCGTGTTTCAATCATATGGTGTATTGTACCTTACATTTGACACTGCAATTGATGCATTATGCAAATAAATCCCAGATGGTAGTTTAATTTTGTCACTTCATTTTACAAGGGCAAAAACAACATTTGCTTGCTAGTTCCCATTACAGAGTCAGCGGTTAGCCGCAGTGCATACAAGTGAATCTTTTCACAATACTTGATTGAAGAACATTGGTATGCATTGGATTTGATTCTGCATTGGGAAAGTTGTCCCATTGCCTTTTAAGTGTTTGTCCTAGCTATTATAGCGACATTATGGTACCTTTTTCCAAAGCATGATAGGACAACTACATTCTGTTTGTTACATCGTAAATCGTGATGTTTGTCTGGAACCTGCAGCTGAACTACCAACTGAAGGAAAAGGATGCCACCATTGTCTCCATGGAGAAGACCTTTAAGTCGAAACTATCAAATTTACAAGAACAGAACAAGATGGTTAGTAAGGCCAAGGAAGAGCAGTTATCCATGGTTACTCGTCTAGAATCAGCAAGCAGTACGATTACCGGCCTTGGTAGAGAATTACAAACTGAAAAGAAGAATATAGAACAGCTTCAGGTTGCCATTGAGAATCTCGAGAACGAACTCGCAAATTCTTTGGTAGAAAAAGGAAAACTTGAAGAGATAGTAAAGGAGAAGGATAGCTTGATTGCTGTCATGGAAGAAAAAGTAAACCTTTTAAGCTCAGAATTAAAGGAGAAAGAGGAAGTTGTAGAGCGTCTTACCTCTGAACTTGCCCAAAAGGATTCTGAGCTGAGAAATTTGAATTCTTCCTATAGAAAAACCATGGATGTGCTAGATGGGCTTAATTCAGAGATTTCAAGTTTGAAAGGTGATCTTTTGAATGCCAAAAAAGAATTAGAGCAGAAGAACAGTATGTTAGATGGCTTGAATGATCGAATGAATTCTTTGACAGTTGAGCGAGAAAATTTGTCTATTGAATTCAAGACTCTTCAGAATGAGTACGATGACTTGAGGTCATCATCTGAGAAGAAAGAAGCGGCCGATATAAAACTTCTGCAAAAAAGGGATCAAGAACTTTTAGACCTAAAGGAAAAGTATGAGATGGCTGTAGAAAAAGCTAATGGTAAGGAAGCTGTGATAGATGAATTATCAAAAGATAGGGATAATTTACAGAAGATGATCAATCTAGAAGCAGAAAGAGTGCAATTTTTAAATGATGAGCTCCAACTGAAAAAAGAAGAACTAGAGGTATCACGGAATGAGGCTAGTAAAGTACAAGGACTTTTGGACGAATCCAAAGGGATTTGTTCAATACTTGAGGCTGAGCTCTCTGGAGTTCAGGGTCAATTATCAGAAACAAGATTGTCAATGGAGAAAAAGTTGAGCGAGGCAGAAAATCATATTGGTATATTATCTGTGGAGCTAAGTTCAGTGAAGGACGAATTAAAGTATACTAAAAATGAGCTTCAAGAAATGTCTAGTGAACTAGCAGCTAAATCTGAGAGTTATGAGATTCTACAGAAGGAATTATTTGAAGTTTACAAGAAGGCAGAAAATATTACCAGTGATTTGAAAGAGGAAAGAAATTTGGTTGCCGCTTTGAATAATGAATTACAGGGTTTGGAGAAGAATATATTGAAGGACAGGGAAACACGGAAAATTCTCGAGACAGATCTGGAAGGGGCTACCAAATCCCTTGACGAGATGAACAAAACCACATTGATTCTTTCTAAGGAGCTTGAGATGTCAAAATCCCAATTTTCTGCACTTGAAGAAGAGAAGGAATTACTCATAAATTCTTTAGAAAAGGAAAAGGGCTTGACCAGAGAGGCTCGAGAAAACCTTGAAGATGCACATAATGTAGTCATGAGGCTGGGATCTGAGAGGGAAAGTTTGGAGAAAAGAACTAGAAAACTGGAAGAAGATTTAGCATCTACAAAGGGTGAAATCTTGCGGTTGAGGGCTCAAATAAATTCCTCAAAAACTGTTGTGAATAATGAGTTACCTGATGATGGAGACGATAACATTGTGGTCAGCCAATCCAAGAGAAAACCCAAAACTAGTGCTAAAAAAACAGTGAAACAACCTAGCGAACCCATTGTTAATGGTGGAATTGGGGAAGAAGCGGAACCTACTGGTAACAGTAACTCTCAGCAGAATTCGGAACATATTGAGACATCCAATGGGGCAGAACCTGTAAAGAAAGTTACTCGGAGGAGAAGAACAAAATAAGCATCGAAGGAAATATCCCTATCCCTCTGCTAAATTCAACTCATAATATGATCGGTCCTGAGCTCGTACATTGTTCGGCTTCTGTGATATGATGCAGTAGATTATTATGCCAGTGTTGAGGCTGACTTGATAAATGTAAATCATTTCTTCTAGTGTTTAGGCAGCCGTACCTGTTCGTTCCCTGTTATGTTCTCACTGTAATTTGATTTGATTTTTGACACCGATTAAACGCGGATCCCCAAACTTGTCCTATCGAGATTTTGTTGGGGAGATTGAAGTGGGTTGTTGGCTCAATAACCCAATGCCCCAAAACATGAAATGAAGCCCCAAAACATGAAATAAAATGTCATGTACTCTCATATGGGTTAAAACCTTGCCTCTCCAAAAATGGAGCGACCACAGTGGGAGTCGAACCCACGACCTTTTGATCCGAAGTCAAACGCGCTAATCCACTGCGCTATGCGGTCAGCTTGTCCGTTATGTTTTCTATACAATATAAATACAAAGCATATAAAAAGCGAATAACCCGAAAATAGTGTACGGAGTATTTGATTGCTGAAATGAAACCATGGAGGTTCCAACGGTGATTGTTGGTTGGACAATCAGCCACATTTATTTTTATTTCTTTGATTTCGCACCGTTTCATCTCCTCTCTTGTCGCTTCCTTTTTCCTCAATATTCACCCATGCAAAATTTGTATAGTTTAAATTTTAAAAAAAATTAGATGCAACAAATATTGTAAATAATAATTTGTGATAAATCTAATAATCATCTATAGGTTGCTAAAAAAAATGCCCTGTATCCAATGATTTATTTTTACAAATGATAATAACTTTGATAAATTATTCTAAATACGGTATCTCTATCTTGTGATTATATCTTTACTAGATGGATGCCCGTACATTACATGGTTAATAAAATAATTAATGATAAATGTGTAAATTTTAATGATTGTTACTAATTTGATTGTATATGAAAATAATATTGTGTTAATTAAATTAATTATTTAATTAATTATTGTAATTTAAATAAGCGTTTATAACTTTATTCAACTTTTTATTATTCTATAGTAGCGTTCCAAGATTACCATAACATTTTTATATTTTCTAGCACGATTATAATTATTTTATTTTTATAATTTATTTTATGATATTTTTTTTTTGTTAAACGTAGTTTAAATATTTTTAGATGTAAATTATAAAACATCACATTAATATAATAGATTAAATATATATCCTTACATAATACTAATAGATCTAGAGAAATCAAATCGTTATCAAACAAAATAGACTACGTATTTCAAGCTGTCTTAGTTCAATTTTTGTGGTGTTTTAAGATAATAATTGACTGTTGTGGACATGACATAGGTTCACCCCGACGCGGTCAAGCGCGAGTTTGGGGAGACGAATGAATCTCATGTGAGATGGATCTCGGATTGAAATTTAAATCAAAATAGGAGTCGCCACCGAATTTTGTGAGAATTCGGACCCGTTCGAACCCACTCTACATTTAAGCGTTTTGTGCACAAAGCACGGCCCGCTTTCAATGCTAGAGTTTAGGGGTTCGTCCCTTTGCATTATGATACCGATGCCGAGTTATCGGAATCGTGTATTGAATGACTCTCGTGTGCCAACGGTTTCGGACATCCGGAAACCATGGTTCTGAGTAAGGGGTGAGAGTACGTGTTGGGAAACCCACAAAGGACACCCAACCTCGCCCGCACTTAGCGACCTCTACTTAGATATTGTCCGTTTTTCGTGTACGCGCGTTAGTTTGACAGTTGAATGTTATACAAACAGTGTTTTACGAGATATAGAAATTGAATAAGTTGCTATGTCGATTTAATGCATCTAAACTAACGTCGAAGTTATTTTTAGCATGCGAGGTTCATTTTAGTATAATAAGACAAACAACGAAAATAAAACTTAAAACATCAAATAAACCAACGGCGCCATTTTGATAGCAGGAATTGTCGCTAATCTAACCATCAAATAAACCAACTAACCTAAATTAAAATAGTAAGGGTAAGTCGGGTCGAATCCACAGTGAGATCGGGATCGAGTACTAGTTCGGTCTCGGATTACAAATTAGCTACGCGAATCGATTAATGAGAGTGAGATTAAACTAGATAGACTAACTAATAAATGCATACATAACCTAATAATAAAACTAAGCGAGTAAATTAATCAAATGGAGAAAAGCCTAGGGTTCGATTTCCTCCACCGACACACCTCAATCACGTCATTGAAACCCCGTTAACAAGTCATCGAACAGTGAATTAGGGAGAAAACGTCTCTAAAGGTCCAAACACCTCTCTCCCGGGGTCGTGAATGGATAAATAGTAATCCCAAGTACTTCCCTCCCGGGCTCGTAATTGGTATCCTAGGTCCACACCGAAATCCACTCCCGTGGTATCCCGCTAAGAGCCTAAGTCATTAAGTTTACGCTAGATTCCCGTCCGTCCCTCTCCCCCTCCCGAGGTAAGAGTTCCGACCGAAAGTCAAGGGCACTAACATTGGGTTCTCACTCCAGTGTTCAACCCAAATCGATGAGGTTAGTCAAATGGGTAATCGGTTTTCCTAAACCTAATCGGCTCCCACCGATGGACAAGGGTCAAAGAACCATAACCAACCCAAAAGACTAATTGAATCTTAACCCCTTAACAATCCCCAACTCAACATCCGATAACTCATTAAAATGGACCCATAACATAATCAAGGCATGTCGGGGATTAATCGTCTCCTAACAAAAGACTACTCACTAAGCATAATTATACTAATAAAAATACTAATAATTACTCTAAACATAAAAACAAACATAATGAAACAATAAAGACTAGAACTTGACTAATAAATAAAATAAAACTAATCTAACATAAAACAAACTAATTAGTCAACATAAATATAAAACACAAACTTAGAATCATATTACTAAACAAAATAAACTATAAAGACATAAACTTTAAGTGATTAACAATCTAAACATGAAATAAGATAAAATCGAATCAAACAAAAGAAAGATGAAATTATATTGAAAATAAGGAAATCTAGAATGATTAAGAAAAGATTAGATGATTAAACTAATTAAAGGAATTAATTAAACAAAAAGGGGAAGAGGAAGGGAAAAACAGAGGAGGGCTACGTTTCTTGCTGCTGCTCCTACTGCCTACTCTGCTACTGTTACTCTATCTAATTCCCTAATCTCTCTCCTCTCAAAATCTAATCTTCCTCTGCTGCTTTTTTTCTTCCTTTTTGGTGGGTTGCTCTAAGGCCCAATATAATAACCTGGTTCCTCTTCTCTTTTAGTTAGACCCGTCTTGATCTGTCTTCATTCCGTCTTTCTCGATTCTTCCCGGGTCGGTACCTACAAATAGAAACATGGACACGCAGAACCAAAATCCCGAGAAAAATAATAAAACGAACATAAATACGCGAGACACGACTAATAAACTAATTAAACACAAAAAGACTAAAAATAAGCAAATCGACCTACAAAATCGACCGAGAAAGAGTATAATATGGGACCCAAAAACCAGTAAAATAGCGACTTATCAGGCCTCTACTTAGATATTGTCTGTTTTTCGTGTATGAGCGTTAGTTTGACGGTTGAATGTTACGCAAACAGTGTTTTGCGAGATATAGAAATTGAATAAGTTGCTATGTCGATTTAATGCATCTAAACTAACATCGAAGTTATTTTTAGCATGCGAGGTTCATTTTAGTATAATAAGACAAACAACGAAAATAAAACTTAAAACAAAAGATTACAAATGCGTTGGCGGAATACAACCCGGAAAAACAATACGACAAACAAAATATATAACAATTGCAACAATAACGGAATATTGGATGATAAAAAAGGTATGATGCATGGTTTTGAAGAGAGTAAGATACATGATGGACTTGACACGTGTTGACCGAAGTCGTTAAAAAAGTTTATCAAGGCTTGAATTATGTTGAAGGCTCACGATTTTGACGTGATAGGGGCCACTCGATCGAGTCATTGAAGGGACTCGATCGAGTGGTCCTCTAAAAACCTCCTACCTCTGATTTTGGGGTGCCACTCGATCGAGTGGGCTATGTCACTCGATCGAGTGCCTCCTGTACGAACTGCTGTCCGTTTTCGGATGATGGCGGATCCGAATCTATTGCTTTTAGTTTTAAATCAATAATTTATTAAGCCGTGTAAAAATACGATATAATTTATACTTGGCTTAATTTTCGATACTCGCGATATGTGTGCTTATTATTTACGAGATCGACTATCGGAGATTTAGAAAAGACGTTGTAAATTGTTTTTAATTGAATTAGGACGAAATAATTCCCTCCACGTCGTAATGTCATAATTAGTCCTTTCGGACAATGTGACAATTATTTTGTCGTCAACGGGTTTGTGCTAGTACGGTTTATCGATTAGTTCCTTTAGACGGAACGCGTGGTAATTTTCAGGCAACCGGGCGACCCGCGTGTCTCTCGCACTACAAGAAATACTTCCCGTAGCTACCATACGCTCGCGACTGAAACTTTCAGCCGCTCATTTAGCGACTGAAAGTAACTCGCGCGACCGATATAAGTCGCTGGACGAAGAGACGGATTGGGAAAAAATGATTCCCCGTAGCGACCGATATCGGTCGCTAAAAAAAAGTCGCGCGACCGATATCGGTCTCTACGTAGCGACCGAAATACAAACCGCACGACCGATATCTGTCGCTAACGGGTCTGAATTTTTTTAAAACCGCGAACACCTCTCGTCCCCCTCTTACAAACCTTATTTCGCTCTCTCTAACCCGTCTCCCTCTTCTCTCTAAGCCGTCTTCCCCCTCATCCTTCCTTATCATTCCTTCTTCTTTCCTCCATTTTTTCTTAGTTACGGTATGTTTTTTTTATCTATACTTAATTTAAAATATTTGTTAATTTTTGCATTTATTGATATAAATAAATTAGTTATTGAGTTAGATGTTTTTATAGTGTAGTGTTGTTGTTTTTGGAGTATTTAGTGTAGTTAGAATGTTAATTGCCCATAGGTTCCCCAATTTGAAATAGGTAGATTGTTAGTATAAAGTTAGAGTTTGTGGTTAAGTAGTTGAATGAATTGGGTTCTTTTGATGTGTTAGGAAATTGGAAGTGAAAATACAATTATGCCGATTTAGTGATGTACTTATAGACAGATTAGGTGCAAATATTAATATGTTTATGTGAACGGAGAATTTTACTAAATATGTGAGTAGTGTCTATTAGTAATTACTTTAGGTAGCGTTTGGAAACACGGATTTCATTTCGAATCAACAATTTCAAATTAGAAATTGGAAATATGAAATCTCAAATCCAAATTATATATTTGGGAAATCAAGAATTTGAAATTATGGAATTTGAAATCCAATTTCTTGTTTGGGAGCACAAGTAATTTCAAAATCCAAATTGTAATCAATATAAGTCTTAAAGACTTACAATGCACTTTCTCTAACTTTTAGGCAAAAGAAAACTTCGTAGTTAACCCAAAAAAAAATATTGGACATACACCTCAAAGTTTAACAACGTATTTAAACAAAACTAAAAGGTTCGAGTTTTGGTCGACCACAACTAATAGTTTTCAACTAAAAAGCACTATCACGGTCAAGGCAACGTAAAACCCAATCCAACTTTTGGTCATCCGGAAGGGACATGAGCACTTCAAACTTTGTCGGAGCCTCCACAAACATACCCACCGCGTCTAGAACTTGAGAACTAAGGATGCCATCGACTTTAGAAACCTCAGCGTACACCTTTTTTCCGCTCAAAGTTGTAGCACATCTAGTCTCGACAAAACTTTTGAATGATTGTGCAACACTTGACACGACTTCGGCTAAAGTATCCTTTTTACTCTTCTTTTTGGAGTTAGAAGTAGTATCAATGCTTGACCTTGTACCATCATCATATGCCTCTTCGTCCATCAAAGTAGCTCCTTCTTCATGATGCTCTCCTCCATCACCGAGAGTCCGATCCGGTCCAAGTAAAATTGAGATATCATCCCAATGCTCGATGAACTTATTGGCATAAGATGCCTCACTTGTGTTTACCTAAGATAATTACATGAAAAAAGAATCAAAAAATTGTTACTGACAATACCAAGATTTTTTAATCACACTTCATCTTGCAACAAACAAACCACACAACATCCTACTACATTCTGATATCACTTTTCCATTTCTATTACAAATGTAACATCTTAACTCTTAGCCAAATAAACATCCACAGAAAAGTGGAGTAATGTTTTAATATGCCATTAAAGCAACGACTATAGCATTAAGGATATAATGTAGTAGCACTAGTACTACTCTCCTGCTAAACACTTGCCTAAACAATACACACTTCTACTGCAGCTCCAATCTTTTCAAAACAAGTGAAAAATGTTGCTTACAATTCTTTCTCTTCACTTCCTCAAGAAATCATTAAAAACCCTCATTACTCAAGAAGATTACTTCATCACTTAAATAAAAACCTAGCACCGTCATCTACTGACCAACAAATGATCAATGCCTCATCAAACCTAGCACCGTCACCTACTGACCAACAAATTATTTCATAGTAAGATGAAGTAGCTGTAATTGGTAAGACAAAGTACCTGAGTATATGTGTAGACACCCACATTTTGACCGCCAGGTGTCTATAGTAGTTCCTGCCAAACACCCGATGATGATCGGACGCAAACATGCTTTAATGGACTCGGATATGGGCTCGAAATCATGGACATTTGGCTTGGGCTTATTACGAAGTACAAATCTTACTAAACCAACCTCAAATCCAGGCCCAGTGGGTCTTTTCGAGTCAAATAAAACTAATTTGGGTTGAATCCGGCACCAGCGGCAAAACCGTCTTTTAGCGACCGGGTCAAACCCGGTCAAAGATATTTTTTCCCGAGTCACACGGACCAGCCGTGACACCACACGTCCGGTTTGGACTCAAATACTACAAAAAATCAGCTTCAAAAATATTAAATAAATCCATTCAAGGATAGAATTCGATCTCAAGTAGGATCTATCCGAAAACCAAAACATTTCACCGACCGAGCTCAAACACTCGGCCGAAGCTCCCCAAAACAGCCGAGATACTCGGCTTCCACACCAAGAAACGGGACTTTCGTTCCCTTTCGAACTCTTACGTTTCCTATCTAAACCGGTATTTCTTGTTGTCTAAGCAAGATACTTCTCCTAAACCTTTTCACCTATAAATAGACCTTCACGTTCAACACAAAAAACAACAATTACACATCGATTATTCCCACATACAACCTCGTTGCGCTAAACAATTACCGAGCAACCTCAACCCGACAAATCCGACCCCAAGCCGGCCGAAATTCGTCATCCCACACGACCAAAACGACACCCAAACTCATCCCACATCATCTCGACGCTCCCGTGTTTAAGCCACTTTCCGACGAGCTCTATTCCGAGAAAACAAAGCATGTAGATTGAGGGTGTAAAATCAAACCCGACTCTTCCTCCTTTCTCTTCCTTTCTCCACGTTTTTCTCGTTTTTTTCTCTTGCGTCGTTCATCGTTTTTTATTATTACGAGTCGTTCGTCACATATTTTTTATATTTCTAGTATCCTATTACAAAAATATTTTCATAAAACAAACGTTCTTAAAATACGATATCGATTCTCTAATCGAATATCGTATCTAACAAGAGCTAAATTAAATCTCGTTGATGCTAAAAAATCGTTACATCTTTTTTAACAAAATTCGACGATTTCTTACGCGGAGAGAATTAACATGTTTTTTTCTTCTTTTCGTTCAAATTCCTTTTTTTTCTCTTTTCGTTCAAAACAAAATTTTTTCAAAACCTTTTCGAAAAAGCATTCCGACTATTTGATGTCGATTTCATAATCGAATATCGAATACGACGAATATCGAAAATATAAGTCGAGTATAAATTAATCCATATTTGTACGCGATTTATAAATTTTTTTATCGATTTTCGAAAAATAAAAAAAACCGGACAGACTCCCACGCGAGTCGCGCGCCTTCCAGGCGACTCGCGCGGAAGCCTGGATGGCCGATCCTTTCTTTTCGTTTTCTCGTCTTTTTTATTCTTTTCGGATCTTACATAAAACAGCGACTTTCGCGACATATTTTCAGATTTCGATAAATACTTTTTTCGACCTCGGTCAACACGTGTTAATCCATCACGTGTCATAAACCTTTTTCAAAATCATGCATATCATCGTATTTACATCTTTATTCAATTTATTCAAACTTTACTAACTCGTTTTCTCGTGTTTGTGGCAATTTATCTTGTTTTTTTTTATTGTTTTATTAGACTAAAACAAACTTCGCATGCTAAAATAACTTGAACGTTATTAGTTTAATATGCATTAAACGACTTAGCAACCCATTTATTTTTCTCTCACATGCTTAGGAAAAATAATCTTTGCATATCATTCAACCGTCGAACTAACGCGTGTACACCAAAAACGAACGATATCTTAGTAAAGGCCGCTAAGTGCGGGCGGGGTTGGGTGTTCTTAGTGAACTTCCCAACACGTACCCTCACCCCTTACTCAGAACCATGGTTTCCGGATGTCCGAATCCATTGGCAACGAGAGTCATTCAATACACGATATCCGATAATGTCGGTATCGGTATCATAATGCAAAGGAACGAACCCAATAAGCTCTGACATCGGAAATGGGCCGTATTTTGTACACGGCCCACTACGACATAGAGTGGGTTCGAACGGGCCCGAACACCCACAAAGTTCGGTGGCGACTCCTACTTCGATTTAAATTTCAATTTGACCATCTCATATGGAGATTCATTCGCCTCCCCAAACCCGCGCGTGGCCGCGTCGGGGTGGACCTATGTCATGTCCACAATTTGGCGATTCCGCTGGGGATCAACTGATGTGTCACTTACCATCGGCATCCTCAGGGTTAGATTCGAAAAGAAATCGTTCGAATAGTAATGTACACGTTTTAGTTCAATGGTTCATGCATAACCCAATTCTTTCCCGGGCCGGTTACTTGTGACCGACGTCCTACTATACCACGGTGCGTTCCTAAATGGACGCACTAAAGACTTCTATAGTGGAACTAGCATGGGTTTTACGGCAGGTTCTAAGACCATCTCGGCTTAGGAAGACCGTCCTGATTTGCGAGAAAGCTATCGTCGTTGGTATAGACCCTATTCGACCGACCGAGACTTAGACTAAGAGCATACATGGCGTCATTATACTGTTTCCGTGACTACGTGCTAGTTGATCCATGTCTCGTCTTTTCAAAAACCGTCATTTTCAAAAATTTGCATCTTTTCAAACCTATCCATCTTTCAAAACCCGGAAAGCTACCGAATTTAGGACTTATGATTTTGACTCAAAATAGCCTATTTTTAGCCGGTATTCTGTCCAAACCTTTTCAAAAATCCAAAATCTCGGCCCGATAACGTTTTTTTTTTCGATTTTTAAAAAAATCGGGCCATCCTATCCGACTTTGCTCGGTTTTCAAATCCAAATCTTCTTTTCAAAGCTTTCTTCTTCTTAGGACTTCCCGTATTTAGCAGTGTCGGGCCTTGTCATAAGTTGTTAGAGTCCATAGCGTCGAAACTCCGTCGATCTTACATCACGAGTTTCTACCCCATCCCAAGTCCGCCTTATTTGTCAAGGCACGGCCCACCTACGTAGGACAAACTCCTACAAAGGGAAGCCCACTTACACTTTAGGGTCCAAAGTCTGGGGAATAGCTCACACGTAGGTCTTTCTTCACACGGGACTAGGCCCACTTCGCCAAAGTCCTAAAGAAAGCCCACCACGAGTCACCCGTCTAAGAGTCAGTTTTCAGTCTTCTTTCCGAGTCTAGTCTTTTCTTCTTGCTCAGGATGCACTCTTCGATATGGGTCCGATTCTGATTACACGGTGTTCTTACAGACAGACCACCTTTCACCCGAACCATGACAAAGGACGCCATTGATCAACTGACCGCCTCGTTGGCTAAGATCCAAGAACAACTGAATCAGATGAGGGGAGACCAAATCGCCATCGTTACCCGGGTAAGCGCCATGGAGCAGGATAGGCCGAGGGACGAAGACGAAACTAAGGGGCCATTAGCCGAATTGACTAGCGTAGTCCTCAAGTTGCAGGAGCGGTCCATTTGTCGACCCACAACTCGATCCATACGGAGAATGCTCGAACCTATTCCCCCCTGACCGACCAACTGCCTGCCAATCTCAACTTGACGGGCCTCCCGATGTTCGACGGAACCGAAGACCCGGTATTACATATCCGGGCCTTCAAGGAGTTTATGGCCCTAATAGGAGTCAAGTCAGACATGTTCAAGCATTTGTTTGCCTCCTCCCTCGAGAAGCACCCAAGAGCCTGGTTCTCTAGGCTCGATTCCAAGAAATACAAAACTTGGGATGACGTGGCAACAGAATTCGCTCGGAACTACGCCGACAACACGGAAATCCAGACCACGATGCGCACCCTGGTGGTAATGGCCCAGGAACCTAAGGAAGGATTTACGAAATACCTTCAGCGTTGGAGGGCTGAAAGCGTCAAACTGGTCGATAAGCCCAGTGAAAAAGTTCTTGTTGAAGCCTTTGTCAAGAACCTTCTTCCCGCCTACCGGATCCATCTCCGGTACGCCATTATACCTAGTTTCGCAATCCTAACAGAAATGGGAACGCGAATCGAAGATGACCTAAGGTTGGAAAGCCTCACTAAGGCCTCCGCCAAGGGATACCAAGGGAACCTCCTTAACCCGGGCTCGTTTCTTCAAACTCGATTCCCCGGTCACCTCAGTCGGTCCTAGTCGAGCCCTCACCCTCTCGGGTAGTCGCTCGCTCGCGCGGGCCTAGCCTATCTCAGGCCGCCAATTTCGGCCCAAGCCTTCTCTCCAAGTCTCTAGCACCGGTCTCTTTAGCTCGAGTCTTAGTTTTTGACTTAGGACCCGACTCTGGCCGGACAAGGGTAGTTGGAGTTTCCTCTTTATCAAATAACCACCTATTGTCTTTTACTGATTCTCTACGGGCCAAGTCAAAAGCCTCATAAGTCTTTAAAGCTTTACGGGCCTCTTTAGATTCTTCAGAAGTCCACTCGCGATATGATTCGGAAACCCAAACGGTTTGACAAGGGCGAGGTATAGTCCATATGACACGGGTAAACCAGCGTTGTAACCACGTGTCACACGTAGCGTCCGTCAATTGGAGCGAAACGCTAATGATTGCTTCAGTCTTGGGGATCTGCTGAAACGAACCGAACTGCCTTAAAATACGATCTGGGTAAATATGGACGGTCCAATCCAAAGACAAGATCACCAGGTAACGGGCTTTATCTCTTTTAGCTAGTCCCGTCAGCTTTGAGAGGAACCACCAGATGACCGTCCACCTAATCAAGGGCCCACCATGGAATTTTAGCTCTTCATCCCAATAGTTCCGATTTATGTGATGACTCGAGCTTATTCGTCGGGACCGTGAACCCATCTGACAGCTGCGATATCTGGATATGCTCACCGGGGGCTCTATAATCGACAGACTCTCGGACAACCAGATCTGCGAAATTTTTTCGAAAAAGTCAAAAGACTTTCGAAAAATCAAAAATTTCGGAAAAAATCGAATTTTTTTGGAAAATACGAATTTTTTTTTTCGGAAATTCAGAAAAAAAAAGTTCGAAATTTTTTTTCGGAAAATTTCGAAAAAAGAAGAAAATTTTTTTCGAAAAAAAACGGTCCATTACCTGCAGAAGGCGAATACTTCCCGTTAATTGCCGATCTGGGTCAAGTCTCCTAGCGTCAAGGCCCATAATAATCTCCCCAGTTATCAGCCAAGCTGGGCTGTGACCTGTCTCCATCTGGTCAACTATGCTGATTAGCCTGATTTCGCCTAAACACGAGTCAGTATCCATCCGACCTTCAAAGGCATATCGATGCAGCATACAAAAGGCAAAAGCCCTACGCCTATGGGTAGAAGTAATTCTTGCGCCGTTGGGATCCATGAATTTGTCAGCCAGGTCAAACAGGGAGACAGAATTCTCCTTTACCATACGAGCTGTCTCAGCATGAGACAACCCAAGAAAATCCCTCAGTCTCCTCCTTGGATCAGGATAAAAAGGAGGAATAGCAGGATGAGCATTGGGACACCAACCCCTACGGCTGCAATCTCTTCAGGAAGGGGACATATTTCTCCCCGAGGAAAGGCGAAAACATGGTGGGTAGTATCCCAAAAGGACAAGCAAGCATCCAAGAAATGTGAATCCACCTTGAGTCGCTGAAGCGGAAATAAAGCAACAATTCCCATCTAAGTTAGCTGAACTTTATCTTCGTCTCGAAAATTCTGGGCCCACGCCTGAAGCATCGCGGTCAGATGTTCGATACCCATGGCCAAAGTTTCGATTGTGTCTTAAAAGTCTAAAGGGATTTTAAGATAGAAGAAAATATTTGGGTTGGAATATGAGAATATTAAGGGCAAGAACTCTCTATTTATAATAGAGAAAACCCTTTTCCTAGTCATCACGGGAATAGGAATTTTTTATCATACTTCCTACTTCATCTAGGCATATAGGCCTAACCGGAGGATTTTAGGAGTCCGTGTCAGAATCTAATCAGGAATCAAGTCATCCCAAGCATTCTTATTTCCAAAATTTTTTAAATTTTTTTTTGGCATTATTCTTTCCAAAAATCAGTCAAAAAATCATTTCTTCCCTAGCGTGAGTCGGTATTTTACCTAAATATTACATACATTTTGTTATGCACAGACAGGTACACCAAGACTCCCGAAGGATTCTCAAAAACTCCCCAGTGGAAGACTCAAGTAAACATTTTTATCAGGATGTATCTACAAGCAGGTACACCTAGAGCATACAGGCAAGCTCCCACGCAATTTCCAGACAGGATGTATCTACAAGCAGATACACCTAGAGCTTACAGGCAAGCTCCCACGCAATTCTAAGACGGTATATATCTACAAGCAGATACACCCAGAGCTTACAAGGCAAGCTCCCACACAACTTCAAAACGAGATATGTCTGTAAACAGACACACCCAAGACTTTTCAGGCAAAGTCCCCGCTACATTATTGGCATCTATCTAGGTATGATTTCTATCTTATGACTGGCGAGCCCTTCACGCAAGTCTAATGGACTCTAAACGACCCGATCGGAAGTCTGCCAGGTCTTAATCCTCGATTGGCCTGGTAGCTACTTTGACTTTCGCCTTGTCCAAGCCTCAATCAGAGTGGGGGCTCTGTAGACACCCACATTTTGACCGCCAAGTGTCTATAGTAGTTCCCGCCAAACATCCGATGATGATCGGACGCAAACATGCTTTAATGGACTCGGATATGGGCTCGAAATCATGGACATTTGGCTTGAGCTTATTACGGAGTACAAATCTTACTAAACCAACCTCAAATCCAAGCCCATTGGGTCGTTTTGAGTCAAATAAAACTAATTTGGGTCGAATCCGGCACCAGCGGCTAAACCGTCTTTTAGCGACCGGGCCAAACCCGGTCAAAGATATTTTTTCCCGAGTCACACGGACCAGCCGTGACACCACACGTCCGGTTTGGACTCAAATACTACAAAAAATCAGCTTCGAAAATATTAAATATCCATTCAAGGATAGAGTTCGATCTCAAGTAGGAATTCTATCCGAAAACCAAAACAATTCACCGATCGAGCTCAAACACTCGGCCGAAGCTCCCCAAAACAGCTGAGATACTCGGCTTCCCCACCAAGAAACGGGACTTTCGTTCCCTTTCGAACTCTTACGTTTCCTATCTAAACCGGTATTTCTTGTTGTCTAAGCAAGATACTTCTCCTAAACCTTTTCACCTATAAATAGACCTTCACGTTCAACACAAAAAACAACAATTACACATCGATTATTCCCACATACAACCTCGTTGCGCTAAACAATTACCGAGCAACCTCGACCCGACAAATCCGACCCCAAGCCGGCCGAAATCCGTCATCCCACACGACCAAAACGACACCCAAACTCATCCCACATCATCTCGACGCTCCCGTGTTTAAGCCACTTTCCGACGAGCTCTATTCCGAGAAAACAAAGCATGTAGGTTGAGGGTGTAAAATCAAACCCGACTCTTCCTCCTTTCTCTTCCTTTCTCCACGTTTTTCTCGTTTTTTTCTCTTGCGTCGTTCATCGGTTTTTTATTATTACGAGTCGTTCGTCACACATTTTTTATATTTCTAGTATCGATATTACAAAAATATTTTCATAAAACAAACGTTCTTAAAATACGATATCGATTCTCTAATCAAATATCGTATCTAACAAGAGCTAAATTAAATCTCGTTGATGCTAAAAAATCGTTACATCTTTTTTTAACAAAATTCGACGATTTCTTACGCGGAGAGAATTAACATGTTTTTTTCTTCTTTTCGTTCAAATTCCTTTTTTTTTTCTCTTTTCGTTCAAAACAAACTTTTTTCAAAACCTTCTCTAAAAAGCATTCCGACTATTTGATGTCGATTTCATAATCGAATGTCAAATACGACGAATATCGAAAATATAAGTGTAGACACCCGCATTTTGACTGCCAGGTGTCTATGGCAGTTTCCAAAAAATCACCCGATGATGATCGGACGCTAACGTGTTTCTACGCGCTCGGATACGGGCTCAAATCCATTAATCGTTGGCTAACACACTTACGGAGTACAAATCTCACCAAACAGACCTCAAATCCAGGCCCAGTGGATCATTCCGAGTCAAACAAGACTGATTTGGGTCGAAACCGACACCGGGAATAAAACCGACTTTTAGCGACTGGATTAAAACCCGGTCAAAGCCGTTTCCGAGTAGCTCATCCACGGTCCGCCTCCAAACGGGCCATCAAATCAAGTCCGTCAAGGCACAAAAACCCTAGACACCAAGGTGCCCTAGCTTTGCCTATATAAGCAATCCCATGCAACACAATTACACAACCTCTCACAACCCTAAAAACCCTAGTACACTCTAGGACAATAAACTTTTCACCTCTTACAAAAAACCCTAATCTTTTACAACCCTAGCAAGCTACACAACCCTAATCCGACGCATCTACAACAAACCCTAGAAAAACCCTAGGAAAGCCGACTTTAGCAAACCCTAAACCTAGTTTTAGGAATTCCACCCGAGCCACCACAACTTAGCCTCCATACACCTCGAAGACTCCCGTGTGGTAGCCACGCTTACGAGCTTTAGTCCGAGACAGAAACATGTAGGTTGAGGGTGACAAACCTCCTTCTTCTTTCTCTCCTCTTTTCTCCGTTTTTTTTTTCGTTTATTATTATTATTATTATTATTATTATTATTTTTATTATTATTATTACGTTATTATTATTATTATTATTACGTTGTTATTATTATTATTATTATTATTATTATTATTATTACTACTACTACTACTACGTTGTTGTTGTTGTTGTTGTTATTATTATTGTTATTATTATTATTATTATTATTATTATTGTTATTATTATTATTATTATTATTATTATTATTATTATTATTATTATTATTATTATTATTATTATTATTATTATTATTATTATTATTATTATTATTACGTCTGTTACTATTATTATTATTATTATTATTATTATTATTATTATTATTATCATTATTATCGCGCATTCATCGTTCTTCCTCGTTTTTTTATTATTTTAGTCATCGCATCATAATATCTATAATATCTTTAGTATTAAAACATTAAAATACTCATTGATTTGTGTCGAGTAAGAAGGATATCGGGATAAGAAAACACGAACATACAAGTGTACTGCACACAGCGTTGACGGTCGCTTATCCCGGTACCCCGATTATTTGATTATTGAGATGAGTCAACTTAAACAAGATTTCGTTATTATTTCTCGTTATCATCATCAATTTTGCATCCATCAATTTCTTTAAACATCAATTTTAACAAGGGTCGAAATCCGTTGACACGGATCCGACATCACAATCCCTAGGGATTTATTTCGATGTCGGAGAAGTCGAGGGAATCAAGCTTTTTTATTTATTTATTCGAATAAAGCATCGATTTTGGATTCGATACCAATTCCATAATTGGATATCGAATCTAACAATCAAGTCATATGAATTAATTAACGTGATTTACTCATATCACGATAATTAATTTAAAACGACTAAAACCAATTTATTTATTTTTCTATTTCACTCTAATATTCCATATCGATTCAAATAATCGAATATGGGATACAGCGAGTACTCCAAATTTAGAATCGGGTATAAATTCAACAATATTTATATTCGGTTGAACAAAATTCGCGGTTTATAAAAAAACCAAGTCGAACATAAATTATGCAATATTTATGTCCGATTCGGTAAAACCGTCGAATTATCAAAAATCAAAAGCAATTTCAAAATCAATAATTAAATTGCAAACAAACCAAGTTCGTACAGGTGCCACTCGACCGAGTGCTTTAACCACTCGATCGAGTGACATCACAAAATCGAGTCAGAATGCTTTTTACGACCACCACTCGGTCGAGTCTCACAGTGACTCGATCGAGTGGCTACGTACTCGACCGAGTTGGTCAATAACTCGGCCGAGTACGGTCTCTGACGCAAAACGGAATCGATTTTTTAGGGTCCACTCGATTGAGTCCATCGGCCACTCGATCGAGTGACCTCATAACGACTCAAGCACGGGTCGTACATTATTCTATTTTTCAAACTCGATAGTATTTTACGACTTAGGTCAACATGTGCATAATTAATCACGTGTATACTATCTTTTCAAATCATGCATCCTCATATTTGCATCTTTTCAATTCAATTCAATATTTGCAAACCGTTATTATTCGTTTCTTTACATCGTTTACTAACGCGTTTTTTTTGTTTCTTTTGTCAATTTAATTACTATTCGTTTATTATACTAAATGAACCCGCATGCTAAAATACAACTTTGACGTTAATTTTAGTTGCATTAAATTGACTTAGAAACCCTTTCAATTCCATTCGCATGTTTGGGGAAAATAAATCTTTGCATATCATTTTCCCGTTTTACTAGCACGCGTATTAGAAAGTCATTCGAGTTCTTAGTAGAGGCCGCTAAAGTGCGGGCGGGGTTGGGTGTCCTTTGTGGGCTTCCCAACACGTACCCTCACCCCTTACTCAGAACCTCGGTTTCCGGATGCCCGAAACCGTTGGCGCACGAGAGTCATTCAATATACGATTAACCGCTCAAGTCGGCATCTATATCGATATGCAAAGGGACGAGCCCAATAAACTCTGACATCGGAAATGGGCCGTATTTTGTATACGGCCCACTACGACATAGAGTGGGCTCGAATGGTTCCGAATAACCATAAAATTCGGTGGCGACTCCACATAGACCTAAATTTCAATTCGATCCTTCTCATATGGAGATTCATTCGCCTACCCAAACCCGCGCGTGGCCGCGTCGGGGTGGACCTATGTCATGTCCACAATTTGGCGACTCCGCTGGGGATTAACTGATGCGTGACTTACCATCGGCATCCTCAGGGTGAGACTCGAATAGAAATCGTTTGACAAGTACAATACGCGTTTTAGTTCTACGGTTCATGCATAACCCATATTTTCCCGGGCCGGTACTCGCGACCGACGTCCCACTATACCGTCGATGTACTCCAACATGGATATGTCGAAAGGTGTCCATAGTCGATTCGAGTGGGTTTCGCGGCATGTTCTAAGATCAACTCGACTTAGGAAGTCTGTCCCGATCAACGTCTAGACTATGTACACTGGTATAGACCCTTTATAGACCGACCGAGACTTAGTATAGAGCATACATGGCGTCGTTATAATGCTTGTGTGACTACGTGCTACTTGGTTTCCGAGTCATTTTCAAAAAACCGTCAATTTTTCAAAATTGCATCTTTTTTCAAACTATCCAATTTCAAAACCCGGGACACATACCGAATTTAGGACTTATGATTTTACTCAAAATAGCCTATTTTCTAGACGGTATGCTGCCCGATTCAAAACTCGAAAATCATTTCGAACTTTCAAAACCCGTGGCCCAATACCCTTTTCGTTTTTTTTTTCGAAAATTGGGCCCTCAACCGAGTTTTCTCGGACCCCTTTCAAAAACAATCAATTTTCAAAATATTCCTCTTCTTAGGACTTCCCATATTTAGCAGTGTCGGGTCGTGTCTTAAGTCGTCAAGGTCCTTAGCGTCGAAACTCTGTCGATCTTACATCACGAGTTTCTTCCCTATCCCAGTCCGCCTTATTAGACTAAGGCAAGGCCCACCTACGTAGGACATACTCCTACAAAGGAGGGCCCGTTTACATAATCGAGTCAACCTTCCTTCGGACAGGACTAGGCACACATAGCCGAATCCTAAGGAAGGCCCATCTTGCACAAGTCACCAATCCAAGTGTTTTTTCCGAGTCAACATTTTACAAGGCATAGCCTTATAACAAAAGGTTCACGGTCCTTACGTCTAAGGGTCACTCGTCCGACACTTGAGTCTTAACAAAATTATCGATCCCACTCCGGGCTACCCCTTAGCAGGGCGATCGATCACGGTTGCTCTAAGGGTCATGTCTTACACGTGTCTCAAATACTCCACTTTCGAGTCACTTAGATGCCACACCATCTGAGTCCTTAGTCTCACTTGGGGGCTATTCTCCGACGGAATGACTAATCACAGTCACTCCGAGAATCGTACCCTACACATTTGTTTTAGGAGGGTCTATCCCGAGTCAAACATGGTCGCCCCATTTTCGAACTCACCCTTCTGCAGTTCGAGTCTAATTTACGGTCGTTACTTCGTCTAGGTCAACATTCAGGTATCCCGGTCCAAGAGTCTTTGTCGACCCGTCGCTCCGGGCCGTGTCTAGTTTGACTCTCTCTCTTGCGCAAAGCCGAGTTTAGGCGAGTCGTGGCACCCGTCGTTCTCTCCAATCAAAGACTTTACCAAAAAAAAAAACCAACCGAACATCCGAGTCCGGATTTGATTCGAGTCTAAGTCTGAGTCCGAGTCTAGGATACCCTACATCCTCATTTCCAAATCAGAGTCAGAGTATTTTGCATTCTGTCCTTTTTTTTTTCAAAATTCAATAAAATCAGCTTTCAATATTCTTTCTCATATACACTTTCCTTACGTGTTTCCGAGAACATGATGAACACCATCATACACTGTGAGCACACGCACGTGACTATTATAGGCACATCTATAATGACTGCAGGAAACCGAGCCCGTGTTTTCCTTTTACCTATCCCATGTCTGGTATAGAAAAACCACATAACTACCCTTAGCAGGAGCATATCGAATCCTATGACAAATCGGACTAGTCTTCTAGTTTGGGTCTAAGACGGGAGGCAAGCCCATTTCCCACAACAAACACCCATCCGATAAGATCAACTGATCCCTGCCTTTTGTGTTAGTCTGACCAATAAAAACTGGACGAAAAATTCAAAAAACCCATGACCGGGGCTGAGAGGTCAACCAAAACTAAAAAAACCCATGACCGGGGCTGAGAGGTCAACCAAAATAAAAAAAAAACCCATGATCGGGGCTGAGAGGTCAATCAACATTCAAAAAACCCATGACCGGGGCTGAGAGGTCAACCAAAATCAAAAAACCCATGACCGGGGCTGAGAGGTCAATCAAAAGTCAAAAAAAAAAAAGAGAAAGGGCCAAAGCAAAAGAAGGCCATCAAAAAAGAAAACTGGACACAAAAAAAAAATCCAAAGTCCAAAAAAAAAAAATGAAAAAAAACAAAAGGCCAAAACAAAAAAAGCAGGCCATCATCAAAAAATTCAGAATACCCATGACTGTGGTCAACGGTCAATTCAAGTGAAAGCCCCACGACCAGGGAACGGTCAAAATTATCAATACCCATGACCGTGGTCAACGGTCAACTCAAGTGAAAATCTTTTGACCGTGGTACGGTCAAATTCAAAATTATCCATGTCATCTAATAGGGGAGTAACAACCAAGCTGGTTAGCTAACACCACACTCAGCCTTCCCACATTACAACCCTCAAGGCCTCCTCGAGATCTAGGCTAGAGACAGCCCGAAATTTTGAGGATTCAAGCTCCATAGGATACCCCTAACAATTAGGGCCAGACATGGAAACCAGATCCCGCATTATCAAACCGGCTCTCGAAGCCTTAGCTCCACAGAACCGAGCTCTAGATTTCGAGTCATCAAGGCCATTTACTTCATTATCAAACCGGCTCTCGAAGCCTTAGCTCCACAGAACCGAGCTCTAGATTTCGAGTCATCAAGGCCATTTACTTCATTATCAAACCGACTCTCGAAGCCTTAGCTCCACAGAACCGAGCTCCAGATTTCGAGTCATCAAGGCCATTTACTTCATTATCAAACCGGCTCTCGAAGCCTTAGCTCCACAGAACCGAGCTCCAGATTTCGAGTCATCAAGGCCATTTACCTCTATCAAACCGGCTCTCGAAGCCTTAGCTCCACAGAACCGAGCTCCAGATTTCGAGTCATCAAGGCCATTTACTTCCTAGCACCACATTTCCAAAAACATCCAAACTAGTTACCAACCCCAAACACGGGAACTCAACTTGCAGTCGGCATAGAACATGCCCAAATAGTTCACACCACCTCTGGGGGGCTACCCCGGAGAACGCTCACAGTCACAGGATTAATATCCTAACCATTCAAGCCCTTTGATCAAGACATCACAGGGAATGCACCTAGCCTACACCATCGCTATGGCTAGTTACACACAAAGTCCTATTAGCTTAGGCACCATAATATATCTCTCAGTCCACTGAACTACGGCATGGTTTGATTTCACTACACGTGAATACGTAGGCAGCCTTTCAACAGAGGCACAACCACCCACATTGACATACATTCAAAAAGCGTCATTATTCCGGTCACGACACCATCATGTTCTCAACAGCTAGCTTTGTTGTCCTGGGGCTTCTCTTAGACAGAAGACCTCCATCCACTCACAAAATCCAGATGAATCCAACAAAAAATCTAGCCTCCTTTCTGTAGTGTGTCCTAGTACTCGGCTCAGTCGAAGACAAAAATCTGTCAGGACTCGAGGCAATACCCACTTTGGAAATGTATCCTAAAATAGGAAATCCGGAAGGGCACCAGACTAAAACAGTCTCATTACGGGCCACTGCCAGTCCCCTATAGGCATCTATCCCATTTCGATGTACGACCGTGTTGCCACTCGCCTAGGCTACGAGATGGCGCAACTTAAGAGTCTTGTTAGGCGGCCCACACCCCTATTGAGTCACGTCCAACCCTTAGAGAGTCCAGTCCATGTCAGTCAACTCGTCCTGTCGTATCCAGAGTCGAGTCTGTCGGTAGGTCCCTCTCTTCAGATTCCACTTTGAAATTTGCAAAATTTAGCCATTTGAAAAAAGATTTTTTTCGACAAGGTCAGATTTCAGTTTATTTAAACTGCGAATTTCTTTTCTACCCCTTTCCATTTTGAAAACCTAGCTCGTGATTGCTTTCAGGATTTCAAATTCAAAATTTCAAAAACTTCAAAGTTCATTTTCCCCAGCACGAGTCATTTTACTACCTACGTGTTGCATGCATTTTATGTGACTTATACAGGTACGACTCAAGCAAAGGCATGCAAGCCGTCAAATCTCCCCAGCAACATTTCCGGGATAGCACGGGATGGGCCAACACACAGGCACACCCAGGGCTTACGCGGCAAGCCCAAATTCTCCACGGAGTACAATCATCAAGCTCAGGTATGATTTCTGTCTTGCGGCTGGCGAGCCCTCCACGCGAGTCTAACAGACTATAAACGACCCGACCGGAAGTCTACCAGGTCTTAACGGGCTTCGTAGCTACTCTGACTTTCGCCTTGTCCAAGCCTCAGTCAGAGTGGGGGCTCTGTAGACACCCGCATTTTGACTGCCAGGTGTCTATGGTAGTTTCCAAAAAATCACCCGATGATGATCGGACGCTAACGTGTTTCTACGCGCTCGGATACGGGCTCAAATCCATTAATTGTTGGCTAACACACTTACGGAGTACAAATCTCACCAAACAGACCTCTAATCCAGGCCCAGTGGATCATTCCGAGTCAAACAAGACTAATTTGGGTCGAAACCGACACCGGGAATAAAACCGACTTTTAGCGACCGGATTAAAACCCGGTCAAAGCCGTTTCCGAGTAGCTCACCCACGGTCCGCCTCCAAACGGGCCATCAAATCAAGTCCGTCAAGGCACAAAACCCTAGACACCAAGGTGCCCTAGCTTTGCCTATATAAGCAACCCCATATAACACAATTACACAACCTCTCACAACCCCAAAACCCTAGTACACTCTAGGACAATAAAATTTTCACCTCTTACAAAAAACCCTAATCTTTTACAACCCTAGCAAGCTACACAACCCTAATCCGACGCATCTACAACAAACCCTAGAAAAACCCTAGGAAAACCGACTTTAGCAAACCCTAAACCTAGTTTTAGGAATTCCACTCGAGCCACCACAACTTAGCCTCCATACACCTCGAAGACTCCCGTGTGGTAGCCACGCTTACGAGCCTTAGTCCGAGACAGAAACATGTAGGTTGAGGGTGACAAACCTCCTTCTTCTTTCTCTCCTCTTTTCTCCGTTTTTTTTCGTTTATTATTATTATTATTATTATTATTATTACGTTATTATTATTATTATTATTATTATTATTATTACGTTGTTGTTATTATTATTATTATTATTATTATTATTATTATTATTATTATTATTATTATTATTATTATTATTATTATTATTATTATTACTACTACGTTGTTGTTGTTGTTGTTGTTGTTATTATTATTATTATTATTATTATTATTATTATTATTATTATTATTATTATTATTACATCTGTTACTATTATTATTATTATTATTATTTTTGTTATTATTATCATTATTATCGCGCATTCATCGTTCTTCCTCGTTTTTTTTCGTTTTTTTATTATTTTAGTCATCGCATCATAATATCTATAATATCTTTAGTATTAAAACATTAAAATACTCATTGATTTGTGTCGAGTAAGAAGGATATCGGGATAAGAAAACACGAACATACAAGTGTACTGCACACAGCGTTGACGGTCGCTTATCCCGGTACCCCGATTATTTGATTATTGAGATGAGTCAACTTAAACAAGATTTCGTTATTATTTCTCGTTATCATCATCAATTTTGCATCCATCAATTTCTTTAAACATCAATTTTAACAAGGGTCGAAATCCGTTGACACGGATCCGACATCACAATCCCTAGGGATTTATTTCGATGTCGGAGAAGTCGAGGGAATCAAGCTTATTTATTTATTTATTCGAATAAAGCATCGATTTTGGATTCGATACCAATTCCATAATTGGATATCGAATCTAACAATCAAGTCATATGAATTAATTAACGTGATTTACTCATATCACGATAATTAATTTAAAACGACTAAAACCAATTTATTTATTTTTCTATTTCACTCTAATATTCCATATCGATTCAAATAATCGAATATGGGATACAGCGAGTACTCCAAATTTAGAATCGGGTATAAATTCAACAATATTTATATTCGGTTCAACAAAATTCGCGGTTTATAAAAAAACCAAGTCGAACATAAATTATGCAATATTTATGTCCGATTCGGTAAAACCGTCGAATTATCAAAAATCAAAAGCAATTTCAAAATCAATAATTAAATTGCAAACGAACCAAGTTCGTACAGGTGCCACTCGACCGAGTGCTTTAGCCACTCGATCGAGTGACATCACAAAATCGAGTCAGAATGCTTTTTACGACCACCACTCGGTCAAGTCTCACAGTGACTCGATCGAGTGGCTACGTACTCGACCGAGTTGGTCAATAACTCGGCCGAGTACGGTCTCTGACGCAAAACGGAATCGATTTTTTAGGGTCCACTCGATCGAGTCCATCGGCCACTCGATCGAGTGACCTCATAACGACTCAAGCACGGGTCGTACATTATTCTATTTTTCAAAATCGATAGTATTTTACGACTTAGGTCAAGATGTGCATAATTAATCACGTGTATACTATCTTTTCAAATCATGCATCCTCATATTTGCATCTTTTCAATTCAATTCAATATTTGCAAACCGTTATTATTCGTTTCTTTACATCGTTTACTAACGCGTTTTTTTTGTTTCTTTTGTCAATTTAATTACTATTCGTTTATTATACTAAATGAACCCGCATGCTAAAATACAACTTTGACGTTAATTTTAGTTGCATTAAATTGACTTAGAAACCCTTTCAGGTCCATTCGCATGTTTAGGGAAAATAAATCTTTGCATATCATTTTCCCGTTTTACTAGCACGCGTATTAGAAAGTCATTCGATTTCTTAGTAGAGGCCGCTAAAGTGCGGGCGGGGTTGGGTGTCCTTTGTGGGCTTCCCAACACGTACCCTCACCCCTTACTCAGAACCTCGGTTTCCGGATGCCCGAAACCGTTGGCGCACGAGAGTCATTCAATATACGATTAACCGCTCAAGTCGGCATCTATATCGATATGCAAAGGGACGAGCCCAATAAACTCTGACATCGGAAATGGGCCGTATTTTGTATACGGCCCACTACGACATAGAGTGGGCTCGAATGGTTCCGAATAACCATAAAATTCGGTGGCGACTCCACATAGACCTAAATTTCAATTCGATCCTTCTCATATGGAGATTCATTCGCCTACCCAAACCCGCGCGTGGCCGCGTCGGGGTGGACCTATGTCATGTCCACAATAAGTCGAGTATAAATTAATCCATATTTGTACGCGATTTATAAATTTTTTTATCGATTTTCGAAAAATAAAATAACCGGACAGACTCCCACGCGAGTCGCGCGCCTTCCAGGCGACTCGCGCGGAAGCATGGATGGCCGATCCTTTCTTTTCGTTTTCTCGTCTTTTTTATTCTTTTCGGATCTTACATAAAACAGCGACTTTCGCGACATATTTTCAGATTTCGATAAATACTTTTTTCGACCTCGGTCAACACGTGTTAATCCATCACGTGTCATAAACCTTTTTCAAAATCATGCATATCATCGTATTTACATCTTTATTCAATTTATTCAAACGTTACTAACTCGTTTTCTCGTGTTTGTGGCAATTTATCTTGTTTTTTTTATTGTTTTATTAGACTAAAACAAACTTCGCATGCTAAAATAACTTGAACGTTATTAGTTTAATATGCATTAAACGACTTAGCAACCCATTTATTTTTCTCTCACATGCTTAGGAAAAATAATCTTTGCATATCATTCAACCGTCGAACTAACGCGTGTACACCAAAAACGAACGATATATTAGTAAAGGCCGCTAAGTGCGGGCGGGGTTGGGTGTTCTTAGTGAACTTCCCAACACGTACCCTCACCCCTTACTCAGAACCATGGTTTCCGGATGTCCGAATCCATTGGCAACGAGAGTCATTCAATACACGATATCCGATAATGTCGGTATCGGTATCATAATGCAAAGGGACGAACCCAATAAGCTCTGACATTGGAAATGGGCCGTATTTTGTACACGGCCCACTACGCCATAGAGTGGGTTCGAACGGGCCCGAACACCCACAAAGTTCGGTGGCGACTCCTACTTCGATTTAAATTTTAATTTGACCATCTCATATGGAGATTCATTCGCCTCCCCAAAACCGCGCGTGACCGCGTCGGGGTGGACCTATGTCATGTCCACAATATGCCATCCATTCGGCAATATCTTCAATTGGTATTACCACCATCTTTCTCTCCTCATCCCACTTTTACTTAGTTTGTGTTCTAATCTCCATGATAGTTCCGTAGTGCTTCCTCCAAATCTTCACACGGTTCCTCACATTTTCAGTAGTAAGATGCAAGTCTAACTTTTTGTTTTATTATTTAACTTTTATTGTTTATGGATTACTAATACACTAACAACAAACGATCTTGCAGTTGAAGCACTATTGGAACCCTAGTCTCGAGGTGGCTGCGAGAGACAGATACATGGACGTCGCGAAGCCAAGGTACAAGGAAAACATGTGGAAGTTGGCGAGCGAGGGAAGGGCACACAAATACCTTAAAGGTTTGATTACTCAATTAGTGTTCGTACTTGAATAGAAAGTTGTATGTATCTTACGGATCTCTTCATATGAATTGTAGGTGAAGCCATTGAGCAGTTCGAAAAAGTCCGCTCCGACCCGAAGTTTATTAAGAGATCCCTCCAGGCAAAGAAGAACAAGAGGTGGGGAGGAGACCCTGAGGCGGAAGCGGAGGCCACCCACTACGGTGGGTCGCAGTCATTGCACCAGCGGGCTATGAATGTAAGTATTTCCTTTTCTTTGATTTTTATTTTGGATTCTTATTTAATGTTTTCATTGTAAATATAAATGAGAAATCTACATGTACTGTCAACAGTTGAAGAAGCAAACAGGAGAACTCCCCCAGCCTGTGCAGCTGTTTCTTGGCACGAAGAGCAAGGGGGACTTCACCACCGGTCGAAATTTCGTTACGAAAAGGGACACCGCCATTTGGGTAAGTTTCTAACATAAGGCTTCTTTACACTGTTCTTTACATCTCACCTAATCATCACTACAATTTCTTTTAGAGAGCATATTTGGAGGCCACTAACGCGCCCGACGCTGAAGGTGTGGACCCGACCAAGATTTGGTTCAGAAGTGTGCGAAGGTACCGCAAGGGAAAGGTGTACGGTACGAGGAACGCTTACACCTTGTATTGGACACCACCCAACGCTCGGGGGGGGGGGGGGGGGGGGCATGCAACCTCGACAAATTATGTACCGTCCGTCGTTGCTGAGATGAGGTCGGAAATGCAAGAGGAGAGGGCGCAACGGGCTGCTATGGCTGAGAGGCGGATAAGGGAGCAGGATGAGAGGTTGAAGATTCAGGATGAGCGTATCCAGCGACAGGATGCGGTCAGCTTGTAAATTCTAGAAGAGCTAAACCGCCTGAGGAGCATGCAGCAGCAGAACTGCAACTCCGACCCCATTCTCCGACACAGAGATCCTAGAGACCCCTTCAATGGGGGTGGTAGTGGTGCTTCAGTTAGTTTCCCTGTTAGCTGAATAGATTGAAAACAGTTTGTAGTTTATGAATATTTATCGAAAACAGTTTGTAACATTACTCTTAATTTAGTGTATTAAAGACATTTGCGTACTTGGTTGCCAATTTTGGAGTGTGAAGCTGGCGTAACGTTTGGAACGACGTTTGGAATGATGTGTGGGACGTATTTTGGTTGTTGGTTTGTGTTTTTGTGCAGATTTTGGCTAGAAATGAAATAAATAGAATCGACCTATTACAGGTCCCTTAGTGGCCGATATCGGTCCCTATAAAACGCCCAAAAGTGACCGATATCGGCCTATTATAGTGCCACGTCACTCCCCTTAGCGACCGATATCGGTCGCTACTCTTACGCTATTAGCGACTGACATCGGTCGCTAAGGATACGTCTTAGCGACTGAAGTTGGTCGCTACTTGTAGCAACTGATTTCGTTCGCGCGTGTTTCTTTAGCGATTGATAGCGGTCGCCCGAAACGACTAATGGGTGAGACTGTCATCTGTCGCACGTCTATTTTAGCGACAGATGACGGTGGCTAAGATCAGTCGCCCGAGACCTAAATTCTTGTAGTGTCACGCGACTCGCGCACTCCTCGTGCAACTCGCCTAGAGAGTCGTGACTACTTAATTCTGTTAGACATGATATTCGACTACGGAGTCAGTATTGCATCTTTAGAATAAGGGTTTTTATTTATTTGATTAGTGCGAAAGTCGATTCCCTCCGCGTCACGACATCGTTAATAATCCTTGCGGATTATGTGATGTTTGATTTGCATCAACAGGTTTCGTTCTAACCTTAAAAACGAGATCTAGTACACCTAAATATCCGCGATCGCACTGGGCCCTTGAGTGTTTAGGGTGGTGCTCCTCGAAAGGGTGTCACCTCTGTTACGACTCGTAAAGGGATTATGAGGATCTTAGAACGTGATTTATCTTTAGATATACTCGATATGAAATTGTTTTGAATTTTATGTAATTGTATACAACGTTTATTATCTAATTATGACGATAACAGAAAAAGGAAAAGAAAAATGGAAAAAGGAAAAAAAAAACGAAAAAAAAGACAAGGAGAAGAAGGAGAAGAGAGAAAACGGGATTTTGTAACACCCTCAACCTACATGCTAATTTCGGCCTTGGTTATGGACTCGTAGTAACGACGTTAGCCCGGGAGTATCGAGGATATAGGATGAGTTAAGGTGTCTGTATTTTAGGATCGGTTTTCTCGGGTTTCCTAAAGGATTTCTGGAGGAAAGATCGGGATTGCACGTGTATAATATGCTTAGGATTGCTGAAATTATGGGGTATGAATTGTGTTGAATGAAGGTTATTCAGCCCCTCGACCTAGGGTTACTCGATCGAGTGCCTTGATGGACTCGATCGAGTGGCCTAGCTGAAAGGAGACAGCGGGCCTTTTAGAGGCCCACTCGACCGAGTGGGCTGACACTCGATCGAGTGGGTCAGCTGGAGCGAGATATTTTGAGTTTTTGACTTTGAGTCAGACTCTTGAGGCTTTGTGTGGCTGATTTTCATCTCGGAAACAGCTTTGATCGAGGTTTGACTCGGTCGCTAAAAGACGGTTTTATTTCCGGTGTCGATTTTGACCCAAATTAGTCTTATTTGACTAGAAACGACCTGCTGGGCCTGAATTTGAGGTCGGTTTGGTGAGACTTGTACTCCGCTAAAAGCTCGCGCCAGTTACTATTAATTCCGAGTCCGTATTCGGGCGTACTAAGTCACGTTTACGTCCGATCATCATCGGGTGTTTTGTTGGTAACTGCTATAGACACTAGCAGGCAAAATGCGGGTGTCTACAGAGCCCCCACTCTGACCGAGGCTTGGACAAGGCAAAAGTCAGAGTAGCTACCAGGCCAATCGCGGTCTATGACCTGCCAGTCTTCCGTTCGAGTCGTTTATAGTCCGTTAGACTCGCGTGAAGGGCTCGCCAGCCATAAGCAGAGGGTCATACCTGTCATGATGATAATAGCTCCATGGGGATTAAATGAGCTGCGCGGAGACTTTCTTCTGAAGTCTTGGGTGTACCTGTATGCTGACACATAGCAATTCGTATGTAACATTTAGGCGAAACACCGACTCACGCTGGGGAAAATAAAAATTTGATTCTTTGAAATTTTTTGAAAATTTTGATTTTTTTTAAAACACTTAGGAATGCTAGGGATGACTCGATTCTTGTATCAGATTCGGAGAAGGGCTTGGAAGCCTTAGGTCGGGCCCGTATATAGGACCTGTGTCGATTAGGAAACATGACAAGAATTCCTATTCCTAAGGCAATTAGGGATGCTAAAAGGGTTTTCCTTATTATAAATAGAGGGCTCCCTGCTTAGATTTTCTGCATCTCAATTCAAATTTCTTTCTCAAGATCCATTAGATTCTTAAGAAAAAAAATATCTACTATGGGTATCGAGCAATTGACTGCAATGCGCCAGGTGTGGTCCCAACATTTTCGGGACGAAGAAAAAGTTCAGCTGAACCAGATGGGAATTGTTGCTCTATTCCCACTCCAACATCTTAGGGTTGACTCGCACTTTTTAAATGATTGCTTAACTTTTTGGGATACTACCCATCACGTTTTTGTGTTTCCTCGAGGAGAAATATGTCGTCTCCCTGAAGAGATTGCAACTATAGGCGGTTGGTGCCCCAGAGCTTATCCTGCTATTCCTCCGTTCTACCCGGATCCGAGGAGGAGGTTGAGGGATTTTCTTGGTTTTTCCCATGCTGAGACGGACCGTATGGTGCGGGGAGATTCTGTTTCTTTGTTTGACCTGACCGATAAATTCATGAATACCGGTGGCGTAAGAGTTACTCCTACTCACAGGTGTAGGGCTTTTGCCTTTTGCATGCTACACCGATATGTCTTTGAGGGGAAGATGGAAGCTGACTCGTGCTTGGGTCAGATTAGGCTGATTGGCATATTTGACCAGATGGAGACGGGTCATAACCCGGCTTGACTAGCAACAGGGGAGATCATCATGGGCCTTGATGCTAGAAGACTTGACCCGGACCGACAGCTGACGGGGAGCATCCGCCTTTTGCAGGTATACGTATTGCTTTTTTTTTTGCGAAATTCTGACGCACAGGACCACTCGATCGAGTGACCTCGATAAAAACCGCCTGTTTGCTTTCAGATGGACTACTCGATCGAGTCAGGCGTGACACTCGATCGAGTGCCTGCCAGCGGACCCAATTTTTGCTTACGGAAATTCGTTCTTTTTCTTATCAGATTTGGCTATCCGAGCATTTGTCGATCATAGAGCCCCCTGTGAGTGTATCCAACTATCGTAGCAGCCAAATTAGCTCAAGGAGACGGCGGATAAGCTCGAGTCACTACATAAACCGAACTTATTGGGACGAGGAGCTAAAATTTCACGGTGGACCCTTGATTAGGAGGACCGTTATTTAGTGTTTCCTCTCGAAACTGACAGGCTTAGCCAAGAGGGACAAAGCTCGCTACCTAGTGATCTTGTCACTAGACTGGACCGTCTATATTTACCCGGACCGCATTCTGAGGTAGTTCGGTTCGTCTCAACAAATCCCCGAGACTGAAGCAATTATTAGCGTTTCGCTCCAATTGACGGACGCTACGTGTGACACGTGGCTACAACGCTAGTTTACCCGTACCATGTGGACCATACCCCACCCTTGCCAATCCGTTTGGGTTTCGGAATCATATCGGAAATGGACCTCCGAGGAATCAGAGGAGGCCCGCAAGGCTTTGAAGGTTAATGAGGCTTTCCACCTAGTTCGCCGAGAGACGGTAAAAGACAATAGGGGCTTCTTTGACGAAGAAGAGACTCCTGCTACCTTGTCCGATTGTAGTCGGGTCTTAAGTCAAAAACAAAGACTCGAGCTAAAGAGGCCGGTGCTAGCGGCTTACAGGGACAATTGAGCCCCCGGAAAGACTTGGAGAGGAGGCTTGGGCCGAGACTGGCGGCTCGAGACCAACTGGGCCCACGTGACCGGTTGCCATAACGGGTGAGGGCCTGACTTGGGCCGACTGAAGTGACTGAGGACTCGAGTTCGAAGAAACGAGTCCGGGCCAAGGAGGTTCCCGTGGTGATTCGGGAGCGCTCTCCCCCGCGTCGTCGCCAGTGGACGGCCAAAGAGGCCAAGGACAAGGGAAAGGGCAAGATGCCCTAAATACCGAACCCTTAGTTTTTATTATTTAAGTATTACTATTATTTATTTAGTGTCGTGTGCTTTTCTTTTTTGGATTTTTTTTGCAATTTGTAATTTCTCGAGTTTATCGGGTTTTTTTAGTAATAAATAAAAGAAGCTTATTATTTAAACCGCTCCTGTTTTTTCTCGATTGCAATGGTTGTGCCCTTATGAGGGGCTGTCTACGTATCCACAATTAGCAGAATCAAACCGAACATAGTTCAGATTTTTCATAAATTTTGCAATCTCGAGATACACCAAGAATATTGGTTCAAGATGCTTACAACAGTGGAATAAATAATTCTAGCTTTTGACTTGCTTTTGAAAGTTTATTAAAACGATTTTAATAAACTTTGCTAATGACATTGAGAAAGGGTCTAGGGGTAGTAACACTTCAGCTGGTCCAGGTTGGTTGGGTTGACGAACTCATTCCCGTCCAGGTCCGTCAGCATCACAACTCCGCCTGATAAGATCTTCTTTACCAAATATGGCCCGACCCAATTAGGTTTGAATTTTTCCCTCGGGTCCACCGGTAATAAGGCTCGAACCGACTTGAGAACCAAATCCCCTTCTTTAATGTTCCTGGGCCTCACCCTTTTATTGAAGGCCCGTTGGATCCTTTTTTGATATATTTGAATGTTATTGAGGGCATGAGATCGTCGTTCATCCAATAGGACTAGCGAGTCATATCGTGCTCGAACCCAATCAACTTCAGGCACTTGAGTTTCTAATAGGATCCTAAGCGATGGTACCTCCAACTCGACTGGTTGGACTACTTTCATCCCGTATGTTAGGTAATACGGCGTTGCACCTGTTGCGGTGCAGATTGATGTCCGGTATCCCCGCAATGCAAAGGGTATTTTATCAGGCCAGTCTCGATAATTGTCAGCCATCTTTTTGAGTATGGTGACAATCGTTTTATTTGCTGCCTCCACCGCTCCATTTGTTTGGGGACAGTAGGGTGAAGATGTATGCCTTTGAATTTTATACTTGGTCAGCAGGGCTGCAGTTTCGGCTTGAAAATGGGTCCCGTGGTCACTGATAAATTCATGCGGGATTCCGTACCGGCATATTATCTTATTCTGGATAAACTTGGCAACATTTTTGGCATTGAGAATACGGTAAGATTCAGCCTCGACCCATTTGGTGAAATAGTCGATAGCCACCAAAATGAAACAATGTCCGCCGGTACCGGAAGGATTTATCTTCCCGATTATGTCGATACCCCACGTCAAAAATGACCATGGTGACATCATGGTATACAACAGGGATGATGTCATATGTTGCACATTGGCGAAAATTTGACAGTTATAGCAATGCTTGACATATAACTAGCAGTCGGTTTCCATATTATTCCAGTAGTATCCGAGCCTCATGATTTTTCTAACTAACATCTGGGCATTCATATGCGGGCCATTTTCACCATCATGCACCTCAGCCATGACCTTCTCAGCCTTAAATTTATCAACACATAGGAGAAGAACCCCCTTGTGTCATCTTCTTGTACAGTTGCCCGTCGTCAGTACGGACAAACTGGGTTGCCAGCCTTCGTAAGGCTTTCTTGGCTCGACTGTCGGTCCCGGGAGGATATTCCTCGATCGTCAGGTATGTTAGCATAGTTTGATACCATGGCTCGGGATCAAGAATCTCAATATCTTCAATGTCGTGAACGTATGCCGGCTCGGACGGCCTTTCGACGCATATTGGCATACTGGTCACGTGATCAGGAATATTCAGTAAAGATGCCAGTTTTGAGAGTGCATCTGCGAACTGGTTTTGTTCTCGAGGTAGGTATATATACTTTACCTTTTGGAACTGTTTCTCGAGAAACCTTACTCGTGCCTGGTAGGCCACGAGGTTAACGTTCCGAGTCTTCCACTTTTGGAGTGTTTGGTTAATGACCAAGGATGAATCGCCGTGTACCCGAAAATTTGTGACCCCCAAGTTGGCGGCGACTTGTAGCCCATGGATACATCTTCATACTCGGTGACATTATTAGTGACATCGAAGTCCAGTTTGATGGACACGGGAGTGTGCTCTTCTTTCGGTGAGATTAGGAGAATCCCGACTCCAAATTCTCGGAAATTGGATGCTCCGTCGAAGTATAAGTCCCACGTTTCTGCATCGGTATGGAAAATACCTTCATCTGGGAAGGACCAAGTGTCGGTGTGTCCTTCTTCGATTACGGGACTGTCAGCGAGAAACTCAGCTACTACCCGGCCCTTAATGGCTTTTAAGGGTACGAACCTTAGATCAAACTCTGCTAACATTAGAGTCCATCTAGACATTCTGCCATTGAGGATGGGCTTTTCAAAGAGGTACTTCATTTGATCCATTTTAGATAATATCTGCACCTCGTAACTGAGCATATAATGTCGGAGCTTCTTAGTGGCCCAGACCAGAGCTAAACACGTCTTCTCGAGCATGGTGTATTTGCATTCATACTCTAGAAACTTTTTGCTGATGTAGTAAATAGCTCGTTCTTCGGAGTCAACTGTCTGTGCCAGCATAGCCCTCATGGCTGTCTCGGTCATTGTTAGGTATAACGACAAAGGCAAACCGGGTTGAGGTGGCATTAGAGCTGGTGGAGCAGACAGAATTTCCTTGATTTTATCGAAGGCCGCTTGACATTTATCATCCCATAATATTCGTTCTCCTATTTTCAATTTTTTGAAAATCGGTTAACATACCATGGTCAGTTTTGAAATAAATCGACTGATGTACTAGACTTTCCCGAGAAATCCCCTTATTTCTTTTTCGGTTTTAGGAGGCTGCATCTCGGTAATGGCTTTTATTTTAGCTGGGTCGACCTCGATACCTCGTTGGCTAACGATATGGCCCAGCAATTTGCTCGATGTTACCCCGAAACTACACTTTTGAGGGTTTAACCTCATGTTGTATTTGCATAATCGGGTAAAGAATTTTCTCAGGGCGGTAATGTGACCGTCCCAGTTTTTAGATTTGACGATCATGTCGTCCACGTAAACTTCTACTTCTTTATGCATCATGTCGTGTAATAAGGTCGTGGCGGTTCGTTGATAAGTGGCCCCGGCATTGATGAGGCCGAACGGCATGACGGTATAACAGTAAGTACCCCAAGGTGTAATGAAGGTGGTCTTACTCATATCTTCTTCTGCCATTTTTATTTGATTATACCTGGCATACCCGTCCATAAATGATAGAAGGGCATGATCGGCCGTGTTATCCACCAATATATCGATGTGTGGTAATGGGAAATCGTCTTACGGGTTTGCCTTGTTAAGATCCCGAAAATCCACGCATTCCCGCACCTTACCGTCCTTTTTAGGAACCGGCACGATGTTTGCAACCCAGTCCGGATACTCGGACACCTGTATGAAGTCGGCCTTGAATTTTTTATCGACTACTTCTTTAATTATAAGAGACCATTCAGGCCTTATTCAGCGGAGCTTCTGTTTAATTGGCTTGAACCCGTCTCTGATCGATATGTGGTGCTCGGCTATTTCTCGGTCTATTCCCGGCATGTCTTTGTAGGACCATGCGAAGACGTCTTTAAATTCTTGAAGGAGGCTTGTGAATTGTTATCTCTCCTCGGGATCTAAGGATAACCCTATCTTAAGCATCTAGAGCTCTAAGGTTGTTCCCACATTAATGGACTCGGTTTCTTCGATTACCGGGTTTCGGGATTCCTTTTGCTCTAGTTGCTCGATCAGATGTGGAGGTAGGGCAACCTGTTCGTCGGGTTTCTCAATGTCATTGCATAAAATACTTTTGAAACCAGAATTTAAAAGAGACAAGTCGTAAGCAGAACGGTTTTTATTATTGATTGAAAATTTTGAAAAGAGCTCAAAGAGAGCGGCCATCTAATCATTGGTCAGTGGCGGGATAGGTAAGGCGCTCGGGACAGACCGCGAAGCACCAGCAGTAGGATTAGCAAAAGGGAGAGGGGTTACAGGAGTGACTCTAGCACCAGACTCTCTAAACTCGTCCTCAGACTCTGACTCAGACTCCGACTCGGACTTGGACTTAGACTCAGGCATGTCTCCTTCTCCAGTGATCAGCTTGTAAGTCCTTCCTTGACTGTGAGTCCACTTGACAGTCTTCCTCCAGGCCCTGCTTCCCGTCTCAGAGCCAACATCCGAGATCAACTTTGTCGGGTCAAACCTATTGCTGCGAAGAATAAGGTTGACCAGATCTTCCTTTGGAGTCAGGGCTATGGTTTCTTCCCCGAAAAGTAGCCCTAGAGCGGGCTCAGCATCGTTGGCATCTTCAGACTGGATGAGGGCAAAGACATCATCCGGAATGTAGTTGTAGTCCTGGGCCAAGTGGATCCCAGGGTGCACAGCATTGGATTGGTACAGACCGACCTGGACAGCCCCGAATACCGGCGTGACAAAGTAATCGGTCAGTCGCGGGCTATAAGGGCTCAAGTGGATACCCTTAATGATGTTCCGGGCCCTTTTGATGCCTGCCCGAACAACGTTGCCCGGAGTTGTAGCATAACAGAGGCAAAATGAGAGTCTTCATCTTTAAGGATCTCGATAATCTTCCCAGCTGGAAGATTGAGTCGGGAGGTAACCCCCGGAAAGTAGCCCAGATTTTGTAACATCATGTCGATGCTGATTGTGAAATAGGGCCTGAAAAGGTACTCTCCTTCGATCATTCCTACGAATTCGAACTCTCAAAGGTCCGATCGGTCTGTGGTGTTACAGTTAGCCACGGTTATAGGAGTTGCCTCCAGAGTGATGACACCATCTTGCAGGGGCAGCTTGACCTTTCGGTGGAGGGTGGAGGATACGGCTTTGACAGCATGGATCCATGGCCTCCCGAGAAGTAGATTAAAGGAAGAGGTGGCATCGATCACCTGGAATTCTAGCTCCTTTTATACTGGGCCTGTTATGGCAGTCAGTTTTACGGCCCCAGCTACCGACTTCGGGCTCCCATTAAAAGCCTGGATGGTCTGAGAAGTCGGGATATAGTCAGCCTCGGTAATGTTGAGGGCTTTGGCGATTCTTAAAGGGAGGACATTGACCGCGGACCCGTCGTCGATTAAGGTCATTGAGAGATATTTTCTACGGCAGATCACCGTAGTGTAGAGAGCTAGGTTGTGGGTAGCCCCAAACGGTGGCAGATCGGCTTGAGAGAAGGTGATCAGCGGGCCTTCTTCCTTAGCTTTGCCCTTTAAGTGTGGCAGGACCGCGGCTACCATTTCAGCAGGGGTAGCCATGGAGTTGATCTTGACTTGATCAAGGGCCTTAGTGAGTGCCTCTCGATGTTCTTGTGAACTAACTAGGAGTTGCCATATAGAGAGGTCAACTCGGGTCTTCTTTAGCTGCTTCACGAGAGCCGTTTTAGCAGTCGACTCCCAGGGGCGACTTCCGTCCTGACTGGCTCAGTGACGGTTGTCGGGATTGGGGTGTCCCTAGAACTTGTAGATTGGTAGGGATGACCAAGGTGGTTACTGGCTAAGACCTTGGACTTAGCCTTCCGGATCTCTTCCGGGGTAATGGGGACAGCTTCCCCTTTGGCGAGGTACACATCGTCCTCGTCATCTCACCAGATTCCGTTTATTTGAAGGATAAATGGAGAAATAAGGTGTGAGCAGTTAATTACTTCTCCGAAAAAAATGGCATGGGCACCTAAAGGATTGTCCTTATTACTCGGCTTGTCTACGGGTAATGGGATCTTACCGCTCTCGATCAGATCCTGGATCAGATGCTTCAGCTTCCAACATTTTTCAGTGTCATGCCCATTGCCTAGATGGTATTGGCAATAGGCCTGGGCGTTGTGGGCCTTGGAGCGTCGCTCGACCGGGACTTCAAGAGTTGGGCCTATCGGTTGGATCTGGCCTTTTGATGATAGCCTTTGTAAGGCATATGTATAGGTAGTCCCTATATCAGTGAATACCCGAGCTGGGGTATTATTTTTGGACGAGGTATCTAGTAGATTAACCGCGTCAAAGATGCTGCGTGTTGCACCTGCAGTCGGGGCTTGGTAGTGGAAGAAGTGGCCCATTGGTACCCCTTGCTAGAGGCCTTAGTAAGGCCCTCTAGCCTCAAATCATCTTCAATCCTCGTACCCATTTCAGTTAAAGTGGCGAAATTGGGTATGACAGCATACCTGAGATGGACCCGGTAGGAGGGGAGGAGGTTCTTGACAAAGGCCTCCACTAAAGATTTTTCACTGGGCTTGTCGACCAGTTTCACACTCTCGGCCCTCCAGCGTTGAAGGTGTTTTGTAAAACCTTCCTCGGGCTCCTGGGCCATAACTTCCAGGGAGCGCATCGTGGTCTGGATCTCGGTGTTATCAGCATAATTGTGAGCAAATTCCGTGGCCACGTCATCCCAAGTTGGGTATTTCTTTGAGTCTAGCCTGTAGTACCAGGCTTTTGGATGCTTTTGGAGGCTTGAACATGGTCGATTTCACTCCCTTAACGGCCATGAACTCTTTGAAGGCCCGGATGTGGAGCAACGGGTCTTTGGTCCCCTCAAACATCGGTAGGCCCGTAAGGTTGAGGTTGGCGGGTAGTTCATCATTCAAGGGCGAATAGACACGGGCGTTCTCCTTGTGGATAGTGTTGATGTTGACAAGTGGACTTGTTCCTCCAGTCTATGGACTGTGCTTACCAGTTCAGTTAGGGGCCCAGTGGTCTCGGGCCCAGTGTTAGGAGTCCCTTGCTCCACGGCACTTAAACGAGTAACAATAGCTATTTGGTCAGACCTTATAGCTGTCAGTTGGGCCTCGATCTGAGTCTGCTTGACGACCATAGCATCCAATGAGACTGACAACTTGTCCAAGGCTTCTTGCATCTTGTGCTTGTGTCTGGTTACAGGTGGCCTGTCTGTAAGAATACCGCGTAATCAGAAACTGACCCAGATCTTGGAATCAACCAGTACATCCCGAGCAAGGAAAAGACTGAAAAGGAAATGACTCGGAAAAGACGCCTAAACGGGTGACTTGTGAATTATGGGACTTCCTTAGGATTCGACTATGTGGGCCGAGTCCTGTTCGAAGGAAGGTCCACGTGAGATTTCCCCAGACTTTGGACTCGAGTGTGTAAATGGGCTTTCCTTGGTAGGGGTATGCCCTACGTGGCTAGCCTTGCCTTAGACAAATAAGGCGGACTTGGATAGGGAGGAAACCCATGATGTTAGGATAAGAAAGGTTTTTTTTTTTTTGAAAATGTTTGAATTTCGAGAAAAATCGAAGGATGGTCCCGACTTTTGAAAGTGGCAAAAAATACTGTCGGGGCGAGTTTTTTTTTTTTTTTGAAGGATTGAAAAAATTTTGAATTTTGAAATGGACAGCATACCGACTAAAAATAGGCTATTTTGAGTCAAATCATAAGTCCTAATTTCGGTAGCGTTCCGAGTTTTGAATAATTTTGAAAAGATGCATTTTTTGAAACAACGGTTTTTGAGAAAGATGACATGTAAATCAAGTAGCATGTAGTCATGAAAGCAATATAACGACACCATGTATGCTCTAAACTAAGTCTCGGTCAGTCGAAATCGGGTCTGTACCAACAACGACGGCTTTCTCGTAAATCAGGACGGACTTCCTAAGCCGAATTAGTCTTAGAACATGCCGCGAAACCCATATGAGTTCGGCCATAGAAGTTTTTAGAGCACCCATTTAGGAATGCACCATGGTATAGTGGGACGTCGGTCACAAGTAACCGGCCCGGGAAAAATTTCGGTTATGCATGAACCATCGAACTAAAATGTGTACATTAATATTCGGACGATTTCTTTTCGAGTCTCACCCTAGGAACCCCGAGGACAAGTACTACATCAAGTATCCCCAGTGGAGTCGCCAAATTTTGGACATGACATAGGTCCACCCCGACGCGGTCAAGCGCGGGTTTGGGGAGGCAAATGAATCTCATGTGAGATGGATCTCGTATTGAAATTTAAATCAAAATAGGAGTCGCCACCGAATTTTGTGAGAATTCGGACCCGTTCGAACCTACTCTACATTTAAGCGTTTTGTGCACAAAGCACGGCCCGCTTTCAATGCTAGAGTTTAGGGGTTCGTCCCTTTGCATTACGATACCGATGCCGAGTTATCGGGAATCGTGTATTGAATGACTCTCGTGTGCCAACGGTTTCGGACATCCGGAAACCATGGTTCTGAGTAAGGGGTGAGGGTACGTGTTGGGAAGCCCACAAAGGACACCCAACCCCGCCCGCAGTTAGCGGCCTCTACTTAGATATCGTCCGTTTTTCGTGTACGCGCGTTATTTTGACGGTTGAATGTTATGCAAACAGTGTTTTACGAGATATAGAAATTGAATAAGTTGCTATGTCGATTTAATGCATCTAAACTAACGTCGAAGTTATTTTTAGCTTGCGAGGTTCATTTTAGTATAATTAAACAAACAACGAAAATAAAACATAAAACAAAAGATTACAAATGCGCGGGCGGAATACAACCCGAAAAAACAATACGACAAACAAAATATACAACAATTGCAACAATAACGGAATATTGGATAATAAAAAAGGTATGATGCATGGTTTTGAAGAGAGTAACACACGTGATGGACTTGACACGTGTTGACCGAAGTCGTTAAAAAAGTTTGTCGAGGCTTGAATTATGTTGAAGGCTCACGGTTTTGACGTGACAGGGGCCACTCGATCGAGTCATGGGAGGGACTCGATCGAGTGGTCCTCAAAAAACCTTCTGCCTCTGATTTTGGGGTGCCACTCGATTGAGTGGGCGGGCTATGGCACTCGATCTAGTGCCCCCTGTACGGACTACTGTCCGTTTTCGAATGATGGCGGATCCGAATCTATTGCTTTTAGTTTTAAATCGATAATTTATTAAGCCATGTAAAAATACGATATAATTTATACTTGGCTTAATTTTCGATACTCGCGATATGTAATCTTATTATTTACGAGATCGACTATCGGAGATTTAGAAAAGACGTTGTAAATTAATTTTAATTGAATTAGGACGAAATAATTCCCTCCGCGTCGTAATGTCGTAATTAGTCCTTTCGGACCATGTGACAATTATTTCGACGTCAACAGGTTCGTGCTAGTACAGTTTGTCGATTAGTTCCTTTAGAGGGAACGCATGGTAATTTTCAAGCAACCGGGCGACCCGCGTGTATCTCGCGCGACTCGCGCACTCCTCGTGCGACTCGCCTAGAGAGCTGTGACTGCTTAATTCCGTTAGACATGATATTCGACTACGGAGTCGGTATCGCATCTTTAGAATAACGTTTTTTTATTTATTTGATTAGAGCGAAAGTCGATTCCCTCCACGTCACGACATCGTTAATAATCCTTGCGGATGATTATATGATGTTCGATTTGCATCAACAGGTTTTGTTCTAACCTTAAAAACGAGATCTAGTACACGCGATAAATATCCGCGATCGCAGAGAGCCCTTGAGTGTTTAGGGCGGCGCTCCTCGAAAGGGTGTCACCTCTGTTACGACTCGTAAAGAGATTAGGAGGATCTTAGAACGGGATTTATCTTTAGATATACTTGTGGACATGACATAGGTCCACCCCGACGCGGCCACGCGCGGGTTTTGGGCGGCGAATGAATCTCATGTGAGATGGATCTCGAATTGAAATTTAAATCGAAGTGGAGTCGCCACCGAACTTTGTGGGAGTTCGGGCCCGTTCGAACCCACTCTATGTCGTAGTGGGCCGCGCACAAAGTACGGTCCATTCCGATTTCAGAGTTTATTGGGTTCGTCCCTTTGCATTGTGATACCGATACCGACATTATCGTATACCGTGTATTGAATAACTCTCGTATGCCAATGGTTTCGGACATCCAAAAACCACGGTTCTGAGTAAGGGGTGTGTAACACCCCTGATTTTATAAATTTAATTTAATTAAAGTTATTTTCGTATTTTATTTTGTTTACGATTTAACTCGTAATTCTTATTTTTTTTTATAAAACAAATTTATCGTTTAATCGTTTCAAACTCCTAAAATTCTATTTAACTCGGAAACTCTTCTTATATTTAAAACATATTTTTATTCTGCTTTGATTTATTTTATACATTTAATTTAATTTTTATCGAATGACTATTTCGACGATTTAAATTCTAAATTCTTTTTATTTATTTATATTTAAGCTCGAATTTCTATTTTCGTCTAGAAGCTCATTCATTTTAAAGTTTCGTCAAAACATTTACTATTTTGCTCAAGAAATCAATTTAATTCATTTTTGTCGAAAAATATTTATAACTTCTCCGAGAAACATTATTTTAAAAGTGAACATCATTTTAGTCTCGAGATACAATTTATCCGTCCTCTCGAATTAATTAATTATTTTCCTAAACATTGTTTTCGTTTAAAAAAATTTAGACTCGAGATTACAAGTTATTTCTATTCAGTTCAATTAACTATTTTCTTAACCCGATTTTGTCTTTCGTGGATCGACTGTCTGTCTCGAAATTCAATTTCCTTTAACCTAACTCTTTTCCTCTGCTTTCTCCACATCTTCGTTCAACTGCCGTCGTTCCCTCCATCATCTCGATCTTCATTCCTAGACCCTCACAATCGGCCTTATATCGTCATCCTTAACAATCACTATCAACCAATCTCCGATTTCCTTCATTTCTGACCACAGCTGCCACCTCTAACCTCCTTGTTGTCTGCCGCGTGTCTGGTGATGCCGTCACCTTTGTCTCGATTCTCGCCGTCATCAGTCACGTTGGTTGTCGGCGTTACACTGTCACTGAAGGTAATATATTACCCTTTCTGATCTCGTTCTTTGGTTACCGTTCTATGCTGCTAGTGTGCGTATTGTTGTTGTTGTTCGTTCTCTCTTTCTTCTCCCATTTTTCGCGCAACTTTATTGTCGAATCTGTCCTCCTTTGCTCTCTCTCATTCTCGTCTTGCTTCTATTCAGTTGTGGTTCGTTGTAGTTGTTCGTCCTACTGTTGTTGCTTTTGTGTTACATCGCTGCTGTTGTCACGTTTTTGATGTCGTCTTTGTTGTATGTTGTTGTTGCTGTCGATGTTGTCGCTCGTGATATTAATCCTGCTCGTTCTCGTCCTTCTAATCTTCCTCTTTTCTTCTTTTCTTGTTGCCGTTTTTTTTCTTCTCCTTCTGATTTCGTCATTCTGCCAGTTTGAATGCTACTACCTGATGTTGTTTCATTCTGCTCCTTTTATTTTCTTCACCTCAATCCTTGTTGCGGTTGTGTCTCTGCTGTAGGTCATACCTGTACTATTGTTCAGTCGTTCTGTCAACGCTATTGTTCCGGTTGTCAATGTGTAGATGCTATTGATCGATACACACCTGTTGCTGTGCAATTTGTGCCGTTAATGAGGTCATTTGGGCGTTGTCGTCACTTGGTTCTGTCACTGATGCAGCTGTCTACCGTTGTTGTGGGTCATTTAGCATCGTCCTTCCTTGCCTTTACCATATGCGTGAATGCCACTCATGCTATCGAACTCTTCACAAACTGTTCGTTTCCCTTCGACTCATATTCTGCAGGAACTCCCAATTTTCCTCCTCCTCATATTAAATGCTCCGTTCATCTTCAAGTTTTCTAGGATTTCGCGAAGACGCTACTGAGGACAAGTACACGATCGCTCGGTTATCGACTCAAAGTAACTTTAGGACGTTACTCGATATTATGTCGTGTGTTGAGTAGTAGTATGTAGTAGATACTTTACCTTCATTTTTATTTTTAGCTACGTATTATTTGCTAAAAATAGTATTTCAAATCATGCATCTTATAATAAACATTTTATAACTTTTCAATATCGTTTTATAAATCGTTATTGATTTTTATTATTAATGATCATTATAATATTTTGTTGGTTATCGTGACACTAGTAACTAAATAATATCAGTTTCATAATTTTTTTCGTATTTCATTAAGTTATTATTTTAACTTAAAATCGTACTATTATATTATAACCGAGATTTGTGTACTGGTTTGATAAATTAATTTTCGTTTTACGACTTATGTTAATAAATTAGAAAATAGTCGTTTTGTTCGAAATACATTTTTCTCAAGGCTATTTTCACTAAATAACTTCTTACCGTTACAATTTATTATTTTTATCAAAATCGGTATTGTTTATTAATAAATTTAATTTAGTTGCTAAAGACATTTGAAAGGTTTTAAATCTCGTTTCCGTTCTAAAACTCCTACGCTATTTATACTTTATCTATATTTATCATTTTTTTTTTCTAATTCGTATATTTTCTAAAATTTATTGTTTTAACTCGATTTTCGTAAATATTTATAAAGTATTTTTTTTCACTTATTACATTTGATTTGTACCTTTGATAACGAACTTAGAAATATATTAAGTTACGATAACAACGATATTAATAAAATGTTTATTTATCATAAATGCTATTTTGGTACATTTAACTTATTTGAACACTTTATGTATTTATATAAGAATATTTCTAATTTAAGTAAGTTTCTAAAATTAGTAAATTTCTATAAATAGAAAGTTTCCTTTTAACCTAAAATGTTTATCTCTTTTACCTTCATATTATTCGCTTTGAACATTCTATTTTGAATATCGATAATGATTTGGTTTTGGAGTTATGGAATGAAGACAAGTGTACGGGTAGAGTAATATAGTCTAGGGTATACGTTTTGCCATCAACTATAAAGCTGGTGTGTCTATGTGAGACGCATTGGTCGTTGAACTGAGCATGGTTTGTGTTCAGGAGTGTGTATATTTTGACCTTAAACTTAGATATCGCATCATGTAAGTCACCGTCGGGTTGAACTGGATTACGGTTGGTGTCCAGGAGGGGTGTACATTACTTAAGCCAGAACCTCGCTGCACGCAGTCCTGTTATAGTTGAGTTGCCTAGTTAAAGACCAAAGTCTGATTTGTTTTGACTAAGTTCTCGAAGCTAGTTTAGTATGATCCTAGTGAAAGTCTATTCTGTTGCACTAATTGATTTCCATAACGCCATTTTGATTTATAATTATCGATTGGTTTTGACTTGCAGGATGACAGTCGCTTTAAGTTTTGCTAAAAACTTATGTTACTATATTGTTTTAATTGTTTTCTATTTTACCTATTTTAATATAGTAATATTATTATTTTTCATATGATATAATATGGCTGGGAGAACATCCGAGTTACTCCCCACTGATGTGGCTGTTATGTTTATAACATGACAGGTTTTTGCTGCTGGGTTTTGGGTGTGAGCTAGCGAGTAGCGTGGATCCTACTCTCCCTTATTTATGTTTACTGAAGGATTGTATAAACCCTTTTAAGGAATTTTCTTTTTAGCCCTTTTGTAAAATATGGCCTTTGTATTGACTGACCGTTCTTTTGTATAATATAGAATATCGGTGTGTTTTAATCCCTATTCTACAGTGTTTCCGCCACTGTATTGCGTTAGATTTTCTAGGGGATTACAGTTGGTATCAGAGCATCACTGCTCCCAACGCTTACACCTGAAATTTGGCAACATACTAGTAAATGATTTGAACATTAAAAAAAATATTAGTGAGAGATGGGTAGAAATCAAAGTAAGGACTTAACTGTTAGGATTATATGTTCTTGTAACTCAATGACTAGCATTGAATATTTGTTTCTTTGGTCTGGAAGAAGATGAATGAACAAGATGCTGTCATGATGCTGCTCCAGATCGGGACAAGACCTGCTTAGAACTCTCAATGCCTGCTGACTCGAGTGGACAACTTGGTGCTCCAAGAAAGATGTCGATGGGGACTTTTCAGCTCCAGTTCAGTTTGCTTAAGCTACAGGCCTGATGATCAAGAGTAGATTCATGTTTCATGATGTTGCAGTAGATCCAGATCGAGCAACCCAAGATTTACGTGCTCGTTCCTCTGCAAGAAGATGAATTAATCCTTTTGGTTCCCTCGTGAACCTTAGATGTCCAAACTTTCCCTTCTCGTTATAGGTCTTCATCATCTTGAATCATTGATTCTTGTCTTCCTGCTTCTGCCTTTTCCAATTCTTATCTTTTAATTTCTCATCTTCATTCGCTTGGTGAATCCTTGTGCTGTCTTTCTATTCTACCATCTTCCTCTTGAGATTCTTTGGTTAGACCAGATTCTATCTTAGTGAACCCCGAGTTATAAATGTTTGAGGTTTAGTAAATTTTTGTTACCTGATTTGAGGATTGTGAGTCTACCCTATCTTCTAAGAAAGTAAGAAATTTTAGGATTGTGCTCAATGGTATTAGTTGATTAATGGAATTAGGTTGATACTTTAGACACTGAACTTTGGGTTATAGATTACCTTGATTATTTTGGAGTACTTAGAGTTGAATATATTTTGGAGTAGTAAGAGTATATCATAGTTGATGGATACCTAGTATCTAAACCAGAACCGAACTAAGTGTAACAGATAATATTACTTTGAGATTCTTACCTGATGCTTATTGGATGGATGCATCGCGAATATTTGGGATCATAAAGTATTGTTTAAAGTGTTAGCCTTATGTTGTGGTACCATTGAAGGCTTTCATTAATACCGTTAGAAATTTTTGGTAGACATAGATTACCCGCGTTTCTTAAGGATTAGATCGTTGATTGTGGTTTAAGGTTGTAACCTGTGAACTTTGGAGTTGTGTGATCTAACTTGGATAAATTATTCTTAACCTTGAAGAAGAGAAATGTCTTGCACAATCATTATTTGTGCTTATTGTGTGTTTTGAGGAATACTTTGATGCCAATCATTTTAATGGAATTTAAGTTCAGAACCCTTAGACCAACGAGATTGTGGCTTCGTTGAGTTAATAAATATTTTGGTGGTTTTGCTGACATAATATGAAATTTGGTGGAATTTTTAGAAACCTTAGCCCATGGACGTATTTGAAGATGTGAGTATTTGCGCCATTACCTATAGGTTTGGGCGTGTTTGAAGGATTTGTTGTACTTTCCCTACTCCTGTACTTGTGGCATTATAAATATGTTGGTGATCATTTTGAGAATTTTGTGCCCGAACATTGTCAAATTGGTGGATCTTGTTAGTGTTCTTTACTCGAGAAATTTGGGGTGTTCTTCGAGTTCAAACCTTATGAGCTTTGGATTTAGGAACCTTATCGATTGCGAGTTAGGCGTGTTTGGTTGACCGTTGGAAATTTTAATTGATGAGTTTAGAATTTAAAGCATTTGTGGAATAGTATCGTGTCGATTGAACGACTGGATAATCACGTAAGACGTTTTTGGAGAGTGCGACTGAGTAGTATCATCTAGCGCCCAATATTGGACTTAACGTATTTGATGGAAATTAAGAACTCGTGTTGTGGGACTCGTACCGAGAATCTCGAGATGGTTAACTTCTTCTGTAATTCCTTGGGAGCTCCGTTTGACTCTCAATTTTGTTCTTCCCCTTAACTTCTCTTGAATCCCGCTTCTTCTTCTGTCAATCCCTTTCGACTTCTTTATCGGGTTTGAAAACTTTTGTTTCGTTTTGTCGTTGACTGAGACTCTATTTATCCAATTACCTTTTTCCCGAACCTATGAAATTTTAAAATTTTGAGTTATGAATTTCAAAACATTGTGCTTTATTTTTGCGTTATTTTTGGTTGATAACCTATATTTAGCTCTGTTTCAAAAGGGTCTTAATAATTTATTTTAAAGTATTTCGAAATTATTTAAAATTTTAATTTTGATTTTCGCGTGATCGAGATTTTATGAAAACTTTCATAATTGCAAATATTTTGGATTTTCATAAGATTATTATGTAAAACGCTTTAATATTTTCGAAAAACTTCGTACGTTTAAATTTTTGTTTTATTGTCGTTAGACTTTAAATCTGTTATTGAAAATGTTTGTCGATTGATTCGATTCTTATTTACTAACTACAAAACTTGATTTCTCAAATTTTGTTTGGTGTTAAAACAAAGTATTGTCGAATTTCTTAATTAAAACGTTTTATTGTTGCTTTAAAAATATTTGGGCCCCTCTCGAGTTCATTTACAAATATTATTTATTGTTATTATTTTATCGAATAATTTTGAACTTACGATTTTACTAATCTAAATGATTTTAAACTTTGGGAATCGAGCCCAACTTTTCTTGAAATAAATTTTGTCTTCGATTTCGATTTCATATCACGTTTGAAGTAGTGAAAAAAAAACAAAAATTTAAAACAAAACAAAAAAAAAACGAGACTGTGATGCGAGTTAAGCATTCTCATCTTGTTCAAGTGATATAAAATTGTTTCCCATTTTATTATTATGTTTTTGTTAGTTTGGAGGACGAAACTTCTTTTTAGTGGGGAAGATTGTAACACCCCTGATTTTAAAATTTTAATTTAATTAAAGTTATTTTCGTATTTTATTTTGTTTACGATTTAACTCGTAATTCTTAATTTTTTTTATAAAACGAATTTATCGTTTAGTCGTTTCAAACTTCTAAAATTCTATTTGACTCGGAAACTCTTCTTATATTTAAAACATATTTTTATTCTGCTTTGATTTATTTTATACATTTAATTTAATTTTTATCGAATGACTATTTCGACGATTTAAATTCTAAATTCTTTTTATTTATTTATATTTAAGCTCGAATTTCTATATTCGTCTAGAAGCTCATTCATTTTAAAGTTTCGTCAAAACATTTACTATTTTGCTCAAGAAATCCATTTAATTCATATTTGTCGAAAAATATTTATAACTTCTCCGAGAAACATTATTTTAAAAGTGAACATCATTTTAGTCTCGAGATACAATTTATCCGTCCTCTCGAATTAATTAATTATTTTCCTAAACATTGTTTTCGTTTAAAAAAATTTAGACTCGAGATTACAAGGTATTTCTATTCAGTTCAATTAACTATTTTCTTAACCCGATTTTGTCTTTCGTGGATCGACTGTCTGTCTCGAAATTCAATTTCCTTTAACCTAACTCTTTTCCCCTGCTTTCTCCACATCTTCGTTCAACTGCCGTCGTTCACTCCATCATCTCGATCTTCATTCCTAAACCCTCACAATCGGCCTTATATCGTCATCCTTAACAATCACTATCAACCAATCTCCGCTTTCCTTCATTTCTGACCACAGCTGCCACCTCCAACCTCCTTGTTGTCTGCCGCGTGTCTGGTGATGCCGTCACCTTTGTCTCGATTCTCGCCGTCATCAGTCACGTTGGTTGTCGGCGTTACACTGTCACTGAAGGTAATATATTACCCTCTCTGATCTCGTTCTTTGGTTACCGTTCTATGCTGCTAGTGTGCGTATTGTTGTTGTTGTTCGTTCTCTCTTTCTTCTCCCATTTTTCGCGCTACTTTATTGTCGAATCTGTCGTCCTTTGCTCTCTCTCATTCTCGTCTTGCTTCTATTCAGTTGTGGTTCTTGTTGCTGTTCGTGCTACTGTTGTTGCTTTTGTGTTACATCGCTGCTGTTGTCACGTTTTTGATGTCGTCTTTGATGTATGTTGTTGTTGCTGTCGATGTTGTCGCTCGTGATATTAATCCTGCTCGTTCTCGTCCTTCTAATCTTCCTCTTTTCTTCTTTTCTTGTTGCCGTTTTTTTTCTTCTCCTTCTGATTCCGTCATTCTGCCAGTTTGAATGCTACTACCTGATGTTGTTTCATTCTGCTCCTTTTATTTTCTTCACCTCAATCCTTGTTGCGGTTGTGTCGCTGCTGTAGGTCATACTTGTACTATTGTTCAGTCGTTCTGTCAACGCTATTGTTCCGGTTGTCAATGTGTAGAGGCTATTGATCGATACACACCTGTTGCTGTGCAATTTGTGCCGTTAATGAGGTCATTTGGGCGTTGTCGTCACTTGGTTCTGTCACTGATGCAGCTGTCTACCGTTGTTGTGGGTCATTTAGCATCGTCCTTCCTTGCCTTTGCCATATGCGTGAATATCACTCATGCTATCGAACTCTTCACAAACTGTTCGTTTCCCTTCGACTCATATTCTGCAGGAACTCCCAATTTTCCTCCTCCTCATATTAAATGCTCCGTTCATCTTCAAGTTTTCTAGGATTTCGCGAAGACGCTACTGAGGACAAGTACACGATCGCTCGGTTATCGACTCAAAGTAACTTTAGGACGTTACTCGATATTATGTCGTGTGTTGAGTAGTAGTATGTAGTAGATACTTTACCTTCATTTTTATTTTTAGCTACGTATTATTTGCTAAAAATAGTATTTCAAATCATGCATCTTATAATAAACATTTTATAACTTTTCAATATCGTTTTATAAATCGTTATTGATTTTTATTATTAATGATCATTATAATATTTTGTTGGTTATCGTGACACTAGTAACTAAATAATATCAGTTTCATAATTTTTTTCGTATTTCATTGAGTTATTATTTTAACTTAAAATCGTACTATTATATTATAACCGAGATTTGTGTACTGGTTTGATAAATTAATTTTCGTTTTACGACTTATGTTAATAAATTAGAAAATAGTCGTTTTGTTCGAAATACATTTTTCTCAAGGCTATTTTCACTAAATAACTTCTTATCGTTACAATTTATTATTTTTATCAAAATCGGTATTGTTTATTAATAAATTTAATTTAGTTGCTAAAGACATTTGAAAGGTTTTAAATCTCGTTTCGGTTCTAAAACTCCTACGCTATTTATACTTTATCTATATTTATCATTTTTTTTCTAAATCGTATATTTTCTAAAATTTATTGTTTTAACTCGATTATCTTAAATATTTATAAAGTACTATGTTTTCACTTATTACATTTGATTTGTACCTTTGATAACGAACTTAGAAATATATTAAATTACGATAACAACGATATTAATAAAATGTTTATTTATCATAAATGCTATTTTGGTACATTTAACTTATTTGAACACTTTATGTATTTATATAAGAATATTTCTAATTTAAGTAAGCTTCTAAAATTAGTAAATTTCTATAAATAGAAAGTTTCCTTTTAACCTAAAATGTTTATCTCTTTTACCTTCATATTATTCACTTTGAACATTCTATTTTGAATATCGATAATGATTTGGATTTGGAGTTATGGAATGAGGACAAGTGTACGGGTAGAGTAATATAGTCTAGGGTATACGTTTTGCCATCAACTATAAAGTTGGTGTGTCTATGTGAGACGCATTGGTCGTTGAACTGAGCATGGTTTGTGTTCAGGAGTGTGTATATTTTGACCTTAAACTTAGATATCGCATCATGTAAGTCGCCGTCGGGTTGAACTGGATTACGGTTGGTGTCCAGGAGGGGTGTACATTACTTAAGCCAGGACCTCGCTGCACGCAGTCCTGTTATAGTTGAGTTGCCTAGTTAGAGACCAAAGTCTGATTTGTTTTGACTAAGTTCTCGAAGCTAGTTTAGTATGATCCTAGTGAAAGTCTATTCTGTTGCACTAATTGATTTCCATAACGCCATTTTGGATTTTATAATTATCGATTGGTTTTGACTTGCAGGATGACAGTTGCTTTAAGTTTTGCTAAAAACTTATGTTACTATATTGTTTTAATTGTTTTCTATTTTACCTATTTTGATATAGTAATATTATTATTTTTCTTATGATATAATATGGCTGGGAGAACGTTCGAGTTACTCCCCACTGATGTGGCTGTTATGTTTATAACATGACAGGTTTTTGCTGCTGAGTTTTGGGTGTGAGCTAGCGAGTAGCGTGGATCCTACTCTCCCTTATTTATGTTTACTGAAGGATTGTATAAACCCTTTTAAGGAATTTTCTTTTTAGCCCTTTTGTAAAATATGGCCTTTGTATTGACTGACCGTTCTTTTGTATAATATAGAACATCGGTGTGTTTTAATCCCTATTCTACAGTGTTTCCGCCACTGTATTGCGTTAGATTTTCTAGGGGATTACAGGGTGAGAGTACGTGTTGGGAAGTTCACTAAGAACACCCAACCCCGCCCGCACTTAGCGGCCTTTACTAAGATATCGTTCGTTGTTCGTGTACGCGCGTTAGTTTGACGGTTGAATGATATGCAAACAAGGCGTTTTGACTAAACATGCGAATTATGTTTAACTACGTCGTTTAATGCATCTAACTTAGCGTCAAAGTTGTTTTAGCATGCGATGTTCATTTTAGTATAATAAAACAAACAACGAAATAAAAGTGCAACAACATATTACTCCCTCCATCCAACTTTAAACTTCATGGGGGGAGTGGCACAATAATTAAGAGTGGGGTAGATTATGTGGTGGAAAATGAAAGTTGAGAAAAAATGTGGGGTCAGAAATGATATGGACCACAAAAATCAACCAAAAAAGGAAATATTGTAAGTAGGAAGTTTAAAGATGGACAACCTTTTAAGGAAAGTAGGAAGATCAAAATTGGATGGAGGTAGTACAATATACGAGCGGCATACCACCCGGAAATACAGTTCAACCAACGGTACAATACAACAATCGCGATAAAGAAGCAAACGAGTTAGAAGATGTAAATATGGTACGATGCGGTTTTGAAAAGACTAGATTCACGTGATAGACTTTGACACGTGTTGACCGAAATCGTTTGAAAAAGATTTATCGAGACTTGTAGTGTGTAAAACGCGTTAATTAAGGCGTAATTGGGGCCAGTCGGCCGAGTCATGGAGGGACTCGGTCGAGTATCCCTTAAAAAAAGTGTCTGCCTTATTTTTGGGGTGTCACTCGATCGAGTGGCTATGGCACTCGATCGAGTGCCTCCTGTTCGAGTGGTGACTCGATTTGCAAGTTTCGAAATTGCTTTTGATTTTTGAAAACCGATAATTTTGTTAACTCGTGTAAAAATACGGCACAATTTATACTCGACTTAAAATTTTCAAAGCTCGTAAATATTTGATATTCGACTACGAAATCGAGATCCAATACTTAGAGCGATTACTATAAGAGAAAAAAAAGAATCTTTTTAGAAATTGTTTTGAATGTTGTTAAGGCGAGATAATTCCTCCACGTTGTAATGTCGTATTAGTCTTTTTAGGACTATGTGACGATTATTTCGGCGTCAACGAGATTATGCTTAAAATGATTTGATGATTGATTCCTTTATATCCGATATTCGACTATAGAGTCGATATCGAATCCTAGGGATGACTCTTTATTTACTAACTACGACAATAGTAAGATTAATAACGATATTAGTAATGAGGAAAGAAATAAAAAAAGACGCGATGACGACCCGAATAAAAAACGGACGAGAGAAAGAGAAGAAAAGGGAGAAGTCGGGATTTGTAACACCCTCAACCTACATGCTTGATTATCTCAAAAACGGACTCGTAGTAGCGGCCTAGGCGCGAGAGCATTAAGATGTATATAGGTGAGTTATGGTGTGTATGGTTAGGGAGGGGATTTGGCGAGTTTTGCTCTCGGGTTTGTATATGGTTTGCCTAAAATTGCCTAGAATTTCGGGTTGTGAATGGTCGGGAATCCTATAGGATTTCTAGAGGAAAGATTGGAATATAATATGCCTAGTATTGATGGAATTCCGGATTGTAACTTGTGGATGTCGGGATTGGAATTGTTGTGTTGTCTTGTGTACGGAATTGTAATTGTTGTGTTGTCTTGTGTCGTGGATGTTGTGTTGTGTGAACGTTGTGATTGATTGATGTGCTGGATGTAGATGTCTTGTAATTGTGTTGTGTAGGAGGGTGTATTTATAGGGGAGGTTTTCTGGCTTGGATGGGAAGAAACTCCTGTTTCGGATGGGAAAGGTAGTAGTCTTGGATGCAATAGGATTCCGTCTTTGGATAGGAAAGGGTTGCTTGTAAGGGAAGAAAACCCGGTTTCGGCTGCTTTTATGAGTCCACTCGATCGAGTGAGCTGGTCCACTTGATCGAGTGGAGCTGGAGGAGTGGAGGATTTCGTTTGGAGACAAAATTCTATCTTTTAACGGAGAGTTTTAATTGCTTTGTAGCTGATTTTTGTGAGGAATCTGACTTCAAATTGGATTTTCGAATTCTGCGTCAGATAGTTATGGCTCGGAAATGCCTTTGACCGGGGTTTAACCCGGTCGCTAAAAGACGGTTTTGTCCTTGGTGTCGGTTTTGACCCAAATTAGTCTTATTTGACTGAAAACGACTCACTGGGCCTGAATTTGAGGTTGGTTTGGTGATATTTTTACTCCGCTAAAATCTCGCGCCAATTACCATTGATTTCGAGTCCAAAATCGAGCGTATTAAGTCATGTTTACGTCCGATCATCATCGGGTGGTTTTTTGGAAACTGCTATAGACACCTGGCGGTCAAAATGTGGGTGTCTACAAAGCCCCCACTCTGACTGAAGCTTGGACAAGGTGAAAGTCAGAGTAGCTACCAGGCCAATCGAGGATTAAGACCTGGCAGACTTCCGATCGAGTCGTTTATAGTCCATTAGACTTGCGTAAAAGGGCTCGCCAACCATAAGATAGAAATCATACCTGAGTTGATGCTAATAGCTCCGTGGGGACTTGCCTTAGAAGCCTTGGGTGTGCCCGTTTGCAGGCACATCCCACCTTGGAGCTGCGCGGGAGCTTGCCTAGGAAGCTATGGGTGTGCCCGTTGGCAGCCACATCCCGTATTTCCTTAGTAGAAATGCCACACGGGACCTTCTGATGGGGAGTTTTTGCGAGGAGACTTCCTTCTCGAGTCTGGTTGTACTTGTATGATGCCGACACATAGCAATTCGTATGTAACATTTAGGCGAAACACCGACTCACGCTGGGGAAGTAAAAACTTGATGTTCCTTTGGGAAGCACAAGCTGGTACCTGAAATGTTAGATATATAGGCAGAAATAGCAAATATAGCGGATAACAAGATAGCATACAGGAAATGCAGTTAGCATCTATAGACTGACTTGCGCTGGGGAAAATGATTTTTTGCTTAATTTTGAAATCGAAGTCCTGAAAGCAACTCACGTGCTAGGAGATAGGTTTTCAAAATTGAAAGGGGTAAAAAAAAAATTGCAGTTTAAATAGACTGAAATTTGACCTTGTCAAAAAGGATTTTCTCAAATGGCTAAATTTTGCAAATTTTAAAATGAGAATTTGAAGAGAGACATACCAACAGACTCGACTCTGGACGCGACAGGACGAGTTGACAAACACGAATTGGACTCCCTAAGGGCTGGACGGTGACTCGGTAGGGGGGTGAGCCACCTAAGATGACAAGATTCTTAAGTTGCGCTATTCCGTAGCCTAGACGAGTGGCAACACGCACGGTCGAAGTCTCGGAATGGGAAAGATATGTACTCTGTAATGTCAGGGATTTGTAGTAGCAATGTCGTAGACTGATGTTCTTTTGGATTTTTATTTCGGGACAGATTCTTGTCTCCGACTGAGCCGAATACTAGGACGCACTATAGAAAGGTGGCTAGATTTTGAAAGTCTTTTGGATTATGTGAGTGGATGGAGAACTCCTGCCTAGGAGAAGCCCCCAGGACGACAAAGCTAGCTGTTGAGAACATGACAGTGTTGTGACCGGGATGATGGTGCTTTTTGAATTTGTGTCAATGTGGGTGGTTGTGCCTCTGTTGAAAGGCTGCCTATGTATTCACATGTAGTGAAATCAAACCAAGCCGTAGTTCAGTGAACTGAAAGATATGTTATGGTGCCTAGTTTATTAGGGCTTTGTGTGTAACTAGCCATAACGATGGTGTAGGCTAGGTGTGTTCCCAATGATGTCTTGATCAAAGGGCTAGAACAGTTAGGATGTTGATCCTGTGACTGTGAGCATTCTCCGGGGTAGCCCCCCAGAGGTGGTGTGAACTATTTGGGCATGTTCTATGCCAACCGCAGGTTGAGTTCCCGTGTTTGGGGTTGGTAACTGGTTTGGATATTTTTGGAAATGTGGAGCTAGGTCGTAAATGGCTTTGATGATTCGAAATCTGAAGCTCGATTTTGTGGAGTTAAGGCTTCGAGGGTAAGGTATTGTAATGTGGTAGGAAAGGGGGAAGTCTTGTAATAATGACTCGAACTTCGATCGGGGTAGGTTAGATAATAACACGGGATCTGATTTCCATGTCCGGCCCTAATGGTTGGGGTATCCTATGGAGCTTGAATCCTCAAAATTTTGGGCTGTCTCTTAGCTTAGGTCTCGAGAAGGTCTTGAGGGTTGTAATGTGGGAAGGCTAGATGTGGTGTTAACTGACCAGTCTGATTGTTTCTTCCCTGTTGGATGGAATGGGTATTATTGATAATTTTTGAACTGACCGTACCCCGGTCAAGGGACATTCACTTGAGTTGACCGCTAACTATGGTCATGGGTTTTTGAATTTTTTTGGCTGGCCTCTTAGCCCCGGTCAAGGGATTCTTCATTTGAGTTGACCGTGTCACGATCAAAGGATTGACCGTGTATCTGGTCGAGGAATGTGGAGAATTCTTTTTTTATCCTGGCCAGCTCTTTTGTTTTGGCCTTTTGCTTTTTCCTTGGACTTTTGATTTTTTTTCTGTCCAGTTTTTTTTTTTTTCCTTTTTTCTATCGGTCGGGCTAACACCTAAGGTAGGGATTGGTTGATCTTATTGGATGGGTGTTTATTGTGGGAAATGGGCTTGCCTCCCGTCTTGAACCCAAACTAGGAGACTACCTAGATTTGTAGTAGGATTCGACACCGCTCCTGCTAAGGGTAGTTTTGTGGCTTTCTATACCAGACATGGAACAAGTAAAAAGAAAACACGGGTTTCGGTTTCCTGCAGTCATTATAGATGTGCCTATAATAGTCACGTGCATGTGCTCACAGTGTATGATGGTGTTCATCATGTTCTCGGAAACACATAAGGAAAATATGTATGAGAAATAGAAAAGCTGATTTTATTGAATTTTGAAAAGAGGACAGAATACAAATGACTCTGACTCTGACTCTGATTTGGAAATTAGGATGTAGGGTATCCTAGACTCGGACTCAGACTTAGACTCGAATCAAATCCGGACGTTCGGATGCTCGGTTGGTTGTTTCTTTTTGGTAAGGTCCTTGATTGGAGAGAACGACAGGTGTCACGACTCGCCTAAACTCGGCTTTGCGCAAATGCAAGAGAGGGAGTCAAACTAGACATGGCCCGGGCTGACGGGATGACAAACACTCTTGGATCGGGATACTCGAACGTCGACCTAGACGAGTTAACGACCCTGGCTTGGACTCGACCATGAAACTCGAGCTGTGAGAGGATGAGTCTGAAAATGGGGCGACCGTGTTTGACCGCATCGCATGCTCGGCCCAACCTTGGTGACCTAACCCTAGGTGACTCGAGTGTTCGTAGCATAGGTTCGACTCGAAGAAGGCATCATAAGGACGCCGATGCAAGACGAACGTAGGGTACCCCTTAAGGTGACCGTGGTTGTCTGCTCGGGTGGAGGACAGCTCCCGAGTAAGACTAAAAACTCATATAGGACTCAGATGGTGTGACATCTAAGTGACTCAAAAGTGGGGTACGTGAGACAACACGTGTAAGACATGACCCTTAGAGCAACCGTGATTGGTCGCTCCGCTGAAGGGTAGCCCCCGAGTGAGATTGAAGGTTTTTAAGACTCTAGTGTTGAACGAGTGACCCTTAGACATAAGGATCACGAACCTTTTGTTATAGGGCTATGCCTTGTAAAAGGTTGACTCGGCCTCAAGGAAAGGCAGACGGGGTAAGGGAAGAAACTCGCATTGTAAGATCGGCAGAGTTTCATCGCTAGAGACCCTCGACTTGACCCGAATAAGGGTGGCCCTGCGATTAGGGTAGACCCTTAAGTTAAAGGATTCTAGAATTAGGATGACTCGACTAACGGATTGAAAGATGGGCGAAATTCCCTTAGGAAAGGTCGTGGGGACCGTCCTGCTAGAGGGCAAGGTCGCGTGGGACTTTCTAGTTAGGACTCGAGTGTTTAGACGAACCTTCCATTTATGAGTGTATGACTCGTGTTGGTTGGTTATGCCTTTAGAAATAAGGCGGACTAGGATGGGGAAGAAACCCGTGATGTAAGATCGACGGAGTTTCGACGCTATAGACTTTCGACGACCTATGAAAAGACCCGACACATGAATTACGGTAGGTCCAAGGACAAGAAGGGTTTTGAAAAAAATGATTGAATTTTGAAAATTGAGAAGATTGGCCTGAAATTGGCAGTGGGCCAATAGGACCGGGTTTTTGAAAAGTTGAATATTTGGAATTTTGAAAATTTGAATATCGAAAAAAAGAATTTCCGACAATTTGAAAATTGAAGATGAGATCCCGAAGATTTGAAAATCGAAAACTGCATCTCGAAGATTTGAAAATTGAAAATGGCACCACGAAGATTTGAAAATCGAAATTGGATTTTGAAAATTCGAAAATCGAATGGTGGATCGGAAATTCGAATTTTGAAATGGACAGCATGCCGGCTAGAAATTGGCTTGTTTTGAGTCAAATCTTAAGTCTAAATTTTGGCAGCTTTCCGAGTTTTTTGAAAATTGGATATTTTTGAAAAGATGCATTTTTGAAATGACGGTTTTTGAAAAATAGACGATATGTAAATCAAGTAGCATATAGTCATGGAAGCAGTATAACGACACCATGTATGCTCTTAATCTAAGTCTCGATCGGTCGAAATAGGGTCTATACCAACAACGACAACTTTCTCATAAATCGGGATGGACTTCTTAAGCCGAATTGGTCTTAGAACATGTCGTGAAACCCATACGAGTTCCGCCATCGGAGTCTTTAGCGCACCCATTTAGGAATGCACCGTGGTATAGTGGGACGTCGGTCACAAGTAACCGGCCCGGGAAAGATTTGGGTTATGCATGAACCATCGAACTAAAATGCGTACATTACTAATCGAACGATTTCTTTGAATATGAAATTGTTTTGAATTTTATGTAAAAGTATGCGACGTTTATTATCTAATTATGACGATAACGGAAAAAAACGAAGAAAAAAAACGGAAAAAGGAACAAAAAAACGACAAGGAGAAGAAGGAGAAGAGAGAAAACGGGATTTTGTAACACCCTCCACCTACATGCTAGTTTCGGCCTCGGTTATGGACTCGTAGTAACGGCGTTTGCCCGGGAGTATCAAGGATATAGGATGAGTTAAGGTGTTTGTATTTTAGGATCGGTTTTCTCGGGTTTCCTAAAGGATTTCTAAAGGAAAGATCAGGATTGCACGTGTATAATATCCTTAGGATTGCTGAAATTATGTGGTATGAATTGTGTTGAATGAAGGTTGCAAAGGGGGTGTATTTATAGAAAAATTCAGCCCCTCGACCTAGGGTTACTCGATCGAGTCCATCCAAGTGCCCTGATGGACTCGATCGAGTGGCCCAGCTGAAAGGAGACAGCGGGCCTTTTGGAGGCCCACTCGACCGAATGGGCTGACACTCGATCGAGTGGGTCAGCTGGTGCGAGATATTTTGAGTTTTTGACATTGAGTCAGACTCTTGAGGCTTTGTGTGGCTGATTTGCGTCTCGGAAACAGCTTTGACCGAGTTTTGACTCTGTCGCTAAAAGACGGTTTTATTTCCGGAGTCGATTTTGACCCAAATTAGTCTTATTTGACTAGAAACGGCCCGTTGTGCTTGAATTTGAGGTCGGTTTGATGATATTTGTACTCCGCTAAAAGCTCGCCAGTTACTATTAATTCCGAGTCCAACTTTGGGCGTATTAGGTCACGTTTACGTCCGATCATCATCGGGTGTTTTGTTGAAAACTGCTATAGACACTAGCAGGCAAAATGCGGGTGTCTACAATTGTTTATATAATGTTAATTTTTTGAGTCAGAGATGTACTAGGACTTTTCGATGTGAAATTTTCTACCCCAATTTATAGTCTTAAAAATTCTCTTTACGACTCAAAAGATTTTCAGTTGATATCTAAAGACGAAGGATTACGTTTATTTATTTTAATAGAATTCATTACTTTATTATAATTTTTCGATTTGAGATAATTTAATTTTAATTTATAGCCTTAAGAATTGTTATAAGACTCAAAAAAATATATATTTATATACCTGTATATGATTTTGTTTATCTAAGATGTACTCCCTCCATTCAACTCCACTTGTCACTATTCATTTTGGCACATTTGTCGAGGCACGTTTTACACTATCGATATCTTTCATTTTACACTAGCAAAAATTATAAAAATTTGATATTCTTAATGTACTCATACAGACGAATCAAACAAAATCTCACATGACTATATTCTCACTTATAGATTATCGAGAATATCGAAGATTCTTCTCAAGTGTGAATAGTGTCAAAAAAAGAAATGTGAAGAGTGGAGTTGAATTGAGGGAGTACTATTTTATGTCCATTCTATTGTTGATACAATAATAAAGATTGTTATTTAGGACTTTTTACTTAAATTTATCATAAATATTTATGATAAAAATATTAATATTTTTATTTAAGTTTATAGTCTTAAGAGCTTTTTAAAGACTCAAAATATTTTAGGATTACTCTTATTTATAATATTAAATTTCATCATCCATCATAATTTTTTCGATGTGGGAAATTAATAATTTTAGTTAGGATGAATGACTACTCTTATTTATAATAGAGAACTTCTTCCCTCTCATCATAAATTTTTTATGTGGAATAATTTATTTAATTTTATAATGTTGGGGCTTTCTATAAGACTCTAGGATAATTTATTAAGTTTATAGTCTTAAAAACTCTTTTTAAGACACAAAAGAACAGATGATTACTCTTTTTTTATAATGTAGAATTCATCACTCTATTAGAATTGTTCGATGTGAGCGTATTTTACTTAAGCTTGTAGCCTTATTAAAAGACTTTTTAAGTCTCAAATTTTTTTTTATTGAGATCTAAGAACGAATGATTAGTTTAAATTATAATGTAGATATAAAATTTCATCGTCTCATCACAATTTTTCGATGTGGGATAATTTACTTAAGTTTATAGTCCTTCATCACCTCATCACAAAATTTTTGCGATGTAAGATAATTTATTTAAGTTTATAGTTTTAAGAGCAAAAAAACACATGATTATTTTTAGGGTTTTTCTATGGGGTACCCCTCAACTATTGACTTTTCCGAGTGGTACCCCCACCTTTTTCGAATTACATGGTGTACCCCTAAACTTTACTTATCACTCCATATCATAACCAAAGTGATAAGTGTATTACAATTATTTTTATAAAATGAATAATTAACATATTAATCAATCCAATTTGATGCTACAAACCACCTCTTTTTCTTTACCATTCACCAAGCCACCAAGTGCCCATCAAAATGCACTTTGTTGTTGACCGACATCGACCTATCTCCCTCACTCTTTTAAATCCTTCAACCTCAATCCCTCAATGACCCCCATGTCGTAGTGTGGTGGAATGGATTTATTCGAGTAAAAGATGCAAATTTAAGAAATATATCATGGTTTATGAAAGTAAAATAGGGAATAATCACTATTTATATCATCAATTAAGAAAATTTCGTTGGAAAATTATAACTTTGGTTACAATATAGACTAATTTACAAAGTTTAGGGGTACAACTTGTAATTCGAAAAAGACGAGGGTGTCACTTGGAAAAGCCGATAGTTGAGGAGTATCCCATAGAAAAACCCTTATTTTTATTTACTCCCACCGGTCACAATTTATTGCCCCATTTCATTAAAATACACCTCACATATAATCATGAAATGGGGCAATAATTTATGACCGGAGGGAGTATAATATAGAATCATCGCCTTATTTTAATTTTTGGGTTTTTCTATGAAGTACCCCTCAACTATTGGCTTTTCCAAGTGGTACCCCCACCTTTTTCGAATTACAAGGTGTACCCCTAAACTTTACTTATCATTCCATATCATAACCAAAGTGATAAGGGTATTACAATTATTTTTTGTAAAATGAATAATTAACATATTAATCAATCCAATTTGATGCTACAAACCACCTCTTTTTCTTTACCATTCACCAAGCCACCAAATATTCATCACAACGCACTCTATTGTCGGCCGACGTCGACCTATCTCCCTCAATCTTTTAAATCCTTCAACCTCAATCCCTCCGTCACCCCCATGTCGTAGTGTGGTGGAATGATGTTTTTCGAGTAAAAGATGCAAATTGAAGAAATATATCATGGTTGATGAAAGTAAAATAGGGAATAATCACTATTTATATCATCAATTGAGAATTTTTCGTTGGAAAATTATAACTTTGGTTACAATATAGACTAATTTACAAAGTTTAGGGGTACATTTTGTAATTCGAAAAAGGCGGGGGTACCACTTGGAAAAGCCGATAGTTGAGGGGTATCCCATAGAAAAACCCTTGATTTTTTCGATTTAGGATAATAATTCCCATCTGTAGCCTCTAAGTTTTCACTTTTCCCAGTTGTACCCCTGCGTATTAGCAATTACCAACTGTACCCCTAAACTCAATTAGTTAGTCCCAAGCGTGACTAAACTAGGACTAGCCGTCAATTATGTCGTTAAGTGTCAACTTGGATGAAATGACATGAATTTTTTTATTTTTTTTTATTTCTTTTCCTTCCAAAGTGTTACTTTCCTTCTCCCTTCAAATTTTCCTTCCGATTCTCAATATTTTCCCTCCCAATTTTTTTTCCTATTTATTATCTTCTTATCTTCACTTATTTAGCTCTACAAACACTTCTCTTTCTTCCTCTCTCTCTCACTCTCTTAATTTTCTCTCTTATTTTGCATCATGTGTTGAAGCTATTAGTGATGAATTTCCAGTATTGAAGATGGAAATGAAAGAATTGGTGTCAAATATGAAGGGTTTGAAGTACTTTTATGTTGCATTGCTCATATTTGTTGTACGTAGTACTTGTTTTGATATAATAGAAAAACATGGTTGAAATGTAATGAGAAAAACATGCTTAAGGAAGTAACTGAATTTGGTTGCATAACCAAAAACTTATTTCATATCTCGTACTTAAAGTTCTACAAAAGTAAATTATTGTTCACGCACGGTAACTACTTTCAGGAAACCGACCATAACACTTAAGATAATTAAAGTAGGATTAATGATTACATAGCATTCAGCGCAATAAATCTATAGTAATAGGAGCAAATCTGTAGCAGAAGTTACTCCGTAAACATTATGGGCAACAATTAAATAGCGGCACTGGCAGCAGTAATAAATTGTAGCAACACCAATCTGTTTGACATGATCAACTAACAGCAGTAACTGCTAATAGGTTGGGGTACAACTGGGAAAAGTGAAAACTTAGAGGGTACAACTGGGAAAAGTGAAAACTTAGAGGGTGCAAATGAGAAAGACAAATTCCATGTCATTTCATCCAAGTTGGCACTTAACGGCATAATTGACGACTAATCCTAGTGTAGTCACGCTTGGGACTAACTAATTGAGTTTAGGGGTAGAGTTGGTAATTGTTAATACGTAGGAGTACAACTGGAAAAAGTGAAAACTTAGAGGATAAAAATGGAAATTTCCCTTTTAAGTTTGTAGTCTTATTAAGAGACTTACTCAAAAATTGTTGGTTGATATTTTAAAACAATGATTACTCTTATTTATAATATAGTATTGAATTTCATAACCTCATCATATATACTTAAAACTTATAGTCTTAAGAGCTCTTTCTAAGACTCAAAAGATTTTTTTGACAAATGATTACTATTATTTATAATATATAATTTCATGAGGTTATAATAATTTTTCGATGTGGGATAATTTTACTACTTTTATGTGTAATAAATTCATCACTTTTTTTCGAGAAAATAATATGAAATCTTGTTTATAATAGGAGTATAGAATTCCATCACATCATAATTTTTGACGAAAGACTACTTTTATTTATAATAGAGAATTTCATCATCTCATCATAAATTTTGGGTTTTTTTAAGACTCAAAAAATTGTTGGTTGATATTTAAGGACGAATGATTACTATTATTATAACACGGTATAGAATTTCAGGTCACGACGTTATTTCGATGTGAAATAACTTTACTACTTTCATATGTCCTACTCCCTTTATTTTCTTGAATTAGCCTCACTGGCCCACTTTTCCCCTCACAAAAAAAAAGAGAAGTAGGCTACTTCAAGAAAATGGAGGGAGTAATATATTAAAATTTATTAAATTTATATTCTAATAAAAATATTTTCTACCACGATTTTAATTATTTTATTTTTATTACATCACACTAATATATAGATTAAATATATATTATACGGAAATATTATTAAAAGATTATGTACTTCAAAAGATTTTTGGTTGATATCTAAAGATAAATGATTTCTCTTATTTATAATATATAATTTCATCACCTCATCATAATTTCTCGGTGTGCGATAATTCTAATTTAATTTACAGTCTTAAGAACACCTTTTAAGACTCAAAGATTTCAGGTTGATATCTAAAGAGGAATGATTACTTTTATTTATAAAATAGAATTCCACCACCTTATTATACTTTTTCGTTGTGGGATAATTTTACTTAAATTTATCGTTGTAAGAACTGTTATAAGACTCAAAATATTTCCGGTTGATATCTGAAGACGAATGTTTACGTTTATTAAAATATCTGTTTATCTAAGATGAACTAATGTATGTTCATTCTATTGTTGATAAAATAATAAAGCTCATTATTATGACTTTTTAATTAAATTTATCATAAATATTTATGATAAAAATATTTAATATATTCACTTAAGGCCAGCCTTTTAATGATTCAAAAGATTTTATGATTACTATTATTTATAATATAAAATTTGATCACCCTATCATAATTTTTCGATGTGAGATAATTAATAATTTTAGTTTGGACAAATGATTACTTTTATAGTAGAGAACTTCATCCCCTCATCATAAATTTTTGATGTGGATAATTTACTTGAGTTTATAATCTTGTGGGCTCTCTTTAAGACTCAAAAGATTGTTGAGTGATATTTAAGGATAAATAAAAGTATTTTTAGTATAATATAGAATTACATGAGGTTATTATAATTTTTTGATGTCGGATAACTTTACTACTTTTATAATATAAAATTTATATTTTTTTTTTGCAAGAGGATATGACTCATATTATTCATCCATATAGGGAATAACATGAACCGAACTTACAAAAGATAGAACCCCTAAGAAAACGAATTACACATACAAAAGGATTTTCATACTAAGATCAACATTAACATTCCTCATCCTCGTAAAAACATCAAACTTGATAAGCCTAATCAGAACCCCTGGAGTTCTAGCATTTTAATCAAATAATCTTCTGTTCCTTTCTGCCCAAATGTAGTAGATAACAGCAGCCAAACAAGAGCTGTACCATCTACTCTTCCAATGCATAACTCGCCTCCTTGTGACAATCCATTTAGCTTCCCTCAAAAGTTGCAGACTTCGGCCTCTAATTCTCATCCAACCTTGAAGATCAACCCATATCTGAGCTGAGAATGAACATTCAAAAAATAAATGCTCATGTGTTTCGAGAGCCTGATTACATAAACAGCACCTATTAACCAAAAGAATTCCTCTTTTCTGCAGCATATCGACAGTCGGAAGCCTCCCTTGACAGGCCAAAGAGGCAAGTACCCCATGTCGAGGAATAATCTGCTGCTCTTTGAACAGTCTAAGCCATGGCTGCTTCCTGAATTTTTCCCTGAACCAATCATAAGACAAGGACAAACTAAACTTCCCCTTGTCTGACCAAGAATCCAGCAATTGAATAGCATTAGCATCATCACCTTGAGAATCCAACAGCTCATCCCTCAAATGCAACAAACTCTTTAAAGTACCTGCATACCACTCTTTCTTGTGAATTTCCCATATGGTTCTGGGTCCAATCACATAAGATTTTAGCCATAAAGACCATAGATCGTTTCCATCCTTCAACAACCTTCATAACCTACCTGCAATGTGCGCCTTATTCCAAGCAAGTAAATCCTTAGCATTGAATCCACCTTCTTCCCAAGGTGCACATATACCACCCCATCCTTTAAGCACCATACCTTTCCTCATTCCCGTACCCGTCCAAAAGAAGTTCCTACATGTTGTAGTGATTTTTGCCATAACATTGACTGGTAGAAGAGCATTAGAACACCAAAAGCTAAAAATCCCAATATGACAGTATTAATAAGTTGCATTCTACCAGCGTATGTCAACACATGAGCCGACCAAATTTCAATAATTTTCTCAATCTTGGACAGGAGAGGAGCATAATGCTCCAGTCTATTAATGATATCATTCAATGGCAATCCAAGGTACCTACAAGGAAACGATCCAACAGCAAACCCAGTTTCTTGGAGGATAAGATGCTTTACCCCATCACAAACGCCTCCAAAGAAAATCTCAGTTTTTTCTCTATTAGCATATAAGCCCGTGTCAACAGCAAACTTATTTAGAGAGTTTGTAGCTGCCCTAATAGAAGGAAGATCACCCCTCATGAAGACCATAAGATCATCAGCAAAAATTAAATGATTCAATCTTATCTTCCTACATTTGGGATGACCTGAAACCTGATGCTCAATCTCAATCTGCCTCAGTCTTCAAGAAAGCACTTTCATGCTCAAGACAAAGAGATAGGGGGAGAGTAGATCCCCTTGCCTAACACCCCCTTTCCCCTTAAAAAAGCCATGAACAGAGCCATTAATCTTCAATGAGAACCAAGAACCCTGAATACACTCCATAATCCACCCTATAAGCTTCGGAGGAAAGTTAAAACCCTCCAACATCCGCCTTATGAACACCCATTGAACCGAATCAAAAGCCTTCCTTAAATCAACCTTAATTAAGCATCTCGGAGATAGATATCTTCTTCCGTAACCCTTAATCAGAGCTTGAGATAACGAGATGTTATCATGAAGACTTCTCCCCTTAATAAAAGCAGCCTGCTCCTAACCTATAAGATCATCAAGAACTCCCTTCACTCTATTAGATAGAATTTTACTAACCGTTTTATACAGAATAGAGCAACAAGATATAGGTCGAAAGTCCAAAACCGAGTCGCAAATCTTCTTCTTAGGAATAAGAGCTATGATAGTAGTATTAGCTTGTTTTAGCATTTTAGACTTAACAAAAAACTCCTTCACAGCTGCACAAAAATCCCATTTGACCAACTCCCAAGAAGCTTTAAAAAAACCAGCAGAAAAACCATCAGGACCCGGACTCTTGCCTGAGCCCATAGAGAAAAATTTATATATTATTTTTTGTTAAAACTATGTTTAAAGATTTTTAGATGTAAATTATAAAACATCACATTAATATAATAGATTATATATATATATATATATATATATATATATATATATATATAGAGAGAGAGAGAGAGAGGGGGGGGGGGGATCAGGGGAGTTAGCAACTCTTGGAGAGTTGCTTAGTGTTGATCCCCTCCATCCATTCATCCTAAGATGGATGGGGTTCAATTATTAAAAAAAAAACAATTAACTGACAAAGCAGCAGTGGAGAGAGGGAAACATCCCCTCACCCAAATCAATCCCTACATTACTTCCCTCATACACTTCCCAATCCCCTCATTTTCAATTCATTTCTCAACTCAATTTATCTCTCTCTAACAAAACCCCAACAAATAATCACCATTACTAACTCCGACCATACTCCGTCAATTACTCCGACCATACTCCGTCAGTAACTTCGATCATCATACGAAGGTATGTTCATCTTCATCTTCATCTTCATCTTCATCTTCATCTTCATGCTTCTTTTTCTTCATCATCTTCATCTTCATCTTCATCTTCATCTTCATGCTTCTTTTTCTTCATCATCTTCATCTTCATCTTCATGCTTCTTTTTATTTTTCATATCTTTTTTTTTGTATTTGTAAAACTATTCATCTTTATTATCCACAAAAAAAAAAAGAACAACTTCATCTTTAAGATGAAGTTTGAAGATGAAGTTGTTCTTTTTTTGTGGGATGAATGAATGTTGAAGATGAAGATGAACAAGATGAGTGCGTAATGTTCTTACAGAATAGCAAGACCACACACTTTCAGTTGTATAGTCACACTCATTATGTTGTAGAATCACGCAGCTGTACACTCATTGTAGTCACATACTCAGTTGTATAGTCACACTCATTATGCTGTATAGTCACACTCTTTATGTTGTAGAATCACTCAGCTGTAGAATACCTTGGGATTAAGGTATCATGCGTTTAATCATTTCATCTTCATGCTTGTTTTACTTTTCATACCTTTTTTTTGTATTTATAAAATTATTCATCTTCATTATCCAAAAAAAAATGAAGATTAAATATGGATTAAAATGAAGGTTGAATATGAATGAATGAAAGTTGAATATTTAATGAATGTTATAATTTAGTTGTATAGTCACAGAGATTATGTTGTATAGTCACACAGTTGAAGTTGTATAGTCATACTCGTTATGTTGTAGGATCACAGTCATTATGTTATAGGATCACACCATTTATTTTGTATAGTCACACAGTTAAAGTTGTATAGTCACACTTATTATGCTGTACAATCATGCAGTTGTACCGTCATTGTAGTCACATAATCAGTTGTATGTGTGATTTAAATTGATTGTGTGTTTTGTTGCAGCGAAATGATTGGTGAAAAGAGGAATGTTGGTAAAAGGGGCGGTGGGAAGAAGAAGGTCGTGGAAGATACAGCGATCGACCACGTAATTGGACAATGTATTGTTGCGAAGATTAAAATGAAGGTTGAATATGAATGAATGAAAGTTGAATGTTTAATGAATGTTTAAATAATTTGTTCTGAATCGTATGTATAATCATCTTTCTAATTATGAATGTGACTTTGCTAATGATGATTGAAGAATAATTGACTGTATGGCTTTTATTTTCCATTTTACGGTTTCAGTTTTGTAGTCACACACTTTAGGTTGTATAGTCACACTCATTATATTGTATAGTCACACTCATTATATTATAGAATCACCCAAATTCTTGCAGTGATTAGTATATTTTGCTAATGATGATTGAAGTATAAATAAGTACGAGTATAATTTAGTTGTATAGTCACAGAGATTATGGTGTATAGTCACACAGTTGAAGTTGTATAGTCATACTCGTTATGTTGTAGGATCACAGTCATTATGTTGTAGGATCACACAGTTTATGTTGTATAGTTATACAGTTAAAGTTGTATAGTCACACAGTTAAAGTTGTATAGTCACACTCATTATGTTGTATATAGTCACACTCATAATATTGTATAACCGGGAAAAATTTTGGGTTTTTTTTTTGTATAGTCACACTTGTCATTCAGTACAACCACACTCATTATGTTGTAAAATCATACTCATTATGTTGTAGTATCACACTCATTGTGCGTAATGTCAAACATCAACATAAAAAGTGTTACTATACAGCATAAAGAGTGTGACTATACAACTGAAAGTGTGTGACCTTGCAATTTTGAAAGAACATTACGCACAAAATGAGGTGTTCTTTTTTTTAATTAAAATGTTTTTACAGTCATTTTTTTTGGATAATGAAGATGAATAATTTTATAAATACCAAACAAAAAGAAGGTATGAAAAATAAAACAAGCATGAAGATGAAGATGATTAAACAAGCATGAAGATGAAGATGATTATGAATGAATTTTGAAGATGAAGAAGAGAGAGTTTGAATGACATACTATATATAAAAAATATCTTCATCTTCATCATACAATATTATGAGTGTGACTATACAACATAGCGAGTGTGACTATACAACAAGGCGAATGTGACTATACAAATACGACCACTTTTGGCTACAAACCAATGGGTGCACAGCTGCGTGGTTTTAATTTTTAAAGGTGGAAGGATAAGTGATTTTACTATAGACCTCGCGTGATTAATTATGAAACCAGAAAATAGCGATGAAAATATATTTACATTGGACAAAGTCCATCATTTACATATAGTACGTCAAACATAAAAACATTCTAACCCACCAAACATCATTTACACATAGTACGTTCATCCTAAAGCAAACATTTTATCTCACATAAACACACAAGAGCTTAACGATGGTCTCCAGTACGTGCGCAACAATACATTGTCCAATTACGTGGTCGGTCGCTGTATCTTCCACGACCTTCTTCTTCCCACCGCCCCTTTTACCAACATTTCTCTTTCCACCAACTATTTCGCTGCAACAAAACACACAATCAATCTAAATCACACAACACAACTGAATATGTGATTACAATGACTCTACAACGTACTGCATGATTGTACAGCATAATGAGTGTGACTATACAACTTTAACTGTGTGACTATACAACATAAACTGTGTGATCCTACAACATAATGACTGTGATCCTACAACATAACGAGTATGACTATACAACTTCAACTGTGTGACTATACAACATAATCTCTGTGACTATACAACTAAATTATACTCGTACTTATTTATACTTCAATCATCATTAGCAAAGATGATTACATACACTAATCACTGCAAGAATTTGTGTGATTCTACAATATAATGAGTGTGACTATACAATATAATGAGTGTGACTATACAACCTAAAGTGTGTGACTACAAAACTGAAACTGTAAAATGGAAAATAAAAGTCATACAGTCAATTATTCTTCAATCATCATTATCAAAGTCACATTCATAATTAGAAAGATGATTATACATACGAATCAAAGCAAATTATTTAAACATTCATTAAATATTCAACTTTCATTCATCCATATTCAACCTTCATTTTTTTTGTGAATAATGAAGATAAATAATATTATAAATACCAAAAACAAGAAGGAATGAAAAATAAAACAAGGATGAGGATGAAGATGATTAATTATTTTAAAGATGCTCTAAAAAGATAAAAACAAATACCTGAAAATCGTCGAGGTTCGGAAGTAGGGATTTGACGAACGTGGAAACTTGAACGTAGATAAAAAAAATACCTGAAAAAAGTCACACACTTTAAGTTGTTTAGTCACACACTTTAAGTTGTACAGTCACACTCAGTATGTTGCATAGTCACACTCATTATGTTGTAGAATCACGCAGCTGTAGAATACCTTGGGATTAGGGTATCATGCGTTTAATCATCTTCATTTTCATGCTTGTTTTATTTTTCATACTTTTTTTTGTATTTATAAAATTATTCATCTTCACTGTCCACAAAAAAAATGAAAGTTGAATATATATGGATGAATGAATGACTATGACTTTAAAAAAATGAAAATATCTAAACATTCATTAAATATTCAACATCCATTCATCCATATTCAACCTTCATTATTTTTGGATAATGAAGATGAATAATTTTATAAATACAAAAAAAAAGGTATGAAAAATAAAACAAGCATGAAGATGAAGATGATTCAATGAATGATACCTTAATCCCAAGGTATTCTACAGCTGCGTGATTCTACAACATAGCGAGTGTGACTGTACAGCATAATGAGTGTGACTATACAACTGAATATGTGACTACAATGAGTGTACAGCTGCCTGATTCTACAACATAATGAGTGTGACTATACAGTATAATGAGTGTGACTTTGCAATTCTGCAAGAACATTACGCACTAAATGACTTGTTCATCTTCATCTTCATCTTCAAGCTCCATTCATCCCACAAAAAAAGAACAACTCCATCTTCAAACTTCATCTTAAAGATGAAGTTGTTCTTTTTTCTGAATAATAAAGATGAATAATTTTATAAATACAAAAAAAAGATATGAAAAATAAAAAGAAGATGAAGATGATCGAAGATGAAGATGAAGATGATCGAAGATGAAGATGAAGATGAAGCTAAAAAAAATGAAGATGATCAAAGTTTATGCATAAACATACCTTGGTATAATTATCCGTCATGTTGTGTTAAAAACGAAGTATGATCGGAGTTGATGACGGAGTATGGTCGGAGTTATTAATGGAGCTTATTTGATGGGGTTTTGTTAGAGAGATGAATTGAATTAGGAGATTGAATTGAAAAGGAGGGAAGTAATGAACAAGGGAGAGTTTGATTGAGGAAGGAATACTTCCTTCTCTCCACTGCTGCGAAGTGTGATTGAGGGGAGGGTTGCTTCCCTCTCTCCACTGCTGCTTGTCAGTTTGTTGTCTCCTTTTTTTTTTTTTTACACATCATCCATCTAAGCCATTCATTCAACTCAAGATCAAGGCCCAAAAACCCAACTTCCCACTTTTCACCAAACTCCCTTGATCCCTTATATATATATATATATATATATATATATATATATATATATATATATAGTAAGGCTCTTATGAGTCATTTACTCTATATGAGTCCATAAGTCCTCATCCCATCCATTGGATGAGATGAGGATGGATGGACAAGATGCATCCATTTAAAAAAAAAAAAAAGGAAGATTTACGTTCCTAAAATAGCTCCCCAGAATTTAGGAAACAATAACTTCCTTTATTGATCAAGTTCATTCATCATTCATCATTCATCACGTTCATTCATTCATTCAAACGTGAGAAAAAAAACCCTTTTCTTCATCATGTTCATTCATTCAATCAATCAATTATGTGCTCGAAATCCCGTTACAATGGATTCAATGACCGCGTCATCTTCTTCAACTGTTGATAAGCAATTGATTGAATATAACAATGGTGAGTTTCAATATTTCTTTCACGTCAATTTTCATTGTTGCTATTGCTTTCATTGTTGCGTTACTTTTTAACGTCAATTTTAATGTTGATATTGCTTTCATTGTTATTTCATTCATCATAGTTTCCTATCAATGGTTAGTTACTCTCTCGATCTGTATAGATTCCAGGGTTTTATGTTTCTTATTTAGGTTTTCCATGATACACACTGATACTATTGCATTGTTTTATATTAAGGAAGAAACGTCATTGAAGTAACATACCTTCTGAGTTACAGTAACACTTAATTGTAATTACAGTAACACACTGAACGTTTAGAAAAAGGGTTTTGATGATGATGTAGTAACGTAGTGTAATAGTTAGAGTAACACAACTTATGAATTGATATAACACATTTGTTGCACGTCAATTTTAATGTTGATATTGCTTTCATTGTTATTTCATTCATCATAGTTTCCTATCAATGGTTAGTTGCTCTATCGATCTTTATAGATTCCAGGGTTTTATGTTTCTTATTTAGGTTTTCCATGATATACACTGATACTATTGTTTTGTTTTATATTAACGCAGAAACGTCATTGAAGTAACATACTTTCTGAGTTACAGTAACACTTAATTGCAATTACATTAACACACTGAACGTTTAGAAAAAGGGTTTTGATGATGATGTTAAAAGTAACGTAGTGTACTAGTTAGAGTAACACAACTTATGAATTGATATAACACATTTGTTGCATGGGTGTAACGTTGTTTAATTTTGTGCAGGTGGTATTGGCAAAGAAGCGAACGCACAGGACAGTAGTGGAAAAGGTGGAATTTTAGTCATTTGATTAATCATGGATTAATAACAGTGGTTCATTGCTCTCGTTTTAGTATAGATCCCAGATTTAACGTATGCTTTACTGATATTATTGTTTTGTTTTATGTTGAAGTAGACACGGCGTTGAAGTAACCTACGTTATGAATTACAGTGACACCTAATTTTAATTAGATTAACACAAAACGAGTATCATTTTGTAACGAGTTTTAATTTTTTGCAGGTAGCATTTGCCAAGAACCGAATGCACAGAAATGGTGAGTTATTTTTTTCGTCATCACGTTCCGTCATTCATTCAATCAAATCTGAGTTCGAAATCCCGTTACCATGGATTCAATGAGCGCGACATCTTCATCAACTGTTGATAAGCAATTAATCGAGTATAACAATGGTGAGTTTTGATATTTTTTTCACGTTTTGCTTCAATTTTTATTCATGGATACGTCGTGCGTCAATTTGCGTTCTTTTTTTTCGTCACTTTTCATGTTGATATTTTGCCTTCATTGCATTTCATTCATCATAGATTCATATCAATGGCTAATTGTTATAGATTCCAGAGTTTTATGTTTGTTATTTAGGTTTTCCATGTTATACACTGATACTATAGATCCAGATTTAACGTAAGCTTCACTGATATTATTGTTTTGTTTTCTGTTGAAGCATACACGACATTGAAGCTTCATTGATACGGACTTCTAAGGGCAGAAGACAAGGCAAATGTGAAAAGCTTGTGCGGATTAATTTTCATGTTGAAAAGCTTGTGCGGATTAATTCGGGAGTTCAGGTTGCAGAGACAGCCGGTTTCTGGGGGGGGATATTGGCAAAACACAGGAACTAGATTTTTATACGCATTTTTTTACACATAGCGTTGTGCTACGTTGCAATTAACTACTCCCTCCGATTACCTGTGTTCTTCCCTATTTCCTTTTTGGGCTGAGTTTGATTTTCTTCCTTCTTTCCATTTAAGGAAAGTTTTCCACTACTCATTAACTAATATAATATTCCTCTCTCCAACTTTTTCACCCCACTTTTTCTCATTTAATTAATATAATATTCATCTCTCCTACTTTTCCACCCCACTTTTTCTCTTTTAATTAATATAATATTTTTCTCTCTTACTTTTTCATTCCACCTTCCATATTCCATTAATATAATATTCCCTCCTTATTTTCTTCCCCAAAAAGAAAGGGGAAGAACACGGTAATCGGAGGGAGTATGTATTTATTTAATACATGTGTATTTGATTAGAGTAACATCACATGTCTATTGGAGTAACATCATTCGTTAGTTACAGTAACAGACATAATGCATGAAAGTAAATGAGAACAGCAACGTTGTTTAAACAATTCATTACCAAAGTAACTGAGGATAACTTGGATTAGAACCACTCATTACCAAAGTAACAACATTCATTTTTTAGAGAACCATATATAATGTGTCATTGATAATAGCATTGTTTAACCATGAGACAAAGAATAACATCATTAATAACTTAGAGTAACATCATTTGTTCATTAAAGTAATAGTTATAATGCGTCAATGTAACACAATGATTATGAGACCACATTTGTATATTGGGTAAGCTTCATTCATTCCCATAGTAACACCGGTCGTTAATTAGAGTGACAGGAACAATTAGTCAGGGTAACAGAGTTTAACAGCGTTGTTCCATTGGTGATAATCAAAATACTAATGTACATAACAAGTTTCGAAAACGATACAAAGCATTATTCGTAATTAGAAAAAGATGACATAATTCGTTAAACACGTTATTTTTTTCGACCCTTTGTTGGCTTGCTCTTGGGACCATCGATGATCTTTTGCCTAGCGTTCACATACTTATCTACATTATCCAACAACCGCGATCGCACCTTGATTTGTCTCCTCTTTTTTGCCATCTGAAAAGTACAATAATTATGTACAACTATTGTTACAGTTTAATCTGGTATATAAAATTAAAGTACAAATGATACAAGTGAAAGAAATACCATATGTACAGCTGATACGCGTTAAAGTAACACAAAGAAAGTGTTAGAGTAACATAGAGTGCAAATTAGAGTAACACGTCTACACAATTAAATGTACCAGATTACTAGCATTCAAAGTAACGCAAAGATGGGATTAAAAGTAACATGTCTTGTACATTACAGTAACACATGGTCGTCTTTAAAATAACATCATACATGTGTAACACTAACTGAACAACCCCTTACAGTAACACCTCAAGTTTATTACAGTAACTGAATATGCGCATTAGAGTAACATTCAATATATGTTAGACTAAGTATGAAGAGTAGAAGCATAGTAGAAGCATAGTATGAAGTAGGTGAATTCAATTAAACTCTACAGATGCATACCCAGATACCGCAACAATCTTTAGTGAAACCAATTAATAATAGGGCACAAACGCAGCAAAGTAAATCAATCAATAACTAGCGAGAAAATTAATGAAATCAGATACGAATATAAACTAAACCTAGTTCTTTAGTACAACAATCGAGTATTAGCGAGTTACCTTGTATTATGCCGCCTGAAGATTATCTTTACTGAAGTTAGAGAGTTGCTTCAATGTAGCCTTGCTTGAGTTGAACACGGGAGGATGCGCGGGTGTGTTTTGAAAAGAAACGGAAGTCGAGCGATTGTGTTTGGGATGATGAAGGTGAAGGGTTTCAATTAGGACGTGAATGAAAAAATTGAATGTGAGGAAAAAATTGAATGTGAGGAAGTAACGTGTATTGGTTGGAGATAATTAAGGGAGGAGAGAGGATTTTATTTTATTTTTACCTAAAATATGTTATTTATTACCTTAATTACTAGAATCAATCACCACCATCCATCCCACTCTAGATCAATGGTTGTAGATAGGACTCATGGACTCAAAAAAAATAAAAGGACTCACTTGATCTTTACTATATATATAAGTGGGATCAGGTGAGTCCACTTATATATGTTGAGTCCGTGAATCCTCATCTTAGTTCTTGATTCAATGTTAGATTAATAGACAAGATTTGATCTCATAATTAAGAAAATAACTATAATATCTATTAAAATATATTTTCTTTCTCTCTCTTCCTTAATTATCTCAGTACAAATTCTCTCTCCCTATCAAATTTTTAATTGCCTCTTTTTCTCACACAACAAGTTTATTTAAAATTAAGTTTTTTTCATCTTCAGCAAAAAATCATCCGTTCCCTACTGTCATTGTACGTATGTTACCATGTTACTGCCATAATCCGTAAACTATGTTACTGTAACTCATACGTTGTGTTACTCTAATTCATGAACTGTGTTACTTTAACCCATAAAATCTGTTACGTTGCATAGTCTCTTGCAAAAACTGTTACTCTAACTCATACCATGTGTTACTTTAATTCATGAACTGTGTTACTTTAACTCATAAAATCTGTTACGTTGCATAGTAGTCTCTTGCAAAAACAGGAGTTCCAATTAACAAAAAAAACAATGCTTGTTTTTATTAAGATACTCCAAAACAAAAAGTGGTACAAGATTCCAACTAAATCAACTCCATTACAATTTCAATGTTTCACACTTGTTACTCATAATGTCCTACTTATAATTCTGCTTCTTCATCCTTCTCGTCCTCTCCGTCTTCTTCTTTTTCTTCTTCATCATCATCTCAGAAGCTTCGATTTAATCTCACCACCGTACAATGGAGGAAACTCTCACCCACATCCCTACATCATTCATGTGCTTTTGCGTCTACTGAAAAACAATAACAATGCCAATAAACGTGACGGAAAAAAACAATTAAAACTTGAAATATGGATTAAAGTAACAGATAAGAAGAATTAAAGTAACAGATGAAGTGCATTGAAGTAACATTGGATTAAATTAACAGATGATGCTTATACACCATGTATAAAGTAACAGAGGTCAGACATTAAAGTAACAGATAGTGTGAATTAAAGTAACAGATAATGCGTATCAAAATAACACCAGGTATAGGTTAGTGCAAAAAATTCATATAATGATCAGAAATGAGAGTATGACGCAGTATCTTACTCTTTGATATTGTTTCCTATTTTGAAGTCTATCACGTCCCATAATTATAGGATGCAATATCTTTTTTTTTTATATGGTTACTCTTTGATATTGTTTCCTATTTTGGTGCCAATCACGTCCCATTATTATAGGAAACAGTATCTTTTATTTTTTTATATATATTTTTTTTAATATGGTGGTTTCCTTTATCCTTACGACACTACAATGCACTACAATTATTAAAGTAACACGACATATAAAGTAACAGATGGTAGACATTAAACATAATAATAATAATAATAATAATAATAATAATAATAATAATAATAAACGAAAAAAAGAATTAAAAAAAGGAGATGGACGACGAGAGAAAAGAGAAAGGAGAACGAAGTTTGTCACCCTCAACCTACATGTTCTTGTCTCGGAGGCTCGTAAACGCGGCTACAACACGAGAGTCTTCGAGGTGTATGGAGGCTAAGTTGTGGTGGCTCGGGTTGAATTCCTAGAAACTAGGTTTAGAGTTTGCTATTGTCGGTTTTCCTAGGGTTTGTCTAAGGTTTGTAAAGGATGTAGTGTAGGATTGCTCTTAGGATGTATTAGGGTTGTAAAGGTTGTGTCAAAAAAGTGTTGAAGATGTGTGCATGGGGGTTGCTTATATAGGAAAAGCTAGGGCATCGATTTAGGGCTACTCGACTGAGTAGGAGGCCAACTCGGTCGAGTGGCCCGTTATGCCAGCCGCCGGGCTCGAAGTCGGCCCACTCGATCGAGTGGATAGGTCACTCGATCGAGTGGATAGGTCACTCGATCGAGTGGCCTAGATGGGTCGCACGGGTCTTGTTTTGGACATTGACCTCGATTGCTTGATGGGTTTTATGTTTGACTTGGACTTTTGATGGTTGTATGGTTGTTTTGTGCGTCTCGGAAATGACTTTGACCGGGGTTGACCCAATCGTGAAAAGTCGGTTTTATTTCCGGTGTCGGTTTTGGCCCAAATTAGTCTTGTTTGACTCGGAATGGTCCGCTGGGCCTGGATTCGAGGTTGATTTTGTGATATTTGTACTCTGTAAGTGTGTTAGCCAGCGATTAATGGATTTGAGCCCGTATCCGAGCGCGTAGAAACATGTTAGCGTCCGATCATCATCGGGTGATTTTTGGAAACTGCCATAGACACCTGGCAGTCAAAATGCGGGTGTCTACAGAGCCCCCACTCTGACTGAGGCTTGGACAGGGCGAAAGTCAGAGTAGCTACCAAGCCTGTTAAGACCTGGTAGACTTCCGGTCGGGTCGTTTATAGTCCATTAGACTTGCGTGAAGGGCTCGCCAGCCATAAGGCAGAACTCATACCTGTGCTTGATGATAGTGTTCCCGTGGGGAATTTGGACCTGTAGCTTAAGTCCTGGGTGCGCCTGTGTGTTGGCCCATCCCGTGTCACCCTGGGGAAATGCTGCTGGGGAGATTTGATTGGCTTGCATGCCTTGCTGGAGTCGTACCTGTATAAGTTACACAAAATGCATGCAACACGTAGGTAGTAAAAATGACTCATGCTGGGGAAAATAACCTTTTGAATTTTTGAAAATTTGACATTTTGAAATTTCGAAATTTTGAAATTGACTCTAAAGAAATTAGGAAAGTTCGGGATGATTATTTCCACACTAGTATCGAGACTAGGCTTGTGGCTCGATTCCGTTTGCAATTAGGAAACTTTCCTAAAAGTGATATGGAAAGGGTGTGCAAGGCTAATGCTATATATAGCCCTCTATGCTCTTGGTTTTCTTCATAATTCCCATCACAAATCAATCTTTAAAAAGAAATTCTCCTTATTTCCCTTAAGGCAAAAAGAAAGTCTCTTTATCCTTTTAAGAAATCCAACATGGGAATCGATAGGTTGAGCGCTATGTTGCAAGCATGGTCCCGACAGTTTAGGGATGCCGACAGGGTGGTTTTGAACCAGACGGGTATAACTCAGCTGTACCCGTTCCGTCAGATGGTGGTAGATCGTTATTTCTTGGATGCTTGCTCGGCTTACTGGGATGACATATACCATGTCTTTGCCTTCCCTCGGGGCAAGATCTGCCCTTTACCTGAGGAGATCGCAGCTATAGGAGGATGGAACCCGATGCTTCGGCCCGCCGTCCCGTATTCAGTCTACGATCCAAGGAGGAAGTTGAGGGAATTTTTAGGGCTATCCCATAACGAAGTGTCCCGTATGATGGAAGGTGGCGACATTTCTCTGATCGACTTGGCCGAGAAATTCATGAACCCGCATGATGTCCGGGTAAGGTCATCCCATAGCCGTAGGGCCTTTTCATTCTGCATGCTCCATGTTTACGCTTTTGAAGGTCACATGGATTGGTTATCTTGCATGGGTAATGCCCGTCTCATAACCGTGGTGGATTTGATGGAGACTGAACATAGTCCGACTTGGTTAATCACGGGCGAAATCATCCAAGGATTGGATAATCGCAAAAGGGATCAGTCCGTTCGTTTCACCGGAAGCACCCGTTTGTTGCAAGTAAGTCGGATTTTTACTTTCGATTCCTCGATTTTTTTCGAATTTTTTCGAGAACTCAGCTACTGCAGTGGGCACTCGACCGAGTCACCCCGGCACTCGATCGAGTGCCTTCGTAAAAAGGCTTCCTGTTTGCTTCCAGTGACGCCACTCGATCTAATGCTTTTGTTCTCTTTTTTCAGATTTGGCTTTATGAGAGGCTATCGGTGATAGATCCCCCACTTGATGCCAGCAATTACCGCCATAACCAGTTGATGACGAGGAGACGGGCCATCGATTTTTCTCGCTTGATTAGCCAAAAATATTGGGATGAGGTGCTATCAATCCACGGTGGGCGGTTGATTCGATGGGTCGTGCCATGGTGGCCTATCCCGGCTTGGACAGGTTTGGACCCGAGGGAGAGGGCCCGTTACCAAGTGATCTTGTCTTTCAACCAGACGGTTCATCTCTACCCGGATCGCATACTAAGGCAGTATGGACGAACTCAGCGGATACCAGAAATAGAGGCCATTGTGAGCGATCCTACCCAATTGACGGATGTGATGTGCGACACGTGGATGCAAAGATGGTACACCCGGCACACTTGGCCCGTTTCCAAATCTCGGCATTCGATTTGGGTTTCAGACTCATATACCAAGTGGACTAAAGCAGGTGATGCTAAAGCCCGAGCTGCTTTGAAGGTGGATGAAGCCTTTGACCTGCTGAGGAGAGAACAGGCTAAAGACAACAGGGGGTTCTTTGATGAGGGAGACACTCCAGCTACCCTAGTTCGTCTAATGTCAGGGCAAAAGAAGAAGGCTAAGACTCAAGCTAAAGGGTCCGGTGCTAAAGGTGCTCGAGGGAAAGTGAGCCCCCAGACAGACTTGGAAAGGAGACTGGGCCCTAGACTAGCCGTGCAGGACCGACTTGGCCCACGGGATAAGCTACCCGAGCATGTGCGGGCCCGACTTGGGCCGAAGACTGTGATTGAAGACCCGTCGTCAAAGAAGCGGGCCCGCGCTAAGGAGGTTCCCCTTGTGATTAGGGAACGCTCGTCCCCTCCTCGACGACCTCGGGCTCCACACGACCCGAAGGACAAGGGAAAGGGGAAGATGCCCGGATATTAGTCTCCGTATTTTATTATTTGAATATTACTATTATTTTTTGGTGTGATTTTTTGTAGTTTTGCCGTGTTTGGCGTTTTTTTTTTTTTTTTTTTTTTGTGTGGTTCCCGAGTTTATCGAGATATTAATAAAAGACATATTATTTGAAACCGTTCCCACCTTTTCGATATTGCAGTGGTTGTACCCTTTTGAGGAGTTGCCTACGTATCCACAACTAGCGGAATCAAACCAAACGTAGTTCAAAATTTGATTGATTTTTGCAATTTCCGAAATACATCAAGATCATTGATTCGTGATGTGCGACGGTAGAATAATTAATTCTAACTTATTGACTTGTCTAAAATTTTGAAAATTTATAAAAAGGCTAAGTTTTATAAATTTTTGCAAATGACATTGAGGTTGGGCTTATAAGTAGTAGCGCTTCAGCTGGTCCAAGTTGATCGGGTTGACGAACTCGTTACCGTCCAGGTCCGTTAGCATCACCGCTTCTCCCGATAGGATTTTCTTGACTAAATATGGCCCAGCCCAATTGGGTTTGAATTTTCCCCTTGGGTCAACCGGTAGTAAGGCACGAACCGATTTTAGGACCAAATCTCCTTCTTTGATTTTCCTGGGCCTAACCCTTTTGTTGAAAGCCCGTTGGATTCTTTTTTGATATACTTGAATGTTGTTGAGGGCCCGGGATCGCCGTTCGTCTAGTAAGACTAGCGAATCGTATCGGGCTTGGACCCAATCTGCTTCGGGTACTTGGCTTTCGAGTAAGATCCTTAGGGATGGTACTTCCAGCTCAACCGGTTGGACTGCTTCCATTCCATATGTCAGGTAATATGGAGTTGCTACGGATGCAGTGCAGATTGAAGTTCGGTATCCCCATAAGGCAAAAGGTATCTTGTCGGGCCAGTCCCGATAATTCTCAGCCATCTTTTTCAGTATGGTGACAATTGTTTTGTTGGCCGCTTCTACCGCTCCATTTTTTTGGGGTCGGTAAGGTGAAGACGTATGCCTCTGAATTTTGTATTTTGCCAGTAATGCCGTAGTTTCAGCTTGAAAGTGAGTCCCGTGATCACTAATAAATTCGTGTGGGATTCCGTATCGGCATATAATCTTATTTTGGATAAATTTGGCCACGTGCTTGGCGTTCAAGACACTGTATGACTCGGCTTCTACCCATTTGGTGAAGTAGTCGATGGCCACCAAAATGAAGCAATGTCCTCCCGTCCCGGAAGGGTGTACTTTCCCAATTATGTCTATACCCCATGTCGAAAATGGCCATGGTGATGTCATGGTATATAATAAGGAAGATGGCATATGTTGTACATTACCGAAGATCTGACAGTTATGGCAGTGCTTGACGTATAACTGACAGTCTGTCTCCATGGTGTTCCAGTAGTACACGAGCCTCATAATTTTACGGGATAGCATATGGGCGTTCATATGCGGGCCGTTTTCACCGTCGTGGACCTCGGCCATGACTTTTTCGGCTTGAATTTTGTCGATGCATAGGAGGAGAGCCCCATGTGCCGTCTTTTTATACAATTGCCCGTCATCAGTACGAACAAATTGGGTTGCTAATCTTCGTAGGGCCTTTTTGGCCCGATTTTCAGCTCCCGCGGGACATTCTCCCGTTGTCAGGTATGTTAAGACGGTTTGATACCAAGGTTCTGGGTCAGTTATCTCGATATCTTGAATGGCATGGATGTAGGCCGACTCTGACCGTCTTTCAACACAGATTGGCATGCTTGTCAGGTGATCCGGGATGTTCAGTAAAGATGCTAGTTTGGAAAGTGCATCTGCAAACTGATTTTCTTCCCGAGGCAGGTAGATATATTCTACTTTCTGGAATTGTTTCTCTAGAACCCGTACTCGCGCTTGGTAAGCCACGAGATTGGCGTTCCGAGTTTTCCATTTTTGGAGTGCTTGATTGATGACCAATGATGAATCACCGTGGACCCGGAGGTTTGTTACCCCTAAATCAGCGGCGGCTTGCAACCCGTGAATGCATGCTTCGTATTCAGCTGCGTTGTTGGTCACGTAGAAATCCAATTTGATAGATAAGGGAGTGTGTTCCCCTCGGGGTGAGATTAATAGAATTCCGACCCCAAATCCTCGGAAGTTGGATGCTCCATCGAAATACAGATCCCATGTCTCGGTATCGGTATGGAATATGTCTTCATCAGGAAAGGCCCATGTGTCAGTGTGGCCTTCTTCGGATATTGGGCTGTCAGCGAGGAACTCGACAACTACCCGGCCTTTGATGGCTTTTAATGGTACAAACTTGATGTTGAACTCAGATAACATTAAAGTCCATCTTGACATCCTGCCGTTGAGGATGGGCTTCTCGAATAAGTACTTGATTGGATCCATTTTGGATAAAACCTGTACCTCGTGGCTAAGCATGTAATGTCGGAGCTTTTTAGTGGTCCAAACCAATGCTAAACACGTCTTTTCGAGCATTGTGTATTTGCATTCGTACTCGAGGAACTTTTTACTGATGTAGTAAATAGCCCGTTCTTCTGAATCAACGCTCTGGGCCAGCATAGCCCCCATGGCTGTCTCGGTTGTTGTTAGATATAACGACAAAGGCAGACCGTGTTGAGGTGGCATTAATACCGGCGGAGCAAACAGAATCTCCTTGATTTTGTCAAAAGCCGCTTGACATTTGTCGTCCCATAGCACCCGTTCCCCGATCTTCAGTTTCTTGAAAATGGGTTCACATACCATGGTTAGCTTTGAAATGAACCGGCTGATATACTGGACTTTCCCGAGGAACCCCCTTATTTCCTTTTCGGTCTTTGGTGGCTGCATCTCAGTGATGGCTTTGATTTTAGATGGGTCGACCTCGATGCCGCGTTGGCTAACGATATGGCCCAGTAATTTGCCCGACGTTACCCCAAAACTGCATTTTTGTGGGTTTAGTCTCATGTTGTATTTTCGCAGTCTGGTAAAGAACTTTCTTAGGGCCGTGATGTGCCCGCTTCGGTCTTTAGACTTAACGATCATATCGTCCACATAGACCTCCACCTCCTTATGCATCATGTCGTGTAATAAGGTGGTGGCGGTCCGTTGATAAGTGGCTCCTGCATTAATAAGCCCAAACGGCATGACGGTGTAACAGTAAGTACCCCAAGGTGTGATGAAGGTAGTCTTACTCATGTCTTCTTCCGCCATTTTGATTTGATTGTATCCGGCATACCCGTCCATGAATGATAGGAGGGCATGGTCGGCCGTATTATCCACCAAAATGTCGATGTATGGCAACGGAAAATCGTCTTTTGGGCTGGCCTTGTTTAGGTCCCGGAAGTCTACGCACACCCGCACCTTGCCATCCTTCTTGGGTACTGGCACGATGTTGGCGACCCAGTCTGGATATTCAGACACTTGTATAAAGCCCGCCTTGAATTGTTTATCGACCTCTTCTTTGACTTTGAGAGACCATTCGGGCTTCATTCTTCTGAGCTTCTGTTTTACCGGTTTGCACCCATCTTTGATGGGTATCCGGTGTTCTGCTATTTCTCGATATATTCCCGGCATGTCCTTGTAGGACCATGCAAAGACGTCTTTAAATTCTAGGAGGAGGTCTGTGAACTGTTGTCTCTCCTCTGGATCTAAAGATTGGCCCAACTTAAGCATCTGGGGCTCTAAAGTGGTTCCCACGTTGATGGACTCGGTTTCTTCGATTACCGGATCTCGGGATTCCCTTTGCTCGAGCTGCTCGACCAGATGTTGTGGTAGAGGTACCTGTTCGTCGGGTTTCTCAATGTCATTGCATATAAAATTTTTGAAATTGAGAAAATTTTGGAAATAAGACAAGTCGTAAGCAGAACGGTGTTCGTTATTATTATTAATGGTAAATTTTGAAAATAGCTCGAATAGAGCTGCCATCTGATCATTGGTCAGTGGCGGGATAGGGAGAGGTCTTGGGACAGACCCCGAGACCTCGGTGGCTAAGGGTAGAGGGATTACAGACTCGACTCCAGCACCAGACCCTCTAAACCTGGACTCAGACTCCGACTCTGACTCAGACTCAGACTCAGACTCGGACTCAGACTCGGTATCCGGCATGTCTCCTTCGCCGACGGTTAGCTTGTAGACCCGTCCTTGACTGTCGGTCCATTTTATAGTCTTCTTCCAAGCTCTCGTCTCGGTATTGGCGCCGACCTCGGTAATGAGCTTGGTTGGGTCGAACCGATCGCTGCGGAGGATCAAGTTGACCAAGTCATCCTTCGGGGCAGGGACGGTCTTGTCTTCTCCAAATAAGAGCCCCAGCACGGGCTCGGAATCGCTCTCCCTTTTCTCGGACTCATCCTGGATAACGGTGAATATGTCATCGGGGATGTAGTTGCATTCCCGAGCCATTTTGGTCTCGGGATATGTGATGGTGGGTCGGTAGAGGCCCACTTGGATGGCTCCGAAAACTGGAGTGACAAATTTGATTGCAGAGGCCCGGCCCACATTCTCCGAGCTTATAGTATATCCCAATCCGAGTCGGGACTCTGCGTTGTCTAGGACCTCGATGATCTTCCCTGCCGGAAGATATGGTCTTGAGGTAACTCCGGGTAGGTAACCCAGATTTTGTAGCATCGTGTCGATGCTAGGGGCGAAGTAGAGCTTGAAAAGATATTCTTCTTCGATCATACCCACGAAATCGAAACCTCGTGGTTCGGCCCGGCTCGTGGCATTGCAGCTAGCCACGGTCATCGGTGTTGCCTCCAGTGTTATGATACCGTCTTGAAGTGGCATCTTGACTTTGCGATGGAGGGTAGATGACACGGCCTTGACTGCGTGGATCCAAGGCCTTCCTAGTAAGAGGTTGAATGATGAGGTGACATCTATCACCTGGAATTCCAACTCCTTTTCGATTGGGCCTGTTATGATCTTCAGTTTAACGGCCCCAGCTACTGGTTTTGGGCTTCCATCGAAAGCCTGAATAGTTTGCGCTGTCGGGAGATAGTCGGCATCAGTGATGCCGAGGGTCCGGGCGGTCCTTAGGGGTAGGACGTTTACGGCTGATCCATCGTCGATAAGGGTCATTGGAAGGTACTTACCCTTGCAGATGACCGTGATGTACAGGGCCAGGTTGTGATTGGGCCCGAATGGAGGTAGATCAGCTCCAGAGAAGGTTATGAGTGGGCCTTCGTTCTTGGACTCGCCCTTGAGGTAGGGCATGATAGTAGCTACCATTTCAGCGGGGGTAGCTTCTGAATCAACCTTGATTTCATCGAGAGCCTTAGTCAGTGCTTCTCGATGAGCCTGTGAGCTAACTAGCAGTTGCCATATGGTTAAGTCAGCTCGAACCCTCTTCATTTGTTGGACCAAGGTCGCGTCATTGCTTGGTTCTTCGAGGGTGGATTCCGTCCTGGCAGGTTCAGTGACGGGTGCAGGAGTGGCGCGCCCAGCAGTGGCGAGGTGGTTGGTGGCTAAAGCCTTGGATTTGGCTTTTCGGACCTCTTCGAGGGTGATGGGGACAGCTTCCCCTTTGGCTAGGTATACGTCGTCCTCGTCATCGAACCATATCCCATTAATTTGTGGGATAAAAGGAGAAATGAGGTGAGAACAATCGATTACCTCCCCCGTGAATATTGCGTGAGCACTGAACGGGTTGTCTTTGTTGCTCGGCTTGTCTCCGAGCAACGGGATTTTCCCGCTCTCAATAAGATCTTGGATTAAATGCTTTAACTTCCAACATTTTTCAGTATCATGTCCGTTGCCCCGGTGATACTGACAGTAGGCTTGAGCATTGTAGTACTTGGGCCTCTTCTCTGCTGGAGGCTCTGGAGTTGGGCCTATTGGTTGAATCAGAACCCTTTGAAGATAGCCTTTGTAAGGCATAAGTATAGGTAGTCCCTATATCTGTGAATACCCGATTTGGTGTATTCTTTTTGGATGAGGTGTCGAGCAGATTTACCTCATCAAAGATGCTGCGGGTCGCAGCTGCAGGTGTGGGCTTGTTTGTGGATGAACTAGCTCCTTGATAGCCCTTGGTAGAGGCCTTAGTCAGGCTCTCCAACCTCTAATCATCTTTGATCCTTGTGCCCATTTCAGTAAGGACAGCAAAGTTTGGGATAATAGCATACCGGAGATGGACCCGGTAGGATGGGAGTAGATTCTTGACGAAGGCTTCTACTAGGGCCTTTTCGCCGGGCTTGTCGACCAGCTTCACACTTTCGGCCCTCCATCTTTGCAGATATTTTGTGAACCCTTCTTTGGGCTCCTGGGCCATTACCTCCAGAGTACGCATTGTAGTCTGGATTTCAGTGTTATCGGCGTAATTCCGAGCAAACTCGGTCGCCACATCGTCCCAAGTCTTGTATTTCTTGGGGTCGAGCCTGTAGAACCAGGCCTTGGGGTGTTTCTCCAGAGAGGAGGGGAATAGGTGCTTGAACATTGTTGACTTCACCCCCTTTACTGCCATGAAGTCTTTGAAAGCCCGGATGTGGTGGACCGGGTCTTCAGTACCCTCAAACATAGGAAGTCCCGTTAAGTTGAGGTTAGCAGGTAGCTCGTTATCCAAAGGCGAATAAATACGAGCATTCTCGGTGTGGATCGATTTGTTCGTTGATAGGTGAACTTGTTCCTCGAGCCTACGAACGATACTGACCAATTCGGCCATGGGCCCATTGGGCTCAGCTCCTTCGACTGGGGCCGCTTTTTCCACGGCACTTAGGCGGGTGACTATCGTTGCTTGGTTAGCCTGGATGGAGGTTAGTTGACTCTCGAGCTTAGCTAGTGCGTTCTTCAACTCGTCCATCTTGCGTTGGTGTCGGGTTACGGGTGGCCTGTCTGTAAGAACACCACGTAATTAGGAACTAGCCCAAAATCCCGAAGTAGAAATTACATCCCGAACAAGACTAAAAGAGGAAAATGACTCGGAAAAGACACCTAGACGGGCGACTTGTGAAATGTGGGCCTTCCTTAGGATTCGGCGAGTGGGCCTAGTCCTGTTCGAAGGAAGGTTCACGTGAGACATCCCCAGACTTTGGACTTGATTGTGCTGACGGGCCCTCCTTTGTAGGGGTTTGTCCTACGTAGGTGGGCCTTGCCTTAGTCTAATAAGGCGGACTGGGAAGGGGAAGAAACTCGTGATGTAAGATCGACAGAGTTTCGACGCTATAGACCTTGACAACTTAAGACACGACCCGACACTACTAAATACGGGAAGTCCTAGAAGTGGAAGGTTTTGAAAATTGATGATTTTTGAAAGAGGACCGAGTGGACTCGGTGGATGGCCCAAATTTCCGAAAAAGGACGAAAAGTCATTGGGCCACGGGTTTTGAAAGTTCGAGTTTTGATTTGGGCAGCATATCGGCTAGAAAATAGGCTATTTTGAGTAAAATCATAAGTCTTAAATTCGGTATGTGTCCCGGGTTTTGAAATTGAATGGTTTGAAAAAGATGCAATTTTGAAAAAAAGACGGTTTTTGAAAATGACTCGGAAACCAAGTAGCACGTAGTCACACAAGCATTATAACGACGCCATGTATGCTCTATACTAAGTCTCGGTCGGTCTAAAGAAGGTCTATACCAGTGTACATAGTCTAGACGTTGATCGGGACGGACTTCCTTAGTCGAGTTGATCTTAGAACATGCCGCGAAACCCACTCGAATCGACTATGGACACCTTTCGACATATCCATATTGGAGTACATCGACGGTATAGTGGGACGTCGGTCGCGAGTACCGGCCCGGGAAAATATGGGTTATGCATGAACCGTAAAACTAACACGCGTATTGTATTCGTCAAACGATTTCTATTGGAGTCGCCAAATTGTGGACATGACATAGGTCCACCCCGACGCGGCCACGCGCGGGTTTGGGTAGGCGAATGAATCTTCATATGAGAAGGATCGAATTGAAATTTAGGTCTATGTGGAGTCGCCACCGAATTTTGTGGTTATTCGGAACCATTCGAGCCCACTCTATGTCGTAGTGGGCCGTATACAAAATACGGCCCATTTCCGATGTCAGAGTTTATTGGGCTCGTCCCTTTGCATTTGATACCAATACCGACGTTATCGGATATTGTGTATTGAATGACTCTCGTGCGCCAACGGTTTCGGGCATCCGGAAACCGAAGTTCTGAGTAAGGGGTGAGGGTACGTGTTGGGAAGCCCACAAAGGACACCCAACCCCGCCCGCACATTAGCGGCCTCTACTAAGAACTCGAATGACTTTCTAATACGCGTGCTAGTAAAACGGGAAAATGATATGCAAAGATTTATTTTCCCTAAACATGCGAATGTAATTGAAAGGGTTTCTAAGTCAATTTAATGCAACTAAAATTAACGTCAAAGTTGTATTTTAGCATGCGGGTTCATTTAGTATAATAAACGAATAATAATTAAATTGACAAAAGGAACAGAAAACGCGTTAGTAACGATATAACGATATAACGAACAATAACGGTTTGCAAATATTGAATTGAATTGAAAAGATGCAAATATGAGGATGCATGATTTGAAAAGATAGTATACATGTGATTAATTATGCACGTGTTGACCTAAGTCGAGAAATACTACCGGGTTTTGAAAATAGAACAATGTAAGACTCATAATTTGAGTCGCTATGAGGTCACTCGATCGAGTGGTCGATGGACTCGATCGAGTAGACCTTAAAAAAATTGATTCTGTTTTGCGTCAAAGACCGTACTCGGCCGAGTTATTGACCAACTCGGTCGAGTACATGGCCACTCGACCGAGTCACTGTGAGACTCGATCGAGTGGTGGTCGTGGTGAGCATTCTGATCCGGTTTTGAGGTGCCACTCGACCGAGTGGGCTAGGCACTCGGTCGAGTGCCCTCTGTACGAATTAAGATTCGTTTGTAAAATCGCGTTTTATGTCGAAAATCGTTTTAAATTGATTATTGAGATGTGATTAAATTTTCTCCGCGTTAATAATGTCATAATTCTAAAGAATTGTTTTGACAATTATTTAGCATCAACGAAAATTGCCCTAAGTTGATTTAATGCGATTTAGAAAGATGACTCTTTGATTAAATAATAAAAGAACTTGATTCCCTCGACTTCTCCGACATCGATAAAATCCCTAGAGATCGTGATGTCGGATCCGTGTCAACGGGTTTCGACCCTTATTAAAATTGGTTTTAGAAAATTTGATGAATGCAAAAGATGATAACGACGAGAAATAATGACGAACTCTTGTTTAAGTTGACTCATCTCAATAATCAAGTAATCGGAGTACCGGGATAAGCGACCGTCAACGCTGTGTGCAGTACACTTGTATGTTCGTGTTTTCTTATCCCGATATCCTTCTTACTTGACACAAATCAATGAGTATTTTAATATGTTGATACTAACGATACTACCGATATTACGATGCAATAATGACAACGAGGTAAATAATGATAATAATAATCGTAATAATAATAATAATAATAGACGTAATAATAATAATAATAATAATAATAATAATAATAATAATAATAATAATAATAATAATAATAATAATAATAATAATAATAATAATAATAGACGTAATAATAATAATAATAATAATAATAATAATAATAATAATAATAATAATAATAATAATAAACGTAATAATAATAAACATAATAATAAACATAATAATAAACATAATAATAATAATAATAATAATAATAATAAACATAATAATAATAATAATAATAATAATAATAATAATAATAATAATAATAATAATAATAATAATAATAATAATAATAAACGAAAAAAAGAATTAAAAAAAGGAGATGGACGACGAGAGAAAAGAGAAAGGAGAACGAGGTTTGTCACCCTCAACCTACATGTTCTTGTCTCGGAGGCTCGTAAACGCGGCTACAACACGAGAGTCTTCGAGGTGTATGGAGGTTTGCTATTGTCGGTTTTCCTAGGGTTTGTCTAGGGTTTGTAAAGGATGTAGTGTAGGATTGCTCTTAGGATGTATTAGGGTTGTAAAGGTTGTGTCAAAAAAGTGTTGAAGATGTGTGCATGGGGGTTGCTTATATAGGAAAAGTTAGGGCATCGATTTAGGGCTACTCGACCGAGTAGGAGGCCAACTCGGTCGAGTGGCCCATTATGCCAGCCGCCGGGCTCGAAGTCGGCCCACTCGATCGAATGGATAGGTCACTCGATCGAGTGGCCTAGATGGGTCGCACGGGTCTTATTTTGGACCTTGACCTCGATTGCTTGATGGGTTTTATGTTTGACTTGGACTTTTGATGGTTGTATGGTTGTTTTGTGCGTCTCAGAAATGACTTTGACCGGGGTTGACCCAATCGTGAAAAGTCGGTTTTATTTCCGATGTCGGTTTTGGCCCAAATTAGTCTTGTTTGACTCGGAATGGTCCGCTGGGCCTGGATTCGAGGTTGATTTTGTGATATTTGTACTCTGTAAGTGTGTTAGCCAGCGATTAATGGATTTGAGCCCGTATCCGAGCGCGTAGAAACATGTTAGCGTCCGATCATCATCGGGTGATTTTTGGAAACTGCCATAGATTTTTGGAAACTGCCATAGTTTTGGAAACTGCCATCATCATCCTGGCAGTCAAAATGCGGGTGTCTACAGAATGATATTCTCCTTCCTATTTTGTTGGAAGCAGTATTTTTTTTTTAAAAATAATATAGTGATTAATCTCGTCCCTTCATCCATCTCCCATCCAACGGATGGGATGAGGACTTAGGGACTGAACACTTATATAGGGACTCATTAGAACCTATCTATCTATATATATATATATATATATATATATATATATATATATATATCCTTACATAATAATAAATCTAGAGAAATCAAATCGTTATCAAACAGAATATACTACGTATTTCACGCTATCTTAGTTCAATTTTTGTGGTGTTTTAAGGTGTGATAATTGACTGTTTATATAATGTTAATTTTTTGAGTCAAAGATATAGTAGGATTATTATTTTTATACAAATCTAATATCGCTTGATTCGTAGATTGATTGTTTTTTTCCTATAAAAAGTTTTGTATTTTTTATTTAAATTAAAAATATATATTAAAAGTGTTAATTAATATCACTTGATTTAATATATACTTTTTATATTTCTGTTAAGATTGGAGAGCTATTTAGTTTTTTCATGGAGTGTTTTAAAAAAATTGGATTCTCTCAAGTTGCTCGAAAAAAGCTTCAAATATATATTTATATATGATATGATTAGTTTAGTACCCGTGCAAAAGCACGGCTTACGTAGTAGTATCATATCATACCCATTACTCCCTTCGTATTTTTTTTATGTTTCTTCCCATTTCAATTAAATATTCCTCACAAATCTTAAAAAGCGAGAAGAAACATAAAAAATGGAGGGAGTATCATATAACAACAATTACACTTAACATATTATTTACTTTGTTTCTACATTTAATAGCTTGTATTTGTAAATCATGTAATATTTTAAGATAATGTGTATAAGATGAACTATTAAATATGGTTAAAACAAAATTAGTAGTATCCTCTGTATACTAAAAGTACCAATTGAAAAGATGCTGACACATGTCACTCCCTCAATAAATATTTTCCCGCCTAAATGTATACATTAATGAATTACTATAAATACGGAGTGTATCCTAAAAACAACCCACCAAATAAAAGCAGTACTATTAGAACTAATTTTTTGTTCTCGATAAATTTGTCAAAGCATTCTATTTTTTAATTATTTTGTTGTTTGAATCCTAAAAAATATGACGCTTATTCAAGAAGAAGAAGAAGAAGAAGAAGAAGAAGAAGGGAATGCTAAATTAATCATTAAAATATGTACTTTGGTAAGTAAAATATGTATCGAGGAAAGCAATACTCTATATAAAAAATGATGCTCCGTATGACTGTATGTATTATGATACGCATTAATGTGAATACTAAACTACTAGTTTTGTGACCCGTGCAATGCACGGGATGCGGCGGACATAATTTTTTTTAATATTGGATTTTGATTAGTTTGTAAAGACGTTGCGTAAGCTTTCAGTATTGACCACAAATACGACTCTATTCATCAACTATATATGCTTTGGGGATATACGTTACATATGTGCTAAAGCATCAAAAATAAACTGCTAATGAATAGGTGTAGATAAAATAAGGACGTAGGCTGATGCATCTGCAATATTCGGAGAAAGTGATTCTGAAATGTGATCTACACCTTACCTAATACTCTCATTTTCATTGTCTAAGAATCTAATTAAAGAGGCATGAAGATTGAACATGCTCTTCACTCTTCAGTAATGGTGTTGCCCGTTCCATGAGCGTCAGATTCTAAGCAATAGTGTATTCATCGAGTCGGAGTAGCAGGGACATCTTTTTCTGCACATCCCCTTCTTCCGAACCAGCTTAATTTGCTTCTCACCCAATCTATATCCATACTATACTAAAAGCGTATCAGGGTGGCCGACAGGCATGAAGACAAAAGGAACCATTTCCGAGTTACACGCCGACTGTGAACGTGTTTCTTGGCTCGTTATAGTCTGTATCATATAAATTAAACAATTCATTCAATTTTAAGCCATATTTTCGTAGTAAGCTTTGATTGACTCACTTGACTATGAGGAGTGATATAATCAGGGTTATCATCATCTTCTTCATGATCATGGGAGTGTTAACGCACGTTAGCTGTAATGTCATTTTTCTAAACGAGCAAAAGTCAATCAATCTATCTATCCATCTATCTATACTATTATATAAAAAAAAAATTATTTTTCTATAATTCTAAACTATAGCACCATTATGCAGCTAATATGATGACAACTCACACTTCTCAAATTCTAACTACACTTATCAAGTGCATAATCTACTAAGCCATATATAATTTCTTTTAAATACATATATAAACTTCTTTTAAATATCTCACATTTTGTAAGAAAAATATCTAATTTATAGAAATTGATGGAAGTTTATAGCAAAAAAGTAATGACGGTGTAAAACGTTTCGCGACAAATGTGAAAAAAACAAATATAATAAAGGATGATGGTGTTGATGATGTGACATGATAATATTCATTTAAAATGAAGGATGATGTTGATGATGTGACATGATAATATTCACTTAAAAGTGAATGTTGTAAAGGGATGTAAAAGACTTGTCTTTTTATTTTATATATATAGATAGATTTCGGAGTATTATAGAGTAGTATATACGGAGTATGTAGATGTATATATATTTGAACAATAATATATTTCATATTCATTATATGAAATCCGTTCAAAAAAGATTGCCTCATTTGAATGAAATTAAATAGAGCAATCTTAGTGAAACGAAGAGAGTATAATTAATGACTAGAAAACATATAATCGATCCGTAGATGGAGGGAGTATAAATTTAAGAAAACAAATGTAAATTTAACAATAACAATGGCAAACAGTTTTTTTTGCCATATGACTTGCATCTGCCTCCTCTAGTGCAGTCGTTAATGCAATAGTTCCAGCATTTGCCACCCTTCTCATCGTGAGCTTCAGGATCATCATCTATTCCTGCTTCACAACTTCCTAGATTCCAATGATCCTGACAACACCTGTCTCCGTACACTACTTCACTGCTAATCCCTGCATGCATGCGACACAGTCTCAATATATTACAATAATCGTATTGTGAGATTCTATAATTAATTAATACTCGTAGTAGACTTCCTTGCTACTTACAATCATTATTGGGTATTGTGTGATCGATGTTATGCATGTGTAAAATCAATTTACATGTACGTGCATAATAATACTCTTTATAAGCATGGAATAAGTAAGTCGATAATAAAAGAATGCATGCATACATGCATGAATACGTTAACGTACCCAAGAAGAAGATCAAGCCGATCAAGAATGCGACAACAATCTTCCCCATCTCTAGCTTGAATATTATTAAGCGGACAATTTATGTGTAGTAGTTATGTATCTCCAAAGTATAATTTGAAGAAATAATTAAGATAGTTGATGATACGAAAAAATTGCACACATTATATATATATACTCCGTACTAATTTGATTTATGCCCAAATACAGTTTCATTTGTGTATGCAAGAGGATAATACTCCCTCCGAGTTCCTATTATAGTCTCAAAAGGTTTTGGGATGAAAAATAAGGAAGAGGAAATGAGTAGCTAAAAAAGAAAGAAGAAGAGAGAGAAATGAGAGGGTGGATGTGAACCACACATTGATGGCCTAAAAAGAAAAGTGGGACAAAAATCAAACTCAGTTCAAAGAGAAAAGTGAGACAATAATAGGAACTCGGAGGGAGTATATATATATATATATATATATATATATATATATATATATATATATATATATATATATATATATATATATATATATATATATATATATATATATATATATAGAATTGGTTGATTTGCTAATGATATTCCAAATTCGATTACTTATTTGTGTGATACACATTTGATGGGAGTCGACCAAGTACCACGGGTCATCCCCAGGGTGAATTCGGTCTCATCCGTCAGCCTCCCCTGCGAGGGACTACGAAGAGTCCCTAAGGGCTTGCGCCTTCCGAGCAGGGCCTTCCGCCAGCCGAGCAGGGCCTCCAGGTTCTCCTCATGCTTTCTTCCAGGGCGCCCTAACCCCCGGCACGGGCAGGGGAGTCCGAGGACCCATCCGTCATTTCGCCTCAGGTAATGGAAAGTGGGTGGACGAGGGGAAGCCACGTGTTGTCCTCTCGTCCACGCATTCTCCTTCTCTTCTCTTCCCCCCCCCCTCTCTCTCATGTGGGAAGGTATAAATACCCACCCATTTCCCACATAGAGGGGGTTGGATTTTCTCTCTCTAGACCCTTACTCCTAAAAACCGCCACCTAGTTCCTCACGAGCTAGGTTCGTCAAGGCATTCACGAACTGACTTAGGCATCGGAGAGGGTTCCCTCGGACAACCTCCGAGGCCCTGTGCGTTGCTTGTGCAGGGAGCAAACTCACTTCGCCGGGAAGGTCCGGCTATAGGAAAAGGGGAAGGAGAGATCAAGGGAAACCAAGCAAAGCGATATCTGAGCACTAAAGACCCGAATTCGCAATTCGGGTTGATTGATTCCTTAACCGGAACAATTTGGCGCCGTCTGTGGGGAAGATCTAGGTTGTGCTCACGAGATTACCCACAAAATCAACCATTCCAAAAACACAAATTAACCATCCACAATCGAATATGCCTGAGATTTTCGACACCAGTTCAGTGGCAAACCCACCCAAAGCCCCCCAGTATGGCATGCCGCCCGAAACGACGCCTGCTGCCACAATTCCGGGTGTGGGGCGGGCCAGTCTGCAGGGGGCAACGGGCCAAGGAGCAGCTACCATGGCTGGACAGGGGAGCCAGTCGAGGCCAGTCCTGAACCTCACCCCTGCCCAGATGGTACAGACTGCGGCTTTCTTCTCAGCCATGCTGGACCAGGAATTTACCCCTGACGACCTGATAGGCAGGGTCGCAACGACCCCCAGGTTACTCCATTTTGAGAGTGGAGAAGGAACCGGGGGCACGAAGCGAACCGCCGTCAGGAATGCTCAGAAAAAAGCCAGAAAGACAGCCCATGCTTATGCACAAGTGCAAAGGCGAATTTCAGAAGCCCGTCAGGAGCCGCCTGCACGGCAGGGAGTAGCTGGTCCGGAGGGCGCATTCTCCATCCATACTACAGAATCCACCGCCGCTCATGAAAGAAGAGGCCTATCCCAAGACCTAAGAGATCGCATGAGGCACAAAGAGCCAGTATCCAAGCGCTTGGGAGAGAAGCAAGACGTATTCACCAGGTTGACGCCAGCTGAGGGATTGCAGCCACCCCCTGGGCTGTCCCAGGGCCTGCAATCCAGGCTCAACAACGGCCAACCCATGAGGTCCAGGTACCGTCAGGGTGGCAACCTCGAGTCCACCCAGAAGAAGCGCTCGCGGTATCACTCCCCTTCTCAAGGCGACGAGGCGATTAGCAGGCCGAGGCCCCCACCAAGGCACCGCTCCCCTGAGGGCAGGCGACCGACCCCTGATAAATGGGATGACTACGGTCGCTACTCAGATGCGGGCAGGTCAAAAATGGTGGGTAGGCCAACTAAAACCCCGCTTAACCCTGAGGTCCAAGCATACCCGATCCCGAAGATTAAAATGCCAACTGTAAAATTCGACGGAACTACAGACCCGGAAGATCACCTGGCTGCGTACGAAAGCCACATGGGCATGTACGACGCCGACGACGCAGTCTGGTGTAAGATCTTCCCCACCACCCTGGTAGGCCTAGCCCAGGGTTGGTTCAGGGACCTCCCGCAAGGATCAATCTCCTTCTTCATCGAGCTGGCGGAGATGTTCTTAGACCAGTATGCCGGAAACAAACGACGACGTCTCACCCGCTTTGACCTGATGACCCTCAGGCAGAAGAAGGGCGAAACTGTCAGGGAATATCTGAAAAGGTTCGATTTGTCGTTCCAGCAGGTGAAGGAAATTGACGACCCAACAGCGGCATATGCACTAACCAATTCCCTGCTACCCGGCGAAATGAAGAACCAGATGATCAGGGCCCAACCGGAGACCCTGGCCAAGGCCAGAAAAATCGCAGAGGGGTTTATGTTGCAGGAGGAATTCCACAGCCTGCCGGAGACCCCTGCAGGCCCCACGAGGCAGCAAGGGGGACCGCAGGGTGGACGCGGAAGAAGCGACTCCGGAAGACATAGAGCCGAGGAAGGGGATACCCCCAAAAAGGAGCGCACTGCTTATCAGCCCAGATTCGACAGTTACACAGCCCTTAATAAGTCCAGGGCAGAAATCTTCGAGCTGGAAAAAGAAACCGCGAAGTGGAATCGCCCGAGCAAGCCGCGCAGTCCAAGAGGGGACCCCAAGAAATTCTGCACTTTTCACGACTGCGTAGGCCACACCACCGAGGAATGTCGTCATCTGAAAGACGAGATCGAAAAGTTGATCAGGAACGGCTGGTTGGCCAACTATGCTGCCAGGAACAAGTCCCAGAAGGAGACGCCTGAAAAGCCCGAGGGCTCGGTACAGAATCGCCTGGTAATCCATGTGATATCAGGAGATGCAGAAGGTCCAATCAGTCGAAGGGGGCAGAAGAGGCAGCTTCGTGAGCTAAGAAACCAAATCTGCTACGCTGAAAGAGCAGGAAGCCCAAAGGGAGTAACGCTGAGCATTACCCCCGAGGATGCAGGGCGGGTGGTGTACCCCAACAGCGATCCCTTGGTGCTATCCTTGGTAATCAGCAACCACATTGTCCGGAGATGCATGGTAGACACTGGCGCCTACACGAATCTGCTGTACAAAGACGCCTTCGACAAAATGGGTTTGGAGAAACGACACCTACGACCCGCCCCAGGGTCATTATATGGGTTCAGCGGAGCGGGCGTCTTGCCCGTAGGAATCATAGACCTGCCGGTGACGTTCGGGGAAGGAGCTACTGCCAGGAATATCAGGGCGTCATTTGTTGTGGTAGATGCGAAGTCTGCCTACAACACCCTGATCGGCAGAGTCACCCTGGATGAGATTGAAGCAGCCATATCAATCCGGGCTCTCACCATAGCCTACGTCACTGACTTCGGCCTAGAAGGCAAAATACGCGGGGACCAAGAGTCGGCCAGGCAGTGCTACTCCGTGGCCCTGCAGGCTCATGAGAGCGAAAGAAAAGGGAAAAGAAAAGCCGACAGCTCCCCCAGCAGAGAGGGCGAGATCCCAGCCGGTAACCAGACGTCAAACCACCTGGAACCTGGGGGAGAAAGCATGCTGGTGGACCTGGAGCCGGGGAGACAAGTCCTTGTGGGGGCTGACCTGGAAGAGTCCTACCAGGCTGAGCTGGTCGAGCTACTGAGGGAGAACAAGGATGTATTCGCCTACTCGGCGGATGAAATGCCAGGGGTCGATCCAGCGTGCATCGTTCACAAGCTGAACGTAAACGCGGACGCCCGCCCTGTGAAGCAGAAAAAGCGGAACATGTCCGCAGAAAAAGACTTGGCAATCAAGGAAGAAATCGAAAAACTTTTGAAGGCAGACTTTATAGAAGTTTGTGACTACCCTGAGTGGCTGGCGAATGTGGTCATGGTCAAGAAATCGTCAGGCGCGTGGAGGATGTGCGTGGATTTTACGAACCTCAACAAGGCCTGCCCAAAAGACTGCTACCCACTCCCCAGAATCGATCAACTGGTGGACGCCACCAGTGGGTATACTATGCTAAGCTTCTTGGATGCCTTCTCAGGATATCATCAGGTGTACTTATGGCAGCCAGACAGAGTCAAGTGCGCATTCATCACCAGTTCAGGCACCTACATGTACAAGATGATGCCATTCGGGCTGAAAAACGCAGGGGCCACGTACCAGCGCCTGGTCGACAAGGTGTTCGAAAATCAGAAAGGCAGAAACATAGAAGCCTATGTCGATGACGCCATTGTAAAGAGTAAGGGAGACAAGGAACACCTGGAAGACCTGCGGGAGACCTTTTCCTCCCTGCGCGCCTACAAAATGAAGCTCAATCCGAAGAAATGCACGTTTGGGGTGCGCTCTGGAAAATTCTTGGGTTTCTTGGTAAGTTCCCGAGGGATAGACGCCAATCCCGAGAAAGTTCAGGCTGTTCTAGACCTCCCCGAGCCAAAGACCATCAGGGACATCCAACGTCTAACAGGTCGCATGGCCGCCCTGGCACGGTTCATTGCCAGGTCAGCAGACAAGTCAACCCCGTTTTTCAAGGTGCTGAAAGGCAATAAACATTTCAAATGGGAAGACGAGCAGAAAGAAGCGTTCGGACAATTAAAGGAACACTTAAAGAAACTTCCCACCCTGGCAAGACCAGTGGCAGGAGAGAAGCTTTTTCTTTACATCGCTGTAACCAACGCGACAGTCAGCGCAGTCATCCTAAGGGAAGAAGCAGGCGCTCAACAGCCCATATACTTCGTAAGCCACGCCCTGGGGACAGCAGAGAAGAACTACCCCATGGTCGAGAAGGCGGCCTACGCGGTTGTTATAGCAGCCAGGAAATTGAGGCCATACTTCGACGCACACCCTGTCGTGGTGCTAACAGACCAGCCCCTGGAAAAGGTGTTAGAAAAATTTGAGAAATCAGGCAGATTGCTGAAGTGGGCCATCGAGTTGAGTGGACTGGGGATAACATACCAGTCAAGAACGGCCATCAAGGCCCAAGCATTGGCCGACTTTCTGGCAGAATGCTCCCACTCCGAAGACGATAGCCCAACCTCTGGCGAATGGGTCGTATACACCGATGGATCCCCAACGGCTAACGGAGCAGGGGCGGGGATAGTGTTGACCAGTCCGGAAGGGACCGATTTTGAGCATGCTCTCAGATTTGTCTTCCCCGCCTCGAATAATGAAGCCGAGTATGAAGCAGTACTTGCAGGCATCAACCTGGCCAAGGCTGCAGGCGCAGAATGGGTCGTTCTGGCCACAGACTCCCAGCTCATCGCCAACCAAATTAATGGAGAGTACGAAGCTAGGGACCAAACAATGGCCGCGTACCTGGAGGTGGTAAAAAGGGAACTATCAGGTTTAAAGTCATACGAAATCAGACAGATCCCACGATCCCAGAATCACAGAGCGGATGCCCTGTCAAAGCTAGCCAGCTCCAGCCTGCAGGATATAAGAAGGTCAGTATGGGTGGACGTCGTCCAAGAGAAATCTACCGCCCCCTGTCCAACCGTTGGTGCGGTAGAGGAAGCAGGGCCTGAAGACTGGAGGACCCCCATCATCCTGTTCAAAAAACACGGAGTCCTACCGACCGACCCTGCACAGGAAAGAAAAACGCTAGCAAGGGCAGCATGGTTCGTCATGATAGGCGAAGACCTGTACAAAAAATCTTTCTCGTCCCCCCTGCTCAGGTGCCTGGGGGCAGAACAGGCGGCGGAGGTGCTGGACGACATCCACTCCGGGATATGTGGCCATCACATAGGAGGGAAGTCACTAGCACACAAGGCCTTGAGGGCCGGATACTATTGGCCGACCCTGCTGGCCGACGCAAAGGACTTAACCCAGAAGTGCAGAAAATGCCAGCTTTTCGCCCCCTCTATCCATGTCCCGGCTCAGGAGCTCAGGCCGATCCTGTCCCCCATCCCCTTCGCTCAGTGGGGGATGGACATACTGGGCCCCTTCGCGGTAGCCACCGGGGGCAGAAAATTCTTGATCGTAGCCATTGATTACTTTACCAAATGGGTGGAAGCTGAGGCAGTGCCTAACATCACCGAGCCTGCGGTCAGGAAAGTGATTTGGCGGAACATTATCACCCGGTTTGGCTTGCCAAAAATGTTAGTGTTTGACCATGGAAGACAATTCGATAATGACCCCCTGAGATTATGGTTGGAAGGTCATGGCGTTGCGGTTACTTATTCTGCCGTCTGCCACCCTCAAACCAACGGGCAGGCAGAGGCAGCCAACAAGCAAATTTTGAATGGCCTAAAGAAAATGGTGGATGACCTCAATGGCAGGTGGGCCGACGAACTCCCCAGCATACTCTGGTCTATCCGGACCACCCGGAAGGAGTCTACGGGCCAGACCCCGTTCGGCCTGGTGTATGGTGCAGAGGCCTTGCTACCAGTTGAGGCCAGGATCCCCTCCCTGCGCTCCTTACAATACGACCAGGCTGAGAATGAAGTAGCAATGGCAGAGGCCTTGGATCTGGTTAGTGAGCTGAGAGAAGAAGCAGGCACCAATATCGTCGCCTACCAGCAACGAATGAGGAAGGCATACAACAAAAGAGTGCATCCGCGAAATTTTCAGATGGGTGATCTAGTCCTCAGAAAGACACAGGCCGTGGGAAGATCAAGAGAGCACGGCAAACTTAGTGCTAATTGGGAGGGTCCATACCAGGTAACTCAAATCTTAGGGCCAGGCACATATAAAATCGCCAATCTAGAGGGCCAAGAGTTGAGTGCTCACTGGAACGCAGACACCTTGAACAAATATTATGTTTAAAGCAGAATCTTAAAGTAGTCTTCGTTTCTTTAAAATTGGCGGAGAACGGTCAAAGAATGTCGACGGCTCCGACCACCCTTGTGATAGATTTTTACGAAGAAATGAAAAGATCCTCAAAGTCTATACTCGTTGCCTGTTCAAACTCGCGTTTTCACACACAAACGAGCAGGGGGCAATAGGGGGAGGCCCCCCTGTTGCCAGAACTAAGGAAAATAGCCCCCCCAACAAAAATTCAAACGCCTCCCTGCAGGCAGGGGGCAGGCCCCCTGGACTCTGTCCAAGAGCCAGGAACAGGCCAAACGAACAAGGACTGGGGGCAAGCCCCCCAACCTTGTATAAAAAACGCATAATGCCACCTGCCAGCCTCTGGGCAGGCAGGGGGCAGGCCCCCTGGACTCTGACCAAGAGCCAGGAACAGGCCAAACGAACAAGGACTGGGGGCAAGCCCCCCAACCTTGTATAAAAAACGCATAATGCCACCCTGCCAGCCTCTGGGCAGGCAGGGGGCAGGCCCCCTGGACTCTGACCAAGAGCCAGGAACAGGCCAAACGAACAAGGACTGGGGGCAAGCCCCCCAACCTTGTATAAAAAACGCATAATGCCACCCTGCCAGCCTCTGGGCAGGCAGGGGGCAGGCCCCCTGGACTCTGTCCAAGAGCCAGGAACAGGCCAAATGAACAAGGACTGGGGGCAAGCCCCCCCAACCCTGTATAAAATCTCAGCCAAACTCTGGAAAACAAAGAAAGTAAAAGAAAAGGCGAACATTCAAGGATTAATCCAGGAAAAAGTAGAACGGTTTTAACAAAAGCCCAAAATAAAGATCCGGAAATGTCAAAGCATTACAAACAAAACTGGCCATTCTAAGGCTCAGCACAAAAATTATCAACAAAAAGTAAAGGCCTAGGCATCAGGCGCACCATGGTCAGGACCGGCAGGCTCCTTGGGGGTTCCAGCTGCCAAAGCTTCATTCTTGGTAGCATAAAGGTTCCGAAATGTGTCCTCGTCAAAGACAGGAAACATTTCCCTGATTACCTCCATAACAAGCTCCAAGGAGGAAGTAGCCCCATTTTCAAAGCTCAAGTCCGTGGCAGCTTCAGCTTCCTTCAGGATGGCACCTTTCTCATCTTGCCACCTAGCCTGAGCCAGTTTGAAGTCTGAGCTGGTTTTGGACAGTTCTTCCTCCAGATCAGCTGCTTTCTTCTTGAGATGCTCCATCTCAGCCAGGGACTTTTCAGCATGCTCCACTGCCAGGCGGCTCTCCCTCAATTCCACCTCGAGCTTGGATGCCTCCCTCACAGCCTGCTCCCCCTGAAGCCTCCAGTGATTGGCCTGCCCCTTCACTTCCTCCAGCTCGCTCTCTTGTTTGGACAGCTGGTCCTTCAGGCCCCCAATCAGGGTCACGTCCCTTTCAACCACGGCCAGGCGATCAGGGGGAGGGGCCCCAGGGGTGATAGTCAGCTCCTCGTCACTTAGGCGACTGAGGGCCGCCAGCTCGGCAGAAGCCTGTAACACCCTGGAAGTACGCTGTATATACTGGATCACCTGGTGAGAAGTGCTGGTTACCGACTTAATGAGGCGATCTGCCAAAACAGTACTAGAGTCCGCAAGCAAGCCTGATACGTCAACACTGTCGCCCGCAGCATAGTGGAGCTCTGCATTTCCCTCCAGAAGAGAAGTGCCCGGGACGTCGTGAGCAGGGCGCTTCGCCTCCGGAGTCTCCACATCGGCCTCTAAGTCAACCATGGGCACAGCCCCCGGAGTTTCCCTACTCCTCTTTCTCCTACGAACCAGGGGAACGCTCTCTCCAGTTTGTTCAGACACCGCAGGGTGAGACCCCGGGGAAGCATGTGCCCTAGCAGGGGAATCATCCTGGCGGCAAGCATGGGAGGGGGTCGCCACAGAAGTAACTTCAGCCTCCCCGCCCTGAGCATTGGGAGAGGGAGCTGCCGGTTTCAGCCGTGGAGGGAAGGGGAGCCGTCGACCAGAGGCGAGCTCCTTCACAAACCTCATCAAGTTCTTCTCTCCTTTCTTGAAGTTGGAAGGAAGAAGGGGGACTTTCCGAGTGACAAAGAACTCCTCAGTCAGACCAAGCCTCCTCACCTGCTTCCTGCTCCAAAGGCGAGAAGCCTCACCTGCAAGACAGGTAAAAAGGGCCAGCTAAGAAAACGGATGAAAACCTCAGAAAAAATCACCAGGCCAATTCAAGCCCCTGAACTACCTTCAAGGCCGGGAATCAGACCCAGCGGATGCAGATATTCATCCGTAGTGATAAGGTCTGCATGAGGAAGCCAGAAAGCAGGCCCATTGGGAGGAGCCCCCTCAGTAACCTTAAATTTCTTAATCAGTTCTTCATCTGCCTGACTCAGCTTCACCTTCAAGTCTTTTCCCCCAACACCCGGGTGATATTCCTCACGGGTCTCCAGGCGGGTATGTACGTGGTTCCTAAAATGCCTAGGGATCCGCCACCCTGAAGCACTATGTACGTACAAGAAATTATCTTTCCAGTCTTTCAGGCTGTTTAAGGCCGGCCAGACCAGAGCGTGTTTTTTCGACTTCAGGATGGACCAGTACCCAGGGGAGTCATCCCCCCTTGATGAGGATACCATTTGCAGCCAAGCCATGGGACGAAAGGCATCAATGGAAGGCCCCTCCCCATGGAAGAGGCAGGTCTAGGTGTAAGCCACCAGGGTCCTGATTGCTGAGGCGGTCAATTGGGCAATGGCCACATTCATCCTCTGGAAAGCCTCCTCCAAGAAAGGGTGAAGAGGGAATCGTAGGCCAAATTCCAAACTTTTGTGGTAGACAGCCACACAGCCGTCAGGAGGGCAACACACCGTATCTTTTTCCCCTGGGACTATAACGGTGTACCCCTCCCCGAAATTGTAGAACTTTTCAATTTCCCCGGCAGCATTACTCTCCAGGATTAGGTCTCGGTTTTTGGTCTCAGGATAGGTTCTCAAAGGAACCAGGTATTTGTGTTTATCCAAGAAGTATTTTCTCCCCTTTTCCCTGGGAGCAAGGCCGGCAACGGTGGAGGGGTCAATCTCCAACGCACCATCGTCGGAATCGACGACGTCAAAGGACGCGGGTTCGGGTGAGTTTGCACCCCCATCTTCCTCGGGGCGGTTTCCCTCGCCGGGCCTGACCCCAGAGGAAGAGGCCAAGTCAGATCTCCCCCCTCTTCTGTCCTCCGTCCCCCCAGACGACGGACTAAAGGTAAGAGCGCGGGCACGAGACATTCTATTTCTCGAAAGAATATGAGGAAAAGGAGGAAAAACTAAGAGTTGGAATCAAGATTCTAACCTAGAAAGATGATCGTCGCCGAGAGAGGTCCGGAGTTAGACGCCCTTCGAAATCTTGAAAGAAGTTCGCAGCAGCAAAGAGAGTGAAGAAGAAGTGGGGTTCGAATTTTGAAAAACGCTAAAAAGAGAATTAGGGGAAGAAAATGGGCTTATATAGGTCTGGGCAGTCGAAGGGTCGCCTCTCTCTGCAAAGCTCACCCCGCAAGTCATCCCCCACGTGTCACAGCTCTAACAACTAGTCTCCTCATCCCAAGAAAGCCTCGAGAAGGCAAAAAGACGCCAGGAACATTCATTCCCTCGATGACGTCACTCTCCCTCCAGATAATAATGATAAAAACAAAAAGCAAATAATAGCAAATAATAAAAGTGCCACATGTGAACCGAGTCGCCTGATCTTTTCATTAAAATTAAAGAAAACCCGAAAAAATGGGCAAGTTACATAGCATGCAGGTCAGGAATACAAAAGGAGCCCCTATTTCCGGCTCATTATGCCTGCACCCCTCAGGCAGGCCTAGCCATCGTCAGAGCCCGGGGAGTAGTCCCCAGGGCTGTCACGCCCTCCAATGTCGGATCCCCAGTCCCAATCGTCGGAATCTTTGAAGGGATCTGCCGAATCATCATCATCCCCACGACCAGAGGAGTAGCCCTGGCCGTCACTGTCGCCGGACTCCCGGCTGCTGACATCCCAGTCCCTACCATAAGGGACTGTCTCGGTATCGTCACAGGAGCCGCAGCCAACCTTCTTCCCCAAGGGAGAAGAAGGGCCCGACTCAGAAGAAGACAGACTCGAGCAATCGGGGTCGAATTGCTCGGGGTGCAGCCATGGAAAGCATTCATGACACCCCCTGTCGAAGCAACCCCCACCCTGGGGGCAGCGCCTGAACCTGGGAGCAGCTAGAGGAGCCCTCTGTGGACGTTTGCCCGCTTTGATAAGAGCCCTCCTGAGCTTTCGGGGATGTCGGACGCGGGATCGCCGGCTACGACGCAAAATTAGAAAAGACGCCCGGGAGTACCTAAGCTTCCAACGCCCCGCAAAGCGGCGGCTCACTACGCGAGCTCCACGGCAGAAAAGCACTCTAGTAATCCACGACATTTTCTCTGAAGGAAGAAGAGAAGGTTGAAGATGGGTTGTGAAAACAGCAAGGAAACCGCAATTTATACGGAGGGTAGCCAAAGCATTAAATGGCGCCACAACCACTTTGATAGGGGGCGCGGCCAATCAGCGCGCCCGCACACTGCCCAAAAATCCGCTGGGAATAGAAAGCAATTATCACTAAAAGAACATTCCAACCTCGGGAACAAGCAGTGCATTAAATGCCCGAGTTCAAGAGTCAACTGCACCCCATCTCAAGAGACGCCTGCCAAGAGGAAGGCCCCGCCTCCCTCTGGCCGGCGTGGGCCAATTGATGGGAGTCGACCAAGTACCACGGGTCATCCCCAGGGTGAATTCGGTCTCATCCGTCAGCCCCCCCTGCGAGGGACTACGAAGAGTCCCTAAGGGCTTGCGCCTTCCGAGCAGGGCCTTCCGCCAGCCGAGCAGGGCCTCCAGGTTCTCCTCATGCTTTCTTCCAAGGCGCCCTAACCCCCGGCACGGGCAGGGGAGTCCGAGGACCCATCCGTCATTTCGCCTCAGGTAATGGAAAGTGGGTGGACGAGGGGAAGCCACGTGTTGTCCTCTCGTCCACGCATTCTCCTTCTCTTCTCTTCCCCCCCCTCTCTCTCATGTGGGAAGGTATAAATACCCACCCATTTCCCACATAGAGGGGGTTGGATTTTCTCTCTCTAGACTCTTACTCCTAAAAACCGCCACCTAGTTCCTCACGAGCTAGGTTCGTCAAGGCATTCACGGACTGACTTAGGCATCGGAGAGGGTTCCCTCGGACAACCTCCGAGGCCCTGTGCGTTGCTTGTGCAGGGAGCAAACTCACTTCGCCGGGAAGGTCCGGCTATAGGAAAAGGGGAAGGAGAGATCAAGGGAAACCAAGCAAAGCGATATCTGAGCACTAAAGACCCGAATTCGCAATTCGGGTTGATTGATTCCTTAACCGGAACACGTGGGGGATGACTTGCGGGGTGAGCTTTGCAGAGAGAGGCGACCCTTCGACTGCCCAGACCTATATAAGCCCATTTTCTTCCCCTAATTCTCTTTTTAGCGTTTTTCAAAATTCGAACCCCACTTCTTCTTCACTCTCTTTGCTGCTGCGAACTTCTTTCAAGATTTCGAAGGGCGTCTAACTCCGGACCTCTCTCGGCGACGATCATCTTTCTAGGTTAGAATCTTGATTCCAACTCTTAGTTTTTCCTCCTTTTCCTCATATTCTTTCGAGAAATAGAATGTCTCGTGCCCGCGCTCTTACCTTTAGTCCGTCGTCTGGGGGGACGGAGGACAGAAGAGGGGGGAGATCTGACTTGGCCTCTTCCTCTGGGGTCAGGCCCGGCGAGGGAAACCGCCCCGAGGAAGATAGGGGTGCAAACTCACCCGAACCCGCGTCCTTTGACGTCGTCGATTCCGACGATGGTGCGTTGGAGATTGACCCCTCCACCGTTGCCGGCCTTGCTCCCAGGGAAAAGGGGAGAAAATACTTCTTGGATAAACACAAATACCTGGTTCCTTTGAGAACCTATCCTGAGACCAAAAACCGAGACCTAATCCTGGAGAGTAATGCTGCCGGGGAAATTGAAAAGTTCTACAATTTCGGGGAGGGGTACACCGTTATAGTCCCAGGGGAAAAAGATACGGTGTGTTGCCCTCCTGACGGCTGTGTGGCTGTCTACCACAAAAGTTTGGAATTTGGCCTACGATTCCCTCTTCACCCTTTCTTGGAGGAGGCTTTCCAGATGATGAATGTGGCCATTGCCCAATTGACCGCCTCAGCAATCAGGACCCTGGTGGCTTACACCTGGACCTGCCTCTTCCATGGGGAGGGGCCTTCCATTGATGCCTTTCGTCCCATGGCTTGGCTGCAAATGGTATCCTCATCAAGGGGGGATGACTCCCCTGGGTACTGGTCCATCCTGAAGTCGAAAAAACACGCTCTGGTCTGGCCGGCCTTAAACAGCCTGAAAGACTGGAAAGATAATTTCTTGTACGTACATAGTGCTTCAGGGTGGCGGATCCCTAGGCATTTTAGGAACCACGTACATACCCGCCTGGAGACCCGTGAGGAATATCACCCGGGTGTTGGGGGAAAAGACTTGAAGGTGAAGCTGAGTCAGGCAGATGAAGAACTGATTAAGAAATTTAAGGTTACTGAGGGGGCTCCTCCCAATGGGCCTGCTTTCTGGCTTCCTCATGCAGACCTTATCACTACGGATGAATATCTGCATCCGCTGGGTCTGATTCCCGGCCTTGAAGGTAGTTCAGGGGCTTGAATTGGCCTGGTGATTTTTTCTGAGGTTTTCATCCGTTTTCTTAGCTGGCCCTTTTTACCTGTCTTGCAGGTGAGGCTTCTCGCCTTTGGAGCAGGAAGCAGGTGAGGAGGCTTGGTCTGACTGAGGAGTTCTTTGTCACTCGGAAAGTCCCCCTTCTTCCTTCCAACTTCAAGAAAGGAGAGAAGAACTTGATGAGGTTTGTGAAGGAGCTCGCCTCTGGTCGACGGCTCCCCTTCCCTCCACGGCTGAAACCGGCAGCTCCCTCTCCCAATGCTCAGGGCGGGGAGGCTGAAGTTACTTCTGTTGCGACCCCCTCCCATGCTTGCCGCCAGGATGATTCCCCTGCTAGGGCACATGCTTCCCCGGGGTCTCACCCTGCGGAGTCTGAACAAACTGGAGAGAGCGTTCCCCTGGTTCGTAGGAGAAAGAGGAGTAGGGAAACTCCGGGGGCTGTGCCCATGGTTGACTTAGAGGCCGATGTGGAGACTCCGGAGGCGAAGCGCCCTGCTCACGACGTCCCGGGCACTTCTCTTCTGGAGGGAAATGCAGAGCTCCACTATGCTGCGGGCGACAGTGTTGACGTATCAGGCTTGCTTGCGGACTCTAGTACTGTTTTGGCAGATCGCCTCATTAAGTCGGTAACCAGCACTTCTCACCAGGTGATCCAGTATATACAGCGTACTTCCAGGGTGTTACAGGCTTCTGCCGAGCTGGCGGCCCTCAGTCGCCTAAGTGACGAGGAGCTGACTATCACCCCTGGGGCCCCTCCCCCTGATCGCCTGGCCGTGGTTGAAAGGGACGTGACCCTGATTGGGGGCCTGAAGGACCAGCTGTCCAAACAAGAGAGCGAGCTGGAGGAAGTGAAGGGGCAGGCCAATCACTGGAGGCTTCAGGGGGAGCAGGCTGTGAGGGAGGCATCCAAGCTCGAGGTGGAATTGAGGGAGAGCCGCCTGGCAGTGGAGCATGCTGAAAAGTCCCTGGCTGAGATGGAGCATCTCAAGAAGAAAGCAGCTGATCTGGAGGAAGAACTGTCCAAAACCAGCTCAGACTTCAAACTGGCTCAGGCTAGGTGGCAAGATGAGAAAGGTGCCATCCTGAAGGAAGCTGAAGCTGCCACGGACTTGAGCTTTGAAAATGGGGCTACTTCCTCCTTGGAGCTTGTTATGGAGGTAATCAGGGAAATGTTTCCTGTCTTTGACGAGGACACATTTCGGAACCTTTATGCTACCAAGAATGAAGCTTTGGCAGCTGGAACCCCCAAGGAGCCTGCCGGTCCTGACCATGGTGCGCCTGATGCCTAGGCCTTTACTTTTTGTTGATAATTTTTGTGCTGAGCCTTAGAATGGCCAGTTTTGTTTGTAATGCTTTGACATTTCCGGATCTTTATTTTGGGCTTTTGTTAAAACCGTTCTACTTTTTCCTGGATTAATCCTTGAATGTTCGCCTTTTCTTTTACTTTCTTTGTTTTCCAGAGTTTGGCTGAGATTTTATACAGGGTTGGGGGGGCTTGCCCCCAGTCCTTGTTCATTTGGCCTGTTCCTGGCTCTTGGACAGAGTCCAGGGGGCCTGCCCCCTGCCTGCCCAGAGGCTGGCAGGGTGGCATTATGCGTTTTTTATACAAGGTTGGGGGGCTTGCCCCCAGTCCTTGTTCGTTTGGCCTGTTCCTGGCTCTTGGTCAGAGTCCAGGGGGCCTGCCCCCTGCCTGCCCAGAGGCTGGCAGGGTGGCATTATGCGTTTTTTATACAAGGTTGGGGGGCTTGCCCCCAGTCCTTGTTCGTTTGGCCTGTTCCTGGCTCTTGGTCAGAGTCCAGGGGGCCTGCCCCCTGCCTGCCCAGAGGCTGGCAGGTGGCATTATGCGTTTTTTATACAAGGTTGGGGGGCTTGCCCCCAGTCCTTGTTCGTTTGGCCTGTTCCTGGCTCTTGGACAGAGTCCAGGGGGCCTGCCCCCTGCCTGCAGGGAGGCGTTTGAATTTTTGTTGGGGGGGCTATTTTCCTTAGTTCTGGCAACAGGGGGGCCTCCCCCTATTGCCCCCTGCTCGTTTGTGTGTGAAAACGCGAGTTTGAACAGGCAACGAGTATAGACTTTGAGGATCTTTTCATTTCTTCGTAAAAATCTATCACAAGGGTGGTCGGAGCCGTCGACATTCTTTGACCGTTCTCCGCCAATTTTAAAGAAACGAAGACTACTTTAAGATTCTGCTTTAAACATAATATTTCTTCAAGGTGTCTGCGTTCCAGTGAGCACTCAACTCTTGGCCCTCTAGATTGGCGATTTTATATGTGCCTGGCCCTAAGATTTGAGTTACCTGGTATGGACCCTCCCAATTAGCACTAAGTTTGCCGTGCTCTCTTGATCTTCCCACGGCCTGTGTCTTTCTGAGGACTAGATCACCCATCTGAAAATTTCGCGGATGCACTCTTTTGTTGTATGCCTTCCTCATTCGTTGCTGGTAGGCGACGATATTGGTGCCTGCTTCTTCTCTCAGCTCACTAACCAGATCCAAGGCCTCTGCCATTGCTACTTCATTCTCAGCCTGGTCGTATTGTAAGGAGCGCAGGGAGGGGATCCTGGCCTCAACTGGTAGCAAGGCCTCTGCACCATACACCAGGCCGAACGGGGTCTGGCCCGTAGACTCCTTCCGGGTGGTCCGGATAGACCAGAGTATGCTGGGGAGTTCGTCGGCCCACCTGCCATTGAGGTCATCCACCATTTTCTTTAGGCCATTCAAAATTTGCTTGTTGGCTGCCTCTGCCTGCCCGTTGGTTTGAGGGTGGCAGACGGCAGAATAAGTAACCGCAACGCCATGACCTTCCAACCATAATCTCAGGGGGTCATTATCAAATTGTCTTCCATGGTCAAACACTAACATTTTTGGCAAGCCAAACCGGGTGATAATGTTCCGCCAAATCACTTTCCTGACCGCAGGCTCGGTGATGTTAGGCACTGCCTCAGCTTCCACCCATTTGGTAAAGTAATCAATGGCTAAGATCAAGAATTTTCTGCCCCCGGTGGCTACCGCGAAGGGGCCCAGTATGTCCATCCCCCACTGAGCGAAGGGGATGGGGGACAGGATCGGCCTGAGCTCCTGAGCCGGGACATGGATAGAGGGGGCGAAAAGCTGGCATTTTCTGCACTTCTGGGTTAAGTCCTTTGCGTCGGCCAGCAGGGTCGGCCAATAGTATCCGGCCCTCAAGGCCTTGTGTGCTAGTGACTTCCCTCCTATGTGATGGCCACATATCCCGGAGTGGATGTCGTCCAGCACCTCCGCCGCCTGTTCTGCCCCCAGGCACCTGAGCAGGGGGGACGAGAAAGATTTTTTGTACAGGTCTTCGCCTATCATGACGAACCATGCTGCCCTTGCTAGCGTTTTTCTTTCCTGTGCAGGGTCGGTCGGTAGGACTCCGTGTTTTTTGAACAGGATGATGGGGGTCCTCCAGTCTTCAGGCCCTGCTTCCTCTACCGCACCAACGGTTGGACAGGGGGCGGTAGATTTCTCTTGGACGACGTCCACCCATACTGACCTTCTTATATCCTGCAGGCTGGAGCTGGCTAGCTTTGACAGGGCATCCGCTCTGTGATTCTGGGATCGTGGGATCTGTCTGATTTCGTATGACTTTAAACCTGATAGTTCCCTTTTTACCACCTCCAGGTACGCGGCCATTGTTTGGTCCCTAGCTTCGTACTCTCCATTAATTTGGTTGGCGATGAGCTGGGAGTCTGTGGCCAGAACGACCCATTCTGCGCCTGCAGCCTTGGCCAGGTTGATGCCTGCAAGTACTGCTTCATACTCGGCTTCATTATTCGAGGCGGGGAAGACAAATCTGAGAGCATGCTCAAAATCGGTCCCTTCCGGACTGGTCAACACTATCCCCGCCCCTGCTCCGTTAGCCGTTGGGGATCCATCGGTGTATACGACCCATTCGCCAGAGGTTGGGCTATCGTCTTCGGAGTGGGAGCATTCTGCCAGAAAGTCGGCCAATGCTTGGGCCTTGATGGCCGTTCTTGACTGGTATGTTATCCCCAGTCCACTCAACTCGATGGCCCACTTCAGCAATCTGCCTGATTTCTCAAATTTTTCTAACACCTTTTCCAGGGGCTGGTCTGTTAGCACCACGACAGGGTGTGCGTCGAAGTATGGCCTCAATTTCCTGGCTGCTATAACAACCGCGTAGGCCGCCTTCTCGACCATGGGGTAGTTCTTCTCTGCTGTCCCCAGGGCGTGGCTTACGAAGTATATGGGCTGTTGAGCGCCTGCTTCTTCCCTTAGGATGACTGCGCTGACTGTCGCGTTGGTTACAGCGATGTAAAGAAAAAGCTTCTCTCCTGCCACTGGTCTTGCCAGGGTGGGAAGTTTCTTTAAGTGTTCCTTTAATTGTCCGAACGCTTCTTTCTGCTCGTCTTCCCATTTGAAATGTTTATTGCCTTTCAGCACCTTGAAAAACGGGGTTGACTTGTCTGCTGACCTGGCAATGAACCGTGCCAGGGCGGCCATGCGACCTGTTAGACGTTGGATGTCCCTGATGGTCTTTGGCTCGGGGAGGTCTAGAACAGCCTGAACTTTCTCGGGATTGGCGTCTATCCCTCGGGAACTTACCAAGAAACCCAAGAATTTTCCAGAGCGCACCCCAAACGTGCATTTCTTCGGATTGAGCTTCATTTTGTAGGCGCGCAGGGAGGAAAAGGTCTCCCGCAGGTCTTCCAGGTGTTCCTTGTCTCCCTTACTCTTTACAATGGCGTCATCGACATAGGCTTCTATGTTTCTGCCTTTCTGATTTTCGAACACCTTGTCGACCAGGCGCTGGTACGTGGCCCCTGCGTTTTTCAGCCCGAATGGCATCATCTTGTACATGTAGGTGCCTGAACTGGTGATGAATGCGCACTTGACTCTGTCTGGCTGCCATAAGTACACCTGATGATATCCTGAGAAGGCATCCAAGAAGCTTAGCATAGTATACCCACTGGTGGCGTCCACCAGTTGATCGATTCTGGGGAGTGGGTAGCAGTCTTTTGGGCAGGCCTTGTTGAGGTTCGTAAAATCCACGCACATCCTCCACGCGCCTGACGATTTCTTGACCATGACCACATTCGCCAGCCACTCAGGGTAGTCACAAACTTCTATAAAGTCTGCCTTCAAAAGTTTTTCGATTTCTTCCTTGATTGCCAAGTCTTTTTCTGCGGACATGTTCCGCTTTTTCTGCTTCACAGGGCGGGCGTCCGCGTTTACGTTCAGCTTGTGAACGATGCACGCTGGATCGACCCCTGGCATTTCATCCGCCGAGTAGGCGAATACATCCTTGTTCTCCCTCAGTAGCTCGACCAGCTCAGCCTGGTAGGACTCTTCCAGGTCAGCCCCCACAAGGACTTGTCTCCCCGGCTCCAGGTCCACCAGCATGCTTTCTCCCCCAGGTTCCAGGTGGTTTGACGTCTGGTTACCGGCTGGGATCTCGCCCTCTCTGCTGGGGGAGCTGTCGGCTTTTCTTTTCCCTTTTCTTTCGCTCTCATGAGCCTGCAGGGCCACGGAGTAGCACTGCCTGGCCGACTCTTGGTCCCCGCGTATTTTGCCTTCTAGGCCGAAGTCAGTGACGTAGGCTATGGTGAGAGCCCGGATTGATATGGCTGCTTCAATCTCATCCAGGGTGACTCTGCCGATCAGGGTGTTGTAGGCAGACTTCGCATCTACCACAACAAATGACGCCCTGATATTCCTGGCAGTAGCTCCTTCCCCGAACGTCACCGGCAGGTCTATGATTCCTACGGGCAAGACGCCCGCTCCGCTGAACCCATATAATGACCCTGGGGCGGGTCGTAGGTGTCGTTTCTCCAAACCCATTTTGTCGAAGGCGTCTTTGTACAGCAGATTCGTGTAGGCGCCAGTGTCTACCATGCATCTCCGGACAATGTGGTTGCTGATTACCAAGGATAGCACCAAGGGATCGCTGTTGGGGTACACCACCCGCCCTGCATCCTCGGGGGTAATGCTCAGCGTTACTCCCTTTGGGCTTCCTGCTCTTTCAGCGTAGCAGATTTGGTTTCTTAGCTCACGAAGCTGCCTCTTCTGCCCCCTTCGACTGATTGGACCTTCTGCATCTCCTGATATCACATGGATTACCAGGCGATTCTGTACCGAGCCCTCGGGCTTTTCAGGCGTCTCCTTCTGGGACTTGTTCCTGGCAGCATAGTTGGCCAACCAGCCGTTCCTGATCAACTTTTCGATCTCGTCTTTCAGATGACGACATTCCTCGGTGGTGTGGCCTACGCAGTCGTGAAAAGTGCAGAATTTCTTGGGGTCCCCTCTTGGACTGCGCGGCTTGCTCGGGCGATTCCACTTCGCGGTTTCTTTTTCCAGCTCGAAGATTTCTGCCCTGGACTTATTAAGGGCTGTGTAACTGTCGAATCTGGGCTGATAAGCAGTGCGCTCCTTTTTGGGGGTATCCCCTTCCTCGGCTCTATGTCTTCCGGAGTCGCTTCTTCCGCGTCCACCCTGCGGTCCCCCTTGCTGCCTCGTGGGGCCTGCAGGGGTCTCCGGCAGGCTGTGGAATTCCTCCTGCAACATAAACCCCTCTGCGATTTTTCTGGCCTTGGCCAGGGTCTCCGGTTGGGCCCTGATCATCTGGTTCTTCATTTCGCCGGGTAGCAGGGAATTGGTTAGTGCATATGCCGCTGTTGGGTCGTCAATTTCCTTCACCTGCTGGAACGACAAATCGAACCTTTTCAGATATTCCCTGACAGTTTCGCCCTTCTTCTGCCTGAGGGTCATCAGGTCAAAGCGGGTGAGACGTCGTCGTTTGTTTCCGGCATACTGGTCTAAGAACATCTCCGCCAGCTCGATGAAGAAGGAGATTGATCCTTGCGGGAGGTCCCTGAACCAACCCTGGGCTAGGCCTACCAGGGTGGTGGGGAAGATCTTACACCAGACTGCGTCGTCGGCGTCGTACATGCCCATGTGGCTTTCGTACGCAGCCAGGTGATCTTCCGGGTCTGTAGTTCCGTCGAATTTTACAGTTGGCATTTTAATCTTCGGGATCGGGTATGCTTGGACCTCAGGGTTAAGCGGGGTTTTAGTTGGCCTACCCACCATTTTTGACCTGCCCGCATCTGAGTAGCGATCGTAGTCATCCCATTTATCAGGGGTCGGTCGCCTGCCCTCAGGGGAGCGGTGCCTTGGTGGGGGCCTCGGCCTGCTAATCGCCTCGTCGCCTTGAGAAGGGGAGTGATACCGCGAGCGCTTCTTCTGGGCGGACTCGAGGTTGCCACCCTGACGGTACCTGGACCTCATGGGTTGGCCGTTGTTGAGCCTGGATTGCAGGCCCTGGGACAGCCCAGGGGGTGGCTGCAATCCCTCAGCTGGCGTCAACCTGGTGAATACGTCTTGCTTCTCTCCCAAGCGCTTGGATACTGGCTCTTTGTGCCTCATGCGATCTCTTAGGTCTTGGGATAGGCCTCTTCTTTCATGAGCGGCGGTGGATTCTGTAGTATGGATGGAGAATGCGCCCTCCGGACCAGCTACTCCCTGCCGTGCAGGCGGCTCCTGACGGGCTTCTGAAATTCGCCTTTGCACTTGTGCATAAGCATGGGCTGTCTTTCTGGCTTTTTTCTGAGCATTCCTGACGGCGGTTCGCTTCGTGCCCCCGGTTCCTTCTCCACTCTCAAAATGGAGTAACCTGGGGGTCGTTGCGACCCTGCCTATCAGGTCGTCAGGGGTAAATTCCTGGTCCAGCATGGCTGAGAAGAAAGCCGCAGTCTGTACCATCTGGGCAGGGGTGAGGTTCAGGACTGGCCTCGACTGGCTCCCCTGTCCAGCCATGGTAGCTGCTCCTTGGCCCGTTGCCCCCTGCAGACTGGCCCGCCCCACACCCGGAATTGTGGCAGCAGGCGTCGTTTCGGGCGGCATGTCATACTGGGGGGCTTTGGGTGGGTTTGCCACTGAACTGGTGTCGAAAATCTCAGGCATATTCGATTGTGGATGGTTAATTTGTGTTTTTGGAATGGTTGATTTTGTGGGTAATCTCGTGAGCACAACCTAGATCTTCCCCACAGACGGCGCCAAATTGTTCCGGTTAAGGAATCAATCAACCCGAATTGCGAATTCGGGTCTTTAGTGCTCAGATATCGCTTTGCTTGGTTTCCCTTGATCTCTCCTTCCCCTTTTCCTATAGCCGGACCTTCCCGGCGAAGTGAGTTTGCTCCCTGCACAAGCAACGCACAGGGCCTCGGAGGTTGTCCGAGGGAACCCTCTCCGATGCCTAAGTCAGTCCGTGAATGCCTTGACGAACCTAGCTCGTGAGGAACTAGGTGGCGGTTTTTAGGAGTAAGGGTCTAGAGAGAGAAAATCCAACCCCCTCTATGTGGGAAATGGGTGGGTATTTATACCTTCCCACATGAGAGAGAGGGGGGGGAAGAGAAGAGAAGGAGAATGCGTGGACGAGAGGACAACACGTGGCTTCCCCTCGTCCACCCACTTTCCATTACCTGAGGCGAAATGACGGATGGGTCCTCGGACTCCCCTGCCCGTGCCGGGGGTTAGGGCGCCCTGGAAGAAAGCATGAGGAGAACCTGGAGGCCCTGCTCGGCTGGCGGAAGGCCCTGCTCGGCTGGCGCAAGGCCCTGCTCGGAAGGCGCAAGCCCTTAGGGACTCTTCGTAGTCCCTCGCGGGGGGGCTGACGGATGAGACCGAATTCACCCTGGGGATGACCCGTGGTACTTGGTCGACTCCCATCAGATCGAAAATATCAATTGGATCATCACAGGCCCCCAATAAAATATGTTGACAATATAGACAGAGAAAACGGTTAGAACATGCCAACTTCATAACAAGGTACGTAATATAAAACATTCAGTCTCAACCGTCCTAGTACCATCATCGGTACCAATCAATAATATCATCTCCACATTCACGGTACCATCACGGTACCAATCAATAATCTCATCTCAACATTCAGCACCATCACGGTACCATATCAATATTCTCATCTCAACTCTTCTGGCAGGCCCTTTCATTCCGAGTGTGCACACCCCCCGCAGGTTCAACAACCCGCGAGGAGAAATCAGGGAGGGGACCGTGATCAAGGGCACCGGCTAGGTCTAAAGCTAGCCTCACCAACTCCAATATATCAATATTCATCAATCATTCCACCATCATTATTCAACATCATTCTCATTAGCACGATATCACGTCGTACTCGTAACACATACATGCATCATAATATTAACGTATTCTAAGTAAGGAAAACCTTACCTAGTCAGCAAGTCATCACTGCGTTGGTAGTAGATATCACTGAAAATTTTACGAAATCCGATCCTAATAAAATATTATATACTTACATTAATATCGATCCTAACGTAGTTAAATTATAAAATAACATCGATACCTTTGTAACTAAATTATAAAATGAGACCGACTCGACCTAATTAGATTATAAGCTAAAACCGACATCTAGACATCTAGTCGTGACATGTGCTACTTCCTGACTCATCGCTCTCGACCCACTACTCAGTAAAGTACACCAAAACGACAATAGGATATAACTAAACAATACACGACAAGACAACTATATTATAAAATGTAAGTAATACACCTACTAATAATCTTAAGTCCTACATAAGTTAAGTGATAAACCTGACCAAGTAATACATCTTGTACTACAACCACCATACGAAGCAGCATCAATAACAACAACAACAACAACTCTTTAACAACAACCTCCCGACAATACCGTTACCGGGAAACATCAATTCAATAACCCTGACGCGGTAATAACTCACGACAACAACAAAAGTCCAACCCGACAACTTGCACCACATGACACCAGCTGACAACCATATGACAACAAAGATACAACAAAACGAGGGTAACAACGTATTGACAACAACCAAAACGAATCGACCGCAAACCCGACCAGAACAGCCTCACGCGACACCTCTAAACCCGTCATTAACCACCACGAATGTCAAGACCAACGCACTCTTCCCCGACCACCACGCCCGACGCCCCTTTAAGACCAACGCAACTACTTCGACGTCGAAATACAACTGACGATGTTAACAACGAAAGACAACGTGAACATACCTATAACTACGTGGGTGTAATCGATGTCTTGACCCGATTTCCTTTTCCTTCTTGCTTGTCGTGTGTTCATGAATGTGATCGTGGTTTATAGAAGAGAGAACGAAAAGGGAAGGAGATGGGGCGTGGAGGCTGCGCTTGAATGAAATAAGGGAGGTGGGGTTTTGTAACCTACGTACTCCACTTTCTTCTTATAAACATATTGTCATTATTATTATTATTATTATTATTATTATTATTATTATTATTATAATATTGTTAATGTATTATTATTATTACTACGGAGTACATTATTATTATTATGGGTCGTGATAGTTGGGGTCCAGTTTAGTATACAATTACATAGAACGGGACATTCTATTTGACTCGACTCGGGTTTGACTCGACTTGACTCGTGTCTGACTTCTATATAAATTACAGGTATTACAGGAGGTCGTGACTCGTATTACATTTGGGTGTTTGGTTGACTACTTAGGAATAGATTGGAATGAATTTGCTCCATTCAAATGTTTGGTTGGAGAATTTTGGAGTGAAGTTGGATACCTAAGGGGTTCTAACTCCATCCTAAATCTTTGGATCGAATCTCATCCTCACCTCTCCCCGTTGGATTCTAACTCCAAACTAAAGTGAACCAAACAAGATTAAGAAGACATGGATTTAGAATCTCAAACTACTATGGATTCCAAATCCATCCCATTCCATACCTAAGTTTAAGAAGACATAGGGTAGTTTGATTTATTTAAATAAACATGTGATCAATTTAATAAAACTTAATTAAGTAGTGGCCTAGTGGGTTAAGTTAGTGAGATAATGTTATTCATGAAAAAATGTGATGCTTATCTAAAGAGACTTAGCTTTGTGACTATTAATTGAGCAAGCTTTACATAATTACTTCCCCTTTTTCTCTCGAATTATATTCTGCTTATAAATTCTACAGTTTATTTTTAGCGAATAGATCATTTCATTAATAAAAAGTCTTACGACATCTACAATTTACATCGAAATTGAACGGATACAATACTATCAAATTTGAGTGATATAAATTCCCATTAAAACAAATATCTCTCACTATGATTTTGATCTCCGCTTTTGCACATCCACTTTCAATCCATCGCTGTTTAATTATACAACCTTTCACAAGAAGATATTCAGATCTTCCAAAGTTTTGAAGATAACTAGTATAGAACCCGCACAAATGTGCGGCTTATATAAATTATCATTTATAAGAGAAATTTATTTATTTTTGTTTGATAATAGTACTCGCATTAAATAACAGTATTTTTAAAGATTTTATAAAATATACTGTAATAATTTTAATATTCCTATGTTCTTAATGATTGGCAGATCCTCTCATCATATATATATATAGGGAATTATATGTATGGTAATTTGTAGTTTGTACGTATGATATTATATACTCATTAATTTGTTTAAATAAACATAAAATAATACTACCTAATATTGTGCACATGGTCAAATAATTTTTTTAATTAAGTCTCTTTTGAGTTAATGTGTTTATTGCATATTTTTTTAGTCAAGATGCTTATATAGACAATTAATACGGAGTACTACGTAACGTTTACATTTTTATTACCTATTTTTTTCATAATAGGTATTTTGATGTTTGGTATGTTATTTGTAATGATTATATTTACACAAATTAGATGTTAAAAATTAGTGGCCTTTGATAGGAATTAAAATAAAAAGTATCGTGTATTATAATCCTTATATTGTGTAATATACTTGGCTTAAATCATCGGTTTCTCCATATTGGCTAATTTTATTTTTCTAATATTGGCTAATTTTATTAAAATAAATATTGCGTTTATATACATAATAATTGTATAATTATAGTAAAATTATTGGAAGGTTTATATATAGATAATATATTCAAGTTTATATATACTTACCATGTAATTATAGACTATAAATTCTAAATACAGTAATATATTGAAAGATTTATATATAGCATGTGTGAAAGGAATATTTTAGAATACATGATTATGGATGAAAATTATCTTTGCTTACTACAAAGAAATACTTTAGAATACAGTAATTACTATAAGGGACATGCTAAATCATACCCACTTTTTAACTATTTCATACCCACATTTCCAAAATTACCCTTCTCATTTTTTTCATTCAATTCATCAATCTAATGTTTTTCCCCTCTTTCTCTCTTTTCCAAATCAATTCACCATCATTTTTTTCTCCATGAATTATCACCCCATCAATTATAAAAAAAAAATCAAAAATGTAAATACTAATAAAAGATGAAAACAACTAATTGATTTTTTTAAAATTAATTAATAATTCTTAATTAAATAAAACCTTCTATATAACCAAAAGATGAATGTCGAATTAGGGTTTAATTGGGAAAAACAATTAATCAATAATATAACTCCAACGATTATATTAAAAAGTAAAATCATTAATAAAATCAACCAACCTAATTGTTTCAAATGCTAATTATATTCGTAATTTCAAAAGTTATAGAAGACTAATTAGGATTTAATTAGAATTTAAACAAAAAAAACAATCAATAAGATAACCTATATTTCGTGTATTAAAAAATGAAATTATTTATAAAAAAACAAAATTACTTGTCCCACGTGCAAATAAAGATCCATAATCGTAAAGTTTTTGAAGAATTAGGCAAAGTTTTGAGGATCAGAAAAGAGAGAATTTTTTAGGGTTACGAGGAATGAAAAAGAGAGATTTTTTTAACAAGAGGGGTAGGTAGGGAAAAATAATGAAAAAAATGGGTATGAAATAGTAAAATGCGGGTATGATTTAGCAATTACGTTACTATAATTACTATAATATTATCTTTGCATGTGTGAAAGGAAGGATTAGTAGAAGATATTGTCAAGGGATATCTTGGTGGGCGAGAAAACTATTGAGGAGAGACTGTCTCGTGGAATCTTTGGTAAAACTCCTACCCTTTTAGTAGAAGGAGGATTTACACATTATCAAGCAAATTAAATTAAGGATATATATTTATAATTTAAGAGTATATTTCTCTCAAATGATTAATTAAAAAAGTAAATAAATCTGTGTTATTTTAATGTTATTTTCATTATTGCTAATGCATGAACTACTACAATAAGAGTCTATTGCAACATTTTCGATGCAACACTTACTTATTGTGTAGCAATTTTTAATAGTGATATTACATATCCAACACTTATCTAAAAAATGTTGCATTTGATCTTAAAGTGCAACATTTTTAAAAGGGATTTTCTACGCCGTACCCCGGAACTTTTTGCTTTTCTACCTTGTACTCCTACAATTTTTACATGTATACATGGTACCCTTGTACTTTACTAAAAGTTTCTTTGGTACCCTAAACTTTATTATTATCTTTATTGGTACCCCTAAACTTTTTTCCCGTCAAGTTTTGGCAACAAATTACCTTTTTATGTTCAAAATTAAACGTTAAACGTCATTTAACATACTTAATTAACCGATAATTGAACTTAAACTAACAATTTTGTACGTGTTTGCAGTTATACTCCGAATCTAAACAGATTATATTTTTGACATTATATTGTCAAATCAAATGATAACACTTAAATTAAGCTCAATTACTTGTTAATTATCTAAGTTAAATGATACTTAAGTCTTAATTCTAAGCTAAAAATATAATCTAATGACAAAACTTGATGGGAAAAAAACATTCGGGGCGCTAGTTAAATTAATATTAAACTTCAAGGGTACCATGTATAGACATAGAAAAGGTAGGGGTACCATGTAGAAAAGTGAAAAACACAGGGGTACCGCGTAGAAAATCCCTTTTTAAATTATAACACGATTTAGCAACACTTTTAAGTAATTGTTGCATTTAGTGAAACATCTGGCAACGCTTTTTAAATCTAGTGCAATATTGTTAGGATGACTGATACTATCACATAATTAAATAAAAAAGATAAAAAATGAGAGTATGAAAGTTCAGATAGATTTTATAGTAAAAAACCAAGAAACACATTCTCGATGACATCTTTACTCTTAGGAAACCAACGCCTATTATATATTCTCGATAAGTAATTGCTCATTTAATAAGTAGACATGTGAAACAAGATCGGGCGTGCGAGTTTGGTCACACACTCACAAGTCGTGTCATACGAATTTTTTAATTTGTCGAACCAAATTTTTACAGGTATATTAATTTTTTGAGTTAAGGTTATGTGCGCGTTGGGTCGTCACAAGTCAAAATATTCTGGCCGTGACTGATTCAGATCGACGAACGAGTCAACGGAGTCAGGTTTGGGTCGGGTTATTTTCGAGTCATGAAAATAAGATTTACTTAATTAGGTTCGAGACATTTTCAAATTATTTTTCTCAGATCGGACGAGGCATGAAAAACGGTTTAATTCATGTCGGATCGAGTTGAAATTTAACAATGCTAACAATTTATGTTAGTTTCGGGATACCCCTAAATGAAATAAAAAAAGTACACCGTACTAATATAAAACATTTCAAAACCTAACCTCCATCATCTTCCCTAACCCATCAACCAATCAACCTCAGCAGATCGCCTCTCCGCCTCCGCTATCACGTTCGCTCTCCTCTCTACCTCTGCTTCTCTTTTTTCAATGGTGGTCTTGAAACTTGTTTGTCCTGAATGAATCAGGGACGACGGTAATTAATTTTTCACTCTTCGACTTAAAAATTTAAGAGATTAAGTGTGGATTGATTGTATTCAGGACAGTCAGCGTGGATTGATTGAATTCGTGATGGTAATTAGTCTATAACTATGCGTGTTTGTGTTTGATTGGTAACTTAACCGTAGTGGATTGATGTGTGTATGAGACAAATAATTCCTCTCTGATTCCACAGTTTATTTAATACCTGGCTGAGAGGAGATTTTTTTTAAATGTAGTGGGAATGATCTGAATTTCTCCTAAAACCCTAGTTTTTGCAGCGCGGTTGTTCGAGGGTCGAAGTCGTTGATACTTTGATACAGCTAAAGTTATCTAATTTACATGTTGCTATCGACTTTTTTTTATATAAGTATAGAGTAATGAAACCGATTGAATGCTGGTTTTGATGGAGGTTTTTTTTAAAAAAATGTAGCGTGAATCAGTGAATTCCTCCTAAATACTCGAGCTTTTGTAACGCAGTTGTTAAGTCGTTGATACTTTGATACAGGTAAATTTATATAATTTACATGTTGCATATATAAACATGATAGAGTAGTTGAGGTCCTGAGCCTATGATGATTATTATCCATTTGTTTGGATGGAAGGATGTGATGGGAAAGGCTGGCGATCACTTATTCACTTTTCTTTGTTTAGTTAAATAGCAAAGTGGATGGAATGGAAAGGCAAACTAAAAAACTTACTCCCTCCGGTCACTAATTTTCGCCCAACTTTCCTTATTTGTAAGGTTTTTATTTTTTGCCCTACTTCTCCACTTTCCTTTTATATCTTACACTTTTACTATATTATCCATCTTTCTATCCTTTATTTACAAGAAATGTCATTAAATTTTACCCTTTTAAGGTCCACCATTTATTTCTTTACCATTTTATATTCATTTTTCACAACCCCTCCATCATTTCTTTACCACTTTATATTCATTCTTTATTTTACGTGCAAAAGTAAGTGGAGCGATAAATAATGACCAGAGGGAGTATAACAGAGGAAGGGTTCAGAAGGAAACGATCATCCATCACTGATCCATCCCTTTCCCTCCTGAAGGGTATGTTTTGACAAATTCAGACTATTCTTTTTATATGCTAGTCATCTATTGTTTTTATATGCATGTTCTTTATTTTCATTATGTATGAATAATGAATTCATATATGTCGGAAATTCAGCATACACAACATGTGTGTGTTTTGCATCTATTTTACGTCTCATTCTATTTTTAGTTTGATTGTGAATTCAATCGTGTAATTTCTATGATTAATAGGATATGCATATGCTTCACCTAGTGTTTTTCCTTTGCTTAGTCATTGATCATATATATTTATACGGTCTTGTCTTTGACTCTTGCAGCTCATATTATTTGGGTTCTTTACTGAGGATGAAATCAAGTCATTGCAAAATAAATCGGTTGAGATATTGAGGTGCCTGTGGAGTGTGGACAAGGCAAAATTTTAATTTGGATCATTACTTCCGGTTGCATGGTAAGTGTATAGCAACCACGCTTTGAAGCGGGTAAACTACTTGGTCCATTTGTGAAAACTGCAAAATTTAGCTTAGAAAGATGCTTGCTCGTTGCATAAAAAATATGAGTATATCTTTCATGGCTCAGAAAGAGTATTTAAAGAAAATGACATTGAGTTGGGATTAAAAAATTCTAGCCTTCTAAGTAATAATATTCTATCCAACAAAGTTGTTAGTCACTTAGTCTTGCTCTGTCTTATTTGTGCCTATCAAATACCAATGGAGTTGTTCTTTCACAGCCTTTACTCAATTCATGTTGATTTTGGTTAGCTTGAGTGGCAAGAACTTTTTTACTCAATTCCTGAGTTTAAGATTTCAATTTTTATTGGAGTATGACTTGGAATATGTGTTCAAATTTAAAAAAAAAAATATGCAGTATGAATTTTAAGTACCATATATATGTTTTGTGTTTTTGACAAATTTAAGGATATATGTGAGTGAACATGTGACCAAAAATTAAAGTGTAGATGATATTAGAATTAGGTCTAATTCTTCATGAAGTGTATACATCTCTTTTCTTTCAGACCTAATATGTTTGTAGGTCTTGTGAAGAATTTCACTCCAGATGTACCTTGTGCTTTCTCCGGCAGGACAAGGTTTATATTTCTTTTCCTTCTAATCTATAATGTTCCTTCAAACTCTCTTTTTGTGCTCAATGTCCGGGATTTAAATATCTTTAGGAAATACTTCTTTTATCAGGGTCTTTAAAATTACTCATATCTTGTTTATATAGGTTTGTTCTCATTTCATCGAATAGTTTAAGCAACATGGCACCCTCAGCCTCACAACTTGAAAGAATGGGTGGAATCTTCATCATGTTTAATTAATTAAAACTACTGTTGGTTTCTCAACTTCTATACTCAGCTTCATGAATGAACTTTAGGTCATGTTATAAGGACAAATGGTGTAAAATCACTTTAATTATTCATGTTATAAGATTCTTTGTTTTTCTAAAGAGAGAAAATTCATGCATTTGGTTTATTTTCTTCCCATCGTAGCTAGCTTATGTCTGTATGCGCACTTGATCACAAATCATAGGCAACATAACAGCCAAATTTGGAACAATGTTGTCCTCAACTCCTAGAGCAACTCCTAGAGCAACTGGTTGAAATTAATACAGTTACAAAGAAAATGGTTGATGTTACTAACGTTGTGTTTTATCAAACACGAAGGACGATTCCTTCCAAGAATGTTGCATTAAAATTAAAATAGTGTTGCCTTTGACATAATTGGATATGTTCCATTAGCACCAAATAATGTTGTCTTTAATGTTTCATTTTGGCAAAAAAAATGTTGCATAACATTGAAATAAGTGTTACAAAATGGGTGAAAAAGTGTTGCATTTATATATTTGAAGTGTTGCAATAGTTTCTCAAGATTTGTGTTGCATTAGGGTATCGTTGCAAAAGTAATCAATTAAACTACCTGCTACATCAATACATTATTTCCGAATCAGCATTTATAGAAAAACAAAGATAAGTACCAAAAAAATAGGAGTTTAATATAAGGGATTTGAATTTTATGGGGGTTGTGACCAAGAGACTTTAGTGACCACGCATCAAAATTTGTGAAAATAGAAAGCAATGATGAGTTGGTCTAGGAGTTGAGGACAACATTGTTCCAAATCTGGTTGTTATGTTGCCTATGATTTGTGATCAAGTGCGCATACAGACATAAGCTAGCTATGATGGGAAGAAAATAAACCAAATGCATGAATTTTCTCTCTTTAGAAAAACAAAGAATCTTATAACATGAATAATTAAAGTGATTTTACACCATTTGTCCTTATAACATGACCTAAAGTTCATTCATGAAGCGGAGTATAGAAGTTGAAAAAATGTTGCATTTGAATAGAAATGTTGCACAAAGTGTTATATTAGGCTATTGCAATGGAGCTTTAAGCAGCACACTTCGAAATGTTGCATAAATCATAAAGCAACATTTTAAAGGTCTTATGCAACATTTTCGGTGCATTGCAATAGACCATTATTGTAGTAGTGATGATTTCTTATATAAGTCGTGCATTTGTACAGGGATAAAACTAGTAATTCTGTAAATGAATAAGTAGTACTCGTACAGTCGTACTACATATATTTAACAATACGCACTATGAATTCTAATTGTAATATTTTAATTTACGTTCTTTAAGGACTACGTTTAATAACTTGTACTCTCTCACATCCATTCAATTCTTTACACTTACTGAACACTCCAATCAATTTTTTACATTCCTCTTTTGACAAAAGATTTTACCTTATAATTCTCATATCCTTCATCTATTTACACAAAATTTCACCATTTTTTCCTTACTTTAAGTTTGGTGGATCCATAACATCATTTGATTTACCAATAATACTCTTACTTTTACCACTTTTCTTAAAAATGATGAAAAATCTTATCTCAAGGATTGTTTGGATGGGAGGGAGTATTTGTAAATTGGTAACATTTGTGTGATAATGTGTATAAGATGAACTATGATATATGGTTGAACAAAATTAGTAGTATAATAATTCCTTAAATAAATAAGTCGTATGGAACATACTATGTATATTTTTACCAACACGCACTGTCTAATTTTAATTGTAATATTTTATTTCCGTTTTTTAAGGACTATTTGATTTAATATCTCAAATAGAAAAAAATAATAATTTAGAATCACTTAAAAATGTAAAGATAATCCTCCCCTCCAAACACTAAAAAAAATATAAAAAAAATAAAAAAAAAATCCTCCCTCGGGGCTGCTATCTACCAATTCCGGTAGTGATAAGCCCCAAATTTCAATCTTTATCGTTAATTTGTAGTAGTTTCTTTAGATTATAGTAACTCTTGCCTCTCCTTTTTGGAGATTTGTCCCATCAATTGATGAGTTTGTTCCCATATTTTTGTGGGTTTGTTCTCTCTTTTGGAGAGGTTCAAGAATTATGTGCAAGATCGTGGGGACAATGAAATTTCTACGTATCACTCTGTCTACTATTGTCAAAATAGAGAAAGTTCATTCGTTTGAAGACTTGTAGACACCCACATTTTGACCGCCAGGTGTCTATAGCAGTTTCCGACAAACACCCGATGATGATCGGACGCAAACGTGCTTTAACTACTCAGAAACGGGCTCAAAATCATTGGCATTTGGCTTGGGCTCATTATAGAGTACATATCTCACAAAACCAACCTCAAAATCAGGCCCAGTGGGTCGTTTCGAGTCAAATAAGACTAATTTGGGTCGATTCCGACACCAGGGGTAAAACCATCTTTTTACGACCGAGTCAGAACCCGGTCAAAGATTTTCCCGAGACACGTGAGTCAGCCGTGACACCTCACACGACTGATTCCTACTCTAATCCTACAAAAAATCAGCTTCTCAAAATATTAAACAAATCCGTTTGAGGATAGGATTCGATCTCAAGTAGGAATTCTATCCGGAAACCGAATCGGATATCAACCGAGCACCAAATACTCGGCCAAGACACCCAAGGTAGCCGAAATACTCCTCCATTCAGCCGAGATTTTGGCTTCTCCACCAAGAAACGGAATTTGCGTTCCTTTCGAACTCTTGCATTTCCTATCCAAAAACCGATTCAAACACCCGACCAAGTGAAAACACTCGGCCGAGTAGGCTCCCACCAGCCGTGTTCCCTTTCTTCTCGGACAAGAAAGCGGAATTCTCATGCCTTACAACTTCTACGTTTCCTATCCTAAGCGGTAGTTCAAACTCTCCTAGCCAACGTCGGGAATTTCCTATAAATAGCCCCTTGTACGCGAGATTCAAAAAAAAATATTCATTATCTATCAATTAGCATCTACAACAACATTAATACACATCGACATTCTCTATCAATCATATATTCATCGATCCTCAGAAAATATCACACACACACATCGAGAACCGATACTACAAACCCGAAGGAAACCGGTCCGAATCCCGACACCCTTCACGCACGTCACGCCCGAGCCGAACCACCACCAACTCACCGACATCTACTCGACGCTCTTGTGCCCAAGCCACGTCCCGACGAGCCCCGATCCGAGTAAACAGAAGCATGTAGGTTGAGGGTGTTACAAAACCCGATTTCTTTTCTTCTTCCCTTCTTCGTCGGTCGTCCTTTTTATTACGGGTCGTCGTCGTTATTTTTTTTATTTTCTAATATCGATATTATCAAAAATTATTTTCATATTAGCAAACATTCCTAAAATATGATATCAACTATCTAGTTGAATATCGTATTAAAGGAATTATATTAAAATTTCGATGATATTAAAAATCGTTACATCGTTTTCAAATCACTTTTTTTTTACAAAACCCTTTTTTTTTCTTCATTCCGAATACTCGATATCGATTTCATAATCGAATATCGGGTACGACGAATATCGAAAACATAAATCGAGTACAAATTAATTCATATTTTGTACGCAATTTATCAAAATTAGCAATTTCGAACAAAAAATAAAAAAACCGGACAGACCCGCACGCGAGTCGCGCCATGCCCAGGCGACTCGCGCACGGGCCTGAAATCCGAGACGTTTTTTTAGCTTTTTCGTTCGTTTTATTTTATTTATTCTACGAAACGATTTCAAAATTTATATCTTTTCTAAAACTATTCGGAATATTTGATATTAATTTCGTAGTTAACTATCAAATATAACGAATATCGAAAATATTGAATCGAGTACGAATTACGCAATATTCATACGCGATTTAATAAAAACATCGAGTTTTCGAAAACCGTCTTCAAAAACAGACCGACACGCGACTCGCCGGCATCCCGGGCGAGCCGCGCGGCCGACTGCCACGGCGCATCTTTCTCATTTTTTTATTATTATTTTTCGAGCTTCGTTTTTTTTATACAAAACAGCGTCTTTTAACGATATTTTCCAGATTTCGATTATTATTTATTTTTTCGATCTCGTTTATTATATTTGCTATATTATTTTCACAAATCGATACTAACCCGTTTGTTCATCTTTGTAGCAAATTCATTATTTTCATCTCTTGTTTTATTATACTAAAACGAATCTCACATGTTAAATTCAACTTTGACGTTAATTTTTCATGCATTAAACCGACTTAGCAACCCATTCAATTCCTCGCATGTTTAGGAAAACAATGTTTGCATATCATTCATCGTATTACTAACACGCGCATTAAAACGTCATTCGATATCCTAGTAGAGGCCGCCGCTAATGTGCGGGCGGGGTTGGGTGTTCTTAGTGAACTTCCCAACACGTACCCTCACCCCTTACTCAGAACCGTGGTTTCCGGATGTCCGAACCCATTGGCAACGAGAGTCATTCAATATACGATTAACCGCTCAAGTCGGCATCTATATCGATATGCAAAGGGACGAGCCCAGTAAACTCTCACATCGGAAATGGGCCGTATTTTGTATACGGCCCACTACGACATAGAGTGGGCTCGAACGGTTCCGAATAGCCATAAAATTCGGTGGCGACTCCAACTTCGATTTAAATTTCCATTTGACCATCTCATGGAGATTCATTCGCCTCCCCAAACCCGCGCGTGGCCGCGTCGGGGTGGACCTATGTCATGTCCACAAGACTATATTATCATATCCATAGATTTCTTCGCGAAAGGCTGTGTCAATCAACAGCGATATATAGAAGGCTATGCAGAAGCGTGTTATTCGAATAGCGATCTCTGTCTCAAATATGTTCTTTATTTATTTTTTACAAATATGTATTCAGTTCAATTTAATATCGTTTGTAGATGTCGTATGGTTCGTTTATTATTAATGAAATTGATCTGCATTTCAAAAAAAAAATTAAAGATAATACTCCATACCTAACCTAGGTTGCACGGACACTCCTCCAAACCAACGTGTCGTGTCAGACACACGTGTCGAACACCGACACACGTCGGACACACGAAAATACGTGTCGGACACCTGTAAAACCGTGTCCGGTTTTTTTAATTTATTTGGACACGTATCGGACACGGTTCGTCATATTTGGAGACGTGCCCGGCCCGGTTCGTATTATTTAGAGACTCGTCAGACATACCTAACGTTGTTTTATTGGGTTCCGGATTTAATAAATGACAATATTGTAGGTTTATGGTGGTTATTTGATGCTATAAACACTTATTATAAGACTAAATAACTAACTAATAATTATATTATAGTGGTACAATTGTTTGAATTTTTAAGATTTTATTTTTAACTTCAAATTTATAAGACTTTAATTTTTGTTTTATTATTTTACGATAATTGTGATAGTGTAAGTAACCAAACGTATATCTTAGGTATAAAAATCTTCAAATTCTCTTTGTATAAATATGTATATTGATTTTTTTCGTGCCGTGTCCGTGTCCTACAAAATTTCGAATGCCGTGTCACGTGTCCGATACGTGTCCGTGTCCCGTGTCCGTGTCCATATCGGTGCAACCTAGTACCTAACAAGTGTATGTAGACACAACGTTACTTATACTCTATTTATTTATATAATCTTGATGTTTGATTAGGCAAATATTCCTTGAATATTTAGATCAATTCCTTGTTTATTTATTTACTTATTTTTAGGGAAATTCTCATTTGTACCCTCTAAGTTTTCACTTTTCCCAGTTGTACCCCTGCGTATACGCAATTCTCAACTGTACCCCTGAACTCTGTTAATTACTCTCAACTGTGACTAAACTAGAATTAGCCGTTAAGTATGGGTGTTAAGTGCCAACTTGCAATCCTAATCTAATGACATGGCGAGTGACATGTCGGTCTAGTAGCCTTTTGACCTTCGTTAATCCCTAATTACCCCTTCATTCTAATTTCAAACTACAAACCCTTCCTCTTCCTTCCTTTCTTCCCTGTTCGAATTCACTGATCATCACCATATCATCTGTCATTCTTCCTCTATGTACTATCATCATTATCATCATCATCATCATATTCTCTGTTGCTTTTCTCACTTACTATTGCATGTTGTTGATTTCGACGAGGCGAAAACTTGAAATTAGAATGAAGGGGTAATTAGGGATTAACGAAGGCCAAAAGGCTACTAGACAGACAAGTCACTCGCCATGTCATTAGATTATGACTACAAGTTGGCACTTAACAGCCATACTTAACGGCTAATTTTAGTTTAGTCACGGGTGAGAGTAATTAACAGAGTTCGGGGGTACAGTTGGGAATTGCTTATACGCAGGGGTACAACTGGGAAACGTGAAAACTTAGAGGGTACAAATGGGATTTTCTACGTGGTACCCCTGAACTTTTTACTTTTCTACCTTATACCCCTACACTTTTTACATGTATGTATACATGGTACCCTTTTACTTTATTAACAGTTTCTTTGGTACCCCTAAACTTTATTATTATCTTTATTGGTACCCCTAAGCTTTTTTCCCGTCAAGTTTTTGCAACAAATTACCTTTTTATGCTCAAGATTAAAAGCTAAACGTCATTTAACATACCTAATTAACCGATAATTGAACTTATACTAACAATTTTGTACGTGTTTGCAGTTTATACTCCAAATCTAAACGAATTATATTTTTGACGTTATATTGTCAAATCAAATGATAACACTTAAATTAAGCTCAATTACTTGTTAATTATCTAAGTTAAATGACATTGAAGTCTTAATCCTTAGCTAAAAACATAATCTAACGAAATTTGATAGAAAAAAAATTCGGGGCGCTAGTTAAATTAATAATAAAATTCAAGGGTACCATGTATAGACATAGAAAAAGTAGGGGTACCAGGTAGAAAAGTGAAAAATATAGGAGTACCGCGTAGAAAATCCCTTTCATTTTATAGTGATTTTCCCTTTAGTGTATATGATTTTCCTTTTAGTATATACTCCCTCTAGTTTTAAATTTTTGTCTCATTTCATCAATATATAGGTGTAGTATTTTAATGGAGGTAGTATGATTTTACTGGAGTGTTTCATTTTTAATAGAAAGTGGATGGTTAATTCTTGTTCCAATGTAACATAATTAGGGGGCGTCTGATTGAGGGGTTATAGAAAAGGGAATAATGTCCTTCATTTCATTTGTTGGCGTTTGTTTTAATTTTTTTGCATTCCCTTCCCCTTTGCATTCCCACTCAAACCCCGTACTCCTCTAATTTCAATCCCCCACCTCCTACGTTTTGGATTTTGTTTCCTTCACCTACCGCCCCTACTCATCACCCACCACCCTAAAACCACCACCACTTTGGCACCACTACTAATGTCACCCCCACCACCACCAATCTCGTCACTCCCGCCACCACCTCGTCATTTCGATTCCCTATAATTTCTAAACAAATAACAAGGAAAATCTAAGGTACTTCGATTTCCTTTCCTTTACCCTTGTTTTTCCCATGTTTATTCCTTTTCCCTTTTCCGTGTTTTAACCAAACGTCCCCTTAATTATTTGTCAATCAATATTTTAATCTCCAAAAGATTGTGGTGTTAACATGTCATCATTGTTTGTGCTAAGAATAAACGTGGAGTCTACATTGTTTTAATATATAAGGGAAGGGAAGGGATGGGATAATAAATCAAAATTGTTTCCCCTTCACTTCCCATCCCATCCCTGGTTCAGTTCTTTGTTGGAGCTCTCGGTCTACCAAATTTTGATTTTTGTGAGATCTTGCATTGTTCTCTCCCGTATAACCCACACACAAAGGTTGTCTGTCTGTCACACGTCAATGGCTTTGATACTATCACGATTCACGATGTACTGACGGTCTTCTCCAAAGAAACCAAATTTCTCAACTGGTTGGTTCTTGCAATACATTATCAGTGCAGTATTAATTCTAACAAGCTCTTATTTATTACACGCCTTAGTTTCGACTACCTATATTTCTAAGTTCTCATTAAAACAAAAATACGATGAACAATATTAGACATATTACATATACAGGGAGTATATGCTGGGCATTCTTGCAAGGGCTGTAAGAGTCACACCAACCGCATTGTCAGTCTTGCCAATAGAGTAAACCTGCTTGCCAATATAACTCGCCTGTTTCTGTTGGAAGGATTTTGAAGAATATATATATAAGGGCTCAACCAATGGATACAGCGAGCGATAATATTCTGAGGCAATTCTGCAATGCTGTCTGGAACTATGCCAAACCCTGAGAAGATGAGAAACACAGGACACGCCACCTAACAATAGGGCATACTCCCCCAGCAAGCATATTCATCAATTATATGGTTACCATTATGCACTAGGAGACTCGGAGCAAATGACAAGCCTGCATAACATATATAAATAGGATGTGTTACTGCAAAGTGGGTTTGGAGAATGTTAAGACAGAATTGCTAGAAAAGGGAGTATTTTAAAAAATTGATTAAACGAGAGTTTTGCAGAATGTGGTGTTTAGAAGGAAGTGTTTGAAGATTGATCTAAAAGAAGGCGGAAGCTCTATCTACAACATATAAGGTAAGAAATACTAAGAAGAGAAATAAAGTTTACATCCAAAGTTTATCCTCAGGTTTGATGGATGTTGATGCCTCAAGCTAGCACGAAACTAAGATACGCAGAGTACTATATAAAACAATACACTTTGAGGTGGATAACAAGTTTAATACGCTATGAGCTGCATGGTTCCGACTCTTTTGAGGTTGATCATACCACCATGTTGAAGTTAGAGAATAGCCCTAGTACTTACCTGGATGGTTGTCAAGACGATAACATCAACTTATTCACCCATACCAGTCGAAAAAGAGTTTGGATGATACCAAAACATGCCAAGTGGATAGTTTTGCCTATGCAAGCGGACAATAACACTGGACATCAAAATAGCATTTATACCAGAAAACTGGAAGCATGAAGATCAACCAAAACTTCACACTTGGAAAACAACTGAACAATAATCCATAATAATCATGATCACACTTGAAAATTAGGTATTGTCTAGTTTGTCTCTATAATAAGAAAAATATAAAAACTACTTGTCTATCAGGTAGAAGAAAGGGTGCAATCTCCTACTATTATCCTTTCACCCATTTTACTAGCAATAACATATTCCCCTCTTCAGCATCCATGGTTGCCTACTGTTTTGAAAGGATTGCTGATAATTTTGTCGACTAAAGGATGGGTAAACCTAACAAACCTCTGAAAATTGATAACTTGAATGCAGCGGCGGATCTTCAGTTCATGTGAGCAGGGGCCGGGGCTCCCCTGCCACTTAGAATAAAGCGTGATTGTTAGTAGGGTACTTGTTAAGCACCCAGTATTTGTTAGGCCATGATCCACCACTGCTTGAATGCATGTTGAAATATTATTTTGGCAAATTTAAGAGAAACTACAATATTCTACGACTGTGTGCAATCTCAGTGGAACTGACAAGTACTATATATGCAACTATGCATACACCCATACATCACCATGTACCGAGTTAGTCAAAAAGCCTTTCACGGATCACAAATTGAGAAAACTCATGTATTTTTGAAATAAGCATTTAGCGGTGTGGGAAATAAATCTTCCTATGATGAATCAAATAAGCAACCAACAAGGAAATTGAATCTTACACCAACAAAAAAAATACATCAAATATTCACTTACACAAGTTTTGGGCAATGTCCGAGTGGATGGGACATTTGTCGTCACAGCCTGAGCTTGAATCCAACAGAAAGAAAATCTTCCAGATCATCCCTGAGGAAACTAAGGAAGAGCTTCAGAGTGCTTGATATAAACCACCGTCATCATTGTTTAAACTTTAAAGCTTATACCAGTAAGATTAGCAACTAGCTAGTAAACAATTGTAAGAAATAATGGAAGTTTAAAACAAGAAGTAACATGCATGACGATGGACTTTACTTAAAATGGGGCTGAAGGAATACTCATTATTTCAATAACAACCCCTTACATTGTACGGCAACAGAACTCAATATCTAGAGGCAGCATCATAAAGAACAATGGAATAAGAACATATGGCAAAAAGAGTGAAAAGCAGAAAACAGAAAGACTGCTAAAAAACCATATTCCTAACATGATTTCGGCACAAATTAAATCCAATGAAATCAGAGACTTACAAGAAGAGAGACTGTCAAACAAATAAAGAAACCCTTTTGAATGAGCTAATAAATGAAGCTTATAGGATGTAGAATAAAGAGATGCACGGCATTACAAGGAGTAACAACGGAAAGACATGAAGAACAAAATTAGAATAAACAAATGACGGAGGGGGAGAAACACCTAAACGATGAAAAACAACAAAATTAAAATAAAAGCTTAACTAATTTTCACATCCAAGGTAATTTCCTTAGGCTCCCTACCTCTATTCATAACGAACCAACACTCACAAAAATCAGTCTTACTTTCGCTACTCCTAAAGACTCCAACTTATCAAAGTATGTCTTCAAACTTCAAAGTTACAGCCTTCCAGCTCAATATAAACACTTCTTTTATCCATTGATCTAACACAATAACATTGCTAAATGACATATAACTTACAGTCTCAATTAATCTTGTCGGATCGACCCTGACTACGGCAAAGATAATATGAACGCCAATTGTACTAGGTAAATCTTGTGTCTTCACAAATATATTGTTCGTAGACTTGTAGAACTCTCTCACACATACAGCATGCATAAATCAACCCAAAGCACAACATTCACCAACTGAAGAAGTAACATTATCACCTTCAAACTCATAAGAGTCATACAAACAGGTACCCCAAAGGTACCAAGATCGAGGTAAGGAGATATGTGGTAGTGGTGGACCTGGTGGTGACCGGTGATAGTTGGTTGGTTGGATGGTTTTGAAAACACACATGTCATTTCCATATTCCCCTTAAATTGACATTGACAAAGTAGCACAAACAAATAGACAGCCAAAAACAAAGACCCATACAGCTAGTTAGTATTCTGGATAACACGACATGGGCAAAACATCATATTATCAGAATTCAGAAGTATAAAGAACAACAATGTGCATAGTCAGCAACAGCATAAACAGCCACAGTTCACAACCCACAAGTACTCATAAAACCGCTTGGCATGCTAGGGTGCGAGACGACCAACACTATCAGATAACATCAGTATTCAAGGAAACAGTGGTGGAGCGTGGGAGTAGTAGGACTGCCACCCCCTAACCAATGGAAGTTACAAATATTAAATTAAACAGTAGTTTTTTTTTTTTTTGTTCAACGAAGAGCGCACTTAGTCGCATTACAATATAGAGGGAGGGGGATTAATTATTTTTTTTATAGAATTGCTTGGACCGTCTCACACATGAGACCATCTTTATAATTTGTGTTCACTTTTCTTGGATTCAATCTTTTGACTTATTAAGTCGCCCCTAAATATTCGATAACCAAACTTTAGATCTTAACTCTATTCCAAGCAAACAAACTATGAGACATCATCCTAGAACAACAGCAAAATTCAAAATCTAAGAGCTAGAATCCTGGTATAAGAAAGCATCCTTACTTCTTTGTATGCTTTCCTGGCGAATCCGTAGTCCAGTCATCAAGTGAAACGACACTATCTAAGTAAACCCCAGCATCAAACGAGACGTCCAACAAAGAGGAACTTCTAACAACCTTAACCCTTTCATCTTGGACCCTAAAATCACACCACTGAAGCTCGCAATTATCAATCAACAACAAAACCCTATCCCCGTCATTGGAATACGCAACCGGCCTAACCTCTGAAAACCTAGGCCTGATCTCCAAACTCATCAACCTAGCCCAAGAATCCTTGTTCCCATACTCCCTCATCACCCATAAATCCGCCCCAAAGCCGCTCCGATAATTAACCATGACGCACAAGGAGCCACCCAACTCCCTCAGCACTAGTTTAGAGACCCCGAATTCGTCCTCATAAGCGGGCAACTCCATCAACGAAAACCCCTCGGTCCTGAGATCAAATCTGGCAATATACTTAAACCTGGAATCAAACTCATCAGCCACGACAATGAAATGAAACCCAGAATTGAGAAAGACGCCGTGAGAATCCTTATAAAGCAGGAAGTAGGGCATATCAGAAACCCACTTCCAGGAATCGTCCCGCAAACTATACAGCTTGGCCTCGTTGTAAAACCTGACATGGCAGTGACTCTCGCGGCACTGGACGATCCTCAGGAGCTTATAGTCAAGGTTGGTTTGGCCGAAGCCGAAGACGACGAAGTCATCGGGGTAGGGGAGGTGGGAGGGGGGGAGGGGGCGGCGGGTTCGGGTGGCGGGGGAGTAGAGGAAGACGCGGGTCTTGTTGGCATTGGCGACGCAGACGACACCGTGGGCGTGGCCTAAGAGGTCGATCCCAGGGGGTTCGGGGAAGTAGTTGAGGGTGTCCTCCTTGGTTTTGAGGGGTTTGAGGGGGTGGTCCAGCTCCGAGAAGGTGAGATCGTGGCGGATGGGAGCCGACGAAAGCGTCGTGTGGGAGATGATCACGTGCCGGGACTGGGACTGCGACTGCTTGCTCACCTGGAGGTTGATGAAGCTCTCAGATTTGATCAGGGTGTACCATGATTTTGATACGGATTTGAAGCGTAACAGGGCTTTTACTGGCACACGGCTCAGGATTTCTGTAATTAGTTCCGTTGGTAGAACCGATGCCGCCATTCTTTCAGTGAGCTTGAGCTTGAGCTTGTTGTGTTGAGTGAGCTTTTTGGATGAGGGAAATGGTGGCCAATCGCGTAAGAGATGACTAGATGAGATATTAGAGCAACCACGACGCAACTACAAGCTACTTCCTCGTATTTTCCACCTCCCCCGCAACGAATCTCATCCTCCACTTTTTCGATTTTTGTCTATCTTACTCGACCTCCACCTCAATTCTTCGGTTGTCTTTAAATCTTCAACAAAAACACTTTGACATCAACGAGATTTCATTTTTGTAATTGTTAAATCATACCCGCTTTTAACTACGTTGTCCAAATTTTGGAATTAATTTTTTCATCTTTGTCCTTTCTCTTAAAGAAAAATTCTCTATTTTGATCTCCCTCAAATTCTACACATTTTCACTGAAAACTTTACAATTGATCATAATTCAGACACGAAGCAACTAATTTTTCCATTTCTTTTATTATATTCCTCATTGATTAACAATTTTATTTTTTTGCCAGCAAAGAAACATAGTGACCATCCTTTAATACCCATGGCTGCTAAGTCATGAATATCCTTGTTGAGTCCCCTAGGAATGTAGGAAATAAAAACACAATGAAAAGACATAAAAACATCATTCAAGTAGGCGGCTGCTAGATTATGAGTAACCTTATTGAGTCCCCTATGGATGTAGGAAATAAAAACACAATGAAAAGGCATCTAAACATCATTAAAGTAGGCAATAATCCGACGGATGTGCGGTGAAGGCTCAACAAGTCTCTCAAATGTTGAACGAGACCTAGACAATTAGTGGAGAGGTTGATGTGAAGAAAGTCACGAGAACGCGCCCATAAGGTTGCCTGAAGAAGAGCTAGATAGAGTTTCAGCCTGAAGTGGTGATGCCGCTCTTAATTTGGTAGATGACGAAAAAACAACCCATCTACCAGCAGCCAAGCTCGACCTTTTCCATGTTTCGTCTGTTTTGATAAGAACCCAAGAGCATTTTTCTGTTGACCCAATGATCTCAATTGGCAGTCCAGTCTTAACATCAATAAGAAATTCTAGCCGTCGGGTATTGTCAATGCAAATTCTTGGTTGAGGTCCTTACAGGTTGCAACAACTAATTGTCCATTCAAAAGGAAAATAACAATCCTCTCAAAATTTTGAAAATCCTGAAATTTGATTTTGTTGATAACTATTCAGATTGTTCAGAGGACAACGACAAAAAGAGTAGCACGAGATCGATCATTGTCCAACTTTGAGAGATAAGTGATCCAGTCAACTACCCAATGCCTTAGATCGATATGAGAAGATATCATGGTTGGAAATCCAAGGTCCGACTCCAACCATAAACGGGAGGAGACAGGGCAGTCACAAAAGAGATGATCAACAGTCTCAACATCATTCCCAGAATCGCCAGCCCACCAGATATAGTCTTGCTTTGCCTTCTTCCAGCCCACCAGAATTGAGCAAACAGTTTATTGATCATATTTGCCACACTTACCGGTATATATATTGAATACTAATAGAAGGTGAACAGAGAGGGAGACTAGGACAGAGGTGATAAAAGTAAGACGACCAGCTGGCGAGAGAAAAGAACCATTCCACGAAGAGATTCAACGAGCCACACAGTTATAAATATCATTGTAGAATTTTATTATTATTAAGGGTTCACATCAAGCGGGACCCCAAGATACTTTCCCACCTTAGTCGATGAAGAGATTCCTAAGGATTTATAGCTGAAGCGAGCCAAATCCAGCGTAGTATTAGGGCTGAAGTGGAGAGAGGATTTCCATTTATTAATGAGTTATCCTAAGGCCTCACAATACTCATCAATAGCATATTTAAAGTTCTCCACACTCGTTTTATTGCCCTCCATAAAACAAATAGCATCATCCGCAAGAAAGAGGTGTGAGATAGGAGGCACTTTTCTAGCGATTCGAATTGCTTGGATAGCATGCATGTGTCATGCATCTTCCTCAGATTGGTCGAGAGAACCTCAATACATAGAACAAATAAGAAGGGAAAGAGGGGGTCACCTTGCCTAAGTCCGCGCTCGTGGTAATTCGAGGTGACCCATTAGAAGATCGTAAGTGACAATTGTGATACATTCATGATGAGGTTGATGATTATTTCCGGGAAAGCCATGGACTCCAGTATAAGGTGGATAAAGTTCTAGTTAATTTTGTCGAAAGCTTTGCTGAAGTCAATCTTAAGAGAAAATTTACCTTTTTGGCCCGGGATGGAACAATGATTGATATTATGCATCAGCTCATGTGCAATGACAATATTGTCGTTAATAGACCTGCCCAGAACAAAAGCGTCTTGATGATCACCCATCAAATTGTCTAAGACCCTCTTGATTCTATTTGCAATGCATTTTGTAGTTGTTGTGTGCCAAATTTAGCTCACTTTTCCATCCATTTAGACTTGTTTTCCTTTCGTTTTTGGGGGAATGTTGTGCGATTATCGCTTCATTCGAGTCTTTCTCACATTAGCGTCTCTCTTGTGCATTTTACATGTTTTTGTGTATTTTTCCTATTGTTTTGATAGGAATCCGTTTCCAAGAGCATGTTCAGCTTCCACGAGCACAAGAGAGTGGAATATCGTCCAAGACATGTCACGAAGCCAAAGTCCAAACAACAAGGAATGAAACTAAAATAAAGAGGACAAGAATCCATCGGGCGAAGTTTTGCCCGATGAGATCTCGCCGGTCGAAGTTTCGCCCAACGACATATTTGCCTCCCCGAAGATCTTCATCAAGTGAAACGATCAGTCAAAATGACCGGGCGAAACTTTTACCCACCGGGCGTATGTAGTTTCGCCTGACGGTGTTGATGTCCCAGATTTCTGAATTTGGGAGAAAAGTTGACCGGGCAAAATCACCGGGCGAAGTTTTTTGTGTTATCAGAAGAAAGTAAAGATTGGAGCCGAATTCGATCTACGGGGTGAATACGAGAAAAAGATCAAAAAACGCATAAGTGGCATCTTTTACAATGCTTTGAAAGCACGTGAGAGGCCAAAGTGGATACCGGTCAATAAGTGGACGGAGTTGCATAAGAAGAAAGGGGAACCAGAATTCAAGAAAAATCAGAAGTAAAAAAACGAACCGTCGATGTGGAAATAAAGACGGTATCGCAAAATTGACTAGCTGCCTCGGTAGTAAGAGCGCAACGGCCACTTACAGATCGATGGTATGTATTTTAAAGATAAATTATTAAGTGTAGGTAATTTGATGTAAATAAATCAAGCACTCAACTAATGACATTTGTTTTTTCTAAGGGGCCGGAGGCAACCCCAATCCACGTGTTGGAAGAAATAAAGAAGAGCAAGTCCGGAACCTGGATTGTCCGAAGGCACAGGAAGTGCATGTGAGTTCTCTTACCATATGATCATATTAAGTTGTGTTTGTTAGCTAAATGAATTTTGGAACTTTGTTGTGTTCATAATAAAATGTTTTCTTATTTTAGGATAAATATGACCAAGTCAAGGAGACGGCGGCGTCAAATCAGGAGGAACTTGATGAGAATCAGATGTACGCTTGGACCACGAGGGCACGGACGAGTATGGCGTCAAGAAACGCGTTTACGGAATAGGAAACCTAGCTAGGGAGCTATTCCGCCCCCGCTCTAGCAAGAGAAGCACTGCCGTCGAGGACCCTTACATGCCTACTCTAGCCACACAACAACATGTGAAGACTGACCGGTTGACCAAAACAGTAAAGACATTAGTAGAACGACAACAACTGGCAGAGAAGAGATTGGAGGACCAACAAAAGACGATAGAGCTGCTGCAAGAAAGGCTGACGATGTCAAATGAAGGCTGCAACATGGGACCACATTCATAGCGGCAGGACGACAATGCTGATGATGGGCATGGGTTCGCCTCCACAGATATTGAGCCACTGGCATGAGGGGTTGTTAGCCGGCGCCACCTGCGGTTAAGATCAGGCAGGCGGACTTGTTGAGGCTTATGCCCCCATTGCTATGGCATGAGGGGTTGTTAGCTGGCGCCACCACGTTTACCGTTGGGGTGTCCATTTTTATGCTAATTTGAATTGGGGCCCCCCCTTTTAACTGATGGGGGATAAATCCCTTAGACATGTAGGCCGACTGAGATAAACATATAGGCCCGACCTCTCTGGCATGTGGGTCATCCTTAGGCATCAGACCTAGACCCCGGATCGGCCAGACCCCGCGTAGGCCGGACCCTCGTGCCGGCTGATCGTCCTCACGAGTCGCCACTAGTCGACTCGGAGTAGACCTCATGAGATGACATCACCACCTCTCCCTTTCTCTACAAATACCCCATTTTGGTAGAGGGGAAGAGGAGGACAATCCAATATTAATCCTTCGACTGTCCTCATCTATGAGAGAAATACATATATTCATACATACATACATACATACATACACGTATTGTATTAACTTGAGCGTCGAAGGCTTCGCCCGAGGTAATCCCCTGGGCCGAAGTTTACCTTGTAGGACGACCACCGATTCGCATCCGGATCCCAAAGAGAGCCGAACCGCCCGAACCGGGGACCCATATTTATCTCCAAACAATCTTTTTTACTCCGGTTATTTAAAATTGTAACATTTACTAGGAAAAATCCATATAAAATGGGGAAAAAAAAAATTATAAAATGAATTTGTGTGCTAGAGAAAGATGGAAATCCAAAGGCAGGTAAGGTGGTGTTTCTATGCGTTCCCGCCTTATTCTTTGATCTGTTTGGTAGGCCCCACTCCAATTACCTAATTCATTTCATTAAGTAATTTATTATTTCTCCGAGTTGATAAAATATTCAGATGAATTAACCCTAAATTGATGAAAAGTATAGGGTTTGGTTGTGGTAATTTGGGTGAGATTACTAATCTCCCGATTCCAATGGAGCGTGGAATACAGCCAATTGAGGTTAATGAACAACAACAACAACAACAACAACAATGGTTGGAGGAGTTTGGTGAGTAACACATACTCTACTCAGTAGGAGTACATCTTTATTTAACTTTGCATTGTGTGATGCTGATTGTTAATCTTCTGATGTACTGTAATTTTTATTTATCAGATTTCATGACATGTGTTTGTATTGGTTACACATACAGGAGTACTGTACTATATTGCTTAATTTCTACTCACATGAATATCATTTTCATTCTACCTACTTCCCTTGGGTTAGCTTCACTTTCAATTATATTTGTAATCTAGATAGTGTGCGAATTCAAAGGAACTGTCTTTTGTTTGATGCTTCTACTTCATCTAATTTCACCCACCCAAGTATAACAAATTCAATCAACTACAGTAATGAATTTTGTAAGAGTTGGAGGGAAGCCATTAAGGTTAAATTTCGGTGGGGAGGATGATGGCATCTCTCAAGACCCCCGCCTCCTCCTCCTCCTCCTCCTCCTCCTCCTCCTCATCCCGCCAATATTGATTTCGTATTTGGGATGAAGTATTTAGAGGGCATTGATCCTTCTCGAAGAAGAGGAATCATGTCCCAAAAAGTTCACAACTTCCGCAAGAATTTTATGTTGGGCGGCTTCAAAAGTAGTACTAATAATAAGCATATTTCTTGTAAAGGAGTCTTTGGTAGCAAGAGGCACCAGAATGGGCTTAACACCAACTTAAAGTCTATTGCTTTTACTATCATTTTGCTCTCCCTCTTTTTATGGTTGGATTCAATCATGTTTGCTGATTTTGATTCATTCAGTTTCCGCACAAGTTCTGTCTTACAAACAAATACAAAAAAGGTATCGAAATGTAAAATTGATTTTTTTTATATTCATTTATCGATAGCAATTTTGTTTATTAATGTTGTTGATAGCCCTTTTCAAAGAATTGTACAACATCACCAACAAATTCTCTTAATGCTTCTATTCTGAAAAATAGTTGCATGTGTTTTTTAATCTCTTAGAAGCGTTATTGATAGTCGTTACCAGGCTACAAGAGTATTCGACAGGGGGAGCTACATATCTGTCGTAATTCTAAATTGGTGGTCTCGATTGTCTCTAGAGATTAAAGACACTAACCTTTTATTATTTGAGTTATGTGGACTGTCTCGATGTTTTAGTCCATATTCAGTATGACACAGCCTCCAAAATAACGTTCCGTCTTACCTTATGATAGCCCATCTCGTTTGGTGGTCTGAACATGTATGAACCATTCTTACTCTTTCGTGAATTGAGGAATAACTATGATACTTTCTTTTTAATCGTCTAACTTGTATGTCTGTTCTGAACTCTTGTTAATCAGAAAACTCCATTTCTTGTCGCTTCTTAACAGGCAACAGTGTGCAGAATGTCTGTTGAATTCGTATTTGATTTGACAGCATGGTTTTGTCAATTAACACAGTAGAAATTTATAGGAGAACCAAACACTCACTATTCTTTGGCTTTCGATTATGATACAAAATGATTCATTGAACTGCATGCGCTTCTTCTGTCGTAAAATACTAGACATTTAATGCAATTCTCATCGGATTGCCAATTTGCCATTTATGCGAACCGTTTAGGCACTAGGGTAATGTTCTTGTATGCTTTATTATGGATATAATCTAGGGAGTTGCTGATGGACTTAATATGATTTTTCATGTCTTCATGTAAGGGTGACAGAGGGATTCCTTCTAGTAATGAGAGTTCTTCAGTGTTGATGTACAGTCGTCTACTCAACTTGGCCTCTGCTTCTCTTTCTGAGGTTAGTTATACTGAAAACTTGCTGCTTAAACTTATTCCATTTCTTGTATATATTTCTTGTTGAAACACACTAATTAAAAGCATATTGATTGATATAACAGATCAAGTTTCAACCAGCTTCAAAGAATTCGTGGGAAGAACCATCTTCACGGGCATCAATGTGGAAACACTGTGCAGACAAGCAAAAATCAAAAGATCCAGGTTATTGCGTATTTCTACTCCAGCTTACTTGCCTTTCACTTTTATCTAAAGCGAACCTCCAACTGTAGTAACACCTATCTGTAATTTGGTTATTCAAAGCAAGGGGGTATGTTAAATTAAGTAGTTTACCCTTTGATCCGGATGATAATAATATTCATATGCATACATCTGAACTGATTCCTCTGTTTCCTTCCCTTGACACAGGAATTGCTAAAAAGAGCAATGGTTATATACTCGTTAGCGCTAATGGTGGCCTCAATCAACAACGAGTTGCTGTAAGTGGTTCATGAATCTCACCTTTTTATTCTTCTTATTACTGATTCAGGAAGCAAGGAAAATAACGCATTATAACGAGTCCCGGGTTAACCTGCATTCTACTTGTTCATTAGCTGTCAGTTGTGTGGCAAAATAAATAATAGAATCTGCTTTGCAAGTATCCTCTAGTTATTAGATATGTATAGTAGCTGCACACTCAAAGTCTTTAGGGAGCATCAAGAACCACCAAATCGAGAAAAAGCAAGAATGTCATATTAACCGTGTTATTTGGTACACTTTTAGGTGGCAAATGGAAGGGAGGGGGACAGGCCTTTGGTGTTTTCCGTTCTATGTTGCTCTATGTTAAAGGAAATTAATTTTAGACTGTGAAAAGGAGAGTGAAGTCCTCCGTTCCCTCCGATCCATTTTGCGACCCAAATGAGGGAAATTATTCTCCTTGCTTTCCCTTCCCTCCCTTTTCTTACAAACAAAGAGTAAGACACTGAAGGAGACCTTAACAGATTCCTCGTTTCTAAGCAAATCATGTTTGTGCTAGAGAGACCTTTCCCTTTAATTTCACAGTTTAATCACATATTCTCAGTCTATCTGCTGGACAATTTCGACGTGAAAATGTTTATTAAGACATGGAATGTTAACTGACACATTATTCAGTTTAACCTATTATCTGAGATAATAATGAAAGCTGAGATTCCTGCTGCTTATTGATATAGTAGCTTTTTGCTTGAATTCTAGTTCCATATAGGTGGCTAAAAAGCGGAACTATATAAATATTCTGGTTCCTTTTGAAAATAAAAGCTTGAATTATTGTTGATACAGGTCTGCAACGCAGTTGCTGTGGCATCCTTGCTTAATGCAACTCTAGTGGTCCCAAAGTTTCTCTACAGCAGTGTCTGGAAGGATCCAAGGTATGAATATGTGGAATTATGTCTTACTGATATAGACATTGCTTGTCGCATTACTTCAACACAAAATCTTACTCCATATGAGACTGTCTTACATGGGAGACTAAGCCCGTCACACTGTAATTAAATAAGAGGTACATCTTAGATATGGATGGATCACACATGTGAGACAGTCACATATAGGACTCCCAGCTGGCTTAGTCTCGGCCAGTTTTAGGTGTGGTAGAGAGCAGACATTGCATTTTGACCTTTACCCTCATTGCATGATAGAGCTATGGTAGTGGCATATCTTGGCCTTTGCCCTCATTGTATTTCTAGATACTTTAAGGCTTACTCATGGTATGCTGATGAACAAATAATCAATGCTGCAGCCAGTTTAGCGACATTTATCAAGTGGAGCATTTCATCAACACATTGACGAATGAAATAACCATTGTCAAGGAACTGCCCTCTCAATTTAAGTCTGTAGATCTGGAAGCAATTGGTAGCCTAGTGAGTTGCTTCCTTGGTGCAACTTTTGACTGCCAAAGTAGATCTCTTTGATCATTTTCCATTGCTTTTTTTATTTGTTTGATTATCCTTACACGCTTTTCAGATCACTGACGCACAACTTAAGAAGGAGGCAAAACCTGTTGATTATGCTAAAGTTGTACTTCCTCCCCTTCTGCAAAATGGAGTTGTTCATCTTCTTGGATACGGAAATCGCCTTGGTTTTGATCCATTACCTCCCCACCTTCAGGTGAAGAGCCTATTATGTTTTTCATAGAACTTTCAGTGAAAACGTCATATACTGTATTTCTAATTTTACGTTAAATTCATTAGATGCAGTCTTACAAAGAGTGGAAAAATTACAGTACATCACTAAAATTCGAATCAATAAAATTAGTGAGTTTAAATAGTTTTCAAATATTTTGTTAATGAAAAACGACGATTTACTGGTAGCTATTGGTCTGTTCCGTTTAGATTGCTGGTCACAGTGCTCAGTACTCCACTCCACATGTTTATCAAGTGATCAGAACTCCTTTTTGACACTAGTTTGTAATTTTATTGTAGAAATTGAGATGCAAATGCAACTTTCATTCTTTAAAGTTTGTGCCAAAAATTCAGAAACTTGGGTCATTATTAGTCAGGCGGATAAGGAAATTTGATCCCTTTCCAAATATGCTGGACAAGGAATTGCTTGGAGACTTTTTGCCAGAGGAAGCTCCAAAAAGGCCTAATGAATATAAAACTGCATTCAAATATCTTGCTCTACACTTGAGATTTGAAGCGGATATGGTGGCTTATTCTCTATGTGAATTTGGAGGCGGAGAAAGTGAGAGAAAAGAATTACAAGCTTATCGAGAAGTTCATTTCCCATTGCTCCTTCAACGACTTAAGACTGCAAAGTATGTTCTCAGTGTTGGGTCTTCTTAGTATTGTCCATCTGTCTTAAAATGTCTGCTTTGGTCTTAAATATGATAATTTTTTTTACATTTACTCTAATCTTTAGGCCCGTCTCTCCAAGGGATTTGAGAATTGCTGGAAGATGTCCCTTGACCCCAGAGGAAACTGGTCTTCTTCTTGCTGGGCTTGGTTTAAAGCGTGAAACATACATATATCTTGCTAGCTCCCACTTATATGGCGGGCAGTTTAGAATGAAGCCTTTTACCAGCCTTTATCCCAATTTAGTAACGAAGGAAGATCTTCTGTCACCCAGTGAGCTTGAACCAATTAGAAACTACTCGTCTCAGGTAAGCTGTTTCATGATTCTCAGTCTATTGAAATGGCTACCTGTCACTGCCACTTGAGCTTCTCCCAACGCATGAGACTTTTTTCGCATGTGTTGAATCGCCATTCGCTGATTTTAGTTTTGTTTTTATTAAAAAAAAACAGTAGGCAATATCAACAGTTGATCATTTAACTGGATTTCCTCTCTGCCTTACAGTTTTCACTTTTGATTTCTTTCTAAACTAGTACTCGTACTAGAATAAGCTTGCTCGAACAGAGCCTGAAATGCAGTGTGGAAGCTTTCGTTTGGAGGTTCTCCCCTCTCCCTCATCAAGGCAGTGTGTAGATCTATCACGCTATCATTGGTTGTCTACAAAGAAATTTCTTTCCTCGTGACACTTGTTATGAAACTTTACTAGACATGACAGATTTTACGCTAGTTTTCACTTTTGGGGCTGTGCTCATGTCTCACTACTCAGGGTCCTTTACGTAGCCATTGATGGGTCATTACTATTTCCTGCAGCTAGCTGCACTGGATTTTATAGCATGTGCAACAGCTGATGTATTTGCCATGACCGACTCTGGAAGCCAGTTATCATCCCAAGTGTCAGGATTCCGTACATACTTTGGCGGTTATGCTCCTACATTGCGTCCAAACAAGAAAAGGCTTTCGGCAATCTTGTCTGAAAATGGCACATTACCATGGAACAGGTTTCAGGATAGAATAAATAAAATGATTAAAGAAGGACAAAGAGTTCAAGTGAGACGTTATGGTCAGAGCATCTATAGGCACCCTAGAAGTCCCGAATGCATGTGCAGGACTCGTTAACTATCAGAAACTGAATAGTCCTCTGGACAGCAGTTCTTGCTGACAAGCGGTAATTTACCTCCTTTATATCTGTACACAGTTTTGATCCCCTCTGTCAATTGTTTAGAAAGATGAACCACATAATTCTTTTTTTTTGCCAGCTAAAACCACAGAATTCGAATGTAATGCATATATTATTCAGCTCTTTTGTTTAAATGATAATTGAATCCGTAGCAATGCTAGCTGTTCTTGGTACCTTCTAACAGTGAGCATAATTATTTATTATGTCGGATCATTTGATCTTCATTCATACGTGCTCTTGGTGAAAATTTTGAGCAAGCAAACCGAGTAATAGACATTTTGTAGGCAAGATTTCTATTATTACTATATTGAACCCGAAATAACGAGTTGAAGAATACATAGATCATTTGACTAGAGAGGGTTAAAGTCCAAAGAGCAGAATTGGATTTTACTCATTTGTCATATTTGTTCATCTTCCCTCTTCATCACCAGTATTGTGATCATCTTCAACAATACTCCCCCGATCATGATGGAGGGAAAAATCTGTTGAGGTTGAAGGGGAGAGTGTAGAACTCTTCATTTCTGCTGTCGCCTTTAAATGTCCGGAATTTGACCCACCATGGCATCCCTCTATCTTTGGCACTATCCACATAGTCAAGGGTGTTGTCGAGTAGAACTGCCACTATTAGAGCTACTGCCGGGGAGGACGAGAAGATAGTGTTTAGGAAATCATTAAACTGCAAATCACAGACATCACACACAATCAAGCTCAATTTATAACTTTATGAATCTATTTGGGTTCGCAGTTGTAAGTCTTGTAACTTTGTAAGATAGATTCTCACCCATCCAGCCTTGGTGTGAGAAGGCCCATGTCTAGCAGAAGTAGAGTATTCCCTAAAATAGTTAGGGATGGATAGACCAAGAAACATGGCAACACCAGTTATGAAGAGATTCCTCATTGAGTTCATGTTTGTGAACTGCAAGAACGATAACCCGACTGAACCTGGAAAGTGACATCGAACTATCAGCCAAAGTAGAAAACACATTATAATAAACATGGAGTAGTATCAGAAGCCGGTGCTCACCCACGAGGCCGAAGAAAACACAGTATACTGCCGCAAAGATAGTAAAAGGTATCGAAGCAAACAAAGCCCCAAATTTTCCTGCAAGCTCACAAGTTAGTAAAAGATGTTAGCAGTCAGTCTGAACTCTGAAGTGTCAACCAAAAAGTGTTGAGAATGTTTTTCCTTTTTGTCTAAAGTGATATGCCTTTCAATCAAGATCGTAGTAAGGGTGTTACCTAGCATTGAGAAAAAGATCATAAAACCCGCAGAGATTTGGATAACTCTACGACTTCCTACACGGGTGCTTCCAAGAAGGCCGACATTTTCTCTGTTATTGATTGAACAATTCACAAGTTAGGTCAGTGATAAGAAGGTTGCATCATTAGGAGATCAACATCATTTATATACCGACATGGAAACAGCAGAACCACTTAATGTCCCAAAGAGTCCACTTAGTAAGATCCCAATCCCCTGTCAACACCATAGTAGTCGTCTCAGACTCAGTAATGCTACATTGCTACCCAATGCACAAATAAGATACAGAGTATAAAAATTTATATATTCACTAATGAGAGTTACAAACAAACCTGCCAACCGATTCCACGGCTGAGAACATGAGGAGGAGGTGGAGTTGCGCTTGCTAGTCGAGCAGCTGCTTGGAAAGCTCCGGTTGACTAGAAATGACATAAACCAAAGACATTTTGCGAGTTAGAACTCGGAAGTCCGGATCAACAGTATGCATTTAATGCAGTTGCTATAAATATGGATGTAAATAAATGCGGCACCTCAATGAGTGAGACTAGAACAGCAGCCATCATTCCGAAAGCATGACCAGCATCGAAAGACGGTGCGCCCCATTGTAAAGGGTATGGGATCTTTATCCTGCAGGGAGTATAGAAGGAAGGAAGGAAACGTAAGAATGGGTTTGGGTTGTGATAAGGCATTTTCAGTGCCATCCACTTACTTACCATGGTGCAGTAGAAATAAGGTTGGCTCTGTCGGTGCGACAGTTCAGTTGAGTAATCTCAGGGCGGTGTTTATATGCACCGCTGGCTGTGAGAAGGTGTGCATATGCCCACATGACTGCAATGGAGAAAATGAGAGCAAAGCGCTCCAGTAGTGGGAAAGACTTTATCTGAAAATGTTTCAGATACTGTATAACAAACAACAAAAACCAGACTACTATCAGAAAAGTATTAAATACTAAGGAGTATTAAAATAGGCTCTTTTAATTTAGAGCATTAGGACACTCAACTTTTGGCAGGGGTAAAGATGATAATAAGCACTTTTTTTTTTTTGGCGTCAGTCTATCTAGTTGAACCATGACCGTAAAATGATGACGGATTTGTAACGAAAACATTTTGGGTATATCAAACTAGTATGTACTTGTAATCTACCTGAGAGAAGGCAACAAATAAGATGAGCATAGGGATCCCAATTTCGACACACCGTCCCACCTGAAAATCAGACCAGGCCAATCAAACAAATCCCATGGTCGGACTTGATAAGATAGTGAGAATAATTTGATGAGGCATAAACTCACCACGGGGAATCCCCTATCAAGCAGGCCAAAACCCACCAGTGAAATCACCGGAACCATTCCCGTTGGGCTGAAAAACCTGCGAACATGTAGCACATTTTGTTTTTTTAGCATTTTGGGATTGTACTGGACAATCGTGCTCATATGTTTTGATACACCGTTGGTGTTGTCTGCGACTTTAATCTCCAAATGTTGTGAAGGTGCAATGCAAATTTAATTCATCAAAAGCCAACTACTTTAATTTCACATTGTACAAAAAATGGAGAAACAGAAGGGAAGTAATCTAAGTGAGTTTGTGTAAATGGATGAGCAACCTTGTGCAAATAGCCCATAGTTGGCTGTATCCGAGGATGATTTGCACACTTGATGCCACAATCAAAGCCCCTTGGACTGCTCTCATGGAGCTATCAAATTTCTGTTCAACATAATAACAACCAAATCAGTGACAAGATTAACTGATTCATTAATTAATTACATTATTTTTCAAAAAAGTTCTGACAAACAACAACCCTATTGCCACTGCACTAAGTTTACAGTGACTAGGCTTTAATGAAAAAGCCTTAGCCGTTAGACTGCACTTTTTCAAAAGTGCCTTTTAGGGGGATAACTACCCACATTCATACTCTGCTTTTGAAGTAACATTAAAACCACACGTCTCTCTCATAACGGGTATATTCATTGAATGTATCTAAATATCACGCACATGGATACAAGACAAAATCAGCATAGAATGTGGCGTATCCAAATAGAAAATGTTTGTGTTTGTGTTTGTGCTTGTGGTTGTCCACCCAAGTAACTAAGTGAGATAGTTTAGGCGGGATATATTCGTGACAAACAAGAAGAATACTCGGTATGAATATGATAGGGTGATTGGATACACGTCTCCTTACATAAAAAGTTGTGTGCTGCATATTCAAATATTCATTCATGGTTTTAGAGTGAATCAGAAAATAAAGGTAGTGTTCCTTTACGAAAAGCTGATAAGATAAGTTAAGTGGGTGGTAGTCAGACTTTTTGTTTGTAAACTAATTAAGTGACCTCGAACTTAGAAGATAAGTTGAAGTAAAGAGGTAGAGTTAGTGGAGAAGGAAGCAAAGGGTAGGGACTGACTGACCTGGGAATCGGCGAGTGTTGAGAAAGAAGGGTGGTTGATGATGGATATGATAGGGACCATATAGGCATAGGAGGGGCCGATGACGGTGGGTAAGCGGGTACCAAAGAGAGTCTGGAGTAGAGTATTTATGCCTTGCACAAATAGGAGGGTTTGCACTACTCTTGCTTTGTCACCCTGCGTACCACCCATCAAGGGAACAAGGAATGTCGGGATCATGACTGCACTTCCTAATGACAGTATGTAATGCTGGAATCCCATTCCAACTGCTTCTCCTGTACAATACAATACAATACCAGTACATGCCTCCCTTACTTGCTGGTTTGATTATACATAATAATTACTTGCTTCTTTTGTATTGCATTAATTAGATAGATAGATACGTACCCCAAGTGGGATTGGAGTCAATGCAGTACTCTAAACCTTGAAGTTGATCCATTGCTGGGTGACTAATTATCTCTTCTTGTTTCACTCCTACTCCTTCCATTATTATTACCTCGATCAGCTCCTTCCTTCCTTTCTTCCTTTCTTCTGCTACTTATCTCTCTCTCTCTATATATATATATATTTAATCAAAAAACAAGATTCAAATATTATTGAATAAAGTGAGATAAAAGCAACAGACCAGATTATTAAAGATGAAAAATGCGGAGAGTATATACGGTAGTAGTATTTGTTGAAATAAAAGCAGGTAGGTAGCTAGCATTCAGCAACACACTTAATTTCTCTGATCCAAGTTTAATGAAAAAAGAGAGTGATTGCAAATAGTAGTAGTTTCATCTCTTTATACGAGTAGTAGTAATAACTAATAAGAAACACAAGTGAGTTCCCACTTCCAATGTGATGTTTCCGTTGCCTTTTTCACAATTCCCACCTTACCCCTCCCTTCAACTAACTGCCAAACCCCACCCCAAGTAACTAGTTTTACTTGCCGTTGCTTTACAAATCACTTTAAATTTGTCGACTCCCTTTTCTTCCCCACATTTATTTAATATACATATACTATATGCTCTACCCAATATAATAATACCAGTTGGTGTTACTTGGGACAAACATGTACCCATCATAACGTTAAAATGGATCAAATATAGTCATCGAGAATGTCAAAAACATAGTCATAATCTTAAGACGAATATTTCCGTTATAAGCAATAATTTGTCATATAATACGAGTAAGTATGTACGGAGTAATGGTTTTAAAACCATTCATTTAACCATGCATGTCAGAACTCGGAAGCTGCAGTATGTCTACAAATAATAATAACGTACACTCCTGTTTTTACTCCTAAAATGTCCCGGATTTATGACTCATTTTGGGGGGTTTTTGCTTAACCATGCATGCATGTTTTTTCTACCTTTCCATTTGATTAGATAGATAGTCAAACTACAAATACCATTAGCTAGTGAGCTAGTCTACGTGGGGATGGACTCATGGACGTGGGGTTGGTCATTTGTTATGTTCATTTGACCGTACGGAATACTTGTTAGCTTCTATTTGACTCTATCCTTCTCCAAAGTTTTAAATACAAACTAGTGTACTAACCCGTGAAAATTTACGGGGTTGAGATGCTTTATTTGACAATAGAATATATCAAAAAAAATTAATAAGCAGTATAACAGAAAGACGTTATTGTGTGATACATTTGTGAAATTATTGAATTTAGAGAAATAATATTTTTACGGTATGATCAGTATCTACGTTTAAGAACTCATGTGGGTCCGTGGACACAAATTTGACTTGAAAAAACAAAAAAATATACTTTATATAGAATCAATAGTTTAGAGACGACTTATTTTATGAAAAGTTTTATCGTGAATTACTTGAAAATGATTTTTTTAAATACTGAACCACATATTTGGAGACCATTAACACGAAGAGTAAGAAAATTAATCATGCTTCATTGTATAATTAATGCGTCTTTCGTATCTTGTGTGAATCAAGTATTTGGAGACCCAATTACGTATTAAATTAAACATTTGTTTATATTTTAATTTAAAATATTAGCTACTTAATACAAATCCAAAGGTAACTATACTATATAAATATAAATATTTGATCAATTTTAATTTTCGTTGACCCAACGGGTCGAATTGCGATCCTAAAATATTACCATTACTTTGTTTAAACCGAGTGTAAAAGGTAAATGTATCATGTCCCGATACAATTGAGTATATTCTATAGGAGCAGTATTCAACTATTCATGTACAAAATGAATTAGAAAGAGAGTAGTGTAATACCCGTGAATAATCACAGGGCTATGTACAACTTTTTGTTGGACGATTTCGTTTAAGACATTTTAGATTTAGTAAGTGTCATAATCAAGAATGTCGGCCAAAGATTTACTTGTAATACACGTAAATGAATGAACGATGTATGACTTATTCAACAAATAACTTGTGAATTTAGATTTTCAATTAATTAGATATAGGGAAGCAGTATATGTCTCAAGTGTGAATTATAGGGAAGCGTAAATTAGTAACTTTGCAATTCTCTCGAGCCTAAAACAATATATGTATTATTTTTATATAATTTTAACAATGAATATTGGAGTGGTGTAGTGTTTAAGGTGTTGGAATTTGGTTTGAAGGTTTTGGGTTCGAAACCCATTGATGCAATTCTTTGAAGTGACTTTTTTTTTTTGAACGAGAAGAATAATTCATTAAAGAACGCCAAATGACACTTACAACGAATACCTATAATCGTAATCAAATCTAATAAAAACCAAAGAAAACAATTTCTCTTATAAACTAAGAATCTCAAGACATGATCTGACAATTCGGCATAATCTCGTATTGCTATCTTCTTGCAGCTTTTGTTGAGGGGATCCTTCGTTTGATTCAGAAATAGAGAAAACTTACCTTCTATTGGTCTCAAAGATCGATCACAAATTACTTGTAGACATTGAATAGACGTGCGACGAACCATCCATAAACTACTCTTGTCAATAAGAATAAAACTAAGCCCTATAACAATGTAAAGGACCGAAACCTTGAAATAAAGGACAAAACTCCCATAAAAAGAGAGACTTTTATTGAATAAGATATTGATTATCATACTAAAATGTGAAAGTTAATCAGTTTTTGGGGATTACCATCGATTACTTATCGATGGAAGCCCGGATGAAAGATGGAGGCTAGGGTTTTTTTAGGGAGGAGGAGGGGTTTTTTGTGGATTCTTTGAAGTGATTTTTTAGTTGTGCCTGCTTTGTATGCAATTCTTTGAAAGTGATTTTTAGTTGTGTCTGCTTTGTAAAATTACCCTATAGGAAGTAAATTGAATGAGAGAACTTGATTTCCAAATACTGGATTAAGAAGGCGTCACCTCATTGTTAGTGTTGTCTTCTTTAATACATATAAAAGATATACATTCGCTATTGATAAGAATAAGTGGATTGGGTGATTTTTTATTTAAAAGATTCAGTTCCATATCAACTTAAGTTATTAGGGTATAGATTTATTTTGTAACATCAGGCCCTATTCTGTAAAATAAAAATATAATACTCCCTCCGGACATTATTTTTTGCCCCACTTCATTAAAATACTCCTCACATATATTGGGCTAGTGGGGCGAAAAATAGTGTCCGGAGGGAGTATATGGTAAATATTAGTTTACTCACTACAAAAAAAAAATAGCCATAGCAAGGGACAAATCCGTTGCAAAAAGGCCATTTGCAACGGATTTGCAACAGATTCGTGTCCTCGCAAATAGTGGTTGCAAAAATGACTAATTCCGTTGCAAATCCCTTGCAAACTGCCATTTGCAACGGACTTGCAACGGAAACAAAGTCGATTGCATGACAATGAAGTCCGTTGCAAATCCGTTGCAAAAGACAAAACTTGCAACAGATTTGCAACGGATTTCCCTTGCAATCGTGAATATAATCCCTTGCAATTCCCTTGTAAATTTTTGATTTGCAACAGATTTAACTCTCATATGGAATTTCTGTTTTGGTGTGTCCCTTGCAAATCCGTTGCAAAATTCAATATTTGCAAGGGAATTGCAAGGGAATGTCCCTTGCAAATGTGATGTATTGATACCCCTACTGCCTGTTTTCGGCTCCCCAAAATGCCAAAATTCGCAACGGATTATATAGCTGGGATTAATTTGTGAGAGGTTGTAACGGACTGTTCGTTGCAACTTCTGAACTTGCAACGGATTTTCCATTGCAAATAACGATAGTCCCTTGCAAGTTTACGTGGTATAGGGAAAATATTTTGGCGCCTACAAAACCGTTGCAAAGTTTACGATCCGTTGCAAGTCCGTTGCAAGTTTTCATATTCCGTTGCAAGTCCCTTGCAAAAAATTTATTTTACAAGGAATTGATTTTCCGTTGCAAAAATCTCTTGCTATGGCAATTTTTTTTTTGTAGTGACTTTTTGGTTATAATTTCAGTATAAAAGATTCCAGACGGTTTCAAGTAACATTAATCAGAAGATATGTGTCAAATTAATTAGTGTTTTAAAGAATATATAAAAATTGGCGAACAAAATAGCATTTGAAATGAACAGATTTTTTTTAAAAAAAAGTCAGATCAGGAAAAATGTTTGCAAATATTAAAGGATACTGTAATAGATGCATTAGGGATTCATATTTTGAATCAAGGATTAATTTAGCTGGTATAATGTCCAGGTTAATTCAGTGCGGGGACGAGATTGTCCAGTCCAAACTGTGCAGCCCAAGACGTTGAATGCAACATATTAGAGCTTGATTAGGAAGATAGCTTGATTAGGAAGATTTTGCGTAATTACCTAAAATAACTCTGGATTAATGTGGGTGGAGTATTTCAGAATGGAGACCAATGAGCTGCGCCACCTCAGCTGCCTTGGTCTCTGTTTTAATATATAAAAATTGACGGACAAAATAACATTTGAAATGAACAATTTTTTTTTAAAAAAAAAAAAATCAGATCATGAAAAATGTTTGCAAATATTAAAGGATACTGTAATTAGGGGTGTTCAAAAATTGACCCGGACCGGCAAACCGGACCGGACCGTAAGGTCTGGGTCGGTCCATACCGGGGCACGTACCGGTCCGGTCTCCGGTCCGGTCCACACTTTAAAAAAATATCAAATTTAGTGTATTTTTACGGTCCGGTCCGGTCTTAAGAGGGTCCGGTCCGGTCCGGTCCGGGTTTCTTTGTTAACCGGTCCGGTCCGCGGGTTTGGATTTTTTGGGTTTCCGGTCTGCGGGTCAAACCGGCCCGGTCCGGTCCGGTCCGGGTTTGGACCGGTGAACACCCCTAACTCTAATAGATGCATTAGGGATTCATATTTTGAATCAAGGATTAATTTAGCTGGTATAATGTCCAGGTTAATTTAGTGCGGAGACGGGATTGTCCAGTCCAAACTGTGCAGCCCAAGACGTTGAATGCAACATATTAGAACTTAATTAGGAAGATAGCTTGACTAGAAAGATTTTGCGTAATTACCTAAAATAACTCTGGATTAATGTGGGTGGAGTATTTCAGAATGAAGACCAATGAGCTGCGCCACCTCAGCTGCCTTGGTCTCTGTTTTAATAAATAAAAGATTTTCATACAAGACGTTGTCACATTAATGTTATTGTGAGACGTCTCACATGAGGGTAGTTACCTTTATTTTTTTTATTTTTCTTGTTGGTTATTAGTGTGGTGTGCTTATGTCTCACAAATCACAATAACTTTGTGCGACACATGAGATTAATTGGGTTTTAAATGCAATGCCCAAATGATCATTTTCTCCAATTTTTTAAGATTTTTTTTTCTAGAAAATGTATTTAGAGATTTACAAAGTATAGTACTCCCTCCGAATCTTCGGAATTGCAACACTTTTTATGATTTGTGAAGAGTATTTTAATCAAATGTTACAATTCCAAAGAACCGGAGGGAGTAATAAATAGAAAAGTGGTTAGAGGAAGCATTATATTGTTGAAATTTTTATTCAAATTTTGGGAGCGGTTCTTTATCATCTTTACATATTTATTAGAGTAAACTAACAACTAGTATAGACCCCGTGCATATATGCATGCACTGTATTTGTAGAAAGTTATTTATTTTAGTTAATTATTTATACAAAATAGATGATAAATAGAAACTTGATAATTTTTCATGATTTCTATCATTGTATTTGAATATAAAAAAATAATTTAAAATTACATAATTAATCAAGATAACGACCTCAGCTAATATAATGAAATATGTAGTCCAAAAAATTACCACCTCTGTGTTTTATTTGTCGTTCATATTTTTCGAGATAATTACTTCTCTTTTAAATATTTTTTTAATATAAGAATAAGTTGTGTAAATTGTGAAATGAATATTCACTTTAAATTTATTTTCAAATAGAGTATAATTCTATACTCTTGTATAATTCTTTACTCTTGATGTTTAGATGTAGTTATTCTTTATAATTTCAGTATATATCATTTGTTCATAAAAATAGTTCATAATTGTTGTTAGAAATTTAAGCAACTATATTTCTACAATTTGTTTTCATCAGTACACTCATTATTATATTTAACCCGTAAGTATTCTTTATATGATATGATTGATAATTGAGTGTGGTTCTTTGCTTATTTGTTATATTGATTTGTCCAAATTGAGAGCTTAAAATTTAGGCGAGAAAAGTTTTGAGATTTTTTATTCTTTTAGGTAATAGGGGATTACAATTATAATATGTAATTACAATATTGTATCAGTCATGGTTATTATAAAAATAAAATGTATTTCCGCTGTTATATATACACTCTCGATATTTAGTATACATTGACACAAATCATAGAGATTGTAAAATATATTTGTCATATCAGTCATGAGTCTACATTTAGACGTTAATTTAGTCAAACTTTAAACAAAAATATTATTAATGATGGACGGTATATATGATATTTTTTTCGGTTCAATGAAGAGCGCACTTAGTCGCATTACAATATAGGAGAGGGGGATTCGAACCTGAGACCTATTGTCCCAGAGCACCTAGTCTTAACCAGTAGGCTAAGACATCTTCGGTAACGGTATATATGATATTATGATATGATATATTTAGCATATATATACATAACGTATATTTAGCATATATGTAGCCTTAATAAGGGATTAGGATATATGTAACATATCTAGTAGATATTTATTTGATAATATAAGTCCAACCAAATATACTCAATGACCCAAAAATAGGCCCATATGGTAGTAAGTAGGCGGAATTTTTTTGGAGGATTGTTAATTGGTTAGTGGAAATGAGATTACTCCATTCTAAAATACAGTACATTTTTAAAATTATTTCCTTTGGAAATTTTTGTTAAAAATAACTCACAAAATCTAATCAAAGTTAAAAAATTATTCCAAATTATATTTTAGGATGAAAATGACCTTTGTTAAAATGTGAGGTGAGAAACAAGGGAAAATAAAGTTATGACCATTTTCATCCTAAAAATAATCTGGAGCAAATTTAGAACTTTGAATAGTGTTTAGAAAAGTTTTTTTTTCCTCGAAAAACCCAAAGTAGGTTTATTTGTTAAAAATATCTAACCTATCTTGTTTTTTTTTTTTTTTTTGTAATATTTCCTTGTAATATTTTTTTATCTTATAATATTTCTTATCTCTAGGTAGTCTTTGTATTTACCTTAACCTTGTGATATTCTTTAGATTGACTTCCTGTAACTTAGGTTATCTTAGATTCTCTAGATTGTTTCCTTGTTACTTAAGGTCACCTCATGTATTTAAACTCATGTTTATCAATAAATAGAATCAACTTCTCATAATTTTTACTCCCTCCGAGTTCCTATGATTGCCCCATTTCTTTTTGGGTGGAAAATAAGAAAAGAAAAATGAGTGGTTAAAAAAAGAAGAAGGAAGAGAGATAAATGAGTGGGTGAATGTGAACCACACATTTATGGCCTAAAATGGAAAGTGGGTAAAAGATTGAACTCAGCACAAAAAGGAAAATGGGGCAATGTTAGAAACTCGGAGGGAGTACATGGTATCAGAGTATACCGATCGCAAAAATTAAATCCCTCAAATTTCTCCTATTTTTCGGCCGCCCCCTCACCGTGTCTGGCAACGTACGCCAACGTCCTCCCTAACACGACCGAACCCTCCATCCCACTCACTGTCATCAACCTTACTAAATGCATTGAACTTACGTAATCCACGTATCGTTGATGGTGTAGACAAGTCAAAGACCTACTTTTTGGCTTCGATCTATTCAAATTTGTCGATGAGACTCATCCTTGTCCAGTGAAGACCATCATCAATGCGGAGAAGATCACGGTCCCTAATCCGGCCCATTCAACTTGGCTTAGCCAAGATCGCTTCCTCAGTGGTGCTCTTCGAGGCACTATTGCCTCCACCATGACGACCCAACTTCTCAACAATTTCATCACTTCTTGTGAGATATGGAAGTATATGGCCACAACTTATGCTAATCCTCCGCATTGCCACATACTATCTCTTAAAGATCACCTAGATTCAATCTCCATGGGCAACTTATCTGCCACCGAATATATGCAATCGATCAAGTCCTGTGTCGATGAACTCCAACATCTTGGAAAGAAGATGGATGAAGAAGATGTCATAGCAAAAGTTATCAATGGCCTCCACTATGGTACCTATCATTGGCTAGTTGACGACATCAAGGCTCGAGATACCCCTAATTCCTTCGATGCCCTCCACGAAAAACTACTCCAGTTTGGCCTTAGCATAAAAAATAATCTCTCCCCATCCAACCTTTCCACTTCGGCCCACTTAGCCTACCGCAACACAAACCCGCGCCCCTCCCGTAACCCTAACCCGCCCTCTCTCCCAACGCCACTCACGGACCCCTCTACACCACCCTTCAAAGATAAGTGCCAATGGTGCCATGCCCAAGCTCATTACCTCAAATATATATTGCCCCGTCTTCAAACAACTTTATCCTAAAATCTCTGTTCCCGACTGCCCACTGATACGGATAAGTCGCGTCACCGATATCAAAATAATCCTAGATTACTACTAAAAGGTAGCTAGTGGTAAGGAGGGTCGTCGATTTCACAGGGAGGCAGGTTGAAAATTAATAAGTTAGTCAATTGAATTATCAGGTTACGATTCTAATGGGTTTTGATGAAAGACGGTCTAATTAAATTAAAGAAAATTATTAAGAAAATAAAAATATGAAAATAAGAGAAAAAAACACCAGAGTCGTTGGATCAGTACGATTAAAACAGGTAAACATATGATTTCCAGATAATCAGTTAGGACGAGTTAAAAATATTGACAAGGTTCTCTCGGATCAATAGTCATCCTAGAAACCACCTAGCAAGCTCTCGCTACGTATTAGGGAATTCTATCGATTACAACGAGTCTAATCCATTCCAGGCTTTCAATCTTAGGTCAGACTTACAAGATACAAGCAATCAATTACGACTTCTAATTAATTACTCGCCGTTAAGCCCGTTATAATGTTGCAAGAGCGATTTAACTCATAAATTCGATTATTTAGTCATCACATATAAACTCGGTTCAATTTCATAGTTCACCTAAACTCTAGTGATGGAAAACTAGCTAAACATATTTACAATGAGGATGACGATACTAACAGAATGAAACATGAATGAGATTGCTTATTAATATAATTAGCTACATGAAGTAGGAAGAAAAGTAGTGTAAACAAGAAGCAGTAAGAAAAGAAAATAATATAAACACAGGAAACAGTAATTGAGAAGGAGGAGATTAGAGAAGAAAAGAAATTACCGATGTCAGAATAAATTAGAGTGGAGACGGAAGATAAGAATAATAAAACCCGAGTCTTGGAGAGAAATACGAACACTAGAATTCTAAAAAGTAAATTTTAATTAAAATTAAACTAACTATAGAAAGTTTAAGAATTACAATAAACAAAAACTAAATATATAAATGAGATAAAAATGATCTGTACGAATGAAACTAATAGTCTATTGATACTAATTAATTACCCAGATTAACTACCCAGTAACTTCCCCTACTAACTACCTGTTCCTTAATCCCTATTAAGAGGTAGTGGGGTAAAAGATGTGTGATGCCCAAAGGGAAGAATGTGGGGTGAAGTTGAGGAAATAGCCCGACTCAGTTGGGATCTGGTTCGAATGAGAGCTCGACTGTCTTCTACCAGCTAGGAGGAGGGGACTCCGATGGTTGATGGAGGGATTTGTCGTGGATCCCAACACTAAATAAACCAACTAATCCTAACTAGTAGCTAGGAAAGTCGAGTCGGACCACAAGGATGGAAAACGGTCTAGACTAGAGTTTGTCTACAACACAAGACTAAGTCACAAGGAACAATGGAGGAGAATGGTTGAGAATCGAATAACTACAATAAACTATGACTAAACAAACTAAGTCAATGAAAGGGAAGAAAACTATGATTATGAAGGAACTAAGGATGACATAAACTCAAAAATTCAACTAAGACTAAATTCAATCAATAAACAAGAAGAGAAATTACTAAGATGAAGAAGAAATCAATAAGGAGAAGAGTAGGGCTAGGTCGGGTTCATAGGTGCACTAGGCTAGTGGGAAAATCGAGGACAAAGGTGTCACCTAGTTGCTAAGGTAAGTTCGCGCTCTCGCGATAAGAATGAACCCGAAAACTCAAGCAAGAAGTTACCCAAAACAAGAGAATTCAACCACCAATCAAGCATACAACAAGAAGGAAGAAGTAAGCAAGAGTAGTATTGGCCACTACCACCCTAACAAACATTTCATCAAACACATGGCATGCATGACAAGTGACTAACAACAAAGATTCAATCTTTACCCACAATCAACCCTAATCACTCATATTTAACACCTAATCCCCCTACTAACCCCACAAGAATCTACTCACACATGTTTAAACTAAAACTAACATGAACTAGAGAAACATACATAAAAGCAAACACATTCACTATGTAGAAACAATAAGGATAAACAATAAACAAAAGATAAAGATTGAAACTTTACTAACAATAAAAGATTAAGAAAAAAGAGAGAAGAAAGATTATACCAAAATAGAGGATGAATGAAAAGATTCAAACGTGCATAAAAAGAAAACCCATATACATCCACCAAGGTTGTCCATCTTGATAGATTCTTCAAGAATTCCAATAATACAAGAGTAACTTGCTAAGATTAAAGAAAGATTAAGTAAATATTAAGGAGAAATTAAGCTAAGGATGAAGGGGTTCATGTCGGCCTTCAAAAACTACAGGGGGGGGGGGGTAAAATGAATCAACGAAGCGGGGTAGAAACAGAGGGCTCACGACCGTGTTTATGGGGCTCACGGTCGTGAGGCACCCCCATCCCGGCCATGATGGTAGGGGTCACGGCCATGACGCCCTTCTTCCTTCCTCTTGTCTTTACTTCACGACTTTCTACACAGCCATGTAGCTTCCCATGTCGACTTCTTCTTGCTTAGCCTTGTGGATATCTCGTGACTTGGAATAGGTCCTTACGATGTAGAAATCGATTCCAAAAGCCGCATTCTTGCCATATGAACCTAGAAACACCAAGTATCTCAAGAGAAGACATTAGTAGCACAAAAACCGCTTCTAAGAGCGATTAAACCAAAGAAACACAAGAAAAGCAAGAAGGAAAGACGGTATAAATCTAGTACATCAACTCCCTCACACTTAACCCTTACTCGTCCTCGAGAAAGCACGAACTAACTAACTAACTAAAAACTAGAATACTAGCCGAGTGGGTATTAGCGCACCCTACGCCCTTTCAACTCACGCGAGAACACTTAGAGGAAAAGTGCTCCTCGCAAGGCAAGTGAGGTCTTGCGACAAAACTGCGGACACAACCGAACACAAAAACAAACAAACAAACAATCGATTGCATCCAAGAAGAAACAAATACCGCTTTCCCCAACAAAGTGGTGAAAGAAACACCGGCTAAGGACTCAAGGCAAGTGACAATGTTCCCAAGCTAATAGCACAAACCGAAATGGACAAAATCCTATTAGGATGACGACAAAGCAACAAAAACGTTGGTAACTTACCTAGGTCCTTGATGTGTCGTATTTATATTGCGTTATTCCCTCGATTTCGTTGTCTTTTATGGTCGGAACGCGCTCTTTAGAGCCGTTTCTTCTAACATTTTGCTTTGAGTGAGTGTTTTTGTAGATTCTACACGATTTCAGGTCTTTATGTGCATTTACACTCATATCTGGTTAGAAGAACGATCCCGAGAAAAAACCCGTGCTTTAGGACGTCTAGGCGAAGAAGAAACGAGAAGTGTCGATTCATTGGGCCACGGAAAGCGGCCCATTACTTCTTCTATTAGTGTTGTGCGCGCCAGCCTGCATGTGACAGGCGGCCTGCTGGCCGGCCGACATGACACAAGGGTTATTTCAGCTTCATTTTTAGGTGTGCGTCGGCCCCTGCATGTGGCAGGCGGCCTGCCAGCCGGCCGACATGCACACCCAGTTCATTTTCGCCTATTTTGTATAACTAAGGATTTGTATTATGGAGCTATCATCACTTTTCATACTTAGTTTATTTTTACTTTAGAAAACTCGTGACCCTTAGGATTCTAGCACTCGATTTTCACTCGGATTCGATTTCGGTAAATTCATTTTATGCAATTTTCAGTTTTACGTTTCAATCTTCATCGTAAATTACTTAGTTTGTCGTAATTTTCTCTATTTACAATTTGTTGCTCCGTTTAGTTCGTTAGATTTCCGTTCGTTTATCGTTAGATTTATTTGCTTCAATTTGTATTATGAATTACATGTATGCGATTTGTTGTTTCGTGATCATCATGCGTAGCTAATTTTCTCGCTAGGGCCGAGGGGGATCGATTGATTATTATACGATTATGCTACTTCGATACTAAATGTATAATTATGCTAGTACCATCTTCGCGTGTTTTATTTGTCGATTAATTTGTTAAAGGCCACAAAATTTTAATCTGTTTGGGAAATTCTAGTTCTTGTGCGAAAGCCGAATTAGGATTAGATCATGCGCAATTTGGTAGGGAGTCTAATAAGTTGCGAGAGTCCGTTAGATCCTTCCTAGGTTGACATGATTCGAGAGAACGTGTTATAGCCGACTAGCATGTTTATGTGTTTATTATTATTGTCTCATAATTGTTGAACATCTATCGTTAACCAGTGACCTTAGTTTTCATCTCATTGTTAGATTCGATTTTTATTATCGTTTTTTAGGAGTCTTTTAGGAGTCTTTTATATATTTTCAATTAATCAACCGTTTAGAGCATTTTAGAATCGCTATAGCTAATAGACGAAAATTGACTGTTTCCCTGTGGATTCGATACCCTGCTTGCCGCTATCTTCTTGTTAGTAGCATTAGGTTTATCTTGATTGGGTGAGACGACTTAACCCACATCAAATTTGGCGCCGTTGCCGGGGAAACGATTTTTCTTGTTTTTTTAGCTTGTTTCTTTTATGCTCTCTTTCGTCTCAAGGAATTAAAACTCCTTGAGATTGATCTCACTTTCCTATTGTAGTTTTGCTTATGCCCAGGTCTTTTCGGTCATCAGAGCTTACTCCGTTCGACCCTGAACCCGAGAAAACTTTTCGTAGACGATGACAGTTTCGGAGAGAGATTTCCGCAGCTCCCGATCTTGCGACTTTGGAAGCTATTCATACTGAATTTGTAGCTGAGAATCAGTCCTTTGAAGAGGAACATCAATCTCAGTCCGAGATCATTTTACCACCTCCTACTATTATAAAAATGCCGAAGTTTTCTAGTCATTCGGAGCCCGAGGAAACTGCTCTTCCTAAGTTGGTTAAGCGACCAACTGCCACTCAAGGTACATTTGAGATTTGACCCGCCTTTATCACTTTGGTGGAGAAGAATCAATTTGGTGGTGACCCTAAGGAGGATCCTCACAAGCATATGAAGATTTTTACTGATTATTGCTCCACGATTCCGCTTCCGGCCGGGGTAACTCAAGAAGAAGTCATGGAGATGCTCTTCATGTTCTCACTACGGGATTCCGCTAGGGAGTGAATAACGGACCTTGATAAAGTCACCGAGGGGATCACCGATTGGAATTCTCTTGCCCTTGCCTTCTACAAGCACTATTACCCTCCACAAAAGACGAACATGCTCTGGAGTCAAATCACCAATTTTCGTCAAACTGCGAACGAGAATATTCATGAAGCGTGGGAGCGGTTCAAGAAGCTTGTGAAGGAATGCCCGCACCATGGTTTTCAGGTTTGGTTTCTTTGTAACCAATTTTATAACGGGTTGTATGATGATTGCAGGAGTACACTTGATTCGGCATGCAATGGGCGTTTCCAATGTAATGTGGATGATGATAAGGCTTGGCAAACAATAGACGAAATGACATCTCACCACTCCCGATGGGGTAATCCACGTGGTAATACTTGATCAAATTCCGATGAAAGTGAGTCCTCTAATGCCGTGGCCGTTCAATTAGCCGCTTTGGCTAAGAGATTTGATGCATTTGAAGTGTCGAGTTCTCAAGGGGGAGGAGGCATGCATCAAGTACATGCCATGCAAGAGTATGCATGTATGCGTTGTGGTGCCGCGGACCACCAAGCTCAGGATTGCCTAGGCTCCATAGAACAGGTGAATGCATTCCATTCTATGCGCTCATGTTATCCGTATATGAACCAACCGGGCTATGATGCATCTCTTTTGTCTTACAGGAGTACTAATGTCTTGAACCCGCCTATTACACCAGTTTATGTACCCCCACCTAAGCAGCATCTCCTGAATCAGCAGAATTTCTAGAATCAAGGAAATTTTCAGAACCAGCAGCAATTCCATAATCAAGAGAATTTTCAGAACCAGCAGAACCAGCAGAACCAGCAGATTTTCGATAATCAAAAGAATTTACAAAATCAGGGAAATTTCCAGCAGCGACCTCACTCGGGTTAACATCAACAAAATTTTGGCAATACTAATCAGAACTTCGGGAATTCTCTCCAGAATTTTGGTACTAGTCAGCAGAATTTTGGTCAATCCTCAGCACAAGCTTAAGGTAATTCTTCTTCTTCTTCTTCTTCTTCTTCTTCTTCGAGTTCTAATGAAATGGCTGAGCTTCGCAGTATGATGCAGATGATGGCCAAGACCCAGGACTCTATGATGGCACAAATGCAAAAAAAAAGATTAAGCTAAGGATAATGCCATCAAGAATTTGGAGAACCAAGTGGGACACCTTGCCGCGTCACAAGCAACGCGTCAACAAGGTAAACTCCCTTCTCAAGGTGATCAACAGCATGATACGGCTAATGCGATTACTCTTCGTAGTGGCACACACTATGAGGGTCCGTCGATGCCTAACGATGATACATCGGCCGAGAAGGAGGAGGTTCTAGTGGAAGATGTCAATGAGGATGTTATTGTGGAAACTCCAAGTGAAGATCAAGTTCCACCACCCACTACTCCCGTTCCCACCCCTAATAGTTCAACAATTCAAGTACCATTCCCGGGTCGATTGAAGAATCGGAAGGAGACTACCTAATTTGGCAAGTTCATGGAGGTTGTAAAGAATTTGCAGGTTACGGTCCCATTTACCGAGCTCATTATGCAGGTCCCATCTTATACCAAATTTATGAAGGACATCTTGACTCGGAAGAGAAGCATTGGTGAGGTAGAAACCGTCGCTCTTACTGCAGAGTGTAGTGCATTTTTACAGAACAATGCCCCACCGAAGCTAAAGGACCCCGGTAGTTTTTCGATTCCTTGCACTATTGGCACCTTATCGATTGATAATACTTTATGTGATTTAGGCGCTAGTGTAAGTGTCATGCCTTATTCCGTTTGTGAAAAACTTAATATGGGTCCTCTTAAGTGTATTAGTGTCACTTTGCAGATGGCGGATCGTTCCATAAAACGCCCTTTGGGAGTTTTAGAAGACGTGCCCGTTAGAGTTGGAATTTTTTTTATCCCGGTTGATTTTATCGTCCTTGACATGGCCGAGGACACCCAAATTCCCATAATTTTGGGAAGGCCATTTTTGCACACCGCCGGCGCGGTGATTGATGTCAAGAATGGTAAATTGACCTTGGAAGTGGGTGGAGACACCATTGTTTTCTGCTTAGATAGTACACTTAAGAACCCGATGGTAACGGATTCTTGTTGCATGATTGATGTTGTGGATATCTTAGTTCATGATTTTATGGAGGCGTCCCTTATACGGGACCCCTTAGAGGCTTTGATATGTATGGAAGCGTGTGCAGGTGATGCTTCCGTTGACTCTGCTGTTGTTGATGCCTTTGAAGCTGCTTTGGAAGGAAGGATGCTCACGGAGGAGCAAGGTGTCGATGTAACCAACATCGTACACACCTCATTTGCTATTGACATAACCGTTCCGGAGCGTAAGCCACTTCCACCTCACCTAAAATATGCCTTTTTAGACGATACCGAGAGCTTCCCCGTGATTGTAAGTGCTGATTTAACCGAGCAACAACTTTCTGATTTGTTAGTTGTTTTGAAGAAAAACAGGAAAGCTTTGGGGTATAGTCTTGATGACTTGAAGGGAATTAGTCCCGATTTCTGTATGCATAGAATTAATCTTGAGGAAGGTCATCGTCCTTGTGTCCAGGGTCAACGTAAGTTGAACCCGAATATGCAAGAGGTTGTTAAAAAGGAAGTTATGAAATTGTTGGATGCGGGAATTATTTATGCGGTTCCCGATTCAAAGTGGGTGAGTCCGGTACAAGTTGTACCTTAGAAGGGAGGGACTACGGTGGTCCCGAATGAGAAGAATGAATTAATCCCTATCCGAATTGTGACGGAATGGAGAATGTGCATCGATTATAGGAAGTTGAACACCGCTACACTTAAAGACCATTTCCCATCACCCTTTATCGACCAAATGCTTGAGAGAATAGCTTCTCACAAGTATTTTTGCTATTTGGATGGATATTCGGGATTTTTCCAAATCCCGATACACCCCGCCGACCAAGAAAAGACCACGTTTACTTGTCCCTATGGCACTTTCGCATATCGCAGGATGCCATTCGGGCTATGTAACGCACCCGCCACCTTTCAAAGATGCATGATGAGCATCTTTTCCGACTACATCGAGTCCATTATGGAAGTGTTTATGGACGACTTTAGTGTGTATGGTATGAGTTTTTCAGCTTGTTTAGCTAACTTGGATACCATTTTAAACCGATGTGTCGAGGTCAGTTTGGTCTTGAATTGGGAAAAGTGCCATTTTATGGTCACTAAGGGTGTAGTTTTGGGTCATGTGGTCTCCGAAAAGGGCATTCAGGTGGATAAAGCAAAAGTGCAAGTGATTGAGCAATTGCCCTTGCCGGTTAATGTGAAGGGAGTGAGAAGTTTCCTTGGTCATGCGGGATTTTATCGCCGTTTTATCAAGGACTTTTTCAAAATTGCTAAGCCACTCAAACAATTGCTCCTAAAGGATGCCCCTTTCGATTTTACTGATGAGTGTGTTGAAGCTTTTAACAGGATTAAGCAGGCCCTCATTTCTGCTCCGATTATTCAGTCACCGGATTGGAATTTGCCATTCGAGATAATGTGTGACGCGAGTGATTATGCTGTGGGAGCGGTTTTGGGTCAAAGAAAGGACAAAGTCTTGCATGCTATATACTATGCTAGTAAAACACTTGATAATGCTCAAGTTAGCTATGCAACTACCGAGAAGGAATTGCTAGCTATAGTGTATGCTTTGGAAAAGTTTAGAACCTACTTGGTTGGATCGGAAGTCATTGTTTTCACCGATCATGCGGCTCTCAAGTACCTCCTTGCTAAGAAAGAAGCGAAGCCCCGATTACTTCGATGGATCCTCCTCCTCCAAGAGTTTGATTTATCGATCCGGGATAAGAAGGGAGCGGAAAATGCCGTTGCAGATCATTTATCGAGGCTTAGAGTTGAGGAGGAAGGAGTTGTCATTCCCATAGATGATTCTTTTCCCGATGATTCTCTAATGGCCTTAACTACCGGTGAAAGCGAAGGACCTTGGTATGCGGATTATGCCAATTATTTAGTAGGTATTACCCTCCGATCTCTCTTATCAACAAAAGAAAAAATTTCTACATGATGTTCGACAATTTTTCTAGGATGACCCTTATTTATTTAAGGAGTGTGCCGATGGTATTTTCCGTCGATGTGTCCCTCAATGGGAAGTTCGAGGAGTTCTAGAGAGTTGTCATTCATCACCATATGGTGGCCATCATGGACCGAGCCGAACCACGGCTAAGGTCCTCCAGTCGAGTTTTTATTGGCCAACCTTATTCCGAGATGCCCAAGCTTTTATTATGTCCTGCGACACATGTCAAAGGACTGGTAATATTTCTAGGAGGCATGAGATGCCTCAAAATGGGATTCTCGAGGTAGAAATTTTTGATGTCTGGGGTGTAGACTATCAAGGCCTGTTCCCGTCATCCAAGGGCAATCGATATATTTTGGTTGCGGTTGATTATGTCTCCAAGTGGGTGGAGGCGGTAGCATCTCCCGCTAATGATGCTAGAACGGTAATATCTCTGTTTAAAAAGACTATTTTTCCCCGCTTTGGTGTTCCAAGAGCGATTATTAGTGTTGGTGGAAGCCATTTTCATGAGAAGCGACTTGATGCTTTACTTGCTAAGTACGGTGTCTCTCACCGTACCGGTCTTGCCTACCACCCTCAAACGAGTGGGCAAGTTGAGGTGTCCAATAGGGAAATCAAGTCTATCCTCCAGAAGGTCGTGTCAAAAGCTCGAAAGGATTGGAGCTCTAAGCTAGATGATACATTATGGGCTTATCGTACCGCCTTTAAAACGCCTATTGGTACTTCCTCTTACCGATTGGTCTATGGCAAGTCATGCCATTTACCGGTCGAGCTTGAGTACAAAGCTTGGTGAGCGATTAAGGAGCTTAACTTGGATTCACATTTGAGTGGGGAGAAGAGACTCATGCAATTGAATGAGTTAGAAGAATTCCGTCTTGGTGCCTATGATAGTGCTCGAGTTTATAAGGAGCGCACCAAGCGGTGGCATGACAAGCATATCCTTCGCCGTGAGTTCAATGTGGGGGATAAGGTATTATTGTTTAACTCTAGACTCCGGTTGTTTCCCGGAAAGTTGAAATCTCGTTGATCAGGACCTTTTTCTGTCACCCATGTGGGTAAATTTGGCTCGATTGAAGTCGAGAATGATTCGGGTGAACGATTCAAGGTGAATGGTCAACGATTGAAGTTATATCATGAGGGTGCTCAAGTTGGAGCGATTGAAGTTATACGACTTCATCCGGTTCCCTCATTCCACTAAATCTTGAAACTCATCAAGTCATGCGGGACTCTAAACCAACGCTACCGGGAGGCAGCCCGAGTATGTAAATAATTTCCCTCATTCTCGTTTTTTATTTATTTTTATTTAGATGTTTTAATGAGGACGAGATGAGGTACTAATGTTTTTGGAGATGCGCAGAATCATCGGAAATAACTCGAATTGAAGTTATTAGAAAAAGGAGAAGAAAAATTCACCGTGCTTGTGAGAATATAGCAGGTCACCTCAGCCTTGGCCTAGGGGGCCTGTCGACTTTAGGGGCCGAGGCACGAGAATTTGAGTTCTAATAGGGTGATTTGTGCATCTCAGCCTGCCCCTAGGCCCCCTATTGACTTCAGGGGCCGAGGTACATGGGAAATTAGAGGATATTGGAGCAAAATCTCGAAAAAAATGAAGGAATAGGGCGGTCAGGCCGGCTAGCCGGGGGCCTGTGCCTACCGGCTGAGCTGTGAGAGGAGTATTCCAATTAAAAAAATCGAAAAAAAATAAATGGTTCGTCAGGCCGGCCAGCCGGCGGCCGGTCCAGACCGGCCGGGGCGCACACCATACCCCCAAACCTTGTTTCCCTCGTCATTTTCTTCATTCATTATTTTCTCTCGCCTCTCTCTTCTCTCTCTCATCCTCCAAACCCCACTTCCCTTCAATTTCCAGCTTCATTCCTTCCCCTTTCTTCACTCTCACTCCTCAAATTTCCCCATACTTTCCCCAAATTTGCTGCTACTCTCAGATTTGCAATGCCTCCTCGGAACAAGCGCACCAGAAATGACCATGCTCAACCCGACATTGATCCTGATCCGGTTTTTCCAGGTGTAAATTTTACCACTATTGACCAAAAGGTACGGTTTCAAAAGTTGAGAAAGCGGTCTATTGTTCCAACTCGTTTTATCGATCGTGATGCTATGCGAACTTTAGGCTTAGATTCTGCTTTGGAACTTTTGTTTAAAGGTGTTGGTATGAGTACATTTTTTACGATGCGTCGTAATATGTATACTCAGCTTACGTTGGAATTTCTGAGTTCATTTGAGGTCAATAAGAATAGACGGTCTGGTGATATTTCTGTTGAGTTCCGTTTACTGAATACTAGTTTTGCGCTGAGCCTGAAGCAGTTTGGGGATTGTTTTGACCTTAAGGATTATGATGACCGTACACCACCCGAGCATGCTAATTTTAGGGTGGGTGATTTTCGGGAATGTATTGCTGATGCCCCCGTACACTACTGCGGGGCATATGAGTTCAAATAATATTCATAATCCGGTCATAAAGGTTTGGCAGAGGTTTAAAGGATGGACGATTTTTGCTAGGAAGGAGCCACATAATGTGCGCACCGAGGAGGTGTCTATTTTGGGCTCGTATTTGCGGCGTAAGCCGAAGGTGTGGCATATTAATATTGCCTATCACCTCGTCCTCCAGTTTAGGAGAATAGCTACGGCCGTTGCCGATGTTCCTATTTATATTGGCGCGTTAGTCACGCAATTAGCTCTTCGGTTGATCGCTTTTCGTGAAGCGGATCATGATCCGATCCAGGGCGAGATTACTCTTAGCCTCCGATATTTGGCTTCTCTTAACTGGATTTCTTCTAGGCATCAGAATCGTTGGGCTTGGCTTATTCATGAGCAGACGACTATTATTTTGCAAGCCGGGTCGGTTTTGTCACTTGAGGCTGATCAGCCTAATTATTTATTACCCGTCGCTGCACCTAGCTCTCTTCCTTCGTCGCATGCTGTTACCTATACTCGTCGCCCGAAGAGCGAGCCTAGTACCTCCTAGCCCGCCCCTGAACCCGGTCCATCTCAGCCTGTTTCCGAGCCCACCACCACTACTACTTTTGAGCAGCCCCCTCCACCACCCCAGTATAGTCCCCTCCATCCCGATCTGATTGCATGGATGGAGCGCATAGAGTTGAGTGCTGGTTCGTCCCGTTGTGACTTGGATACTCTTCGCACGGAGACTCGTACCGACACCGCTGCTACTCACGCTCGTCTAGACAGGTTATATGCTGATCAGTGCCTCGGGATGTATCCCGTATATGATGACTATGCTAGGCGTGCGGCTGTGCCACCACAGGGCCCTTACCCCTCGTACTTTTCGTGGCCCGTGGGTGGTTATACTGACCCTTCGATTCATGGCGGCTTCCATCTTTACACTGACTATTTCAGTGCCCCGACGGGCCCTGCTTTTGGAGCCGCTAGTGATTTTCAGGGAGGTGGTTGGTATACGGGTGGTGCGTCTGGCTCCGGGACTGCTGCAGATGATGATACGGAGGATGATGATTTCGGTGATGATGATGATGATGATCAGTAGCGGATTGCTGATTCCACTACCTCTCCGGCATATTTGGTATGTCTTTTCTCTATCCTCGGTTTTTATTTGTGTCCCCCACCAATTTTGCGTCTGTATGATATGGACATTGAGGACAATGTCGAGTCTAGCGTGGGGGAGTTGTTAGTATTTCTAGTTTTATTTCCTTGAGTCTTAGTGTTGTCTATGATACCGATTATGCAGCAATGATGATTATTTTCACACTTTAGGCTACCTACTCGTTCCTAATTGGCATTCATTTGACCTTTGTTATGTGGAATAATAATTAATCGACAAGTATGCAACCAACTGAGCCATAATTTGTGATTCTCATTTAGACCGACCTTGCATTTAGGCTTTAGCTACAAAATTGGTGAGATTTAGAGCCTCCTGTAGCCAGTACATTCATACTTAACTACCACTTAGGTTGTGTGTGTAGGTCTCCTCGTGGAATATGCTATGTCAATACGCATAAGTATGGTGTTTTCACCCTTTATTTTGACTAACTTGCCTAGTGATCATTTTTGGGACATTTTCATTTTCATCTATTTTTATCCATTTTCTCCTTGGCTAAAATGTTAAGAATTCACAAAATGGACTACAAAATCAAATTTGCCTACCTAGCCAAGCTTGATGAAGTAGGTCACCTAGTGCGTTCTATGCTCGTTATTGTGTGAATTTGGAGATTTCTGATGGATGTTTGGATGTGGTTGAATCTGTTTCAAGGGAGTATGTAGATCTTGTCCGGGTCAATTTGAGTCATTATACATTTGCTTCTAATTTCATCGAGCTTTGAAAAAAAATCAAATCAAAAAAAAAAAATTTGAGTAAAAATCAAAAAAAGGAAAAAAAAATAAAAAAAAATCGAAAAAGAAAAAAAAAAGAGAAAAAAAAATCAAAAAAGAAATATTATTCTCGTTACTTTTATTTTCCGTTACTTGATGAAATTTGAGCGCCCTTTTTTGACCTCGGACTCGTTCTCGTTGGTTGGTGATTTGTACGTTTTGTTTATGGAAGTGGAAGAATTTTTGAGTTGAGCATTATCGCACTAATTAGTTCACTAGCTTGGCTTTAACCTCACATGACCATATCGATTTCCACCTTCTACCTTGTTATCGCCATCCTTGCCTCCCTATGTGATCCTAGCGTGTTTTGTAAAAATTTAGAGGTCGATACCATACTAGATTGCGGGCATATTTCCATGAGTTGGAGTAGTTAAGCGTTTTCACACATATATTTCACATATACGCACCCTTCCTAATTGAGCGTTGAGTGGCTCCGTGAGTAGCCTATGCAAGGGTTTTGGTTGAAAATGTAGTTTCTACATATTATGCTTGGTGAAGTTGTGCATTTGTTGATGGATTATTTTTCCTATTTCCCGCCTTGGAATTCGTTTCTTAGACTTGGTTAGATGTTTGCTATGATGGACTTGAGTATTTGGTTGCCTATTATTTGCTTTGAGCTGTTTCGGTATTATATTAGTTGTTTTCTTACGGGTCTTGCTTGAGGACAAGCAAGGGTTCGGTTCGAAGGAGTTTGATGTGTCGTATTTATATTGCGTTATTCCCTCGATTCCGTTGTCTTTTATGGTCGGAACGCGCTCTTTAGAGTCGTTTCTTCTAACATTTTGCTTTGAGTGAGTGTTTTTGTAGATTCTACACGATTTCAGGTCTTTATGTGCATTTACACTCATATCTTGTTAGAAGAACGATCCTGAGACAAAACCCGTGCTTTAGGACGTCTAGGCGAAGAAGAAACGAGAAGTGTCGATTCATTGGGCCACGGAAAGCGGCCCATTACTTCTTCTATTAGTGTTGTGCGCGCCAGCCTGCATGTGACAGGCGGCCTGCTGGCCGGCCGGCATGACACAAGGGTTATTTCAGCTTCATTTTTAGGTGTGCGTCGGCCCCTGCATGTGGCAGGCGGCCTGCCAGCCGGCCGGCATGCACACCCAGTTCATTTTCGCCTATTTTGTATAACTAAGGATTTGTATTATGGAGCTATCATCACTTTTCATACTTAGTTTATTTTTACTTTAGAAAACTCGTGACCCTTAGGATTCTAGCACTCGGTTTTCATTCGGATTCGATTTCGGTAAATTCATTTTATGCAATTTTCAGTTTTACGTTTCAATCTTCATCGTAAATTATTTAGTTTGTCGTAATTTTCTCTATTTGCAATTTATTGCTCCGTTTAGTTCGTTAGATTTATTTGCTTCAATTTGTATTATGAATTACATGTATGCGATTTGTTGTTTCGTGATCATCATGCGTAGCTAATTTTCTCGCTAGGGTCGAGAGGGATCGATTGATTATTATACGATTATGCTACTTTGATACTAAATGTATAATTATGCTAGTACCATCTTCGCGTGTTTTATTTGTCGATTAATTTGTTAAAGCCCACAACATTTTAATCTGTTTGGGAAATTCTAGTTCTTGTGCGAAAGCCGAATTAGGATTAGATCACGCACAATTTGGTAGGGAGTCTAAATAGTTGCGAGAGCCCTTTAGATCCTTCCTAGGTTGACACGATTCGAGAGAACGTGTTATAGCCGACTAGCATGTTTATGTGTTTATTATTATTGTCGCATAATTTTTGAACATCTATCGTGAACCCGTGACCTTAGTTTTCATCTCATTGTTAGATTCGATTTTTATTATCGTTTTTTAGGAGTCTTTTAGGAGTCTTTTATATATTTTCAATCAATCAACCGTTTAGAGCATTTTAGAATCGCTATAGCTAATAGACGAAAATTGACTGTTTCCCTGTGGATTCGATACCCTGCTTGCCGCTATCTTCTTGTTAGTAGCATTAGGTTTATCTTGATTGGGTGAGATGACTTAACCCACATCAGTCCTCTAAACCTTCTAAGAACGTACTATGGGACGATAAGCGGGATGGAAAGGGAATGAACCACCACTACTACACAAATGGCCTAATGCAACACTTTTGTTGCAACACTTTCACTTTGTGTTGCAAGAGAAATTAATTTGCAACATTTTTGATGAAAATGTTGCTTATATTAAACCGAAGCAACATTTTAAAAAAAATGTTGCATTGCACTAACCTATTGCAACACTAGTTGTATCATTTCTCAAAGTGTTGCTAAGAATTGAATAGAATTAATAAAATTAAACTAATTAACATTTTTTAATAGAAAAGTAGATGGGATATGCATTATACTTTACGACTCTCTCGTCAATTGTAATTAACTAACATATATATATATATATATATATATATATATATATATATATATATATATATATATATATATATATATATATATTTCCGGGCGGGTATATACCCGGTCGGTCCATCGGCCCCCTTGCCCCTGACCGGCTTGAAATTTTTTTACCTTTTTTAAAGTGTAAGTGGAACCCCTGAAAGTATAAGTTGGGCTTTATATAAGTGTAAGTGAGATTCAGACGGTTCGCACCAAAGTTGTGATTCGAACGGGATCCTATATAGAGAATTAGGATCCCGTCCGAACCTTTTGTTGGATACTAACCGTACGAACTATGTAAAACCCCCAAAAAAAAGGACCCGCTCACATACACTGTTCATACGCATTCTATCCTTCATTCAATCTCCTTCAATAGGCTATTCTTATTCCTCAGCTATGCGTTCTTCAATCGGCTCATCAATTCTTCGATCCAACCCAGTAACTCCTCCAAGATTCCTTCATCCACGTTCTTCTATCCATAATTCCTCAATCGACTATTCTTCAATCCACTGAATTCTTCATTCCACTGAATTCTTCAAACAGTAAGTTCTTACCTAGGGTTAGCTTATTCAATTTAATTGAATAATTAGATTTTTGATGTTAGTTAGATTTTTCTTTTTGAATAATTAGACTTTTGATTTTCCATTTATTGGAGGTATTTCTTGTTGCTTCTTAGAGTATGTCGAGTTTTGATTAACCAAGTACACCACGTTAACTTGACAGCCATTGTAGTTGATTTTTTTTCTGTTCATTAGCTTTTGATTTTTGATGTTCACATCTACAGGTATTATATTCCTACCTATCTCTTCTCAGTTCTCATTCATTCATTCATTCATTCATATTGATAGTAATAGTATAATACGTTTGTTGCTTCTAGCTTTATTGCAGTATCGTGAAAAATGTGGCAGAGGACCTGCTTGAGTCCATAGCCCACCACATCGGCTCCAATACATTGGCTGACTTCCCTCCATTTTCAGCTGTTCGAGTCAAGGTTAAGAAGCCTCATGTTCCTATTCATGCCCACCTCGATTATCTTGGCATCCAGATTTTCATGACTCGCAACACATAGTTCATACACCCTCAAACACAGCTCTAGTCACCAGTCTCACTTAGTCAGTCAGGCCACTTCTTTACCTATAAAACAAAAATGCACATTCCCATTTTAGGTGATTTTCACGAAGGACTTTAAGCCAAGGCACGTATCACGCACACCTCTTACACCTTTTATTTCCATTCTTTTGTTTTCATTTGTTGGGAGTCAAAGGCAACCTTTTGTTTGTCTCTTATAATTACACCTTATATATTGCTAGGCACGTGGGAAGGATAAGTACGGATTGTACATAATTTTATTTGTTCTTGTTTTCTTTCTTTCTCTCATTTTTTCTTTCTTTTTCTCTCCTTAAGAATCCTAGATCTATATTAATTACTATTTGGGTAGTCAATTATGTAGGCCTAATCCTCTGTTTTTTGGTGTAATTACTACAACCAGATCCTGTATCGAGAGTCGAGACACATGGAAGAGCATGGACTTGAGTTCCTTCGGTTTTTTCGGTGGTTTAATTGTATTCTTATACGCAAGGTTTGTTCCAATTGTAACTTTCATTCACTTCATGTTTTTCTCTCTTTTATGTGCTTCGTGTGTCCCATTGAAGAGTAAATTCGTATTGTCTTCTGTTTGAAATTATGGTTTCAAATTAATGGTCTGGAAAACAATGTATGAATTGTATTTGTAAAGCATACAAGAATTTGTGAACACTGTTAGATTCTATGGGAAATTGAGATAATGAGAGTGGAAGCAAAAGCTTTACCAAACAAATGACAAATTTGTCCCCTATTTCTCACCTTGATCTTGCTATTCAAGTTGCTATAGACATTTGGTTCAACAAGGTCTCACCTCTCCCATCCCATCTGGGTTCTTCTCAATTTCTATTCTTTCATTCAATTTTGTTTCTATCATTCAAATTTGGTTTTTCTTATGGTTATTGAAATATACGGAGTACTAGTTTTTAAGGATATTGTAGGTTGATATTTGTGGGCGGCTTGTAACATTCTTTGCTTATCCTTAGATTGGTAAAATTAAATCTGGATCACACAGAAGTGACACCTTTTCTCAGTGGAGTCTTGTGTTTTCAATATTGTTTTTATATTAGAGCTTAATCTGGTGATAAATTAGTTTTATACGAGTATATGATGATGATTGTTCTGAATTGATGGCATACTCTTGATCAATTTTCTTGTAATATTATTGGATAATATATTTCGTAGTGTTGTAGACGGAACGCGTTATATAATTGGTGTTTTACGTCCCCCTATGCTTAAATAAGATGCAGGCTGCATTATCATCGAATATGGCTTAGTTAATTGAAGAATTGGACTGCTATAAACCTGAATGTGAGTTAGGCAATATCAAGTGCAAGCTGTTTTGAGTATAAGTATAGGTTGTGCGGTTCAATTAAAGCTCAACAGTCCATTTAGTGCATCAATGCATCAGGCCTGAAGTGCTGATTAGTGTCAGGCCACACATTTTAGTGACAAATCTGGCTCTTTGACTGTTAATTAACGTGGCAGAAAGTTCATAGTGAAAGCTGAGGCAATCAACATCTGCAACTACATGATTCAAAGACATGTTGAGACCGTTTCTACCTGGCATTCGAAGACCCATCTTCGTCTTGTGAGCGACACGAGTATAATAGCCGATAGGTATTAAAGGTGGCAGCTTATAACATATGGAATTTGATGATATTCACTCATATAATTGCACAATCTTTTGCGGAATTTGAAGTACCAACAATACTGACTAATGTAATTCTATAATCCTTTGTAGATGTCATCACTTATTCGTCGCTGGATGAGAAGCTTCTTATTGAATTAGCATTAAACGCTAAGATTGTTGAATAGTACTTTTTGGATATGTCAACGAAGCTGAAATTGTTGAACGAGACAAATTCGAACTATTTTTGACAAATTCAAACTATTTTTTTTCTTAAATAATTATTTTGCATCTATTAGTTTTAAATACAAAGCACAGTGAAGTTGATGTTATAAATACATACGTAGTATATACATTGTGATGTATTATTATTCAATTTTGTACAAAGTTTATATGTGTATATCGATGAACAATTTATTATTTGAGTTGCATCGATGATAAAAAAATTGGTGTATTTTGACGTTCGTTAATTCAAATTTCGGCGGCGGTTGCATTTGGTAAACAAAAGTGTTGCAAACAATGTTTTATAATGTCACTTTAACCAATTATAAGTGTTGCAGAAAAAAAGACAGTGTTGCTTTTGTTCCTTAAAATGTTGCATTTTTCGGGTAAAGTGTTGCATTTTTCGGGTAAAGTGTTGCATTAGACAATTACATGTGTTGCAAGAAAAATGTTGCATATTTTAATTAAATGCAACATTTTAAAAAAATGTTGCATTTGATAAGAAAGTGTTGCGTAAAGTGTTGCATTAAGCTATTGCAACACAACTTTAAGCAACACATCCAAAAGTGTTGCAAAAGCCTTTAGCAACACTTTTAAGCCATTAGGCAACATTTTTAAGGTGTTGCAATAGACCATTTGTGTAGTAGTGCACGGAGTTAGTCGACACTGTAGGTAAAGTGAAGCCCCGCCCCCTTTAGCGATAAGCCAGGAGGGTCGTCCCATGCTAAAAAATAGCCTAAATAGTCCAAGTAAAAAGGTGGATATGGTTTCAAAGTGAGGGAATACCGACCATTACCGCTATCATCCTTCCTAGGGACTCGGTTCTTCGGTAGGCTCTTCACGATAACAATCGGTAAAAGCCTTATTTTTGAGGGGTAATATTTTTGTGAAATGATTTTCATGGCATTTTTCTTCTTTTGTATTTTGTTTTTGACTTGTTGTGCCTTTCTTTTTCTTCTTTTGTGTTTTGGTTTGCCCTTGTGGCCAAGTGATGCGACTCGGGATCTACAATCATCACGACCCCCGCTTAGCGGCGCAGGGCACAACCTCCTCTTGGAGTATGCCTTGTACGTGACTAGAGTTCCCAAATCTAATGTGCATCATAATCGAAATGAATAACCATATAGATGTAGAAGTCTAAATAAATTGCAACTTATTTGCGGAATGTGTGTAGAAGTGATGCGCGTCGAGGATCGATCCACAGGGACGGTCGAGAGGTAGTCGGTCAAGTCAAAGTCTAGGAGTGATTGGGTCGAGAAGGGGGGTTTTGGGTCGAGAGCGGTCGAGAGAGGTCGAGAGATCGTAGGCTACGGTCAATAAATAGGAAAGGTGTTGGGGAGAGCCGGGATTCGGAAATGGGGTCTAATAGTCTCGGGATCGAGTTTTTGTTACAACGTTAAAAAGGAGAGTGCCACCTTTCGGTATCCTCATCCAACCTACCTAAGCCCGCTTTCGCGATGAAAGGGTAAGTCTCAATCTAAGGTAATTTCTACCCCGAGTTTCCCCATATTGGTAGAAATGAGTCAAGGTCGGCCTAGTCGCGATTCTAAGTCAACAAAGACACAAAAACCTTAACATCGATAATTAACAAGTAAACAACCCACCAACATCCCTTGAATAAAATAATCCAAATCCTCTTCCCTAATTCCCCAACAAAGAAGTCTACTCACAAATCATTATGGAAATCATTTCAACATGCATATTAATTAGATCTAATGAAACTAACAACAATAATATGATCTAAACAAGATAATGATGAGAAAACAACATAAAAATTAAATTAGAGATTAGGGAGTGGAAGAGAATTATACCAACTATGTAGATCTATAGGAAATAAGAAGATTGCATAAGTAAAGATTGAATCTTTGATGAATAAAGTGAAGAACTTGTCACTAACCTTCATTAAACTTAATAAATCTTCAAATAAAACTTGAATAATCTTCTTACAAACTTGAGATCTAGATAATTGTTGATGGAAATTATGTAGATCTACTACTAATTACTATGTAAACTATTAGAATATTTGGAGGATTTTTACTAGAATACTACTAAACTACTACTAATGGATGGTGTAATAGGATGGTGAAAGGGTGTAATGTCTTCCCTCCTTAGCACAATGGAGAGGTGACTTGGGCAATAAACTAGGGTAACATATATATAGTAATCTCTTAATGGGTATTTAACCTAAAGCCCAAATCTAATCCTTGCCCATTAGTGAGACTTTGTCCTTTGAGATGCAACTTTGCCCAATGAGTCTTCATAGGGCGAAGTTTTGCCCTGCGGTTGACGACATTAGCACTACCGGGTGAAATTTCACCCGGTGAGATTTTCTTCTCGAATCGCCATTTTTGGCGCTTTTCTCCATCGGGCGAAATTTCACCCGGTGGGCGAAATTTCGCCCGGTCATCTCATAGGGTGAAATTTCACCCTATGAACTTTTTGTCCAAAATGGCAATCTGGGGAGGAACACCGTCGGGCGAAATTTCGCCCGGTCAAATTTTCTTCGGGTGAAATTTCACCCTGTGACTTCAGAGGGCCATAACTCTCTCGTTTGATCTCCGATTGAGACGTGTGATATGTCGTTGGAAAGCTAAGAAGATAAGCTTTCACCTCCAACTGGATTCGCTTCGATCCGAGGTATAGAACTCAAGATATATTCATTTGAAGTTCGACCTCTCCGGTGAAGATGCACAATGGACTTGAAGTTTTTACTTTTCACTCAAGGTTTCACCTCTTGGGTTTGGACTTTGGATTTTAAGTTGTGTGCTTTGCTTTTCGGACGATCTCCCTTTCTCTCTCATGCTCATAGGAGCTCGGACACGTTTTTGGTCGAAAATCCTATCAAAATAGACAGAAAACTACCAAAAACACGTAAAATGCAAAACAGAGACGCTAATGCGAGAATTACTCAAAATACGGCAATAATCGCAAAACGAAGGAAAAACGGGTGTAAATGGGAGGTAAAACGGTCCAAATTTGGCACACAACAATTCCCCCACACTAAACCGTTGCTCGTCCTCGAACAAAGACCCAAAAAGAAATTAGCTACTACTACTACTACTAAGCTAGATTATGCTAAGCCGATACGAGGCAATTAACGAGCCCGCTCCGTCCCTTCAACTCACATCGAAATACCCATGAGGTAGAGTACTCCCATGGAAGGCAAGTTGGGTCTTGCTCAAAATGGTGGATGCGACTAAACACACAAAAACACATAACACGAAAGAATAGACGCATCCAAAGCAAAACTAAAACACCGAATCCCTCATCGAGACGGCAGGGAAAGACACCAATTACTTACCTAAAGCAACAATAAACTTCCAAGTTAAATCACCCACGTAAACAAGGACCAAAGCCTAATACTATGACAATTAAGCAATATAAATGTTGATAACTTAGCTAGGTCCTCCTAATCTTCTAAAGGGGTACTACGGGGCGTATAACGGAGTGGAAAAAGTGAGCCATGGATTCGTTCGACACTGTAGGTAGGTGCAGTCCCGCTCTCTTTGGCTAAGGCCAAGAGGGTCGTTCCAAACTCGAATTTCCTAAATTAGCCCAAACAAAAAGGTGGAGTGTTTACAATTATTGGGTGGATCGACTCATCACCGCTATCTTCCTACCTCGGGACTCAGTCCTCTAGTTGGCACTTCACGACGATGAATCGATCAAAGGGCTTTCTTCTTTTCTTTTTTTTTTCTTTTTTTTTTCATTTTTTTTTTCAAGGAGACGTTTTTGACGATACGATTTTTTTTCATTTGAAGCTCCTTTTCTTTCTCCTTTGTTTTTCCTTTTCATGTTTTTGTCATGTTTTTGTGCCCTTTTTCTCTTGCTTTGGTTTGCCCATTTTGGCTATTTTTTTATGTGGTTCGAAACCAAGTTTTGAGGTTATTTTTTTTTTTGTAAACTTATTGTGGTGATGTATGGGTGAAAGGATAAATAGGTACCCGGAAACGGGCCCATCCCCGGATAACCTACAAAAAATGGAGAATTTGGACTAAAGGTGCAATGGTCATTCGAGCAAGGTCACCTAGAAGACGGGATGCGGAAACCAAGGCCTAACTCCTCCATGGGTGGTCAAGTGCAAACCCCGAAGTAAACCTCTAGTAGAAAAGGTGGACTCAAAGGTAAAGGATCAACAAATTCATTGCCTAAGAGTCATTCTACTAGACTAAGGTCCAAAATCTACAATGGGTTATCCATAATGGAATGTAAACTCTTGCAATAAGTTTGTAATCGGGTTTTCAAAAACATTTAGTCCTAGACACGCTATACAAAAGCAAAAGGGACACACGAAAAAGAAAAGGCAAATAAAAGAAAACACGAGTAAAGTCATGCACTTCGTACTCCATCGACATTCAAGCACAAAAATCAACCACAACACCCAAAATACTCATCTCTTCGAGAGCCTCCCAATTGCAACAACCTAACTCCTCTACAAAAGTAAAGAAGAAAGCGAAAAGGAAGGAAGTTACCTAGCGGGTTGCTTCCATAACTCTTCAAATTGTGTTATCAAGGTGGTGGTTACCTGTAAGAGTAGAGAACAAGACTATACAAGGGACACGAAAACATAACGAAAACGAGAAAAGAAAAAGGGAAAAAGAAAAGGAAAATAAAAAGAAAATGTTTTTGGTTTTTCGAAATTTTTGAATTTTTATGGTTTTTTGAAAGATTTTTGAAAAACAAAAGGATAGTAGATCCCTCTCCCACACTAAAACTGTGCATTGTCCTCAATGCACAAGTAGTGGAAAAGATCAAAAAGATGGAAAAGGAAAAATAAGAATTTTTTTTTTGGATTTTTATAATTTTTCAAATGTTTTTGGATTTATCGAAATTTTGAAGAAAGAAAACAAACGAAAAGAAAATGATAAAAGGGTGGCGGGCCTAGGTGCAATCACATCGCCTAGACCCTAGCCAAGTGACTAAGAAAATGAGAATAAAATAAAATAAAAAAAATTAAAAGAAAGGATGAAAAGTGGGAGTAGGTGTAGTCACATCACCTAGCCCGGATTAAGAAAAATTTGAGAAAATGAGAAGAATTTGGATTTTCAAAAGGTCAATGGCGTAATCACATCGCTTAATGACCGGGAGAAATACCAAGGCCGCTTTGGCCGCAACAATCGATCAATGGGACAGCTTGCAAAGTTATGTTAGAGATAAATCAATCACAATGATCAAGGAATAAGAGGAATAAGAAAAGAATCAACCAAAGGACATGCAATTATAGATTATTAGAGACTCACCGACCCAACCCACACACAAATACACAACACACACACACACCACCGACTCCGGGAGAGGGTCTAGTCTGAGTGATCGACCGACGCAAATGAAGCGCTAGGAGACCCATAGAAAAAGGGTATACCCTCGGAGGATGGCTCGGGAGAAAACTTCTTCGGACCGTCGCTAAGCGAGAGGGCAAAGTCGGATTCAATCTCACAAAGGTCATAGATCGTACGACCTTTGGGCAACTTATAGTATGCATACTCCCAAACTCCCCTTCCTCCCGACTCGGTCTTGGTCAATCGGAATTTACCGGAACCCAAGGGTAGGTCCCAATTGTGGTGAACAAGGATAGTGGTTCGGTGTGTGTTCGGAACTATTAAAGCTCTTCCACGGCTAATGTAGACGAGGCGCTGATGAGGTACATGAAAAATCCAAGTCGGAAAATAGGCCTCGTCAAGCCATATGGAATCATCTAGTGGGGTGAGGTGGTCGGTCGAATAACCCAATTTGTTTGCAATTATGGTCATGAGACCTCCACAATCTAAGGAGGGGTGTTGGGTAATAATGATACGGTAGAAGTGCAACGCCACGACAAGTGGTAGGTCTAAAGGGTTAGGGTTACCCAACAAAGAGTCACAAATCAATTGCAAGAGGAACTCGCAAGTAAGGTCTTTATAGGTGAAGGCCGTGAGGCTAAGGAGCTTGCTAGTTCCGGTCCTTGACGATAACTCTTTAATATCGTCTACTATTCCTAGATTGGTCATTGTGTGGGGACAAGGCCACATAGTGCTCTGAAAGATCTTTTCAGAGAAGGTTCGAGCTAGAGAAGTAATAAGACAAGGCAAATTTGTAGGCTTAGAAGACTTAGAAGATGTAGAAGATCTAGACGGTGCAGAAGTCAAAGCCATACCTTGTTTACGAGCGGCTCGCCTTGCTCTTGTCTCCATAATAATAGATTTGCAAGAATATTCCCAAAAACTTTAGCTTCACCTCTCCAAGCATCCAAAATAATCACCAAAGATGGGATGGAATGGAGGTATGATTGTGGTTGGGGTATGGAAGGTGGTGTTTAATGAAATGAGGAGTGAATTGTGGGATAAAAAGGGTGATATAGATAAGGGTGGTTGAGGAGGGAAAGTGAAAGTTTTAAAGTGGGTGGTAAAATTTGGTGTAAAAGTTTTTGGAGGGAAAGTTATGTGGGATATTTGGGAAGGAGGGAATTGATTTTGTAGTGAGAAAATATGTTATAGGTGATTGACGTTCAAGCTCATGCCGCCGGGTGAAATTTCACCCGGTCAAGCACCACCGGGTGAAATTTCACCCGGCGGTATTCCGTCATAAAAATCGATCTTGCCAATTTTTTTCCACCGGGTGAAATTTCACCCGGTGAAAATCTCACGTGGCGAAATTTCGCCCGGTGGTATCTTCATTAGTTCTGGCAGATCTGGCACTTTTTCGTAGGGTGAAACTTCGCCCGGTCAAATCTCACCGTGCGAAATTTCGCCCAGCGGTCTTGATTGCTTCCTTTTTCTGCCTTGTCATTCCATGTCTCTTCAATAATCACCTAAAATTTCAAATAACGACACGACTCATATTACATAATCAATATCTCCCACAAACATGCTTGTGGTCTTCAAATTAAGCACCATAACTTCTCCAAAAGTTTGATCTTCATCCAAATAATTGCTCCATGACGAAATCCAAGTTCATCCATTGTCCTCAAGCTAACAAAGCTAACAAACACAAAGAAATATGATACATATATACAAGGTGGTTGTTGAGGATACCACCAAACCTACATCAAATTGAGAGGGTTAAACAACGCTCCTCAACGGGAGCTCATCAACTTCCACGGTAGCAAAGGTCTCACGAACGTGACCGACATGATAAATTTGTAAGCGTTGTCCATTAACCATAAACTTCCCGGTTTTCGGGCTTGAGATTTCAATTGATCCAAATGGTTGTGTCTTGGTCACCTCGAATGGACCTGACCATTTCGATTTCAACTTACCGAGGAAAGACTCATTCGAGTTTTCAAGTAAATAGCAATTCAATGCTCTTAGAAGTAGATCAAACAATCTTGCATGGAACTCAAAGAAATGACAATATGAAGCATTGATGCACAAAGATAGCACATAAACATAAGAGGTCAAAGCAAATAATAGAGTATCCATCATGCCTCTATGTTCAAAAGGCGCTTTCATGTCATTGTTAAACTCCTTATGTGAGGGAGGAAGGAATATCAAAGAGGATGGAGGATATATGGTGCAGGAACCATTCAAGTCTAGCTCAAATGAGGCTTGTAAATAGGTAAAGAGAGACATTTTATCAAAAAGGTGAGGGTAAAAGAAGTCATCCTTAGACAATACCTCAATAATGATCACATTAGAGCTCTCCTCCTTCTTTCCATTATCACTCAAAGCTTCATGCTTCTCAATAAAGTGGTTCTTAGGAGCTTCTCCACAATTCGCTCCATCATCAAACATCTCACCCTCTTTACTTCTAACTCCCTCTATCATGCGCTCAAATAGAGGATTATGCATCGCAACCTCACATAAGCTCTCAATTGCCAGATTTTCAAAGGTGTTGGTCATGGAAAGCTCAATAGACTTATCACAAGTAGTTGTAGGTATGTCCTCACGTTTACTCTCATCATCAACAAAGTGGGGGATGCAATCATTCTCAAGGGAAAGAACGGGGTTCTCAACCTCTATTAACACACAATCGTCATCCCTCTTCATGTCAAGAACATCACAAGACATACTCACAATTTCTTCATTATAAGGCTCATCAACATCCTCAAAATTCTTAACAAGAGTCTCCTCAATAACCTCATCACCAACACATCTCCTACTTCCAATATTATCGTCAAGTGTCACATTTAAAGGCTTGGAGCTCATATCATGTTGCATAGAAGAGGAGTTAATTAGCTCAAGCACATCATTATTACAAGACACATTGACATCTTCACAATTCTTACATGACTCCATAAAATCCTTATCAAGAGCATCATTATCAATCAAATGCAATGGAGAATCATGCACAAAACATGTATTCAAAGGGAGTGGGGGAGCATGTTGGGATTGAACAATATGCACATCGTCTTCTTCATCCTCTTCCTCTTCTTCTTCATATATTATATCCAAATGAGAAAAGGGTGGAGGTGAAGAGGAAGCATTAAATTCATGTTTCACATCATCACAAATGGCATAAGGTGAAGAATCATGCAAATTATCCACAAAAATTGGAGAAGAGTTAACAAGAGAGGATTGAACATTGCAAACAAGAGAGGAAGATTCAACTCTCGGTTCTCTCAAAGGTGTCACTCTCCCATATCCCTCACGGGCATCGGTTCTAGCCACTTTCTCAAGCAATAATCTCGCATCATCATCACCTAATTCATAAAAGTTACCACCGGCCGAAGTATGAATCAATTCTCTAACGTGTTCAAGCAAGTTGTCAAAGAATATTATGGTGGTTAGCCAAACCGGAATCCCATGGCGTGGGCAATATGTCAATAAATCTCGAAATCTATCCCAAGCATCACTTAAACACTCAAACTCACCTTGTTCAAAGGTAAGGATCTCTCGTCTAAGTTTATTGGTCTTGTGATATGGGAAGAAGTGGTTTAAAAAGGCTTGAACAAGGTCATCCCAAGTACAAAATATGTTAGGAGGATAAGAATGTAGCCATTTCTTGGCTTTACCTCCAAGGGTGAAAGGAAAAGCTAAGAGTTTAAAGGCGTTGATTGGCAAACCATTCCTCTTTGCAACTAAACAATTTGTATGAAATTCTGTAAGGTGGTCAAGCACATTTTCATTAGGCAATCCCCAAAACATGTCTCTTTGAAGCACCGTGATAAATACTTGATTCACTTCAAATTTCGCTCTATCCTCATCTCTAACGGTGATAGGTGAGGTAACCATGTGGTCATAGAGTCTACTGTGGTCGTCTAAGGTCGTCATGAGAGACATAAAAGAGATTGATCTACGAATGAGATGAATCCAAGAGACAAGCAACACAAACACCAAGAAGCACACAAAAAGACTAACCTTTTTATTTGTTTGTTTTTTTTTTACCAAACACAATAAACTAAAACTCGACTAACTAATCACCGTCCCCGGCAACGGCGCCATTTTGATGCGCGTCGAATCGTCGTCTATCCAACGCAGTCAAACAATATTTGTAAACCCCGGAATACAACTACGTAGTAGCGGCAAGTCGAGGATTGATCCACAGGGACGGTCGAGAGGTAGTCGGTCAAGTCAAAGTCTAGGAGTGATTGGGTCAAGAAGGGGGATTTTGGGTCGAGAGAGGTCGAGAGATCGTAGGCTAGGGTCAATAAATAGGAAAGGTGTTGGGGAGAGTTGGGATTCGGAAATGGGGTCTAATAGTCTCGGGATCGAGTTTTTGTTACAACGTTAAAAAGGAGAGTGCCACCTTTCGGTATCCTCATCCAACCTACCTAAGCCCGCTTTCGCGATGAAAGGGTAGGTCTCAATCTAATGTAATTTCTAGCCCGAGTTTCCCCATATTGGTAGAAATGAGTCAAGGTCGGCCTAGTCGCGATTCTAAGTCAACAAAGACACAAAAACCTTAACATCGATAATTAACCGGTAAACAACCCACCAACATCCCTTGAATAAAATAATCCATATCCTCCTCCCTAATTCTCCAACAAAGAAGTCTACTCACAAATCATTATGGAAATCATTTCAACATGCATATTAATTAGATCTAATGAAACTAACAACAATAATATGATCTAAACAAGATAATGATGAGAAAACAACATAAAAACTAAATTAGAGATTAGGGAGTGGAAGAGAATTATACCAACTATGTAGATCTATAGGAAATAAGAGGATTGCATAAGTAAAGATTGAATCTTTGATGAATAAAGTGAAGAACTTGTCACTAATCCTTCATTAAACCCAACAAATCTTCAAATAAAACTTGAATAATCTTCTTACAAACTTGAGATCTAGATAATTGTTGATGGAAATTATGTAGATCTACTACTACTTACTATGTAAACTACTAGAATTTTTGGAGGATTTTTACTAGAATACTACTAAACTACTACTAATGGATGTTGTAATAGGATGGTGAAAGGGTGTAATGCCTTCCCTCCTTAGCACAATGGAGAGGTGACTTGGGCAATAAACTAGGATAATAACATATATATAGTAATCTCTTAACGGGTATTTAACCTAAAGCCCAAATCTAATCCTTGCCCATTAGTAAGACTTTGTCCTTTGAGATGCAACTTTGCCCAATGAGTCTTCATAGGGTGAAGTTTTGCCCTGCGGTTGACGACATTAGCACTACCGGGTGAAATTTCACCCGGTGAGATTTTCTTCTCGAATCGCCATTTTTGGCGCTTTTCTCCATCGGGCGAAATTTCACCCGGTGGGCGAAATTTCGCCCGGTCGTTTCGCCCGGTCATCTCATAGGGTGAAATTTCACCCTATGAACTTTTTGTCCAAAATGGCAATCTGGGGAGGAACACCGTCGGGCGAAATTTCGCCCGGTCAAATTTTCATCGGGTGAAATTTCACCCTGTGACTTCAGAGGGCCATAACTCTCTCGTTTGATCTCCGATTGGGGCGTGTGATATGTCGTTGGAAAGCTAAGAAGATAAGTTTTCACCTCCAACTGGAATCGCTTCGATTCGAGGTCTAGAACTCTAGATATATCCATTTGAAGTTCGACCTCTCCGGTGAAGATGCACAATGGACTTGAAGTTTTTCCTTTTCACTCAAGGTTTCACCTCTTGAGTTTGGACTTTGGATTTTAAGTTGTGTGCTTTGCTTTTCGGACGATCTCCCTTTCTCTCTCATGCTCATAGGAGCTCGGACACGTTTTTGGTCAAAAATCCTATCATAATAGACAGAAAACTACCAAAAACATGTAAAATGCAAAACAGAGACGCTAATGCGAGAATTACTCAAAATACGGCAATAATCGCACTTTATTCTCGCAAAACAAAGGAAAAACGGGTCTAAATGGGAGGTAAAACGGTCCAAATTTGGCACACAACAAGAAGGTAGAGAAATGAGTGTGTCGGGCGCGCTTTCCCTTCAAACCCACAAAAAGGTGGAAACTTGGACTAATTAAACAATTTCAAACATGGTCACCTAAGAGACGGGACTCAGAAACCAAGGCCTTTTCACTCCGTGGGTGGTCAAGGTGCAAATCCCGAAGTAAATCCCTAGTAGACTAGGCGGACTCAAGGTAAAGAACCAACGAAATCATTGATTTAAAGTCATTCTACTAGACTAAAGTCCAAAAATAAAATTATGTCACTAGAAAGGGCAAGTAAACACTTACGCACTAGCCTCAAAACCGAGTTTTCGAAAACATTTTCTTCACAAGACACAAACTATACAAGACAAAGTCAAAAACGAAACGAAACAAAGCAAGACAAACACACAAAGAAATAAGCAATCACCACCCCGAAATTTCCAAGCAAGCAACCACATCAATCCACAAACTCCAAAAAGCTCCACCCGAGTGTAAGTTCTTTATATGAATTTATCATGTTCTTAATTAATAAATGAACATAACGATAAACTCAAAAGCGAAAGTAATTAATAAGATCTAGAAATAATCTTCAGCCATTGCTTATCGGATTCCTGAACAACTTTATCTACAACCCGAAAATACCGTCCCCGAATACCGTCGACCATCTTAACTATATTGTCGGTTCTAAACTCTTTCCTCTCAGATTTAGATGGTGTATAGATGAATAGAGAGATGAATTTAGTGACCCTGAATAGTGTTGTATTTATACTAATCTTTCCATCAAAGATAAAATTACAACTATGTGGACATGACATAGGTCCACCCTGACGCGACCACGCGCGGGTTTGGGGAGGCGAATGAATCTCCATATGAGAATGGATCGAATTGAAATTTAAATCGAAGTTGGAGTCGCCACCGAACTTTGTGGGAGTTCGGGCCCGTTCGAACCCACTCTATGTCGTAGTGGGCCGTGTACAAAATACGGCCCATTCTGATTTCAGAGTTTATTGGGTTCGTCCCTTTGCATTTGATACCGATACCGACATTATCGGATACCGTGTATTGAATGACTCTCGTTGCCAATGGTTTCGGACATCCGGAAACCGAGGTTGAGTAAGGGGTGAGGGTATGTGTTGGGAAGTTCACAAAGAACACCCAACCCCGCCCGCACATTAGCGGCCTCTACTAATATTTCGAATGATTTTTTAATACGCGCGTTAGTAATACGATGAATGTTATGCAAACATTGTTTTCCTAAACATGCGAGGAATTGAATGGGTTGCTAAGTCGGTTTAATGAATGAAAATTAACGTCAAAGTTGAATTTAGCATGTGAGATTCGTTTTAGTATAATAAAACAAATAATGAAAAGAAATCGCTACAAACATGAACAAACAAGTTAGTAACGGGTTATAAATCGAAATAAAGACGTAAATATGATAATATGCATGATTATGGAAAATTTTATGACACGTGATAGATTAACACGCGTTGACCGAGGTCAAGGAAAATATATCGAGATCTGAAAAAACCGTTGTTTTGTCTAAAAAACGATGTTCGAAGAATAAAAGAAATAAATCAAAATTGATTATCCGCGTTGCGTTTTCCAGGAGACCATGCGACTCGCGCGAGAAGGCGACTCGCCCGGGACGCACACGACTCGCGTCCCGGGCTGTTTTCGAAACTTGTTTTTTCGGAAAATCGATTATTAAATCGCGTATAAATATTGCATGATTTATACTCGACTTAACTTCGCGATATTCGTTATATTCGATATTCGATTACGAAATCGATATCGAATATTCGGAATAGTTTCTTTTTAGAAAAGAAAGATAAAAAAGGTTTTGTAAATCGTCTTGTAAAATAAAAAAAAAACGATGTTTGAATATCTCCACGTTAAAAATTGTCGTGTTTTGTTTTATGAAACCATGTGACGATATATTTAGTATCAACGAGATTTAATTTAGTTCTTGTTAGATACGATATTCGATTAGAGAATCGATATCGTATTTTAAGAACGTTTCGTTTTATAAAAAATAATTTGTAGTATCGATATTAGAAATAAAAAAAATATGCGATGAACGACCCATAATAAAAAAGACCGACGACGACGCTAGGACGAGGAAAAAAAGACGAGGAAAAAAAAACGAGAGAAGGGAGGAGAGAAGAGAGAAATCGGGTTTGATTTTACACCCTCAACCTACCTGCTTTTTTTACTCGGATCGGGGCTCGTCGAAATGTGGCTAGGGCACGGGAGCGTCGAGTCAATGTTGGTGAGTTATGGTGGTTTTTTTTTGGTTTGGGCGTGTAAAGGGTAAGAGGTGGCCGGTTTCGTCGGGTCTCGGATATACTATCGATTTCTCGATGCTAAGTGTATTTTTCGTGAATTGTAGATGCTTGATGAATAATAAAGTTTATGTATATTTGATATATGAATATTTTGTGTGCAAGGGGCCTATTTATAGGAAAATTCCCGACCTTGGCTAGGAGAAGTGTTTGGGTGAGAACTACCGCTTAGGATAGGAAAAGTAAGAAGTCGAGAGGAACGTAAATTCCGTTACTTGGTGAAGAAGCAACGAATCTCGGCTGAAAATAGGCTGCTCGGCCGAGTATCCCATGCTCGGTCGAGTGTTTGATTCGGTATTCGGATAGAATTCCTACTTGAGATCGAATCCTATCCTTAAACGGATTTGTTTAATATTTTGTGTAGCTGATTTTTTGTAGCGTTTGAGCTCGAATCAGTCACGTGGGGTGACACGGCTGACTCACACGTTTCGAAAATATCTTTGACCGGGTTTTGACTCGGTCGCTAAAAGACGATTTTGCCCCTGGTGTCGGATTCGACCCAAATTAGTCTTATTTGACTCGAAACGACCCACTGGGCCTGAATTTGAGGTTGGTTTTGTGAGATTTGTACTCCGTAAAAAGCCCAAGCCAAATGCCAATGATTTTGAGCCCGTTTTCGAGTATATTAAAGCACGTTTGCGTCCGATCATCATCGAGTGTTTGTCGAAAACTGCTATAGACACCTGGCGGCAAAATGTAGGGGTCTACAGAGCCCCCACTCTGACTGAGGCTTGGACAGGGCGAAAGTCAGAGTAGCTACCAGACCAATCAAAGATTAAGACCTGGCAGACTTCCGGTCGGGTCGTTTATAGTCCAGTAGACTTGCGTAAAAGGGCTCGCCAGCCATAAGTTGAAAATCATACCTGAGTTGATGATGATAACTCCGTGGGGAATCGGACTTGTCGTATAAGTCTTGGGTGCGCCTATATGTGGGCCTATCCCGTTAAATGCCGCTGGGGAGTAAGTTGTATGGTTTTGCTTGAGTCATCCTGTACATGATTTATGCAAAAAATTTTGCATGTAACATTTGTAGGAGAAATGACTCGCGATGGGGAATAAAATTTTGAAGAGGATTTTGAACTTTTGAATTTGAAAGAGTTTTGAAAACTAGAGTATTTTTGACTCTGAAAAGGAATAAGAATGCTCGGGATGACTTAGCTAGACCCTAGGACAAGGCCTGTATGCTAAATCCTCTGGGATTAGGAATCCTAGAGTGAGGAGGAAAGTCTGGGTTTTATGCTATAAATACCCCCTCCTTGCTCATAATTTCTTCATAATTCCCACAATTCCCTTTCTTCCTTTAAAGAAAAACAAGCCATGAGAAACTTATTCTTCCTTTTAGAAATCCAATTATGGGAATCGACCGACTAATTGGAATGCTGCAAGATTGGTCCCGATACTTCAGAGACGCAGATAAAGTTATTCTGAACCAAAATGGTGTCACCCAGTTATTCACGATCCGCCAGATGCAAGTAGACCGTCACTTTTTGGATGCTTGCTTGTCCTATTGGGACGATACTTGTCATATTTTCGGCTTTCCCCGAGGCGAAATCTACCCTATTCCCGAAGAAATTGCTGCCGTAGGAGGATGGAATCCCATACTTCGCCCTGCTATCCCGTTTTCAGTTCATGACCCGAGGAGAAAGTTACGGGAATTTTTAGGGCTTTCTCACATGGTGGTATCTCGCATGTTGGAAGGAGATACGGTTTCTTTGATCGATTTAGCTGAAAAATTCATGCCCACATGACGTCCGGGTCAGGCCGGTCCATAGCCGTAGGCTTTTGCTTTTTGTATGCTCCATGTTTACGCCTTCGAAGGCCATATGGATCTGCTATCTTGTACGGGCCATGCCCGACTCTTCACAGTGGTTGATTTAATGGAAACGGAGCACAGCCCGGCTTGGCTGATCACAGGAGAGATTATCCAGGGTTTGGATAATCGTAAAAGGGATTCGTCGATCCGGTTGACTGGAAGTACCCGTCTTCTACAGGTGCCTTGATTTTTTCGCAATTTTGATTTTTTTCGCCATTCCTGATTTTTTCGAAATTTCCGATTTTTCTCGGTTTTTCTCGGTTTTTGCGATTTTTTTTTTGGACTTTTAGCGATTTTGATTTTTCGTGATTTTGATTTTTTTCAGCTTTGGCTATTTGAGAGGCTATCGATCGTGGATCCTCCTCTTGACGTAAGACGATATCGCCCGAATCAAGTGATGACGAGGAGACGGACCGTTGACTTTTCTCGCCTCAATACTCAGAAATACTGGGACGAAATGCTATGTTTCCACGGAGACCCATTGATTCGCTGGACCGTACCCTGGTGGCCCATTTATCACTGGATCGGTTTGGAATCGAGAGATAGGGCCCGATATCAATTGATCCTATCTTTTAGGCAGACAGTCCATCTTTACCCCGATCGCATACTTAGGCAATATGGTCGGGCCCAAAGAATCCCAGAAATCGAGGCGGTTGTGAGTGAATCTACTCAGTTGACAGACGTGATGTGTGACACCTGGATGCAAAGGTGGTATACTCGGGCTACTTGGCCCGTTTCCAAGACTCTTCATCCGATCTGGGTATCGGATTCTTATGTGAAGTGGACAAAAGCAGACTCTGCTAAAGCCCGTGCTACCTTGAAGACTGACGAAGCCTTTGACTTGCTGCGCCGAGAACAAGTTAAAGATAATCGAGGCTTCTTTGATGATGGCGATACCCCGGCTACCATGGTTCGTCTGATGTCAGGCCAGAAAGGGAAGACTAGGACTCAAACTGAAGGGTCCAGTACTAAAGGTGCACGAGGGAAAGTGAGCCCCCAGACGGACTTGGAAAGGAGACTCGGCCCAAGACTGGCGGTGCAGGACCGACTTGGTCCACGAGACGGACTACCCGAGCATGTACGGGCTCGGCTTGGACCGGTGACAATAGCAGAAGATCCGCTGTCGAAGAAACGGGTTCGAGCTAAAGAGGTTCCACTCGTGATCCGGGAACGTTCGCCCCCGCCCCGTCGACCTCGGGCTCCGCGCGACCCAAAAGATAAAGGGAAGCGGAAAATGTATGAGCAGTAGTCTCCTAGATTTTATTATTTAAGTACTACTATTATTTTTGTGGTGTGATTTTTTGTTGTTGCTTTTTTGCGTGATGCATTTTTTTGAATAATAATAAAAGACATATTAGTGACAAACCGTTCCTGTCTTTTCGTTATTGCAGTGGTTGTACGCTTTTGAGGGGTTGCCTACGTATCCACGATTAGTGGAATCAAACCAACCGTAGTTCAGACATAGATTTTTTTTGCAATTTTTCGAAATACATCAAGACTATTAGTTCGAGATGTGCGACAGTAGGATAAGTAATCCTAACTTATTGACTTGCTTAATTTTTGAAAATCTATAAAAAGACAAATTTTTATAAACTTTTAGCAAATGACATTGAGATAAGGTTTAGGGGTAGTACCGTTTCAGCTGGTCCAAGTTGGTTGGGTTGACGAATTCGTTCCCGTCCAAGTCCGTCAGCATTACTGCTCATCCTGATAAAACCTTCTTCACTAGATATGGTCCGGCCCAATTGGGTTTGAATTTTCCCCTTGGGTCGACTGGTAGCAAAGCCCGGACAGATTTTAGGACTAGATCCTCTTTTTTGATATTTCTGGGCCTAACCCTTTTGTTGAAAGCCCGTTGTATCCTTTTTTGGTATATCTGGATATTGTTAAGGGCCCGTGATCGGCGTTCGTCCAAAAGAATCAACGAATCATATCGGGCTTGGACCCAATCTGCTTCAGGCACATGGCTTTCAAGTAAAATCCTGAGGGATGGTACTTCTAACTCGACTGGTTGGACTGCTTCCATTCCATATGTTAGATAATACGGAGTTGCCCCGGTTGCGGTGCGAATTGATGTCCGGTACCCCCATAAGGCAAAAGAGATTTTGTCGGGCAAGTCCCGGTAATTCTCAGCCATCTTATTAAGTATGGTGACAATTGTTTTATTAGCTGCCTCTACCGCTCCATTTGTTTGGGGACGATAAGGCGAAGATGTATGCCTTTGAATCTTATATTTTTCCAACAAAGTAGCGGTTTCAGCTTGGAAATGGGTCCCGTGATCACTGATGAACTCGTGCGGGATCCCGTATCGGCATATAATTTTATCTTGGATAAATTTGGCCACGTGCTTGGCGTTCAAGACACGATATGGCTCGGCTTCGACCCATTTGGTGAAATAGTCGATGGCCACTAGAATGAAACAGTGACCCCCCGTCTCGGAAGGGTTCACCTTCCCGATTATATCAATTCCCCATGTCGAAAATGGCCATGGTGATATCATAGTATATAACAGGGATGACGGCATATGCTGGACATTGGCGAAAATCTGACAGTTATGACAGTGTTTGACATATAACTGGCAGTCGGTTTCCATGCTATTCCAATAGTACCCGAGTCTCGCGATTTTTCGGGCTAGCATATGGGTGTTCATATGCGGACCGTTCTCGCCGTCGTGTACCTCGGCCATGACCCTTTCGGCTCGCGTTTTGTCAATGCATAGGAGTAAAGCCCCCTGTGCCATCTTTTTATATAACTGTCCATCGTCCGTGCGGATGAACTGAGTGGCCCATCTTCGCAGGGCTTTCTTGGCCCGGTTTTCAGATCCCGGAGGATATTCTCCTGACGTTAAGTAGGTCAGAACAGCCTGGTACCAAGGTTCCGGATCAGTTATTTCAATATCTTGGATAGCGTTGATATATGCCGGCTCGGACCGTCTTTCAACGCAAATCGGCATGCTGGTTAGGTGTTCCGGGATATTCAGTAAAGATGCCAATTTGGAAAGTGCATCCGCAAACTGATTTTTTTACCGAGGAAGGTAGATGTATTCCACCTTTTGGAACTGCTTTTCGAGAACCCTAACTCGCGCTTGGTAAGCCACGAGATTGACGTTCTGAGTTTTCCATTTTTGGAGAGCTTGATTGATGACTAAAGACGAGTCACCGTGGACCCGGAGATTTGTTACTCCTAAATCAGCGGCGACTTGCAACCCGTGAATGCATGCTTTATATTCAGCTGCGTTGTTAGTCACGTCGAAGTCTAGCTTAATGGACAACGGGGTGTGCTCCCCTTGTGGTGAGATTAGCAAAATCCCAACCCCAAATCCTCGAAAGTTGGACGCCCCGTCAAAATATAGATCCCATGTTTCGGTGTCAGTATGGAATATATCTTCATCTGGGAAGGCCCAAGTATCGGTATGTCCCTCTTCAGATACCGGACTATAGGCAAGGAACTCGGCTACTACCCGGCCTTTGATGGCTTTTAATGGCACGAACTTGAGGTCGAACTCAGCTAGCATTAAAGTCCATCTGGATATCCTGCCATTGAGGATGGGCTTTTCGAACAGATACTTGATTGGATCCATTCTAGATAACACGTGCACTTCGTGGCTAAGCATATAGTGTCGGAGCTTTTTAGTGGCCCAAACTAGAGCTAGGCACGACTTTTCGAGCATTGTATATTTACACTCGTACTCTAGGAACATTTTACTGATGTAGTAAATAGCCCGTTCTTCCGAATCGACTGTCTGGGCCAGCATAGCCCCCATTGCTGTCTCGGTCATTGTTAGGTATAACGACAAAGGCAGACCGTGTTGAGGTGGCATTAATACCGGTGGTGCAGACAGAATCTCCTTGATTTTATCGAAAGCTGCTTGACATTTGTCGTCCCACAGTACCCGTTCTCTTATCTTTAGCTTCTTGAAAATGGGCTCACATACCATGGTTAGCTTCGAAATAAAACGGCTGATATATTGGACTTTCCCGAGAAACCCCCTTATCTCCTTTTCGGTTTTAGGTGATTGCATCTCGGTAATGTCTTTGATTTTGGCTAGGTCAACCTCGATGCTGCGTTGGCTGACGATATGGCCCAATAACTTGCCCGATGTTACCCCGAAACTGTACTTTTGAGGGTTTAACCTCATGTTGTACTTGCGTAGTCGGGTGAAAAACTTTCTGAGGGCCGAAATACGCCCGTTTCGGTCTTTAGACTTAACGATCATGTCGTCCACATAAACCTCTACTTCCTTATGCATCATGTCATGTAATAAGGTAGTGGCGGTCCGTTGATAAGTGGCCCCGGAATTGATAAGCCCAAACGGCATAACGGTGTAGCAGTAAGTACCCCACGGCGTAATGAAGGTGGTGTTACTCATGTCCTCTTTTGCCATTTTGATTTGATTGTATCCGGCATACCCGTCCATGAATGATAGAAGGGCATGATCGGCCGTGTTGTCCACCAGTATATCGATGTGTGGCAACGGGAAATCGTCTTTCGGGCTGGCCTTATTAAGGTCCCGGAAATCTACACAAACCCGTACCTTGCCGTCTTTCTTGGGTACTGGTACGATGTTTGCAACCCAGTCTGGATATTCAGACACTTGAATAAAGCCCGCTTTGAATTGCTTGTCGACTTCTTCTTTGACTTTGAGAGACCATTCGGGCCTCATTTTTCAGAGTTTTTGCTTTACTGGCTTACACCCGTCTTTGATGGGTATACGGTGTTCGGCTATCTCCCGGTCTATTCCCGGCATGTCCTTGTAGGACCATGCGAAGACGTCTTTGAATTCATGGAGGAGATCCGTGAATTGTTGTTTCTCCTCGGGATCTAAGGATAAACCTAACTTAAGCATCTGAGGCTCTAAAGGGGTTCCTACATTGATGGAGTCAGTTTCCTCAATTACCGGATCTCGGGATTCCCTTTGTTCGAGTTGCTCGACTAGATGCGGAGGTAGTGGTACCTGTTCGTCGGGTTTCTCAATGTCAATGCAAGTAAAATTTTTGAAAATGTTTTGAAAATAAGACAAGTCGTAAACAGAACGGTTATCGTTATTATTGATAGAGAATTTTGAAAACAGCTCAAAGAGAGCGGCCATCTGATCGTTGGTCAGAGGCGGGATAGGGAGTGCTCTCAGGACAGACTTCAAGACTCCCATAGGTGTGACTAAAGGAAGGGGGGTTACAGACTCGATTCTAGTACTGGACCCTCTAGACTTGGACTCAGACTCCGACTCTGACTCTGAGTCAGACTCGGACTCGGACTCCGCGTCCCACATGTCCCCTTCACCAGTAGTAAGCTTGTAGACTCGACCCTCGCTGTCGGTCCACTTGATCGTCTTCCTCCAAGCCCTTTTTCCAGTGTTAGCACCCACTTCAGAGATCAGCTTGGTGGGATCGAACTTGCTGCTGCGAATGATTAGGCTTACCAGCTCTTCCTTGGGGGTTAGAATGATCTTATCTTCCCCGAACAGAAGTCCCAGCATGGGCTCAGTGTTATCTGCACTTTCCTTTGATTCGGACTGGATGAGGGCATAGATGCCATTCGGGATGAAATTACATTCCCGAGCCAATTTGGTGTCAGGATACGAGATGGTGGGCTGAAAGAGGCCCACTTGAATAGCTCCGAACACGGGAGTAACAAACTTGATTGCGTTTGTTCGGCTGATATCTCCCTGTGTCATGGTGTAGCTCAAACCGAACCGAGATTCTCCATCATTCAGGACTTCGACGATCTTGCCAGCCGGGAGATTGGGCCTCGAAGTTGCCCCTGGTAGGCAGCCCAAGTTTTGCAGCATCGTGTCGATGCTAGTAGTGAAGTAGGGCTGAAAAAGATATTCTTCCTCGATCATCCCTACGAAATTGAAACCTCGTGGGTCGGTTGGGCCTGCCGTGTTGCAGCTTGACATGGCTATGGGGGTAGCTTCGAGAGTGATGACCCCGTCTTATAAAGGTTACTTGACCTTCCTGTGGAGAGTGGATGACACGGCTTTGACTGCATGGATCCAGGGCCTTCCAAGTAGCAGATTGAAAGATGAGGTGACATCGATCACCTGGAATTCTAGCTCTTTCTCGATCGGGCCTGTTATGATGGTTAGTTTAACGGCCCCAGCAACTGATTTTGGGCTTTCATCGAAAGCCTGGATAGTTTGTGCAGTAGGAAGGTAGTCAGCCTCGGTAATGCTGAGGGCCTTAGCAGTCCTTAGGGGAAGGACATTTACAGCGGACCCGTCATCGATTAGGGTCATGGGTAGATACTTGCCTCGGCAGATCACCGTGATATATAGGGCAAAGTTATGGGCGGCCCCAAACGGTGGAAGGTCGGACTTAGAGAAGGTGATAAGTGGGCCCTCTCCCTTGGACTTGCCTTTAAGGTGAGGCAAAATAGTGGCTACCATTTCGGTGGGGGTAACCAATGAGTCAACCTTGATTTCATCGACTGCCTTAGTAAGTGCTGCCCGATGCTCTTGAGAACTAACCAAAAGCTGCCATATAGTAAGATCGGTTCGGACCCTCTTCAGTTGCTTAACTAGGGCCATGCTTGGTTCTTCGGGCGTAGATTCCGTCCTGGCAGGTTCAGTGACGGCTCCCGGGGCTGAAGGTCCGGCTGTGATGACGTGTGTGCCGGCCAGGGCCTTGGTTTTAGCCTTCCGAATTTCTTCGACGGTGATGGGGACAGCTTCCCCCTTAACTAGGTAAACGCCATCTTCATCGTCATCCCATATCCCGTTGATTTGGGGGATGAAAGGGGAAATGAGATGAGTACAGTCGACTACTTCTCCAGTAAAAATGGCGTGAGTACCAAGAGGATTATTTTTGTTACTCGCCTTATAACTGGGTAGTGGTATCTTCCCACTTTCGATCAGATCTTGAATGAGATGCTTCAACTTCCAGCATTTTTCAGTGTCGTGCCCGTTGCCTCGGTGATAGTGGCAATAGGCCTGGACGTTGTAGCTCTTGGACCGTTTTTCGACGGGAACTTCCGGAATCGGGCCTATCGGCTGGATCAGGCCCTTGGAAGATAGCCTTTGTAAGGCGTGAGCATAAGTAGTCCCTATGTCAGTGAATACTCGGGCTGGAGTATTCTTTTTGGTTGAGATGTCTAGTAGATTGACCTCGTCAAAGATGCTACGGGCCGCAGTTGTAGTTGCGGGCTTGCCGGAGGACGAACTGGCTCCTTGATATCCCTTAGTAGAGGCCTTAGTAAGGCTCTCTAACCTCAAATCGTCTTCGATTCTGGTACCCATTTCGGTTAAGGTGGCGAAATTGGGTATGATGGCATACCGGAGGTGGATCCGGTAAGAAGGGAGGAGGTTTATTTTTGACAAAGGCCTCCATCAAGACTTTTTTGCTGGCCTTGTCCACCAGCTTCACACTTTCAGCCCTCCACCTCTGAAGGTATTTGGTGAAACCCTCCTTAGGCTCTTGGGCCATGACCTCCAGAGTACGCATGGTAGTCTGGATCTCGGTGTTATCCGCATAGTTTCGGGCGAACTCCGTTGCGACATCGTCCCAAGTTTTGTATTTCTTGGAATCAAGCCTGTAGTACCAGGCTCTCGGGTGCTTGTCCAAGGATGAAGCAAAGAGATGCTTGAACATGGTCGATTTGACCCCCTTAACTGCCATAAACTCCTTGAAAGCCCGGATATGGAGTACCGGGTCTTCAGTCCCATCGAACATGGGTAGGCCCGTCAAGTTGAGATTGATCAACGTATTTTATATCGTATTTTATTGTCCCCCGACAACCGTTTTTGAGCTTTTCTTCTTCCATAATTATATGTTTAATGTCGATTTCTATTAGTAAGTCGATACTGTCGGTTCTCGTGCTATTTTGCAGGTTAAGTGCAATTTCGAGCATATTTAAGAGTGATAGCCCAGATAGCCGAGACGAGGACGAAGGACGAGGAAGAAAACGAAAAAAGCCGAGAAGCAAAGGAATAGCTCAATTACGAGCTCAGCAGCACTCACTCGATCGAGTGGTGCTAAGCACTCGATCGAGTGCCTATTTCCATACTCAACCAAACTGCAGATACGGATCCACTCGATCGAGTGCACGCATGTACTCGATCGAGTGCTTCGCACTCAGGCCGCGGATTAGATTTTCGTTTATTTAGAACTTTGGGCCTGCTTTGTAAGTCCAACTGATTTCTTTTAAATCAGTTGGAGGAGGGTTGTCAGACACACTTTTACTTTTGCTTTTTGAACATTACGTTACATTGCCCTAGCATAGAAGTCACGTTCGTTTCCGCTTTTCTTCGCAAGATTCATCGTATTCCGTTCTTCCCTTTTCAGATCTCAAATTGTTCGGTATCACTACTTTAATTTTAATTTTTATTCTAATTTCAATTCTCTAGTTTAATTCTTGTCTTAATTCCCTAGTTTAATTCTTGTCTTAATTCGTTCTTAGTTTTCATAGTTATCTGATTTCAGTCTCGTAGTTTAATTTAATCTGCATTCATCATGTTTAATTGCAATTCATATTTTTTTAATTTAATTATAATCATCATGAGTAGCTAATTTTTATCTAGGGTTTAAGGGGATCGATGAATGTTAATTGGGTTATAGAAAATTGACCTATCTCTGATTATATGAACTGTCGCCTGAATATTGTTTTTAATTCTGATTGATTAATTACTGGCCAGGATTAATTAGTTAGTATCACAATTAGGACTTTTCGCCGACCGGGTTAAGGACTAAATAGGTCACGATATTTTGGGTAGACTAGCTTAATTCTAGCGATCGCAGGTTAAGTTTAGTTCTAAAGTTTGTAGTAGTACCGACCGGACCTACACCTTAGACAGTTCGATTAGTGACCTGTTAGTTGACTCCCTGACCCGATTGACATTCATTGTGAACCTGAGACCCTAGACCTTTTTATTATTGATTTACCTTATAGAAATTAGTTGATTGTCCACTCAAACAAACAGAAAAACAGTGACCCGTAATCTTTAGTCTAGACCTTAGAACAAGTAATTGAGTCCCGTCTCCTTGTGGTTCGACCCCTACTTCACTATCTACATTAGTTAGTGGACCTTAGGGTATCTTTGATTAGGGATACGACTACCCCTATCAAATTTTGGCGCCGTTGCCGGGGAGACGGTGTTATTTATTTACTTGTTTTGTGTTTTAGTCTTTAGATTGCTTGTCTCGAGGGACTTCAGTTCCTTGAGACCGTTTCTCACATTTTTTTGTAGTTTCCTCGTATGCCCAGGTCCTCTCGAATTTCAGGCTACGTACCACCGTTCGATCCTGAACCAGAGAGAACTCTCCGCAGGTCTAGGAAATTCTACAAGGAGATTGCTGAGACAGAAAGATCAGAATAAGTGGAACATTCGGACGACGAGCATATATCCGAAGTACTGTCCTTTGAAGAGGATAATTCCACTACTGCCCCCGAGACACCGCTAGTCAAGATGCCTCCCAAACTTGATAGCATTTCCGAGCCGGAGCAAAGTGCCCTACCGAAACCATTGAAGAGGCCCACGGCCACTACAGGTACATTTGAGATTCGCCCCGCTTTCATTACGTTGGTGGAGCGAATCAATTCGGTGGAGGTCCTGATGAAGACCCGGCGAAGCACATGAAGTTCTTCACCGACTATTGCTCAACTATACCACTCCCCGCGGGAGTGACACAAGAAGAGATGATGGAGATGCTATTCATGTTCTCCCTACGCGACAACGCAAGAGACTGGATCACGGATCTAGACCGCGTTTCTGAGGGAATCACAGAGTGGAACTCCCTAGCCTTAGCTTTTTATAAGCACTACTACACACCGCAGAAGACCAACATGTTGAGGAGTCAGATTACTAACTTCCGACAGACATCTCATGAGAATATCTACGAGGCGTGGGTAAGGTTTAAAAAGCTAGTCAAGGAGTGCCCACATCACGGATTCGAGGTATGGTTTTTGTGCAATCAATTCTATAATGTTTTATTTGACGATTGCCGAGCTACGCTCGATTCTGCAGCTAATGGCATGTTCCAAAACAACGTTGATGATGATAAAGCATGGAAATTGATTGAAGATATGGCTACTCATCACTCACGTTGGGGAAATCCACGAGGTAATACCCGGGGGAATAGTGGTGACTCCGAGTCATCAAATGCCATAGTTAGCCACCTAGCCGCTTTAACTAAGCGGATTGACTCCATGGAGCTTGCTAGAACCCAAAACCAACAACAACAAGGCGGTATGTACCAAGTTAATGCAATGTCTGAGGTTGTTTGTGAGAACTGTGGGAATATGGGTCATTATACCCAAGAGTGTGTGAGTTTAGAAACGGCGAATGCATTTCAATCCATTAGACCACACCAACCCTACATGAACCAACCGGGCTATGACAAGTCCTTGTTGTCCTATAGGAGTCAAAACGTGCTCAACCCACCACCACCCGGCGGTAACAAAACCGTCCCATATGTAGCACCCCATAACCGACCCTCCCAAAGCCATAGCAATAACCGACAACAGTTCCAAGGAGGGCAAAAAAATTGGGGCAACCAACAAGGATGGGGTAACCAACAACAGTGGGGTAATAACCAACCTTGGGGTAACCAACCTTGAGGTAACCAACAAGGGTGGGGGAACCAACAACAATTCCAACTGATCCCACAAAACCAAAACCAAGCTCAAGCTCAAGCTCCAACCAACACCGAGTTTGCGGAGATTAAAGCATTGTTGATGCAAGGTATCCAAAGTCATAATAAGTTAGAAACTCAAGTCAACCAGATACTTGCCCATAACAAGATGCTAGATACCCAAGTAGCACAACTTGCCGCCCAAAAGCAAGCTAGGCCACCGGGTACTCTACCTCCTCAAGGCGAACAGTCACATGAGCAAGCCAACGCGATAACGTTGAGAAGCGGAACCCATTATGAAGGTCCGAAAATGCCCGAGGAGTATGTTGTGGTTGACGAAACCGAGTTGGAGAAGCAAGAGCTAGCCGAGGAAGCGCTGAGTAGGCCACGAATTGAGGCTACTCGATCGAGTAACACCACCTCACTCGATCGAGTAACACCACCTCACTCGATCGAGTAGACCCCCTAAAACCTGGCAGAGAGCAGTCAAGTGTCCCACTCGACCGAGTCACGCCTGACTCGATCGAGTTGGAGGTTACTCGACCGAGTGGTATCAGCCCACTCGGTCGAGTAGACCCTCCAAAAGTGGTCAGTAGCCCCCCAGTGATACCACTCGACCGAGTGCCTACAGGTGACTCGATCGAGTATGATGACACTCGACCGAGTCAGCCTGTACTCGATCGAGTAGATAACGTAACGCCTAACTCCGCTTCTTTTCATCCCCAGGTTTCAATTAAGGATGCTAATTCTTCTCAAGCGTCCCCGTCTCAAGCCAAGGAGCCTGCGATTCCGATCATACTTCCATTTCCCCACCGACAGCATAAGACAAAGCTCAATCAACAGTTCGGTAAGTTTATGGAAGTCGTTAAGAATCTGCAGGTAAGTGTTCCTTTTACTGATTTAATCACTCAAGTTCCTGCTTACGCGAAATTTATGAAAGAAATACTAACTCGTAAGCGGTCTTTTAGTGAAACTGAGACAGTTGCTTTCACAGAGGAATGCAGCGCGCTACTACAGAGTCGTACTCCACCCAAGCTCAAGGATCCAGGAAGTTTTTCTATCCCTTGTACTATAGGGACATTAGCTATCGATAAGGCCCTGTGTGACTTAGGAGCTAGCGTCAGTGTTATGCCGTATTCTATTTGTCAGAAATTGAATATGGGTGTTTTGAAATGTACTAATATGACTCTGCAGATGGCTGATCGATCGGTCAAATATCCTTTAGGTGTCTTAGAGGATGTTCCGGTCCATGTAGGGAAATTCTTCATTCCCGTTGACTTTGAAGTCTTAGACATGGCTTAGGACGCCATAATCCCTATTATCCTCGGTCGCCCTTTCCTACACACGGCAGGGGCGATCATCAATGTCAAAAATGGGAAGCTCACACTCTCTGTAGGAGATGATACCGTGACTTTTAGTCTCGATCAAGCTCTTAAGAAGCCCATGATAGAAGAGTCCTGTTATAGTATAGATGTCATTGATTTGGAAATAGAAAATTATATTGACGACTATCTTGGCAGGGACCCTTTGGAGAAATTGCTAACATCCGGCGATGCTGATGCCGAGAAGAGATCATGGAGCGCGGAAGTGGACGAGCTAGAACGTATGCTAAACGGGAAGGAGAGCACTATCGAAAAGGTATACAGTCTCGGCACCACTAAAAAGGAGGTCGAGGTAAGTAAACCTGAACTAAAACCCCTCCCCTCTAATTTGAAATATGCATTTCTAGATGATAAGGGTCTAAACCCCGGAATTGTCAACGCTGCACTCACAGATAGCCAACTTTCGGAGTTGTTAGTCATTTTACGACGACATAAGAAGGCTACTGGGTACAGTATTGATGACCTACGTGGTATTAGTCCCGAGTTTTGCATGCATCGCATTCACTTAGAGGGAGACCATAGACCATCCATTCAGGGACAACGTAGGTTGAACCCGAACATGCAGGATGTGGTTAGGAAGGAGGTTATGAAATTCCTAGATGCTGGCATTGTCTATCCCATTTCCGACTCTAAATGGGTTAGTCCAGTCCAAGTGGTCCTTAAGAAGGGAGGGACCACGGTTATCACGAACGAGAGGAATGAACTTATTTCTACTCGATTAGTGACTGGATGGAGAATGTGTATTGACTACCGTAAGCTGAATGTAGCTACTAGGAAAGACCATTTCCCACTCCCCTTCATTGACCAGATGCTAGAGCGTCTTGCTTGCCATAAGTACTTCTGCTACATAGATGGCTACTCGGGATTTTTCCAAATCCCAATTCACCCAGACGACCAGGAGAAAACAACTTTCACCTGTCCCTACGGCACCTTCGCATACCGAAGGATGCCTTTTGGCCTTTGTAATGCCCCGGCCACTTTTCAACGTTGTATGATGTCCATATTTTCGGACCTTATCGAGTTTGTCATGGAAGTCTTCATGGATGATTTCAGTGTATATGGCACTGATTATGATGCATGTTTACTTAATCTTACACGGGTCTTGCAACGTTGTGAGGAGACCAATTTGGTCTTAAACTAGGAGAAATGTCACTTCATGGTGACTGAGGAAGTCGTTTTGGGTCATTTAGTGTCCGAACGCGGCATCCAAGTGGATAAAGCGAAAGTCGAGGTGATTGAGCAATTACCATACCCCGTTAATGTTAAGGGTGTGCGGAGTTTTCTTGGTCACGGTTTTTACCGCCGTTTCATCCAAGATTTCTCCAAGATTGCCAAACCTTTGACTCAGCTGCTCCTCAAAGATGCCCCGTTCGTCTTTACTGACGAGTGTGCTCGAGCTTTTGACAGGATTAAGCAGGCTCTTGTTTCCGCACCTATTATCCGAGCTCCTGATTGGGATTTGCCTTTCGAGGTTATGTGCGATGCTAGCGATTACGCTGTAGGAGCCGTGCTCGGGCAAAGGAAAGACAAGGCTTTACATGCGATCTACTATGCTAGTCGGACGTTAGATATGGCACAGATCAATTATGCGACTACGGAGAAGGAGTTATTGGCCATCATCTATGCTCTAGACAAGTTTCGGGCTTATCTCATTGGCTCGAAGGTCATAGTCTATACAGATCATGCAGCCTTGAAGTACCTTCTAGCGAAGAAGGAGGCCAAACCGAGACTTATTAGATGGATCCAATTATTGCAGGAGTTTGACTTGGAGATCCGTGATAAGTCCGGGGCCGAGAATGTCGTAGCCGACCACCTATACCGGCTAAGATATGATGGTGGGGATCTCGCTCCCATTGACGATTCATTCCCCGATGACCATTTGCTCGCTATTATCATGGATACTCCATGGTTTGCTGATTATGCCAACTTCTTAGTTGGAGGTACTCTACCTCCCGACCTTCAGTATCAACAGAAGAAGCGATTTCTACATGATGTGAAGAGGTATTTTTGGGACGACCCGTATCTCTTCCGAGAATGTGCAGATGGCTTATTTAGGAGATGTATTCCCAAGAGTGAGGTACATGCTATTCTCACTAGATGCCACTCCTCCCCTTATGGTGGACATCACGGCCCTTCGAAGACCTTCGCGAAGGTAATGCAATCGGGCTTTTATTGGCCCACTATTCTCAAGGATGCCACCACTTTTATCCGTTCTTGCGACGCATGCCAACGAACGGGAAATATTTCTCGGCGACACGAAATGCCTCAAACCGGGATTCTTGAAGTAGAACTATTTGATGTTTGGGGTATAGATTATCAAAGACCATTCCCTTCTTCTTATGGGAATCGGTATATTTTGGTCGCCGTAGATTATGTTTCTAAGTGGGTGGAAGTCATCGCTTCACCCACTAATGATGCTAACGTGGTGATCCGGCTCTTTAAGAAGACAATATTCCCGCATTTTGGGGTCCCACAGGCTGTTATTAGTGATGGCGGTTCACATTTTCATGAACGCCAACTCACTAAGCTACTGAAGAAATACGGTGTTCACCACCGTACCGGGCTAGCCTATCATCCACAAACTAGTGGACAAGTCGAGATCTCGAACCGTGAGATCAAGTCTATTCTCGAGAAGGTTGTCCATACTTCAAGAAAAGATTGGAGTTCGAAGCTCGACGATTCTCTTTGGGCTTACCGGACCGCATTCAAGACTCCTATCGGGACATCCCCGTATAGGCTTGTTTATGGCAAGGCTTGCCATCTACCGGTAGAGCTCGAGTTTAAGGCTATGTGGGCCTTGAAGGAGCTCAATCTCGATCCGAAGCTAGCCGGAGAGAAGCGCCTCATGCAATTGAACGAACTAGATGAACTCCGTCTCCATGCTTACGATAACGCGAGAATTTATAAGGAGCGGACCAAAAGATGGCATGATAAGCGCATTATCCCCCGAGAGTTCCATGTCGGCGATAAGGTACTTTTATTTAATTCCCAACTTAGACTCTTTCCCGGGAAACTTAAATCCCGATGGTCCGGACCGTTCACGGTGACTGAAGTAAATAAATTCGGGTGGGTTACACTCACTACCGACAAAGGCGAAATATTAAAGGTGAACGGTCAACGCCTCAAGCTCTATCACGAAGGTGCATATGTCGGTGTCATAGAGGCCATGGACCTCAACGACACTCTCGATTCCACCTAATTAAATTGAGGTAAACCGGTCGAGCGGAACCGTAAAAACCAGCGCTAACCGGGAGGCAACCCGGCACCACTTGTATAAATTTGTAATTTCCCTTTCCGCATTTTTTTATTTTTTATTTTTTATTTTTATTTTTAGCTTGGTAGCTCTAATTGGGAGTTAGTATTATTTATCGAGTGAGGATACGGTTTAATTGATTTAATTTCAGGATTTTGAAGCAATTTAATGAAAAAAAGGCGAGAAGTAGCAGGTGCAGTGGTCACTCGACCGAGTGGCCCATGCACTCGGTCGAGTGCACTTACGGAGCAGCTACTGCCCAGTTTTCAAGGGTTCACTCGATCGAGTGGCTCCTGCACTCGGTCGAGTGCCCCTGAACCGGGTCCAACTTCGGTTTTTTCGTCCTCCTTTAATTGTTTCCTACTCTTTTTTTTTTCAAATCAGTTTTCTAAATTAAAACCCCTCCCCCCTCACAATACCTAAGAATCCTAACCCCCAATTCACCCAAATCATTCTTAATTCATCAAATCTTCACCAAAACTCACGATTTTTGCTTCTAATTTGCAATTAGTAGTATCTACTTGTGTTCCTTGGTGTTATTTTGTGAATTTTTTGTCCCTCTTCCCCCAGTTTCGAGATTTTCGTGCCCCCTCAAGGTATATTTCGGGTTTTTGATTTTCTCACTTCTTTTCTTGGTTTTATGGTATAAATTCATCCTTAGTGATATACTAATCCCATTGCATGCTTGATTTTGTGTTGATTTCACCACTTTATGCTCAAAAATCGATTTTTGTGTATAGAGTCTGATTTTGGCCGAGATGTTGTGTTTTTTTTGTGGGATTCTTGTATAATTCTGTTTTGTTATTATGCTATAGTCATGGCAGGAAGAAGGAATCCGCCCCGAAACAACAACAGGAACATGAATGCAAGGCAGCCTGCTGTTCAGCCTGTGCCAGGATATGAAGAAATTAAATGCAGGGACGAGGCCCAAAGAGCTCGTTTAGTTACCTTGATACCTAGGGCGATGGAGGCTACCCGGTGCTGCTCGTCACAATTCGCAATCGAGCTCGGTTTGAACGAGCAACTATTGCACCTCTTGTCCATGACCGGATTCGGTGGCTTATGGACACTACGTGAGTTATCTTAACGAGTACTCACTTTAGAATTCTTAAGTTCATTTGAATTTGATAGGCAAGAGAGTATGATATCTTTTAGGCTGAACAATGAGGAGCAATCCATCTACCTTAGTACATTGTCCGAGTGTCTTAGGCTTACCTTTGACCAAGCTGAAGACATCCTAGACATACCCGAGAGTTCGAAAGCACCTCCCTACTTTAAGTTATTTTCGGGTCGTAGTGCAACTGTCACCGCTATGGCGCTCAACGCCATCCCACACCCTACTATCCGCCTCTTCTTGCGGATTTTGAGTCATGTGGTTTTTCCAATCTCCGACATGAGTAAACTTCACTCATTGGAGGTGTTGATTTTAGGACACTACCTAAACCCCTTTAGGCGATCCCTGAAGGCGTTTAGTGCACCGGGTATGATCTGTGTCGGAATCGAGCGCCAGATCCATGGATCTGGCCCGATCGGTTGTGGAGCCATTGTCACCGCGCTAGCAAAGCGCTATGTTATGGGTTTTGGGGATACAGTCACTTTTGAGAGTCTCACCGACCGCGTCCCTTTGCTAGACCGTGGCTACCTCTTCTCCACTTTCAAGTGGATTCGGGGCAATCCCCCGGAATTTCTGTGGCGCGTCCGAGACAAGGTTTGGATGAAAATCCCGGTTGTCGAAGGGACAATCCTACCCCCACTACTTGCATTACAACCCACTCCCGAGGGCGATCCCACACCCGACCCACTGCGCTACCTCATTAACGAGGAGCTTTTCATTTTCGACGAGGGTGGTGTTCAACCCCCTCGACGTAGGGTTCGTGTAGAGACCGTACCCGATGAGACCGAGCCCCCCAGGACCACACACACACACACCCTGACCTTCCCGTTCCAGACTCCGGGTGCCAAGTTTCCGCACCCGTATCATTTTATGTATGATCCAGTTTATGAGCACCAGAGACGGGTACACGAGGGGATTAATCAGAGCATCGTCAACCGCGAGATCCACGAGTACATGCTTACTCAAGGCATCTCGGCGCCTCAGCACCCGTCCTACTGGAGAGGTCCGGGAGATACTAGTGGTATTTTCCACGATTATGGGGTTGATCCAGCTGCTTGGGGTCCGGACTACGGGCACACCTACGGCGGCCTAGGAGCACAGTGGTTGAGAGGCTTGCGACAGTCGGGTCAGCAAGGTGGTGCTAGCGGCTCAGGCCAGGGCGATACTGGAGCCGGTCTACCTGGGACCGGTGGAGACGATGAGATGGCTGATTAGCCGGTTTGGGGGAGCTACCATTGTATATACGGTAGTTTCTTTCCTTTTTATTTCTGTTTTTACTGTTTTCTTAGATTTTTTTCTTCCCTTAGGTCGAGTTGTTCTTAGGATTGGCTGTGGATTTGTTTGTCATATATGCTGTAGAGTCACATTGAGGACACTGTGACATTTAGGTTTGGGGGAGAATTTGTGTGTTTTTGTGTGCTTTTATTTTCTGTTGTGTGCTTTCAAAAAATTTTAAAAACTCAAAAAAATTGAAAAATCAGAAAAATCCAAAAAGATTTTATTTTAGTGTGCTTTGTGTCTGTCTTGTGTCTGTTGTGGAACATGCAAGACGGCGATGATGACATTGCGTTTTACCTGACCTCTTCTAATTGATAGCTAAATTCGTACCTGAATGCATGTAATACTTGAGATGAGATGATTTTGATATGATTGCCTATTGAACCGTTAATTGCCAAATGAGTAAATTTGACCATTTTGTCGGCAAACCACAAAAATTCTAAGGATTTAGAGCTTCCTAGGCCAGTAACATCTATAACTGGTCTCATTTATATTTAGGAATTGAGTGGTTTCTCCTTATGGGATGTGTAACATATATTTGCATAAATATGACGTCTGTCTCTTGATATTGAATACGTGTTTGGTTTGAGGAGGAAGTACATGAGGAAAGGCATTTCTGTTTTTGACGAGCTCCACATAGCCAAAATGACCCATTTTTACTACCTTGTAGATTTAGGTTATTTTTCCTCTGTTTAGCCTGTTTCATCTGTTGTAAGCCAGTTTTCATGATATTTATATCAATTAGCTACAACCCAGAACAGCCTACCTTACCAGGACAGTCGCAGTGAGCTTAATTGAGAATTATTCCACTAATCGGTCATAATTTGGATTTCTATACCTTTTGGATCTTAGTGGGTAATACTGTTATGTGACTTTGTATTCGCCTTCCCCTTGTCTGAATTGGAAAAAAATATAGAAGCATGAAAAAGAAAGAAAGAAAGAAAAAGAAAAAAAATGGAATTAGAAAAAGAAGAAAAATTCCAAGAAAAAGAAAAGAAAAAACATATATGCTTCTTATAATATTTCGGGGAACGGTCGAGATTTTGTAACTAGAATTGAATTATAATTAGGAGGATGACAAAATTCCCTCTTATGCTCTTTTGAGTTTTATTTCTAGTTAGTGGCCAGAATTCATAGTTGAGGTCTTTGGATGGATAGTTTTTATTGTGTAGCTGCGACTACTGGTCTTAGCCCCACATTTCCATACGTGCTTTAGGCACAATCCATTTTATTCCCCCACATATAAGCCACCCTTTGCAAGTCCTTGGCATGTACTATGGTCCTGATTGGTGGAACACGTGTTTAATTGGGGAGATTGATTTCATATTCGATTGCATGCATATTTCATAAGTCGAGCGAGTGTCTTTATTCTTTCCTATCTTCACATATATACTTACCCGTACTTATGAGTGTCGAGCGACAACCGTAAGGAAGTCCGACATTATTGGTCTCGCAAGATTGAAAGTTTGGCAGGCAATTGTTTGATTATGGCATGATTATTGATCTCGTTGTATTCTTGTGTATTACATGTTTTCTCGTCAATTTTAGTCGATTTTAGGAGAATGATTGTAATTCAGCTCTGAGTCGTGTTTCACATCACTTGTCCTCGTTTGTATGTATCAGTTGTTTGCTTGAGGACAAGCAAGGGTTTGGTTTGGGAGAGTTTGATCAACGTATTTTATATCGTATTTTATTGTCCCCCGACAACCGTTTTTGAGCTTTTCTTCTTCCATAATTATATGTTTAATGTCTATTTCTATTAGAAAGTCGATACTGTCGGTTCTCGTGCTATTTTGCAGGTTAAGTGCAATTTCGAGCATAATTAGGAGTGATAGCCCAGATAGGCGAGACGAGGAAGAAAACGAAAAAAGCCGAGAAGCAAAGGAATAGCTCAATTACGAGCTCAGCAGCACTCACTCGATCGAGTGGTGCTAAGCACTCGATCGAGTGCCTATTTCCATACTTAACCAGACTGCAGATACGGATCCACTCGATCGAGTGCACGCATGTACTCGATCGAGTGCTTCGCACTCAGGCCGCGGATTAGATTTTCGTTTATTTAGAACTTTTGGCCTGCTTTGTAAGTCCAACTGATTTCTTTTAAATCAGTTGGAGGAGGGTTGTCAGACACACTTTTACTTTTGCTTTTTGAACATTACGTTACATTGCCCTAGCATAGAAGTCACGTTCGTTTCCGCTTTTCTTCGCAAGATTCATCGTATTCCGTTCTTCCCTTTTCAGATCTCAAATTGTTCGGTATCACTACTTTAATTTTAATTTTTATTCTAATTTTAATTCTCTAGTTTAATTCTTGTCTTAATTCCCTAGTTTAATTCTTGTCTTAATTCGTTCTTAGTTTTCATAGTTATTTGATTTCAGTCTCGTAGTTTAATTTAATCCGCATTCATCATGTTTAATTGCAATTCATATTTTGTTAATTTAATTATAATAATCATGAGTAGCTAATTTTTATCTAGGGTTTAAGGGGATCGATGAATGTTAATTGGGTTATAGAAAATTGACCTATCTCTGATTATATGAACTGTCGCCTGAATATTGTTTTTAATTCTGATTGATTAATTACTGGTCAGGATTAATTAGTTAGTATCACAATTTTTGGGTTAGACTAGATTAATTCTAGCGACCGCAGTTTAAGTTTAGTTCTAAAGTTTGTAGTAGTACCGACCGGACCTACACCTTAGACAGTTTGATTAGTGACCTGTTAGTTGACTCCCTGACCCGATTGACATTCATTGTGAACCTGAGACCCTAGACCTTTTTATTATTGATTTACCTTATAGCAATTAGTTGATAGTCCACTCAAACAAACAGAAAAACAGTGACCCGTAATCTTTAGTCTAGACCTTAGAACAAGTAATTGAGTTCCGTCTTCTTGTGGTTCGACCCCTACTTCACTATCTACATTAGTTAGTGGACCTAAGGGTATCTTTGATTAGGGATACGACTACCCCTATCAGAGATTAGCGGGCAACTCATCAGTCATGGGCGAATAAGCCCGAGCTTTCTCCGTGTGGATGGTGTTGCTGGTGGTCGTGTGGACCTGTTCTTGCAGTTTATGGACCGCGCTGGCCAGTTCAGCTAACGGCCCGTCATCCTCAATTCCTCCGTTAGGAGTTTCCTGTTCCACGACGCTTACCCGAGTAAGGATGGCGATCTGGTCCTGTCTCATCTGTGTCAATTGGTCTTGTAGCTTGGCCAACGAAGCTGTCAACTCATCAATGGCTTCTTTTGTCATGGTTCGGGTGAAGGGCGGCCTGTCTGTAAGAATACCGCGTAATCAGCAACTAAACCCAAATCCTAGAACGAAAGTATATCCCGAGCAAAGGAAAAGAGGACTAGGAAAGAAATGATTCGCAAAAGACACTTAGACGGGTGACTCGTGAAAGGTGGGCCTCCTTTAGGATCCAGCTGTGTGGGCTGGGCCCTGTTCAAAAGGAGGTTCACGTGAGACATTCCCCAGACTTTGGACTGGATTGTGTAGATGGGCCAACCCTTGTAGGAGTATGTCCTACGTAGGTGGGCTTTGCCTTAGTAAAATAAGGTGGACTGGGATAGGGAGGAAATCCGTGATATAAGATCGACGGAGTTTCGACGCTAAAAGACCTTGACGACTTACGACACGACCCGACACTACTAAATACGGGAAGTCCTAAGAAGAGGAAGGTTTCGAAATATGATTTTTGAATGCCCGAAAAAAAAAATTCGGGAGAGAAACTCGTCCTTTTTCGAAAAAACGGAAAAGGTGGGCCAGGTGACGGGTTTAAAAAGTTTCGAAAATATTTTCGAGTTTTAAAATGGGCATAATACCGGCTAAAAATAGGCTATTTTGAGTAAAATCGTTAATCCTAAATTCGGTATAAGTCCCGGGTTTTGAAATTGGATATTTTGAAAAGGATGCAATTTTGAAAATGACGGTTTTTGAAAAAGACTTGTAAATCAGATAGCACGTAGTCACGGAAACAGTATAACGATGCCATGTATGCTCTAATTCTAAGTCTCGGTCAGTTTGAAAGGGTCTATACCAGTGTACATAGCCTATCGAGAATCGGGGCGGACTTCCTAAGTCGAGTTGAGCTTAGAACATGCCGTAAAACCCATACGAATCGGCTATGGATACCTTTGACATATCAAATTTGGACTACATCAATAGTATAGTGGGACGTCGGTCACCAGTACCGGTCCGGAAAAAGATGGGGTTATGCATGAACCGTAAAACTAAAACGCATATTGTACTAGTCAAACGATTTCTATTCGAGTCTCACCCTGAGGATGCCGATGGTAAGTCACGCATCAGTTAATCCCCAGTGGAGTCGCCAAATTGTGGACATGACATAGGTCCACCCCGACGCGGCCACGCGCGGGTTTGGGGAGGCAAATGAATCTCCATATGAGAATGGATCGAATTGAAATTTAAATCGAAATTGGAGTCGCCACCGAACTTTGTGGGAGTTCGAGCCCGTTCGAACCCACTCTATGTGTGGACATGACATAGGTCCACCCCGACGCGGCCACGCGCGGGTTTGGGGAGGCGAATGAATCTCCATATGAGATGGTCAAATTGAAATTTAAATCGAAGTTGGAGTCGCCACCGAACTTTGTGGGAGTTCGGGCCCGTTCGAACCCACTCTATGTCGTTGTGGGCCGTGTACAAAATACAGCCCATTTTCGATTTCAGAGTTTATCGGGTTCATCCCTTTGCATTTGATACCGATACCGACTTGATCGGATATCGTGTATTGAATGACTCTCGTTGCCAATGGTTTCGGACATCCGGAAACCGAGGTTCTGAGTAAGGGGTGAGGGTACGTGTTGGGAAGTTCACAAAGAACACCCAACCCCGCCCGCACATTAGCGGCCTCTACTAGGATATCGAATGATTTTTGAATATGCGCGTTAGTAATACGATGAATGATATGCAAACATTGTTTTCCTAAGCATGCGAGGAATTGAATGGGTTGCTAAGTCGGTTTAATGCATGAAAAATTAACGTCAAAGTTGTTTTAGCATGTGAGATCGTTTTAGTATAACAAAACAAACGATAAAAAAAGGATGAATTTGCTACAAAAGATGAACAAACGAGTTAGTATCGAATTGTGAATAAAAATATAGCAAATACGATGAATATGCGTGATTGAGAAAATATTAGTCGAAATCCGAAAAATATTGCTAGAAAGATGCGGTTTTGTATAAAAAATGAAGTTCGAAAAAAAATAAAAAAGAAAGACGAGCCGCGTTTTAGCCGGCCGTGCGGCTCGCCCGGGACGCATGCGACTCGCGTCCCGGCCTGTTTTCTAGATCGATTTTTGAAAATTCGATGCTTTTATTAAATCGCGTACGAATATTGCATAATTTGTACTCGATCTAATATTTTCGATATTCGTTATATTCGATATTCGATTATGTAATCGATATCAAATACTCGGAATAGTTTTTTAGAAAAGATGTAAATTTTGAGAAATCGCTTCGTAGAATAAAAAAATGAACGAAAAAGGCAAAAAAAGGAGGCTCGGGTTTCACGCCTGTGCGCGAGTCGCCTGGGTGGGGCGCGACTCGCGTGCGGGTCTGTCTCGGTTTTGCTCATTGTTCAAAAATTGTTAATTTTGATAAATCACGTATAAATACGAATTAATTTATACTCTATTTATGTTTTCGATATTCGTCGTACCCGATATTCGATTATGAAATCGATATCAAATATTCGGAATGAATTTTAGAAAAAGTTTTGTAAAAAAAAGAATTTGAACGAAAAAAAATGTTAATTCTCTCCGCGTTGAAATCGTTGTTTTTTTGTATATGCAACGATTTTTTAAGCATCGACGAGATTTGATTTAATTCTTTTAATATGATATTCAACTATAGAGTTGATATCATATTTTTAAGAATGTTTGTTATATGAAAATAGTTTTAGTAATATCGATATTAGAAATAAAAACAACGAACGACCCATAAAAATAAAACGGACCGACGAAAAAAAGAAAAAAACGAGGAGGAGCCGAGAAGAAGAAGTGAGAAAAAGGAGAAGTCGAGTTTGGTTACACCCTCAACCTACATGTTTTAGTTTACTCGGATCGGAGCTCGTCAGGACGTGGCTTGGGCACAGGAGCGTCGAGTGGATGTCGGTGAGTTGTGGTGGCTCGGTTTGGTGGGACGTATGAAGGGTGTCGGGTATCGGGGCCGGTTTCCTTCGGGTATCGGTTTCTCGATGCTAAGTTTTGTGCTTATGAGTGTAGAGTTGATGTATGTGTATGCTATATGTTAATGAATGTCGATGTCTTTTTTGAGTTGTGCAAGAGGCTATTTATAGGGAGTTCCCGACCTTGGCTAGGAGAGATGCTTTGAGTTAGAACTACCGCTTAGGATAGGAAACGTAAGAAGCTGAAAAGGACGAGAATTCCGTTTGCTTGGCAAAGAAGAAAGGAATCTCGGTTGGGAGTAGGCTGCTCGGCCGAGTGTCCTAGCTCGGTCGAGTGTTCGATTCGGTTTTTGGATAGAATTCCTACTTGAGATCGAATTCTATTCTTAAACGGATTTGTTTAATATTTTGTGTAGCTGATTTTTTGTAGTATTGGGGCCCGAATCAGCCACGTGAGGTGTCACGGCTGAATCGCGTGTCTCGAGAATATTTTTGACCGGGTTTTGACTCGGTCGCTAAAAGACGGTTTTTCCCCTGGTGCCGGATTCGACCCAAATTAGTCTTATTTGACTCGAAACGACCCACTGGGCCTGATTTTTAGGTTGGTTTTGTGAGATATGTACTCCGTAAAAAGCCCAAGCTAAATGCCAATGATTTTGAGCCCGTTTCCGAATATATTAAAGCACGTTTACGTCCGATCATCATCGAGTGTTTGTCGGAAACTGCTATAGACACCTGGCAGTCAAAATGTGGGTGTCTACAGAGCCCCCACTCTGACTGGGGCTTGGACAGGGCGAAAGTCATAGTAGCTACCAGGTCAATCAAAGATTAAAACCTAGCAGCTTCCGGTCGGGTCGTTTAAAGTCCAGTAGACTTGCGTAAAAGGGCTCGCCAGCCATAAGTTGGAAATAATACCTGAGCTGATGATGATAACTCCGTGGGAAATTGGACTTGTCGTATAAGTCTTAGGTGTGCCTATATGTGGGCTCATCCCGTTAAATGCCGCTGGAGAGTTGGTTACACGGTTTTGCTTGAGTCGTCCTGTATAATGATTTATGCAAAGTTTGCATGTAACACATTTTTAGGAGAACTGACTCGCGCTGGGGAATAAAATTTTGAAGAAGATTTTTTTGATTTTTTTGGATTTTTGAATTTGGAAGAGTTTTGAAAGATTTGACTCTGAAAAGGAATAGGAATGCTCGGGATGACTTAGCTAGATCCTAGGATAAGGCCTGTATGCTAAATCCCCTGGGATTAGGAATCCTTAGGTGAGGAGGAGAATCTGATTTCATGCTATAAATACCCTCTCCTTGCTCATAATTCATTCATAATTCCCACAATTCTCTTCTTCCTTCAAAGAGAAAAACAAGTCCTGAGAAACTTATTTCCTCCTTTAGAAATTCATTATGGGTATCGATAGATTAGTTGGAATGCTGCAAGATTGGTCTCGACTTTTCAGAGACGCAGATAAAGTTATCCTGAACCAGAATGGCGTCACCCAATTATTTACGATCCGTCAAATGCAAGTGGACCGACACTTTTTGGATACTTGCTTGTCCTACTGGGACGATACTTATCATGTCTTTAGTTTTCCTCGAGGTGAAATTTGTCCTATTCCTAAGGAAATTGCTGCTGTAGGAGGATGGAATCCCATGCTTCGCCCTGCCGTCCCGTTCTCAGTTCATGACATGAGGAGAAAATTACGAGAATTTTTAGGGTTTTCCCACATGGAGGTATCTCGCATGACAGAAGACGATACCGTTTCCTTGATCGACCTGGCTGAAAAATTTATGAACCCAGATGACGTCCGGGTCAGGCCGGTATATAGCCGTAGGGCCTTTACTTTTTGCATGCTCCACGTTTACGCCTTCGAAGGTCACATGGATTTGTTATCTTGCATGGGCCATGTCAGACTTCTTACTGAAGCTGACCTGATGGAGACAGAGCACAGCCCAGCTTGGCTGATTACAGGGGAGATTATTCAGGGCTTGGATAATCGTAAAAGAGATCCGTCGATCCGGCTAACTGGAAGTACCCGTCTTCTACAGGTAGGCTGATTTTTCTTCGTTTTTCGCGATTTTTGATTTTTTTTCGCAATTCCGATTTTCCCGAAATTTCTGATTTTTCCGGTTTTCTCGGTTTTTCCCGATTTTTGCGTTTTTTGTTTTTTTGACTTTCCACGATTTTGACTTTTCGTGACTTTGACTTTTCAGCTTTGGTTATTCGAGAGGTTATCGATCCTGGATCCCCCTCTTGACGCTAGCCGATATCGCCCGAATCAAGTGATGACGAGAACACGGTCTGTTGACTTTTCTCGTCTTACTACCCAAAAATTCTGGGAGGAGCTGCTATCTTTTCATGGAGGCCAATTGATCCGTTGGACCGTACCTTGGTGGCCCATTTATGTCTGGACCGGGTTAGAATCGAGGGATAGGGCCCGATATCAATTAATCCTATCTTTTAGGCAGACCATCCATCTTTACCCCGATCGCATACTTAGGCAATATGGTCGGGCCCAGAGAATCCCGGAAATTGAAGCGGTCGTGAGTGAATCTACTCAGCTGACGGATGTGATGAGCGATACCTGGATGCAAAGATGGTATACTCGGGCTACTTGGCCCATCCCGAAGACCTCTTATTCGATCTGGATATCCGATTCTTATGTAAGATGGACAAAGGCGGACTCTGCTAAAGTCCGTGCTGCTTTGAAGACTGACAAAGCCTTCGACTTGCTGCACCGAGAATAAGCTAAAGATAATCGAGGCTTCTTCGATGACGGCGACACCCCGACTACCGTGGTTCGTTTGATGTCAGGCCAGAAGGGGAAGACTAGGACTCAGACTGAAGGGTCCAGTACTAAAGGTGCACGGGGGAAAGTGAGCCCCCAGACGGACTTAGAAAGGAGACTCGGCCCAAGACTGGCGGCTAAGGACCGACTTGGTCCTCGAGACAGACTACGCGAGCACGTACGGGCTCGGCTCGGACGGTGCAAGTGACGGAGAATCCGCAGTCGAAGAAACGGGTTCGAGCTAAAGAGGTTCTAGTCGTGATTCGGGAACGTTCGCCCCCGCCCCATCGACCTCGGGATCCGCGCGACCCAAAAGATAAAGGGAAACGGAAGATGTATGAGCAGTAGTCTCCTAGATTTTATTATTTAAGTACTACTATTATTTTTGTGTCATTTATTTTTGCGTGAGGCATTTTTGAAATAATAAAAGACATATTAGTGAAAACCGTTTCTGTCTTTTCGTTATTGCAGTGGTTTTACCCTTTTGAAGGGTTGCCTACGTATCCACGATTAGTGGAATCAAACCAACCGTAGTTCAGACATAGATTTTTTGCAATTTTCGATATACATCAAGACTATTAGTTCGAGATGTGCGACAGTAGGATAGGTAATCCTAACTTATTGACTTGCTTTAATGAATATTTTATAAAAAGACAAAGTTTTATAAACTTTTAGCCAATGACATTGAGATAAGGTTAGGGATGGTACCTCGAGTTCGACTGGCTGGACCACCTCCATGCCATATGTCAGATAGTATGGAGTTGCTTCGGTTGCGGTGCGGATTGATGTCCGGTATCCCCATAAGGCGAAAGGGATTTTATCGGGCCAATCCCGATAATTATCGGCCATCTTTTTAAGCATGGTGACAATTGTTTTATTTGCTGCCTCTACCGCTCCATTGGTTTGGGGACGGTAAGGCGAAGATGTATGCCTTTGAATCTTATATTTTGCTAGTAAAGTAGCGGTTTCGGCTTGAAAGTGGGTCCCGTGATCACTAATGAATTCATGCGGGATCCCGTATCGGCATATAATTTTATCTTGGATAAATTTTGCTACGTGGTTGGCGTTCAAGACACGATATGACTCGGCTTCGATCCATTTAGTAAAATAGTCAATAGCCACTAGAATGAAGCAGTGACCTCCCGTCCCGGAAAGATTCACCTTCCCGATTATATCAATTCCCCATGTCGAGAATGGCCATGGTGATGTCATAGTATATAACAGGGATGACGGCATATGCTGGACGTTGGCGAAGATCTGACAGTTATGGCAGTGTTTGACGTACAACTGGCAGTCGGTCTCCATGCTATTCCAATAGTACCCGAGTCTTGCGATATTTCGAGCTAGCATATGGGCGTTCATATGCGGGCCGTTCTCGCCATCGTGTACCTCGGCCATGACCTTTTCGGCCTGCGTTCTGTCGATGCATAGGAGTAAAGCTCCCTGCGCCGTCTTTATGTACAACTGTCCATCGTCCGTGCGGATGAACTGGGTGGCCCACCTCTGTAGGGCTTTCTTGGCCCGGTTTTCAGATCCCGGAGGATATTCTCCCGACGTTAAGTAGGTTAGAACAGCCTGGTATCAAGGTTCTGGATCAGTTATTTCGATGTCTTGGATAGCGTTGACGTATGCTGGCTCGGACCGTCTTTCGACGCAAATTGGCATGCTGGTCAGGTATTCCGGGATATTCAGTAAAGATGCTAATTTGGATAGCGCATCTGCAAACTGGTTTTCTTCCCGAGGTAGATAGATGTATTCCACCTTTTGAAACTGCTTTTCGAGAACCCTTACTCGCGCTTGGTAAGCTACGAGATTTGCGTTCCGAGTTTTCCATTTTAGGAGTGCTTGATTGATGACTAATGACCAGTCACCGTGGACCCGGAGGTTTGTTACTCCTAAATCCGCGGCGGCTTGCAACCCGTGAATGCATGCTTCATACTCGGCTGCGTTGTTAGTCACGTCAAAATCCAATTTAATGGACAACGGGGTGTGTTCTCCTTGCGGTGAGATTAGCAAAATTCCGACACCAAATCCTCGAAAGTTGGATGCCCCATCAAAGTATAGATCCCATGTCTCCGTGTCAGTATGGAATATATCTTCATCTGGGAAGGCCCAGGTATCGGTATGTCCCTCTTCAGATACCGGACTATCGGCAAGGAACTCGGCTACTACCCGGCCTTTGATGGCTTTTAATGGCACGAATTTGAGGTTGAACTCAGCTAGCATTAAAGTCCATCTAGATATCCTGCCATTGAGGATGGGCTTCTCGAACAGATACCTGATTGGATCCATTCTAGATAATACGTGTACTTCGTGGCTAAGCATATAGTGTCGGAGCTTTTTAGTGGCCCAAACTAGAGCTAGGCACGTCTTTTCGAGCATCGTGTATTTGCATTTGTATTCTAGGAACTTTTTACTAATGTAGTAAATAGCTCGTTCTTCCGAGTCGACCGTCTGGGCCAACATAGCCCCCATGGCTGTCTCGGTCGTTGTCAAATATAATGATAAAGGCAGACCGTGTTGAGGTGGCATTAATACCGGCGGAGATGCTAGAATCTCTTTGATCTTATCGAAAGCTGCTTGACATTTGTCGTCCCACAGTACCCGTTCTCCTATCTTCAGTTTCTTGAAAATGGGCTCACATACCATGGTTAGCTTCGAAATAAACTGGCTAATATATTGGACTTTCCCGAGAAACCCCCTGATCTCCTTTTCGGTTTTAGGCGGTTGCATCTCGGTAATATCCTTGATTTTGGCTGGGTCAACCTCGATGCCGCGCTGGCTGACGATATGGCCCAGTAACTTGCCCGATGTTACCCCGAAACTGCATTTTTGAGGGTTTAACCTCATGTTATACTTGCGTAGTCGGGTGAAGAACTTCCTAAGGGCCAGAATATGCCCGTTTCGTTCTTTGGACTTAACGATCATATCGTCCACGTAGACCTCTACTTCCTTATGCATCATGTCATGTAATAAGGTAGTAGCGGTCCGTTCATAAGAGGCACCGGCGTTGATAAGCCCAAATGGCATAACGGTGTAACAGTAAGTCCCCCAAGGCGTAGTGAAGGTGGTCTTACTCATGTCTTCTTTCGCCATTTTGATCTGATTGTATCCGGCATTCCCGTCCATAAAGGATAGAAGGGCGTGATCGGCCGTGTTATCCACCAGTATGTCGATGTGTGGTAACGGGAAATCGTCTTTCGGGCTGGCCTTATTAAGGTCCCGGAAATCTACACAAACTCGTACCTTTCCGTCTTTCTTGGGTACTGGTACGATATTTGCAACCCAGTCTAGATATTCAGACACTTGAATAAAGCCTGCTTTGAATTGCTTGTCGACTTCTTCTTTGACTTTGAGAGACCATTCGGCCTCATTCTTCGGAGTTTTTGCTTTACCGGCTTACACCCGTCTTTGATGGGTATACGGTGTTCGGCTATCTCCCGATCTATTCCCGGCATGTCCTTGTAGGACCACGCGAAGACGTCTTTGAATTCATGGAGGAGATCCGTGAATTGTTGTTTCTCCTCGGGATCTAAGGATAAACCTAACTTAAGCATCTGAGGCTCTAAAGGGGTTCCTACATTGATGGGGTCAGTTTCCTCAATGACCGGATCTCGGGATTCCCTTTGTTCGAGTTGCTCGACTAGATGCGGAGGTAGTGGTACCTGTTCGTCGGGTTTCTCAATGTCATTGCATATAAGATTTTTGAAAATGTTTTGAAAATAAGACAAGTCGTAAGCAGAACGGTTATCGTTATTATTGATAGAGAATTTTGAAAACAGCTCAAAGAGAGCAGCCATCTGATCGTTGGTCAGAGGCGGGATGGGGAGTGCTCTCGGGACAGACTCCGAGACTCCCACAGGTGTGACCAAAGGAAAAGGGGCTACAGACTCGACCCTAGTACTGGACCCTCTAGACTTAGACCCAGACTCCGACTCTGACTCTGACTCAAACTCGGATTCGGACTCGGTGCCTTGCATGTCCCCTTCGCCAGTAGTGAGCTTGTAGACTTGACCCTCGTTGTCGGTCCATTTGATCGTCTTCCTCTAAGCCCTCTTTCCAGTGTCAGCACCCACTTCAGAGATCAGCCTGGTCGGATCGAACTTGCTGCTATGGAGGATCAGGTTCACCAATTCCTCCTTAGGAGTCAGGATTATCTTGCTTTCCCCGAACAAGAGCCCCAGCATGGGCTCGGTATGGCTTGAATCCTTTTTCGATTCAGCCTGGATGAGAGCAAAGATGTCATCCGGGATGAAGTTGCATTCCCGAGCCAATTTGGTCTCGGGATATGAGATGGCGGGCTGGTAGAGGCCCACTTGAATAGCTCTGAATACGGGCGTGACAAACTTGATTGCCTTTGTTCGGACCGTATCTCCCTGGGTCATGGTATAGCCCAACCCGAATCGAGACTCTCTGTCGTTGAGGACCTCGATGATCTTGCCAGCTGGGAGATTGGGCCTTGAAGTAGCCCCCGGTAGGTAACCCAAGTTCTACAGCATTATGTCGATGCTGGTAATGAAATAGGGCCTAAAGAGGTACTCTTCCTCGATCATTCCCACAAAATTGAAACCTCGTGGGTCGGTTGAGCCAGCCGTGTTGCAGCTTGACACGGCTATGGGAGTAGCTTTGAGGGTAATGACCCCGTCTTGTAAAGGTAACTTGACCTTCCTGTAGAGAGTGGAGGACACGGCCTTGACCGCGTGAATCTAGTGCCTTCCAAGTAGCAGATTGAACGATGAGGTGACATCGATCACTTGGAATTCGAGCTCCTTCTCGATCGGGCCCGTTATGATGGTTAGTTTGACGGCCCCAGCAACGGATTTCGGGCTCCCATCGAAAGCCTGGATAGTTTGTGCGGTAGGAAGGTAGTCAGCCTCGGTAATGCCGAGAGCCTTAGGGGTCCTTAAAGGAATAACATTTACAGCGGACCCGTCGTCAATCAGGGTCATGTGTAGATACTTGCCCCGGCAGATCACTGTGATATATAGGGCCCGGTTGTGGGTGGCCCCAAATGGTGGAAGGTCGGACTCGGAGAAAGTGATAAGTGGGCCTTCTCCCTTGAGCTTGCCCTTAAGGTGAGGTAGAATAGTGGCTACCATTTCAGTGGGGGTAACCAGCGAGTCTACTTTGATTTCATCGAGAGCCTTAGTAAGTGCTGCCCGATGTTCTTGAGAACTGATGATGAGACGCATTTTGTATGGTGTAAGATGATATAATTTGTGTTAGTTTTGTTGCTTGGAGAAGGTGTTTAAAGAGCTTTATTGTATATCTTATTTTCAATGGTGTTTATTTCGAGTTATGTGTTATTTTGAGATAATGTGTAACTTGTATTGGACTAGTGAAGTAAGGTGAAGTTGTGATGGTTGACATGGGCCAAGAGAAGCATAAGGAGTTGTATTTGAAGGAAGAGTCAAGGCCCAAACACCATAGGTCAAGGCACGAGTCAAGCAAGGAAGCAAACACGGAAGAAAATGAGAGCCGCTTTAAGCGGCTGGATCCGCTCTATGAGGATAGATCAGCCCGCCAAGAAGAATTGAGATGGGGGAGCCGCTACGAGTGGCTGACTCCGCTTATAGCGGCTGGACTGCACCATGTCTCTTCGGATTCTCTTATTTGATGTTACACTTGTTTTTATTACATTAATTAGTACTTTATGAGAATAATTAGACATTAGTTTTTATCTATCATTTTTCCATCACTACTAGAACAAAACACACTTTAGATATTATTCATCATTTTTCCACATAGAATTTCATATTTTCCATTGCTTTTTCTCAACATTCATGGAAGGCTAATCTCTATTTTTCCATTGTTGATTGTAAGACTTTAATCTCTATTTTGTCTTTTGAATATCAAGTATTGTTTTATATAATTGTTTGATTGTTAATTTATTTCTAGTTTGATCACCTAGAATTATTCTAATAATCAATTGCTAGTTTGGGTAATAGAATCCGATTGTTCATGTTACCTAGATATTTGTAGTGATTATATTTCATCAATCTGTATGCCGATTCATCGTTGGTGATTTATAAATAAACAATACTTGTGTGAATCGAATTGTATGACCGCTTGTGTATGCAATCGTTTATCTTTGTCAATTCTTATGATTTATTCTACGTTGTGATTGAACTTAGACGCTTGGACTAGGTTATCATTTTTGTAAGGGCTATTTGTGTACGCTTCCGTAGTAAATAGCTATAATTAATTGGAATGGTAAATTGTGATTTTACATGACAAAGCATTCAAAGACAATTTAGAGTAATTGAGTCAATGATCAATCCTTAGTTTGTTGGTGGAAATCGATTGTTCCAAGATTCGTTTTATAATATTTTTATCATCACAATATTGCATTTCAATTTTAGTAGACATAGAATCAAAATCAAAACACCCCCCAATTGGTTACTTGAGTTATAATCTCTACACACATTCGATTAACGTTTGCACATTCCTCGTGGGTTCGACCCCTACTTACACATGCTATTAGTTTGAGTTTGTAGTGGATAAAATTACTAATTTGGAGACTCGCGACAAGTCTAGCCAAATTTTGGCGCCGTTGCCGGGGAGGGCAATTTTTATTCGTTGATTGTTTGTGTGTTGTGTAAATATTTCTTTGTTTCAGTGTTCGGTATATGCCGGACACTCGTTCTACTAATAAAAAATTGTTAGATTTTGATCCAGAATTGGAGAAAACTCCATTTCAGATAAGAAGAGAAATTAGGAGGAAGCTTCAATTTGACAATCAAGATAAGAAAGAAGAGAAACAAGAGATCAAAATGGCACGAGAGACTAGAACTTTGAGGGAGCTCACCGCTCCCGACCTTACTCAGCAACCTCTTTGTATTACCTTTCCGGCTTTGGCGGAAAATGCAACATTCGAGTTGAAGTCGGGTTTGATCCATTTATTACCCTCGTTCCATGGTTTAAGTGGAGAAGATCCAAACAAGCATTTATCGGAATTTCATGTTGTATGCACAAGTATGAAGCCGAATGGGGTGACCGAGGAGCAAATAAAGCTACGAGCTTTTCCATTTTCACTAAAGGATTCCGCTCGGGATTGGTTATACTACCTTCCACCGCGTAGTATCACAACATGGGGACACATGAAAAAAGCTTTTCTAGAGAAACATTTCCCCGCTTCCAAGTCTTCACATATCAAGAAGGAGATCTCTAATGTTGAACAAAAAGATGATGAGACACTCTATGACTATTGGGAGCGCTTTAAGAAGCTTTGTGCAAGTTGTCCTTACCATGGGTATAGTGAACAAGATCTTATCCTCTATTTTGTTGGAGGGTTGACCTCGGAGGATGCTCGCATGGTACATTCCTCTAGTGGAGGCGGTATTATCAATAAGAATCAGGGTGATGCAATTGCCTTGATTAGTGAGCTTGCCGAAAGTTCACGTCACTTTAATGTGAGATCCAATACAAGAAGAGTGAGTATGGCTAACACAAGCTCTAGCACTTCATTGGAAAATAAGGTGGAGGATTTGACCACTTTGATGAAAGAAATGATGATGGCAAATAGACAACAAGTGAAAGCTTGTAGCATTTGCTCTTCTAATGGGCACGTTGCTGATAGATGTCCACTCATGCAAGAAGATACAATGGAAGAAGTTAATGCGGCGGGAGTCTTTGGCCAATCTCAAAAGAGGTTTGATCCTTATTATAATTCTATGAGAATCGATCATCCCGGTTTCCAATATGGGAATCCACATGGGGGTTTACAACCTCCGGGTCAACAATTTCAAGGGTCCTCTTCCTTTGGTCAACAAGCTTCATCTCAACAATTTGGTTAAGTCCGACCTCATTTTATCCCTAGACCGCAATTTGGTCAACAAGTTCCTTCTTCCACTCCTACACAAGGACAATCTTCTTCTACTCCATCTATGTCCACGGAGGACATGATTCGGGATCTCACTTCTAATGTTGCTACTATGCAAGCTAATCAAGTTTAATTCCAACAAGAGACAAAATCTAGCATTCAAAACTTGGAGAATCAATTTGGGCAAATGTCTAGCACTCTTGGGAGACTTGAAGCACGGGATTCTGGGAAGTTACCTTCTCAAACCATTCTTAATCCTAAGCCAAATGCAAGTGCTATTACCTTGAGAAGTGGTAAGGAGTTACCCGGGCCGGAATCAAAGTTTAAGGATATTATTGAGCAAGAGGAAGAAGAGTTGGTGGTTGAGCCTAGTGTCACCCCATCAATAGTTCAAAAGGAGGAAACAACACCCATTTCAACACCCGTCTATGAGGATGTCCCACCATTTCCCGAAGCTTTAAAGAGGAAGAGTCGTCCTATGCAAGATAAGGATGTCTATGAAACTTTTCGGAAGTGTGAGGTAAACATTCCTCTGTTAGATTTGTTGAAAAATGTTCCTAGGTATGCTAAATTTCTTAAGAAGTTATGCACTATCAAAAGGAACCAAAAGTTGAAGGGTGTCCAAAAGGTAAAGGTTAGCGAGCATGTGTCGGCAGTGTTCCAACGTAAATTACCCCCCAAATGTAGTGATCCGGGTATGTTCACCGTACCTTGTACCGTAGGAGACACTACACTCCCAAATGCTATGTCAGACCTAGGAGCCTCTATTAATGTGATGCCATATTCTTTGTATCAATCTTTGAAACTAGGTCCATTACATAAAACGGGGGTGGTGATACAATTGGCCGATCGTTCTAATGCCTATCCTAAGGGGGTGGTTGAGGATGTTCTTGTGATGGTAGATAAGTTGATTTTTCCTGCAGATTTTTACGTACTTGATATGGATCATGATTCACATGCGGCTCCTATTTTATTAGGTCGGCCTTTCTTGAAAACTGCAAGTACTAAAATTGATGTTTCAAATGATTCTCTTACCATGGAGTCGGATGGTCAATTGGTTAAGTTCAACATTTATGATTCCATGAAGTATCCATGTGATGATCACTCTTGCTTTTCTATTGATGTGTTTGAACCTATAGTGCAGGATGTTTTCAACTTGGATGGTGAAGATGAGTTGCAACTTGCTTTGGATAATAGCATGGTTTGTGATGAATTGGATTTTTCTATGAGTACTAACTTGCAGGAAGTTGTTGCTGCTTTAACCGAGCATGAGAAATTTCCAATTATGTCTCATTTTTCTAAACCAATTTCACTAACCTTGTCTAGTGAAAAGTTGTTACCTTCAGTTGTGCAGGCACCAGTTGTGGAGTTAAAATATTTGCCGGGTCATTTGAAATATGCATTTCTTGGTGATGGAGATACATTGCCCGTCATTATCTCTAGTAAACTCACCAAGGACCAAGAGGGAAGGTTGCTTGAAGTTCTAAAAAAGCACAAACTTGCCATTGGGTGGACTATTGCCGATATCAAAGGCATTAGTCCTACCATGTGTATGCATCGTATCTTGTTAGAAGATAATTCTAAGCCCGTGAGACAACCGCAGCGGAGGTTGAATCCTCCTATGATGGAGGTGGTTAACAAAGAAATCTTGAAACTTTTGCAAGTGGGTATGATATACCCTATTTCCGATAGCAAATGGGTGAGTCTAACCCAAGTTGTTCCTAAGAAGTCCGGTGTGACGGTCGTTGAAAATAAACAAGGAGAGTTGGTTCCCACTCGAGTGCAAAATGGGTGGAGAGTGTGCATTGACTACCGCAGACTCAATGCGGTGACTAGAAAGGATCATTTTCCTTTGCCATTCATTGATCAGATGCTTGAAAGACTTGCCGGTAAGGCTTATTATTGCTTTCTAGATGGTTATTCTGGCTACTTTCAAGTAGCAATTGCTCCTGAGGATCAGAAGAAGACCACTTTTACTTGCCCATTTGGCACGTTTGCATATCGTCGCATGCCTTTCGGGTTATGTAATGCCCCAGCGACTTTTCAACGATGCATGGTTAGTATTTTCTCTGAATATGTGGAAAACTTTATTGAAGTTTTCATGGATGATTTTACTGTGCATGGTGATTCTTTTGATCATTGCTTGTCACATTTGTCTCTTGTTCTTAAGAGATGTTTTGATACTAATCTTGTTCTAAATTCTGAAAAATGTCATTTTATGGTGGAACAAGGTATTGTGTTAGGGCATGTGGTCTCATCTAAAGGCATTGAAGTCGATAAAGCTAAAATCGATACAATTCAATCTCTTTCTTACCCCACTAATGTGCGTGAAGTGCGTTCTTTCCTTGGACATGCAATTTTTTACCGAAGGTTTATCAAAGATTTTTCCAAGGTTGCTTCACCGTTGTGCAAGTTATTGCAAAAGGATGTGGATTTTGAGTTTGATTTGGCTTGCAAGGAAGCTTTTGATCTTTTGAAGATGAAGTTAACCTCGGCTGCAATCATAGAAGCACCGGATTGGTCCCTTCCATTTGAGCTCATGTGTGATGCTAGTGACTATGCACTAGGCACCGTTTTGGGTCAAAAAGTTGGGAAAGTGCCTCACGTGATTTACTATGCCTCCATGACTCTTAATGAAGCTCAAAAGAACTACTCTACTACCGAGAAGGAGATGTTGGCGGTAGTTTTTGCCTTAGAGAAGTTCCGATCGTACTTACTTGGTACCAAAGTTGTGGTGTACACTGATCACGCCGCTCTTAAGTATTTGATGGCTAAGAAAGAGGCAAAACCGAGGTTGATTCGTTGGATTCTATTGTTGAGTGAATTTGACATTGAGGCCAAAGACAAGAAGGGAGCAGAAAATGTGGTAGCTGACCACTTGGGTCGTTTGGTGCATGATGAGGAGAGAGCTATCGAGCCAATTCGGGACACATTTCCCGATGAAACTTTATTTGCTCTTTCTTCAGTTTCTCCTTGGTATGCTAATCTTGTGAATTTTCTTGTCTCTAATGAATTTCCTACAGGTTTTTCAAAATCACAAAAAGAGAAGATTAGGAGTGATGCCAAGTACTATGTATGGGACGATCCTTATCTATGGAAGCATTGCGCAGATCAAGTTGTTAGAAGATGTATCCCGGAGAGTGAGGTAGGCTCTATCCTTGCTTTTTGTCACTCCTATGCTTGTGGGGGACATTTTGGAGCAAGGCGGACGGCTCGAAAGGTACTTTATTGTGGATTTTATTGGCCGAGCTTATTTCGAGATGCTCATGGCTTTGTTCAATCTTGTCAACGTAGTGGTAACATTTCTCGCCGTAACGAGATGCCTCAAACTCCTATGATATATTGTGAAATTTTTGATGTATGGGGAATCGATTTTATGGGTCCATTCCCCATGTCTCATGGTTTCTTGTATATTCTCCTTGCGGTCGATTATGTATCAAAGTGGGTTGAAGCTAAACCCACTAGGACTGATGATGCTAAAGTTGTTACAGATTTAGTGAAGTCAAACATCTTTTGTAGGTTTGGGATTCCGAGAGCATTGATAAGTGATAGAGGCACTCATTTTTGTAATCGGACGGTAGGTGCGTTATTGAAGAAATACTTTGTCACTCACAAAGTCTCTACCGCTTACCATCCTCAAACAAATGGACAAGCTGAGGTGTCTAATAGAGAAGTGAAGTCCATCTTGGAGAAAACGGTGAATCCGAACCGCAAAGATTGGAGCTTGAGGCTTGAGGATGCGTTATGGGCCTACCGTACCGCCTACAAGACTCCAATTGGGATGTCGCCGTATCGGTTGGTATTTGGTAAGACGTGTCATCTCCCCGTTGAGCTAGAGCACAAAGCTTATTGGGCGGTAAAAAATTTAAATATGAAGATGGATGAGTCGGGTGAGTACCGGAAGATCCAATTGCAAGAGTTGGAGGAGATTCGGAATGAATCGTATGAAAATGCGGTGATTTTCAAGGAGCGTACTAAGGCGTGGCACGATAAAATGATTTCACGAAAGAATTTTAGTGTCGGCCAAAAGGTATTGCTCTATCAGTCACGTCTCAGGTTATTTCCGGGTAAGCTTCGATCCTGATGGGAGGGACCGTTTGTTGTCACTCAAGTTTTTCCACATGGAGCGGTGGAAATCCGTAGTCTCGCTACAGACAAGATATTTAAAGTCAATGGGCAACGACTTAAACCATATTTAGAAGGATTTCAAGTGGAAGCGGTTGGGCATATTGATCTTTTCAATCCAATTTAAGTGGATTAATCTCATTCTCTGTCGAGCCGCGACGTAAGGCGCTTATCGGGAGGCAACCCGATCCTTTTTTTTTTTTCGGTACTTTTGTTTTGTTTTCGTAGTATAGTGATTTAATTTTTCTTTTTAGTTTATAGATTCGGACATCATATTTATTAATATAGTTTTATTTGTCTTAGGAAGAAAAAAGAAAAAAAAGAAAAAAAACGAGTAAGCTGTCGGAGGATTGAAAGATGGCAACTCAAGGGTGTCCACTTGAAGCGGACTAAGCCACTTGAAGCGGACAAATCAGGCTGTCCCGTCAGTTATTTCAATTTTCGCCTCTTAAAGCGGCTATTACCGCTTCGTGCGGTCCGAATCTTAATGTGAGCCTGTGACGTACTGTTCTATCCCTAATTTCCTCCTTCTTGTTCCTCTGCTGTGACGTTACATTTAAAAAAAAAATCAAAATCAACACATTACAGCAGCAGCCATCATCATCAATCTTCTTCATCCCTAAATCATCTTCTTCCCTTCTTCATCTCCATCTTCTTCTTCCTCCTTCCTCCTTTCTTTTCAAATAAAAAAAACAAGAAAAACATAACGAAGCAAGAACAGACCCCGAACACAGCCGCCTTTCCCCTTCTTAATTCCTAATCCCAGACTCGGAATTCTCGGATATACTGGGCTGTAACCCAGTTCGACGCCCTCGACTCCGTTCCGTTTCATCATTCGAGTTCGATTGACTGTTCAATTTCAAGTCCGTGAACTACGAATCTGGGTTCTATGCAAAATCTGACAAATCGGTTCGATTTCCAGTTTATTGCTGCCCTAATTTCGACTCACGCCTCCCCTGCACGAATTCTGGTGGGGCTGCTCAATTTCTGGGTTTGGGGGTCGGGTTTGTTCAACTTTGAAACGTTACTTGGAGGTGTGTGTCGACAATTCTGTCATTTCACTTTCAGGTCGATTTTTCTTTGAGTTTTTTCTATAATTTCTCAGCTTTAATTTTGGTTTTTGCTTTGAAGTTGGGGAATTCTCCCAGGTCTTCGAGTGTTGTTCCTGAGTGTCCTGCGTTGTTCATCTGTCAATTGTAGTAGAGCGTGGGTTTTTGAGGGCTGTTTTGTGTGCTGTCATTGTTGTTTGATGTGAGAATGAGTGTGTTGAGGTTGAAGTTATTGTTGTAGGCGTGTGAGAGTAGGTGAGAGAGGAGAGTGTTATGTGTCTTCCGTAAGAATTTGTGAGAGTGAGGTCGTGATTTAATGAGTGTGTGAGGATGTGTGTGTCAGTTTGTAGTTTGTGACGACGATTTTGTGTGTTGTCATTTTGAGTGGTCAAGTGAGTGTGTTAATTGAGTTTCTTATTGTGGGTTGTGTGTCATTACAAGAGTCGTGTTGAGTCATCATTATCGATTTGGTGTCAATCATGGCTCGAGCCAAAAGAAAAACCGTGTCTAGCCCTACACCTAAAACCCCCGCTAAATCCCGAAAAATCACCAAACCCTCAACCAAAAAACCACTAAAGCTACTAACCGCATTCCTATATCTAAACCTGCTCATTTGACCGATGATCAAGGAGTAATATTGGACGATTTGCATAATAGGGCGATGTCGGAGACTAAGTTTCTTAGTATTCCGACTTTGGAGGAGTTGGGTTTGTTTGGGGTGATGGAGGCTTTGTTGACAAATGTTGGTTTGGAGGGATTCATGACGAAGGGAGTACCGACCTACCGTCGATACACTTTGGAGTTCTTGTCTACTTTGACGGTGGTGCGAGTAAAAGATGTGGTGACAAAGATTAAGTTTAAGTTGAAGGGGAAGGTGTGTGAGATGACGATGGATGATTTGAGAGTAGCCTTTGGCGTTGTAGAGAAGAATCGAGAGATATATGAGGGTCTTAATGGCTATACCACACCGAAATGGTGGTTTGAGGTGACCGGGAAACAAGCTATTAACAAGAAGGGTGAGGTGAGCTCCACCATCCCTCATCCGTGTCTTCGCCTCGCTCACCGACTTCTAGCTAATTCATTTCTTTGTCGAGGAGAGCCTACTAAGGTTCCTAAGCCTCATTTTGGATATTTGTGGGCAATGACCCCCGAGGGCAAGGGAGTACCGGATTGGATAAATCTTTTTGTGTCGGCTTGTGAATCTCAACGCAAGCCCGGAGGTGGTAGAGTTGGTGGCGGGGGAATGGTATCACTCATTATGAAGCATTTAGGGATTAATATTACGGCAAATGATCTTCCCTTGGGAGATCATTGTCTTATGGATGTGAATTGCTTGGTTGGCATGGATATGTTAAGACATCGTGAGACAGTTGGTACTTATGATTGGTGTTGGGGACCGGATCATGCACATTACTTGACTTTGCCTCGATCGAACGATAAAGCTCTTACCTGTGGTAAGATGGCGGTGGATTATTTTATCTCACCCGATGTCGAGGTTGATACAACGATTGATCCGAGCACTCCACATGTCGAGAAGAGTGCCGCTAGTGAGAGTGATGGTAAGGGGAGTAATGCTAATGAGGCGAGTGGTGGTGGTGATGAGGAATCGGGTGATGTTGAAAGGGCGCAACCTAGTTCACTCACTTCTAGACTCCTATCTTTTCAAGCTTTGAAGGACTCGGTTGATAGTTGGGTGGAGCGGTCCGAGGCTTGGAGGATGGAGACAGATGCTAAGCTTAAGACACTTACTGATGTGCTTTTGGCAACCCATGAGCTTGTTCGATCTTTGAAGAATGATACTACGGCTCGGGTTGCTAGCGAGGAGGCGGACACCTCCACGAATGTTGATACCGGAGATTCCTCCGGTCCTTGATTTGTTTTGGTACGTATTCTTACCTTTCTCCGTGTCTTACTTTTTGGGTTGTTTCTCACATTGAGGGCAATGTGAAGCTTAAGCATGGGGGAGGGAATTTCACTTGTATATATATATTTTAAAAAAAAACGGAAAAAAAAAAAAAAATTAAAAATGAAAGAATAATGACCCAGCTAGGTGAAAACCCGCAAGGGCGGGCGCCTAGGCAAGATTGGGCAAATGGCCGAGGACGGAGTGAAAACCCGAAAGGGCGCTCCGGGTAAAAAGAAGAAATGAGAAGCGTGCCATGAGAGTAGTGTAAGGAATAATAGCTAGATCGAAAACCCGCAAGGGCGGGCGATCTAGGCAAAATGAGGGATTTAAGAAAAAAAAAAGAAAAAAAAGTTACTTGGTTACTTGTTCTTTATTGGAGATGGCGGCATAAGAAGGTTTGAAGGAAGATTCGGGTTAGGATTTTTGTTATTTTGGAGAAATAAGGGGGGTATGGGTGGAGATTGATGATGAAACGAAGTAATATACTACATTGTGCTTTTCATTTTTCATATATGACATGTAGTTTGTTGTTGAGAGTTGGTTGATGAAGTGAAGTATTTTGTGTTGTGGTCGATATGTTGTGATGTTGTGTGTATCATTGTGGTGACCATACACTTCTATGAGGGAGGATATAAGAAGGGGGAGTGAGAGTGTGATTAGAGAGTCATTTTTTTTGGTTGTGGCATTTGAATCTGAAGCAAACTACTCATGCTTTGCTTTGTCGTAGACCTTGGTGTGGGTTTCATTGCTTCGTTCTCGGGTTTACTCGAGGACGAGTAAAGGTCTAAGCATGGGGGAGTTAGATGAGACGCATTTTGTATGGTGTAAGATGATATAATTTGTGTTAGTTTTGTTGCTTGGAGAAGGTGTTTGAAGAGCTTTATTGTATATCTTATTTTCAATGGTGTTTATTTCGAGTTATGTGTTATTTTGAGATAATGTGTAACTTGTATTGGACTAGTGAAGTAAGGTGAAGTTGTGATGGTTGACATGGGCCAAGAGAAGCATAAGGAGTTGTATTTGAAGGAAGAGTCAAGGCCCAAACACCATAGGTCAAGGCACGAGTCAAGCAAGGAAGCAAACACGGAAGAAAATGAGAGCCGCTTTAAGCGGCTGGATCCGCTCTATGCGGATAGATCAGCCCGCCAAGAAGAATTGAGATGGGGGAGGCGCTACGAGTGGCTGACTCCGCTTATACCGGCTGGACTGCACCATGTCTCTTCGGATTCTCTTATTTGATGTTACACTTGTTTTTATTACATTAACTTAGTACTTTATGAGAATAATTAGATATTAGTTTTTATCTATCATTTTTCCATCACTACTAGAACAAAACACACATTAGATATTATTCATCATTTTTCCACATAGAATTTCATATTTTCCATTGCTTTTTCTCAACATTCATGGAAGGCTAATCTCTATTTTTCCATAGTTGATTGTAAGACTTTAATCTCTATTTTGTCTTTTGAATTTCAAGTATTGTTTTATATAATTGTTTGATTGTTAATTTATTTCTAGTTTGATCACCTAGAATTATTCTAATAATCAATTGCTAGTTTGGGTAATAGAATCCGATTGCTCATGTTACCTAGATATTTGTAGCGATTATATTTCATCAATCTGTATGCCGATTCATCGTTGGTGATTTATAAATAAACAATACTTGTGTGAATCGAATTGTATGACCGCTTGTGTATGCAATCGTTTATCTTTGTCAATTCCTATGATTTATTCTACGTTGTGATTGAACTTAGACGCTTGGACTAGGTTATCATTTTCGTAAGGGCTATTTGTGTACGCTTCCGTAGTAAATAGCTATAATTAATTGGAATGGTAAATTGTGATTTTACATGACAAAGCATTCAAAGACAATTTAGAGTAATTGAGTCAATGATCAATCCTTAGTTTGTTGGTGGAAATCGATTGTTCCAAGATTCGTTTTATAATATTTTTATCATCACAATATTGCATTTCAATTTTAGTAGACATAGAATCAAAATCAAAACACCCCCCAATTGGTTACTTGAGTTATAATCTCTACACACATTCGATTAACGTTTGCACCTTCCTCGTGGGTTCGACCCCTACTTACACTTGCTATTAGTTTTAGTTTGTAGTGGATAAAATTACTAATTTGGAGACTCGCGACAAGTCTAGCCAACTGACCAAAAGTTGCCATATAGTGAGATCGGTTCGGACCCTCTTTAGTTGGTTGACTAGGGCCGTGTCGGTGTTAGGTTCTTCAAGCGTAGAGTCCGTCTTAGCAGGTTCAGTGACGGATCCCGGGGCCGAAGGTCCGGCCATGATGACATGTGTGCCGGCCAGGGCCTTGGTTTTGGCCTTCCGGATTTCTTCGACAGTGATGGGGACGGTTTCCCCCTTAGCCAAGTAAACATCGTCTTCGTCATCGTTCCATATCCCGTTGAATTGAGGAATGAAAGGGGAAATGAGATGAGTACAGTCGACTACTTCTCCAGTGAAAATGGCGTGAGTAGCAAGAGGGTTGTTTTTCTTACTGGGCTTATCGCTGGGCAACGGTATCTTCCCACTCTCGATTAGATCTTGAATGAGATGCATCAACTTCCAGCATTTTTCGGTGTCGTGCCCGTTGCCTCGGTGATAGTGGCAATAGGCCTGGGCGTTGTAGCTTTTAGACCGTTTTTCGACAGGAACCTCCGGCATTGGGCCTATAGGTTGGATCAGGCCCTTAGAAGATAGCCTTTGTAAGGCATTCGCATAAGTAGTCCCTATGTCGGTGAATACTCGGGCTGGAGTATTCTTTTTAGTCGAGGTGTCTAGCAAATTGACCTCGTCGAAGATGCTTTGGGCCGCAGTTGTAGTTGCGGGCTTGCCAGAAGACGAACTGGCTCCTTGATACCCCTTAGTAGAGGCCTTAGTAAGGCTCTCTAACCTCAAATCGTCTTCAATTCTGGTACCTATTTCGGTTAAAGTGGCGAAATTGGGTATGATGGCGTACCGGAGATGGATCCGGTAAGATGGGAGGAGATTTTTCACAAAGGCCTCCACTAGCACCTTTTTGCTGGGCTTGTCGACCAGCTTAACGCTTTCAGCCCTCCACCTTTGGAGGTATTTGGTGAAACCCTCCTTAGGCTCTTGGGCCATGACCTCCAGAGTACGCATGGTCGTCTGGATCTCAGTGTTGTCCGCATAGTTTCGGGCGAACTCCATTGCAACATCGTCCCAAGTTTTGTACTTCTTGGAATCAAGCCTGTAGTACCAGGCTCTCGGGTGCTTGTCCAAGGATGAAGCGAAGAGATGCTTGAACATGGTCGATTTGACCCCCTTAACCGCCATAAATTCCTTAAAAGCCCGGATATGGAGTACCGGGTCTTCAGTCCCATCGAACATGGGCAGGCCCGTCAAGTTCAGATTAGCGGGCAATTCATCAGTTAGGGGAGAATAAGCCCGAGCAATTTCCGTGTGGATGGTGTTGCTAGTGGTCGTGTGGACCTGTTCTTGCAGTTTGTGGACCGCGCTGGCCAGTTCAGCTAACGACCCATCGTCTTCAACCCCAGCGCTAGGAGTTCCTTGTTCGACTACGCTTACCCGGGTGAGGATGGCGATCTGATCCTCCCTCATTTTCGTCAGTTGGTCTTGAAGCTTGGCCAACGAAACGGTCAACTCGTCAATGGCTTGTTGCGTCATCGTTCGGGTGAAAGGTGGCCTGTCTGTAAGAACACCGCGTAATCATCAACTAGCCCGAATCCTAGAAGAAAAGTACATCCCGAGCAAGGAAAAGGGAAACTAGAGAGGAAACGACTCGGAAAAGATATCTAGACGGATGACTTGTGAAAGGTGAGCCTCCTTTAGGATCCAGCTGTGTGGGCTGGGCCCTGTTCGGAAGGAGGTTCACGTGAGACATTCCCCAGACTTTTAGACTCGATTGTGTACACGGGCCGACCCATGTAGGAGTATGTCCTACGTAGGTGGGCCTTGCCTTAGTATAATAAGGTGGACTGGGATAGGGAGGAAATCCATGATATAAGATCGACGGAGTTTCGACGCTAGAAGACTTGAAGACTTAAGACACGACCCGACACTGCTAAATACGGGAAGTCCTAAGAAAAGGAAGTTTTTTTTTAAAATTGGATTTTTGAAAGCCCGAAAAATTCAAGAGAGGAACCCGGCCCTTTTTCGAAAAAGAAAACGGAAAGGCGGACCGGGCGACGGTTTTGAAAGTTTCGAAAATATTTTCGAGTTTTGAAATGGGCCAAATACTGGCTAAAAATAGGCTATTTTGAGTAAAATCGTGGATCCTAAATTCGGTATATGTCCCGGGTTTTGAAATTTGGATATTTTGAAAAGGATGCAATTTTGAAAATGACGGTTTTTGAAAAAAAAAGACTTGTAAATCAGATAGCACGTAGTCATGGAAACAGTATAACGACGCCATGTATACTCTAATTCTAAGTCTCGGTCAGTCTGTAAGGGTCTATACCAGTGTGCACAGCCTATCGAGAATCGGGGCGGACTTCCTAAGTCGACTTGAGCTTAGAACATGCCGTAAAACCCATACGAATCGGCTAATGGACACCTTCGACATATCCAATTTGGACTACATCGATAGTATAGTGGGACGTCGGTCACCAGTACTGGCCCGGGAAAATATGGGGTTATGCATGAACCGTAAAACTAAAACGCGTATTGTACTAGTCAAACGATTTCTATTCGAGTCTCACCCTGAGGATACCGATGGTAAGTCACACATCAGTTAATCCCCAGCGGAGTCGCCAAATTGTGGACATGACATAGGTCCACCCCGACGCGGCCACGCGCGGGTTTGGGGAGGCGAATGAATCTCCATATGAGATGGTCAAATTGAAATTTAAATCGAAGTTGGAGTCGCCACCGAACTTTGTGGGAGTTCGGGCCCGTTCGAACCCACTCTATGTCGTAGTGGGTCGTGTAGAAAATACGGCCCATTTCCGATGTCAGAGTTTATCGGGTTCGTCTCTTTGCATTTGATACCGATACCGACTTGATCGGATATCGTGTATTGAATGACTCTCGTTGCCAATGGTTTCAGACATCCGGAAACCGAGGTTCTGAGTAAGGGGTGAGGGTACGTGTTGGGAAGTTCACAAAGAACACCCAACCCCGCCCGCACATTAGCGGCCTCTACTAGGATATCGAATGATTTTTGAATACGCGCGTTAGTAATACGATGAATGATATGCAAACATTGTCTTCCTAAGCATGCGAGGAATTGAATGGGTTGCTAAGTCGGTTTAATGCATGAAAAATTAACGTCAAAGTTGTTTTAGCATGTGAGATCGTTTTAGTATAACAAAACAAACGATAAAAAAAGGATGAATTTGCTACAAAAGATGAACAAACGAGTTAGTATCGAATTGTGAATAAAAATATAGCAAATACGATGAATATGCGAGATTGAGAAAATATTAGTCGAAATCCGAAAAATATTGCTAGAAAGACGCGGTTTTGTATAAAAAACGAAGTTCGAAAAAATAATAAAAAAAGAAAGACGAGCCGCGTTTCAGCCGGCCGTTCGGCTCGCCCGAGACGCATGCGACTCGGGTCCCGACCTGTTTTCGAGATCGATTTTTGAAAATTCGACGGTTTTATTAAATCGCGTACGAATATTGCATAATTTGTACTCGATCTAATATTTTCGATATTCGTTATATTCGATATTCGATTATGTAATCGATATCAAATACTCGGAATAGTTTTTTAGAAAAGATGTAAATTTTGAGAAATCGCTTCGTAGAATAAAAAAATGAACGAAAAAGGTAAAAAAAGGAGGCTCGGGTTTCAGGCCCGTGCGCGAGTCGCCTGGGTGGGGCGCGACTCCCGTGCGGGTCTGTCTCGGTTTCGCTCGTTGTTCGAAAATTGTTAATTTTGATAAATCGCGTATAAATACGATTTAATTTATACTCGATTTATGTTTTCGATATTCGTCGTACCCGATATTCGATTATGAAATCGATATCGAATATTCGGAATGAATTTTAGAAAAAGTTTTTTAAAAAAAAGAATTTGAACGAAAAAAAATGTTAATTCTCTCCGCGTTGAAATCGTTGTTTTTTGTATATGCAACGATTTTTTAAGCATCGACGAGATTTGATTTAATTCTTTTACTACGATATTCAACTATAGAGTTGATATCATATTTTTAAGAATGTTTGTTATATGAAAATAGTTTTAGTAATATCGATATTAGAAATAAAAACGACGAACGACCCATAAAAATAAAACGGACCGACGAAAAAAAGAAAAAAAACGAGGAGGAGCTGAGAAGAAGAAGTGAGAAAAAGGAGAAGTCGAGTTTGGTTACACCCTCAACCTACATGTTTTAGTTTACTCGGATCGGAGCTCGTCAGGACGTGGCTTGGGCACAGGAGCGTCGAGTGGATGTCGGTGAGTTGTGGTGGCTCGGTTTGGTGGGACGTATGAAGGGTGTCGGGTATCGGGGCCGGTTTCCTTCGGGTATCGGTTTCTCGATGCTAAGTTTTGTGCTTATGAGTGTAGAGTTGATGTATGTGTATGCTATATGTTAATGAATGTCGATGTCTTTTTTGAGTTGTGCAAGGGGCTATTTATAGGGAGTTCCCGACCTTGGCTAGGAGAGATGCTTTGAGTTAGAACTACCGCTTATGATAGGAAACGTAAGAAGCTGAGAAGGAAGAGAATTCCGTTTGCTTGGCAAATAAGAAAGGAATCTCGGTTGGGAGTAGGCTGCTCGGCCGAGTGTCCTAGCTCGGTCGAGTGTTCGATTCGGTTTTTGGATAGAATTCCTACTTGAGATCGAATTCTATCCTTAAACGAATTTGTTTAATATTTTGTGTAGCTGATTTTTTGTAGTATTGGGGCCCGAATCAGCCACGTGAGGTGTCACAGCTGACTCGCGTGTCTCGAGAATATTTTTTGACCGGGTTTTGACTCGGTCGCTAAAAGACGATTTTGCCCCTGGTGCCGGATTCGACCCAAATTAGTCTTATTTGACTCGAAACGACCCACTGGGCCTGATTTTGAGGTTGGTTTTGTGAGATATGTACTCCGTAAAAAGCCCAAGCTAAATGCCAATGATTTTGAGCCCTTTTCCGAATATATTAAAGCACGTTTACGTCCGATCATCATCGGGTGTTTGTCGGAAACTGCTATAGACACCTGGCAGTCAAAATGTGGGTGTCTACACTATGTCGTAGTGGGCCGTGTACAAAATACGGCCCATTCCGATTTCAGAGTTTATTGGGTTCGTCCCTTTGCATTTGATACCGATATCGACATTATCGGATACCGTGTATTGAATGACTCTCGTTGCCAATGGTTTCGGACATCTGGAAACCGAGTTTCTAAGTAAGGGGTGAGGGTACGTGTTGGGAAGTTCACAAAGAACACCCAACCCCGCCCGCACATTAGCGGCCTCTACTAAGATATCGAATGATTTTTGAATACGCGCGTTAGTAATACGATGAATGTTATGCAAACTTTGTTTTCTTAAACATGCGAGGAATTGAATGGGTTGCTAAGTCGGTTTAATGCATGAAAATTAACGTCAAAGTTGAATTTAGCATGTGAGATTCGTTTTAGTATAATAAAACAAATAATGAAAAGAAATCGCTACAAACATGAACAAACAAGTTAGTAACGGGTTATAAATCGAATAAAAGACGTAAATATGATAATATGCATGATTATGGAAAAGTTTATGACACATGATAGATTAACATGCGTTGACCGAGGTCAAGGAAAATATATCGAGATCTGAAAAAACCGTTGTTTTGTCTAAAAAACGATGTTCGAAGAATAAAAGAAATAAATCGAAATTGATTATCCGCGTTGCGTTTTCCAGGAGACCACGCGACTCGCCCGGGAGGGGCGCGACTCGCTCGAGAAGGCGACTCGCTCGGGACGCACACGACTCGCGTCACGGGCTGTTTCCGAAACTTGTTTTTCGGAAAATCGATTATTAAATCGCGTATAAATATTGCATTATTTATACTCGACTTAACTTCGAGATATTCGTTATATTCGATATTCGATTACAAAATCGATATCGAATATTCGGAATAGTTTCTTTTTAGAAAAGAAAGATTAAAAAGGTTTTGTAAATCGTCTTGTAAAATTAAAAAAAACGATGTTTGAATCTCTCCACGTTAAAAATCGTCGTGTTTTGTTTTATGAAACCATGTGACGATATTTTTAGTATCAACGAGATTTAATTTAGTTCTTGTTAGATACGATATTCGATTAGAGAATCGATATCGTATTTTAAGAACGTTTCGTTTTATAAAAAATAATTTGTAGTATCGATATTAGAAATAAAAAAAATATGCGATGAACGACCCATAATAAAAAAGACCGACGACGACGCTAGGACGAGGAAAAAAAAACGAGAGAAGGGAGGAGAGAAGAGAGAAATCGGGTTTGATTTTACACCCTCAACCTACCTGCTTTGTTTACTCGGATCGGGGCTCGTCGGAATGTGGCTAGGGCACGGGAGTGTCGAGTCAATGTTGGTGAGTTATGGTGGTTTTTTTTTGGTTTGGACGTGTAAAGGGTAAGAGGTGGCCGGTTTCGTCGGGTCTCGGATATACTATCGGTTTCTCGATGCTAAGTGTATTTTTTGTGAATTGTAGATGCTTGATGAATAATAAAGTTTATGTATATTTGATATATGAATATTTTGTGTGCAAGTGGCCTATTTATAGGAAAATTCTCGACCTTGGCTAGGAGAAGTGTCTGGGTGAGAACTACCGCTTAGGATAGGAAAAGTAAGAAGTCGAGAGGAACGTAAATTCCGTTACTTGGTGAAGAAGCAACGAATCTCGGCTGAAAATAGGCTGCTCGGCCGAGTATCCCATACGGGCATCCCCAAATGCGTATATGTTGCAAACTTAGTTTCCAACCTTTGAATAACTCAAAAGGTGTCTTAGAGACGGCCTTGGTAGGAACCCGGTTTAATATATACGCTGCCGTTTTGAGAGCATCAACCCACAAAAATGATGGAAGATTAACATTACTTCGCATACTCCGCACCATGTTAATTAAAGTCCGATTTCTTCTTTCTGCTACACCATTCTGGTCCGGAGAACCAGGCATGGTGTATTGGGCAACAATCCCATGCTCTTCAATAAATTTAGCAAATGGACCATGTGCTTGTCCGTTCTCTGTGTATCTACCATAGTACTCACCACCTCAATCTGATCTTATGATTTTAATGCGCTTATCACATTGGTTCTCTACTTCAACCTTAAACAATTTAAAGGCATCTAAAGCTTCGTCTTTGGAACGAAGTAAGTAGAGATTCATATATCGCGAATAATCGTCAATGAAGGTGATAAAGTATTTTGGATCATTAGCGTTCATGTCCGGACAACAAATATCCGTGTGTATGATTTATAATAACTCAGAACTCCTCTTAGCACCAGTTTTATGAGTATTAGTTTGCTTTCCCTTAATGCAACTAATACAATTCTCAAAATCGCTAAAGTCTAAGGTACTAAGTACCCCTTCTTTCACCAATATCTTAACCCTCTGAATGGAGATGTGTCCCAATCTCCGGTGCCACGACATAGAAGAATTCTCATCCATAATACATCTTTTTAAACCTGTATTGACACACATAGTACTTTAAGTGGTATCATTTTGCAAACTGAGACGATATAAATTTTCAGACAAAATACCGCAACCAATTATTTCAGAATTCTTAAAAATATTAAAATCGGAATCCGAAAATTTAAAAGAAAATCCAAAGCTTACAAGTCTGAAAATTGAAATCAAATTTCTAGCAAATTTAGGAACATAAAATGTCTCTTGCAAAACCAAATTAAAACCACTACTAAGAATTAAAGTGCATGTCCCGATGGCTTCCACATGTGATCCTATCCGATTTCCTGAATAGATAGAGGCTTCACTGCCCACCGGTTTCCTTAGGTTTGTCATACCCTGCAAGGTATTTGAAACATGGATTGTAGTGCCAGAGTCAATCCACTATGTATTATGATTCAAAACCATATTAGATTCATAACATACATGTGCTAGAAAATTACCTTTCTTTTTCAGCCAGGCTTTGAATTTAGGGCAATCTTTATTTCTTCATGTGTCCCTTCTTTTTACAGAAGAAACACGAAGATTCCTTCTTTATGACTGACTGAGCTGGAACCTTCCCCTTTCCTTTGTCTTTAGTGTGATCATCACCCTTCTTAAAGTTCACCTTTTCACCTTCTTCCAGTAGCAATCTACCCTCCTCTCGAACACACATGGTCATAAGCTCATTAATACACCATTTATCTTTATGTGTGTTGTAGGATATCATAAATGGGGCATATTGTGAAGGAAGAGTGCATAAAATGAAGTGCACCAGAAAGGAGTCGGACACAGTAACCTCCAAGCGTTTAAGTTGAGCTGCAATGTCCCTCATGCGCATGATATATTCACGCACGCCTTTAGTTTGAGTGAGCTTTAAGGATGAAAATTGCATACTTAAGGTACTGGCAAGAGATTTGTCTGAAGTCACATACTGCTCATCGATGGCCTTAATTAGGTCTTTAACCTTATCATACTTATCAACTGAACCACGAATACTAGAGATTTCAGAAAATCGTTATTCCTTTCTTTAATTCTGTCAAGCGCACTGGAAACGATGTTAATCAATTGCCGGCAATGGAGATGCGAACTGACAGCACCGAACAAGGGTGGTTGTTGTACATGGAGGGGAGGACAATGGGTGTCGGTGGAGGACAGTCATCGACAAGAGATCTTGCGTGAGATTGTGATGGAAGTGGTGGTAGACGGTGGTGATGAGTGTACATTGACAGTGGTGGTGAGTGGTGACCGGTGGTACATGGACTTTTACTTGATATCAAAGGTAACAAATTGGGTGGGTCTAATTTTGGAATGGGGTAGTCTAAGTTAGGCTTATTTTAAGTTAAAATGTAATTCGGATTACTATAAGAATACACTCAATAGTTTGGATTATTTACGTTAAATATCCCTTAATAATTTGAGACATGACTATAATCATGCTTTACCAATGTAAAATCATGCTAATATGAATCTAGTGATATAAAACTTGCCTGTGGGCTAAAGTCCTACTCAAATTAGACTCATAATAATTTTAATTAACTTAATGATGGGACTATTAAATTTTTATTTCTTAACTCCTGTGGGTAGATCAAGAAATATAGTTTAATATTCATCCTAATTAATCATACAAATATAACAAAATTTCCTGTGGGTATATTTTATTATATTACGTACGATTGATTACAATTAATGTTTAGTTACTACATGTGATTCCAACACGAAATTTCAAACAATTAGATATGCTGTGGCTACTCCCTAATCAATAAAATTTACGAATCACTCAACATTACTATATTAATCTATATATTTTAGCTTAAGGTATAGACATCTTAAAACCGACATATTAATAGTACTGAATTTATTATGTGAAACTTAATCTTCATATGACCCAAAACGTAACTTACTATTTTGACTTAACAAAATATCTAAATGTCATACAAAACAATAAATATACTTCACATGTGATAGAACAATTGAAAAATATGTATACTAGTGTACCAAATCACTCCAAGTTGAAAGCTATATGTACCTCCAAAACAATTCAACAACATGAAGTAATTACTCAAAAAAATAAAAGTTGAAACAAGTCTAAATCAGCATAGTATACGTGTTTTATAGTCTAGTAGTCTTTATAGTCAAACTCACTGCTTGTGTTTCAATCTTGTCAAGTTAGTCTCGGTAAAATACAAACCGTAAAGAAAAAGGAGCAATTGTTCAGGTGAGGTACACGAGACTCAAGGACAGAAGAACAAGTGAACCGAATAAAAAACTCTAAAATTCAATTTCATCCCTCACCTCCGTCAATTCAACGAATCAGGCCCAAAAATTAAGAAAAAACAACAAAATTTTCCAGATGAATAACCATAGATAGCGGAAGTAAACGGAGGAAAATCGACCTGGAATAACAAGCAAGACAGAGATATAAACTGAAGCTCTGATACCAAATGTAAATTCTTTATATGAATTTATCATGTTGTTAATTAATAAATGAATATAACGATAAATTCAAAAGCGGAAGTAATTAATAAGATCTAGAAATAACTTCCTACCATTGCTTATCAGATTCCTGAACAGCTTTATCTACAACCCAAAAATACCTTCCCCGAATACCGTTGACCGTCTTAACTATATTGTCGGTTCTAAACTCTTTCCTCTCAGATTTAGATGGTGTATAGATGAATAGAGAAGATGAATTAAGTGACCCTGAATGGTGTTGTATTTATACTAATCTTTCCATCAAAGATAAAGTTACAACTAGATAAAGTTTCTGTATAGTGGTTAATGGAATATAGGATTATAGGAGATAAGAGATAGATATCCAGTATAGTTTATGTTGATCATCAAATGGACCACAATTCAGTAACTCTAAACTGATCAAACTATTTAATTAGTTATTAAGTCTATCATAAATTCTAACACCGAGCACACACCACCACAAAATCTCCTCCAAACACCGAAATGGGAAAAAGAGAAAGAGATAGAAGGATATTACCGAATGGCAAGAACTTTCCGAGATTCACGACGACCAAGCAACCTACAAGGAAATCAGGAGACAAAACACACACAAAACAACAAATATATGACAAAAGAAAATGACAAAAAGAAAATCTTTTTGGTTTTTATGAAATTTTAAAAAAAATTTAGGAATTTTAAAAATTTTCGAAAAATTTTCGAAAATAAAACTAAACTAAACTAAACTAAAATATCGCGCCCCCACACTTAAACCGAGCAATGTCCTCATGCTCTATCTATAGTGTGTGGAAGACACTAAAAAAAGGAGAAAAAGGGAAAATAAAACTAAAAAACAAAAATGAAAGTGAAGAAGGGGTAGAATGTGTCAGGCCTAGATGTAATCAAGTCACCTAGACCCGAGATGAGAAAAGATATGGATGGGGGAAGAAATAAAAAGAAGAAAATAAAAGGAAATGAGAGGGGAGGGCTAGGTGTAATCAAGTCACCGATTCCGACTAAATTCTCCAAAAAAGGAATAAAAATAAAGAAAAAGTGAAAAGAACTTGTCAATTTGGATTATCAAATGATTCTCATGTGTGAATAGGGAGGTCGGGTGGGGGTGTAATGAGGTAGGGTGGGTTGGGTTGGGTAAATGAAAGTTGGGATTGGCTTGGCTAATTAAAAGGGGAGGGAAGGTTTTGTAAGGAGGGGAAAAGGATTGGGTTGGGTAATGATAAGGGAGAGAAGGTTTTGGGCTGGGTTAATAAAGGAGGGTTAGGTAATGATTTGGGGTTTACATGATGGGGGGGAGTGTTCGGGATGTAAGATGGGGCGGGTTGTATTGGTGAAAAATGGGGTGGGTTGGATTAATATAGGTGGGGCGGGTTGATGAAAACGGGGTGGGGTTTAGTTAATATAAGTGCGGCGGGTAGGGTTAATGAATGGGATGAGAAATATGGGTTGGGTTTGTATGACTGAAGGGGAATTTGGACTGGTTATGTAAGGGGAAGGGAATATGGGTTGGGTAATGGGAATGAGATATATGAGTTGGGTTTGTATGACTGAAGGGGAATTTGGGCTGGTTATGTGAGGGTGGGAAAGGTTTGGGCTAGGTTTGGGTTAAACAAGAGGGAAATGGGCTGGGTTGTAATAGATTGAGGGGAGATAGCACAAGGGAACCATATTTTTTTATGATATTTTTTTTTTGAATTTATCATGATATTTAAAAATTAGGGTTATTTTTTTGAGCGAAAAGATCATTTCATTAATAAAAATTCATACAACATCTGCAACTTATATCGAAACTGAACGGATACAATACTATAAGATTTGAATAAAATAAATTCTCATTAAAACAAAGATCTCTCACTAAGATTTTGATCTCCGCTTCTACACATCCTCTTTCAACATATCGTTGTTTGATACAGCTTTTCACAAAAGGGTCTTCAGATCTTCCAAAGTTTTAAAGAGAATCGATTTTATCTAACTTGATAGATTGTAGCCGACAGTCTGATCTGACATGAATTGAGATACCATACAATGAATCGTTGAGGTACTGATCTTCCGCGTCCTCTCCGCTATCAAAGAATTAAACGTCTCTCCTAAAAGAGAGAACAAAACTCATCAATTGATGGGGACGAATCTCTCCAAAAGGAGAGGAACAATTATTGTAGATATAATAATAATACTAATACTAATACTGGTTTGTTGTGACTTGTGAGAACTATTGCATTTGAGGGTGATATGTCTTGCATGAGATTGTTGTGTCCGGTCGACTTAACTTGATCACCTAGGTTAGCTTGACTCACTTGAACCAATATGGGGAAACTCAGGGGTCGAGTAATCTTGGCTTGAGACTTTAGTATATTCGTCGCGAAAGCGGGTTTAGGCTAGGTCGGGTAGGCAAACCGAAAGGTGGTACCTCCCGTATTCATCTTGTGACAATTCTTGTAATGTTTGTACCCTTGTCTTAAATTCTGACTCCCCGACTCTCCCTAACGCCTTTATCATTATTGTTTCTCGTTTTAGTTATTTAAATCGTTTGCATTATTTAATTCATCTCGTCCCAAAACCCCCTTCTCGACCCCAATCACAATTTCTACTGGACTTGACCGATAACGCTTAACCGCCTCCCTGTGATTCGACCCCAACTTACCATTACTGCACAGTAGTTAGTTGGGACTAAAAATATTGTTTGCATACGCGTCAGCGACAGCGCACATCATATATAAATCATTTTTTTATTTTTCCTAATGTTTGCATTTAATTAATACCAGCCATATAGGTTGGATCTCATGATTTCTCGGTTTTTTTACCTCCCTAACAAATCGTGTTTATCATAATTATCGGAAAAATAATGATTTGAGTGCCGAAAAAACCATGTTCGGACAAAATTGTGCAAAATTGAGCGTATACTCGAAATCTCATCTCATCTCGTCATCTTAGGAGTCTGTGGGCAAAATCCTGTCAGAAAAACTAGAGAACAGATCATACTTGTTCTTGTCATAACAAGCAGTCTTAAAAGCAGCAACAGTCACGCGATCGACATTCTGCTGTTGTTTATTTAACAACTTCTCGAAAAACACTGCAGCGACGTCCACCTTCCCGTAATAACACAACTTTCGTATCAAAATACTCACTGTCTTAACCCAAACCCGTTTCTCGACTTTTTCTAAGATATCGTCAGCCCTTCCAAAACCGTCTTTGATATAATGCTTGTAACATAATGTTAGTTGAGTCACTTCACACGACGATATTCCCTGGTTAATCATAGCATTGTACATTTTCTGAGCTTCTTCGAGTTTGTCTTCCTTGCACAATCCACTAATTAAGGTGCCGTAGATGAAATTATCTACCACACAGCCGTGATCACTCGTCTTGCGGAAGTACTCGGTAGCCAAATCAACGTTTTTGGAAGAACGATATCCACATATCATCGAAGTGTAGATTTAAGAGAAGAACATACAATCGGATTGAATAGAGGAAAGGACTTCATCGGTGAGTCGAACTTTTTCAATGTCTTGTACATCGGGATGAGATAGAAGGAAGAGTTTGTTAGCGAGTAAGAGGTGAGTATTCTGAACTTCAGCTTGTCCTTCCATGGCTTCCTTTCTCTCTCTACTTTGCTGTTGAGTGTTGAGTATTCTGAACTTCAATTTTGTTTGCTATAAACTCCGAAGTATTGATCATTATATTTAAAAATTAATTTGAGTTGAATTTTTTTTCTTTGTTACGTAAATCACTTAAACGGAGGGTTTGCGTTGAGCCTTGTAAAATTCCAGAAGTAGTAGTTGCAGCAAAAGACGTGTGGATTAAGTCACCCATCATTTCTCAATTCTCATCATCAACCTTATTAGCCCACATGCATTCCCATTCCCTTCTACTCTCCCCTCCAAATTACTGTATGCATTAGGGAGTATTTTTTACAGGGTGAACAAAACCGGATATCCGGTGTGGAAAAGAGAGTATTTATTTTATAGATGAGAAGAGGTTTTAATGTGGAGGAGTTTAGGCAAGAGCAGGGTGCTAGGAACATGGATATTGATGAACAGGGGGAGGTAGGTGAAATAAGAAGAAGGTTTGACATTGAGGGCCCTCATAGTAGGGGTGGTGTTCTGGGTGACAGAAATCACTTTTCTCATGGTTTTGAGTTTGATGATCCTTATACATATTCGAGTTATGAACTTTAGAGCAGAGGTGGATGAAGATGATCCAGATGAGCTGAGGGGTTTTATGGAAGATGAAGGGGAGGGTTTGGAACAAACTTTTGTGGCACCAGAAGGGTTCCCAATTAGGTTTCATGAACCTGGTAATGTTATGGAGGGTGATGTGGTTGTAGAAGAGAATAGAGATGTGGATGAGAATTTAGGTGAGGGCGAGGATGCGGGTGGTGGGGGAAATGAAGTGGGGGGTGATTTAGGGCAAGAGGAAGATCATATGGAAGGGGAGCAGTTGGGGCAGGAGCAGGTGGAAGATGGAATACTGGAAGACAAGGAAGACGATAGAATGGCGAGAGGGGCGATTGGGTGGAGGGTACTGACCCAGATGAGGACTCTGATGAATCCTCTCCAGAATGGTTGTTCACTCCTAGGGAACGGGATAATTGGAACTATGTTAGGAGATATCAAGGTGAGGAGGTGCCGGATGATATTAAGGGCGAAGGCAATATTGCTGCTTCTGAGGGTGGTCTTGTTACTGTTACAGAAATAGTTCAGGAGGCTGGGAGGACAAATATAGAGGAAGAAAGGGGGATTATGGGACAACAAAATGTTGTGATGAATCAAGCTATACCTTCTACTGAGGAGGTTGGTGAGGAAGGAATGGAGGAGTTTGTGCAAAGGCTGGAAGAAATTATGGGAATGTCGATAGAAAGAATGAGGTTTTTACTAAGGGACCCAAGTTTCTTTCCCAATTTGATTCCTACCAAAACTTGGGAAGATATTATGAACTATGATGTCCAGGAATTAGGTATCCCCTCCTCGAGGGATTTGGAAGCTCGAAACAGGAGACGTTCTTTTGTTGCATTACAGGATTTGGAGATGACTGAAGAAGTCGAGACTAGAAAGAGGAAGACGTGGTCTGCACCAACATTGGGCTGGAAAGACTTGGATGTGGATGAAGCAGATAGTGGGGCAGCAAAAAGGGCTAAGCTTGATAAGGGTGAATCTTCCAAAGCTGGAGAAGATAGAGCAAAGAAGCAGGCAAACCGGGAAGAAGAAAGATTGGATGTGAAGACCGACGGTTTTAATCTTCTCCCACTCCATGAAAAGGCTTTCCTGGAATTGTCGGGGACTCTCGGATCCGCTCGCACCGACAATTCCTAAAGTTAGAGTTATCCTAAGTAATTATTTAGATTTGGATTTTCTTTTCTTAAGTGAAACTAAGTGTTAATGTGTCGATGGTTGCCAATCTTTGTAGGCCTTTTGGGTACTTCTATGTTGATGGAGTTGACGTTGTCGGGTCCAGGGGACTTGTGGGATGGAAGTTTGCTAATGCTTTCACCTCGGTCTTTTGTTGTACTCCCTCCATTTTTTTATTGTTGTACCCATTTGCTTTATACACGGTTCTTAAAGGAAATGAATAAAGAATGAAAATGGGATAGAAGTTGATACAAGTGGGCCATAGTAGAAAGTATTAAAAAATGAAGATGTATGAGAATAATATGGAAAGAATAGAAATGGGAAGAACAATAAAAAAAGTCTCAAAGAAGAAAATGGGTAGAACATTAATAAATGGAGGGAGTAGTAATTTTATTATTCTTAAGTCGAATATTAGTAGTATTGTTCCTTGTTATTTGGTCCTAGTCTATGGTGAGCCTGTTGTCAACTTTAGAGGAGGGGTTTGGGAGAGACTTGGGGTTTGGTTAGACCATCTCCAACAATGCCCATCTATCCTTCGTCTTCCTTCCATCTCTTCTCTTTCTCACTCATCCAACTCACAATCAAAAAAACACTCCTCCATCCATACTCATCTCTTCTCATCATCTTACTCTCTCTCATCATTTATCTCTCTTACTTTTTAATACTCCACAATTCCACTTGTTTTTATTAATTATGAAAATAATTTGTTAACTAATTTAATTAACAAAATCGAGTACGTATAATTTAATTTGATAGTTCGACTCGGTTTTCAAATTTCATACTCGGTTGTTGTCTCGGACTTTTGAACAAAACAAAACAATTTATTTGAAAATATAATTACGAAATATAATTATTTGGGTTATATTGTGAGTTTTGATAACTGCCGGAGTTACTGATATTTGTTTGAGGACCCATAAAACTTTTGTCTCTCATTTTTCGAAGAACTTCTAACATTTGTTGTTCGAGATTATTACCACTACTAATATTATTATTATTATTACTCGGATTATTATAATTATAATTATCCATAACTAATATTATAAAGAAATAGGTTTAATTTTGTTTGCTATAAACTCCGAAGTATTTATCATGATATTTAAAAATTAATTTGAATTGTTTTTTTTTAATGTAAAACAGTTAAATGGAGGGTTTGCATCGAGCCTTGTAAAATTGATGAAGTAGCAGTTGCAGCAACAGACATGTGGATTAAGTCATCCATCATTTCTCAATTCTCATCATCAACCTTATTAACCCACATGCCTTCCCATTCCCTTCTACTCTCCCCTCCAAATTACTGTATGCATTAGGGAGTATTTTTTACAGGGTGAACAAAACCGAATATCCGATCCGGTTATAAAAATAAATAAAAAATTGATCCGTATCCGATTCGATTTTAAGGAAAATTGTATCGTACATCCGGTTATTTGTATCGGATATCCGAAAATACGTATAATTGAAAGTGTATACCGTATCGTGTATTTTTGATCACCACTAATTTTTACATAAAAAAAATGACACCTCTATTAATCTCATAACAAATCACCCGATTAATTAAGTGTTACTCAGACCTAGGGGTGTCAATGATCAGAGCAGGCTCGTAGAGCCCTCGGAATCGGCTCGGTCAAAACATTTAAAATATTATAATTATTATAATAAATTCTAATAATTCAAAATATATGTTTATTTGATATTTATAATTATTATACTTTAAAATTTTGTAACAATATTTTTTTGTCTTTTAAAAAAGTTATTTTTAGTTATATATATTTATAAATAATGAAAACATATATAATGGTTAATGAGCTTGGTACAAGCTCAAGCCGAGTTCGAACTTTTTATGAGCCGAACTCGAGCTTCAATTTTTTGAGCTCGACGAGCTTCGAGCCGAGCCCGAGTTCAAATTTACGAGCCGAACCCGAGCCCACGCGAGCTTCTCCTCGTCCCACCCCTGGCCATCGGATCCAGTAACTCTGCCACAGTACTATCCACCCTTCCGTTCACACACGATGAAAGAACCCGACCCGTATGAGTCTTTTCTGTCCAAGGATCCCGCCATATTCACGTATCAACCGCATCTCCAACCCCTATCTGAAGGTCATGCCAAACCAGATCTCGTGCCTCAACGATCCCTCTCCATGTGTAGCTCGGGTTAAACCCCAAATTAGCATCTAAGAACGAGGCTTCACTATAATACCTTTCCCTTAAAAGGCACGCCCAAAGGTATCCCGAAGTAGTAATGGACCGCCTAGCTTGTTTTCCAAGGAGAGCATAGTTAGATTTCTGGAAATCCTTAAATCCCATCCCCCTCCCCCCAACAAAGCCTTCGGCCGACAAAGGCGCTTCCACGCCGCCCAACTTATCTTCTTCTTCACCCCATCTTATGGGAGTTGTATACGGCTTGAGACTATGTCTTCTAGATTTCGAGCATGTCGTTCTAAGAGTAATTTAAATTGCATTCGTGGTTTGCAAACAATTGCGTACACCCGAGGGTTTACCTAGAGCGCAACAAAGGTAGTGGTTGCGGGTTCCCCCGTCATAAAAATAAAACAATACATTTTAGTAATTTAAACTGACTGATTATAGGACAATATATTTAAAGTAAAATACATATGATACATAAAATGTCGGTAAAGACATCATACATATTACAAATACTCAAACTTTCTTTGTAAACTACATTGGATATAGTATTAATGTGTGCTAAATTTAGACCGTTTTTTCTCTCATTTAGACCCATTTTTCCTCCGTTTTGCGAGATTAGAGTGCGATTATTGCCTTATTTTTAGTCTTTCTCGCATTAGTGTCCCTCTTGTGCATTTTACGTGTTTTTGGTAGTTTTTCTATCTATTTTTATAGGATTCGACGTCGAAAGCATGATCGAGCTTCCACGAGCACAAGAGAGGGGAATGCCATCCGAAAAGCAAAGCACAAAACTTAAAGTTCAACCCATCCAATCATACGACGAAGAGCGAGACAAGAAAAGAGGTCATAAAACTATCGGGTGAAGTTTCACTCGATGAAACACCACCGGGCGAAGTTTCGCCCGACGATAATTCGACCTCCCCGAAGATCTTTAGAAAAATTCCTCCACCGGGCGGAATGACCGGGCGAAACTTTCACCCGACGGTAAAGAGGCCCCAAAAACGCAAAACTGGAAGGAAGTCCACCAGGTGAAACCACCGGGTGAAGTTTCACCCGGCGATATTGGCTCGTGAATGGCTGATTTCGCAGGGTGAAGTTTCACCATATGAAGACTCATTGGGCAAAAGTCTCACTAACGGAGCAAAAAGTTGGATTTGGGCTTGAGTTTAAGGATCCATTAAGCCATTACTATATATATATATAGATACCCTAATTAGTTGCACATTATCATCCATTAGACCTTCCATTATCACATCATATTCCATTAGATCATTTTATTAGCTTAGATAGAAAGCTAGTAGTTCTGCATATGTTTTATCAATCTTCATCTTCCTTGATTTATATTCAAGTTTTGTAAGGATTTCTAGTGTTTTTATTGAAGATTCTTGGAGATTATCAAAGGATTAATGACAAATCCCTTGTCCTCTTCATCAAGCTTCATCTTATATTATGCAATCTTCATCTTTATTATTGTCATTTTCCTCCATAGTTAGTATATTTCTCTTCTTCTCCCTCATCTCTAGATTAGATTTAATATTATTCTTTCATTATTGCATTGTTTCATTAATTTTACTTGCATCGCAATTTTCTTCATTGTTTTGTTGTTATTTTCCCTAGATTTGATCATTATGCATGTTATTGTTGTTTTCTCTATTGTTAATGTTTTTGTAGTTTCCATCATGAGTTGTGAGTAGTTTCCTTGTTGGAGGAGGTTTAGGGAGGAGGATCTTAGGTTATTTGAATTGAGGAATTTTAGTTTGGTTGCTTGCTTGTTAGTTTATCTTGCTTGGGGTTGTTGTATCATTGTTGACTTACTCTGGCCAACTAGATCGACCTTGACTCATTTCTACCAATATGGAGAAACTCGAGGTAGAAATTATCTTGACTTGAGACTTACCCTTTTTCGCCGCGAAAGCAGGATTTTAGGTGAGTTGGGTGAAGAAACCGAAAGGTGGCATTCTCCCTCTACCGATGTTGTGACCGACCTGAATTCCGAGATTCCTAGACCCCAATTTCTGAATCCCGACTTCCCCCTAACACTTTTTCCCTAATTGATCATCTCTTGTTATTTATTGCATTTTAGCTTAGAGTCGACTTTAAAACCCCCCATTAGATCCCATGCACATTTCTCCTACTCGATTTCACATTGTTCCTTGTGTACCGACCTCGACTTACCACGATTACATTTAATTGTTATTGTGTTAATTGCGAGTCTTATAAGTATTGTTTGATCCCCTATCCTTCGTTAAACGACCGATCCGATTTGGCGGAGATCAAGTATTTGAAACACGTTTTTCATTATTATCGCATATAAGGATTTTTTAGACCGTGCATGTTTGTAACTCTTGAAATAGCGACATAAAGTTGTCCGTGACGAAATAATGGTCTGGGAAAATAGAGGCCAACATGCATGCGATAAGGATTGTCCCTGACTTCTGTTTATCGTCATTGTCAGGGTCGTCTCAGAAAATTTGGAGGCCCAGATTTTATAATCAGAGCTCCATTTTATCACTAATAATAATTTTATAAGTAAAATGTCCAAGTTGTTTAATGACGTTTTTTTTTCCACAAGTAATCTTCTTATTTAAATTAAGTTTTTCCTTACATGTTTAGTTAAAAAAATTGAGCACTAAAACAATCATTTACCTATAAATTTTCTCCTACCGGCAAGTGATTACTTTATAACTCAATCATTCGTCATTATAGTCACATTTATTAAATATTATTTCTATTATCATATATATCACATTATAAGCGTCTTACTTCGTAAATTAGGAACTTGTGTTATTTATTGAATACAGAGTTAAAATGGGATCTTAATATCATAAAGTTTCTTAATATTATGTAGTGGGTGTCCTCCCTGTGTCGAATGTCGACACTATATATGTCAACATAGTATCTTCTACGGAATATTCTAGAGTTACTCCCTGAAACCCTAGAGTACAAATCGAGCATTTAAAGGATGGAATCCTCGTGCATCACAACATACACAGAAAAGGTGTTAAGCAAATTTGCTATGGATAATGCACATTCTTTGAGTAGTCCTATGGTGGTTAGAGCACATGATGTGAATAATGATCCCTTCTGTCCCCGGAAAAAGGATGAAGAAATTATTGTTTCGGAAGTATCGTATTTAAGTGCTATAAGAGCATTATTAATGTACCTTGCCAACCATACACGACCATATATACCATTTTCTGTTAATCTATTAGCAAGGTTTAGCTCATGCCCAACCCGACAACATTGGAATGGGATCAAACACTTATTGCATTACCTACAAGGCACTAAAGATATGGATCTATTCTTCCATAATGTATCCAAAGAAGGTTTGATTGGTTTTGCAGATGCAAGATATCTTTCTGATCCTCATAATGCTCGATCACAAACTAGTTATGTGTTCACATGTGGAGGTAGCGCGATTTCATGGCGTTCCATGAAGAAAACTATCGTAGCTACATCTTCTCATCATGCAGAAATTTTGACAATCAATGAGGCTAGTCGTGAATGTATGTGGTTAAGATCTATGATCCATCATATAAAAGATGATGACTGTGGTCTATCACCTGGGAAGAACATTCCAACGATTTTATATGAAGATAATGCAGCATGTATTGCACAACTCAAGGATTGATATATCAAAGGCGATAGAACAAAGCACATTTCTCCAAAGTTCTTCTTCACCCATGAACTCCAAAAGAATGGCGACATAAGTGTGTTAAAGATCCGTTCAAGTGAGAATTTGGCAGATTTGTTCACAAAGGCACTTCCAACCGCAACATTCAAGAAGTTAGTCCACAATATTTGATTTCGACAACTTAGATGTCTAGAGGTGGAGCATATGCGCGCTGCACCTAGGTTGCACGGACACGCCTGATTTGTGGCGTACCCGTGTTGGACACCGTGTCACAAACTGACATGCCTAGGACACGCCTGGATACGTGTCGGACACACCAAAAACTGTGTCTGGATTTATTTTTTAAAATAATGGACACGTATTGGACACAGAAACCGTACATTTAGGCCACGGTTCGGGACAAAAGAAAAATAATACATACTCTCCTCTTTTCAAACGCACCAGCCACCAACCATCCCCTTATTACCTCCTTCAAGTTTCAACCATCCTTCTCATCTGACCCCGACGCCGACCTGACTGGTCCTCCTCTGCGACAATCGACAGTGATGAATTGAGGGTTATTAGATTAAATTATACGGTTTGTTTTGGGTTCAATTAGATGTTACTCTGTATATTGTTTTTGCTCCTTGTATGATTTGATTACCTATTTTGTTATTTTATGGTTTTGTGGCCTTATAAGTGACCAAAATTTGAATGTTCGTTATAAATATATAGCTTTAAATTCCCTTTATTTCGATATACATATTGTCTTTTTTTTGCGGTGTCCCCGTGTCTTGAAAAAAATCTGAGCGCCATGTCTCGTGTTGGATACGTGTCCGTGTCCGTGTCCGTGTCCGTGTCCGTGTCCGTGTCCGTGTCGGTGCAACCTAGCACTGCACTCATTTTCCCTGCGCCATGGTTTTTTCTCATTGAGTTTTCTTGATAAGGTTTTTAACAAGACATCCACTTATTATGCGCATTTTCATAAATGGACATCCAAGGGGGAGTTTTATAAGTAATACTCCCTCCGTTCATCTCCAAAGGGTACCTTTTTCGGTCATTCAAATCCAATTGACTCATTTTCTTTTTAGTTTATTTTTTGGACCAAACTATCCTTATTCTACTTGCCTATTTACACTATATGCCATTGTGAAATGACATTTTGGATAATTAAATACTAATTTGTCCCTAATTATTGTACTTTTAGTATTACTTTAAAACTTTCTTAATCCTTGTGCAAAATAGAACGAAATTAATTTTTTCTAACGAAAGTTTACTCAATCCTAACGAATTTTTTGAGAAATTTCCAATTCTACCCCTTTTAAATCCTTAACTTTTACATCAAATTCAATTTACCTCATTTTCATTTTACCAACTTGCGTAATGTATTAATGTTTTCGAATTCGACTATGAATTTTAATTTAATTATCTTATATCGATTAAATTAAAATTATTTTGTTTACTGGATTATTATTAGACTTAATTATGTTTAGGGTATAGAAATTGGTGGAGCGTGATGTTAATTGAATTTTAAAAAAAATTGAATGTAACATATAAAAATTGAAAAATAGAAAAATAATTATTTTTTATTATTGGTAATGCAAATATAATATATTTCATACAAGAAACTTTTATTTGATATAATAAAAGAAAATAAAATTAAAAAATAGAATATAAAATCAAAAGAAATTTACATGAAAAAAAGGAAAAGAAAAATTTAAACAAAATACATTTACACAAAAAAAACAAAAAGAATAATTAAAAATTAAATTAAATAAAAACAAACAAACCCAAAACTTCACGCACCCCACTACCCTCTCCCACCCAACCACCCTCGCCCACCTCCACCCACCTCGACCACCCTCAACCACAGCAACCCACAGAGCGATGACCAGGACTAACCACTCTCAACCTAGACCCACCACCCGACCATCCTCGACCCGATCCCTCACCCAAACACCCCTCCAGCCACGGTGGTGACCACCCAATAATGACCCAAACCATCCTCCACGGCTACCAAGCTAATGTGGACGTTCGTTGACAACGGAGTTCGGTGTGGACAATTCCGTTGCTTATGTTTTGGATGGTGGGGTTTATTGATGGTTGAATTTTGGTTGTTTAAAGAGAAAAGCAAATAATGAATTTTGAGTTGTGATGATGAAATGACAAGGATAAATTGGTAAAGTGTCATTAGAATTGAGTAAAACTTCGTTAGGAAAAAATTACGATCCAAATAGAAACGTGTCATTTTGATACGAAGGGAGGGAGTATATTCTATGTAGTGGATCTCCACCTTATGTCGACATAGTATCTTCTACAGAATATACTAGAACTCCCTGAAACCCTAGATAGTATATGTATATATACGCTTCAACTCATAATGCAATAGTAGTATCTCTCCCATTGTCTACTCATCTTCTCCTCATATTATAATCACAAGTAGGTCTTATGAAACGATCTCACGATAAGTATATCATGAGACCTCTCACATACAAGTTAGGTAGTTTTATTATTATTTTATTGTTGTGAGTAAGTCTCACGATAAGTTATTGTGAGACGGTCTATCAAGAGAATAACTAATAATCACAAGTAGGTCTTAATTGTTCTCACCATTATACGAAAACATCCAAAAAAGCTTCCGCTTCGTTACATATACGAAAGTCGTAATTTTGTATCACGGGTCGAGTTATATGAATTGAGTCGGAAAACGGGTCATGGGTCGAGTTATTGTCAAAATGTCAGTCATAAATACTTTCAAACAACTAACTTTTTTAGCGCCTTTTAAGTAAAAAAAACTTTATTTTTAACTATTTATTTTTATTTTAATAGTAATACTATGTTCTTCAATCTTAATGTTTATTTTCAACAAATATTAAAATTAAATGGGGTTTTCTATGGGGTACCCCTCAACTATCGGCTTTTCCAAGTGGTACCCCCGCCTTTTTCGAATTACAAGATGTAACCCTAAATTTTGTAAATTAGTCTACATTGTAACCAAAGTTATAATTTTCCAACGAAAAATTTTAAATTGATGAAATAAATAGTGATTATTCTCTATTTTAATTTCATCGATCATGATATATTTCTTCAATTTGCATTCTTTATTCGAAAAAATCCATTCAACCACACTACGACAAGGGGATGACAGAGGAATGGAGGTTGAAGAATTTAAAAGAGTGAGGGAGATAGATCGATGTCGGCCGAAACCGAAAGCGTTTTGATGGGCATTTGGTGGCTTGGTGAATGGTAAAGAAAAAGAAATGGTTTGTAGCATAAAATTGGATTGATTAATATGTTAATTATTCATTTTAAAAAAATAATTGTAATACACTTATCACTTTGGTTATGATAAGGAGTGATAAGTAAAGTTTAGAGGTACACAATGTAATTCGAAAAAGGCGGGGTACCACCTGAAAAAGCCAATAGTTGAGGGGTATCCCATAGAAAAACCCAAATTAAATTTTAAAATTGGGGATTTTTTTACGTGATACTCTTGAACTTTTTACTTTTCTACCTTATACCCCTACACTTTTTACATGTACACATGGTACCCTTGTACTTTACTAAAAGTTTCTTTGGTACCCTAAACTTTATCATTATCTTTATTGGTACCCCTAAATTTTTTTTCCGTTAATTTTTGGTAATAAATTACCTTTTCATGCTCAAGATTAAAAGTTAAATGTCATTTACCATACTTAATTAACCGATAATTGAACTTAAACTAACAATTTTGTACGTGTTTGCAGTTTATACTCCAAATCTAACGAATTATTTTTTGACGTTATATTGTCAAATCAAATGATAAAACTTAAATTAAGCTCAATTACTTTTTAATTATCTAAGTTAAATGATATTGAAATCTTAATCCTAAGCTAAAAACATAATCTAACGATAAAACTTGATTGGAAAAAAAATCGGGGTGCTAGTTAAATTAATAACAAAAATTTAAGGGTAGCACGTATAGACATAGAAAAGGTAGGGGTACCATGTAGAAAAGTGAAAAATACAGAGGTACCGTGTAGAAAATCGCTTAAAATTATTTCCAAAATATTATACTCATATCAATTTTAAAAAACGGGTTCATCATCCTAAAAACAACGGGTCAGGTTTATTGGTCGGGTTGAATTTTAACAGTTCTAAATGTAGACGTATATCATAACCTGCATCTATTGCTTTCGTATAAAATACGTCTATTATCACTCAAATAAGAAAACAAATAAACAATTAAACTCAAACAATTACTACTTTTAATCCAAATTCAAGTCAAAGTCAATATTTAGGTAAAATTAGAAGAATTTTTTTTCAATCAATAAAATTATCATGCACTCCATGTGTATTCGGCTATTAGCTATATATTAAAAAAATTATGATATAATTTATTTATTTTCGTGACAAAATATAAGTGTCTCATACTATCGAAGTCTAAGTATTGCAAACAAATACGGAGTATAAAATCTTGACGATGGTAAAAACTATTGGAGTATATGAAATATTTCCAGATTTTGATTTTAATATATAAATATTTCGAGTAATTTGTTAATTAGATTTATAAATGACCTCAATATATAAGAAAATGAATTTTGATATGTGAATATTGGTTTTGTGATAAAAAAAAAACTTTAATTAAATAATCAAGTAAAAATTATAAAATTTTGTACTCCCTCCACCCCACTATGATTTTCCCACTTTCCTAATAAGGAAATACCACTATGATTTTCCCACTTTAAAAGTTTCCTTATTCATCCAATTTACTCTCTTTCTATTGGTTACTTTTTGTGATTTGACTTCTTGAACCCCACCAAACAATTTACCACCATTCATTATCGATTTCTTAATCAATGTGCCATATTGAAATGGGAACATCAATGTGGGGAGGAGGGAGTATTAGCTTTGTAAAAGAAAATTAAAATATTAAATTATGAATTGAATGAGATTACACGATTATATCTTGATTATCATTGAAATTTTAAAATATTTTCTCAAGTATAAAATGTAAATATTTGTCCATATTAAAAATGTGAAAAATTAATAGTGTACCTACATATATTTATTGGTAATCATTAAATATAAAATTAATGCACGGGATGTAAACTAGTAATACTATTAAGTAAAAAAAACAGATATGGAGTACTCCCCACTTTTTGATGTGTTTTCTTATTTCAATAAAATATTACTTACAAATCTTTAAAAAAAAATGGAGGCGTAAGAGTTAATAGTCGTATGAGGCAACTCTTGAGACGCAAATTAGGGCAATGAAAGAATGATATAGAAAAGCAGGGTCACGAGGGAGGTGATAGGTGATCGAATCTTGAATGAATGAATGAAGTTGATTTAAAACTCTTGAGATCCTCATAAGGCCGTGTATCTAAACTCACTCCATCTGGCATTTCACATTTGCTTTTGCTTGCCACGCTTACCTCAACACTCCGTATGTATCAAACTAAACCTATAACTTTGAAAATGCTGATTACTCCGTATTCTTCCTTCACCTGTATGCGGTTCGTAGTAGTAGTAGTAGTGGCGTCTCTTTTTTTTTTATCAACTGTCAAGCTGCTTAAATTTGGTATACGCTACTCCGTCTATACATACATAGATGTCAAACAATCTACTAATCTGTATTCAATACGAAAATATCCGGAGTAGTAATAATTAAAGGATAATAAAGTTAAAGAGTAGGTCTCCTGAAATACGGTCTCTCATTAACTTTATTGAGAGACTAAATACAAATGGAAGTAATAATGGTACAAAACCTAATTGAAGTAGGTACGATTAACATAAAAGAGTATACAAATATAAAGAGGGTACACTTCTTATAAAAACAGGTACAAAACAAAATTATCATTTAAGAGTACGAATAACACATAAAGTGGTACTGAAAGTGGTCTCTCAATAAGTTATTGAGAGACCGTCTCTCCCAAGAATTTGTGAAAATTAAAATGAACTAGAAAATAGAAGAGTACAGTGATGATGATAAACGGAAATAAATTGTTATTTCCTTCTCCCCCTTACACTATAAATATTACTCACTACGAACACCTATTGATTACCTCAGTATTTGTAAGAAGTATTTTAATTAAATGTGGTAGAAAATAGTGTCCTAACACTAACTACCAATTTTCTCCATTTTCTTCTCATTGAGATTCTTTATCCCTAATGCATTACCTCATCCTATGCGAACCCTAAATGAAAATATTTATGGGGAATGAAAAGGATACATTTTTTACTTTATCGGGTAAAATATTTTCTTTTCGTCTCGATCATTTGTTGTCATTTAATCAAAATATTTCTCGTAAATAATATAAAAGGACAAAGCGAAAAGGAAGGGTATGAGAAATAAGAAGGTCATGTGTAGACTGTAGTCAAAGGTGGAAGAATGCAACAAATATCTCAAAGCCCAGAGATGAGTTGCCAGATCATCAGATGATTCTGCTCACTTCATGCTACTCGTAAGCCATGCACTGTTATAACCTCCCCCTTTACACCTCTATTAAAACCAACCCCCCAACCCTTCCCATTACCTTAGCTTACATTACCTATTCTATTTATTTTTTAATTATATTTATTATTATTATTATTATTATGGGTTCATTATCAATTGAAGAGAAATTCAGGAGATACTATGAAGGGTGGGTGAATGAACTAGAGGCCCACCTTCAGAGGCTAGTATTGGAGCGCCACCCCAACTACGCCGCCATTGTGTCGGCATTAACAACCCACCACAAGGAGTACTACACGGCCAAGTGGGGGTTGGCCCACGACGACATCCTGGCCTTCTACGCACCCGCCTGGCTGAGCCCGCTGGAGTCGGCCTTCAGCTGGGTCACCGGGTGGAAGCCCTCCACGGCCTTCCGCCTCGTGGAGTCCCTGCGCCGCACCCGCGCCCCCCTCACCAGCCTCGCCCAGCTCACCGACGACCAGGCCCAGCGGATGGCCGCCCTCAGGCTCAAGATCAGGTCCGAGGAGGGCAGAGTGGAGAGGGAGATGGAGAGGCAGCAGGTCGCCCTCGGGGACCGCAACCTCGCCCATCTCGCCCAGCTTGCTGCCAGAAGGAGCGAAGGCGACGGAGACGGCGACGGCGATGGCGGAGGGGTTAAGGGGATATTGGATGGGCTTGAGAAGGTTATGAAGATGGCTGACTATGTGAGGCTTAAGACTTTGAAGGGTGTTTTGGATGTGCTTACTCCAAAACAGGGTGTGGATTTTTTGGCTATGTTTGCTATGGTGCAACTTCAAATGAGGAAGTGGGGAAAACACACCAGGGATAATGCTACTCCTACTGCTACTGCTAATGCGACCCATCAACATCATAATCCTCCTAATCATAATGCTGCTGCTAGTACTACTGCTACCATAATATTAGCTACACCGTTTATTAGTTAGTTAGTTCATTATTAATAATGTAAGCTGTAAAGCTCCTGATGTGACGTGGCTAACTTCATTCCTAATGTTAGTTTTGGCCTAACTAACTAATTAATAGCTACGGAGTGAGTTTAGTAGTAGTAGCAGCTAGTTTTATTCAATTATGTGTCATTTGTGTTCATTTTGAAGCCTTTTTTTTGTACGAGTAATAAAAACGTCTTGCATAAATGAGTTAGTTGATGTGTATTTGTGGCAACTACTTTTTACCGTCGGCGCTTTACTTCTTACCGTCGGCGTACGTAAAATGACGACTTTGCCCTTGATATTTATTTTCGAAATAATATTACTTTAACATTTTATAAATTATCGATTTATTAAAACTCGATAATAAAACCGTCTTTTTCGATTATCGTAATAAACCAAAACCGACTTCCTATATAATTAATATATATGGAATTACGCAAAATGACAAGTTCTCCTTTGCAATTAATTCTCGAAATATTATCACATTTACATTTTATAAAGTATCGGTTTATTAGAGCTCGATAATAAAACCGTTTTTTCGATTATTGTTACGCCTGTGATTTTAAACAGTTAATTAGTTTTAATTAACGACTTAATACAATTTAATAAACGTAATTAACAAATACGAGTAATACGCAAATTAAATCTTAATTAATCTACGACAATCAAGATTTATTATACAAATCGATGCAAATTAAAAGGAAAAAAAAATCCGGAAATGGATCGGGTTGAAGGTCGTATTATTTTCTGTATAATAGTTGAAAGTTTGATATGAAACATGAATTATAAGGTGGTGAAATTGGTTACAGAGACAACCTTTCATACAAGTGACCCGGGTTCGAATCCTCTTGTTTATACTTTGAATTTATCTTAGGAGGATCGAACCCCTGACCTACCGACTAAAAACCAAATGACCAAACCACTGAACCACCATCAATATACTGATACTTCAAATAGTTGAAAACTACTTGTTTCGAAAAAAAAAAAAAAAAAAAAAACCGGAAAAATGGACTAAGTCAAAAAAATTCGTCGACTCTCGGACGGGGATGTCGACAAATTTTCTCGACTGGCCGATCCGAGAGTTGAGAAAATTCGTCGACATCCCCATCCGAGAGTCGACGAATTTTTTCGACTTAGTCATTTTTCCGGTTTTTTTTTTGTTTTTTCGAAACAAGTAGTTTTCAATCATTTGAAATGATCAGTATGTTGATGGTGGTTCAGTAGTTTGATCATTTGGTTTCTAGTTGGTAGGTCAGGGGTTCGATTCTCCTCAATAGCATTTTGTTTGTTGAATAAAAAATAACAAGAGGATTCGAACCCGGGTCACTTTGAAAGTTGTTCCTGTAACCAACTTCACCACCTTATACTTCATGTTTCATATCAAACTTTCAAGTGTAATAATACGACCCTTGAGTGGGTCGAAAAACCCACCCGACCCATTTCCGGATTTTTTTTCCTTTTAATTTGCATCGATTTGTAGAATAAATCTTGATTGTCGTGGATTAATTAAGATTTAATTTGCGTATTACCCGTATTTGTTAATTACGTTTATTAAATTGTATTAAGTCGTTAATTAAATCTAATTAACTGTTTAAAATCACAGGCGTAACAATAATCGAAAAAACGGTTTTATTATCAAGTTCTAATAAACCGATACTTTATAAAATGTAAATGTGATAATATTTCGAGAATTAATTGCAAAGGAGAACTTGTCATTTTGCGTAATTCCATATATATTTATTATATAGGAAGTCGGTTTTGCTTTATTACGATAATCGAAAAAGACGGTTTTATTATCGAGTTTTAATAAATCGATAATTTATAAAATGTTAAAGTAATATTATTTCGAGAATAAATATCAAGGGCAAAGTCGTCATTTTACGTAATTAACGCCGACGGTAAGAAGTAAAGCGCCGACGGTAAAAAGTAGTCCCCGTATTTGTGTTCACTTGCTCTCTCTTAAAGCTTAAAATGGATCATGTAAATGTCACTTGATAAGATAATAACAATTGTTTACCTACATCCGGTTAGTAATACGATATGGAGTATAAAACTAGTACCGAAAAAGAGTACGATCACATTAATGCGAGTATAATAAGATTATTTTATGTCGAGTTATAAAGACAACTCAAAATGATAAATAAATAATACAATCAAGTTAATATAAAGGTAAATAGTAATGAGATAGCTTATCTAGATAAAATATGGTTGTGGCGCGACAGAACTGTCACTGTCCTAAAGTTAATTTATGCCGTGTGAAACTCTCAGGATTACACAACCGCTGTTACTCCAGTGTAGGTAGAGAAACAGATGAATACCGTCAAGAATGTTGCCAAATTTTTTAGAAAAAATGTAGAAGAAGAGAAAGATGATTTTTATTTTTGTTTTTCTCCTTTTGAGTTTTGGGGCATTGATTTATATAGTGGTGAATTAGCATAGTAAATAACGATTTCACCATAGAAAATGATGTATGTGGGAGACTTCACAATCAATTATGAAAGACCGCATAAATCAAGAGTGAAAAACGCATAATTAGTTTGGAAATACGTTCCAAGACTAATTCCCAATATTTGCTTCTTTTGAAGCATCAAATCCAACATATCCCATCAATTTTAATTTCCTTTTCTCTTATCTCACCTATTTAATATCTATTTGATCCATTATACGTCTCCTCCTCATAAAGAAAGAATTTATAATTTGTGTTGCGTTTATCTTCACTCTGATCTGAAGGATTGTGAAAGACAATGCAAGCCATTTTGGGACTCTTTAGGAGAATGACTAAAATCTTTGATGAATAATCTCTATGTCTAACATATAATGGATGATTTCCACGACAAACTAAGCAAAAACAAGTAAACTTTTAGAGGGAGAAATTTTCCCCAATTTAAAAACCCTAACTAAACCTGATCGAGGGGCGGATCCAGGATTTTGATATAGGGTAGGCACAGTTTTTCTTTCCGCCGATAAATTATATAACATATTCAAATACATTTGTTTCCAAAAGTAAATTTGTATAATAATAAAAAATGAACTACTCCGTATTATTTATGTATTTTTTCAATACTAAATACTCGTAATATTTTCTTTGGAATTTTATTTCTAAAGTTCTAATTTCAAATAACGTACTTTGTAACCATTGACGACTATCTTTTTTAAAGAAATAGAGTATTTATTAAATATTAGTAATATGTTGATCATGAAAATTAATTTACTACCTGCATATTGTAGACACCCGCATTTTGACTGCCAGGTGTTTATGGTAGTTTCCAAAAAACACCCGATGATAATCGGACGCTAACGTGCTCTAACGCGCTCGGATACGGGCTCGAAATCAGTAATGTCTGGCATGGGCTTTAAACAGGATACAAATCTCACAGAACCAACCTCAAAACCAGGCCCAGTGGGTCGTTCCGAGCAAAATAAGACTAATTTGGGCCAAAACCGACACCAAAAATAAAACCCGTCTTTTAGCAGACCGGGTCAAAACCCGGTTAAAGACGAACTCGACACACAAAAACGACCTGGTGCGCTTCTAGAAACTTGCGCCAAATAGCAAAATTCAAAAAATAATCAAAAACAATCAAGAGTCAATCATCCTAAAATATCTCGTCCAAATTGATCCACTCGGTCGAGTGGATTGACCCACTCGATCGAGTGGAGCCTCAAAATCCGGAACAGACCCGTCTTTAAAGGCAATCGACCGAGTGCCTTAGGGCCACTCGATCGAGTGACCCTATGTCGTGGGGTTTCTCCTATAAATACCCCGTCAACTCATCACATTTCACAACTTTTTGGATCACACTTTTCAGCCACATTAAGTCACAAATCGATCATTACCATTCTCGACATCACCCTACACACATCCGTCTACATGCATTCCGAGATCGAAACTCGTAAAAACTAAGAAAACAATTCTCCATACAAGCCTCATACATACACACCATCAACTCTTCCTACGAATCTCGACGTTCCCGCGCCATTGCCGCCATTTGATGAACCGTATCCCGAGAAGCAAGAGCATGTAGGTTGAGGGTGTAACATTCAACACCGACTTCTCCTTGTTCCCTTTCTTTTCGTTCTTTTTATGTACATTTACGTTTATGTCTACGTATTATAATTATGTCGATAGTAACGACAATACTACTAACACTAACATCTAACATCTAACATTTACTTATCGTATTCTAACATCTAACATTTATTTATCGCATTTAACAATCTAACATTTAATTTTCGTTATTTACATTTTGTCATAATATCACTACCGCGTGTGTGTATATATATATATATATATATTTACATATCATCAAAATTCGGATTTTAACTCGTTTAACTACGATTATTGCACAAAGTCCGTTTAATCCCTTTACGAGCCGCAATAATGGTGGCGCCCTTTCGAGGAGCACCACCCTACGCACTCAAGGGCGTAACGTGATCGTGATAGTACGTAGTTGAACGAGCTTAATTCCATTTCAAAGGATCGGTACAAAACTCGTTGACGCTAAATCGAGCATCGCGTAATCCGTAAGGATTATTAAAGATGACGTAACGCGGAGGGAACTAATTTTGTCCCGGTCCAATTTAAAACGATTTTTACATCATCTTTTCTAAAATCTCCGATAACGGTCTCATAATCATAATATACGCATTATGAGTACCGAAGATCGAGTTGCATATAAATCGTGCCATATTTATATGTGATTCGATTAATTATCGATTTTAAAATACATAAAACGAGACGAGTTATACCTCGTACAGGTGCCACTCGACCGAGTACATAAGCTACTCGATCGAGTAGCACCCCAAATCATGGGCAGTAGCCTCTTCTAGGACGCACTCGACCGAGTCAGACCATGACTCGATCGAGTGGGACCTGTAGCCCAGAAAACCGAGAGCTTTTTTTTTTATCATCCGAGCCTCGTCTTTTAAAAAGCGACTTAGTCGTCACGTGCAAAGTCAATCACGTGATCCCTTTTTCAAAATACATGCATATCATTGCACATAAACAACTTCGATCGACGGTCTCACTATTAATCTTGCGTTGACGACTCCTTAGTCGTATCCGACGTACGATTAATTTAGACTTCAATTTATCGATATGATAAGTTGGGACAAGGCATCGGGATTTGGGGTCGGGCTAGCACCACGCCTAGGTCCTATATCTCCGTCCTTTGGTTAATACACAAAATAATGAGTATTCAATCAAAGTTTGTCCATTTACACGACTCACGGTCTAGTTTATACACGGGTCCGTTTCTAACTATTGCTTATCATTTTGGTTATATATTTCGATTATTCTATTTTATTGCTCGTTGTATTGTGAATTCCGGGTTGTATTCCGCCCGTGTAACTTGTAACCGATTTATATTGCTTTTGTTTTATTTATTTACGTTTTACCGTTTATAAATGAACCCTTGCATGCTAAATCACTTCGACAATAAATTAGATGCATTAAAATGACGTAGCTCACATTTAATTCGCATGCTTAGCTAAAACGCTTTTTGCATATCATTTCACCGAATCACTAACGCGCATATTAGAAAGTCAAACAATGTCTTAGTAGAGGGCACTAAGTGCGGGCGGGGTTGGGTGTCTTTAGTGGGCTTCCCAACACGTACCCTCACCCCTTACTCAGAACCTCGGTTTCCGGATGCCCGAAACCGTTGGCGCACGAGAGTCATTCTTTACACGATTACCTGTATAGATGGTATCGGTATCGTAATGCAAAGGGACGAGCCCAATAAACTCTAAAACCGAAATGGGCCATACTTTGTGTATGGTCCATAGCGATATAGAGTGGGCTCGAACGGGTCCGAACTCCCACAAAGTTCGGTGGCGACTTCATTTCGACTTAAATTTCAATTCGATCCATTCTCATATGGAGATTCATTCGCCTACCCAAACCCGCGCGTGGCCGCGTCGTGGTGGACCTACGTCATGTCCATAATTTGGCGACTCCGCTGGGGATTAACTGATGAGTGACTAACCATCGGCATCCTCAGGGTGAGACTCGAATAGAAATCGTTTGACTAGTATAATATGCGTTTTAGTTTTACGGTTCATGTATAACCCCTATTTTCCCGGGCCTGTACTGGTGACCGACGTCCCACTATACCACGATGTATTCCGCCTTGGATACGTTAAAGGTGTTCATAGTCGATTCGTATGGACTTTGCGGCATGTTCTAAGCTCAACTCGACTAAGGAAGTCCGTCCCGATTCTCGTCTAGACTATGAGCACTGGTATAGACCCCATTTAGACCGACCGAGACTTAGTATAGAGCATACATGACGTCGTTATAATGCTTGCGTGACTATGTGCTACTTGGTTTCCGAGTCGTTTTCAAAAACCGTCATTTTCAAAATACATCTTTTCAAATATATTCAAATTTCAAAACCCGGAAAGCTACCGAATTTAGGACTTATGATTTTACTCAAATTAGCCCACTTTTTAGCCAGTATGCTGCCCAATTCAAAACTCGAAAATATTTTCGAACTTTCAAAACCAAGGCCCGATGCACTTTCCGATTTTCTTGAAAAAAAATCGGGCCTTTCCCCGAGTTTTCTCGGACTTTCCAAAAATAATCCTTTTCAAAACTTTCCTCCCTCTTAGGACTTTCCCGTATTTAGCAGTGTCGGGTCATGTCATAGGTCGTCAAGGTCTTTAGCGTCGAAACTCTGTCGATCTTACATCACGAGTTTCTTCCCTATCCCAGTTCGCCTTATTAGACTAAGGCAAGGCCCACCTACGTAGGACATACTCCTACAAAGGAGGGCCCGTCTACACATTTGAGTCCAAAGTCTGGGGACGTCTCACATTGACCTTCCTTCAAACAGGATTCGGCCCACCCGTCGAACCCTAAGGAAAGCCCGTCATCCACGAGTCACCCGTCTAAAAGTCTCTTTCAAGTCGTTTTTTTAGTCTTTTCCCTGCTCGGGATGTACTTTTTTGGTTCCAAGGTCCGGGTTCAGTTTCTGATTGTGCGGTGTTCTTACAGACAGGCCACCGTCCACCAGACACAGTCGCAAAATAGAAGCAACTCTGAACAGTTTGAAGACCTCCGTGGATGCCATGGTCAACAAACAAACCGACATTGAGGCCCAATTGACAGAAATGAGGGCCGGTCAAGTGGCTATCGTTGCTCGTTTAGCTGCAGTGGAGCAAAGGACTCCAAATACCGGGGTTTCGGAACCTCTAGCTGAACTAGTTAGCTCGGTCCGCCGATTAGAAGAACAAGTTCACTTAACTGGAAGTAACAATATCCATCGGGAGAATAGTCGGGAGTACTCCCCGGTAAGTGACAAACTGCCCGCGAACCTGAATCTCACGGGCTTACCCATGTTTGAAGGGACTGAAGACCCGTTACTACATGTACGGGCCTTCAAGGATTTCATGGCTATTAAGGGAGTGGACTCTTCTATGTTCAAAAACCTCTTTGCTGCATCTCTTGAGAAACACCCAAAGGCCTGGTACTACAGGCTAGACCTAAAGAAGATCTCGACATGGGATGATGTGGCTACGGAATTTGCTCGAAACTATGCTGATAACACCGAGATCCAGACCACAATGCGGTCTCTAGTGGTTATGGCCCAAGAACCTAAAGAGGGCTTTACCAAATACCTCCAACGTTGGAGGGCCGAAAGTGTGAAACTGGTCGATAAGCCCAGTGAAAAGACTTTAGTGGAGGCCTTTGTCAAGAACCTCCTCCCTTCCTACCGGGTCCACCTTCAGTATGCTGTCATACCCAATTTCACCACTCTTACTGAAATGGGCATGAGAATCGAAGATGATCTAAGACTAGAGAGCCTGACTAAGGCCTCTAGCAAGGGATACCAAGGGGCTTCCTCATCCACTACCAAGCCCCCGGCCGCAACCTGAAGTATCTTTGACACGGTTAATCTGTTAGATGCCTCGTCTAAAAGAAATACCCCTCCTAGGGTATTCACTGATATAGGGACTACCTATACATATGCCTTGCAAAGGCTATCTTCCAAGGGCCTGGTCCAACCGATACTCCGATAGGCCCAACTCCTGAAGTTCCAGTTGAAAAACGCTCCAAAAGCTACAATGCCCAAGCCTATTGCCAGTATCATCAGGGCAATGGGCATGATACCGACAAATGTTGGAAGCTGAAGCATCTGATTCAGGATTTGATTGAGAGCGGAAAAATACCCTTACCCGAGGACAAGCCAAGCAACAAGGACAACCCCTTTAGCTCTCATGCTATCTTCACCGGTGAGGTGATCGACTGTTCTCACCTTATCTCTCCTTTCATCCCACAAATCAATGGGATATGGTTCGATGATGAAGAAGATGTGTACCTCACCAAAGGGGAAACTGTCCCTATCACTCCCGAAGAAATTCGGAGGGCTAAGTCCAAGGCCTTAGCCAGTAACCACCTCACCATCGCCGGTCGTCCTTATTCAGCCACCAGCTCCAAGGACATCTCAGTCCCGGCAACCGTCACTGAACCTGCCAGGACGGAAGAGGCCATTGAAGAGCCAAGCACCGATACGGCTCTTGTCAAACAATTGAAAAGAGCTCGAGTTGACCTCACTATATGACAACTCTCGGTTAGCTCGCAAGAACATCGAGAGGCACTTACTAAGGCTCTCGATCAGATCAAGGTCGACTCCCAGGTTACCCCTACTGAAATGGTAGCCACTATCCTGCCCTACCTCAAGGGCAAGTCCAAAGAAGAAGGCCCATTAGTCACTTTCTCGGATGCCGACCTACCACCATTCGGGGACTCTCACAATCTGGCCCTATATATCACGGTAATTTGCCAGGGTAAGTATCTCCCAATGACCCTGGTCGACGACGGGTCTGCTGTGAATGTCCTCCCTCTAAGGACTTCCAAAGCCCTTGGCATCACCGAGGCCGACTACATACCAACTGCCCACACTATCCAGGCTTTTGATGGAAGCCCAAAGGCGGTTTCTGGGCCGTTAAGTTAGCAATTACAACGGGTCCAATTGAAAAGAAGCTAGAGTTCCAGGTGATCGACGTCACCTCCTCTTTCAATTTACTCCTAGGAAGGCCATGGAACCATGCTGTAAAGGCGGTATCTTCTACTCTTCACCGAAAGATCAAAATACCCCTGCAAGACGGCATTATCACTCTAGAGGCAACCCCTATGACTGTGGCTAGCTGTAACGCCACGGACCGCACCGACCTTTGGGGGTTCAATTTTGTAGGGATGATTGAAGAAGAGTATCTTTTCAAGCCCTACTTCACCACGAGCATCGACACGATGCTGCAAAATTTGGGATATTTACCGGGGGCTACCTCGAGGCCATATCTTCCAGCTGGGAAGATTATTGAAGTCCTGAATGACGGGGAATCTCGCTTCGGCTTAGGGTACGCTGTGACCCCGGGAAATGTGGTCCGAGCGGGCATTGAGAAGGCCTGCAACATCATCAAGGGTACCTACTTGGGCCCTTATAGCCCGAGGTTGGCTGACTATTTCGTCACACCAGTATTTGGGGCAATCCAAGTTGGCCTATATCAACCAACTATCACACATCCCGAGACTGAACTAGCTTGGGAATGCAACTATATTCCGGATGACATATTTGCCCTCATCCAATCTGAATCCAAGGAGGGTGCTGACAATGCCGAGCCCGTGCTGGGGCTCTTATTTGGGGAAGACAAAGCTATTCCGAACCCCAAGGAAGACTTGGTGAACCTGATCCTTCGAAGCAACAGGTTCGATCCTTCAAAGCTGATCTCGGAGGTCGGTGCTGATACTGGGAAAAGAGCCTGGAGGAAGACCATCACGTGGACCGACGGCCAGGGTTGAGTTTACAAGCTGACCACCGGGGAAGGAGACATGCCGGACACCGATTCCGAGTCTGAGTCTGAGTCAGAGTCAGAGTCTGAGTCTGAGTCTGTATTCAAGTCTAAGGGGTCTGGTGCTAGAGTCCAAACTGTAACCCCCCTCCCTGTAGTCACTACCACCGGAGCCTCGGGGTCTGTCCCGAAAGCGCTCCCAATCCCGCCTCTGACCAATGATCAGATGGCCGCTCTCTTTGAGCTATTTTCCAAATTTACCATCAATAATAACGAAAATCGTTCCGCTTATGACTTGTCTTATTTTCAAAATACTTTCAATTTCAAAAATATTTTCTGCAATGACATTGAGAAACCCGACGAACAGGTGTCCTTGCCTCCGCATCTGATCGAGCAGCTAGAACAGAGGGAATCCCGAGACCCAATAATCGAGGAAACCGAGTCTATCAATGTGGGAACAACCTTAGAGCCCCAGATGCTTAAGATAGGGTTATTATCTTTAGATCCCGAGGAGAGACAACAATTCACAAACCTCCTCCAAGAATTCAAGGATGTCTTCGCATGTCCTACAAGGACATGCCGGGGATAGATCGGGAAATAGCTGAACACCGCATACCCATCAAAGATGGGTGTAAGCCGGTAAAACAGAAGTTTCGAAGAATGAAGCCCGAGTGGTCTCTCAAAGTCAAAGAAGAAGTAGACAAACAATTCAAAGCGGGCTTTATACAAGTGTCTGAATATCCAGACTGGGTTGCAAACATCGTGCCGGTACCTAAGAAGGACGGCAAGGTGCGGGTATGCGTAGATTTCCGGGATCTTAACAAGGCCAGCCCAAAAGACGATTTTCCGTTGCCACACATCGACATACTGGTGGACAACACGGCTGATCATGCCCTTCTATCATTCATGGACGGGTATGCCGGGTACAACCAAATCAAGATGGCAGAAGGAGATATGGGTAAAACCACTTTCACCACGCCATGGGGTACTTATTGTTATATGCCGTTTGGGCTCATTAATGCCGGAGCCACTTATCAACGAACAGCCACGACCTTGTTACATGACATGATGCATAAGGAAGTGGAGGTTTATGTCGATGACATGATCGTTAAATCTAAAAGCTGAGACGGGCATGCTGCTGCCCTAAGAAAATTCTTCACCCGACTGCGTAAGTACAACATGAGGTTGAACCCTCAAAAGTGCAGTTTCGGGGTAACATCAGGCAAATTACTGGGCTATATCGTTAGCCAACGCGACATCGAGGTCTACCCAGCTAAAATCAAAGCCATCACCAAGATACAACCACCTAAGACCGAAAAAGAAATAAGGGGGTTTCTCGGGAAAGTCCAATACATCAGCCGGTTTATTTCAAGGCTAACCATGGTATGTGAGCCCATTTTCAAGAAACTGAAGATAGGGGAACGGGTACTATGGGACGATAAATGTCAAACAGCTTTTGATAAAATCAAGGAGATTCTGTCTGCTCCGCCGGTACTAATGCCACCTCAACCCGGTTTGCCTCTGTCGTTATATCTAACGACGACTGAGACAGCCATGGGGGCTATGCTGGCCCAGACAGTCGATTCAGAAGAACGGGCTATTTACTACATCATTAAAAAGTTCCTAGAATATGAATGCAAATATACAATGCTCGAGAAAACATGCCTAGCTTTAGTGTGGGCCACTAAAAAGCTACGGCACTATATGCTCAGTCACGAGATACATGTCCAGTCCAAAATGGATCCAATCAAATACTTGTTCGAGAAGCCCATTCTTAATGGAAGAATGTCCAGATGGACTTTAATGCTAGCCGAGTTCGACCTCAAATTTGTACCATTAAAAGCCATCAAAGGCCGGGTAGTAGCCGAGTTCCTCGCTGATAGTCCGGTATCTGAGGAAGGACATACCGATACTTGGGCTTTTCCAGATGAAGACATATTCCATACTGACACCGAAACATGGGACTTATATTTTGATGGAGCATCCAACTTTCGAGGGTTCGGAGTCAATATTCTCCTTATATCACCAAAAGGGGAGCACACACCGTTATCCATCAAACTAGACTTCGATGTGACTAATAACGCGGCCGAGTATGAAGCATGCATCCACGGGTTACAAGCAGCTGCTGATCTGGGAATTACGAATCTCCGGGTTCACGGAGACTCGTCCCTAGTCATCAATCAAGCCCTTCAAAAATGGAAAACTCGGAATGCCAATCTCGTGGCTTACCAAGCGCGAGTAACGGTTCTAGAGAAGCAATTCCAGAAGGTAGAATATATCTACCTCCCACGTGAAGAAAATCAGTTCGCGGATGCACTCTCCAAATTGGCATCCTTACTAAACATCCCAGAACATATGTCAAGTATGTCAATCTGCGTCGAAAGACGGTCTGAGCCGGCGTATGTCAACGCCATTCAAGATATCGAGATCACCGATCCAGAACCTTGGTATCAGGCTGTCCTAACTTATTTGACTACGGGAGAATATCCCCCGGGAACTGAAAGTCGGGCCAAGAAAGCCCTGCGAAAACTGGTCACCCAATTCATTCGTACGGACGACGGTCAGTTATACAAAAAGACGGCGCATGGGGCTTTACTCCTATGTATCGACAAAACACAAGCCGAAAAAGTGATGGCCGAAGTACACGATGGTGAAAATGGTCCGCATATGAACGCCTATATGCTAGCCCGAAAAATCATGAGGCTCGGATACTACTGGAACAGTATGGAGACCAACTGTCAATCATATGTCAAACACTGCCATAATTGTCAAATTTTCGGCAATGTTCAACACATGCCATCGTCTCTAATGTACACCATGACCTCGCCATGGCCGTTTTCGACATGGGGGATCGACATAAATGGGAAAGTAAACCCTTCCGGGACGGGAGGTCACTGTTTTATTTTGGTGGCTATCGACTATTTCACCAAATGGGTCGAAGCTGAGTCATATCGTGTCTTGAATGCCAAGCACGTAGCCAAATTTATCCAGAATAAAATCATATGCCGGTACGGGATCCCACACGAGTTTATCAGTGATCACGGGACCCACTTCCAAGCCGAAACCGCTACTTTGCTAGCGAAATACAAAATCCAAAGGCATACATATTCGCCTTACCGTCCCCAAACAAATGAAGCGGTGGAGGCTACTAATAAGACAATTGTCACCATACTTAAAAAGATGGCTGATAATTATCGGGACTGGCCCGACAAAATACCCTTTGCCCTATGGGGGTACCGGACATCGATTCGTACTGCAACCGGGGCAACTCCATATTATTTGACGTATGGCATGGAGGTAGTCCAGTCGGTCGAATTAGAAATACCATCTCTCCGAATTCTACTAGAAAGCCAAGTACCTGAAGCAGATTGGGTTCAAGCTCGATATGACATGTTGGTTCTTTTGGACGAACGACGGTCCCGGACTCTCAATAACATCCAAATATACCAAAAGAGAATCAAACGGGCCTTTAACAAGAGAGTCAGGCCCAGGAACATCAAAGAAGGGGATTTGGTCCTAAAATCGGTTCGTGCCTTACTACCGGTTGACCCAAGAGGAAAATTCAAATCCAATTGGGCTGGGCCATACCTAGTCAAGATGGTTCTATCAGGAGGAGCAGTAATGCTGACGGACTTGGACGGGAACGAATTTGTCAACCCGACCAACTTGGACCAGCTGAAGCGCTACTACCCCTAAACCTTATCTCAAATGTCATTTGCAAAAATTATTAAAACATCTTTTTCAAAATTTATAAGCAAGTCAATAAGTTAGGATTATTTATCCTACTGTCACACATCTCGAACTCATAGTCTTGATGTATTTCGAAATTGCAAAAATCTACGCCCGAACTACGTTTGGTTTGATTCCACTAACTGTGGATACGTAGGCAGCCCCTCAAAAGGGAACAACCACCGCAATAACGAAAAAGACAGGAACGACTTCACTAATATAGTACTTTTATTATTCCAAAAAAAAATCGATAAACTCGGTAATTCAAAATTACAAAAAACCACGAAAAGCCACGAAAAAAAACACACACAACAAAAATAGTAATAATATCTAAATAATAATAACGATGGAGACTAGTATCCGGGCATCTTGCCCTTGCCCTTGTCCTTCGGGTCTCGCGGAGCCCGAGGTCGCCGGGGTGGGGAAGAGCGTTCCCGGATGACCACGGGAACCTCCTTGGCCCGAGTCCTCTTCTTCGACAGAGGATCGATCTTCAGCTATTGTTACGGGCCCAAGTCGAGCCCGTATGTGCTCCGGCAACCTGTCCTTAGGACCAAGTCGGTCCTGGACTGATGGTCTGGGCCCTGGTCTTCTCTCCAAGTTTGTCTGGGGGCTCACTTCCTCCCAAGCACCTCTAGCACTGGACCCCCCGGTTCGAGTCCTAGTTCCTCTTCTCTGACCCGACGTTAGACGGACTATCGGGACTTGAGTCTCCCCTTTAGCAAAGAAGTCTCTATTATCCCTGACCTTCTCTCGCCGAAGCAGGTCGAAGGCTTCATCAACCTTTAAGGCGGCGCGAGCTTCGGCAGTCTCCGCCTTGGTCCACCTCTCATAAGAATGAGACACCCAGATAGAATGGAGTGACTTGGGAACGGACCAGGTAACTCGGGTATACCACCTCTGAATCCAGGTGTCGCACATAATGTCGGTCAGCTGGGTAGGTTCACTCACAACTGCCTCGTTCTCCGGGATGCGCTGAGTCCACCCATATTGCCTGAGTATGCGGTCAGAATAGAGGTGAACTGTCTGGCTGAGGGACAAAATCACCTGGTAGCGTGCCTTATCTCCGGGCGCCAAACCTGTCCAGGAGTAAATGGGCCACAATGAAACCACCCATCGAATCAGTGGACCGCGATGGAATGATAATTCTTCCTCCCAGTATTTCTGGGTAATAAGGCAGGATGAGTCGGTAGGCCGTCTCCTTGTCATTACTTGGTTGAACCAATATTGGCTCGGGTTGGGAGGAGGCTCGATCATTGATAACCTCTCAAATAGCCAGAGTTGAAAAGAAAACCAACACTCGTAAGATTCCGGAACGACTTAGACATCCGCCCAGAGGCACTCGATCGAGTGCCGGGGTCACTCGATCGAGTGACACCCCTAAAACAGGGCAGTAGACTCCTTTACGAGGGCACTCGATCGAGTGCCAGGGTGACTCGGTCGAGTGCCCCCTGTAGCAGTATATCGCAAAAAAAAAAAAAAAAATCAAAAATCAAAAATCAAAAAAGAAAAAGAAAAAGCGATATACCTGCAGCAGGCGGGTGCTCCCAGTGAAACGGGCTGACTCATCCCTCTTGCGGTTGTCCAAGCCCTGAATAATTTCTCCCGTGATCAACCACGCGGGACTATATTTCGTCTCCATAAGGTCGGCAATGACGAGAAGACGAACGCTGCCCATAAAAGACAGCAGGTCCAGATAGCCTTCAAAGGCGTACACATGAAGCATACAGAAAGCGAACGCCCTACGGCTATGAATGGGCGAGACCCGAACATCGTACGGATTCATGAATTTCTCAGCCAAAGCAAGCAAGGAAATAGTATCCCCTTCAGTCATACGGGACACTTCAGCATGAGAGAGTCCTAAAAACTCCCGTAGTTTCCTCCTAGGGTCTCGAACTGAGAAGGGGACCGCAGGACGGAGCAGTGGGTTCCACCCTCCTATGGCAGCAATTTCCTCTAGGAGAGGACAGATTTCGTCCCGAGGGAAGGCGGAAACATGGTAGGTGTTGTCCCAGTAGGTCAGACAGGCGTCAAGAAAATGACGGTCCACGTGCATCTGGCGGAACGTGAACAATTGAAATATGCCTGACTGCCTTACGGCTACCTTGCTCGCATCCCTAAAATGGTGGGACCAATCTTGCAGCATGCCAGTCAGACGGTTAATACCCATGATAAAATTTCTTAAAAGAGATGATTTTTTCTCGAGGAGAAGAAGAAGTTTTGAGGGTTGTGACAAAGAAGGAACAAGGATGATGTATTTATAACATCAAAACCCTGGTAGCTCCCATGCAGCTGTGCCTCCTTGGCCCAAGCGGGCCTAGGCATACAGGCCCGATTCTTGTCTCCTCCCCACAGACACAGGAATTTAGTCATCCCGAGCAGTCTGTCAAAAAAAATATTCTAAAATTTTTCTAAAATTTTTCAATCATCCAATTTTTTATTCCCCAGCACGAGTCGTGTTTTGCCTAAATATTGCATACAAAGCTTTATGTTACTGGCCCGATTCTTTGGAATTTTATTTCAAAAGTTCTAATTTCAAATAACGTACTTTGTAACCATTGACGACTATCTTTTTTTTAAAGAAATAGAGTATTTATTAAATATTAGTAATATGTTGATCATGAAAATTAATTTACTACCTGCATATTGTAGACACCCGCATTTTGACTGCCAGGTGTTTATGGTAGTTTCCAAAAAACACCCGATGATGATCGGACGCTAACGTGCTCTAACGCGCTCAGATACAGGCTCGAAATCAGTAATGTCCGGCATGGGCTTTTAACGGGATACAAATCTCACAGAACCAACCTCAAAACCAGGCCCAGTGGGTCGTTCCGAGCAAAATAAGACTAATTTGGGCCAAAACCGACACCAAAAATAAAACCCGTCTTTTAGCGACGGGGTCAAAACCCGGTAAAAGACGAACTCGACACACAAAAATGACCTGGTGCGCTTCTAGAAACTTGCGCCAAATAGCAAAATTCAAAAAATAATCGAAAACAATCAAGAGTCAATCATCCCTAAAATATCTCGTTCAAATTGATCCACTCGGTCGAGTGGATTGACCCACTCGATCGAGTGGAGCATCAAAATCCAGAATAGACCCGTCTTCGAAGGCACTTGACCGAGTGCCATAGGGCCACTCGATCGAGTGACCCTATGTCGTGGGGTTTCTCCTATAAATACCCCGTCAACTCATCACATTTCACAACTTTTTGGATCACACTTTTCAGCCACATTAAGTCACAAATCATCACCATTCTCGACATCACCCTACACACATCCGTCTACATGCATTCCGAGATCGAAACTCGTAAAAACTAAGAAAACAATTCTCCATACAAGCCTCATACATACACACCATCAACTCTTCCTACGAATCTCGACGTTCCCGCGCCATTGCCGCCATTTGACGAACCGTATCCCGAGAAGCAAGAGCATGTAGGTTGAGGGTGTAACATTCAACACCGACTTCTCCTTGTTCCCTTTCTTTTCGTTCTTTTTATGTACATTTACGTTTATGTCTATGTATTATAATTATGTCGATAGTAACGACAATACTACTAACACTAACATCTAACATCTAACATTTACTTATCGTATTCCAACATCTAACATTTATTTATCGCATCTAACAATCTAACATTTAATTTTTGTTATTTACATTTTGTCATAATATCACTACCGCGTATATATATATATATATATATATATATATATATATATATATATACCCCGTCAACTCATCACATTTCACAACTTTTTGGATCACACTTTTCAGCCACATTAAGTCACAAATCATCACCATTCTCGACATCACCCTACACACATCTGTCTACATGCATTCCGAGATCGAAACTCGTAAAAACTAAGAAAACAATTCTCCATACAAGCCTCATACATACACACCATCAACTCTTCCTACGAATCTCGACGTTCCCGCGCCATTGCCGCCATTTGACGAACCGTATCCCGAGAAGCAAGAGCATGTAGGTTGAGGGTGTAACATTCAACACCTACTTCTCCTTCTTCCCTTTCTTTTCGTTCTTTTTATGTACATTTACGTTTATATCTATGTATTATAATTATGTCGATAGTAACGACAATACTACTAACACTAACATCTAACACCTAACATTTACTTATCGTATTCTAACATCTAACATTTATTTATCGCATCTAACAATCTAACATTTAATTTTTGTTATTTACATTTTGTCATAGTATCACTACCGCGTATATATATATATTTACATATCATCAAAATTCGGATTTTAACTCGTTTAACTACGACTATTGCACAAAGTCCGTTTAATCCCTTTACGAGCCGCAATAGTGGTGGCGCCCTTTCGAGGAGCACCGCCCTACGCACTCAAGGGCGTAACGTGATCGTGATAGTACGTAGTTGAACGGGCTTAATTCCATTTCAAAGGATCGGTACAAAACCCGTTGACGCTAAATCGAGCATCGCGTAATCCGTAAGGATTATTAAAGATGACGTAACGCGGAGGGAACTAATTTTGTCCCGGTCCAATTTAAAACGATTTTTACATCATCTTTTCTCCGATAACGGTCTCGTAATCATAATATACGCATTATGAGTACTGAAGATCGAGTTGCATATAAATCCTGCCATATTTATATGAGATTCGATTAATTATCGATTTTAAAATACATAAAACGAGACGTGTTATACCTCGTACAGGTGCCACTCGACCGAGTACATAAGCTACTCGATCGAGTAGCTCCCCAAATCATGGGCAGTAGCCTCTTCGAGGACGCACTCGACCGAGTCAGACCATGACTCGATCGAGTGAGACCTGTAGCCCAGAAAACCGAGAACTTTTTTTTTATCATCCGAGCCTCGTCTTTTAAAAAGCGACTTAGTCGTCACGTGCAAAGTCAATCACGTGTTCCTTTTTTCAAAATACATGCATATCATTGCACATAAACAACTTCGATCGACAGTCTCACTATTAATCTTGCGTTGACGACTCCTTAGTCGTATCCGACGTACGATTAATTTAGACTCCAATTTATCGATATGATAAGTTGGGACAAGGCATCGGGATTTGGAGTCGGGCTAGCACCACGCCTAGGTCCTATATCTCCGTCCTTTTGTTAATACACAAAATAATGAGTATTCAATCAAAGTTTGTCCATTTACACGACTCACGGTCTAGTTTATACACGAGTCCGTTTCTAACTATTGCTTATCATTTTGGTTATATATTTCGATTATTCTATTTTATTGCTCGTTGTATTGTGAATTCCGGGTTGTATTCCGCCCGTGTAACTTGTAATCGATTTATATTGCTTTTCTTTTATTTATTTACGTTTTACCGTTTATAAATGAACCCTCGCATGCTAAATCACTTCGACAATAAATTAGATGCATTAAAATGACGTAGCTCACATTTAATTCGCATGCTTAGCTAAAACACTGTTTGCATATCATTTCACCGAATCACTAACGCGCATATTAGAAAATCAAACGATGTCTTAGTAGAGGCCGCTAAGTGCGGGCGGGGTTGGGTGTCCTTAGTGGGCTTCCCAATACGTACCCTCACCCCTTACTCAGAACCTCGGTTTCCGGATGCCCGAAACCGTTGGCGCACGAGAGTCATTCTTTATACGATTACCGGTATAGATGGTATCGGTATCGTAATGCAAAGGGACGAGCCCAATAAACTCTAAAACCGAAATGGGCCATACTTTGTGTATGGTCCATAGCGATATAGAGTGGGCTCGAACGGGTCCGAACTCCCACAAAGTTCGGTGGCGACTCCATTTCGACTTAAATTTAAATTCGATCCATTCTCATATGGAGATTCATTCGCCTACCCAAACCCGCGCGTGGCCGCGTCGGGGTGGACCTACGTCATGTCCACACATATATGGGGTAAAATTTCTCCAACGTAAATTCTTTTTTACTAAAAAATATTCCATATAAAATACGGGGTATAAGTATGAATATAGCCCATAGTTACGACCCAAATTCATTAAAACAAAAAGTGCACACAACATGACTCGAACCTAGGGCAAAAACAAAACAGACACCCTCTCCAACTCAACTACTCAAATAATGTACAAAGATAAGGCCTTATAAATGTTTATACCAAAACTTCAGGAGTGGGCACGTGCCTACCTAGGCCCACCCCCAGATCCGTCTTAATTACCTAACACATTAAACTTCCACACCCAATATACGTGGCAAAGTAAAGACGAATCTATCGAAAATTGAAGGTTAGTGTAAGCTCCTGATTTGGGGTATGTAGTTCCATGGATTGTTATGTATAATGTTACAAAGGGATGTATTATGTATATATAATGAATAGAAAGGAAAGATGTAAGGCCTATTCTACTTAATTAACATTATTACATACAGTTGCCATTTATTACGTCACCACAGTCGGAGTGGGAGGAGGACAAACGTTCAGGCTGGAGTGGAAACGATCAAACAAGTGTCGTGGTAACTCTTTAGTGAAGATGTCATGGTACTCGGATGAGACATGAAGGACACAAATGAAGTCAAGCTGAGCCTTTAAATGCACAAAACGGCTATCAATCTCAATATGTTTGATGCGTTGATGATGTCCGGGGTTGCCAAATACACTACAAGAAAAAAGTGATTTTGGGTCCGTCAAAAGCGGTCCCAAAATTGAAAAAGCGGTCCCAAATCTCAGTTTTGGGATCGGTCCCAAATCTCACTTTTGGGACTTTAGGACCGCCTACGAACGGTTGCAAAATCTGGTAACAAAATTCAAAATGTGGGACCGAAAAGCAAAATGGTCCCAACTTTGTGACCGTTGAAAGCGGTCTCAAATTTTATTTTTGGTCTCAAATTTGGGACCGACTATGGCGTTAAGCGATCCCAAATTTGGGATCGAAGTCAATCCCAAAATTGCCTTGGCGATCCCAAATTTGAGATCGAACTCGGTCCCAAAATTGACCAGATGGTCCCAAAAATTCTAGAATGAATTTTGTATTATTTATTTTCTGGCTACCCTCATATTAAATTTAACCTGCATATATAAATCAAATACCATGACACCAACCAAGTAATAGTCGGAATGACACCAATCATAATCTCCAATGTTAATCGAACAGTCACAATATATAACTAATAAAACCAAAATTTATACAATCTAAACACTTAGAAAATGTCACTTCAAACTATTAAGATGTCAACTTCAACACTTAACTAGGGTACCATCATATCTAAACAACTTAGTAATATACGACACCTAATTTTAAACCAATTGTTAAGAGTTAGGACTCACACAAACCCCCCGAGCTCAGAAACCGTGCACGCATCTGCACGGGATCTAATCTAGTTTTGTCTTACCTACAATGCTACACACTTGTACTCCGTATATAATACGTGCTTATTTTTTCAATCCATCCAGTACATTTCATTTTATATATATATATATATATATATATATATATATATATATTTTAGGCTTTTTTCGAGCGATCTCATTGGTCCGTTCAATCAAACCTCAAATTAGGAAAGTATCATAAATAATAAAAAAAAAATCAATTAGAGAATCTTTTGATTATTACAATATATATTTAATTTATTATAATTTTTGACGTGAAAACCTTTAGAGTTTATTTTTTTTAAAACATTATCGTAAAATAAATTATAAAAATGAAATAATTAAATTCGTGTTAAAAAATGCTTTTATTAGAGTATAAATTTCATATCATTTGTTTCACATTATGTGATGAATTTATAACATATAACAGTTTTAAAATTATCCCACATCGATAAATTACAATATGATAATGAAATTCTATATTATAAATAAAGAGTAATAATTCGTTCTTCGATATCTACCAAAAGTCTTTTGAATCTCAAAAAGAGTTTCTAAGACTATAAACTTAAGTAATTATCCTACATAATGTGACAATATTAATTTCTATATTATACGTAATAAGGTGATTGATTTCTATATTATAATAAGACTAATTATTTGTTCTTAGACATCAATCAAAATCTTTTGAGTCTTAAAAAAACTCTTAAGACTATACACAAAAGACTAATTATAATTTTTTCGTTAGACATCAACCAATTTAAGTAATTCTCCTACATCGAAAAATTATGATGAGATTATGAATTTCTACTAAATAAGAGTAATCATTGTTTTTAAATATCAACCAACAATATTTAACGAATATACATCATCAATGTAATTAAGCCAATTAACCCGAAGCCAACTAACCCGTGCAATGCACGGGCTTTAATTTAGTTTTGTATAATTTGCGACTTACTGTCAGTAAAATAAAAACAAACCATGCAAATAGTTCATCTTGATATGGATACAAATCTGTTCGGTACAAAAGCACGAAGGTTATTTTGTATGAATCATAAGCATTGAACAATAACACATACATGTCTAGCGCTAATGGAGAAAGAATGGAGCATAAGAATCAATGAGAATAAATATCAAAGACTTCCACGTAAACTCACAAGGGCTAGAAATACTCTTAAAAATTGGTGCTTGGAAAAGAGGAAGGAGTGGAATGCAAATTGGCAGGAGTTTGATGACACCTTACAATCGGCAATGGAAGAGGAATTAGCTGGAGGAAGCCAGGGACAAACAACGGAGATAAGGAATAAGGTCAAAGAATATGCTACCAACTTGGCTATTTATTGGAAACAACGAGCAAAATTGAAATGGAATGTAGACGGAGATACATGTACGAAGTACTTCTTCAATTGGGTAAAAGAAAGAAAAGCTAGAAATCATATAGAATGCATTAGGATTGCTGACAACCAATGGACTCGGGATAAAGAGGGAATAAAGACTGCATTCTACAATTATTTCTCGAAAATTTATCAAAGCAAAAAGCCACCAATTACGATTGATGCATATTCCAGGACAGCAAAGGAAATACTTCCAGACCAGGTAACTAAGTTAACAACGCCACAAGCTGAAAAAATTGGTAGACAATACACCATAACCAAAGTTAGACAAGCCATTTTCCAAATAGGGGGAAGGAAGTCACCTGGACCGGATGGGATCCCAGCGGAATTCTTTTTTAAGATCTGGCATTTCACTAAAGAAGATGTTTACAATACGGTCTTGGGAGTACTTAATGAGGGGTGGAACCTCACCGCTACCATGAATAAAACATTTATTACCCTAAACCCAAAGGAGAAAGTCTAGAAACGGTGGAGCAGTACAGACCAATCAGCCTATGCAATGTTAGCATGAAAATTATAACCAAATGCATCACAAAAAAATTACGTTATGTGATGTCTTCGCCGATAGGAAAGTACCAAAATGCTTTTACCCCAAGGAGAAGTATTGCGGACAATATTCTGATTGCACATGAGTTGATTAACAAAATATCCAAAACTCAAAGGAGAAGACGAGGATTTCTTGCGTTCAAGGCAGATATGAGTAAAACGTATGATAGGCTCAGTTGAAATTTTATCCGACTAACATTGAATTCGTTTGGTTTTCCTGAGAATGTTGTCAACGTAATTATGCAGTGCATCTCTACAGTATCGTATCAGATCCTGGCTGGTCAACGGGGAACCATCGGAGGTACTACAACCGACTAGAGGACTGAGACAAGGTGATCCGCTATCCCCATATTTATTTGTGCTATGTAGGAATATCCTATCTCTTAAGCTTACTGAAGCAGAGAGAAGAGCTGAAATCAAAGGAATTTGCTTAAGTAGAAGGAGTTGGCCCATTTCAGATCTATTATTCGTAGATGATTCATTCTTCTTCCTGGAAGACAATAATTAGAGTATAAAAAATTTTCACACAGTATTCCAGAAATTTTTGTTACATTCGGAATCGGCACTCAATCCGGATAAATCGTCTCTGTTCTTTAGCCCGAATTTTACTATGGGAGCGGCAAGGAAAATTCTTCAGATGCTTAGAGTCAATCCCTCCAATCAAATATTTGGGTATTCCACTTGATATTAGCATTGGGGATAATGGAACTTCAAAGAGAATGAAGTAGAAACTTTACGTTCCTATTGGAAATGATATAGAAAAGGTTAGGTTCCTGGAATTGTTTACTTCTGTCACAAGCAGGTAGACTGACCCTAATTAATTCCGTCTTATCATCCCTTTCAGTATACTTTCTATCGGTATTTAAGATACCGGTAAGTGTGACCAAGAAAATTGATTCTCTCTTGGCACATTTCTGGTGGGCGGGATTTAAAAAGGGTAGGCCTATTATTCATTGGACTAATAAGTCTCTTCTCCAATTACCTAAGAAGGCGGGAAGGTTAGGAATTCGTAATATCTCTATGTTCAATCAGGCACTCCTGGCAAAATTAAGCTGGAAATTAATTACGGATCACAACTCCTTGCTCTACAACACAATAGGTCGTAAATACCTGGTTCATTCCGCAAATAATATCTCAACCAATATTCAGAAGGCCACATTAGAGACTTGGATATGGAAAGGAATAGGATGGAGAATTGACGTGATTACTCCGTATCTTGAATGGAACCCGGGCTCCAATTCGCAACTATCAACAATTTCTTCCAGATGGGTAGATGGTGAAATTCCATAACTTAAATTATCAATAATGCAATTGGGGGAGGAATTACAAGGAACGAAGATTGCGGACCTAATAACGTCGGAAAAAAAATGGAAAGTGCAACTGTTAGACAATCTTTTCACAGCGGAAACAGTTGGAAAAATTATGACTATTCCGATACCAGAGTTTGAAGTGGAAGATACTGTGAGTTGGAATCAAAATAACAACGAGGTGTATTCTGTAAAGAAAGGATATGGATTGCTACTAATGCACAAATATAGCGAATGGATATTAACGGCCACAGGGAAAGATAAAGAGCGTGTAGCGAATGGTTACACCCCAATTATATCCAAGTTATGGAGGTTTCCAATGCCCAAAAGGTTGATGACGTCCTTATGGCGTATTCTTAATGGAAGCTTAGCAGTAGGTGAAGAACTCAGAAAACGAAATATTCAAGCTAGAGTGGAGTGTGGTCCAGTATTGCGAGTACGCCAAGCATCTTTGGTCCAGTAGCCAGCTAGGAATAAACGCGGCATCAGGGAATAATCTATTTATTGACAAATAGATTTTTAACTGGTTAATGTTGTTACAGGTACAAAGCGAACTGAGTGATCGAATGATGGAACAGTTCTGTGGACTATTTGGTGTATGCGAAACTCCAAACGATTTACAGGAATAGCTCCATCTTCGCGGATGTTCCAAAAGATTTATGAAACCAAGAATTCGTGCTTCGGGATTTGGGAGAAGGAAAATAAGGAGAAGACACATCAAATGGATGCGGAAGAAGTAGATATAGTGACGCAACTTAAAAGTGGCAAAACGATGGGGTTAGTCCAAGGAAATACTCATTGCGATCAGATTGTACTATTTGTAGATGCATCTTGGAATACATCTCGGGAAGCAGGATATGGCTGGTACGCTTATCACCCAAGGACGGGAGCGTTTTATTGCATGAAGAAGGGGAAAGCACAAGCACCATTACAAGCAGAAGCTATTGCATTTAAGGAAGCACTCAAATGGGTATTATCAAGAGGACTGCTCCATATCGAAATCAACTCGGACTGCTTAAACTTAATACTGATGTTATTTGATATTCAACAGTCATGCAGGTTTTGTCGTTCTTTGATAACGAATATATGCACTTATGCTAGATCCTTTCACTGTATCGATGTAGGGTTCATATGTAGGGAAAAAAATGTAATAGCACATCGACTCGCTAGTAGAACGTAAGTAGGTTCGATACCACTTGTCAAAAAAACAGTCTATATATTTACATGAAATACTACACCACTCGAGTATGGCATGGTAAATAAGGCCCATAATGTAGATTTCTTTGTCGAAGAATGAACAGCCTTGCCCTTGACATTTCCTCAATGCCGCTTAGAAATGACCTTTTGCCTAAAAGACACCCGAATAAATAAATGATTTACTCCCCTATTAATCATCATTAGAAATTACAGATGAAAAAAGGCAGAGTTGTTTAGAGACCCGGATCTAAGGCATGCTAGTATAATTAGGTACAACAAACATACATACACACATACACACATACATACAAAATGGTCGGGGTCAGGCACATTTCAAGCTGCCTCAGATAAAATTTCTAATTCTGCCCACCATAGGGGAGAGAGACGCGGAACAGCGGCCTCAGGCGCTATCAAAATCACTTCTCGCAATCTTGAGACCAGTGCCTTGATTGTTGGTCTTTGCATGGGGTCCGGATTGATACATCGTTGAATCACGTCACATAAGATTTCAAGCTCGTTAGTATTGACAGATTTGAGTATCGGGTCAACCAGGTCCTTGTACTTATCCTTTAGATACTTTGAAGCCTACAAGAAAAACAAACATAAAATCACCAAAGTACATGGTGTGTATAAACAATGTCGAAATCAAAAGAAAAACACTATAGGCACCACGAAAATGACAGTTTTCTTGGAACATATCATATACCATAGGTTGTATTAGTTTCATACTATAGGACTTGGAGATCAATATGTAGAATTAAAGACGTTACCCAATCTACTAAGGATCCTTGCTTTTCAGAGTAAGGAAGCCTTCCTGTGATGATTTCAAGCAACAATATACCAAAGTCATACACATTTTCCCGAGGATCACCAGGTGGTACTCCATTATCTTCCCCTAAGTCCTTTGATATAGGTAAAATGTCAAATGGCATCTCTGCAATCTAGGATATTGTAAGAGAAATCACATTATCGCCGGATGGAGAAAAATCTAAGCATGATTGAGGATAAAGGTTCTCAATTGGCAAAATACAAGGATGAATGGTGTGTGTACCTTAGCTGCATAATCGTCAGTCAAATATACCACAGCTGAGCTCAACTTGGAATGCGCAATCGCAGGATTCAGGTCATGATGCATATATTGGAGACAATAAGCTACTCCCATGATTATTCTTACTCTAGCATTCCACTCAAGATGTTCAACATCGTTAACTGGAAAACAATTCCTTTGTAAAAAAATTCGTAGAACCAAAAGTCAAGCTTTGGGTAAAATCATCATTTCGGAAGTTACGATTAGCCATGGCGAAGTTTGAATGTTAAGTACTCCCTCCAAACCACTATGATTTACCCACTTATTATTTTAATCCCTCACATTTGAATAAAAGTAGGTAAATCATAGTGGTTTGGAGGGAGTAGTAAGTTTGGAACTTGACTATATAATGCTCAACCAGATTCTTTGAGTTCCTCCCATGACTAACCATAAGGCGACTTTACTCAAAACTATAAAATAACCAAAAAAAACCTTCATTGTAAGGCCCTGCACACAGATATTTACCATGAAGGTGCTCAAATAGGTTGCCACTCGGGGAATATTCAAAAACCAGCATTCTAGTAAACGGTTCTTGCTCTTCACAATAGCCAATAAGATTAACAAAATTCTTGTGATTCACTCGTGACAATTTTTCAATCTGTAGCATGTCTAGGTCAGAAATCTAGAATATCATATTAAAAACAAAGAGTTATCTTCATCCCAAATCACTTGTCCACGTCTGACTATGGTGATTAACTAACATCATGTTTCAGTGGTTGACCATCATTTTATCCAAATATATGTCAAAATTCAAAGTAAACTGTCATGTTTGATTTACTCCATATTAAAGAACTATTTTTAGATTCTATCTTTTTAAACAAAGCACAATTCTCTTATCACCAATGACAGTTATGGACAAAATAGATGAGATGCAAGGAGCATATTTTAGGCCACAGCCTTACGCAGGTGTAGGCTCTAACAAACCTTTTTCCTGTATGCTATTTCCGCTTCAGCTGACCACCTAACTGAAGTAGCGATTCTCGTTGATGCAACCGAAATTTCTACTCCACTTGATAAAGTTCCCTTGTAGATTGTGAAAGCGTCAAAAATAGAAACAATATTGCTGAAGTCTTCACACGCTGTTTCTAGCTCCAATCTGTTCAGCTTGGGGACGCCTGTACTTCAAAATTAACGTTAAAGGTTACTCTTTTCAGGTTAAATATTAATTTTAATGATACTTGTATTTAAACTACTTTGACATTTCATTATCTAAATTATCATTTGGATGATTTGGGTTTACATTTATGATATTCTTAATCAAAAAAAATAACATACAGACCATTATATAAGATCTAAAGGTTCTTCTGGAATCAAGATTTAGTGATTCAATTCACATAGTGAGAGGGTGTCTATGAGAAAACCAGACTCTTTGACTCAGGTCTAATAAGTTCATGTGGACATTGGCTCACATTAATTCATGTTTGGATTTTGGTTTTTACAAACATGCCAGATTTGATTAAATTTGGATTCTAATCAATTAGGCATTGATGGCAATTCAAGCTACCCATTTCGTATTCTTGTTAATATCAAGTTGAATATTTCCACAATTCCACATATATTTCAGGTTAGGCTTTGCTTTGCCAAATTTAGGTAAACCCTTTACATAAAATGTTTCTAAGATTCGAGTATGGGTGTCACACGTAGGTACATAAACCTCGGAATCCATATGACTCAAATTTGAAGACATAGGAAATCCGTATAAAATGCTGGATATGGGGACATGACTCACAAATTATATAATACTACTCCCTCCAACCCACTACGATTTACCCACTCATTATTTTTAATCCCTCACATTTGAAAAAAAGTGGGTAAATCATAGTGGGTTGGAGGGAGTAGTAAATTTGAAAAATCAGAAAATGTTGAAAGGGAATTAAACCAATGTTTGAGAAATAAGTATAGTATCATTAATGCTTAATCGCAGTCCAGGTCGTGACACAGCCCTTGAAGTGACAAGACAAAGATCATAGTAGTTGCTCAATATAGATAGTTAAGACCGTTTCAAATGTTCTCCTGCTTTAAGCAAGGGTTTACACTTCCAACTGTATATTTTTTACATTGTTCAGACATAAGAAGCATAGAGCAAAAGCCTGTGTAGGAAGCAATAGTAAAGTCCCAACACAAGAACACTTCTATGTTGTCTTAGGTGTTAAATTTCTCTAATATGAAACATCATTGGAGTTCGGAGTGTAAAGAAAAGCAAATCAGCAATGTATATCTAGTAAAATGATAAAAGAGCAGTAAATTACCAGTAATAAATGCTTTCTGCAGTTGTCCACTAATGCCAGTCTTATGGGGGCCTATATGTTTTGTGCAGCGACGTCTCCACGTGAAATACAATGATGTAGCAATAACAAGCAAGAAGGCTACCCCAAGCGTAAACGCAATAGACACCCATACCTTCTGTGAAGGTGTTCCGATTTTAGACTGAGAGTGGGAACTTTGGGTTTTTTGACCTACTTCGTTCACGTGTGGCATTGATGAGGCGGCATTAAATGGGCCCTTTTTAGGACCTGAAGCTGGAAATGATCCACTACTTCTGAAAATGGGTTGTGAAGAAAATTGGGATTCAAGATTGCTTGCTTCATCAGGTACTTGAAGGTTGATGGATTGCTCAGCTAGTAGACGATGTGCGGTAATAGCTATATTGTGTGCTCTTTTAAGCAAATTTGGATCATACAAAGCTGACATTAGCCAAAGTGAAATCATGTAAAGTGTGTAAATCACAAGCTATAACTTATACCGCTCCTTATTTTTGTTGTCCCCATTTTACTTACTTTGGTGGTGAAGAGATGTAACCTTGCAATTTCTTTAATATGTTCAATTGTATGTAGAGATCCTGGGTAAAATTTCTTACTATATTTTAATCAAACAAAGGAAAAATTCATAGCCCCTAGTCCTTTACCTTTTATAATTACTGTATTTTTTCCAAACCTCCTTCCTACACAAGGATGCTTTCAGAATTTCTACCTTACGGAGTATTTTTTAGAGAGAAAAAAATACTGAATGCCTAAAGTATCCCTTAAAATACGCTGAATTTATCAAAGATTTGTTTACTTAACCCTTATGCAACCACTGAATCACCACAAACACCCACCCCAACTACTGAAACCGCCACCACTCGTTCCTACAACAATCACCGACATCCTCCCCCGTCCCAACGCCCCTTGTCATATGACTATTATTTTCCAAATCCTCACTGGCCAGCCCCATAACCACCACCCCCTAAATCTTAAATAACTCTGCCTGACCCCGAAATCTCCATCCCCACCCCTGAAAACGACAGATGTGGGGGAAGGGATTTCAGGAATTGAGGAGGGTTACTTCAAACTTCAAGTGGTGGATGGTGGTTATAGGGTGGGGTGGCAAAATTATAAGGGAGAGGGGGCAGTACAGCCATGAGACTGAATAGGGGTTGCCGGCAAAGAGGGCATGGTGTCGATGGACGACAATCATTTAGGCCTCAAGGGTGATTGGTGGCAGTTGCCAGTTGGTGGTGTTGGAGAAAGTGAGTGGGGGTTGGTGGTTAGGGCACAAGAGTAAGCTAAATGATTAAAAGCTAACATTCATTTGACCACCAGAATCACACCCAGACAATGTAAATGGGATGGAGTGAGTATGTATCCACTAACATTCAAGATTACTGCAAGGGGGGTGTTGAGGATGAAGATCAGGGTCACCTACACCATTTTGCCTGCAAATAAAAGTAATTACGTCAAACTTGGGTGAAATACATCACAAAAGAATACTTTATGGTATATTGCAAAAATGCAAGGAACTAGTCAGCTTAAGATGGGTTAATAATAAGTTCAGCGAATAAACTAACATAAAATAAATAAATGTCTACAGGGTTGATCATTACTCAAACCTAGTTAGCATTTACACATTCGAAACTCAAACTTGTAAAAGAGAACATGCACCCAGTTCTCTGAGGCATAACATGTGAAAATAAGTAAATGGTCAGCAAGATGATTACCAGAGACCAAATTTTCTATTATTAACTGATCCAAGGTATTCATCATATTGGAGCTCAGACAGCGAACTAAGCTCCTTGACTTCTGGAGGTATATGTCCTTCGAACTTATTATTGGAAAGCAATCTGGATCAGCAAATAGACTTTTGTCACTTAATGGACTTGAAACTAAAAAAAGTACTGATTGTTTTTATGTGTCAAACCAGCACTCACAATTGTTTCAACGATACTAGCTTTGCAATCTCTGTTGGAATCATTCCGGTCAGATTATTGTCTCTCAAGTCCAGAACTTCAAGGAGGGTCAGATGTTTAACTTCTAAAGGAATGGCGCCAGACAGATGGTTTGTGTGCAATACACTGTTCAAATAAATGTAAGAAGTCAAATACTTCGAAGAGAAATGGCAACAAAAGGCAAAACAAAATGGGAAATTCAGCAGGAACACCCAGGGCCGGAGCCAGCATTTACTTATTTTGTAGCGATATAACATGTCGAATAAGAGACTAAGATTGACAACGAGGTATAAACTCAAACTACAATAAATGTCTTTTAACGAATTTCAGATTCTGAGTTTGTTATCTACTCTTATACTCCGTATTATATATTTCTTATAATCTAGTCAGAAGATGAGAAATTTTCAACAAGCTTCTTGAAAACAAACAGAAGAACTTTCTACAAATGAAGTCATAATAAAACTCACTCAAACCTCTCCTAGTTTGAAATGTACATAATATTTAAATTCGTAGCTGAAATGAGAAACTCTTCGGAAAGTATTGTCATTTACTCATTGCAATGAAAAAACAAAAGGAAACATGTAATAGGCACTTAGTTGATCGAAAATAATGCAAAAATGAGGATTAAACGGAACAAATGGTGTCCATTACCTTTCATAAATGAAGACTGTCTAGTCGTTTATGCATGGGTAAGAAAAATGTCTCTACATTTTTCGTGAATGGTGTAACGCGTGCCATACTATCCTATAACATAGATCACCCATGCCACCCCCAATTTCCTCATAGGCATCCATATACCGTATTATAAAAGGGGTAGATGACCCACTACCTCGCACTTACGAACGCAAAGAGGAAGGTTCCACATCAACTATTAGGAAAAACTCTGAAGAAGTTGATGAACTTTACTTCCCAACAAATAGAATCAAGCTAGTTTAGTGAGTCATTTAGTACATTTAAATTTATCAAAAATAACAAAACAATATACTTATTTAAACTGCGATTTTGACAAATAATACTCACAGAGCTTTCAAATTCGAAAGGTTTCCAAGCACTGGACCCAGAGTTCCTCCCAAAGAAAGTCCACTTAGATCTCTACAGTGGAAAATGAAACAAACTCAAATGAAAAGCTGCAATTTCTATCTATACTTAAATCATCAATCAAAGCACTGTCATATAAAGTGCCATAGATGGCAAAACTGAAGTAGTATAATCATGAACAACTGCAGCCACTATTGTCAATATAAAATGTCTGAAACTTACAGCCTCTGCACTTTGCCATCAATACAGTGGACGCCCGTCCAATTGCAAGGTAGATGATCATTTGGATTCCAATTTGCTAGAGAATTAGATGGATCTGACTTTATGTTATCCCGAAACTTCAACAAAACTGATCCTACACGGATTGAAAAATAAATAAAGAAAAGGACCACCATATCTCTCTCTATATATATGTGGAGATAAAGACCGAAACTTGTCATATTGGTTTAGGAAACGACTAGTTTCAAAAAGTTATAGCTATTGTTGGTCATATGCAACCGCATGTGGCTATCAAAGGTAAATGAAATGAAACGTTTGGGAGGGAGGGAATATTGTTTATGCTCACTTACCCTCAAGATTGAGTGAAGAAGTTACTCGAAGTCCTGAACCAAGAATCATAACCACAGAACATATGAATTGAAGCTTCAATGAGCACCATATTCCTCTCATTGCTCGCTCCACACAATGCTGGAGTGATGGGACTACACGAAACATTCGCTGATAGGGAAAACCTATACACACCAATGCTATGCAAAATCGCCAGGATTTTATCCCAACCCTGAATGACTGACCCTCGGTCACACACCAATGCTATTCAAAATCGCCAGGATTTTATCCTAACCCTGAATGACTGACCCTCGGTCACAGTAAAAAAAAATAATAAAAGAAAGAAAAGGACACCACCAAAACAATGCACTAGTGTCCTCACAACTTTAAGGCACTTAGTATGAAACTATATATACAAGCTAGCGAGTAACAAAGCGGCCAAATATACTGTCCTCTTCAATTTAGTAATCAAGAATGAAGCCTTAATCCCGGAATCAATTGCGAAAAGGGCCCATTCTTGTTTCACAATGTGGCAAGCAGCTTATCCGGATTTGACCCCTATATGCAACAGCAACAGCAGCAGCAGCAGTAACAACAAGATACAAATTATGAGAGCTCAAATTTGCAAACATACAAAAATCAGAAACAAACCCTGGTCAAATTAATTAAAAGGGTACCCTAAATTAGAAACAAAAGTACATTATTACATGATAAAATAGGGAATCAAAGAATAAATTAATTCACAATCAATGCATGAAAATACAAAATCATATAATCAAAAGAAAATAGACAGAAACAGGGGTTTACCTGAATTATATATATGTATATGGAGGACAAAAGGGTATCCAAGGATCAAACTTTGAGCTGCTGCCTTTGATACAGAATTGATTGGAATATTGAAATAACCTGCAAAAATGTTGAATTTTATGGGGGAAATTGTAGAAAGGGGCTAATTTGTGGGATTTTGAGGGAGCTGGTTTTTCATGGGGAATAATTAGAAGGAACCAAAGCTCCAAAAGGGCTAATTTGTCCTCTTCCTGTCTCTGCTTTTTTTTAACCCTCTCTCTTTCTCCCTCTCTCCCTCCCTCTCCCCCTATAACAAACAGTAAACTCAGTTTCCATCTTCTCCCTCTCTAATTTTGGTGTCATTCTGTTAGTATAAAGTACGGAGTACCGAGTACTTTAATTATATATTGATAATGTACCTTCGTTAAATAAGAAACTTAATCAAACTATATCATTATAATAAATAAGATGATCACAGTAATCAAACTTAATTTCAGCTAAGTTTATAATCTTAAGATCTCATTTTAAAACTCAAAAGAAAACATGATTATAATAAAAAAAATTCATCACCTTATTATAATTTTTCGATATGGAAATAATTTTACGTTTGTAGAGATTTTTTAAGACACATTTTTTTTTACGAATGATTAGTCTTTGTAAGTTAATGCAATCCCCTCCATTGGGTGATTGGTATTGCATTCAATATATAGAGTTTACAGAGATTACAAGAATCATACAAATACAGCATATTCACAGAATAAGGCATATAATCCTAATACCGAGGTAACAGTATAACTAACGTATATACAATCTACTGTAAACTAGGCAACAATATAATTACGATATCTTCGATATCTATTATGCCCCCATAGTCGGAGCGGGAGGAAGACGGACGCTCATGCTGGTCCTGAACCGATCAAATAGGTACCGGGGTAGACCTTTCGTAAATATCGGCATATTGATATTCAGACAGAACATGTAAAACACGGACAAGGCCAACCCGAACTTTTTCGCGCACAAAATGAATATCGAGTTCAATGTGTTTAGTGCGCTGGTGTTGAACTGTTGAACCGGATTATCAGAAAGATAGACAGCCGAAATATTGTCACGGTAGATAAGAGTAGCACGCCGCATTGGGAGATGCAGCTCGAGTAGGAGATTACGAAGCCAGCTAGTCTCGGCAACTGCATTGGCAACGCCTCTGTACTTGGACTCGGCGGTGGAGCGAGAGACAATTGACTGTCGTTTGGACAACCATGAAATAAGGTTGTCCCCAAGGAATACACAATATCCGGATGTCGAGCGACGGGAATCAGGGCAACCGGCCCAGCCGGCGTCGGAGTAGGCAGTAAGATGAAATGACTTCGAGATGCCTATATGAAGACCATGATCAAGTGTACCTTTCACGTATCGGAGAACACGTTTAAGGAAGGCTAGATGTGGCTCTCGAGGGTCATGCATAAATAAACATACCTGTTGTACTGCTTAGATGTCAGGCCGAGTAAAAGTTAAATATTGTAGGGCACCGACAAGACTACGATAAAGGGAGGCATCAGTCACAGCGGGGCCAGACAACGGACTCAATTTAGATCCAGGCTCGACAGGAGTGGTAGTCGGGTTACAATCAGACATGGAAGCACGGGCAAGTATATCCAAGGCATACTGACGTTGACATAAAAATAAACCATTGATGTTACGGGTCACTGTAATGAAAAGGAAATGATGTAACGCTCCAAGATCAGACATAGCAAATTCATGCGAGAGCGTTGATATAATAGACCAGAGAAGGATCGTAGAGGAAGCTGTGAGAATAATATCGTCAACATATAGTAGCAAATAAACAGTTTGAGATCCCTGCTGATGAATAAATAAGGACGGATCACAAATGTTACCTCGAAATCCCTTTTGATAAAATGTAGGACGTAAATCGCTGATACCAAGCACGAGGTGCTTGCTTTAAGCCACATAAAGCGACTTACGGAGCCGACAAACATACCACAGTTTTTGTGGATCACGGAAGCTCGGAGGTTGATGCATATAGACTGTTTCAGCTAAATCACCATGAAGGAAGACATTTTTCACATCAAGTTGGTGAATAGGCCATTGTCGGGAGACAACAATACTGAGGACAGTACAGATCGTGGTTGGCTTCAGAACAGGACTAAAGGCTTCATCACAGTCAATACCAACCTGTTGAGAGTTACAATTGGCCACTAATCGAGCCTTATATCGCTGCAAAGAACCGTCAGAATGAAACTTGTGGCGAAAGAGCCACATACACCGAACAATAGATTGGTCAGTTGGTCGAGGTACTAGTTCCCAAGTATTATTACTAATCAAAGCTCGGTACTCATCTACCATGGCGGCTTTCCAATTCGAATCCCGTAAGGCAGTCAGGTGAGATTTAGGAAGAGGTGAAATGGCTGAGGTGGTGGTGCATGTGAAGGTTCATGTGGATTTTGGGCTTGAAGATACCGTGTTGGGCTCGGGTGGTCATGCGGTGAGACAGTAGTATAGGTGGAGGTGTTGTTGTTGTGGGGGTGGGAGATGGGGAGTCGGGATCGGTCGAGGGGGTCGGGGGCGTGGGTGGGGTGGGGGGGGGGGGGTGGGTTCGGTGGGTGTAGGTGGTTCGGGGGACGAGAATGAAACGGATAGGAGGGGATTGGGATCGGGATCGAGGAACGAGTAGTCAGGGGAGGTGGACGTGAACGGGGAAGGGGAAGACTGACTCGTCAAACGTGACATGACGGGAAATAATGAGTTTTCCCGTAGTGAGATCAAGACACCGATACCCACGATGATTTGGTGGATAGCCAAGGAAGACACACCTAGTGGACCGAGTTTGGAGTTTATGGGTGAGGTTGGCGGACAGATTTGGGAAGCAGAGACATCCGAATACTCGTAAGTGTGCATAAGATGGATGCCTGAGGAAGAGGATCGATGTAGGGGTACGATTTTGTATAGAGGTGGACGGAAGTATATTATGAGATAAGCGGAAGCATGAAGGGCGTCGACCCAGAAGGAAGGTGGGAGAGACGCGTGACACAGAAGGACAAGAACAATTTCATTTAGTCGTCGTAGCTTTCTCTCGGCTTTACCATTTTGTTGTGATGTTTTGGGACACGAGAAGCGAAACACAAGGCCATTTTGTGTGGCAAAATTGTTAAATGGAGTGTTATCAAACTCACGACCCATATCACACTGAAAGCTCTTAATATCTCGACCGAATTGTGTTTTAATGAATTTTGTGAACTGCAAGAATTTTTGGTGAGTGTCGGATTTAAACTTAAGGGGAAAGACCCACACAAAATTCGAGAAGTCGTCTACGAGAAAGAGATAATACTTATAGCCACTTTTACTATGTATTGGTGATGTCCAAAGATCAGCGTGAATTATATCAAACGGGGCAATGGACTCGGAATTAGAAGCATAAAAAGGTAAGCGTTTGTGTTTGCTTAATTGACATGACGAGCATAAATGAGACTAAGTTTTATTATTACAAGAAATACGACCCTGACTATGAAGTAAAGACAAAATATTTTGACCCGGGTGGCCAAGGAGATCATGCCATGGGGCGGGTGCAGACACAGACACAAAAGCAGACGGACGAGACGCGGAAGCAAACGGAGACGTTTTTGGAGATGTGGACACGGGGTAGAGATCTCCCCGACTACTGCTCCTCATAATCATATTCCCAGTCTTGAGGTCCTTCACAGAAAAATCATCAGGGTCAAATTCAACAGACACGTTGTTATCTTTAGTGAATTGACGGACAGATATAAGGTTTTTAATTATTTTAGTGGTATATAAGACATTACGGAGGTGTAGGTTTCGGTCAGGCAAGTTAATTTGGGTCATGCTAGAACAGTGAATCGGAATTGAATTACCATTACCTACGTAGATTGAGCGAACCGAACTTAAATTAAATGGTGGAGATAGCATACCTGGGTCATCTGTCAAATGAGAAGTGGCTCCCGTATCCATATACCACTAATTATCCTCCGGGTTTGGCAGAGACAAAGTATGAAATGCTGACCCAACCTGAGTGAACTCCAGATCCGAATTAGCTGCAAGATTCGCTTGACCCGCAAAACGATGCTACTGCTGAAGGGTCGTGGGCCTGTTCTGCTGCTGCCCAGATGACGCGCTCCACGAAGCCGCCCAGCCTGCATGAGTCGGAAAGGGGCAGGGTGGAGTGTTCCATTGATTCCAGTAATACGCCGGTGGGGCCCAGTAGGGCACGGGCCAGCAGGTTGTGCATAATATGCCGGCGAACTATTCTGCTGCTGCCGGCGACCATTACTGTGACGGTCGCTGCCTCCCCGTCCACCACGACCGCGATGGCTGTGTTGCCTGTTGTTTGCACGGGACCCAGATTTGGGCCCATAGGGACGCGCCGGTGGCAGAGCGTCGTCTAGGTCGCCGTTGTCAGCAGCCAGAGTTGCCAAGGCTTTTGTCGGCGACGCGTCAGATCTGACGTTCTGACGTTGTTGTTCCAATTGTAGCATACTACGGGCCGTCTCAAAATCAGGAAGAGTCTGATTGATGTACGCACCGACGGTGTCGTATGCGGTCGGTAGTCCCCAAACGAGTTGGAGAACGAGCCTTTGATCGTCGACCCTGCCTCCAACGTCGGTCAGTTGAGCAGCCACATCCTTCAGTTTCTGACAGTATTCTTCAAGGGAAGGAACAGATTCCAAAGTCAGGTTCACGAATTCGTGTTCCAGCGCAACGGCTCGAGAGCCCTTGTTGTTCAAGATGTGATTCTTGAGAATGTTCCACGCTTTGTAAGTCGTGGTTGGCTCCTCAAGGATTTGTAGGAGTAGGTCCTCGGAAATGGAGCCGTAGATCCATTGGACCACAACCGCATCGATTTTGAGCCAATTTCCGTAAGACAGATCAGTTTCCGCAGGTGCAGCCGTTCCATCGATATGTTTGAGAACTTGGTACGCTCGTGCGTGTAGTGTGAATAATTTAACCTAGTGATTATAGGCTATCTTCGTGCCGTCAAGGACACGAACTTTGTGTTGCATATTTGTGATGCGGTAAACAGGGTGAAGGCTGTTTTTCGAGTTTTTCGAGTCATCTCTTGCCATTGCCACACGTGGGAGATGAGTGTTTTTGGGATTTTAGTGCTCGATTCGAAAACCAAGGCTCTGATACCATGTAAGTTAATGTAATCCCCTCCATTGGGTGATTGGTATTGCATTCAATATATAGAGTTTACAGAGATTACAAGAATCATACAGATACAACATATTCACAGAATAAGGCATATAATCCTAATACCGAGGTAACAGTATAACTAACGTATATACAATCTACTATAAACTAGGCAACAATATAATTACGATATCTTCGATATCTATTAGTCTTATTTATAATATATCGTCTCATTATAATTTTTTTCGATGTATATAATGTATAGTCTTAAGATCTGCTTTTAAGACCCAGAAAAATGCTCGATTACTCTTATTTAGAATATAGAATCATCACCTTATTTTAATTTTAATTATTGGTGCATAAAAATGAAGCTTTTTTTAAGAGCGAATGCACTATGGGAAATTGTGGACAACGGTCCTCAACAACGAAAAGAAGGTGTTTAGTACACCGAAACTCAATTAAAAAAAATATAATGACGATGAGCTAAAAGATGTCAAAGCTCTCTCATATATTTTAAATGTGGTCAATGAGGTAATATTTCCGAGGATCATGCGTGAAAAAACCGCAAAAGAAGCTTGAGATTTATGTCAACAAGAATTCCAAGGAGACATTAAAATAAGAACCATTCGACTAAATTCTTTACGAAAGGATTTTTGAGAATATGAAGATGCAAGACAATGATAATATCAAAGATTACACTTCGAGACTCATGGAAGTGATTAATCAAATGAAAATGTATGATGAAAAAATTTCCGATGAAAGAATTGTGCAAAAAATCATAGGAACCTTAACTAAAAGGTTTGACACAATTATCACGATAATCGAAGAGTCCAAAGATATATCAAAACTCAGTGTGACTGAATTAACAGGCTCTTTGCTTGCCCATGACCAGAAATTTAAGAAATTGGAGAATCATTCATCGGAAGATGCTTTCCCATCAAACCATACATCAAAGACCTTCAATTCAAAAAGCAGTAACTCGAAGTTGAATACTGTAAATTCAAGTGCTTCTTCTAGGAAACAAAGTTCACAATCAAGAGAAAAATATCTTCCTTGTCAAACTTGTGGGAAGACTAACCATGCTGAAAATGATTGTTACTTCAAAGGCAAACCTCAATGTCGTCATTGCAAAAGATTTGCCATGTGAAGAAAGATTGTAGAACGAAATCAAACGCAAATTTCTCAAGCATCAATTAAGAAGATCGGTTGTTTTATGGTCGTCAAGCATCGATCATTAGCCCAAATGAGAAATGGCTAATTAATAGTGGTTGCACAAACCACATGACTAATAATTCTAGCATTTTTTGCAGATTGGATACGTCAATTAATATACCAGTTCAGATGGGAGATGGCGGTGTTGTAAAATTCAAAGGTAAAGGCACCGTCGCTGTTGCAACAAAAAGAGGAACAAAATACATTGACGATGTTCTTCTTGTTCCTGATCTTACTGAGAACTTATTAAGTGTTGCTCAAATGGTTAAAAATGGGCACTCACTTATTTTTGAAAATGACCATTGCAATATTTATGTACTTGACAAGAGATAAATTGCTAGTGTTATTTTGGAGAATAAAAGTTTCTCATTAAAATGGGGCTACCCACGAGAAAATAAGATTAAGACAATGGAAGACACTTGGTTATGGCATCGAAGATATAGACAATTTAATTTACGTGCACTAAGTGATCTCCACAAACAAAATATTGTGTGTGACTTCCCTTCAATATTTGTTACCAATGATTTATGCGAGCCTTATCAGCCAGGGAAGCAACACAGACTACCATTTCCAAAGGGACAAGCGTGGAGAGCTAAAGAGAAATTGGAGCTTGTGCATACTGATGTGTGCGGTCCTCATAGAATATTGTCTCTTAATGGAAATAGGTATTTCATCTTGTTTATTGATGAATTCACACGCATGACATGGGTATATTTATTTCATGAAGGAAAAATCAGAAGTATTTTATGTCTTCAAGAAGTTTAAAGCTCTTGCAGAGAATCAAAGTGGGTGTACAATAAAAATGTTAAGATCAGATAAAGGAAAAGAATACACTTCATCGGAGTTTGATAGGTTCTGTGAAGATGAAGGCATGGAACGTCAACTCACAGTTGGGTATACACCTCAACAGAACGGAGTTTTGGAAAGAAAAAACAAAATTGTTATGGAAATGGCGAGATGTATGCTCACTGAAAGAAACTGCCGAAGAAAAAATTATGGGCTGAAGCAGTGTATACAACTTTCTATTTATTAAATAGACTCATTACAAAGGCACTTCGAGGAACAACCCCAATTGAGGCTTGGAGTGCAAAGAAACCAACGACGAAACATTTGAAGGTGTTTGGTTCAGTTTGCTATGCCCACATTCCACCTAAAAAAAGAGGTAAGCTTGATGAAAAGACCGAAAAAAGGAATTTTCATTGGGTATGATTCAAAGTCAAAAGGTTACATAATTTTTAATCTTGAAACCAAGAAGATCATGATCAGTAGAGATGTTGCATTTGATGAAGATGCAATTTGGAATTGGGAGGAGGAAAAGGTCGAAAAAACTGTTATGTTGCTTCATCATCTCATTTTTTCTCATTCTAAATTAATCTTACGTTTTAAGGAGTGTTAAAAAAATAAAACTTCTCCAAAATAAAGTCTTGAATATTGAAACATATATCAATTAATCAATTTATACGTTAGGCGTAAGATTGAAAGGTAGAAACTTATACTCCGTATCATTTATTATATTATAAATATGTGCGTGCATTTAAGGTGTATCATCACCTATATAAACCACACATATGTTTTTCACAAAGGCATTACCCAAATCACGGTTTAAATATCTAAGATTCCAACTCGGAGTAATTGCAAGAAGTCTCAAGGAGAAGTGTTAGAATATGAAACTTCTCCCAACTTAATGCATAAAGAAACTCTTTCAATTGCTTTCATGCATTAGGATGATAACATATGCACAATAACTTTAGAAACTCATCTACATGAGTAATTATATGTATACGATTAAGATGCATGTGATCACCTATATAAGGGACGCAATGTATTGTCAAAATCAATAAAATAATAATAATAATCACAATCAATTAATATTAATCATCTCTATTTTTCACATTCTAAATTAGTCTTGCATTTATAACAAAGTAACACAAAGTATCTATGAGAGTAACAGTTTGTAGCGTTAGAGTAACACAAAATATCTATTAGAGTAGATGTTTGTAATGTTGGAGTAACACAAATTATCTGTTAGAGTAACACATTTGTAACGTTGGAGTAACATTATTCATATGTTGATTTATAATAATTATGTTCTGTGCTGGGAGCATATAACTCTGGAAAATGTAAACATATTTGCATGATGTTCGATAGAGTAACACCAAACTTTAGTCAAAGTAACAGTTCTATATAATAAGAGTAACACAAAATAAATTAAGGAAAGGAGAAGAAATGTGGTAATTTTTATTTTTTAGTTCTATATAATAACAATTCAATTTTTTTTAATTGAAAATCATAATTGTGAAGGAACGTGTGTGTGAGAAGAAAAACAATAATTATTATATGGAGAGATTAAATGATGAGTAAATTAGGGAGAGAGAGAGAATGAATGAGATATTTACAAAATATAGTCACTTGCTCTAATTATCCAAACAAATCACAATCATCCATCTCTCTTTAATTTAAGAGATGTAATGAGGACTTACAGACTCAATTTTATAACAAAGTAACACAAAGTATCTATGAGAGTAACAGTTTGTAGCGTTAGAGTAACACAAAATATTTATTAGAGTAGATGTTTGTAATGTTGGAGTAACACAAATTATCTGTTAGAGTAACACATTTGTAACGTTGGAGTAACATTATTCATATGTTGATTTATAATAATTATGTTCTGTGCTGGGAGCATATAACTCTGGAAAATGTAAACATATTTGCATGATGTTCGATAGAGTAACACCAAACTTTAGTCAAAGTAACAGTTCTATATAATAAGAGTAACACAAAATAAATTAAGGAAAGGAGAAGAAATGTGGTAATTTTTATTTTTTAGTTCTATATAATAACAATTCAATTTTTTTTAATTGAAAATCATAATTGTGAAGGAACGTGTGTGTGAGAAGAAAAACAATAATTATTATATGGAGAGATTAAATGATGAGTAAATTAGGGAGAGAGAGAGAATGAATGAGATATTTACAAAATATAGTCACTTGCTCTAATTATCCAAACAAATCACAATCATCCATCTCTCTTTAATTTAAGAGATGTAATGAGGACTTACAGACTCAATTTTAAGAGGTAGACTCACCTGATCATTCTTCTATATATATATATATATATATATATATATATATATATATAGAGAGAGAGAGAGAGAGAGAGAGAGAGAGAGTCCTCTTTTTTTTTTGAGTCCATAAGTCCTATTTAGAGCCTTTGATTTAGATGGGATGGATGGTGGTGATTGAGTCTAGTAATTAAGGTAATAACTAACATATTTTGGAAAAAAATATAATAAAATCCTCTCTCCTCCCTTAATTATCTCCAACCGCCTAACTCACTTGATCATGTTTCATCACATTCAATTTTTTCATTCAAACTCACCCGCCTAACTAAAACCCTTCATCTTTATCATCCCAAACTCAAGCAAAGCTACATTGAAGCAAGGCTACACACCCGTGTTACATTGACGCATTATAAGTGTTACTTTAATGAACAAATGATGTTACTCTAAGTAATTAATGGTGTTATTCTTTGTCTCGTGGTTAAACAATGCTATTATCATCAATTACTCTGACGCATTATATATCGTTCTTTAAAGAACGACAATCGTAATTTGGTAATGAATGGTTCCAATCCAAGTTATCCTAAATTACTTTGGTAATCATTTGTTTAAACAACGCTGCTGTCCTCAGTTACTTTAATGCATTATGTCTGTTACTCTAACTGACAAAATGTGTTACTCCAATAGAACTGAGATGTTACTATAACCAAATGCACATGTATTAAATAAAATATAGAGTTAATTGCTACGTAGCACAACGCTACTTGTAAAAAAAATGTGTACAAAATCAGTTATTCTTGTAAACAAAAAAAAGAAAAATATTTTTATCATGACCAAAAACACAAGTATTCTCAAAACACATGTTCCTCCTCCTCATCTTCCTCAGTTTCCTCATCTTCGTCGTCGTCATCCACTTCATCCTCCTCATCCTCACCAATGGGTGGTTTAGTAGGCTGTTTAGGGGGTCGTGCTGCGTACGGATTTGGACATTTTCTTTTGTCATGGTGCGCCATCTGTTTGCAGTTATTGCACATACGTTTCGGCTTCCTAGAAAGTGCGACCTTCTTATCCTTGCTCGATAACATCCGCTTTCCGCTGCCCTTTGTCTTAGAAATCTTTGGAGGGAGTATCGTGATATCGCCAGAAGCCGTACACCCAAGCATATTCTACACGAGAGCAATGAACCATTGTTAATGATATGATTAAGCAAGTGAATAAAATTCCACCTTTATCAGTGTTGTCCTGTGCATTTGCATCACTTCCAATACCACATGCACAAAATTAAACAACGTGTTACTCCCATGCAGCCAATGGGTTACTTCAACTCTTACGTTGTGTTACTCTAACTGGTAAAGTACGTTACTTTAACATCATCATCAAAAACTGTTTCTCAACGTTCAGTGTGTTACTGTAATTGCAATTAAGTGTTACTGTAACGTTAATACATATGTGTTACGCCCATGCAGCCAATGTGTTACTTCAGCTCTTACGTTGTGTTACTCTAACTGGTAAAGTACGTTACTCTAACATCATCATCAAAAACTGTTTCGTAACTTTCAGTGTGTTACTGTAATTGCAATGGAGTGTTACTGTAATGTAGAGCGTATGTTACTTCAACGTTGTGACTGCATTCATAGAAAACAAAACAATATTATCAGTGGACCTCATTGAAAACCCAAATAACAAACATAAAACTCTGGAATCAATATCAATTAACCATCAATATGAATCTATGATGAATGAAATGACAATGAAAACAATATCAACATGAAAATTGACGTAAAAAGGGAAGCCAAATCGACATGAAATATCAATTAACCATCAATATGAATCTATGATGAATGAGATGACAATGAAAACAATATCAACTCCCTCACCCAAATCAATCACTACATTACTTCCCTTGTACCCAAATCAAATCAATCCCTCCTTTTCAATTCATTTCCTAACTCAATTCATCTCTCTCTAAGAAAACCCCATCAAATAATCTCCATTAATAACTCCGACCATAGTTCGTCAACTACTCCGACCATACTGCGTTTTTAACACAACATACTCCGTCAGTAACTCCGGTCATCATACGAAGGTATGTTCATGCTTCATCTTCATCTTCATCATCTTCATCTTCATGCTTCTTTTTCTTCATCATCTTCGTCTTCATGCTTCTTTTTATTTTTCATACTTTTTTTTTGATATTTATAAAATTATTCATCTTCATTATCCACAAAAAAAAAAAAACAATTTCATCTTCAAGATGAAGTTTGAAGATGAAGTTGTTATTTTTTTGTGGGATGAATGAAGGTTGAGGATGAACAAGTCATTTAGTGCGTAATGTTCTTGCAGAATTGCAAGGTCAGACACTTTCAGTTGTATAGTCACACTCATTAGGTTGTAGAATCACGCATCTGTACACTCATTGTAGTCACATATTCAGTTGTATAGTCACACTCATTAGGCTGTATAGTCACACTCGCTATGCTGTAGAATCACGCAGCTGTAGAATATCTTGGGATTAAGGTATCATGCGTTTAATCATCCTCATCTTCATGCTTGCTTTTATTTTTCATACTTTTTTTTGTATTCATAAAATTATTCATCTTCATTATCCACAAAAATGAAGGTTTATTTATTTCTATTTTCCTTTTTTTTTTTCTTTTTCTCATTAATTTTTTCAATTTAACGATTTGAAGACCTATTGATTCTAACCTTTTCTTCTATTTCAAATCTTAATTAATATTAAAATTTTAAATTTCGAAATGATGGTTGAATAAGTTGTATAGTCATACTCGTTATGTTGTAGGATCACAGTCATTATGTTGTAGGATCACTTTATGTTGTATAGTCACACAGTTAAAGTTGTATAGTCACACTCATTATGCTTTACAATCACGCAGCTGTACAGTCATTGTGGTCACATATTCAGTTGTATAGTCATATTCATTGTGTGATTTAGATTGATTGTGTGTTTTGTCGTAGCTGTAATCCCATAGAAATTCTAACGCAATACAGTGGCAGAAACACTGTAGATTTGGGATTAAAACACACTGATGTTCTATATTTTAGTAAAAGAACGGTCAGTCAATACAAATGTCACTTTTTACAAAAGGACTAAAATAAATATTCTCCAAACAGGGTTACAAAAATCCATAAATTACAATAATAAAGAAAGAGTAGATCCACGTTACTCGCTAGCTCACACCCAAAACCAGCAGCAAATATCTGTCATGTTATAAACATAACAGCCACGTCAGTGGGGAGTAACTCAGACGTTCTCCCAACCATATTATATCATATATATGGAAAAATAATAGTATTATTATATCAAAATATTTAAAATGAGAAAACATTAAAACAATATAATAAAATAAGTTTTCAGTAAAACTTAGAATATTGGAACAATAAAAACCGAACAACTTTTCAGAGGAAAATTTCAAATATTTGCCAACCTGCAAACTAAAATGTATCAATAATAATAAAAATATTCAAAATGGCGTTGTGGATATGATTAGTGATGAAAGCTAGACTTTCACTAGGAGAATACTAAAAACTAGCTTCGAGAACTTAGTTCAAACAAATCAAACTTCGATCTCTAGCTAGGCTACTCAACTATAATAGGACGACGACTTATAAATGCGTGACCCTAATTTAATATAATATGCACACCCCTCCCGAGCACCATAAATACTCAGTTCAACCCGACGGCGTCTTACACTGCGAGGCACGAGTTTAAGGTCAAAATGTACACACACTCCTGAACACCATATATGCTCGGTTCAACCACCAGTGTGCCCTATAAAGACACACCAGCCTTATAGTTGATGGCAAAAACGTAAACCCCAGAATATATTACTCTAAACCTCACACTTGTCCTTATTCCATAAGTCCAAAACAGCCATTATCGATATTGAAAAGATATAATCATCATAAGTAATATGAAGTTAAAAAAAGGATAAAACATTTTATATTAAAAGGGAAACTTTCTATAAATAGAAATTTACTAATTTTGGAAACTTACTTAAAATAGAAATATTGTTATAGATAATTCGTAAGTTATTAAAAATAAGTGAAATGTATAAAAATAGCATTTCTAACGAAATTAACATTTTATTATTATCGTCGTTATCGTAACTTTATTATATTTCTAAATTCGTTACTCAAAATATAAATAAAATATAATAAGTCAATATATAGTATTTTAAAAATAATTAGGAAATCGAGTTAAAACTATAAATTTTAGAATGAGATGTTTTAAGAAAAACGATCTCAAAATTAACTTAGTCAACGAGTTTTATAAATGAAATGAATTTACAAAGATTTCAAATTATTTTTAACAAATAGCTTTTATTAATAAATATTACGGATTTTACTAAAAATAGTCAATTGTAAACAAATAAGAAATTATTAGTGAAATAGTCTCGACTAAAAATATATTTAAAACAAAATCGACTATTTTCTCATTTATTAGTATAATTCGTAAAACGAAAATTAATTTATTAAACAAGTATACAAACCTCGATTATAATATAAAAATAGGATTTTGAGTTAAAATTATAAATTAACGGAATCTGAAGAAAATATGAAATCATTATTATTTAGTTACTAGTGTCACGATAACCAACAAAATATTATAACGATCGTAAATAATAAAATTACTAACGATTTATAAAACGATATCGAAAGTTTGTAAAATAATTATAAGGAACAATTTAAAATAATATTTTTAGCAAATAATAAATAGCTAAAATTAGAAAACCGAAGTTAAAACATTTATTACATACTACTACTCAAACATATGATATAAAATCGAGTAACGTCCTAAAGTTACCTTAAGACGACTTCGAAATGAACTCGTATTCGTCCTCCTTCATCAACCCAAGCTTCAAATCAGTACAAATGTCGTCCTTATGCTCCAAGTTCTAGAACCGCTAGTCTTCGTCACGATTCACCACGATAATCGCGACTGACACGAGGAGAAAGCACGGAAAACAAAGCATAAAAGACAAAAGGCGGCGAACATCAGAACTCGAAAAGGGTAGCAGCTTCAAAACAGAGGAGACGAGAGAGCAAGACATCGATAATGCACGGCAGAGGCAAGGAATAGAGTACGAAAAAGAATAGGGAACGTTACAGATAAGAACATAATAGGAAACGAGTAAAAACAGTAGGCAGCAGCAGCGACAACAAAAACAACCACGAAACCCGAAACCCGACAAAACGAGCAGCAGAAAAAAGAATACAACAGCAGTATAAAGAAGAAGGAACGGACAGCAGTCACTACATTAACAGTAGCAGCACGAAAGAAATCAGAGGACGAGAAGGAGACATACGAACACGAATAGTAACGCATCACCACGACAACAATAGCAGCAACATCAACTTCATCAAAACGACAAAGCAGAACGAGAAGGAAGAAGAAAACGGAGAAGAAGAACGGAGAAAACGGACAAGCATCAACAAGGCAGGAGGAAACGACATTAGTGCATCGGCAACAGCATCAACTCACAAAAAAAACAGCAGCAGGAAGACTGACCCAAACAACAGCATACGACGAAGGATAAAAACATTAATCATACAGCAGAGGAAAATAAGTTAATAACGAAAGGAGAAGCAACAAGAACAAAAAGAGGAGCACCTGAGCGAAAAGAGGAGAAGAATGAAGAGCAGTAGCACAGAATGACGCCAACACAGGACAAACGAGAACTGCAGTACCAACATAAAAATGGAGAGGGAAAGAAGAAGGAGAAGAAGAATAAGGAATCAGTAGGAACGAAGTTTACCTCTCGCCGAGTCAGGGACCAAAACGGAGCAACAGAAAAAAAAAATAGAAGATGAACCATGATTGAAAAGATGGGGATGATGAAAGGGGATGAATTAGAGGGTGCGAAGATGAAGACGAAAGGGAGGTAGGCAGGGGAAGTGAATGCGAGATGAAGGAGTGCACGTGAAGCGGTGGAGAAAGAATAAAAACAAGGGGAGTGTACGTAAATAAGTGGGTTAAAAGAACCAAATGTATTAATTAAATGAATTCGATAGGAGACGAATTCCGTACGATAAGTTGATTGGCCCAAGAATCGAATTAAAACAAATTAATAAAAGTAATAAATAATCGAGCCGTCAGATAAAATGAGTGAATAAATTATTCGAGACGAAAACGATGCTTATAGAAATAAATAATTAGACGATGAAATAATATTTCTCGATAAATAATAAATTTTCGATAAGGTGAATTAAATTGATTTCTCGAGGAAAGGTAATAAATGTTTGGACGAAATTTAAAATAAATGAGCTTCAAGACGAAAAATAGAAATTTGAGCATAAATATAAATAAATAAATAAAAAGAATTTAGAATTTAAATCGTCGAAACAGACTTTCGATAAGAATTAAATTAAATGTATAAATTAAATCGAAGCAGCAATAAAAAATATGTTTTAAATGTAAGAAGAGTTTCCGAGACAAATAGAATTTTAGGAGTTTGAAGCGAGTAAACGATGAATTCATTTTATAATAATTTTAGGAATTACGAGTTAAATTGTAAAAAAAAATATGAACATAATTTTAATTTAATTTAAAATAATTTATAAAATCGTGGGTGTTACCAGCGAAATGGCTGGTGAAAAGAGGAATGTTGGTAAAATGGGCGGTGGCAAGAAGCAGGTCGTGGAAGATACAGTGGCCGACCACATAATCGGACAACGTATTGTTTACACATACCGGAGACCACCGTTAAGCTCTTGAGTGTTTGTATGGGATAAAATGTTTGTTTTATGATGGACGTACTATATGTAAAGGATGTTTAGTGGGTTACAATGTTTTTATGTTGGACGTACTACATGTAAATTATGTATTTTTTCTAATGTAAAAATATTTTCATCGCTATTTTCTGGTTTTATAATTAAACACACGAGGTCAATAGCAAAATCCCTTATCCTGTCACCTTTAAAACCACGCAGTTGTGCACCAATTGGTTTGTAGCCAAAAGTGATCGTATTTGTATAGTCACATTCGCCTTGTTGTATAGTCACACTCTCTATGTTGTATAGTCACACTCCTAATATTGTATAACCGGGATAGATTTTGGTTTTTCATTTTGTATAGTCACACTCGTCATGCAGTAGAATCACACTCATTATGTTGTAGAATCACACTCATTTTGTGCGTAATGTCAAAATGAGTGTGACTATATAGCATAATGAGTGTGACTATACAACTGAAAGTGTGTGACCTTGCAATTCTGCAAGTGACAGGGGTAGTCGTATCCCTAATCAAAGATACCCTAAGGTCCACTAACTAATGTAGATAGTGAAGTCAGGGGTCGAAGCACAAGAAGATAGAATTTAGTTGTCTATTCCTAAGATTTAGACTCTAGGTTATGGGTCACAGACTTACGGATGGCAATGGGTTGGATTCGGATCGGGTGGAGCCTCACCCGCATCCATCACCCGTCTCTATCCGCTCATCCGATCCACCCATCATCCACTAAAGGTGTCATCCATATCCGATCCACCCGTCATCCACGGGTGAAACGGATGGTTCGGGTGCTTAACGGGTGATTCACTTGTACCATTATTTTATGAAATAAATACCAAATCGGAAAAAAAAATTCTTGCGAGCCCTAGCTTGCGACTCGACGTCTTTCGTTGCCTTGCGAAAATACAATATAAATTTAAACATTACAAATCCGACATGAAAATTAAATCCATGCATGGAAGCTTCATAGTCTTGACATGAAAATTAGACATTATAAAATCTCCATCACAAACTAACATGTGATACAAATATTAAGCTTCATAGTCTCGACTCTTGAAGCCACATATTTTTTTTAAATGGATGATGTCGGATCGGGTGGTTAACGGATTACGGGTGGGATGATGCTCCACCCGGATCCGACCCAATCCATCACCCGTTTCATCCATCACCCGCTAATCATCCATTTATTCGGGTTTTCACCCATTTAATTTTTGCGGATGGGTCGGGTGCGGAACGGATGCGGGTGAAATTGCCATCCCTAGTCACAGTTGAGTTGGTTTTGGTAGGCTAATAACTAATTACTAATAGGTAAATCAATAAGGGAAAAGTCTAGGGTGTCAGGTTCACAATGAATATTACTCGGGTCAGGGAGTCAACTAACAGGTCAATAATCGAACTATCTAAGATGTAGGTCCGATCGGTACTTCTACAACCTTTAGAATTAAACTTAACCTGCGGTTGTTAGAATTAAGCTAGTCTACCCAAAATATCGCGACCTAACTAGTTCTTAACCCGGTCGGCGAAAAGTCCTAATTGTGATACTAATTAATTGAATTATGCATCAAACAATTAATCAGAGTTAGAACGATAATCAGGCGATAGTTCATACGATTAGAAACAGGTCAATTGACTGTAACCCTAATAATACGCATCGATCCCCTTAAACCCTAAGTATAATTTAGCTACTCATATTAGTAATAATCAAATCAACAAAAGACGAATTGCAATTAAACATGACGAAGATGAATCGAATTAAACTATGATGAGAAACAATAATTATTCTACGCTAGAAAACAATAAACGAAAACTGAAATTAAAATTACTACGAAAACAAAAGATGAATTAAGACAAGAATTAAGATAGAAAATAAAAATTAAAATTAAAATTAAAAATATCGATACCAAATAATTCAAGATCTGAAAAGGGAAGAACAAAGTTCAATGTATCTCGCGAAGGAAATCGGAAAGCTACGTAAACTTCAATACTAAGAAAAATAAAAGGAGTTGTAAATTGTGTAAAGAAAAAGTGTCTGACAATGTAGTCAGAAGACTTATTTAAAAGAAATCAGTTGGACTTCGAAACAGGCCCAAATTCTAAGTCCAAATAAAGTTGATGTGCGGCCCGGTTTGGGTGCACTCGATCGAGTGCCTGATGGCACTCTATCGATTGACCCCTCCCCCAAAATATGGCAGGAGCTTCACGGAGTGGCACTCGATCGAGTGCAGTAGGGCTCTCGATCGAGTAGCGCTATAGGTCACAACATCGCGCACTCGACTTCAAACGGCTGTCATTTCTTCTTTACTTGTTCAAAGCGAACGTACGATATACCTTTGGAAAGCTAAGAGAAAGAGATTTCCAACGCCACTAGAATAATTCTGATTGGAGTTGTAGAACGAAAGTTATGGACGTTTGAAGTTAACCCTTGTGTAGACGATCATTCTTTCATCTCGTTGACAGGGGTAGTCGTATCCCTAATCAAAGATACCCTAAGGTCCACTAACTAATGCAGATAGTGAAGTAGGGGTCGAACTACAAGGAGACGGGCTTAAATACTTGTTCTAAGGTCTAGACTCAAGACTACAGGTCACTGTTTTTCTGGTTGTTTGGTAGGCTGACAACTAACTAATGTAAGGTAAATCAATAATAAAGAAGCCTAGGGTCTCAGGTTCACAATGAATATCAATCGGGTCAGGGAGTCAACTAACAGGTCAATAATCGAACTGTCTAAGGTGTAGGTCCGGTCGGTACTACTACAAACTTTAGAACTAATCTTAACCTGCGGTCGCTGGAATTAAGCTAGTCTACCCAAAATGTTGTGACCTAATTAGTCCTTAACCCGGTCGGCGAAAAGTCCTAATTGTGATACTAACTAATTAATCTTGGCCAGTAATTAATCAATCAGAATTAAAACAACATTCAGGCAACAGTTCATATGATCAGAGACAGGTCAATTTTCTATAACCCAATTAATACCCATCGATCTCCTTAAACCCTAGATAAAATTTAGCTATGCATGATGTTTGTAATTAAATTCACGGAATACGAATTGCAATTAAACATGATGAACACGAAATAAATTAAACTACGTGACGATAATAATTCTATACTAACAACGATAAGCAAAGACTGAAATCCAAACTACTAAGACAAAAGACGAATTAAGACAAGAATTAAACTAGAAAACTGAAATTGAAATTAAAAGTTTCGATACCGAACAATTTGAGATCTGAAAAGGGAAGAACAAGTTCGATGAATCTTGCGAAGAAAAGCGAAAACGAACGTAGTCTTCTATGCTAAGCAACAACGTAACGTAATGTGTGTTTTTTAAGATATGAAAAGCGTCTGACAATTCCTCCTCCAACTGATTTAAAAGAAATTAGTTGGACTTAAGACGGGCCCAAAATCTAAGTGAATAAAAATCTGATCCGCGGCCTGGGTCAGACGCACTCGATCGGGTGCATGCAATGCCACTCGATCGAGTGGGTTCGTGATTTGCTCCAGCTCGAGTCCGTCTTTGGGCTGAAAAGAAGAATTGGCCCAAAACTCTGATGCAGTCCAGTTGAGCTCTGAAGTGAGGCACTCGACCGAGTGCTTAGCACCACTCGATCGAGTGGGTGCTGCTGGAACTCGTAGCTGAGTTCTTTATTGCTTATCGGCTTTCCGTTTTGTTCCTCGTCTTCCGTTCTCGTCTCGGCTATCCGGGTTATTACTCCAAAATAAGCTCAAAATTGTACATAACCTGCAAAATAGCACGAGGATCGGCAATATCGACTTTCTAATAAAAATCGACATTAAATATATAAATCGGAAGAAGAAAAGCTCAAAAACGGTTGTCGGGGGACAATAAAATGCGATATAAAATACGTTGATCACTCGTTTGATATCCTTTCCTTCTTTGATCTTTGTTTCTTCGTGTATTCCGCATCTTCTTCCTTCGATTCCGTGCTTAGATGTGAATTCTTCAATTATCGATTCCGTAATGCTCCGAATGCATCCAAATCTACAAAAATACAAACAAATACGAAAGTATCGACATTCAAAGTATATTGTATCATTATTAACGAGTTAAGCACGAAAACCAAGATAAAACCAATAATTAGGGGATGAAAATATGTATATAAATGACACTCATCAAAATCCCCCAAACCAAACATTTGCTTGTCCTCAAGCAAACCACATATATAATACAAGAGAGGACAAGTGATGAGAAACACGACTCAAAGCTAACTTACATTCATTCTCCTAATAATCGACTCAAATCGGCTAGAAAACACACAGTGCCAAAAAATTTCAACAAAACCAATAATCATGCCATCATCAAATAATTGACTGCCAAACTTTCAATCTTGCGAGACCATCAATGTCGGACTTCCTCGTGGGTGTCGCTAAACACTCATAAGAATGGGTGAGTATATATGTAAAGATAAGAAAGAATAAGAACACTCACTCGACTTATGAAATATGCATGCAATCGAATATGAAGTCAATCTCCCCAATCAAATACGTATTCCACCAATCAGGAATAGTACATGCCAAGGACTTACAAAGGGTGGCTAAATGGGTAAGGGAAGAAAATGGATTGTGCCTAAGCACGTATGGGAATGTGGAGCTAAAACCGGGCCTAATCGCAGCTAGACAATAAAAACTATCCATAGAAAACCTCAACAAATAACGTCGAACCACCAACTAGAGATATAAATTCAAGATTAGGTGAAAGAGGGAATTTTGTTCATCCTCTCAATTGATCTCTAGTTTCAATCTTTTCAACCATTCCTCGAAATGTTACAAGAATCTATGTTACTCAAACTCGTAGACACGTGTCGGACATAGACACGTGTCGACGTATCGGACACATAATTTTTGATATTTCTGGATATGTGGACACGGTCAACGGAGTGTCTTGACCAAGTTAGCAGACACGACACGGACACGGCATTAAATATATATGTCCTTGAACTTTAAAAAAATTTTGCAAAATTATCAGATGCGACAAATAAATTCAGAAATAATTCTAAGATGCAGTTCATGATAGTACATATCATCCATAGACCATGATCCATCAAATTCAAAAGTTTGAGTCCAAAATAACTTTCGTAAAATACTGAAATAGCAATTGTACGATAAAAAGGCAAAAACTAATAACGATCTTCCAAATTAATCCAATTAAGGATAAATTTCATCATTTTCTTTATCTCCTAGGTCATGAACCACAGATTCAAGTTCCGGATCACCAACGGACAAATCAACAAGCTCTTGAACTTCAGCATCCACATCATATTTGTCGCCTCCTACAAAAATATTATACATGATTAATTTCGATATAAGAATTAAATAACACCATTATTAACATTATATATGAAAAAGGGAGTAGACTACCAAGATCCCAATATTTGCAAGGGCCTAATTTGTAGCTTTCTTCTTGCCTTGCTAAAAGTCGGAGATTGTTGTGAACTTTCACCAAGTTTTTTGCCCAGTCAGAAGTCAAACGATTTCTCTTCACCGTCTTTATATTATCGTATTGACTCCAATTTCGCTCACAACACGAAGAAGAGGCAGGCTGAGACAAAAGCTTAAAAGCGAGAGATTGTAAATGAGGGCTCGACCCATGATTAGCCCACCAAAATATCGACTCTTCATGATCTCTAGAGTCAATAACATGAGCTTGACCAAAGTAGGCCAAGCTAGAATAAAAAACACCATACTCTTTCAAAACATTTCTCAAATCTATAGGGTCGGGAAAAAGTCTTCGGAAACACATGTTCCTTTGACTAGACACTTCTTGATCTTGGTGTGGTGGCACACGTTGGAAAATAGTCCTCCCATCGTTAAGCCAATTAGTACTATAATACTTAGGAACAAGGGAGTGAGCTAAACAATGTAGAGGTGTATTACTTTTGTTCCAACGAGTTTCCAAAACTTGTTGTACAGCATCAAAAAAATCAGAAGAATCAACCTCTATATCTTTTCCTTCCTTTCTAAAAATAGTAACTTTAACTTGTTCAATCATTGTATCCCACATATCTTATACAAGATGTAACATTGGACCATCCTTATCGTTAAACCTAATCATCTCATAAATCGGTTTCATGAAATCCAAAAAGTATTCAACTTTCTCCCACCAATTGTCATCCAATATTAACATTTTAATTTTTCTAGCTTTAAGATCAAGATGATTAGTAGTATTAGATTTGAAAAGAGCTCTCCATTCTGTGTCAATTACCATTTTGTCAAGAGATGACTTAACCAACAATAATCGTTGTGCTACAACATAGTGACTAGCAAACCGAGTGTCTGTAACTTGTAAAAGTTGAAGATTAGAGTGTTTTCTGAATAAAGACTTAACCAAATCATGCCCTATAACAAATTTTTGAATCTCGTTCACATCACTACAAACTGAAATTAGCCACTTACACTGCTCAAAGTGGTCAGATTTTTCGGACAGTTCGCAAATACTTTTAAAAGAAAGATTTAGACAGTGAACCACACAAGGAGTCCAAAATATTGAGGGATATTTGAGTTCAATTATGTTTCCTGTAATACAAAACAAACAAGAGGAGATTAGTATTTTGCAAGATCCGATTACACTTAAACGGAGGCATAAATACTGAGTTTACACTTTTACAGTAAAAAAAAATTAGGCAATACAAATTACTCAGGCTGCTGCGTAAATCAGGGAGTACAAATTAACAGCCTGCTGCGTAATTACCTGCTGCTTTAAAATTTGACCCATTATCGTTGACGATTTGAACAACGTTTTTCACTCCTATTTCATTAACAGCCTCATCTAAGATTTGGGATACATACTCAGCATCCTTCCTAACACCGGATGCATCGACCGAATCAATAAACATAGCAGTTGATCCACAAGCAACCATAATATTGATTATTGGCTTGCTGGACCCGTCAGACCATCCGTCGGAACATATAGAAACCCCCTTCGTGATCCACCCATCTTTTATCGGCTGTAGTAGTCGGTCTACATGTGTATTCTCCTGAGCAAGCAATGTAGTTCTGAGGCAGTTGTAGGTCAGTGGGCAATATCCAGCGACATTATAAGTTGATAGCTTATATCAAAAACTCCGGAAATAAGGATTTCGGGCAAATTTAAAAGGAATCGCACCGGAATAAAACATTCTTGCACACTCTTTGTCAAGTTCATCTCTTTGTTGCATATTGAAAGCTTTTTCAATAAGTGACTGATTACCTTTTCTTTTTTTTCGGTTGGACCAAGTCGGTTCCACCAGGAAGGGTAATATAATCTGACCTTTTTTGTGACTCCTCCTTCTTCTTCAATGCCTTAGAATTAGCAGCTTCACACTCTTGTTTCAATATGCGTTGGATCTCAGGAGTAACCTTAAGACAACTAGTAACTCCCTGATATTTTTCCTTGAGTAGATGAGCCTTCACCCTTGGGTAGGAGTTACAAACCCATGTTTTATTACCACCACCCTTTTCGCAGTCAACTATCACAGTCACATGTCTCAAAAGAGAGGATCTTTCATAGTCAATTGGTCTTAGGGTTTTTCCAATGCTTTTAGATTGTGAAGAAGCCATGGATTTTTGTATAGTTAGCTAATTAATTTATTTTTTGGGAGATAAAGATGAATTACTATGGTGAATAGGACTGATATTTATAATTAATTTGGAGAAGGGAGAAGTGGAATTGGTAAAGAGGAAGAAGATGAAAGAGTTTCTGGGAAATCTGAGAAACAGCGTGTGTGGGTGATGGGGAAGGAGAGAAGTAGACTAGTAGGGTATTTCAATTTGGCTGACATACTTCATGCATTTGTTTTTTTCTTTAAAAAAAATTAAAGTATATTATACTTCAGCTTACTAAAGTGATATCGAGTAATATCAGTTTACTAAAGTAATATCGAGTACGGTTTGCGAAAAATAAAAAGTATCGAGTATTATGGAGTACTAGAGTATTGAGTAGATATTATTGGTCGATATTACAATATACGTAGACACTTACTATATCGATATAGTTATATGTCGGTATTATGGTCTCGGGTGTATTACGTATATTCATATTTATTACTCCGTATTATATGGTATCATTTTCGAAGAAGTCTCTAATAACACGGTTATTAGATAATTACTCCGTATAAAAGTATCGAGAATTACCATGTTAGAGACATAAGAGTATAGCTCTATGACACGGTTATAATTACTCGAAGGAGTCTCTATGACACGGTTATAATTACTCGAAGGAGTCTCTATGACACGGTTATAAGACTATAACAGTATTACATTTAGTCGTTTACTAGAGTATCGAGTAAATTTCCTACGAGTAATATACTAGAGGAACAAGTATATGTAATTCACGTTTCGATATGACAATTTATGATTATTAGAGCAATACCGTGTCGGAGACTTAAGAGTTTGAGAGTATAGATCCATTTTTGAAGGAGACTCTAATGCAGTTATTGGAGGATTACATTTAGTCGTTTACTGGAGTATCGAGTAAATTTCCTACGAGTAATATACTAGAGGACCGAGTATATGTAATTCACGTTTCGATATGACAATTTATGATTATTAGAGCAATATCGTTATTGGAGAAGTCTCTCTAGCACTATTATTGGAGGATTATATTTAGTCGTTTCTCAGAGTATCGAGTAAAATGTACTCATTTAGCATCTACGAGAGTGTCGAGTGTATGTAATCTGCGTTTTGAGGTGACAATTTTGGATTATGAGAGCAATATCGTGTTAGAGAGTGTAGATCCGTTTGTGAAGGAATATCTCAAACACGGTTATTGAAGGATTACATTTAGTCGTTTATTGGATTACCGAGTAAAGCTCATTTAGTCTTTTTTTTATTAGAGCAATGTCGTGTTAATCAATCCACGTTCATCCACTCATTCACGGTTATTTTGTTTAATACTCCCTTCGTTCAACTCAACTCCAAGTTTTCACTATTTCGATTTCCGTTTTGGGATGTTTAGTCCAAAGCTCCCATGTCTTATTCTTTTATGAGACGGTCTCAAAAGAAATTTCTCATATAAAAGATGACTATTAATTAATACTCCCTCCGTTCAAGTCCAAGCTTCCCTTTTGCTTTTTCACGTTTTCCAACGCGCATTTTGCATCGTTAATATCTTTCGTAACATATTAGTAAAAATTATGGAAATTGGATATTAATAATGTAATTTTAAAGACGAATCAAACAAGATCCCACATGAATATATTTTCTCTAATAGATTGTCGTGAATATCGAAAGTTATCCTTGATTGCGAATAGTGTCGAAAAGAGAAAAGGGAAGCTTGGGCTTGAACGGAAGGAGTAATTATCATAGCAGCGTCTTATAGAAGAACTTATAGTTAGATAATTATTCGTATTAAAAAATTTAGAACAAAAAAGTAAAAATCTAATTTCGAACAGTTAGATAATTCTTCGTATTAAAAAATTTAGACTAAAAAAAGTAAAAATCTAATTTCGAACAGTTAGATAATTCTTCGTATTAAAAAATTTAGACTAAAAAAGTAAAAATCTAATTTCTTGATGATCTCACATTACTTTTATAGTTTGAATTTGCCTCATAGAAACGTAACTTTCTATAAAAAAAACTCTTATTTGTGATGAAGATATCCGTTGTATTGTTATAACGGGTTAAGTATTTAATTATTTATCTATTTATTAGATACTCGTAAATAAAAACAAAATGTTGTTATTCACGAGAAACAATAATTTGTGTTTGTTCTTATCTAAGTGAATGAGTCTTGTTTAAGTCGTTGACTAATACGATGTATTCCCTATATTCCATAGGGAGGAAAATTAATTTAAATTTTTTTAAAACATCCATAATACGAGTCATACTACAATATGAAAAGTGGGATAAATTATCCGCTATTCTTCGTTGTGACGGAGGTATCCGACTATCCGTCATTTACTCATAATGGATCAAATACTTCTAATTTATACAAAAAAATAATCGATATATTTTGTAGTATGTACTCTTTATTAATTAAATGGTTAGTGTTTGACCCATTATAAATTTGTGACGGATAATTCCATCACATGGGATTATCCGATAGATAGTATATTCGTTTAATCTTACTAAGCTACAACTTACAATTACAAGTATACAACTGTACCACACTATTTTACTTTGTAATTGATTGATTACTATAATCAATATACTAATAAAATTGGGTTCCCCTTCCCCATAAAAATTAAAAAGCATCGTTCTTCTTCTCTTTTTCTGAAATCTGAATACAGTCAATACAGTACAACTCCTTCTTCCTTTTTTTTTCAAAAGTTTATCTTCTTCTTCAAAAGTTTAAGTTTATCTTCTTCTTCAAAGGTTTATCTTCTTCCTTTGATTTCGTCGACCTCTTCTTCCCAAGTACGAACCTTGTCTACCGGGTCTCCATAAAGCAAGCGCTCGATTTCATCCACTTCCTCTCTACATCTTCGCGCTTCCAGCTCGGCAAGGCTAGGTGGCACGGTAGCTTCCTCGATATTCCTGCGAATAGCATTGACAGACTCATTAGATGACGTGTTAATAGCAGAAATAGTATAACACGACTCAGCTATACGTTTTGGAGTCAAGCCAAAACCAAAAGAAAGCTTATCTTTTCCTACTGATAGTGTTAGCTTTCTGTTCCTAACATCTATAACCGCCCCCGCTGTGTGTAGAAAAGGTCGACCTAAGATGATAAGAATCACTGAGTCCTCAACCATATCCACAATCACAAAATCTACGGGAATAAAAAACTTTCCGACCTTGACCGGGACGTCCTCCAAGACACCTAAAGGGTGTTTAAGAGAGCGGTCGGCCATTTGCAAGGTCATACTCGTACTTTTCAGCTCACCCATGTTCAATTTCGTAAAAATAGAAAATGGCATCACACTAACACTCGCTCCTAAATCACAAAGAGCATTATCGATAGTAAAAGTGTCAATAGTACAAGGAATAGAAAAACTCCCTAGATCTTTAAGCTTAGGCGGAGATTGTCTATTCAGGATTGCGTTGTAGTCCTCGGTGTATGCCACGGTCTCGGCCTTATCGAAAGCATTCTTCCGGGCAATTATTTGCTTCAATAATTTTCCGTAAGCGGGTACCTGCGTAACTAATTCAGTGAAGGGAACTGTTACTTGAAGATCTTTTGCTACCTCCATGAACTTACCGAACTGCTGATCTAGCTGACTCTTGCGTTTTCGCTATGGAAAAGAAAGTGCGATTTGTATCGGAGCTTCCTTAGCTGTCTCGGGAGGAACCAGAGTAGGAATTTCAGTAGGAGAAGGCGGAGACAACGCTTTAGATGCGGCAAGATACAGACTTTGGGATCGTCCAGCACGACTCGATCGAGTTAGGCGTGACTCGATCGAGTCAGACGTGACTCGATCGAGTTGATCATTCAAAACCTCCCTGGTCGATTTTCGTGGGGTTACTCGATCGAGTCCATGTGGCTGACTCGATCGAGTTACCTCGGGATTTTCAGCAGCTCCAAAATTTGGCTTGTTTAAAGCCGCTTGCTCAACTAACGCGCCCGCAAGTTCTTGCTTCTCCAATTCAGTCTCATCGACGATGTCGACTAAGTCACCTTCACCGGGTTAGAGTAGTATGGTAATAGCAATGACCTGTTCAGTCTCCGAGATTCTTTGTTGCTTCTGAGCGGACAGATGGGCAATTTGATTGTCCAAAATTCTGTGATGTGCAATCACCTGATTAATCTGTGCTTCCCACTTTTGGTGACCTTGCAAGCCTTGTAGGACCAGCGCTTTAATCTCCGCATATTCATTACTCGCTTGAGCTTGCGAAACGACATCAAATTGTTCTTGTTGATAGAATTGTTGTCGCCCTTGATTTTGCCTGTTAAAGTTAGACTGAAAATTATGATCATGAGGAGAAACAGAAGCAACAACCTGATTGTTATTTGGAGGTGGCGGCAAAATCTGACGGGAAGCTTGAAGCGCGTTGACTCATTTGGAATTGGAGGCTTCATAAGCATCAAGACGTTTAGTCAATGCCGCTAACTGCGCTGCTACAACATTGGTTGTCTCACTCTCTAAACCTGTTCCGTGAGTGTTACCTCATGGATAACCCAATCGGGCGTGGTGAGTGGCCATATCCTCTATCGTCTTCCATGCTTTATCGTCGTCGACATTGTTTTGGAATCTCCCATTAGCTGCGTAATCAAGTGTAGCACGACAATCATCATATAAACCGTTATAAAACTGATTGCATAGAAACCATACCTGAAACCCGTGATGTGGGCATTCTTTCACCAACTTCTGAAATCGTACCCAAGCCTCGTGGATATTCTCGTGGGGAGTTTAACGAAAATTAGTTATCTGACTTCTTAACATGTTCGTCTTCTGAGGTGGGTAATAGTACTTGTAAAACGCTAAGGCAAGAGATTTCCAATCGGTAATCTCCTCAGCTGTGCGATCCTGGTCGGTGATCCATTCCCTAGTATCGTTACGTAAGAAGAACATGAACAACATCTCCATCACCTGCTCCTGAGTAACTCCCGGGGGAGTGGAATGGCGGAGCAATAGTCGGTGAAGATCCGCATATGTTTCGCATGGTCTTCCCTGACTGTACCTCCGAACTGATTTTTCTCCACCAAAGTGATGAAAGCAGGACGGATTTCAAACGACCCAGTTGTGGCAGTGGGCCGCTTGATCGGCTTTGGCAAAGCCGTCTCTACTGGCTCGGAATAGCTAGCGAGCTTTGGCATCTTGGCTAGCGGTAGTAACCTAGGTAAAAAAGGAAACTACAAGAAACCAGTGAGAACTGCCCCAAGGAACTGATGTTCCCCGGGGCGAAAAATAACCTAAAATCTAAAATAAAAAATAAACAGCTAAATAACACCGGCTCCCCGACAACGGCGCCAAAATTTGACAGGGGTAGTCATATCCCTAATTAAAGATACCCTAAAGTCCACTAACTAATGTATATAGTGAAGTCAGGGGTCGAACCACAAGGAGACAGAATTTAGTTGTCTATTCCTAAGATTTAGACTCTAGGTTATGGGTCATAGTTGAGTTGGTTTTGGTAGGCTAATAACTAATTACTAATAGGTAAATCAATAAGGGAAAAGTCTAGGGTCTCAGGTTCACAATGAATATTACTCGGGTCAATAATCGAACTATCTAAGATGTAGGTTCGGTCGGTACTTCTACAACCTTTAGAACTAAACTTAACCTGCGGTTGTTAGAATTAAGCTAGTCTACCCAAAATATCGTGACCTAATTAGTTCTTAACCCGGTTGGCGAAAAGTCCTAATTGTGATACTAATTAATTGAATTATGCATCAAACAATTAATCAGAGTTAAAATGATAATCAGGCGATAGTTCATACGATTAGAAACAGGTCAATTGACTGTAACCCTAATAATACATATCGATCCCCTTAAAACCTAGGTATAATTTAGCTACTCATATTAATAATAATCAAATCAACAAAAGACGATTGCAATTAAACATGACGAAGATGACTCGAATTAAACTAAGAGAAACTAAGAGAAACAATAAACTGAAATTAAAATTACTACGAAAACAAAAGATGAATTAAGACAAGAATTAAGATAGAAAATTGAAATTGAAATTAAAATTTAAAATATCGATACCAAATAATTTAAAATCTGAAAAGGAAAGAACAAAGTTCAATGTATCTCGCGAAGTAATCGGAAAGCTACGTAACTTTCAATACTAAGAAAAATAAATATATTGACATCTACTTTTCTCCTCCGTTTTTTTACACATCATCCATCCAACCCAAAATCAAAATCAAGGGCCAACAACACAACTTCTCATCCCAATCCACCACCAACTCCTTTGATCTCATTTATATATATATATATATATATATATATATATATATATATATATATATATATATATATATTAAATTTACAGATGACATACGATAAAGTTGCATTTGTTTAAAATTGATATGTGACTATAATATTCAGCTCTTTTATCACTTCAAGTGATAAAGTGCAACTTTATCACTCATCTCGTGTAACTTTAAGCACTTTTTCTGTAACTTTAACACTGGAACTTATGAACTTATAAGAGTTCTTGTCCTTATGTGATCCTCTCTCTCGCTCTCTCTCTGATATATATATATATATATATATATTTTCCGGTGAGGCAGGGTAGCTCCTTACACCCATTGAGGCACAATCTAGACCATTAGATTAAGCTCTGATCTAATGGTCCAGATTAAAATACTCAGTAAACACGTGTCACCCTTCTCACACCCCTCCCCCTCCCCAACTCGGTAATACGACCCACCTGTATGGGTAATCTAGACCCCTTCTTCTGATTTCTGTGCGTCAATTCACAATATAAATTAATTTAAGACAATAAACTCGACAATGGAAGAATCCCTGATTCCAACTCAAGAAGACAACTATAGTAGCGAAAAACCGTAGGGAAAATATTTTATAAATCATCCACATTTATCTCGTGTGCAAACTTAGAAGCCCTTTATTTGCCCAGAATGAACGAACCAAAAGCAGAAACTATCCTAATAACTTAATAAGTGATCTTCGAGCGCTCGTCTAAAATAAATAGGATACATCAGAAAGATCCCAGAAGATTGAAATTATTAATATCTAAGCATGTGAAAGCTTATATCTATACCTTGCCATGTACAGATGAAAACATATCACAAACAATGAGTGAATGAGAGAATTAGATTGAGTATATAGAAATAAATTTCTTATTTATCCATTGGTCTTATGTGTTGGTCTAAATCACAAACATTGGTCTTATGTGTTGTACATGTTGAAATTTGTACATAGTAAAAGTAGGGTCTGTTTTGATGTAGATAAGTTAAAATTTATTGTATATAACTCATACAACAAATATACATATGTAAAGCAATGTCTGTTTTGATGTAGATAAGTTACTTTGTGTTGTACATGTTGAAAATTCTTCATAGTTAAAACAGTGGCTGTTTTGATGTAGATAAGTTACAACGTGTTGTACATAAATCTTAGTTACTATGTGTTGCACATGATGAAATTATTATGTACAATTGATAAGTAAATATATACATTACGTAGTGACCTATGTACGACAAAACATGAAGTAGTACTTTAGCTGAGTTATGTACAACTAATATAGAAATATGTACAATGATTTGGGAATTCTTTTTTTATATGTATGATTTGTTGTTTTGATCTAGCATGGTCCGTTGATCTCAATCAGATCTAATGGTCCAGATTGTGCCTCAATGGTTGCAGGGAGTTTGGCTGCCTCAATGGATCCCGAATCTATACATATATATATGCTCAAGAGGGGGGGTGAATTGAGTATGTACGCTTTTTTGATATTAATTAATCTTGTCCAAAGTTAATAACTAAGAATTTATTTATTAAATTCTAGTTATATTAATTTACTAAAAACTAAATAAAACAATAAAGCGATAAATAAATGACATAGCGGAATTTTGAAGTGGTTCGATCTCACAACCCGAGATCTACGTCCACTATTGCTCGATTAATAATATTGTACCTCTACGGATTACAACAAAATTAACCCACTCACAACCGGTTAAGGTTGTCACAATGAGTATGGTTAAACACTCACTCACTTTCCTCTCGTTACAAAATAAAAGATTTAACTATCTCTAATATCTCGTTACAAGATAAAATGATAACGTAACTTAATGATCTTAATATAACTTAGCACACAACACCTTTTCAAAACGACAAACGATTTTGCTATTAAATAATGAGAATGAGATTGAGAGCAAAATGGCTATTTTAATTTGTGAAAAGGTTAACCCACAATGAGAGCTAATAACTTTCTTATATAGAGATTTGATTGTGGTTGTTAGTAGCCAAGAAAAAGCATGTGTGAATGCAACAACTAGATTTTTAGGCTAAAATATAGGAAGTTGTTTGTGACTAATTCTACACTCCTTTTTAGTAAACTTACCAATTATTTTGGAGGTTTTAACCATCCACTTAATTAGGAATTAAGTTACTAAAATATAGGAGAAGAATGTGCTTTAATAACAACAAAATGATATTATAATTCTATCAAAGATGTTTGACTAGCTCAATCACTTTTTAGAATATATATATATATATATATATATATATATATATAGAGTCAAGATCCGGTGAGAACCACAACTCGTTGAGAACCGTGAGAACCTCAATAAAAACTCAATTATTATTTTTTTCGAAAATTTAGATGACTAATTTACCCATAGCTTAATTTATTCAAATGTTTTATTAGGCATAACTAATCATATTTTATTAAAAATATTAAGAAAATTGTTATTTATTCACGAAAAGTTAAAAGGGTACACTGAAATGCAATTTAGGTACACTAAAAGTGCAATAAGGTACATCAAAAAAATTAGGTACACTAAAACGAGTATTAGGTACACTAAACTTATATGTTTCCGTTTCCGTCACTAAACAAGATTTTTTTTACCGAAAAATATGTTACCCACCCATTAAATTTTACGACGAATTCAAATATGTCATTAAATTTCGAAAATAATAATAATTTAATGGAGTTCTCAAGGTTCTCATCAAATTGATGGTTCTCACATGAACTTAAATATATATATATATATATATATATATATATATATATATATATATATATATATATATATATATATATATATATATATATATATATAGAGTGAGGATCCGATGAGTCTCCATCTTTAAATGAGTCCGTCCCGTAAATTAGAGCCACACGATCTAATCAGATTGAATGGCTGGTAATGTGCCACAACACCCATTTTTCTATCAAATTGTTTCGAGCATTTTCCTTATTTGGAGTCCTGGTCTCAAGAATCATAGTACTACAATCAAATTTGTCAGAATTGTTGATAATCTCCTCCAGAATTAATTCCGTTCCCTAATTTCTTGGAAAAAAAATTAGGGTTTGGCAGAAATAAATTTGTTCCTCAAATGAAATTGAATTGTAGCCCGCATAATAATAATAATAACAGGATAGAAGTGGTATTTGATTGATAAAACCCAATCCAGTTATCAAAGATGCAACCGTTCTGCATCATCAAGTTACAATTTTTCTGGGAAAATGAAAAATTGATTTCTCCATGAGAATGCATGCTTACACAGCTGGTATTGAAGGAGATGTCCTGCTCATTTCTGTAACTGTAACGGTAACATTATTACAGTGACTGTTACAGTAACAGAGAACTATTATATTATATTGTTACTGTGACATTATTACTGTGACAGAGTCACATTAAGATACTTGTGTTACTGTTACATTATTTGTGTTACATTGTTTCTATTACACTGTTACTGTTACTACGGTTACATTGTTTCTATTATATTGTTTCTGTTACACTGTTACTGTAACATTGTTCCTTTAACATTTCTATTACTGTGACAGTGTCAAAGTAAGATATTTGTGTTACTGTAATAGTGCCATGTTACTGTAACATTTCTACTGTGACATTATTACTGTGACACTAATATTTGTGTTACTGTTACTGTAAATGTTGAAAACATCAAACTAATTAATTAGAGGAATTCAAATCAAATTAATTGAATAAATGTTAATTGAATAAATGTTGATTGAATAAACGTTGATTCTGCAAAATAACAGGAAAACTAACAGAGAATCACCTGCAAAATAACGCTAATCAAACGATGATTTTGATTGAACATGTTGCGTAAATTGATGAATTTGATTGAACGTGTTGCGTATTTTGATTGAACGTGTTGATGAATTTGATTGAGAAAAGTTGGAGAGAACCTAGAAAAACAGAGAAAATTTGAAGAAACAGAGGGGAGAAAAAGTGAGCGTAAAGAGGGAGTTTCGCGAGGGAGAAGAAGTTTATATATGTGCTCCGCGTGCTTTTCAGATCGTTGATCTGATCAAATCGAACGGTCCTGATTTGCGGGACGGACTCATTTAAGATGTGAGGACTCACATGATGCAATTTCTATATATATATATATATATATATATAAAATCCCTAGTATTAAGATATAGCATCGGCTAGAGAACGGTTTTTCATAGCTCAAGTAAAAAAGGATTTTTCGTGAAAGCTATGTTAAGATCATTAAATAGACACGACAAAATAACTAATCTTCACTTCGATCTTCGTTCTTCTTGTCTTTTGTTAATTGATGTCGTATTGTCTTGTTGCACTTTGTCGATCCCAACTTTAATGTTAGAGCTACACACTTAGCACACGATTACATGTATATGACTAATATAAATTAATTGGCATCATCAAAACAATATTAGACTTGGTCCAACAAATTCCCCCTTTTTGATGATGGCAAGTCTCTTAATCGTGTCTAAAGTTATAGTTCCCCCTCAACCCAATAACCCTTGTCTAAAGTTATAGTTCCCCCTCAACTCAATAACCCTTTTCTAACGTTATAGTTCCCCCTCAACCCAACAACCCTTTTGGAGGTAGGATTCCGAGTCAAGTAAGTATAACAAAACTAGTCGTTTTACAAAACGTAAACCAACTGGGAATAATATTAAATCCAAACAAAGGATCTAAGGACCTTAAGAGACAACGGATCTTGACGAGGAGCAAGCTTAAACAATACATCAACTTTCAAACCAATTCTTCCCCCTCTTGACATAATCAAAAAGACGGAGATAATAAAGACTAGAATAATAATTATCATTCCCATTAAACTACACTCAAGCAAACAAAGCATGAAATAGTTCAACAAAGCAACAAGTAGAAAGCAGCAAACATGTCCAAATCGAAAAAAAGGAGAAATGAAAGAAAATAAAAATGGAAATGATTAAATAATCTTGGCTTAAGGATGATATGTCTTATAGAAGAGGGATTCGATGGAGGTGAGGCGATTATCAAGAGCGGTTATCAGAAAATTATTATCATCCAATTTTCCCTCATTCCGATTTGCCGCGTTCACCAACTCCCGAAGAACTTTCCGAGTAGTAACCAACTCCAGCAAGATAGTCTCCCCGTCCTTGTGCATATTAGTTGCAATAGCTTTGACCTGTGAAAGAAGGCTCCGTTGAAGCCAGAACTGAAATTCAACAGTCTCCTGCATATCACGAATGGTTTTTCCAAAACCATCCAAGATGACATCATGGGTGTTCAATTTTTCTACGACAGGGAGCATAGAGCTATCAAGACTCGATGATGATCCCATCACATGAGCATTCAAACGAGCCTCAAAAGCCTTGACAGTGGATATAAGAGATCCAATCTGCCCTGACACATCAGGTTGTGGAGGAGGAACATTGGCTTCCATATTCTTCAATATTGAGTAAATCTCCGATAGATGTTCAGTACCCGCAGAATTACTTGACCCGATATTTGGTATAACTTGAGAAGGAGGAGGAGGCTGCGACTTCATCACAAATAGCAAATCTGACCCGGAGGCATCCAAACCCATATTACCCAATAGTTTGTCGGTCATCATATCATGAGGTCAAATTCCATAACTATCCGGGGCAAGCATATTTCGGGACTCAAGAATGTGCGAGAGCCACATCCCGTAAGGAAGCTCTAAGGTAGAGGATTCCGTACCGGATTGAATTATCGTCGAGATTTCACGGATGCGACGGAAAATAAGAAATGGTAAGTGAATAGCACGACCCTCCATTAATTCCCGAAGCAATATCATTTCATGTCCACTTAGTTTTTCACGCCCGGCACGACGAGGACAGATTGTACTCCAGACAAAATTAACCAGAAATTTCATCTTTGGCACAAACTCCTTTGTAAGAACAGGTGCATTATAGACAATGTTAGGAGAAAAATACTTCTTGATAAGATGTTTCTCATCAACATTCATTGACTCCCAATCCATCCCAGAGTCTAAAACATACCCTTTTACGGGAACCTTCAATACCTTCCCAAGGTCTTCCATAGTCAGATTCAAAATACGGTTATTAATCCGCGCACTTAGAATATTATTTTTCAATGAAACAGAAGCATAAAATTGATAAAGTTCAATTGGAAAAATAGGACACTGAAGCTGACTAATATGCATCCATCCCTGATTCTCGAGTAAAGCAGCAAAGAAACCCATACCCGGTTTACTAGTCACCCATGAAGTTGGATAAGATCGACCCGAATTGATGACATGAGTAGCAATGTGAGTCAACATACCCCGTTCATTAGAAGTCAGTTGAAGCGAGAGTAGCCCAACAGTTGTGAGTTTCGGAACAGGACGATCAACAATGATGGAGTGACCGTGTGCTACAGATCCGGTGCTGTCTTTTTCGGAAGACCGATGACGCTTTGCCTTATTCCTGGTGGAGACCGGAGCGACGCCGGAAAGACGCGGAGTGGTGGCCGGAGGCGGCATCTGGACGGAGGCAAAGGATGGAGTGATGGAGGATTGTTTTTTGGTAGAGTTGTGGATTTTTGTGGAGGAAGCCATTGATGAAGGTGAGGTAAGCTGTGGTGTAGATGGAAGAAGACATAGTAAAATATGAGGCTTTTTAAAGAAGTAGAATTTGAGAGAGTATAGAAGTTTTAATGGAATAGGAGAGATGGGTGATAGAGTTTGTGTTTGTGTAGGATAAAAGTGGGGGTGGTTAAGGGAAAGGAGGAGAGTGAATGGGAAAAGGAGTCTTGAAGTAGGTAGGTTCACGTGGGTTTTTTTTTTCGTTTTTTTTAAAATTTTTTTTTTAAAACCCAAGTGAGAAGAAGAGGAAGAAGATATGGTTGGAGTATTTTGTGGGATATATTTTTTTTTTTAAAAATGATTTCGACAAATTTGATACTATCCACTAGTACAAATACTGAATAATATCACACAGTATTCACCATCACATAGTATCACAGTTTTGAAATTACGGACACAGTCAATTATAAACTTAATGACACAATCAAATAGAAAGAAAGAAAAAATGTTGAAAGGATTAATTGTCACCGATTAAACCAATTTCCAATCGCAAAGTCTCAAAACGTTCTCTGCCTAAAGGTTTGGTCAAAATATCAGCTAATTGGTCGTCGGTGTTGCAAAAATCAAGTTTTATATTTCCTTTCTCGACATGGTCTCTCAAAAAATGATGTCTGATATCAATGTGTTTTGTACGAGAATGTTGGGCCGGATTTTTTGAAATACTAATAGTACTTGTATTATCGCAAAAAATAGGTACACACCCCACATCAACCCCATAGTCAACCAATTGTTGTTTTAACCAAAGAAGTTGAGAACACGTAAGAGCAGCAGCAATATACTCACTTTCAGTGGTAGAGAGAGATATCGTATTTTGCTTTTTTGATCCCCATGTGATGATGTTTGGTCCAACTAAAGTAGCTACTCCTGACATACTTTTTCTGTCTAAAGCACATCCTGCATGATCAGCATCTGAATACCCTTTTAGTTCAAAATCACATTCATATGGATACCATAAGTAGAGACGAGATGTACCAATTAAATACCGTAAGATTCTCTTAACAGCAGTTAAGTGAGATTCTTTAGGATTAGATTGATAACGAGCACACGCACATACACTGAACATAATATCAGGTCGACTTGCAGTTAAATAAAGTAATGAACCGATCATACCTCGATATTGTGTCTCGTCTATAGACCTACCGTCTTCATCTTTACTTAGCTTTATGGTAGTACCCATTGGTGTCGAGATCGACTTTTCTTGCTCCATCATCCGTTTGAGTGATTTGTAAACCAAGAAAATTTTTTAATTCCCCCATCATGCTCATTTCGAATTCAAACGTCATAAGATTGGAGAAATATACACAGAGCTTGTTATTGGTAGAGCCGAAAATAATATCATCGACGCAGATTTGAACAACTAGAATGTCGGATCCATCGATTTTTAAGAACAACGTTTTATCAACTGAGCCCCCTTTGAAACCGTTTCCGAGTAAAAATTTTGACAAGCGATCATACCAAGCACGAGGTGCTTGTTTTAATCCGTATAATGCTTTGTTGAGTTTATACACGTGATTTGGAAGGTCTTTATCTTGAAAACCGGGGGGTTGCTCCACAAAGACTTCTTCTTTTAAATATCCATTAAGAAAAGCTGTCTTAACGTCCATTTGGAATAATTTAAGTCCTTTGTGAGCTGCAAACGCGATTAACAACCGAATCGCCTCAAGTCTAGCCACAGGTGCGAAGGTCTCATCGTAGTCGATTCCTTCTTGTTGATTATACCCTTGAACTACCAAACGAGCCTTGTTTCTTATAACGACCCCTGAATCATCTAATTTGTTTCTAAAAACCCACCTAGTACCAATGACAGATCTATCATCCGGTCGAGGTACAAGATGCCAAACTTTGTTTCTAACAAATTGATCGAGTTCATCTTGCATGGCAATTGTTGTGTGTCAAATTTGGACCATTTTCCCTCCCATTTAAGCCCTTTTTCCCCTTGTTTGTGAAAATAAAGTGCGATTATTGCCGTATTTTGAGTATTTCTCGCATTAGCGTCTCTGTTTTGCATTTTACGTGTTTTTAGTAGTTTTCTGTCTATTTTGATAGGATTTTCGTCCAAAAACGTGTCTGAGCTCCTATGAGCATGAGAGAAAGGGAAACCGTCCGAAAAGCAAAGCACACAACTCAAAATCCAAAGTCCAAACCCAAGAAGTGAAACCTTGAGCGAAAAGGAAAAACTATAAGTCCATTGGGCATCTTCACCGGAGAGGTCAAACTTCAAATGCATATATCTAGAGTTCTAGACCTTGGATCGAAGCGATTCCAGTTGGAGGTGAAAGGTTATCTTCTTAGCTTTCCAACGACATATCACACGCCCGAAACGAAGTTCAAACGAGAGAGTTATGGCCCTCTGAAGTCACAGGGCGAAATTTCACCCGATGAGAATTTGACCGGGCGAAATTTCGCCCGACGGTGTTCCTCCCCAGATTGCCATTTTGGACAAAAAGTTCATAGGGTGAAATTTCACCCTATGAGTTGACCGGGCGAAACGATTGGGCAAAATTTCGCCCACCGGGTGAAATTTCGCCCGATGGAGAAAAGCGCCAAAAACCGCAAAATGAGAAGAAAATTTCACTGGGTGAAATTTCACCCGGTGGGATTTATTCATCAAGCCGTAGGGCGAAGTTTCACCCCATGAAGACTCATTGGGCAAAGTTTCATCTCAAAGGACAAAGTCTCACTAATGGGCAAGGATGAGATTATGGGCTAAGATTGTGTGACCCATTAAGGGCTTATTATATATAGTAACCCTAGGTTTTCATTTCAATTTGTGCCTTAAGTGTGCCTCCTTAGGTTAGTGTAGTTACACCATCCTCTTAGTAGAACAATCTAGTAGTATTCTAGTAGTAATTCTCTACAACTCTAGTAGTTTCATAGTAATTTATTAGTAGATCTACAGAGTTTTTATCAACAATTCTCTAGATTTCAAGTTTGTAGAAGATTATTACATCAAGTTTTATTTGAAGATTTGTGGGGATTATTGAAGGACTAGTGACAAGTTCTTCATTCTCTTCATCAAAGATTCAATCTTTATTTATGCAATCTTCTTATTTCTTGTAGATCTTCATAGTTGGTATATTTCTCTTCCACTCTCTAATCTCTAGTTTAGATTTAATGTTGTTCTCTCATTATTGTCTTGTTTAGATCATCTTAGTGTTGTTAGTTTCTCTAGATTTTATTTATGTTGTTCTAGATTATTCGCTAGTTTATTTTGTTAGATCTTATCTCTTCCATAGTTTAGTGGGTAATTGTTAGATCATAGTTCTTTTATTATTTTGTTGTTAGTTTCTTTATATTTAGTCATTAGGCATGTTGTAGTTATTTTCTCCTTAGTTAATGTTTTGTTGTTTTCCACCATGATTAGTGAGTAGATCTTTGTTAGGGGCTAGAGGAGGATGGATTTGGGCAACATAGATTAATGATTCTTGTGATTGAATGCACTTGGGTTGATTTGTCTATTTTGGAATTGTTGTATGCTTATTGACTTTACTTGATCAATTTAGTTGACTCGTATTCACCCTCGTTAATATGGGGAAACTCGGGGCTTGGGTAATTCCGACTTAGTGACCTAGCTTCTTCGTCGTGAAAACGAGTCTTAGTGAGGTCGGGTGTAGAGACCGAAAGGTGACCCATCCCTTATCAATTGTGTATTGTTTGCTTGATTCCTTGTTTTTGTGTCCCGTTTCCGATTCCCCGACTTCCCCTAACACTCTTCCTATATTGATTTTCGTGTTAGCTATTAGACCGACCATCTTAGTTTAGTTCTAATCCTACTCAAACCCCCCTTAGATCCCAAACACTTATCGACTAGACTTGACCGACTTTACGTAGACCGTCCCTTGGATCGATCCCGACCTACCACTACTACACTAGTTAGGTTAGTCGGTGTTACAAATATTGTTTGATCGTGCGGGTTGCGACGCCCGCGCATCAAAATGGCGCCGTTGCCGGGGACGGCGATTACTTGATTGAGTTTTTGTCTTTTTGTGTTTGTTTTTGCTTCTCTCTACCCTAGTGCCACTTGGTGCTAGGAGACTCATCTTCTATTTGAGTGTGTTCCCAGGGACAGTTTATTGCTTCTTCGGTTCGATCCCGAGCCAAAGATGACATTTAAAGTTATGAGATCCCAATGAAATTACTCAATAAAGGTGATTCGACATTCATACCTCACACCACCAAACATACATCATATCCTTCCACTCCTTCCAAATCCATTCACATCGCTCGTCACCATAAATCCCTCTTCCAATAATCCACTTACACCTTTCACTCCACAGAATTCCCTGTCAACATCACCTCTTATCACTCCACAAAAAAATTATCCACCTTCTCCACCTCCCATTTCACCACCACCCCCAAGAAGCTTCCAAGAACCCATCATGCCACCTCTTGATTCACATTCCCAACCCTTGGAAAGCACTTCCATGAACAATGAATCAAAGCTCGAATTAAAATCGGAAGAACTAACCAAGAGGTTTGAAGATATAACTTTTAATTCTAACTCAAAGGATGTGAACCAAGTTCAATCAAGGCCACCAAGACGACCTCCACTACCAAAAATCCCTTGTGAGTGTTGTGGAAACTATGGTCATAAGTCCAACAATTGTCGTCCTTATAAAGGAATGTCCTATCAAGAATGCAATGAAGTCAAAATATCAATCCAATGCTTCAAAATGACCCTTTTCCAAACACATACAATCTCGAAACAAGGAACCATGTGCAACAATACAACTCTTACGCAAATCATGGTGTGCAAAATCCGGGACCAATGTATCAAGGGGGACAACAAGAAATGCCATCCAATTCACACCATCAACAAAGTTCTTTCATTCAAAGGCCTCCTCCCTACTTGCCTCTTCAAAAGGAAAATTTTAACAATCAAGGAGGCAATTATTTCCAAGGCCAAGGTGAATTCCATAATCAACACATGAATCAAGGAAACAATTACCAAAATCTTGAAGGTAATTTTCACAATCAAGGGAATAACCACGGTTTTCAAGGTTATAATCAAGATATTCAAAGCTTCAATCAAGGGGATTATATCCAAGGGTATCATTCCAACTCCAATCAAAGTTCCCAAGGATACAATCCCGAATATAACCAACCTCCACCTTCCATGGCGATTACCAACAAGGTCAATGGAATGACCAATGTGAGCATCCTATACAAATCATGATAAAGGCGATAACATTCTTAGCTTGCGAGATTGCGGATATAAGAAAGGAACTTAAAGCTAGGAAATCACAAGAAGCCACCAAGGCTCCTACCTTTCCGGTACATCCACCACAAGGACTACCCGGACAACCTCAAAATCCTAATTTCCCGCAACATCAAGCATATGCCAATGCCGCCACATGGAATGGAGGAAAAGAATTAGTAGACCCTCACTAAATCATGGATCTAAATCAAGCGGGAAAACCGAGAGTGAAACGTGTTGAAAAGCAAAGTGCCCCTCATTCTAGCAAGTTGAAAACACACCCACCAAGAACAACTTGTTGTGAGGAAGATCCTTGTGTAACCGATGTAACTGATCCCAAAATAAGGGACCCTTCTAAGTACATCAAGGGAGATAAGGGTAATGTAATAGAGGAAATTCAAAAAGAGAAAAGCATGCCACCTCCTAAGCCACATGTGCCACCTTTGTCATTTCCATCTCGAGCTACGATAAATAGGAAGGACTTCAAGTCCACCTCATTCTCCGACTTGCTAAAGAAGGATAAGGTAACTCCCCCTCTCACCGAGATAGCTGGCCGATGTGAGGATACAATTGTGGTTGCACTCACCAAAGAGTGTAATTCGGCCTTATCGAGCAAGATCCCCACCAAAATGGGTGATCTCGGGAGTTTCTCAATACCTTGCACAATAGGGAATGTTGAAATCGATTATCCTCTATGTGATCTTGGAGCGGCCATGAGCATTATCCCTCTATCAATCGTGAATGATCTCAATATTAGCAACATGAAGCAAACACCGATCAAAATTCGACTAGCCGACGGTTCCATCAAGACCCCGGTTGGTATGATTAAAGACGTGCTAGTTCGAGTTAAAAATCTCTCGATCCCTACCGACTTTGTGGTAATGGACGTGAAAGTAAACAAGCATGCCCCCATATTCCTAGGTAGGCCCCTTTTGGCCACCGGCGGAGCAATCATAGATGTTAAAAAGGGGAAGCTTTCGTTTAATGTTGGTGAAGAGATCGTGCAATTCAAATTACCTATCACGTTTGAAAATCCAATAGTGAGTGATGTCTACGGAAATGAAATGTTTGAATACCTTCTAAATGTCGAGTCCCTTGTGATAGAAAAGGAGAATGAAGCCAAGTCGAGTAATTTACTCGATAATGTTGAAACAAAGGTGAAGCTTAATGATTCGACCATCGTGCAACCGCCTACAAGTTCATCTTCCAACACTTTTCCAAATTCCCGTAGGGGAGCTATCAAGAAATCCAAAAAGAAGAAATCGAGAAGTGTGGTGAACATGGAACCAAGAGACGGAGAGCTAATGACGCGCAATGAGGGTGTAAGCCCCATTGATAAAGCAAAGGTTGAAGTTGGCAATCAAAAGTTAAAATGGGACGAAGTATCCCGGCTAGTACAAGAAGTTGAAACCATCCTCCAAAAATTATCAAGGATCATGTGTGTGTCCGAGCCACGGGCAAGTTTTGATGGAGGTGAACTATGTATCGGTCGCTATGATGGCGACCCGGGATGAGTTTGTATCACATTTGATGAGGTTTGGTGGTATCCTTAACAACCACTTTGTATATATATATGTATCATATTTCTTTGTGTTTTTTAGCTTTGTTAGCTTGAGAACAATGGTTGAACTTAGATTTCGCAATGGAGCATATATTTGGATGAAGATCAAGCTTTTGGAGAAGTAATGGAGCTTATTTTGAAGACCACAAGCATGTTTGTGGGAGATATTGATTATGTAATGTGAGTCGTGTCGTTATTTAAATCTCTAGGTGATTATCGAAGAGCCATGAAATGGCAAGGCGGAAAAACGAAAAAAGACCGTCGGGCGAAACTTCGCCCTACGGAAAGTTGCCAGAATTGCCATAATTGACGAAGATACCACCAGGCGAAATTTCGCCCGGTGAGATTTTCACCGGGTGAAATTTGGCAGAAAATGATTTTACGACGAAAAACCGTCGGGTGAAATTTCACCCGATGGTGCTTGACCGGGTGAAATTTCACCCGGCGACATGAGTTTGGCCGGATCACCTACACCTTTTTACTCACTACACTTTCAATTCCCTCCCTCACATTTACCCCACGTAACTTTCCCTCCAAACACAAACACCAAATATTTACAATCTACTTTAAAAACTTTCATTTCCCTCCTCAACTACCTTTATTTATATCACCTTCACCTCACATTCATTTCACCTTATCACTCCTCATAAAATCAAACCACCATACCCCAACCACATTCATACTTCCTCTCCATCTTAGGTGATTATTTTGGGTGCTTGAAGAGGTGAAGCTAAAGTTTTTGGGAATATTCTTGCAAATCTATTATTATGGAGACAAGAGCAAGGCGAGCCGCTCGTAAACAAGGTATGGCTTCGACTTCTGCACCTTCTAGATCTTCTACATCTTCTAAGTCTTCTAAGCCTACAAATTTGCCCTGTCTTATTACTTCTCTAGCTCGAACCTTCTCTGAAAAGATCTTTCAGAGCACTAGGTGGCCTTGTCCCCACACAATGACCAATCTAGGGATAGTAGATGATATTAAAGAGTTATCGTCAAAAACCGAAACTAGCGAGCTCCTTAGCCTCACGGCCTTCACCTATAAAGACCTTACTCTCTTGCAATTGATTTGTGACTCTTTGTTGGGTAACCCTAACCCTTTAGACCTACCACTTGTCGTGGCGTTGCACTTCCACCGTATTATTATTACCCAACGCCCCTCCTTAGATTGTGGAGGTCTTGTGACTGTAATTGCGAACAAATTAGGTTATTCGACCGACCACCTCACCCCACTAAACGATTCCATATGGCCTGACGAGGCCTACTTTCTGACTTGGATTTTTCATGTACCTCATCAGCGCCTCGTCTACATTAGCCGCGGAAGAGCTTTAATAGTTCCAAACACACACCAAACCACTATCCTTGTTCACCACAATTGGGACCTACCCTTGGGTCCCGGTGAATTCCGACTGACCAAGACTGAGTCGGGAGGAAGGGGAGTTTGGGAGTATGCACACTACACGTTGCCCAAAGGTCGGTACGATCTATGACCTTTGTGAGATTGAATCCGACCTTGCCCTCTCGCTTAGCGACGGTCCGGAGGAGTTTTCTCCCGTGCCATCCTCCGAGGGTATACCCTTTTTCTATGGGTCTCCTAGCGCTTCATTTGCGTCGGTCGATCACTCAGATTAGACCCTCTCCTGGAGTCGGTGGTGTGTGTATTGTGTATTTGTGTGTGGGTTGGGTCAGTGAGTCTCTAATCATCTATAATTGCATGTCCTTTGGTTGATTCTGTTCTTGTTCCTTCTATCCTATTGTCATTGTGATTGACTTATCTCTAACATAACTTTGCAAGTTGTCCCATTGTTCGATTGTTAAGGCCAAAGCGGCCTTGGTATTGCTCACGGTCATTAGGTGATGTGATTACGCCATTGACCTTTTGAAAATCCAAATTCTTCTCATTTTCTCAAATTTTTCTTAATCCGGGCTTGGTGATGTGACTACACCTACGCCCATTTTTCATCTTTTCTTTTAATTTCTTTTCTTTTATTTTATTCTCATTTTCTTAGCCACTTGGCTAGGGTCTAGGTGATGTGATTGCACCTAGACCCACCATCCTTTTATCGTTTTCTTTTCGTTTGTTTTCTTTCTTCAAAAATTTCGAAAAATCCATTAACATTTGAAAATTATAAAAATCCAAAAAGATTTTTCTTATTTTTCTTTTTCCATCTTTTCCCCTACTTGTGCATTGAGGACAATGCACAGTTTTAGTGTGGGGGAGGGATCTACTATCCTTTTATTTTTCAAAAATCTTTCCAAAAACCATAAAAATTGAAAAATCCCGAAAAACCAAAAACTTTTTCATTTTATTTTCCTTTTCTTTTTCCCTTTTTCTTTTTTTCGTTTTCGTTATATTTTTGTGTCCCTTGTATAGTCATTTTCTCTACTCTTACAGGATAACCACCACCTTAATAGCACGATTTGAAGAGATTATGAAAGTACCCCGCTTGGTAACTTCCTTCCTTCTTTCTTCTTTACTTTCGTAGAGGAGTTAGGTTGTTGCTATTGGGAGGCTCTCGAAGAGATGAGCATTTTGGGTGTTGTGGTTGATTTTTGGTGCTTGAATGTCGATGGAGTACGGAGTGGTGACTTTACTCGTATTTTCTTTTATTTGCCTTTTCTTTTTCTTGTGTTCTTTTTGCTTTTATATAGTGTGTCTAGGATTAAAAGTTTTCGAAAACCCGATTACAAACTTATTACAAGAGTTTACATTCCATTGTGGATAACCCATTGTAGATTTTGGACCTTAATCTAGTAGAATGACTCTAAATCAATGAACTCGTTGATTCTTTAGCTTGAGTCCGCCTTTTCTACTAGAGGTTTACTTCGGGGTTTTCATTTGACCACCTTGACCACCCATGGAGGAGTTAGGCCTTGGTTTCCGCATCCCTTTTTCTAGGTGACCTTGCTCGAATGACCATTGCACCTTTAGTCCAAATTCTATTCGCCTTTATGTGGGTTATTCGGGGATGGCACGCGCATTCTCGGTTATCTATTTTTCCTCCACCTATACATCACCACAATAAGTTTACACAAAAATAACCTCCAAGCTTGGTTTCAAACCATATCAAAGAGCCAAAAAAGGGCAAACCAAAGCAAGAGAAAAGGGCACAAAACATGACAAAAACATGACAAAAATATGAAAAACAAAGGAGAGAAAAGGAGCTTCAAATGAAAATCGTATTATGAAAAACATCTCCTTGAAAAAAAAAGCCCTTTCATCGATTCGTTGCCGTGAAGTGCCAACTAGAGGACCGAGTCCCGAGGTAAGAAGATAGTGGTGATTAGTCGATCCACCCAAAAATCGTAAACACTCCACTTTTTGTTTGGGCTAATTTAGAAAATTCGAGTTTGAAACTACCCTCTTGGCTTAGCCAAAGAGAGCAGGACTACACCTACCTACAGTGTCGAACGAATCCATGGTTCACTTTTTCCACTCCGTTATACGCCCCGTAGTACCCCTTTAGAAGATTAGGAGGACCTAGCTAAGTTATCAACATTTATATTGCTTAATTGTCATAGTATTAGGCTTTGATCCTTGTTTACGTGGGTGATTTATCTTGGAAGTTTATTGTTGTTTTAGGTAAGTAATTGGTGTCTTTTCCCGCCGTCTCGATGAGGGATTCGGTGTTTTATTTTTGCTTTGGATGCGTCTATTCTTTCGTGTTATGTATTTTTGTGTGTTTAGTCGCATCCACCATTTTGAGCAAGCCCCAACTTGCCTTGCATGGGAGTACTCTACCTCATGGGTATTTTGATGTGAGTTGAAGAGATGGAGTGGGCCCGTTAATTGCCTCGTATCGGCTTAGCATAGTCTATCTTAGTAGTAGTAGTAGTACTTAATTTCTTTTTGGGTCTTTGCTCGAGGACGAGCAACGGTTTAGTGTGGGGGAATTGTTGTGTGTCAAATTTGGACCGTTTTTCCTCCAATTTAAGCCCGTTTTTCCTCTGTTTTGCGAGAATAAAGTGTGATTATCGCCGTATTTTGAGTATTTCTCGCATTAGCGTCTCTGTTTTGCATTTTACGTGTTTTTAGTAGTTTTCTGTCTATTTTGATAGGATTTTCGTCCAAAAACGTGTCTGAGCTCCTATGAGCATGAGAGAAAGGGAAACCGTCCGAAAAGCAAAGCACACAACTCAAAATCCAAAGTCCAAACCCAAGAAGTGAAACCTTGAGCGAAAAGGAAAAACTATAAGTCCATTGGGCATCTTCACCGGAGAGGTCAAACTTCAAATGCATATATCTAGAGTTCTAGACCTTGGATCGAAGCGATTCCAGTTGGAGGTGAAAGGTTATCTTCTTAGCTTTCCAACGACATATCACACGCCCGAAACGAAGTTCAAACGAGAGAGTTATGGCCCTCTGAAGTCACAGGGCGAAATTTCACCCGATGAGAATTTGACCGGGCGAAATTTTGCCCGACGGTGTTCCTCCCCAGATTGCCATTTTGGACAAAAAGTTCATAGGGTGAAATTTCACCCTATGAGTTGACCGGGCGAAACGACAGGGCGAAATTTCACGATGGAGAAAAGCGCCAAAAACCGCAAAATGAGAAGAAAATTTCACCGGGTGAAATTTCATCCGGTGGGATTTATTCGTCAAGCCGCAGAGCGAAGCTTCACCCCATGAAGACTCATAGGACAAAGTTTCATCTCAAAGGACAAAGTCTCACTAATGGGCAAGGATGAGATTATGGGCTAAGATTGTGTGACCCATTAAGGGCTTATTATATATAGTAACCCTAGGTTTTCATTTCAATTTGTGCCTTAAGTGTGCCTCCTTAGGTTAGTGTAGTTACACCATCCTCTTAGTAGAACAATCTAGTAGTATTCTAGTAGTAATTCTCTACAACTCTAGTAGTTTCATAGTAATTTAGTAGTAGATCTACATAGTTTTTATCAACAATTCTCTAGATTTCAAGTTTGTAGAAGATCATTAGATCAAGTTTTATTTGAAGATTTGTGGGGATTATTGAAGGATTAGTGACAAGTTCTTCATTCTCTTCATCAAAGATTCAATCTTGTTTATGCAATTTTCTTATTTCTTGTAGATCTTCATAGTTGGTATATTTCTCTTCCACTCTCTAATCTCTAGTTTAGATTTAATGTTGTTCTCTCATTATTGTCTTGTGTAGATCATCTTAGTGTTGTTAGTTTCTCTAGATTTTATTTATGTTCTAGATTATTCGCTAGTTTATTTTGTTAGATCTTATCTCTTCCATAGTTTAGTGGGTAATTGTTAGATCATAGTTCTTTTATTATTTCGTTGTTAGTTTCTTTATATTTAGTCATTATGCATGTTGTAGTTATTTTCTCCTTAGTTAATGTTTTGTTGTTTTCCACCATGATTAGTGAGTAGATCTTTGTTAGGGGCTAGAGGAGGATGGATTTGGGCAACATAGATTAAGGATTCTTGTGATTGAATGCACTTGGGTTGATTTGTCTATTTTGGAATTGTTGTATGCTTGTTGACTTTACTTGATCAATTTAGTTGACTCGTATTCACCCTCGTTAATATGGGGAAACTCGGGGCTTGGGTAATTCCGACTTAGTGACCTAGCTTCTTCGTCGTGAAAACGAGTCTTAGTGAGGTCGGGTGTAGAGACCGAAAGGTGACCCATCCCTTATCAATTGTGTATTGTTTGCTTGATTCCTTGTTTTTGTGTCCCTTTTCCGATTCCCCGACTTCCCCTAACACTCTTCCTATATTGATTTTCGTGTTAGCTATTAGACCAACCATCTTAGTTTAGTTCTAATCCCACTCAAACCCCCCCTTACATCCCAAACACTTATCGACTAGACTTGACCGACTTTACGTAGACGGTCCTGCAATGACCCAATCAGAATCAGTTAGGGCCGCTTTAATATTAGCAGGCTCAATGGTAGAGAGAAAGAAGTGAAACTCACAGAAGTTGCTTACGGAACGACGAGTCTGAATTCCTTTTCTTATATTACCTAAAATTGCATCTATAGAGTGGGAGCGCGCTTTGATGTTTCCATTTCTTAGGAATGAAAGGAGTGTCATCAGATTCAATTGCGTTAGACGGGGAACTATCTTCCCCACTAACGGTCGAGTTTTTATTTCCTGATGTTACACTACTATCATCTATAACTTCATTAGTTCCCCCTGAATTCATACCTGATGTTATACTAGTGTTAGATATAACATTAGAATCAGGTGGTGTGGTTATAGTATCAATGGTTCCATCACTAAGTTCTCCATTATTCTCTTGAGATACAATTTCAGCGTTTGTTTCCACTATCTCTTTTTCGTCATCTCCATTAGTTTCCTGGAAATCTTTACGTGCTAATCTGAAATCTGGATCGGTTTCATCTTCCTCGTCATCTTGTGACAGTTTATCAAAAGAATTATTTTCGTCAAAAACAACATGTATGCTTTCCACAACGCACAAAGTACGTTTGTTATATACTTTGTAAGCCTTGCTATGATTGGAATATCCAAGAAATATTGTCTCGTCACTTCGAGGATCAAATTTACTTAGATTACTTTTCCCATTATTATGCACAAAACATTTGCTTCCAAAGCAACGTAAATGTGATATATTGGGTTTTCTTCCTCGAAGTAACTCGTATGGAGTTTTCTTGAGGATTGGTCTGATCATAGCGCGGTTATGAATATAACATGCAGTATTTACGGCTTCTGCCCAAAAACTGCGAGGTAAGCCACTACACAAAAGCATTGTGCGTGCCATGTCTTCTAGAGTCCTGTTCATACGCTCCACAACACCGTTTTGTTGGGGAGTTCGTGGAGATGAAAAGTTATGGCCAACTCCATGAGATCTACAGTACTCAATAAAAGCATGGTTATCGAATTCAGTGCCATGATCCGTTCTAATAGAGACGAGTTTTGAATCAAATTTATTTTGAACAAGTTTCATTAAGCACTCAAATTCAACAAAAGTTTCATCCTTGGTGCTTAAGAAAATAGGCCAAACATATCTTGAAAAGTCGTCTACTAAAACAAATACATACTTTGCACCGCCTCGACTTCTTACTTTCATTGGGCCGCAATGATCCATGTGAACCAACTCTAGAGGTTTTGATGTACTTATAATCCTTTTAGGTTTGAACGATGATCTTACGTGTTTGCATCTGGCACATATCTCACACATTTTATCTTGTTCGAACTTTAGAGGTGGAAGACCTTCTACAAGTTCCCACGTCTTTAGCTTTTTAAGAATATGTGTACTAATGTGACCAAAACGCTTATGCCACACGCATGGATCATCAATCGTAGCTTTCAAGCAGGAAAGAGAATCATTGGGTATAATGTTCAAATCAACAATATAGACATTTCTCTGTCTATGTCCTTCCAATATCACATTGCTTGTTCCTTCAATGATGATACGACAAATGTTTGCGTGAAAGACAACTTTATTACCTCGGTCACATAGTTGTGATATACTGAGTAAGTTGTGTTTAAAAGTCCGTTCACTAAATACACATCTTCGATGGCATGAGAAGGACCGACACCAACCTTACCGATACCAACAACTTTGCCCTTGTTGTTATCACCAAACACTACATTGCCTCCGTCGAAGAATTCAAGTGAAAGGAACCGACTTTTATCACCAGTCATGTGCCGTGAGCATCCACTATCTAGATACCACTTGTTGTGTCCTTTCACCTGTACCTGCAAGATCAATCAATTTCAATTTTTAGGTACCCAAGCTAAGTTGGGTCCTTTTTGGTTAGTTACTCTAAACACTTGGTCTTTACGAACCCAAACTTGCCTAACACAGTATTTCTTGGGAGTATGAACAAAGAATTTTTGTTTAGGCGTTTTAGACCCTTTTTCTTTATTTTGTTGAGTATGATTTATCTGGGGAGAGGCATTTATGTTATGAGAAGTATCTTGTAGAGTATTATTTTGCATTGGAATGAATTTCGATTCATCGAATTCCATTCCGTAATCCCATCTGAAATTTTTATTTCTAGGTTTATTATGTTCCTCACGGACTACCTTCTTGACCTCATCGCTATAGTCAATGTCTTTATCTTTAACATAGATGAAGTTAGCCTTATCCCCTTCTTGCTGAAGCATACACCCATGACGCCAATGCCCAGTTTTACCATAGTTAGTACATACAATATATTCAGGTAAATCCGCATATTTTCTTTTTCTAAAATCTTTGTTTAATGGAACATATTTGCACTTGGTGTGGTCTCTATGAGAGTATAAATCAAATCCAATCACCTTTTTGAAATTTTCGTTAGATTGATCCATGAGGAACTCTAGGACTTTGGAACCACCTTCCCATTTAGCACTAACTTTTAGAGCATATGTGAGAACTTCTTTTAAATTGTCAATTTCTTCTTGCAATTTAATGCATTTGTCATTGTCGAAAGTTTCGTTATTGGCATTTTCCTTATCTTGTAGATTCATAAATCGTTGATTTAATATGTTGACCTCTAATAAGTGCTGACGCTTCATGCTCAAGATATTTTCAGATGATTCAATGAGCTTTTGTCTTAATTTCTCAATCTCAAGATTCAAATCTGATGTTATAGTTTCTGGAGCTATAACTTTAAGTTCTGACTTTTCAAGGTCGTTCTTCAAATCTAAAGTGGTGGCTCTCCCAACCGTGCCTTTAGAATTGAGTTTTTCATTAACAGATGAGATTTCGACTGTATGCTCTAATCTGATCTTAGAAATTTCATTGATAGCATTTTCTAGCCTTTGTGTTAACAATTCATTATCTTCTTCGAGTTTTGCTGTTATAGCAACTTGTGCTGTAACATCAGAACTTGTAGAATTTAGAGAGGACTTACTAGAATCTGAAGTTATACCTAAATCTGGTTTAACTTTGGATTTCATTTTTTTAACTTTATTCTTAAGCACATGATTTTCTTCGGCGATTTCTAAAATTTGTTCTTTTAGATCTTTTAATTCAAGATGCTTGTCTCGACATTCATCAAGAGTTTGTTCGAAATATTTAATCATAGTAGACTTAGGTAAAGATTTTACTTGATTTCTAAGACGAGTAAAACTAACCTCATCGTCTTCATATTCTGAGTCTGAGTCTGAGTCATCTGGTCTTGCCATGAGACACAAATTTGTTCCTTTTCGACCATCGTTGACATCATTATCATGAAAGACGTCTAAGCTTATATTGCTTAAGCACAGATTTGCAACCTCATTTCCATCGTCATCTTCTGAAACGAGATCTCCCCAGCATGAAGCAAGCATGACTTGCTTATATTCGTTTTTGGTTTTCTCTCTTTTCTGTTTGGACTTAATGTCTTTCCATGATGGACAATCCTTGATCATATGATCATCTTCTCCACATTTGAAACAGCCTCTTTTCGAAAATGAGGATTTCGATATAGTAGGCTTTTTGTTATTTGTAAATTTTGTTTGCTTGCTATTAAAAACGGATTTTTTAAAGCGTCTGGCAAACAAAATCGTTTCATCCTCCACATCACTGAGATCACTTGACTCAACTTTTAGGACTATTCCTTTTCCTTTGTTATTTTCACTCTCACGCGAGTTGAGTGTAAACTCATGCGCCATAAGTGTTCCTAATAACTCTTGAAAGGAATATTTAGTCAGGTCTTTAGATTCCTTTATAGCGGTCACCTTAGACTGCCATCTATCAGATAGACTTCTATGGATTTTCCTGACTATGTCCTCTTCCTCGATTTTTCTGCCGAGATTTCTTAATTCATTTGTGATAGCACTAAATCGAGCTGACATGTCATGGGTACTTTCATTTTTGTCCATTACGAACATTTCATATTTTTGTATCAACATGTCAATTCGTTGCCTTTTGACTCGGGACGTTCCTTCATAAGCGAGTTCTAGATTGTCCCATATTTCCTTAGCAGATATACATGTAGTAAGTCGAGCGTATTCATCAGAACTAATCCCATTTTGTAATAGAGAGTAGAGACATAGCCTTAGAATTTTTTTCGGCTTTCTTGTAGTCTACCTCGTCGTAATCATATTCTTCTTTTTCTGCACTACTACCATCAGCTGAAGTGGCGAGAATTTTAATGTGTCCTTTTTGGACAATTCTCCAACACTCCCAATCATAACCTTTGATATAGTGCGTCATCAAATTTTTCCATAGCCCGTAATCCTTGCCATTAAAGACACGACACTTTAGGTTTTTGGATTCCATAAAAGCAAGTAAAAAAAATGAATACAGTTAAAAGAGTATTACCGGTGGATTAGTCTCTTTCGATGTTAATCGATCAAGAGCACAGGGCTCTGATACCAATTGAAGAGTCTATTGATCCGGTAAAATACTCAAGAGGGGAGGTGAATTGAGTATGTACGCTTTTTTTTATATTAATTAATCTTGTCGTAAAGTTAATAACTAAGAATTTATTTATTAAATTCTAGTTATATTAATTTACTAAAAACTAAATAAAACAATAAAGCGATAAATAAATGACACAGCGGAATTTTGAAGTGGTTCGATCTCACAACCCGAGATCTACGTCCACTATTGCTCGATTAATAATATTGTACCTTTCTACGGATTACAACAAAATTAACCCAGTCACAACCGGTTAAGGTTGTCACAATGAGTATGGTTAAACACTCACTCACTTTCCTCTCGTTACAAAAGAAAAGATTTAACTATCTCTAATATCTCGTTACAAGATAAAATAACGTAACTTAATGATCTTAATATAACTTAGCACACAACACCTTTTCAAAACAACAAACGATTTTGCTATTAAATAATGAGAATGAGATTGAGAGCAAAATGGCTATTTTAATTTGTGAAAAGGTTAACCCACAATGAGAGCTAATAGCTTTCTTATATAGAGATTGATTGTGGTTGTTAGTAGCCAAGAAGAAGCATGTGTGAATGCAACAACTAGATTTTTAGGCTAAAATATAGGAAGTTGTTTGTGACTAATTCTACACTCCTTTTTAGTATACTTACCAATTATTTTGGAGGTTTTAACCATCCACTTAATTAGGAATTAAGTTACTAAAATATAGGAGAAGAATGTGCTTTAATAACAACCAAAGGATATTATAATTCTATCAAAGATGTTTGACTAGCTCAATCACTTTTTAGAATATATATATATAAAATCCCTAGTATTAAGATATAGCATCGGCTAGAGAACGGTTTTTCGTAGCTCAAGTAAAAAAGGATTTTTCGTGCAAGCTATGTTAAGATCATTAAATAGACACGACAAAATAACTAATCTTCACTTCGATCTTCGTTCTTCTTGTCTTGTGTTAATTGATGTCGTATTGTCTTGTTGCACTTTGTCGATCCCATCTTTAATGTTAGAGCTACACACTTAGCACACGATTACATGTATATGACTAATATAAATTAATTGGCATCATCAAAACAATATTAGACTTGGTCCAACAGTAACATTGGAGTGACATAAAGTATTTATTAGAGTAAAACGTTAGTAACGTTGAAGTAACACAAAATATCTATAAGAGTAAACATTTGTAACGTTGGAGTAATACAAAGTATCTATTACAGTAACACGTTTATAATGTTGGAGTAACATTTTTCATATGGTGAGTTATAATAATTCTGTTCTGTGCTGGGAACATATAACTCTAAAATCCAAATGTTCCTCAGAGTAACACCAATCTTTAGCCAAGGTAACAGTTCTATATAATAAGAGTAACACAAAATAAATTAATGAGAGAAGAAGGGATGTAGTAATTTTTATTTTTTAGTTCTATATAATAACAATTCAATTTTTTAAAATGAAAATCATACTGTAATTGTGAAGTAACGTGTGTGAAAAGAAAGACGGTAATTATTTTTTTATAAGGGAGAGATTAAATGATGAGCAAATTAAGTAAGGGGAGAGAGAGGGTGAATGAAATATTTACCCAATATAGTCATTTGCTTTAATTATCCAAACAAATCACAATCATCCATCTCTCTCTAATCCAAGAGATGTGACGAGGACTTACGGACTCAATTTTAAGAGGTGGACTCACCTGATCCTTCTTCTATATATACTAGTGCAAAACTCGTGCCTACGCACGTTCTTTTAGTTAAATTTTGTGTATACAAATAGTTTATTGACTTACAAATAATATTAGATGTATTTTTTATTTTATTTTTTTACCTATTCTACGCCAGGAAAAAAAATATTTTTACTTTTAAATCATATTCGACATTATTATTCTTATTATGTTTATTAATTAGTCTACCTATATTAGAAAAGACTACGCATAACTTTGTAGATTTAGGGTAGAGTTTTTTTAGGTGATTTATTTGTTTCTTATTTTTGGAAGATTATAGTAAGATATACTCCCTCCGAGTTCTTATTATTGTCCAAAAAGGTTTTAGGGTGAAAAATAAGGAGGGGAAATGAGTGGTTGAAAAAAGGAGGGGGAAGAGAGAGAAATTGGAGAGTAATTGTGAACCACATATTGATGGCATTAAAAGGAAAGTGGAACAAAAATCAAACTCAGCCCAAAAAGGAAAGTGGGACAATAATAGGAACTCGGAGGGAGTAGCATCTTTAAATTAGGAAATAGATCTGTCAAATTTTGAGTCGACTCGTAAACTCAACCCATTTTTTTAAGTTATACCCTAAAATTTTGACCCGCGACCCGTTTTGCTCGAACCCGGAATGATATAGTATTAATTTAGAATCAAACCCAACGTGAACTGGTCGACCCATCGGGTAATGATGTGTCATTAAAATTATTACAATATTATTGAGTAATATTTATGTGAGACCGTCTCATATAAGAATTTTTGTTATGTGAGTATATTATACGGAGTATTTAAAATAATAATTAAAAATTTATTGACATTAATATTGTAAACTACCAAAGAAAATTAAAAATAATAATTTTTATAGCATTTAATAATAAAATATTTATAATATAATTTAATTTTTTACAACTTTTTTTAATAGTAAATACATTAAATATTGAATTTAATAACATAAGCGATATTTAATGTGATTATTATTTAAAAAATTAATTTTTAATTGATAAATTGTAAGACGTTAGAAATTATATAAGCCTAGTATTCTAACCCTAACCGACCAGTGACATGTATTTAACCCAATCTGTATTATGTCCAACCCATATAACATGACATGTCCAACCCATTTAACATGTATATTAAAAAGTATGAGATTTTTTTTTTAAAAAAAATTTGGCTATTACATTACAGTTTTTTTTTAAATTTTATTTTTTATGTAATTAGTACTCCCTCCTATTCACTCTTTTCCTCCCCAATTTTTTTTGGGGGGAAACCAAGGAGGGAGTATAATAATAATAAAGAGTGGAGATAAAGTAAGAGAGATGAATAGAAAGTGAGGTATGAAGTGTAAAAGGTGGGGTATAAAGTGAAAAGGGGTTGGGTTTAGGTGTGGAGGAAAAGAATAAAGAATTGAAGAAAGAATAAAGAATGATTAAAATTATTTCCAAAAAAGGAAAGTGGGAAGAAAACCAAACTAAGCTCAAAAAGGAAAGTGGGAGGAAAAGAGTGAATAGGAGGGAGTAGTAAATAGTGGTAGATAATAAGGATTTTTGTTATTGTATGAAAAGATATTAGATATTGCTCAACTGGGCTTGTAATGTACTCCGTATTTGGTTAAAAGTTTATTTTATCAAGCCCGTTTTGGGCAATGAAGAGTAGATTTAGGCGGGAAAGTTGAAATGACCTCTTTGTCCCTTGAATTTTGTTTTAGTGAATAGGGATATATATATATATATATATATATATATATATATATATATATATATATATATATATATATATATATATATATATCGCATCTATTTATCGTATATATATATCGTATTCTAACATCTAACATTTATTTATCGCATTTAACAATCTAACATTTAATTTTCGTTATTTACATTTTGTCATAATATCACTACCGCGTGTATATATATATATATATATATATATAGGGGTTCTTATTCATTCAGAAAAAAAATATAGGGGTTCTTATGAGTCCCTCTCATATAATGAGTCCCTAAGTCCTCATACCATCCATTGGATGGTAAATGGATGGATGGACGAGATTCATCATAGCTTCCTTCATTATTTAAAAAAAAAAAGATGTTGCTTCCTAAAACGATGGAACGTGATTGCCATCAAAATAGGAAACAATATCAAAGAGTAACGCCCTCATTCGTACTCTCATTCATAGCAATATACACGTTCATACTCTCATTCATCAATTTCAACCAAAACAATCTTCAATCAAGTTATACACGTTCAATCAACACACTCAATAACACGTTCAATCATTCATTTTCTTCCTCGCGCGGCTGCAACTTCTTCTTCGATGGCGGATATGCAAATTGTCGAATACACAAACGGTGAGTTTTTGCTTTGTAATTTATACTGGAAACGCCATGGAAGACATTAAGATGCTCCATATTATTAGATTTTACGTTTTTATAGTATGTAAACTGCATATTATTAAAGTTCTGATCATTATATGAATTTTTTGCACTAACATATATCTAGTGTTATTTTAATGCACATTATCTGTTACTTTATTTCACACGATTTGTTACTTTAATGCCTAACCTCTTTTACTTTATATCTGGTGTGTAAGCATCTTCTGTTAATTGAATATCGTGTTACTTTAATGCACTTCATCTGTTACTTTAATTCTTGTCATTTGTTACTTTATTGCATTGCAGTAACAAAGGATTTAGAATATATTGGCACTGTTCTTGTATTTGTAGTAGACGCAAAAAGCACAGGAATGATGTAGGGATGGGTGAGAGTTTCACTCCATACATAGGGCAGATCTTCAAGGATGTGGATGAGGCAGTATGATTCTATGAAGTTTATGCATTGGCTTGTGGATTCGATGTGAGGAGGTACACAACGAAAAGATGGCGCGGTGGTGAGATTAAATCAAAGTTATTCGTATGTAACATCCATGGTTTTGCAAAAAAGAAAAAGGTCAGACCGGATGCGGCAGCCAAGGAGGCGTCGTCTAAGGAGGAAGCAGTGAAGGAGACAGCCGAGGGAGCCGCTGTCAAAGTACCGATAAGGAAGACCAAGGTTCGTCGTGTTGGTTGCGAAGGAAGGATTAAGTTGTACAACAAAGGCGGACCTCTCGAAATTGATATTTTCCACAGTGGGCACAACCACGAACTAATTTCACCAAAGGACAGAGAATTCCATAAGATATCGAGAAACCTTACAAAGTACCACAAGCAAATGATCCTGAACAATTCAGGGGTATGTGTAGAATAGTTTCTTGGTGGTTCAATTATTAAAGTTCTTATCATTATATGAATTTTTTGCCCTAACATATATCTGGTATTACTTTAATGCACATTTCATCTGTTACTTTGATTCACACCATCTGTTACTTTAATGCCTAAGCTCTGTGAATAAGCATCTTTTGTTAATTGAATCCTGTGTTACTATAATGCACTTATTCTGTTACTTTAATTCTTGTCATTTGTTACTTTAATTCATTGATTGTTTCAGCTGAAGATCGGTGCTACGCGGACGTACACGGTAAAGAGCAGGTTGAGGGGATCACAAACGTAGGTGCCAGCTTGGTTGAGTTCAAGAACTTTGGCAGAGATATAAAGTTCTTCATACATGAGAGAGACAGTCAGTTATTCATCGATCGTTTCAAGGACATGGCGGACAATCGGCTAGGTTTCTTTTTTTATTACGAACTGGATGACGATGGGAGTTTGAGCAGGGTATTCTGGGCTGACAGTGTTGCTAAGAGAAACTACAAATTGTTTGGGGACACAGTTTCGTTCGACCCAACCTACGAGACCAAAAAATATAAATTGATATTCACTCCGTTCACCGGTGTCGATCATCACAAGCGATCGGTGAATTTTGGTGGCGCTCTCATCGCACATGAGAATTTTGAATCGTTCAACTGGGTGTTCGAACGGTTCCTGACGACAATGGGCGGCAAGGAGCCTAAGTACATTATTACTGATCAGGACGCGGGGATCATAAAATCAGTCACAAAGATGTTCAAAACGGCGTGACACCAGTTTTGTATGTGGCATATCATGAATAAGGCCCCAACAAAATACGGTGCCTCGAGAAGTGATCACTACCAAGAATTTCTGAAGAAATTAAATGCAATAGTGTGGGACGAGAAGATCGATGCAGCGGAATTCGACGCACGGTGGTTGGAAATAATAGAGGAGCACGACGTGGAGGATGTTCAGTGGTTCGCATCTACCTTTTCGATTAGACAACATTGGGTCATGGCACACTGCAGGGATCTAAAGATAGGTGGCTTAATGTGAACAACCCAAAGATCGGAGAGCGAAAACAGTTTCTTCAAACGGTTTGAGAACCATCACTGAATGTTGGTTGAATTTTGGATGTGGTTCGAGAGCGCTATGGATCAGCAAAGGTATACTCAAAAAAAGCTTGACACTGAGAACATACAATCTCTGCCGAAAACAATAATCCACCTGCAAATAGAAAAGTATGCCGCAAGGATCTACACCCACGTCGTGTTTGGCGAATTTCAAGAGGAGGTCAAGTGTTCCGTGGGTACGTGTAGCGTGAGAGGATTTTTTGAAAGAGATGAGATTTAAGTAACTACGGCGAGGTATTCTACTAGGGATAAAGAATTTCTAGTCCACTATAACCAAGGAACAGACTGTCACGCTTTTTGTCTTCCTTTTTACGGATTTTATGAGTTAGGCATGTTTTAGAGTAACACACAGTATGAGTTAAAGTAACACAGTTTATAGGGCGTAGATCCAATTGTCTAATTCCTGGAATAACCTCATGCAGGAACGTCAGACCTCAGCTGCACATGTAAATTGTTTGAGATAAGAGGCATACTGTGTCGATACATAATCTGGATATATTCATCGAAGGGGATGAACAGTATACCCGATAACTATGTTGCCAAAAGGTGGTCAAGGGACGCATTGCGCACAGCTCGTATTGGTGATGACGGAATAGAAGGCGAATACATTGACATCATAGATGGAAAGAAAATAGAGATGTTAAAATTGTGGTCGGAGGTTCATGAGACGATGGCTATTCTACGGTCTACTGATAAAGCAGATGTGGAGTGTATGTGCGCTTTGATCCGCAAATTCATGCAGAAGCTTAAGCCGATTGGGGGTCCCAAGACATTAAATAAAACCCAGGAAATGGAAGAGATGCTTGGATGTACGTCAACTGACAGATTTTGAGTCAAGGTAATCGCTCATTGCCCCCACATGAAAATCAATGGAGACAATATAAGATGACCTCACCTTTACATGACACACGACAGGTGATAAATATTAAAAGATTGAAATAGAGGAAGCTCACGACTATCTTCACGGCTTTGAAAAGTTGTGTCTCTTTCACGTTTGGGTAGAGATAGTGGTCAAGGAGTTCGTCTTTCATTTTCTTTCGGTTGATACATACGCAAGAGAAGTACCCATCCATGTTGATCGACATAAAAAAAATCAGATCAGCGTCCAGTTGCAATGTACCGCGACATTTCGACCTGAAAATCTCCCATTGCTTCATCAAGGAGTCAGTATTCTGTGTGGATGGACACTCCTCATTTTTGTTGAGAATCCTCATAATGTTATCCTATATAAAAGATTCATTTTATGTCACCATTCATAGTTAATATAAAGTAATTTGTTGGAGTTTTGACCCACCTAAATTAGAGAAAAATCTTGTGCATATAGACTTGTTTGTACTATAATGCAACATTGTATTCGTGTAATTGCAGCACCTAGTGAATGTTACTCCAATATTGTCTAGGTGTTACTCTAACAAAAAAATTCAAAATATCATAAAATGAGGACGCATACTACATACATACTATATATCTTACCACAGTAACTCATAAGGCATACCGTCTGTCGGAGACCATAGAAAGCCATCCTTGGAGAATCCTCCGACTCACTCCCACTTGCGACAAGCCTGTTCATCAACATTGACATGCACTCAACAATGCATGAAGACATGTCGTTCCCCGGGAGCATGGACACTATATCATCCCGGGTGATTGTAGCCAAGTTTGCATACTCTGCCACGATTTCGCTGCATTCAGAACAGACCAGTAAGCATTGCAAATAACAGACCAGTGACAAAAATTTAGACAATCATATATTAATAAGAGGTGTAGTGTTCATCTTACTTACCAATTGTTGTAATTGTTGTGTTGATATAGGCAGTAGTCCACTGCGTTTTTCCGCAAGACGCGGATATTGCTTAAGAGGGTCTTATTGTTCGCAAGAAACGGGGATGCCATCACGAGGTTAGGATCTACGTTCCCACGGTCCAAGGAAAAGCCTAGGCCGTCCCCCTCCCCTCTAGATCGACTACTCAGGACAGATATTGTTTGAGTGGTCGCCGGTGATTCATGCATGGTTTCTGCATGTGGTGTTGTTGAACTGGATGGTGGCACGCTACTTTTCTTCGCCGATCTGTCCTCGGGGATCGCCTCTCCTGCCCTCTTATCATACTCGCATATTGACCCGGCCACAGCTGACATCGTCTTACCAATGACCACGTTCGGTTTATCAGCTACGAACGAAGACACCCGTGCTATCAACTCGTTCCTCTCCTTGTTGATGTCGCAAAGACACAGCGTCGCGGTGATTTCTGCTCTATAGAGATTGTTCGCCTGACTCATGCCTAGGGGATACTCGAATGCCTTCCTGGTGTACATCATCATGTGTATCATGAGGTAAACGCCGCAGTCATTAGCAGAGAACCCGCTTCCCTGCCATCTGAACGAGATATTGACAAGAGGGAATGACGAGATATTTGCCCCCTTAGTAATACCTTTCTGCACCAAATACTTTCCCATTTCTTCGACACAAGAGAAACCCGCATAAGAATGACGGATGATAAAACATCATTTGTTTGTTTG